>CP144692.1:0-1262500 GCA_036885675.1 Vigna mungo
GATGAACTTATCGCGGGTGATCGTATTGCGGGTGATCTTATCGTGGGGGATCCTATCGCGGGTTATCTTATCCTGGGCGATCTTATCGCGGGTCATCTTATCGCGGTTGATCTCATCATGAATGATCTTATCGTGGGTGATCTTATAGCGGGTGATGTTATCTCGGGTGATCTTATCGCGGGTGATCTTATCGCGAGTGATCTTATCGCGGTTGATCTTATCGCGGGTGATCTTATCGCGAGTGATGTTGTCGCGGGTGATCTTATTGGGGGTGGTCTTATCGCGGGTGATATTATCGTGGGTGGTCTTATAGTGGGTGATCTTATCGCGGGTGATCTTATCCTGGGTGATCTTATCCTGGGTGATCTTATAGTAGGTGATCTTATCGCGGGTGATCTTATCCTGGGTAATCTTATCGTGGATGATAAAATACTGGGTGATCTTATCGTGTGAACTTATCCTGTGTCATCTTATCGTGGGTGATCTTATCCTAGGTGATCTTATCCTGGGTAATCTTATCGTGGGTGATCTTATCGTGGGTGATTTTATCGGGGGTGATCTTATCGCTGGTGATCTTATCTGGGGTGATCTTATCATGGGTGATCTTATAGTAGGTGATCTTATCGCGAGTGATCTTATCCTGGGTAATCTTATCGTGGATGATAAAATACTGGGTGATCTTATCGTGTGAACTTATCATGTGTGAACTTATCCTGTGTCATCTTATCGTGGGTGATTTTATCGTGGGTGATCTTATCCTAGGTGATCTTATCCTGGGTAATCTTATCGTGGGTGATCTTATCGTGGGTGATGTTATCAGGGGTGATCTTATCGCTGGTGATCTTATCGACGGTGATCTTATCCTGGGTAATCTTATCCTGCGTGATCTTATGCTGGGTGATCTTATCGTGGGTGATCTTATCGCGGGTGATATTATCGTTGGTGGTCTTATCGTGGGTGATCTTATCGTGGGTGATCTTATCGCGGAAGATCTTATCGCGGGTGATCTTATCCCGGGTGATCTTATCCTGAGTGATCTTATAGTGGGTGATCTTATCGTGGATGATATTATACTGGCTGATCTTATCGTGTGAACTTATCATGTGTGAACTTATCATGTGTGATCTTTTCGTGGGTGATTTTATCGTGGGTGATTTTATCCTGGGTGATCTTATCCTGTGTAATCTTATCCAGGGTGATCTTATTGTGGGTGATCTTTTCCGGGGTGATCTTATCACTAGTGATCTTATCGGGGGTGATCTTATCGTGGGTGATCTTATCCTGGGTAATTTTATCTTGCGTGATCTTATCTTGGGAGATCTTATCGCGGGTGATTTTATCGCGGGTGATCTTATCGCGGGTGATCTTATCGCGCGTGATCTTATCTCGGGTGATCTTATCGCGGGTGATCTTATCGTTGGTGATCTTATCGGGGGTAATCTTATCGCTGGTGATCTTATCGGGGGTAATCTTATCCTGGGTGATCTTATCCTGGGTGATCTTATTGCGGGTGGTCTTATCGCGGGTCATCTTATCACGGGTCATCTTATCGCGAGTGATTTTATCGCGGGTAATCTTATCGTGGGTGATGTTATCGGGTGTGATCTTATCGTGGATGATCTTATCGTATTTCATCTTATCACGGGTGATCTTATCGGGAGTGATCATATAGCTGGTCATCTTATCTTGGGTGATCTTATCGCGGGTGATCTTATCGCTGGTCATCTTATCATGGGTGATCTTAACGCGGTTAATCTTATGGCGGGTGATCTTATCGCGGGTGATCTTATCGTGGGGGATCCTATCGCGGGTGATCTTATCCTGGGCGATCTTATCGCGGGTCATCTTAATGCGGTTTATCTTATCGCGGATGATCTTATCGCAGATGATCTTATAGCGGGTGATTTTATCTCGGGTGATCTTATCGCGAGAGATCTTATCGTGGGTGATCTTATCGCGAGAGATCTTATCGTGGGTGATCTTGTCGCGAGTGATGTTGTCGCTGGTGATCTTATCGCGGGTGATCTTATCGCGGGTGATCTTATCGCAGATGATCTTATAGCGGGTGATTTTATCTCGGGTGATCTTATCGCGAGAGATCTTATCGCAGATGATCTTATCGCGGGTGATCGTATCTCGAGTGATCTTATCGTGGGTGATCCTCTCTCGGGTGATCATAATTTGGGCGATCTTATCTTGGGTGATCTTATCGCAGATGATCTTATCGCAGGTGATCTTATCTCGAGTGATCTTATCGTGGGTGATCCTCTCGCGGGTGATCATATTTTGGGCGATCTTATCTTGGGTGATCTTATCACGGGTGAGCTTATCGCGGGTGATCTTCTCGCGAATGATCTTATTGTTGGTCATCTTATCATGGGTGATCTTATCGGTGGTCATCTTATCATGGGTGATCTTATCGTTGGTGATCTTATCGTGGGTGATTTTATCGGGGGTGATCTTATCGCTGGTGATCTTATCCTGGGTGATCTTGTCATGGGTGATGTTATCTTGGGTGATCTTCTCCTGGGTAATCTTATCTTGGCTGATCTTATCGCTGGTGATCTTATCGCGCGTGATCTTATCGGGTGTGATCTTGAAGTGGGTGATCTTATCGTTTGTCATCTTATCACGGGTGATCTAATCGCAGGTGATCTTATCGCGGGTGATCTTATGACGGGTGATCTTATCGCTGGTCATCTTATCTTGGGTGATCTTATCGCGGGTGATCTTATCGCGGGTGATGTTATCGCGGGTGATCTTATCGCGGGTGATCTTATCGCGGGTGATCTTATCGCGCGTGATCTTATCTCGGGTGATCTTATCTCGGGTGATCTTATCGCGGGTGATCTTATCGAGGGTGATCTTATCCGGGGTAATCTTATCGCTGGTGATCTTATCGGGGGTAATCTTATCCTGGGTGATCTTATCCTGGGTGATCTTATTGCGGGTGATCTTATCGCGGGTCATCTTATCGCGGGTCATCTTATCGCGGGTGATTTTATCGCGGGTCATCTTATCGTGGGTCATCTTATCGGGTGTGATCTTATCGTGGATGATCTTATCGTATTTCATCTTATCACGGGTGATCTTATCGGGGGTCATCATATCGCGGGTGATCTTATCGCGGGTGATCTTATCACGGGTTATCTTATCGCTGGTCATCTTATCTTGGGTGATCTTATCGCGGGTGATCTTATCGCTGGTCATCTTATCACGGGTGATCTTAACGCGGTTAATCATATGGCGGGTGATCTTATCGCGAGTGATCTTATCGTGGGGGATCCTATCGCGGGTGATCTTATCCTGGGCGATCTTATCGCGGGTCTTCTTATCGCGGTTGATCTTATCGCGGATGATCTTATCGCAGGTGATCTTATAGTGGGTGATTTTATCTCGGGTGATCTTATCGCGAGAGATCTTATCGCAGATGATCTTATCGCGGGTGATCGTATCTCGAGTGATGTTATCGTGAGTGATCCTATCGCGGGTGATCATATTTTGGGCGATCTTATCTTGGGTGATCTTATCGCAGATGATCTTATCGCGGGTGATCTTATCTCGAGTGATCTTATCGTGGGTGATCCTATCGCGGGTGATCATATTTTGGGCGATCTTATCTTAGGTGATCTTATCACGGGTGATCTTATCGCGGGGGATCTTATCGCTAGTGATCTTCTCGCGAATGATCTTATCGCTGGTCATCTTATCATGGGTGATCTTATCGGTGGTCATCTTATCATGGGTGATCTTATCGTTGGTGATCTTGTCGTGGGTGATTTTATCGGGGGTGATCTTATCGCTGGTGATCTTATCCTGGGTGATCTTATCCTTGGTGATCTTATTGCAGGTGATCTTATCGCGGGTAATTTTATCGCGGGTCATCTTACCGGGTGTGATTTTATCGTGCGTTATCTTATCGTATGTGATCTTATCACGGGTGATCTTATCGGGTGTGATCTTATCGTGGGTGATTTTATCGTATGTCATCTTATCACGGGTGATCTTATGGGGGGTGATCATATCGCGGGTGATCTTATCGCGGGTGATCTTATCACGGGTGATCTTATCGCTGGTCATCTTATCTTGGGTGATCTTATCGCGGGTGATCTTATCGCTGGTCATTTTATCATGGGTGATCTTAACGCAGTTGATCTTATGGCGGGTAATCTTATCGTAGGGGATCCTATCGCGGGTGATCTTATCCTGGGCGATCTTATCGCGGGTCTTCTTATCGCGGTTGATCTTATCGCGGATGATCTTATCGCAGGTTATCTTATAGCGGGTGATTTTATCTCGGGTGATCTTATCGCGAGAGATCTTATCGTGGGTGATCTTGTCGCGAGTGATCTTGTCGCTGGTGATCTTATCGCTGGTGATCTTATCACGGGTGATCGTATCTCGAGTGATGTTATCGTGAGTGATCCTATCGCTGGTGATCATATTTTGGGCGATCTTATCTTGGGTGATCTTATCGCAGATGATCTTATCACGGGTGATCTTATCGCGGGTGATCTTATCGCTAGTGATCTTCTCGCGAATGATCTTATCACTGGTCATCTTATCGTCGGTGATCTTATCGGTGGTCATCTTATCATGGGTGATCTTATCGTTGGTGATCTTCTCTTGGGTGATTTTATCGGGGGTGATCTTATCGCTGGTGATTTTATCCTGGGTGATCTTGTCCGGGGTGATCTTATCTTGGGTGATCTTATTACGGGTGATCTTATCGTGGGTGATCTTCTCCTGTGAAATCGTATCTTGGCTGATCTTATCGCTGGTGATCTTATCGCGCGTGATCTTATCGGTGGTGATCTTATCGCTGGTGATCTTATCCTGGGTGATCTTATCCTTGGTGATCTTATTGCGGGTGATCTTATCGTGGGTAATTTTATCGCGGGTCATCTTATCGGGTGTGATCTTATCGTGGGTCATCTTATCGTATGTGATCTTATCAGGGATGATCTTATTGGGGGTGTTCTGATCTTGGGGGATCCTATCGCGGGTGATCTTATCCTGGGCGATCTTATCGCGGCTGATCTTATCACGGATGATCTTATCGCGGGTGATCTTATAGCGGGTGATGTTATCTCGGGTGATCTTATCGCGGGATATCTTATCGTGGGAGATCTTATCCCGGGTGAGCTTATCGCTGGTGACCTTATCGCGGGTGATCTTATCGTGGGTGATCGTATCGCTTGGTGATCTTATCGCGGATAATCTTATCACGGGTGATCGTATCGCGAGTGATCCTATCTTGGGCGATCTTATCTTGGGTGATCTTATCGCGGGAGATATTATCATGGGTGATCTTATCGCGGGTGATCTTATCGCGGGTGTTCTTATCCTGGGTGATCTTATCCTGGGTAATCTTATCTTAGGTGATCTTATCCCGGGTGATCTTATTGCGGGTGATCTTATCGCGCGTGATCTTATCTCGCGTGATCTTATCGCGGGTGATCTTATCGTGGGTGCTCTTATCGTGGGTGATCCTATCGTGGGTAATCATATCTGGTGCGATCTTATCTTGGGTGATCTTCTCACAGGTGATCTTATCACGAGTGATCTTATCGGGGATGATCTTATCGCGGGTGATCTAATCGCAGGAGATCTTATCGTAGGTGTTCTTATCGCGGGTGATCTTATCGCAGGTGATCTTATCGTGGGTGATCTTATCCTAGGTAATCTTTTCCTGGCTGATCTTATCGTGGTTGATCGTATCGCGGGTGATCTTATCGTGGGTGGTCTTATAATAGGTGGTCTTATCGCGGGTGATCTTATCGTGGGAGGTCATATCGCGGGTGATCTTATCGTGGGTGATCATATCGTGGGCAATCTTATCCTAGGTGATCTTAACTTGGTGAGCTTATCGCAAGGGATCTTATCGCGGGTGACCTTATCGCGGGTGATCTTATTGGGGGTGATCTTAGCGCGAGTGATATTATCGTGGGTGGTCTTATAGTGGGTGATCTTATCGCTGGTGATCTTATCGTGGGTGATCTTATCGTGGAAGATCTTTTCACGGGGAATCTTATCCTGGGTGATCTTATCCTGTGTGATCTTATCGTGGGTGATCTTATCGCGGAAGATCTTATCGCGGGTGATCTTATCCTGGGTGATCTTATCCTTAGTGATCTTATAGTGGGTGATCTTATCGTGGATAATAATATACTAGCTGATCTTATCGTTTGAACTTATCATGTGTGAACCTATCCTGTGTGATCTTATCGTGGGTGATTTTATCGTGGGTGATCTTATCCTGCGTGATCTTATCCTGGGTAATCTTATCGTGGGTGATCTTATCGCTAGTGATCTTATCGGGGGTGATCTTATCCTGCGTGATCTTATCGCGGGTGATCTTATCGTGGGTGATCTTATCTTGGGTAATCTTATCTTGGGTGATCTTATCGCGGGTGGTCTTATCGCGCGGGATCTTATCTCGGGTGATCTTATCGCGGGTGATCTTATCGGGGGTGATCTTATCGCTGGTGATCTTATCGGGCGGTGATCTTATCCTGGGTGATATAATCCTGGGTGATGTTATTGCGGGTGAACTTATCGCGGGTGATCTTATCGCGGGTCATCTTATCGCGGGTCACTTTATCGCGGGTTATTTTATCGCGGGTCATCTTATCGCGGGTCATCCTATCGAGTGTGATCTTATCGTGGGTGATCTAATCGCGGGTGATCTTATCGCTGGTCATCTTATCATGAGTGATCTTATCGCGGGTGATCTTATCGCTGGTCATCTTATCATGGGTGATCTTAACGCGGTTGATCTTATCGCGGCTGATCTTATCGTGGGGGATCGTATCACGGGTGATCTTATCCTTGGCGATCTTATCGCGGATGATCTTATCGCATGTGATCTTATAGCGGGTGACTTTATCTCCGGTGATCTTATCGCGGGGGATCTTATCGTGGGTGATCTTGTCGCGGGTGATCGTATCGTTTGGTGATCTTATCGCGGATGATCTTATCGCGAGTGATCGTATCGCGAGTGATCTTTCGTGGGTGATCCTATCGCGGGTGATCATATCTTCGGCGATCTTACCTTGGGTGATCTTATCACGGGTGGTCTTATCGCGGCTGATCTTATCGCCGGTGATCTTATCGCGCGTGATCTTCTCTCGGGTGATCTTATCGCGGGAGATCTTATCGTGGGTGATCTTATCGCGGGTGATCTTATCGTGGGTAAGCTTATCATGGGTAATCTTAGCTTGAGTGATCTTATCGCAGGTGATCTTATCGCGGTTGATCTTATCGCGAGTGATCTTATCGCGCGTAATCTTTTCTCGGGTGATCTGATCGCGGGTGATCTTATCGTGGTAATCTTATCGCTGCTGATCTTATCGGGGGTGATCTTATCCTGGGTGATCTTATCCTGTGTGATCTTATCGCGGGTGATCTTATCGCGGGTCATCGTATCGCGGGTCATCCTATCGAGTGTGATCTTATCGTGGGTGATCTAATCGCGGGTGATCTTATCGCTGGTCATCTTATCATGGGTGATCTTATCGCGGGTGATCTTAACGCTGGTCATCTTATCATGGGTGATCTTAACGCGGTTGATCTTATCGCGGCTGATCCTATCATGGGGGATCCTATCACGGGTGATCTTTTCCTTGGCGATCTTATCGCGGATGATCTTATCGCATGTGATCTTATAGCCGGTGACTTTATCTTGGGTGATCTTATCGCGGGGGATCTTATCGTGGGTGATATTGTCGCGGGTGATCGTATCGTTTGGTGATCTTATCGCGGATGATCTTATCGCGAGTGATCGTATCGCGAGTGATCTTTCGTGGGTGATCCTATCGCGGGTGATCATATCTTCGGCGATCTTACCTTGGGTGATCTTATCACGGGTGGTCTTATCGCGGCTGATCTTATCGCCGGTGATCTTATCGCGCGTGATCTTCTCTCGGGTGATCTTATCGCGGGAGATCTTATCGTGGGTGATCTTATCGCGGGTGATCTTATCGTGGGTAAGCTTATCATGGGTAATCTTAGCTTGAGTGATCTTATCGCAGGTGATCTTATCGCGGTTGATCTTATCGCGAGTGATCTTATCGCGCGTAATCTTTTCTCGGGTGATCTGATCGCGGGTGATCTTATCGTGGTAATCTTATCGCTGCTGATCTTATCGGGGGTGATCTTATCCTGGGTGATCTTATCCTGTGTGATCTTATCGCGGGTCATCTTATCGCGGGTCATCTTATCGCGGGTGATTTTATCGCGGGTCATGTTATCGCGGGTCATCTTATCGGGTGTGATCTTATCGTTTGTGATCTTATCAAGGGTGGTCTTATCGCGGGTGATCTTATCGCTGGTCATCTTATCATTGGTGATCATATCGCGGGTGATCTTATCGAGGGTGATCTTGTCCTGGGTGATCTTATTCTGGGAGATCCTATCCTGGGTGATCTTATTTTTTGTGATGTTATCGCGGGTGATCTTATCCTTGGTAATGTTATTCTGGGTGATCTTATCGCGGGTGATCTTATCGCTAGTGATCTACTCCCGGGTGATCTTATCGCGAGTGATCTTATTGGGGGTGATCCTATCGCGTGTGATGTTATCGCTAATGACCTTATCGCAGATGATCTTATCAGGGATGATCGCATCGTGGGTGATCCTATCGCGGATGATCTTTTCGCGGTTGATCTTATCGCGAGTGATCTTATCGTGGGTGATCCTATCGCGGGTGATCTTATCCTGGGCAATCTTATCCTGGGTGAGCTTATCGCGGGTGATCTTATCGTGGGTGATGTTATCATGGGTGATATTATCGCAAGTGATCTTATCGCGGGTGATCTAATCGTTGGTGATCTTATCTAGGGTCATCTAATCCTGGGTGATCGTATCTCGAGTGATCTTATCGTGGGTCATCTAATCCTGGGTGATCTTAGCCTGGGTGATCTGATCCTGGGTGATCTTATGGCAGGTGATCTTATCCTGGGTGATCTTATTCTGGGTGATATTATCGCGGGTGATCTTATCCTAGGTGATCTTATTCTGGGTGATCTTATCGCGGGTGATCCTATCGCTGGTGATCTTCTCGCGGTTGATCTTATCGCGGGAGATCTTATCGGGGGTGATACTATCGCGTGTGATCTTATCGCTGGTGACCTTATCGCGGGTGATCTTATCGGGGGTGATCGCGTCGTGGGCGATCCTATCGCGGATACTCTTATCGCGGGTGATCGTATCGTAGGGGATCTTATCGTGGGTGATCCTATCGTGGGTGATCTTATCCTGGGCAATCTTATCCTGGGTGATCTTATCGCGGGTGATTTTATCGCGGGAGACTTTATCACGGGTTATCTTGTCCTTGGTGATCTTATCCTGGGTGATCTTATCGCGAGTGATCTTATCGCAGGTGATCTTATCGCGGGTGATCTTATCCGGGATGATCTTATCGTGGGTGAACTTATTAGGGGTGATCTTATCGTGGATGATCTTATCACGGGTGATCTTATCGCGGGTGATCTTATCGTGGGTGATCTAATCCTGGGTGATCTTATCCTGGGTGATCTTATTCTAGGTGATCTTATCGCGGGTGATCTTATCCTGGGTGATTTTATCGTGGTTGATCTTATCACGAGGGATCTTATCGTGGGAGGTCTTATCGTGGGTGTGGTTATCGCGGTGATCTTTTCGTGGGTGATCTTATCGGGGGTGATCTTATCCTGGGTGATCTTAGCCTGGGTGATCTTATCGCGGGTGATCTTATCAGGGGTGATCTTATCCTGGGTGATGTGATCGCGGGTGATCTTATCGTGGGTGACTTTATCGCGGGTTATCTTGTCCTTGGTGATCTTGTCCTGGCTGATCTTATCGCGAGTGATCTTATCGCGGGTGATCTTATCCGGGGTGATCTTGTCGTGGGAGAACTTATTAGGGGTGATCTTATCGTGGATGATCTTATCACGGGTGATCTTATCTCGGGTTATCTTATCGTGGGTGATCTAATCCTGGGTGATCTTATCCTGGGTGATCTTATCCTAGGTGATCTTATCGCGGGTGATCTTATCCTGGGTGATCTAATCGCAGGAGATCTTATCGTAGGTTATCTTATCGCGGGTGATCTTATCCTGGGTGATCTTATCCTAGGTAATCTTTTCCTGGGTGATCTTATCGTGGTTGATCTTATCGCGGGTGATATTATCGTGGGTGGTCTTATAATAGGTGGTCTTATCGCGGGTGATCTTATCGTGGGAGGTCATATCGCGACTGATCTTATCGTGGGTGATCTTATCGTGGGTGATCATATCGTGGGTAATCTTATCCTAGGTGATCTTATCCTTAGTGAGCTTATCGCAAGTGATCTTATCGCGGGTGATCTTATCTCGGGTGATCTTATTGGGGGTGATCTTAGCGCGAGGGATATTATCGTGGGTGGTCTTATAGTGGGTGATCTTATCGATGGTGATCTTATCGTGGGTGATCTTATCGTGGAAGATCTTATCGCGGGGGATCTTATCCTGGGTGATCTTATCCTGAGTGATCTTATCGTGGGTGATCTTATCGCGGAAGATCTTATCGCGGGTGTTCTTATCCTGGGTGATCTTATCTTGGGTGATCTTATCACGGGTGATCTTAACGTGGGTGATCTTATCGCGCGTGATCTTATCTCGAGTGATCTTATCGCACGAGATCTTATCGTCGGTGATCTTGTCGCGCGTAATCTTATCGCGCGTGATCTTATCGTGGGTGATCTTCTCGGTTGAGGTCATATCGCGGGTGATCTTATCGTGGGTGATCATATCGTGGGTAATCTTATCCTAGGTGATCTTATCCTTGGTGAGCTTATCGGGGATGATCTTATCCTGGGTGATCTTATCGGGGGTGATCTTATCCTGGGTGACCTTATCCTGGGTGATCTTATCGCGGGTGATCTTATCGCGGGTCATCTTATCGGGTGTAATCTTATCGTGGGTGATCTTATCGTATGTCATCTTATCACGGGTGATCTTATCGGGGGTGATCTTATCGCGGGTGATCTTATCGCGGGTGATCTTATCGCGGGTGATCTTATCGCTGGTCATCTTATCTTGGGTGATCTTATCGCGGGTAATCATATCGCTGGTCATCTAATGATGGGTGATCTTAACGCGGTTGATCCTATGGCGAGTGATCTTATCGCGAGTGATCTTATCGTGGGGGATCCTATCGCGGGTGATCTTATCCTGGGCGATCTTATCGCGGGTCATCTTATCGCGGTTGATCTTATCGCGGATGATCTTATCGCAGGTGATCTTATCGGGGGTGATCCTATCGCGTGTGATCTTATCGTTGGTGATCTTATCGCAGATGATCTTATCGCGGGTGATCGTATCTCGAGTGATCTTATCGTGGGTGATCCTATCGCGGGTGATCATATTTTGGGCGATCTTATCTTGGGTGATCTTATCACGGGTGATCTTATCACGGGTGATCTTATCACGGGCGATCTTATCGCAGGTGATCTTATCGCTAGTGATCTTCTAACGAATGATCTTATCGTTGGTCATCTTATCATGGGTTATTTTGTCGGTGGTCATCTTATCGTGGGTGATCTTATCGTGGAAGATCTTATCGCGGGGGATCTTCTCCTGGGTGATCTTATCCTGAGTGATCTTATCGTGGGTGATCTTATCGCGGAAGATCTTATCGCGGGTGTTCTTATCCTGGGTGATCTTATCTTGGGTGATCTTAACGTGGGTGATCTTATCGCGGGTGATCTTTTCGCGGGTGATCTTATCGCGCGTGATCTTATCTCGGGTGATCTTATCGCAGGAGATCTTATCGTCGGTGATCTTATCGTGCGTGATCTTATCGCGCGTAATCTTATCGTGGTGATCTTATCCTGGGTAATCTTTTCCTGGGTGATCTTATCGTGGTTGATCTTATCGCGAGTGATCTTATCGTGGGTGGTTTTATAGTGGGTGGTCATATCGCGAGTGATCTTATCGTGGGAGGTCATATTGCGGGTGATCTTATCGTGGGTGATCATATCGTGGGTAATCTTATCCTAGGTGATCTTATCCTTGGTGAGCTTATCGGGGATGATCTTATCCTGGGTGATCTTATCGCGGGTCATCTTATCGCGGGTCATCTTATCGGGTGTGATCTTATCGTGGGTCATCTTATCGTATGTGATCTTATCACGGATGATCTTATTGGGGGTGTTCTAATCGTGGGGGATCCTATCGCGGGTGATCTTATCCTGGGTGATCTTATCGCGATTGATCTTATCACGGATGATCTTATCGTGGGTGATCTTATCTCGGGTGATCTTATCGCGGGAGATCTTATCGTGGGAGATCTTATCGCGGGTGATCTTATCGCTGGTGACCTTATCGCGGGTGATCTTATCGTGGGTGATCGTATCGTTTGGTGATCTTATCGCGGATAATCTTATCGTGGGTGATCGTATCGCGAGTGATCCTATCTTGGGCGATCTTATGTTGGGTGATGTTATCACGGGTGATCTTATCGCAGGTGCTCTTATCGCGCGTGATCTTCTCTCGGGTGATCTTATCGCGGGAGATATTATCGTGGGTGATCTTATCGCGGGTGATCTTATCGCGGGTGATCTTATCGCGCGTGATCTTATCTCGGGTGATCTTATCGCGGGTGATCTTATCGTGGGTGCTTTTATCGGGGGTGATCATATCGCGAGTGATCTTATCGTGGGTGATCCTATTGCGGGTCATCATATCTGGGGCGATCTTATCTTGGGTGATCTTATCACGGGTGATCTTATCGGGGATGATCTTATCGCGGGTGATCTAATCGCAGGAGATCTTATCGTAGGTGATCTTATCGTGGGTGATCTTTTCCTGGGTGATCTTATCGTGGTTGATCTTATCGCGGGTGATCTTATCGTGGGAGG
Organism: Vigna mungo; assembly: GCA_036885675.1. Lineage (NCBI taxonomy): Eukaryota > Viridiplantae > Streptophyta > Magnoliopsida > Fabales > Fabaceae > Vigna > Vigna mungo. Next base: position 12,881 of record CP144692.1, read on the forward strand.
TCATATCGCGGGTGATCTTATCGCGGGTGATCTTATCGTGGGTGATTATATCGTGGGTAATCTTATCCTAGGTGATCTTATCCTTGGTGAGCTTATCGGGGATGATCTTATCCTGGGTGATCTTATCGGGGGTGATCTTATCCTGGGTGATCTTATCCTGGGTGATCTTATCGCGGGTGATCTTATCGCGGGTCATCTTATCGGGTGTGATCTTATCGTGGGTGATCTTAACGTATGTCATCTTATCACGGGTGATCTTATCGGGGGTGATCTTATCGCGGGTGATCTTATCGCGGGTGATCTTATCGCGGGTGATCTTATCGCTGGTCATCTTATCTTGGGTGATCTTATCGCGGGTAATCATATCGCTGGTCATCTAATGATGGGTGATCTTAACGCGGTTGATCCTATGGCGAGTGATCTTATCGCGAGTGATCTTATCGTGGGGGATCCTATCGCGGGTGATCTTATCCTGGGCGATCTTATCGCGGGTCATCTTATCGCGGTTGATCTTATCGCGGATGATCTTATCGCAGGTGATCTTATAGCAGGTGATTTTATCTCGGGTGATCTTATCGCGAGAGATCTTATCGTGGGTGATCTTGTCGTGAGTGATCTTGTCGCTGGTGATCTTATCGCAGGTGATCTTATCGCGGGCGATGTTATCGTGGGTGATCTTATCGGGGGTGATCCTATCGCGTGTGATCTTATCGTTGGTGATCTTATCGCAGATGATCTTATCGCGGGTGATCGTATCTCGAGTGATCTTATCGTGGGTGATCCTATCGCGGGTGATCATATTTTGGGCGATCTTATCTTGGGTGATCTTATCACGGGTGATTTTATCACGGGCGATCTTATCGCAGGTGATCTTATCGCGGGTGATCTTCTCGCTGGTGATCTTCTAACGAATGATCTTATCGTTGGTCATCTTATCATGGGTGATTTTATCGGTGGTCATCTTATCGTGGGTGATCTTATCGTGGAATATCTTATCGCGGGGGTTCTTATCCTGGGTGATCTTATCCTGAGTGATCTTATCGTGGGTGATCTTATCGCGGAAGATCTTATCGCGGGTGTTCTTATCCTGGGTGATCTTATCTTGGGTGATCTTAACGTGGGTGATCTTATCGCGGGTGATCTTATCGCACGTGATCTTATCTCGGGTGATCTTATCGCAGGAGATCTTATCGTCGGTGATCTTATCGTGCGTGACCTTATCGCGCGTGATCTTATCGTGGGTGATCTTATCCTGGGTAATCTTTTCCTGGGTGATCTTATCGTGGTTGATCTTATCGCGAGTGATCTTATCGTGGGTGGTTTTATAGTGGGTGGTCATATCGCGAGTGATCTTATCGTGGGAGGTCATATTGCGGGTGATCTTATCGTGGGTGATCATATCGTGGGTAATCTTATCCTAGGTGATCTTATCCTTGGTGAGCTTATCGGGGATGATCTTATCCTGGGTGATCTTATCGCGGGTGATCTTATCCTGGGTGATCTTATCTTGGGTGATCTTATTGCGGGTGATCTTATCGCGGGTCATCTTATCGCGAGTCATCTTATCGGGTGTGATCTTATCATGGGTGATCTTATCGTATGTCATCTTATCACGGGTGATCTTATCGGGGTTGATCTTATCGCGGGTGATCTTATCGCAGGTGATCTTATCACGGGTGATCTTATCGTTGGTCATCTTATCTTGGGTGATCTTATCGCTGGTCATCTTATGATGGGTGATCTTAACGCGGTTGATGTTATGGCAGGTGATCTTATCGCGGGTGATCTTATCGTGGGGGATCCTATCGCGGGTGATCTTATCACGGGTGATCTTATCGCGGGTCATCTTATCGCGGTTGATCTTATCGCGGATGATCTTATCGCAGGTGATCTTATAGCGGGTGATTTTATCTCGGGTGATCTTATCGCGAGAGATCTTATCGTGGGTGATCTTGTCGCGAGTGATCTTTTCGCTGGTGATCTTATCGCGGGTGATGTTATCGTGGGTGATCTTATCGGGGGTGATCCTATCGCGTGTGATCTTATCGTTGGTGATCTTATCGCAGATGATCTTATCGCTGGTGATCGTATCTCGAGTGATCTTATCATGGGTGATCCTATAGCGGGTGATCATATTTTGGGCGATCTTATCTTGGGTGATCTTATCACGGGTGATCTTATCGCAGGTGATCTTATCGCTAGTGATCTTCTCGCGAATGATCTTATCGCTGGTCATCTTATCATGGATGATCTTATCGGTGGTCATCTTATCATGGGTGATCTTATCGGTGGGGATCTTATCGTGGGTGATTTTATCGGGGGTGATCTTATCGTTGGTGATCTTATCCTGGTTGATCTTGTCCTGGGTGATCTTATCTTGGGTGATCTTATCGCGGATGATCTTATTGTGGGTTATCTTCTCCTGGGTAATCTTATCTTGGCTGATCTTATAGCTGGTGATCTTATCGCGCGTGATCTTATCGGGTGTGATCTTATCGCTGGTGATCTTATCCTTGGTGATCTTATTGTGGGTGATCTTATCGCGGGTAATTTTATCGCGGGTCATCTTATCGGGTGTGATCTTATCGTGGGTCATCTTATCGTATGTGATCTTATCACGGATGATCTTATTGGGGGTGTTCTAATCGTGGGGGATCCTATCGCGGGTGATCTTATCCTGGGTGATCTTATCGCGATTGATCTTATCACGGATGATCTTATCCTGGGTGATCTTATCTCGGGTGATCTTATCGTGGGAGATCTTATCGTGGGAGATCTTATCGCGGGTGATCTTATCGCTGGTGACCTTATCGCGGGTGATCTTATCGTGGGTGATCGTATCATTTGGTGATCTTATCGCGGATAATCTTATCGTGCGTGATCGTATCGCGAGTGATCCTATCTTGGACGATCTTATCTTGGGTGATCTTATCGCAGGTGCTCTTATCGCGCGTGATCTTCTCTCGGGTGATCTTATCGCGGGTGATCTTATCGTGGGTGCTTTTATCGGGGGTGATCGTATCGCGAGTGATCTTATCATGGGTGATCCTATTGCGGGTCATCATATCTGGGGCGATCTTATCTTGGGTGATCTTATCACGGGGAATCTTATCGGGGATGATCTTATCGCGGGTGATCTAATCGCAGGAGATCTTATCGTAGGTGATCTTATCGTGGGTGATCGTATCGTGGGTGATTATATCGTGGGTGATTATATCGTGGGTAATCTTATCCTAGGTGATCTTATCCTTAGTGAGCTTATCGCGGGTGATCTTCTCGCGGGTGATCTTATTGGGGGTGATCTTAGCGCGAGTGATATTGTCGTGGGTGGTCTTATAGTGGGTGATCTTATCGCTGGTGATCTTATCGTTGGTGATCTTATAGTGGGTGATCTTATCGTGGATGATAATATACTGGCTGATCTTATCGTGTGAACTTATCATGTGTGAACTTATCACTCTGTGATCTTATCGGGGGTGATTTTATCGTGGGTGATCTTATCCTAGGTGATCTTATCCTGGGTAATCTTATCCTGGGTGATCTTATCGTGGGTGATCTTATCGGGGTGATCTTATCGCTAGTGATCTTATCGGGGGTGATCTTATCCTGGGTGATCTTATCGTGGATGATCTTCACCTGCGTAATCTTATCTTGGGTGATCTTATCGCGGGTGATCTTATCGCGGGTGATCTTATCGCGGGTCATCTTATCGCGGGTCATCTTATTGCGCGTGCTCTTATCTCGGGTGATCTTATCTCGGGTGATCTTATCGAGGGTGATCTTATCACGGGTGATCTTATCGTGGGTGATCTAATCCTGGGTGATCTTATCCTGGGTGATATTATCCTAGGTGATCTTATCGCGGGTGATCTTATCCTGGGTGATATAATCGCAGGAGATCTTATCGTAGGTGATCTTATCGAAGGTGATCTTATCGCGGGTGATCTTATCGTGGGTGATCTTATCCTAGGTAATCTTTTCCTGGGTGATCTTATCGTGGTTGATCTTATTGCGAGTGATCTTATCGTGCGTGGTCTTATAATAGGTGGTCTTATCGCGGGTGATCTTATCGTGGTAGGTCATAACGCGGGTGATCTTATCGTAGGTGATCTTATCGTGGGTGATCATATCATGGGTAATCTTATCCTAGCTGATCTAATCCTTGTTGAGCTTATCGCGAGTGATCTTATCGCGGGTGATCTTATCTCGGGTGATCTTATTGGGGGTGATCTTAGCGCGAGTGATATTATCGTGGGTGGTCTTATAGTGGGTGATCTTATCGCTGGTGATCTTATCGTGGGTGATCTTATCGTGGAAGATCTTATCGCGGGAGATCTTATCCTGGGTGATCTTATCCTGAGTGATCTTATCGTGGGTGATCTTATCGCGGAAGATCTTATCGCGGGTGTTCTTATCCTGGGTGATCTTATCTTGGGTGATCTTATCACGGGTGATCTTAACGTGGGTGATCTTATCGCGGTTGATCTTATTGCGCGTGATCTTATCGTCGGTGATCTTATCGCGCGTGATCTTATCGCGCGTGATCTTATCGTGGGTGATCTTATGCTGGGTAATCTTTTCCTGGGTGATCTTATCGTGGTTGATCTTATCGCGAGTGATCTTATCGTGGGTGGTTTTATAGTGGGTGGTCATATCGCGAGTGATCTTATCGTGGGAGGTCATATCGCGGGTGATCTTATCGTGGGTGATGATATCGTGGGTAATCTTATCCTAGGTGATCTTATCCTTGGTGAGCTTATCGGGGATGATCTTATCCTGGGTGATCTTATCGGGGGTGATCTTATCCTGGGTGATCTTATTGCGGGTGATCTTATCGCGGGTCATCTTATCGCGGGTCATCTTATCGCGGGTCATCTTACCGGGTGTGATCTTATCGTGGGTGATCTTATCGTATGTCATCTTATCACGGGTGATCTTATCGGGGGTGATCTTATCGCGGGTGATCTTATCGCGAGTGATCTTATCACGGGTGATCTTATCGCTGGTCATCTTATCTTGGGTGATCTTATCGTTGGTCATCTTATCATGGGTGATCTTAACGCGGTTGATCTTATGGCGGGTGATCTTATCGCGGGTGATCTTATCGTGGGGGATCCTATCACGGGTGATCTTATCCTGGGCGATCTTATCGCGGGTCATCTTATCGCGGTTGATCTTATCGCGGATGATCTTATCGCAGGTGATCTTATAGCGGGTGATTTTATCTCGGGTGATCTTAACGCGAGAGATCTTATCGTGGGTGATCTTGTCGCAAGTGATCTTGTCGTTGGTGATCTTATCGCGGGTGATCTTATCGCGGGTGATCTTATCGTGGGTGATCTTATCGGGGGTGATCCTATCGCGTCTGATCTTATCGTTGGTGATCTTATCGCGGGTGATCTTATCTCGGGTGATCTTATTGGGGGTGATCTTAGCGCGAGTGATATTATCGTGGGTGGTCTTATAGTGGGTGATCTTATCGCTGGTGATCTTATCGTGGGTGATCTTATCGTGGAAGATCTTATCGCGGGGGATCTTATCCTGGATGATCTTATCCTGAGTGATCTTATCGTGGGTGTTCTTATCCTGGGTGATCTTATCTTCGGGGATCTTATCACGGGTGATCTTAACGTGGGTGATCTTATCGCGGGTGATCTTATAACGCGTGATCTTATCTCGGGTGATCTTATCGCAGGAGATCTTATCGCCCGTGATCTTATCGTGGGTGATCTTATCCTAGGTAATCTTTTCCTGGGTGATCTTATCGTGGTTTATCTTATCGCGAGTGATCTTATCGTGGGTGGTTTTATAGTAGGTGGTCATATCGCGAGTGATCTTATCGTGGGAGGTCATATCGCGGGTGATCTTATCGTGGGTGATCATATCGTGGGTAATCTTATCCTAGGTGATCTTATCCTTGGTGAGCTTATCGGGGATGATATTATCCTGGGTGATCTTATCGGGGGTGATCTTATTGCCGGTGATCTTATCGCAGGTCATCTTATCGCGGGTCATCTTATCGCGGGTGATTTTATCGCGGGTCATCTTATCGTGGGTGATCTTATCGGGGGTGATCCTATCGCGTGTGATCTTATCGTTGGTGATCTTATCGCAGATGATCTTATCACGGGTGATCGTATCTCGAGTGATCTTATCGTGGGTGATCCTATCGCGGGTGATCATATTTTGGGCGATCTTATCTTGGGTGATCTTATCACGGGTGATCTTATCGCAGGTGATCTTATCGCGGGTGATCTTATCGTGGGTGGCCTTATAATAGGTGGTCTTATCGCGGGTGATCTTATCGTGGGAGGTCATATCACGGGTGATCTTATCGCAGGTGATCTTATCGTGGGTGATCATATCGTGGGTAATCTTATCCTAGGTAATCTTACCCTTGGTGAGCTTATCGCGAGTGATCTTATCGCGGGTGATCTTATCTCGGGTGATCTTATTGGGGGTGATCTTATAGTGGGTGATCTTATCGCTCGTGATCTTATCGTGGGTGATCTTATCGCGCGGGATCTTATCCTTGGTGATCTTATCCTGAGTCATCTTATCGTGGGTGATCTTATCGCGGAAGATCTTATCGCGGGTGTTCTTATCCTGGGTGATCTTATCTTCGGTGATCTTATCACAGGTGATCTTAACGTGGGTGATCTTATCGCGGGTGATCTTATCGCGTGTGATCTTATCGTTGGTGATCTTATCCTGGGTAATCTTTTCCTGGGTGATCTTATCGTGGTTGATCTTATCGTGGGTGGTTTTATAGTGGGTGGTCATATCGCGAGTGATCTTATCGGGGGAGGTCATATCGCGGGAGATCTTATCGTGGGTGATCATATCGTGGGTAATCTTATCCTAGGTGATCTTATTCTTGGTGAGCTTATCGGGGATGATCTTATCCTGGGTGATCTTATCGGGGGTGATCTTATCCTGGGTGATCTTATTGCGGGTGATCTTATCACGGGTCATCTTATCGCGGTTGATTTTATCGCGGGTCATCTTATCGCGGGTCATCTTATCGGGTGTGTCTTATCGTGGGTGATCTTATCGTATGTCATCTTATCACGGGTGATCTTATCGAGGGTGATCTTATCGCGGGTGATCTTATTGCGGGTGATCTTATCACGGGTGATCTTATCGCTGGTCATCTTATCTTGCGTGATCTTATCGCGGGTGATCTTATCCCTGGTCATCTTATGATGGGTGATCTTAACGCGGTTGATCTTATGGCGGGTGATGTTATCGCGGGTGATCTTATCGTGGGGGATCCTATCGCGGGTGATCTTATCCTGGGCGATCTTATCGCGGGTCATCTTATCGCGGTTAATCTTAACGCGGATGATCTTATCGCAGGTGATCTTATAGCGGGTGATTTTATCTCGGGTGATCTTATCTCGAGAGATCTTATCGTGGGTGATCTTGTCGCGAGTGATCTTGTCGCTGGTGATCTTATCGCGGGTGATCTTATCGCGGGTGATCTTATCGGGGGTGATCCTAGCGCGTGTGATCTTATCGTTGGTGATCTTATCGCAAGTGATCTTATCGCGGGTGATCGTATCTCGAGTGATCTTATCGTGGGTGATCCTATCGCGGGTGATCATATTTTGGGCGATCTTATCTTGGGCGATCTTATCACGGGTGATCTTATCGCAGGTGATCTTATCGCGGGTGATCTTATCGCTAGTGATCTTCTCGCGAATGATCTTATCGCTGGTCATCTTATCATGGGTGATCTTATCGGTGGTCCTCTTATCATGGGTGATCTTATCGTTGGTGATCTCATCGTGGGTGATTTTATCGGGGGTGATCTTATCGCTGGTGATCTTATCCTGGTTGATCTTGTCCTGGGTGATCTTATCTTGGGTGATCTTATCGCGGATAATCTTATCGTGGGTGATCTTCTCCTGGGTAATCTTATCTTGGCTGATCTTATCGCTGGAGATCTTATCGCGCGTGATCTTATCGGGTGTGATTTTATCGCTGGTGATCTTATCCTTGGTGATCTTATTGCGGGTGATCTTATCGCCGGTAATTTTATCGCGGGTCATCTTATCGGGTGTGATCTTATCGTGGGTCATCTTATCGTATGTGATCTTATCACGGCTGATCTTATTGGGGGTGTTCTTATCGTGGGGGATCCTATCGCGGGTGATCTTATCCTGGGTGATCTTATCGCTATTGATCTTATCACTGATGATCTTAGCGTGGGTGATCTTATAGCGGGTGATGTTATCTCGGGTGATCTTATCGCGGGAGATCTTATCGTGGGAGATCTTATCGTGGGTGATCGTATCGTTTGGTGGTCTTATCGCGGATCATCTTATCGTGGGTGATCGTATCGCGAGTGATCCTATCTTGGGCGATCTTATCTTGGGTGATGTTATCACGGGTGATCTTATCGCAGGTGCTCTTATCGCGCTTGATCTTCTCTCGGGTGATCTTATCGCGAGAGATATTATCATCGGTGATCTTATCGCTGGTGATCTTATCGCGGGTGTTCTTATCCTGGGTGATCTTATCTTGGGTGATCTTATCCCGGGTGATCTTATTGAGGGTGATCTTATCGTGGGTGCTCTTATCGGTGGTGATCGTATCGCGAGTGATCTTATCGTGGGTGATCCTATTGCGGGTCATCATATCTGGGGCGATCTTATCTTAGGTGATCTTATCACGGGTGATCTTATCGGGGATGATCTTATCGCGGGTGATGTAATCGCAGGAGATCTTATCGTAGGTGATCTTATCGCGGGTGATCTTATCGTGGGTGATCTTATCCTAGGTAATCTTTTCCTGGGTGATCTTATCGTGGTTGATCTTATCGCGGTTGATCTTATCGTGGGTGGTCTTATAATAGGTGGTCTTATCGCGGGTGATCTTATCGTGGGAGGTCATATCGCGGGTGATCTTATCGCGAGTGATCTTATCGTGGGTGATTATATCGTGGGTAATCTTATCCTTGGTGAGCTTATCGCGGGTGATCTTATCGCGGGTGATCTTATCGCGGGTGATCTTATTGGGGGTGATCTTAGCGCGAGTGATATTATCGTGGGTGGTCTTATAGTGGGTGATATTATCGCTGGTGATCTTATCGCTGGTGATCTTATAGTGGGTGATCTTATTGTGGATTATAATATACTGGCTGATCTTATCGTGTGAACTTATCATGTGTGAACTTATCCTGTGTGATCTTAAAGTGGGTGATTTTATCGTGGGTGATCTTCTCCTGGGTGATCTTATCCTGGGTAATCTTATCCCGGGTGATCTTATCGTGGGTGATCTTATCAGGGGTGATCTTATCGCTAGTGATCTTATCGGGGGTGATCTTATCCTGGGTGATCTTATCGTGGGTGATCTTATTCTGGGTAATCTTATCTTGGGTGATCTTATCGCGGGTGATCTTATCCTGGGTAATCTTATTGCGGGTGATCTTATCGCGGGTCATCTTATCGCGGGTCATCTTATCGGGTGTGATCTTATCGTGGGAGATCTGATCGTATGTCATCTTATCACGGGTGATCTTACCGGGGGTGATCATTTCGCGTGTGATCTTATCGCGGGTGATCTTATCGCTGGTCATCTTATCTTGGGTGATCTTATTCCGGGTGATCTTATCGTTGGTCATCTTATCATGGGTGATCTTAACGCGGTTGATCTTATGGCGGGTGATCTTATCGCGGGTGATCTTATCGTGGGGGATCCTATTGCAGGTGATCTTATCCTGGGCGATCTTATCGCGGGTCATCTTATCGCGGTTGATGTTATCGCGGATGATCTTATCGCAGGTGATCTTATAGTGGGTAATTTTATCTCGGGTGATCTTATCGCGAGAGATCTTATCGTGGGTGATCTTGTCGCGAGTGATCTTGTCGCTGGTGATCTTATCGCGGGTGATCTTATCGCGGGTGATCTTATCGTGGGTGATCTTATCGGGGGTGATCCTATCGCGTCTGATCTTATCGTTGGTGATCTTATCGCGGGTGATCGTATCACGAGTGATCTTATCGTGGGTGATCCTATCGCGGGTGATCATATTTTGGGCGATCTTATCTTGGGTGATCTTATCACGGGTGATCTTATTGCGGGTGATCTTATCGCGGGTGATCTTATCGCAAGTGATCTTCTCGCGAATGATCTTATCGCTGGTCATCTTATCATAGGTGATCTTATCGGTGGTGATCTTATCATGGGTGATCTTATCGTTGGTGATCTTATCGTGGGTGATTTTATCGGTGGTGATCTTATCGCTGGTGATCTTATCATGGGTGATCTTGTCATGGGTGATGTTATCTTGGGTGATCTTCTCCTGGGTAATATTATCTTGGCTGATCTTATGGCTGGTGATCTTATCGCGCGTGATCTTATCGTAGGTCATCTTATCACGGGTGATCTTATCGCTGGTCATCTTATCTTGGGTGATCTTATCGCGGGTGATCTTATCGCTGGTCATCGTATCATGGGTGATCTTAACGCAGTTGATCTTAAGGCGAGTGATCTTATCGCGAGTGATCTTATCGTGCGGGATCCTATCGCGGGTGATCTTATCCTGGGCGATCTTATCGCGGGTCTTCTTATCGCGGTTGATCTTATCGCGGATGATCTTATCGCAGGTGATATTATAGCAGGTGATTTTATCTCGGGTGATCTTATCGCGAGAGATCTTATCGTGGGTGATCTTATCGCGAGTGATCTTATCGTTGGTGATGTTATCGCAGATGATCTTATCGCGGGTGATCGTATCTCGAGTGATCTTATCGTGGGTGATCCTATCGCAGGGTGATCATATTTTGGGCGATCTTATCTGGGGTGATCTTATCACGGGTGATCTTATCGCGGGTGATCTTATCGCTAGTGATCTTCTCGCGAAGGATCTTATCGTTGGTCATCTTATCGTGGGTGATCTTATCGTGGGTGATCTTATCGTGGGTGATCTTATCGTGGGAGATCTTATCGTGGGAGATCTTATCTCGGGTGATCTTATTGCGGGAGATCATATCGTGGGAGATCTTATCGCGGGTGATCTTATCGCTGGTGATCTTATAGCGGGTGATCCTATCTTGGGCGATCTTATCTTGGGTGATGTTATCACGGGTGATCTTATCGCAGGTGCTCTTATCGCGCGTGATCTTCTCTCGGGTGATCTTATCGCGGGAAATATTATCATGGGTGATCTTATCGCGGGTGTTCTTATCCTGGGTGATCTTATCCTGGGTGATCTTATCTTGGGTGATCTTATCCCGGGTGATCTTATTGCACGTGATCTTATCGCGCGTGATCTTATCTCGGGTGATCTTATCGCGGGTGATCTTATTGTGGGTGCTCTTATCGGTTGTGATCGTATCGAGAGTGATCTTATCGTGGGTGATCCTATCGCGGGTAATCATATCTGGGGCGATCTTATCTTGGGTGATCTTATCACAGGTGATCTTATCACGGGTGATCTTATCGGGGATGATCTTATCGCAGGTGATCTAATCGCAGGATATCTTATCGTAGGATATCTTATCGTAGGTGATCTTATCGCGGGTGATCTTATCGCAGGTGATCTTATCGCGGGTGATCTTATCGTGGGTGATCTTATCCTAGGTAATCTTTTCCTGGGTGATCCGATCGTGGTTGATCGTATCGCGGGTGATCTTATCGTGGGTGGTCTTATAATAGGTGGTCTTATCGCGGGTGATCTTATCGTGGGGGGTCATATCGCGGGTGATCTTATCGCGGGTGATCTTATCGTGGGTGATCATATCGTGGGTAATCTTATCCTAGGTGATCTTATCCTTGGTGAGCTTATCGCGAGTGATCTTATCGCGGGTGATCTTATCGCGGGTGATCTTATTGGGGGTGATCTTAGCGCGAGTGATATTATCGTGGGTGGTCTTATAGTGGGTGATCTTATCGCTGGTGATCTTATCGTGGGTGATCTTATCGCGGAAGATCTTATCGCGGGGAATCTTATCTTGGGTGATCTTATCCTGTGTGATCTTAACGTGGGTGATCTTATCGCGGAAGATCTTATCGCGGGTGATCTTATCCTGGGTGATCTTATCCTTAGTGATCTTATAGTGGGTGATCTTATCGTGGATAATAATATACTAGTTGATCTTATCGTTTGAACTTATCATGTGTGAACCTATCCTGTGTGATCTTATCGTGGGTGATTTTATCGTGGGTGATCTTATCTTGCGTGATCTTATCCTGGGTAATCTCATCGTGGGTGATCTTATCGCTAGTGATCTTATCGGGGGTGATCTTATCGTGGGTGATCTTATCCTGGGTAATCTTATCTTGGGTGATCTTATCGCGGGTGATCTTATCGCGGGTGATCTTATCGCGCGGGATCTTATCGCTGGTTTTCTTATCGCGGGTGATCTTATCGTGGGTGATCTTATCGGGGGTGATCTTATCGCTGCTGATCTTATCGGGGGTGATCTTATCCTGGGTGATCTTATTGCGGGTGATCTTATCGCGGGTGACCTTATTGCGGGTCATCTTATCGCGGGTCACTTTATCGCGGGTGATTTATCGCGGGTCATCTTATCGCGGGTCATCCTATCGAGTGTGATCTTATTGTGGGTGATCTTATCGTATGTGATCTTATCAAGGGTGATCTTATCGAGGGTGATCATATCGCGAGAGATCTTATCGTGGGTGATCTTATCGCGAGAGATCTTATCGTGGGTGATCTTATCGCGAGTGATCTTATCGTTGGTGATCTTATCGCAAGTGATCTTATCGCGGGTGATCGTATCTCGAGTGATCTTATCGTGGGTGATCCTATCGCGGGTGATCATATTTTGGGCGATCTTATCTTGGGCGATCTTATCACGGGTGATCTTATCGCAGGTGATCTTATCGCGGGTGATCTTATCGCTAGTGATCTTCTCGCGAATGATCTTATCGCTGGTCATCTTATCATGGGTGATCTTATCGGTGGTCCTCTTATCATGGGTGATCTTATCGTTGGTGATCTCATCGTGGGTGATTTTATCGGGGGTGATCTTATCGCTGGTGATCTTATCCTGGTTGATCTTGTCCTGGGTGATCTTATCTTGGGTGATCTTATCGCGGATAATCTTATCGTGGGTGATCTTCTCCTGGGTAATCTTATCTTGGCTGATCTTATCGCTGGAGATCTTATCGCGCGTGATCTTATCGGGTGTGATTTTATCGCTGGTGATCTTATCCTTGGTGATCTTATTGCGGGTGATCTTATCGCCGGTAATTTTATCGCGGGTCATCTTATCGGGTGTGATCTTATCGTGGGTCATCTTATCGTATGTGATCTTATCACGGCTGATCTTATTGGGGGTGTTCTTATCGTGGGGGATCCTATCGCGGGTGATCTTATCCTGGGTGATCTTATCGCTATTGATCTTATCACTGATGATCTTAGCGTGGGTGATCTTATAGCGGGTGATGTTATCTCGGGTGATCTTATCGCGGGAGATCTTATCGTGGGAGATCTTATCGTGGGTGATCGTATCGTTTGGTGGTCTTATCGCGGATCATCTTATCGTGGGTGATCGTATCGCGAGTGATCCTATCTTGGGCGATCTTATCTTGGGTGATGTTATCACGGGTGATCTTATCGCAGGTGCTCTTATCGCGCTTGATCTTCTCTCGGGTGATCTTATCGCGAGAGATATTATCATCGGTGATCTTATCGCTGGTGATCTTATCGCGGGTGTTCTTATCCTGGGTGATCTTATCTTGGGTGATCTTATCCCGGGTGATCTTATTGAGGGTGATCTTATCGTGGGTGCTCTTATCGGTGGTGATCGTATCGCGAGTGATCTTATCGTGGGTGATCCTATTGCGGGTCATCATATCTGGGGCGATCTTATCTTAGGTGATCTTATCACGGGTGATCTTATCGGGGATGATCTTATCGCGGGTGATGTAATCGCAGGAGATCTTATCGTAGGTGATCTTATCGCGGGTGATCTTATCGTGGGTGATCTTATCCTAGGTAATCTTTTCCTGGGTGATCTTATCGTGGTTGATCTTATCGCGGTTGATCTTATCGTGGGTGGTCTTATAATAGGTGGTCTTATCGCGGGTGATCTTATCGTGGGAGGTCATATCGCGGGTGATCTTATCGCGAGTGATCTTATCGTGGGTGATTATATCGTGGGTAATCTTATCCTTGGTGAGCTTATCGCGGGTGATCTTATCGCGGGTGATCTTATCGCGGGTGATCTTATTGGGGGTGATCTTAGCGCGAGTGATATTATCGTGGGTGGTCTTATAGTGGGTGATATTATCGCTGGTGATCTTATCGCTGGTGATCTTATAGTGGGTGATCTTATTGTGGATTATAATATACTGGCTGATCTTATCGTGTGAACTTATCATGTGTGAACTTATCCTGTGTGATCTTAAAGTGGGTGATTTTATCGTGGGTGATCTTCTCCTGGGTGATCTTATCCTGGGTAATCTTATCCCGGGTGATCTTATCGTGGGTGATCTTATCAGGGGTGATCTTATCGCTAGTGATCTTATCGGGGGTGATCTTATCCTGGGTGATCTTATCGTGGGTGATCTTATTCTGGGTAATCTTATCTTGGGTGATCTTATCGCGGGTGATCTTATCCTGGGTAATCTTATTGCGGGTGATCTTATCGCGGGTCATCTTATCGCGGGTCATCTTATCGGGTGTGATCTTATCGTGGGAGATCTGATCGTATGTCATCTTATCACGGGTGATCTTACCGGGGGTGATCATTTCGCGTGTGATCTTATCGCGGGTGATCTTATCGCTGGTCATCTTATCTTGGGTGATCTTATTCCGGGTGATCTTATCGTTGGTCATCTTATCATGGGTGATCTTAACGCGGTTGATCTTATGGCGGGTGATCTTATCGCGGGTGATCTTATCGTGGGGGATCCTATTGCAGGTGATCTTATCCTGGGCGATCTTATCGCGGGTCATCTTATCGCGGTTGATGTTATCGCGGATGATCTTATCGCAGGTGATCTTATAGTGGGTAATTTTATCTCGGGTGATCTTATCGCGAGAGATCTTATCGTGGGTGATCTTGTCGCGAGTGATCTTGTCGCTGGTGATCTTATCGCGGGTGATCTTATCGCGGGTGATCTTATCGTGGGTGATCTTATCGGGGGTGATCCTATCGCGTCTGATCTTATCGTTGGTGATCTTATCGCGGGTGATCGTATCACGAGTGATCTTATCGTGGGTGATCCTATCGCGGGTGATCATATTTTGGGCGATCTTATCTTGGGTGATCTTATCACGGGTGATCTTATTGCGGGTGATCTTATCGCGGGTGATCTTATCGCAAGTGATCTTCTCGCGAATGATCTTATCGCTGGTCATCTTATCATAGGTGATCTTATCGGTGGTGATCTTATCATGGGTGATCTTATCGTTGGTGATCTTATCGTGGGTGATTTTATCGGTGGTGATCTTATCGCTGGTGATCTTATCATGGGTGATCTTGTCATGGGTGATGTTATCTTGGGTGATCTTCTCCTGGGTAATATTATCTTGGCTGATCTTATGGCTGGTGATCTTATCGCGCGTGATCTTATCGTAGGTCATCTTATCACGGGTGATCTTATCGCTGGTCATCTTATCTTGGGTGATCTTATCGCGGGTGATCTTATCGCTGGTCATCGTATCATGGGTGATCTTAACGCAGTTGATCTTAAGGCGAGTGATCTTATCGCGAGTGATCTTATCGTGCGGGATCCTATCGCGGGTGATCTTATCCTGGGCGATCTTATCGCGGGTCTTCTTATCGCGGTTGATCTTATCGCGGATGATCTTATCGCAGGTGATATTATAGCAGGTGATTTTATCTCGGGTGATCTTATCGCGAGTGATCTTATCGTGGGTGATCTTATCGCGAGTGATCTTATCGTTGGTGATGTTATCGCAGATGATCTTATCGCGGGTGATCGTATCTCGAGTGATCTTATCGTGGGTGATCCTATCGCAGGGTGATCATATTTTGGGCGATCTTATCTGGGGTGATCTTATCACGGGTGATCTTATCGCGGGTGATCTTATCGCTAGTGATCTTCTCGCGAAGGATCTTATCGTTGGTCATCTTATCGTGGGTGATCTTATCGTGGGTGATCTTATCGTGGGTGATCTTATCGTGGGAGATCTTATCGTGGGAGATCTTATCTCGGGTGATCTTATTGCGGGAGATCATATCGTGGGAGATCTTATCGCGGGTGATCTTATCGCTGGTGATCTTATAGCGGGTGATCCTATCTTGGGCGATCTTATCTTGGGTGATGTTATCACGGGTGATCTTATCGCAGGTGCTCTTATCGCGCGTGATCTTCTCTCGGGTGATCTTATCGCGGGAAATATTATCATGGGTGATCTTATCGCGGGTGTTCTTATCCTGGGTGATCTTATCCTGGGTGATCTTATCTTGGGTGATCTTATCCCGGGTGATCTTATTGCACGTGATCTTATCGCGCGTGATCTTATCTCGGGTGATCTTATCGCGGGTGATCTTATTGTGGGTGCTCTTATCGGTTGTGATCGTATCGAGAGTGATCTTATCGTGGGTGATCCTATCGCGGGTAATCATATCTGGGGCGATCTTATCTTGGGTGATCTTATCACAGGTGATCTTATCACGGGTGATCTTATCGGGGATGATCTTATCGCAGGTGATCTAATCGCAGGATATCTTATCGTAGGATATCTTATCGTAGGTGATCTTATCGCGGGTGATCTTATCGCAGGTGATCTTATCGCGGGTGATCTTATCGTGGGTGATCTTATCCTAGGTAATCTTTTCCTGGGTGATCCGATCGTGGTTGATCGTATCGCGGGTGATCTTATCGTGGGTGGTCTTATAATAGGTGGTCTTATCGCGGGTGATCTTATCGTGGGGGGTCATATCGCGGGTGATCTTATCGCGGGTGATCTTATCGTGGGTGATCATATCGTGGGTAATCTTATCCTAGGTGATCTTATCCTTGGTGAGCTTATCGCGAGTGATCTTATCGCGGGTGATCTTATCGCGGGTGATCTTATTGGGGGTGATCTTAGCGCGAGTGATATTATCGTGGGTGGTCTTATAGTGGGTGATCTTATCGCTGGTGATCTTATCGTGGGTGATCTTATCGCGGAAGATCTTATCGCGGGGAATCTTATCTTGGGTGATCTTATCCTGTGTGATCTTAACGTGGGTGATCTTATCGCGGAAGATCTTATCGCGGGTGATCTTATCCTGGGTGATCTTATCCTTAGTGATCTTATAGTGGGTGATCTTATCGTGGATAATAATATACTAGTTGATCTTATCGTTTGAACTTATCATGTGTGAACCTATCCTGTGTGATCTTATCGTGGGTGATTTTATCGTGGGTGATCTTATCTTGCGTGATCTTATCCTGGGTAATCTTATCGTGGGTGATCTTATCGCTAGTGATCTTATCGGGGGTGATCTTATCGTGGGTGATCTTATCCTGGGTAATCTTATCTTGGGTGATCTTATCGCGGGTGATCTTATCGCGGGTGATCTTATCGCGCGGGATCTTATCGCTGGTTTTCTTATCGCGGGTGATCTTATCGTGGGTGATCTTATCGGGGGTGATCTTATCGCTGCTGATCTTATCGGGGGTGATCTTATCCTGGGTGATCTTATTGCGGGTGATCTTATCGCGGGTGACCTTATTGCGGGTCATCTTATCGCGGGTCACTTTATCGCGGGTGATTTATCGCGGGTCATCTTATCGCGGGTCATCCTATCGAGTGTGATCTTATTGTGGGTGATCTTATCGTATGTGATCTTATCAAGGGTGATCTTATCGAGGGTGATCATATCGCAGGTGATCTAATCGCAGGTGATCTTATCGCTGGTCATCTTATCATGGGTGATCTTATCGCGGGTGATCTTATCGCTGGTCATCTTATCATGGTTGATCTTATCGTGGGTGATCTTATCGTGGGAGGTCTTATCGTGGGTGTGGTTATCGCGGTGATCTTATCGCTGGTCATCTTATCATGGGTGATCTTATCGCGGGTGATCTTATCGCTGGTCATCTTATCATGGTTGATCTTATCGTGGGTGATCTTATCGTGGGAGGTCTTATCGTGGGTGTGGTTATCGCGGTGATCTTATCGCGGGTGATCTTATCAGGGGTGATCTTATCCTGGGTGATGTGATCGCGGGTGATCTTATCGTGTGTGACTTTATCGCGGGTTATCTTGTCCTTGGTGATCTTATCCTGGGTGATCTTATCGCGAGTGATCTTATCGCGGGTGATCTTATCGCGGGTGATCTTATCCGGGGTGATCTTATCGTGGGTGAACTTATTAGGGGTGATCTTATCGTGGATGATCTTATCACGGGTGATCTTATCGCGGGTGAACTTATCGTGGGTGATCTTATCGTGGGAGGTCTTATCGTGGGTGTGGTTATCGCGGTGATCTTATCGTGGGTGATCTTATCGGGGGTGATCTTATCCTGGGTGATCTTATCGCGGGTGATCTTATCAGGGGTGATCTTATCCTGGGTGATGTGATCGCGGGTGATCTTATCGTGGGTGACTTTATCGCGGGTTATCTTGTCCCTTATGATCTTGTCCTGGGTGATCTTATCGCGAGTAATCTTATCTCGGGTGATCTTATCACGGGTGATCTTATCCGGGGTGATCTTATCCGGGGTGATCTTATCGTGGGTGAACTTATTAGGGGTGATCTTATCGTGGATGATCTTATCACGGGTGATCTTATCGCGGGTGATCTTATCGTGGGTGATCTAATCCTGGGTGATCTTATTCTGGGTGATCTTATCCTATGTGATCTTATCGCTGGTGATCTTATCCTGGGTGATCTTATGGTGGGTGATTTTATCGCGGGTGATTTTATCCTGGGTGATCTTATCCTGGGTGATTTTATCCGGGGTGATCTTATTGCGAGTGATCTTATCGTGGGTGATCTTATGGTAGGTGATCTTATCGCTGATGATCTTATTTGTGGTGATCTTATCATGGGTGATCTTATCGCGGGTGATCTTATCGTGGGTGGTCTTACCGCGGGTGATCTTATCCTTGGTGCTCTTATCCTGGGTGATCTTAGTATGGGTTGAGTTTGGTTGTGTTGGGTTCGGTTCGATGCATTAGGGTTCGGTTGGGTTGGGTTCAATTGGGTTGGGTTTGGGTTAGTTCGGTTCGGTTGGGTTAGGTTGAGGTGAGTTCCATTTGGTTGGGTATGGTTCGGTGGGGTTCGGTTCAGTTGGGTTCGATTCGGTTCTGTTGGGTTGGGTTGGGTTTGGTTTGGTTAGGTTTAATTTGGTTTTGTTTGGTTGGGTTCAGTTGGGATGAGTTCATTTGTGTTCGGTTGGGTTCAAATCGGTTGGGTTTGGTTCGGTGGGGTTGAGATGGGTTGGGTTGGGCTAGGTCAGGTGCGGTTGGGTTGGGTTCGGTAGGGTTGAGTTATGTTAGGTTGGGTTCAGTTCGGTTTGGTTTGGTTCGGTGGAGTCTAGTAGGGTTCGGTTCGGACCCCAACCCCAACCCAACCCAACCTAACCAAAGCCAACCCAACCTCACCCCACCGAACCCACCCCAACACCACTCAACCCTAATCAACCTAACCCAACCCAACCCGAACGGTCCCAACCTAACCTCACCCCACCTAACCCAACCCACACCACCCAACCCCAATCAACTAACCCATCCTAACCCGAACGGTCCTAACCTGACCCGACCTGACCCACTCTAGTCCACCCAACCCCCTAACCCAACCCACCTAACCTGACCCAATCCGAGCTAATCAAACCCAACTTAACCCAACCCAACCCAACCCAACGCGACCAGATCATACCCAACACGACCCAACCGAACCCACCGCATCCTCATACCACCTTACCTAACCGCACCCAACCCAACCCAACCCCGCCCCACCCAACCCCAACCCCACTCTTCCCAACCTAATCCAACCATAACCCCACCCATCCCAACCCAACCCCACCCAACTCAAACCAACCCAACCCTAACCCAATCCAATCCACCCCAACTCCAACCCAATCCAACCCACCCACCTATAGTACCCCATATTTTGGGATGTCACAAATTTACAAAAATTTGGAAATTTATAAACTTTATCATTCGTGGAGATGTATTTTTCAAAAAATCTTAACCTTTCAACATGCATTATTTTTTTAAATCATAATTGTTCGAAAAGTCTTATTCAGTTACATTATTCAAAAATAATTTAAATGATTAAGAAAATAAAACAACTACTTATTTAAAAAATCTATACCCATTTTTTTTTAAAGAAATCCAAATATTTTCACCATTATCTCACAGACACAATATAAACTACCAATTACATACTACAAAAATAATGTAATAGGAATTTATTTCCAAAGGTTTTAAAATCCCTTAGAATTAAAATACCCAAATAAATTAAAAATATATATTTTAAAGAAACTTTTCGACCGTTCAAATACAAACCGGCTAGCAAGGTGAAAAAACTTTTGTGTCACTATTTTTATATTTTCCCTCTCTCGTTTCTGTTACTTATATTTTCCCATTGCCGCTTATATTTTTCATCTGACCTTCTTCCCTGTCTGTTCATCTTTTCCAAGAAAGAGCTGTTTGATTTTCTTCTCCTTCACGACTGTGTAACCAACCGAATGCCAACCATCACATCGCTCTCGCATCTTGAGCACGTCAGCGCATCACATATTCTCTTAAGCATCAGAGAATCACTTCATTTCTCACATTTTCTTCATCGCGCTAAAAAGCATCTCGCTCTCTCTCGAAGAGCTCTTCATCTCAGCGTAAGTCTTATTTCAGTTCTCCTCTCCATTTTTCGAGTTCTGAAGCCCTAGAACATCTATTTCTTAGGTTTTTCTCCATTTCCACCGATTGATTTCCATTTTGCATCGATTTCTACCGAACAAACTAGCATTTCCACCGTTTAATCTTGCGTTTGAACCGATTAATCGGTTCATTTTGAGTTTCTTCATCTTTCTAGGGTTCCTTCGTATCCAGATTAGGGTTCTTTTTCATCCTAGGGTTTTAGAATTTCCAAGAGTTCATCCTCTGATTCGAGTTCTCCTTCGAATTATCGTCATCATTCCGCTACGATTCGAATATGTGAAAACCCAATCACTTCTTCCTTCTTTCTGGACGCCAGTCCTCGTCAAGTGCACCATTTAGCGGTCTTGACTCCATCTACGGGCTGCTTGCTCTGACGCGATCTTCACTAAGAAATCCCTACTCGTAGGGGCACCATCACGTTTCTTGGTTGGGGCTCAGATCTGGACCGGTGTGCTTCCCTTTGGAATCACTCTCCGTGGAAGAGATACGAAGAGCAAAACCCTAAGTCGTAAATCGTCATTTCCGCTATTTAATCGAAACAAAGATTCAGGACAAAGAAGGTGCAGTTTAATCGAAATGGAACCATTGATTAGTCGTTCTCTCTTATTCGTTTTTGGTTTGACTGGTTCTGTTTCTCTCTTTCCAGGAATTCCCCTGGACCAGCAGAGGTTGATCTTTGCCGGGAAACAGCTGGAGGATGGTTGTACTCTCGCCGATACAACATCTAAAAAGGTCTGCAAAATCTCAATTTCGAAATTCCGTGTCGTTTGGCCTTGTTAATTGCTCTAATGCTTTGAATGCGGTAATTGTTTGATTTGGTTTTTTAGATAGATTGGGGGAATTGTATTTAGCCATATACGTGTATATAGGTTTTTGAGGTGGAAATCTGTAGAAATACCTAAAATCAAGATATATATCACAATTAGTTATTGGCCTCGTCTTTATCGGCCAAAACCAGTTTCACACTTTCTCTCTGATTTCTTTGATTTGACATTCTTTTTTCAAAGTTAGTTCCTACATGATTTATTCCTCTTGACATTTAAATGAGACCTC
This sequence comes from Vigna mungo, assembly GCA_036885675.1. Taxonomy (NCBI): domain Eukaryota; kingdom Viridiplantae; phylum Streptophyta; class Magnoliopsida; order Fabales; family Fabaceae; genus Vigna; species Vigna mungo. Next base: position 34,757 of record CP144692.1, read on the forward strand.
GGTGAAAGTGTTAAAATTGCCTAGTGTTTCCAAGTTTGTTGATTTTTTTTTTTTGAAAGAACATGTCTGAACTTGGCACAATTGCACATTTCCTGCCTTGCTTTTAGAGGCTTGCTATGATTTCAGTTGAGAATGAAATGAGACGGCTCTTGTTTGGCACCTCATAGAGAAGTAGGGTTTCCGACCGTGGAGCTTTTGAGCATTTTAGTTGGTTTTCCATATATTTTCCTTCCACGTTTGCATTTGTATTTGAAAATTCGTTTGTTACTTTTTGATTAATGAGTAAATATTAGGTATGCTGATAATTCCTTTGTAGAGACGTTTTTATGTAAGTGTGCTACTACACCAGGCACTCCACCATCTCCTCGTGATAGCCACTCTTGTTCATCTTGGAAAAATAAAATTATTGTAATAGGAGGTGAAGATGGACATGATTATTACTTGTCTGACGTCCATATCCTTGATACTGGTATCGATCTGTTCCATCTTTTTCTTTCAATTTTACTGAATTGTAGTATCTGTATTACAAATATAAATGTACAATTAATCGTGCGAAATAAATGATTTTTATTCAGAATATAATGATTTTCTTTGAAATGCCTGTAATTATTAGATACTTTAATCTGGAGAGAGTTGAGTACATCAGGCCAATCGTTGCCTCCTCGAGCTGGTCATTCAACTGTTTCTTTTGGCAAGAACTTGTTCGTTTTTGGGGGATTTACAAATGCCCAAAATCTCTATAATGACCTTTATATGCTTGATATTGGTATGTTCTTTATAGCCTATACAAATATTTTTTTCAATTTTAAGATTTTGTATGTGTTGTACTTAGGTTTAACTGTTTAATTAAATAGAACCTTACTGTGTAGGCCATTGCTGTGACTTTTATAATTCTTACCAATTAAGTTGAGAATTTAGTCGTGATGGAGCAGCACTTCAAGTGACAGGTTGTTAAAAAAATTATTTCTGCACATTTCATCGGTGCAAAAAGCTTTCCACATTTCTTCAGAAAATATTCAATCATTTAGATGATGAGTGGTTGTGTTTGTCATTTTAGCTTATAAATTAATGTTGGGTCTTGCTCCAACTTTTCCTAAATCACTGTTTCAGTGACAATTATGTTATATATATATATATATATATATATATATATATATATATAATGTTGGGTCTCGACCCTGTTACCATTCCGGCACAACATTGTATAATAAGATGATGCAACAAGACATGATTAAAAGCTGTGAATGTGAAATATTTTTTGGGGCATTGCTTATATTGTGTTGTTGGAAGAGAATAGAAGATAAGCAACTTCAAAATGGGAGAGGGGTCTGTTGAACTTGATGCTATTATAAAGGAAGCTGTTGATCTGGTACGTGAAAACATATTATAGTTTCTTAAATGCAAATTATCAGTTAACACTTCAATGTTGGAATTTGTGACATGCAGGAGAACATTCCTCTTGAAGAGGTTTTTGATAATCTCAAATGCACAAGAGAAGGTTTAACCTCTCAGCAAGTACAAGAGAGGCTAGACTTGTTTGGATACAATAAGCTTGAAGAAAAGAAGGTAAAAAGTCAAACTTCAATACCTTTTTAGTTTCTTATTTCCTTTTCAAATCGTTTATCAGGTTTCTCATGAATAGCTTCTGCATATACCTTTTGATAATTGAACATGAAAGTAAGATACTGAAGTTTTTGGGGTTTATGTGGAATCCTCTGTCATGGGTTATGGAAGGTGCTGCTATCATGGCCATAGGCATGGCACATGGAGGGGTAAATCTTCACCTTTGCTTTTGAGTTTAAACTATATATTCTCCATGATTTGTTAAGTTTAATTTAATGAATGAAAAAAAAAACAGCAATTTAACAGCTATGCTATGGATCAATCTGGTCTTTAATGTTACAATAAACAAATAAAGTTCATGCTATTTGTCAATTTTGTAAAACTTGATGTTGCAAAAGACAAATTTAGTCCATGATTATTTGACAATTAATAAGATTGATTCATAACATTGACATCAATGGTGTATTTGATTCTTAACATTACCAAATCAATCAACACAGTCCCCATATTTAAATCATTAGCCAATTCAATCTCTGTCGGGGACAAAATTGGCTATAAAGTTGGGACAAGTTTCACTAATGGTTAAAGGCTAAAATGACATGTGCATATTGCAGAGATCAATGAACACGTGCATATTGCAGAGATCAATGAAAGGCATAGCCTAGATCAGTTGAACAGTGTGAAAACAGTAGCATCTTTTTAGCAGTTAGCCGATCTGTTGTATCTTAGTTTGAGTCATTTAATTTTTTCATTTTAATTCTGGTGTTAGCACTTAGATAATTGCTAGCCATCTTTCATGATTTCATAGAGTCTTATTTGCTGTTTTTGAGTCCTGTGACTAGTTCACGTGCTGTTTCAACATCTGAGTCAAAATGTGGTGGTTATTTTGAGTAAGTTGGTGGCTGAACCATTGAACTGTTGAAAGACTTTATTCTGCATCTTTAAGCTGTTTAAACCAGTTTTCATTCATGCTTGAAACTTGCTGATGCAAAAGTATTGAGTTCTAGCTGCCATACGTATGTACACTATTGAGACCACCTATTTTTGACCATTTTTTTTCACAAGTTGCTGCATCAGATGTCTAATTCTGATTCTGGTTTTGAGCATTGTAATTGGATTGTAGCAAAAGGAGTGGTCATGTTATCTTTAGCATAAAATAGTCAAAAATAATCAAGAAAAAGTTCTGAAAAGCCAAATAGACATGTACAATCCATGCTTTTAAAACTAAAACACAAAACCAGACTTTAGAAACAGAAACTGGATTTCTATGAGACAATTCAGCAGCTTCTTACTGGTCTTTTATTGTTTTTAAAATCTATTCTAGCACCATTGTTAGGTTCATTTTGAGTGCTCACTTTATTCATTGCCTTGTTTATTGCTTGTCCTGATTGGCTGTCCCAGTTTTGTTTCTCACATGAATTGTTAGGTTCTTTAATCAAGAACCTAATAGAAAGACACTTCTCTTTAACCAACACACACACAAGAGCACTGAATCACTTCTTTATTCACAGAACAATCAAGATACAATGTATGAGAGCCTAACCTCCCCCTGATCAGGACAACTAGTTCCTGTCAAACAATGGTATTTACTTCGCTAACCCCTCAAACTAAACTCACAGCTCTTATATACAAACCTCCTAACTACCCAATCTAACTGCCTTGGCAGTTAGGCTGTGAATCGATCTGTGTACCGGTTTTCCTTCTACTATATACAAGTAATGGCCTAACATGAATCCTGTTCAGTTGTTCTGTAATTGAGCTTTTCATTGCTTTATTAATCTGTTCTCAAGTCAGTTGCTTTGCTGTTTGTGCTTCCTTACCTTGTTGTTGTCTCATTGAGTGGCTGATTTGTTGTTGCCCAGCACATTTGCCTTAGCCTTAACCGTTTCCTGTTTGAGAATCTGACTTCTATTCTGGATTTTGGAATTTGAAAGAAAGGCAAGTGTGAATGGTAGCATCCTAGGTAGTGGTGATTATCCACAGGATTCTTTGGCCTAGACTGAAATATCTTTTAAGCCTACCCTTTGAGTGTGTTAAGTTGCTGGAGAGAAACCTGATTTTGTGTGAGCTTAGTGTGGCTGCATCTAAAAGCCAAATTTTTTGCTGAGAGTGTGTAGTATTTTCAAGAGCGGAACTAAGTCCAGTTTTGAATGTGAAATGTGCTAACTCTTGAGTTGTGCAGTTCTTTTATTATGATTGACATTTACAGGGACTAAAGCTGTTCAAAATCAAGTTGACGTGTGAAAATCTAACACCAAGAGTAGATAAAGTGGGAAAAATCATGGTGACTGTAAGGTGAATTGTGAACCGGTGAGGCAAACAGCAGCACTACGTTGGAAGAATTTTGGAGCAGCTGTCTTAGTACAATAAACCAGCAGTTTGGAACAAACATTACTCAGAACTGAATCAGGCAGGGTGTAATAATAGGTAGGGGTGGGCATAGTTACCTTAATATACTTAAACTACAGTTAATCTATACTTTTTTAAACTTAAAAAACTAATAATATAGTTAACTAAAAATTAGTTAAACTAATTAATAGTACAGTTTATAAATACTGATCTATTTTATATTCAGGACAGTTAACTCAGTTTAGGTTTATATTTCCTTGCCCAATTTTCATTTGCTTTGTTCATCCCACTCACCTAGGTTAGCGCTCTGTTGAAGATTGCTGCCGAGGTTACTGCTGTTGAAGATCTGTTACCGTCGAAGGTTCGCTGGTTGAAGGTTCGTCGTCGTTGAAGGCTTGCCGCTGTTGAAGGCTTTGTCGCACTCTCCCGTCGCCGAACTGTCGAAGGTTCTACCACCATCGTCGAAGATTCTGAGAATACTTCTCCTTTAGCTGGAAAAGAGAAGCAAATCTGGAACCCTAAGGTACGAATTTTTTCCTGAGTTGTCCAAACACTTTTGAAATGTATTCTTAGTTGTTCAAACATCTTGTTAGATCTGGTAACGATTGCTTGTACGTGGAGAGAGCATTGGAGAGAGCATATGGGGTTCTTTGATCATCAGTGGCCAAGGTACTTTATTATTCCAATAAGGGTTTTAAATTACCATCTGGGGTTCTTCCATCATCGTTAAACACTGCACCATGCTTTGCCAGTAGTTGTCCTGTTTATTATGTATGAAGATTATTGTATGCTTGATAATGTTTCTCTACTGAAACTAAGTAATACTTGAGGCTCTGCTAAGTGCTGCGCCACTGCTCAAATCATCAAAATCCAACTTCATTTGGCTTATTTGAGCACTTCTAGACTTTCTTATGTGAGTGTTCTTCCCTCCGCCTCCGCGTCCCGGTGATGTGTCGGTCAGCCACCGACTCGACTTCCTCGACAGAGTGGCTATCAAGCATAAGGACCACCGAAGCCATTCAACAACCTTTTCTTGAACACAAAGTAGTGCAATGTGAATGCATCTCATTATTTCATCTCCCAAAGCATTATTTAAGGTGGGATCTATAATATTAGCTGCTCTCCCATTCCTCCAGTTTGTCCAAGCCTGAAAGTAGTTCATTTTACAGAACATTAGTCCCTGTTTTCTACTTCTACCATTTCAGTTAATGCCTAATGCTCTATTATAAACATTATAAAGACAGAGGATAAAGAAGGTAGACATACAAAGCTTAGTAGATGCTCCACATTCTCTCTATTTCGGAATCCACCATTCTTTTGACCACTTACAATCTCTAGTAGTATTACACCAAAACTAAATACATCTAACTTCATTGAGAGCAAAGGAATCTCATCTTTCTGTTATGTTTTCCTAATTTTAGAATGATATTCTGTTTTCCTCCATCTGATGAGGCTTATTTAACCTTACCCCTCGAGCTTAGATTGCCCAGATATCAACAAAACACCAATACTCTGAATCATTGTGCGTCATGTTTTTTGTAACCTGATTAGCTGTATGTTATGCATGTATGAGTTTGCTACACTGATATATGTCAAAATGAGTTCTGAATTGGGTTGAAAACTTTATTAAGAGTTTCTCATTAGTAGATAATCTTGCATAAACTAAAGCTGCCTATCGTATGTTCAAATTGACATGCGAGTATCATAAGCATTCTGAAACTTAGTCGAACTCTGTGGTGTGATATTCTGAAAACCAAATCATGGATATAATGCTGGTCTAAGGAAGGGAATTATTGATTTGAATATGGAAATAAATTGTTTAATTATCTGAGCATCATATGATAAGACGAAACCAATGTTTTACTAATGAATCTTGCATGCTGAAATGAGTTTTCTGGATGTAATGGGTTTGTGATCAAAATAACATAGAGAATGTATATATGGGTATAGGTTGATTAAACATAGAGAATATATGCTGCCTTGTTCTGATAATCTGATTCATGTTTGTTCAGAAAACAAAGAGGGCTCCAAAAGTTGAAGTGGGAACAAGGTCTACAGATGCTTCAACTGATGAATGGCTACAGGTTTGTACTATTGTGACAACTTCTCGGATTTTCATTCTTGTAATGGCAGTGTGAAAATTTTACCCTTTTGTTTGTCTTTTGTGGGGATAGCGTTGTTGCGTGATGAATATTTTGTACATGTGAATTACGAACCAATACAAAAAAAGAAAGATTACAATGGACAACAACAAAATGTAGACTAACTATCGCTATAGAACATGAGTACTAAAAAGTAAAACCAGTGTTTTACTCTGTAAAAATTGGCTTCTAATCAATGAAAAAGCTCTCCTCATATTTCCCATAAGGGATTTAGAGCTTGTGCCATGTGTACTTACGCCACGTCATCTGTGGTTGGACTTGTGAAAAATAATTTCAGTGAACTCAAGATGAAATTCACTCGCATAACATTTATGCATCCCTTATCTTTTTATGTGCTAAACTATTTATTGCAGCGTCATTCAGTTACTAGTTGATGCTGGAGTTCAAAGCCATTTTCTTACTTTTACTCTACTATTTTTTATTTTAGGCCACTTAATATATTCTACAGCTTTGCCAACTGAGTGTATATTATATCTAAATTTTTTTGTGAAGATTGTAGAAAAAATAGGATTTTTCTTCAATCAAGGAAAGTATTCTGGTCGTATCGAGCAATAAAATAGTGAGTGCAGTGTTGTTTCCACAAGAATTGAAACAAATACCAACTCTTCTATAAAGGGTATCTTAAAATAGGATCAGAAGCCCGTTCATGGAGCAATAGGATCCAGATCTTGCAGCTTTAGTTCATTACCAAGGTCTACTTTTATCCATTCAAATAAATTATGGTCTAGAGCTATATCACTAAAAACAATTTCATTTTTAGGTAACCAAAGGGACCTAGTTTCTGCTAATCATGTGATTGATCAGAGCTTCTTTTCTCTCTTTTTATATACCTGGCATTTGAATAACGTGATCCTTTCATTCTACTGGCAAAATAGTTCATAAATTCAAATAAATAAATAAATGTTTATTGATGTGAAATTGGTCGTGCAGCATTACTTTCACTTAAGCCTCACCTGGTTGTTTTTGGTTTGTCGTTGAAGATAACTCTTTTGTATAAAATTAATGATAAAAACAAATTAGTTGGGAGAGGAGAGAATTGAAGCCAGAAAGAGAAAAAGGATAATATAACTGCATTTATATTTGAAGAGAAAATGTTTCTTGAGCCTTGAAGGCTCGTACTTTTTGCTTCTTCTACTCTTAAAGAATAAAATTATTTACTCTAATGTTTGTCTGTGTACTTTGTTCCTTTTTAAGTGGTATCAGGGAAAATGGTTCATTAATCTTGCGTCTCAAGAATTGAGGATTATAACTAATCATGTTTTATCAAATGCAGGTTTATAGATAAAGGCTTGCTTACTTCAATGGAAATGCTAAATTATTTATTTGATCAGGACATGCATGTTAAAGATTTTTTTCTAATGCTTAACTGTATTAATTATGCAAATCAGGATTTCTGCAAAATGGATCGGATTTATCTCTTGGAAAAAGCCTGGATGGAAGTTTCAGGAAGTCCAGCTCTGGTTTGTATTCATCTCTTCCTTTGTTTTTCATTTCTCTACACTTGTGGTTATTTACTGACTTTCCCATGCTTTAACCTCTCACATTTTTATAAGGTTGGTTTAGACAAATGTGTATGAAATTTGTTTCTATGATATACACAAGCTATGCAATTGTTCTCCTCTCAAAAAATGAACAATGCTATTATCCTTGTGTTTTTACACACCGTAATACATCTAATGTTAGTATCATTCAAATGGTTAATAGAGCAAAATGTTGCTGACATGATTTCTTAATGGCAGTTATTTCTGCTAGTACTGTCTCGGGGACCTCAGGATTGAGCAAAATTCTTCCTATTTCCAGAAGAGTGTTGAAGGGGTTGAAGGAATGTGGAAGGAAACTGGTTGATCTGGAGTTATTCACTCAATATCTTGAGGAGTGGGTCTTGGAGAATCTAAATGGTGATTCAGCAGATGGGATTCCGAGTTTTCGTTCTCCTTTCACAACTGATGAACTGTGCAAACTTGATTTGGCAATAGAGGGGGTTCCATTTCAGCAACTTATCCGTATACAACTTTTGCGATGCGGCAGAGTTTTTAGTGTTATTAGTTCAGTTATTCAGTGTGTCATTCAGTTCAATTTGTAAAGAAGTGATGTTATTCAGTGTGAGTTTTTAGTGCAGTTCCGTTAGTCTGAACTAAAAAATAGTTCAGTGCAATTACTGTGAACTATTTTTTAGTTCAGTACAGTTTTCTTAAAGTAGTTTATAGTTAATTATAAACTTTTATAGTGCAGTACACTATAGGGCAGTTTGCCCACTCCTAATAACAGGGAAGTTGTTTGCTTAAATTGTCTTCTTTGTGTAGCTTGAAATTGTTTGAACTGGGTAGATTGCTGATTTCAGGTTTGAAATTCTATGCAGATATGAACTGATTGGACTTAAACAGCTAGAAGCAGCCATATAAGTTGAAAGCCTTGGAAGTACTGATAATAAAAGAACTGCCGAATTTCCACAGCCGAATTTCAGTGGAAAGCATATGCAGCCAAGAGAAAGGGAGTTTTTTTTATTCTACAGTGCATCTGATTGCTTAAATTGAATATATTATGATTTGCACTTTTTGAATTGTTGATCTGCTGATTTTGGTCTGATATACTTTGAACAGTTTGGGAATCAAATAGGAATTATTCTTTGCATCAATTATTCTAGCCTAAATAAAGGGAGGAATTTTTTTTAGCTTTTGAATTGCGTTCTTGCAGTCTGTTAGTTAAGAGAATATGGATTGAAACTTTGTGCAGTTGTGTTGGATGAGAACGACCAATTTCCTGGTTTATACCGAGACTTCAAAGGCATACATGGACACTTTTTCAGCTGACTTGAACAAAGGTGGAGCACGTGATTTTCTGCAGAGGACGGTAGTATAGTTTCATTTTTTTCTTTTTAATTGTATTTGATTTTTTTCAATTTGATGTGTAATATGGGCTTGTGTTAGCCCACTGTTAGCTTAGTTTTGTGTTTGTAAAAAGGTCTTTTATAAAGTCCAAGTTTGGAAGAGTCCTTGGTGCTCTTTCAAATTTTGGCAACTTTTCTTGATTGTTTTCTTTTTAGACTTGGATTGGTGAGTGTCTTGGTAGTCAAAGTTACAAGTCTCATCATAGGAATAGACTTTAACATTGCTTTAATTTGTGTTTCGTTTAGGGGCGTAAGATAATTAGAGTCTGCTGTTTGTTTGTGTGTGTCATATGTGTTTTGTTTTTGGAAGTAAATTTATTTTAAAGGATATTTAGTGAGTAGCATAAGAAAAATTTGACTAAGGCAAAATTTGGTACTTAAATAATTATTGTGATTCATCTTTTAATTGGAATTTGTCACGTGTAAAATCTTTAAACTCTTTAGATTAAAAAAACTTTTAAAAACACGGATGTCAAGTCATAGGATTAGGGTTTTGAGAAGGAACATAGCCTTAATGAAAAATATTGGGAATCTAGAAGAGAGTTTGACTTAAGATAAGCTTAATATGGAGGTGCAATCTTCAATAATCCAAAATGAACTTGGAGTCATACAAAAAGAAAAATTAAGTTTTTAAGAGAGATCATTCAAGAGGGTAAAGCATTCATTAAAAATGTAAGTTAGTTTTCTTGTTAGGAAAGAGAATTTAAAGATAAACTTACGAAGTTGTGTCTATTGGGATAGTGCCTATCTGAGGTAGTATTTATTTAAGGTAGTGCCTATCAGGGGTACTGTCTATCTGGGGTGGTATCTATTTGGAGTAGTGTTTATTTGGGTTAGTTTCTATCTGGGGTATTGCTTATGTCTATCTGGGGTAGTGTCTATCTGGGAGTGTTTATTTGGGGTAGTGTCTATCGGGGTAGTGTCTATTTGTGATAGTGTCTTATCTGGGGTAGAGTCTATCTGAGGTGCGAATCTAGGGTAGAGCCTAACTGTGGTAAAGCTTATCTAGGGTAGTGTCTATCGGGAGTAGTGTCTATTTGGGGTAGTAGTGTTTATTTGGGGTAGAGTCTATTTGGGGTAGTGTTTATCTGGGGTAATGCCTATCTGGGGCCGTACTTATCTTGGGTAGAGCCTATTTGGGTAGAGCCTATCTGGGGTAGTGTCAATCTGGAGTAGAGTCTATATGGGGTAGAGCCTATATGGGGTAGTGACTATCTGGGGTAGTGCCTAATTGGGGTAGTGCCTTCTGGGGTAGTATCTATATGGGGTAGTGTCTATCTGGGGTAGTGCCTATCTGGAGTAGTGTCTATCGGGCTAGTGTTTATCTGGGGTAGAGTCTATCTAGGGTAGTGTCTATTTGGAATAGTGCCTTTTTGGGGTAGAGTCTATCTGGGGTAGAACCTATCTGGGTTAGAGCCTATCTGTGGTAGAGCTTATATGAGATAGTGTCTATCTGGGGTAGAGCTATCTGGGGTAGAGCCTATCTAGGGAAGTGCCTATCTGGGGTAGTGTCTATCTATATTAGTGTCCATCTAGAGTAGTGTTTATTTGGGGTAGTTTTTATCGGGGTCTCAGGTAGTGTCTATCTGGGGTATTGTTTATTTGGGGTAGTGTCTATCTGGGGTAATGTCTATCGGAGGTGGTGTTTATTTGGGGTAGTGTCTAATTTACCATTAATTATTTAAATTTAGCTAACTAATGATATAATGTTGCACATTAAATTTGGTAAACTAATAATAACACAGTGTCCCAGATAGGCACTGCCCCAGATAGGCACTATCCGAGATAGGCACTGTCCCAGATAGGCACTGTCCCAAATAGGTATTGCCCTAGATAGGCACTGCTCCAAATAAGCACTACCCAGATAGACTCTACCCCCCATATAGACTCTACCCTAGATAGACACTATCCCAAATAGATACTACCCCAGATAGGCACTACCTTAGATAAGCATTACCTTAGATAAGCACTACCTCAGATAGGCACTACCCCAGATAGGCTCTACCACAGATAGGCTTTATCCCAGATAGGCTCTACCACAGATAGGTTTTAGTCCAGATAGGCTCTATCTCAAATAGGCTTTACCCAAAATAAATTTTATCATGGATAAACTATATTTATATTTTATATAAATTTTGTTTCGAAGATTTTATTTTTGGTAAGATAATAAATATTATTTGGAAAGTTTCTCTTAACAACTAGATGTAGGTTAACTTAATATAGTTTAAAAATAAATTATGATTAAAAATTTTTGTTGATATAATCAATATTGTTCATAATATATTAAACTTTTAATGTCATAAGTTGAAAGTTTTAATTTCAAATAGTGTCATAAATTAAAAATTTTATTTATTTTTGTTTAGTTTGATACACTATACCAACTTACTTGTTTTTCATCATTGATTATTCAAACTTGACTAACTGCATATTTCTAATTTACCATTAATTATTTAAATTTGGCTCACTAACGATATAATGTGGCACATTAAATATGGTCAACTTACAATAACACATTTGTTGCATTTCACCTTAATTAAAGATGTAAATTTCTCGATTGAACAAATGCTCTATATAGATCATAACTAAGCATTAGAAGAAATTTTATATTTGACGAAAGATGATATATATAATTTTTAATATTAGTTTTTGAATTTTGTAATAGTTGAACGAAAGTGATTTTCCACATTTAATTAATGTAGTATTTTAGTATGATATATTTAGCAAATTGTTTTAATAAATTTATATTTGAAAATTTATATCATATATTTTTTTGAAAAAAAAATCATTGGTAAAAGAAGAAAAATTGTTTCAGTAGGGATGTGTAGGACTGACTAACCTTTCTGACACTTGAATCACATGTTGTAGTGATTTTTAGGGGTTTATAATGTTTTTGAGGTGTTTATAGGCAATTTTAGTGATTTTTAAGGGTTTATATTGGTTTTTGAGGGGTTTATAAGTGTTTTTAGGGGGTTTTAGTGATTTTTAAGGGTTTATAGTGATTCTTAATGGGTTTATAAGTGTTTTAAGGGGTTTTTAGTTGTTTTTAAGGGTTTATAAAGGTTTTTGAGGGGTTTATAAGTGTTATTAGGGATTTTTATTGGTTTTTAAGGGTTTATATTGGTTTTTGAGGGGATTGTAAGTGTTTTTAGGTTTTTTAGTGGTTTTTAAGGGTTTATAGTGGTTTTTGAGGGGTTTATAAGTGTTTTTAGGGGTTTTTAAGGGTTTATTATGGTTTTTGAGAGGTTTATAAGATTGTTTAGGAGTTTTTTTTAAGGGGTTTATAAGTGTTTTAGGGGTTTTTAGTGGTTTTCAATGGTTCATAGTAATTTTTGAGATATTTATAATTATTTTTAGGGGTTTTTAGTGGTTTTTAAGGGTTTATAGTCGTTTTTAAGAGGTTTATATGTGTTTTTATGGGGTTTTAGTGATTTTTGAGGGTTTATAACGGTTTTTGAGGGGTTTATAAGTGGTTTTAGGGGTTTTTAGTGGTTTTTAAGGGTTTATAGTGGTTTTGAGGGGTTTATAAGTGTTTTTAAGCATGTTTGGTGGTTTTTAGGGGTTTATAATGGTTTTTCATGAGTTTATAAGTGTTTTTAGTGGTTTTTTGTGGCTTTTAAGGGTTTATATTGGTTTTTTAGGGGATTATAAGTGTTTTTAGGGGATTTTAATGAGTTTTAAGGGTTTTTAGTGGTTTTCGAGGCGTTTATAAATGATTTTAGGGCTTTTTAGTGGTTTTTAATGGTTTATAGTGGTTTTTGAGAGGTTTATAAGTGTTTTTAGAGGTTTTTAGTGGTTTTTATGGCTTTATAATTGTTTTTGAGGGGTTTATAAGTGTTTTTAGGGGTTTTAGTTGTTTTTAAGGGTTTATAATGGTTTTTTGATGGATTTATAAGTGTCTTTAGGGGTTTCTAGTGATTTTTAGGGGTTTATAATGGTTTTTGAGGGGTTTATACGTGTTTTTAGGGGCTTCTAGTGGTTTTTAAGGGTTTATAATGGTTTTTGATGGGTTTATAAGTGTCTTTAGAGGTTTGTAGTGATTTTTAGGGATTTGTAATGGTTTTTGAGGGGTTTATACGTGTTTTTAGGGGGTTTTAGTGTTTTTTAAGGATTTATATTGGTTTTTGAGAGATTTATTAGTGTTTTTAGTGGTCTTTAAGGGTTTATGGTGATTCTTAATGAGTTTATAAGTGTTTTAGGGGGGTTTTAATTGTTTTTAAGGGTTTATAATGGTTTTTGAGGGGTTTATAAGCGTTATTAGGGATTTTTACTGGTTTTTAAGGGTTTATATTTGTTTTTGAGGGAATTATAAGTGTTTTTAGGTTTTTTAGTGGTTTTTAAGGGTTTATAGTGGTTTTTCAAGGGTTTATAAGTTTTTAGGGATTCTTAAGGGTTTATTATGGTTTTTGAGAGGTTTATAAGATTGTTTTGGAGTTTTTAGTAGTTCTTAAGGATTAATAGTGGTTTTTGAGGGGTTTATAAGTGTTTTCAAGGTTTTTAGTGGTTTTCAATGGTTCATAGTGATTTTTGAGATATTTATAAGTACTTTTAGGTGTTTTTAGTGGTTTTTAAGGGTTTATAGTAGTTTTTAAGAGGTTTATATGTGTTTTTAATGGTTTTTGAGGGTTTATAACGGTTTTTGAGGGGTTTATAAGTGGTTTTAGGGGTTTTTAGCGGTTTTTAAGGGTTTATAGTAGTTTTTGAGGGGTTTATAAGTGTTTTTAGTGGTTTTTTGTGGCTTTTAAGGGTTTATATTGGTTTTTAGGGGATTATAAGTGTTTTTAGGGGATTTTAATGGGTTTTATGGGTTTTTAGTGGTTTTGGAGGCGTTTATAAATGATTTTAGGGCTTTTTAGTGGTTTTTAATGGTTTATAGTGATTTTTGAGAGGTTTATAAATGTTTTTAGAGGTTTTTAGTGGTTTTTAAGGCTCTATAATTGTTTTTGAGGGATTTATAAGTGTTTTTAGGGATTTTAGTGGTTTTTAAGGGTTTATAATGGTTTTTGATGGGTTTATAAGTGTCTTTAGGGGTTCCTAGTGATTTTTAGGGGTTTATAATGGTTTTTGAGGGGTTTATACATGTTTTTAAGGGCTTCTAGTGGTTTTTAAGGGTTTGTAATGGTTTTTGATGGGTTTATAAGTGTCTTTAGGGGTTTCTAGTGATTTTTAGGAGTTTCTCTTGATAATAAAAAAATAAAAAATAATTTGTTATTAAATTTGGAAGAAATACAAATATAAATAAATAACTTTTATAATATTATAAGATAATTTTGAATTTAAAAAAAAATTATAAAATCAGAAGAGTAAGATAATAAAATTATCGATTAATTTTTTTTGTCCATGTTTTCTTTTTCAATTTTAACATTTTAAAATATTTTTCAATTTTACTCTCTTTAATAACTGCTTTTTAAAATTCAAATAATTATTTATAATACACAAATCATACAATAAAAAATATAAATATTTTATAGTTTATTAAAATTTTTCTTCAATAGAAAAAAAATTATTAGAAATAGGTACAATGAACAATTTTTATAATTTTATAAAATTAATTATTAGAAAATAATCATAAACACGAGTTCTTTTATAATAGTTAATAGATAAAAGGAGTTATCCTAATCCACATATAAAAGTTATATGTTCTCTAACTTTCACTTTTAATTTTTAAAATAAAAATAAACTAAAGATATATTTATTATAATTAGTAATACCTCGCTTTGTTAAAAGCATGCCTTTTTATCTCCACCACAATTATTTTTACAAAATAATTTTAAATAAATTTGTTTATTTACCAATTAAATGAATATTATAGTTTATATTAAATAAGTTTATTCATACACTTGTTAAATTAGTATAATAAAAAATATTATACGAATCTAATAATAAATATTAGACAAATCTGTGTATATATTAATTTAACGAGTATAATAAAAAACATAATCTAATAATACACATTAGACAATTATGTAATATAATGACAAGATGAGTCTTACAATACACATCAAAAAATTTGTCCATATATTAATTAAATAAATATAGTAATATATGTTAGATTAGTTTATATATATATATATATATATATATATATATATATATATATATATATATATATATATATATATATATATATATATATATATATATATATATATTAGACGAGTCTATTAATATAAATCAAACAACTCTATCTATTATTCAATTAAACGAATTTTGTAATATATATTAGACAATAGGTATTATACAGGTGTGTCTATATATTGATTATAATAGTCTAAGAATAATACATAAACAATATATTAATTAGATAAATCTAACAATACACATTAAACTAAACAAATATATTCATTGATTTATGTTTTTAGTGAGTATATTTTACACATTTTCATATATCTTTCATAATTTTAGAGAGTCTACTATGTATTTGTGCACCCCCTTTATCATTTACATTTTTATCAAATATACTGTTCATATTTTCAAAGACATATTGGATTATAATTCTATAAATATTTGTTCTCAAAACTTGATTATAATATTAAAAATAGTTATTGCTTTTTTCCTCAGCCTTTATATATTTTTAAAAAAATGTTTATACAGTATTAATATAAAAATGTTGTTATATAACTTATATTACATAGTAAATATATATGTTTATATGACTTAATTAATTTCAAATTTCTAAAAAACACTTAAAATGTGCTATAAAATTTTTGTTTGTTTTGCTAAATATATTTAAAACATTAATTTAATTTATTTTATATTTTTGTTATTGTTTTAAATTTTAAAAATATTTTTATGTAACGATAAATTATTAATGTATGTTAAGATATGAACCTTATTCTTAACATGATTTTTATAAACAATTATAAAATTACAAAAATTGTTTGAAAAAAATGGGTTTTTAAACTATAATACCTATATGTTAATAGTAAAAGGAAAGTGATGTGTTGATATTCATTTTCATTTTAATTGTTATGGAT
Source organism: Vigna mungo (assembly GCA_036885675.1). Classification (NCBI taxonomy): domain Eukaryota; kingdom Viridiplantae; phylum Streptophyta; class Magnoliopsida; order Fabales; family Fabaceae; genus Vigna; species Vigna mungo. Next base: position 50,692 of record CP144692.1, read on the forward strand.
GGATCTTGACAAATGAGAGAAAAGGAGTGGTGTTAGTTTAATTTTATGAAATAAATATTATTATCGATTATTGTATTTTATCAATCTGACGTGAGTTTCACTTAAAGAAAAAAAAAAAAACTTTCTTAATTTCTCATGAACCTCAATCTTTTATAATTATAGTTGTTTCTTTCTCGCAACTCTGCATTCACATTTATCGTTTCAATGTCAATTTTAATTTTTAGTGAATAAGTTAATTTTATTTTTTCATCTGTCACGATATTTTTTATTTTATTATTACTGTTATTATTATAAATTAATATTATTTATTATTATTATGATTATAAATATAATATAAAAATATTTGTTAAAACCGAATTCATTAAATAATTTAATATAAAAATATTTTTTACCGAAATAGTTTATTTACTTTGTTAGTAGTTTTATAATAAAAAAAATTAAATTTAAAAATGGTCAAAGATAAATTTAAAAAAATTCACCTAAAAGATAAAACTCATAAAATAAACATTTTAATTTTAAAAAATATATTTAAAAGATAAAATTAAAAAATAAATGTGGATAAAAAAAAATTAGAAAACAAACCAATACATCTCTATTACAAATAATTTTTGCTTCATTTATTTCTTACCACATGTCTTCCAAAACAGCAATCCCGATTCTTAAATTATTATTGATTAACATTATAACCTTCATTTTTCATATTCAAACAGAGATAGTTAAAAAAAAAATATAACTTTGTTTTTCAAGCTCTTGAGAAATATGTACATCCTTACAAAGACAGAAAGATATATATATAAAAAATATAATGATACATTAAAAATAAAATAAAATACATGTTAAAAAAACTCATCTTTTTGAAACCGAGAAAAAGACTAAAGACAACCTCAGGGACACGAACGGGCAAGCGAACAAAGCAAAAACGCTGCAAGCATGAGCGAACGGTGGCGCCACGACCAATGAAGAGACAATTCTGCGGTGAGAAGCCATTTTATTCACGACGAGTTTTCCTCTTTCACTTTTGCGCACCAAACGATTATGGTTTTGTCGTTTTTGGTTTAAAAAATTTCTTTTTTAAGCTCGCCAACTCAGTTGCAAACTCGACTGAGTTTGCTTCTGAGTCTACTGAGTTTACATTTAAAATGAGTTTGCTTCCGAGTTAACTTGGAAACTGTGCGTAGAAACGCAAATTCGGACGAGTTAACGAGTTATCATGCCCATATGTATATCATGCAGAAGGATTTTTTTTTTAAATACTGCTAATTTATCCATGATCACGATTTCACATTTTGTTTTTCCAAAATACGTTTACAACTGCTAAATAGTTGATATAGGAGAAAAATTAGCAATATTGTTAGGCTGGTCTGGGGGGAGAATTTATGCATGGATTTGCCTTTGTATCTGTGACTGCATCATTGTTATTAGCATCTAATGATTGTACTGACTGTTTCATGGTCATGCAACTTAATTTATATAATAGGTGCAGTTGAGTTCAAGTTATTTGTGGGCTCTCTGAACAAGCAGGCTCCCGTAAAGGAAGTTGAGGAGGTATGTTTCTTTCTGTTGTCGAACTTTACGTCAGAGGCTGTTATACTATTTTCAATGGACATTTTTTGTTGGTGATTCGAAAGGGGAACTTTGGTACAAGGGAAACTAAATGTATTAGTAAATTGCTAGTATTGTTATCTGTGATTAATGTTAACATGAAACTAAATGTATTAGTAAAGTTATTTATTTATATTTGTATTTCTTCCAAATTTAATAACAAAAATTAATTTTTATTTTTTTAATATCAAGAGAGCATGTGTTTTCAGTGTATTTTATTTTGATTGATTATAAGTTTAAAGATACTCTTTTAATAAAAATAAAAACAAGTTATCTTTTGAAAGTTTCTCATTTAAATATATTATCAGTCTCTCTCAACATTTATTATATAAACTAAAAGTTTTTACATAAAGAGGACACCAGTAATAATTTACAACATCGATTAAGAAAATTTCAAAATTATGTAAAAGATAAAATATTTAAAAGGAAAAAATCTTTTTTAACAACTTTTTTTGACAATTTTTTGACAACGTGTGACAATCTATGATTGGTCCGTTTCAAATATTTTTTTAAACATAAATTCAAACAGACCAATCAAATAATAACACGTATCCTGTTGTAAAAAAATTGTTAAAAAAAGTTTTCAAAATATCATTGTTTTATTTAAAAAATATTAAGCCTGAAGGTATGACAGATTGAGTTGGTTCATAAAACCCTGGAAAGAGAAGTAATATAAAACTTCAATTCCACTCTTTCTGTGGTTCTTGTCCTCCTCAGAACCCAATTTCAATCATCACTGCAGCACAGAACCCTTCAATCGGAAATGAACGTCGATAACGGTTCAGAGAGCGCGAAACTTGACAACTCGTCTATGCAAATGGACTCCGATGACTCTTCAGATCAAGTACCAATACGCTCTCTTTTCACTCCTTTTCTCATTCCCTTTAATAAACTAAATAAACTTATAAATGAAAATTGAGCTACACTTTAAAGTAGATTGTGTTGTTGACTTCATGCGACTAGGTCTGACTAGTATCATAGGATTGTTAAATTGTTATTCTATTATTATATATATATATATATATATATATATATATATATATATATATATATTCTATAATGGATTAACCCTAACTCACCTCTATTGTTAATTTGGTTACTTAAATTAGAAATTGTGATTACGATAATAGTATATCCTGTGGTTGGTTTTGAAGGTAAAAGATAATGAAAAGGAAAAGGAAGAACTCACTGAGACTATGAACAAGATGCATATTGAAGGATCTTCTTCTGGGAATGGATTTCCTAACGTTCGAAGAAAACCTGTCATCATTATTGTTGTAGGAATGGCAGGTGAGTTTGTATTTATATTTAACATGTTTGGTTAGAATTGGTTTTCATTTGTAATGCTATGCTTTATCAAGGAAGTCTCGAAATATAAGCCTTGTTTGTGTTTTTAGGGAGTGGAAAAACGACACTCATGCATAGGTTGGTTGCCCATACACATATAAAAAACATCCGGGGTTATGTGATGAATCTTGACCCTGCCGTCATGACCCTTCCATATGCATCTAACATCGATATAAGAGACACTGTCAAATACAAAGAAGTCATGAAGCAGTTTAACCTTGGCCCTAATGGTGGAATTTTGACTTCCATGAACTTGTTTGCCACCAAGTTTAATGAGGTAAAGTTGGTTTGTTAATTTTTGAAACTGCTGAGTTGTGACATATCTTACTCATTACTAGTTTTTAAACTAAGTGTTACTTACAATTAGACAGTGCTTTCAACCTGCAATTTTATTTCTATCACTAAAACAGTAGTGACACAACTGGGGATGCTAGCTGCTTGTAATGGAAATATGATTCGCTCTTCGTTTTTAATTATTGAGGCGGAGAGCTTTCCTTTTGCTGTTTGATTTTATGTTTTGGTTTTACTTTTCCTTTTGGTGCGGAAAAGGAGATATTATGTACCTGATCAGTTATTCGCGTAGGTCCTTATTTGTTTTAATTATCACTACATTTTTTTAATTTTTTGAATCGCCTCATTTTCAGGTAATCTCTATGATTGAGAGACGGGCGGATCAACTTGACTATGTTCTTGTGGACACCCCTGGTCAGATTGAAATATTTACCTGGTCTGCTTCTGGTGCTATCATTACAGAAGCTTTTGCATCCACATTTCCCACTGTAGTGGCCTATGTTGTTGATACACCTCGTTCAGAAGATCCTACAACTTTCATGAGCAACATGTTGTATGCTTGTAGTATCCTCTATAAGACAAGGTTACCTCTCATCCTGACATTCAACAAAGTTGATGTAGCAGCACATCAGTTTGCATTGGAGGTATTTTGTTTCTGATGATTTTTCTTGTGCTTAGTTGAGTTGCAAATGATGTGTTGGATAGATTAGTGACTTTAATTTTTTTAGTTAACAAACTATTATGATCTACCCACTCACTAACATCAAGTTGCGGTTAACTAGTACAATCTGTTTGCAGAGTAGATTAATATATTACTTTTAGTTATAGGCCTGTTTGTTTAAGCTTTTCTCACCAATTAATAACTTTTTCTCAAAGATATAATAATAATTATTTTGGTTTTCTATATACCTCTTACACCTTTAAAAATAACTCGAAGTTGAAAAGAACAGAAATATGATCCTAATCAGTTTTAGTATAAATCTTTACTTCTTTTTATTTATTTTTTCTTCTCAACAACATAATGAACCTCTGTGTATTGTAATCTCTAAATAAGTGTCTTCAAATCACTTCAAAAATGTTGTATGTTGGTTTTTAAGAACTGGATCATGTGTTTAAACTTTAAACTACAAGAGTGAGGCATAATGACACATTGGCTTTATCTATGATTTGGTTTGGCTTCACAGTAGATGATTTTTCAAAATCAGAAATGATAACATCCAAGTTGATGGAATCATTCACCTATGAAGTGGGAGTTGGATATATTTGTTATCTTTGGAAGTATTTCTCAAGTTGGCACATTTAATTGTATCACCCTTCTATTGAATGTCTATGACTTTAACAAGCATTGAATGTATCAACATTAATCAGTATGCTTAGTAGAACTTGACATTGCTTTTAATTGATGAAATTGAAGTTAAGGCCAATAAGTAATTTAAATTTTGAGAAATTGCAGTGAGATGGAAAACAATATTGATGGACGTAATTATTAATTTGGCCTCTCATGTTGGGTAATTTATTGTATATAGAGATTGGACATATTGCCATTATTATGGGGTTATGGGCTCCGTCCTTTGCCTATTTAAGCTGAATTGTATAGTTGGCCTCAAGACTACTCTGTAATTTTGTAGCCTACTTTCTATTCCTTGTTGCTTCTTTTTTATCTCGTCTTTTCCTGGTCTAACAAACTTACATGATAGATTGTACCAAATCTATTTTGATTCTTTTTTTTTTGGTGTGAAATTCATTATCTAGTGGATGGAGGATTTTGAGGCATTCCAAACAGCAGCAAGTTCAGATCAGTCATACACATCAACTTTAACTCAAAGCCTTTCTCTTGTGCTAGATGAGTTCTACAATAATTTGAAATCAGTTGGAGTTTCTGCTGTTTCTGGTGCAGGAATGGAAGCCTTCTTTAAGGTTGTCGAAGCCAGTGCAGATGAATACATGAACACCTACAAGTATTGTCTTATTTTCACTATTACATTACTATTGATTTATCATATACAACAGGGTGCTCGAAATAGCTAGCCAAATAACTTCATTGTATCTTATATTGTTCAGGGCTGATCTTGATAAAAGACGTGAAGAGAAGCAACGTTTGGAGGAAGAGCGTAGGAGGGGCGACATGGATAAACTGAGGAGAGATTTGGAGAAATCTGGGGGAGAAACTGTAGTTTTGAACACTGGTTTGAAGGACAAAGAGAAAAGTAAAAGTAAAAGTATGATGGATGAGGAAGATGAGATTGAGGAAGACGAGGTAACGGATGATGATGATGATGATTTGGGGATATATACTGAAGATGATGATGCTATAGATGAGGACGAAGATGAGGAGGTTGATAAGTTCGGCTTGTGATGGGATTAATCACCAATTGGACTGTATCAGAGTTTGTATAGCACGTTTTTCACCTTCATTTGGTGTGCATGTTTACAACCTTAAAAGTTTGATTACTAATTACTCAACTAGTTTATTTCTTATAGCTCCATTTGCTCTAGGTTTATTTAGTTATGTTTTTGCAATACTTTCAAAGATAGTTGTTTTTTATATGCAACCTGTTTTTGGATTTATAAAATGCCTTGAACATTTGATGCGCCATAAATCTGTAGTGATTTTGCCTCGTCTGACAACGGAATGGATTCTTATAGGCATTTCCACATTCAACATACCTGACTAATATTTTCTTTCTCACAATTTAACTGGTAGTTTTTGTTTGGATCATAACTCCAGACAATGAAAGTTTGGGCCAGATGATTGTATATGGTCTTGTGTGATTCAGTATTTCTATTCTTTATGTCTTTTCCGTAATATTTTTAATTTCACCAAACTTAGAGTATCGCTTAACTTAATATTTCCAGAGTGTTGAAATGCATCTAGCAGCTACTTCTCTTTGGAGGTAAATGGTATTGCTGAATGTACAGTCTCTAAATTGTAGAATCTTCTTGTGATTAGAGTGACTAACTCTAATTACCCTTTTAGATAGAATATACTTTGTTCATGGCAAAACTTAAAATGATTTTATTTTAAAATTTTCATACAAACTAAATAATAATAAATTTTAGGTTTAATACGTCATTTGGTCCCTTCTTTTGGCGGTTTGGTTCAAAATGATCTCGCCTTTGAAAAAAGTTAACTGAGGTCTCATATTTTATTAAAAAATGTTCAATATGGTCCTTTTCATAGATTCCATTAAAATCATAACGATGTAGATACTAGTGTGACGAAACTTCAATGAGCTGTTTACGTTGATGCTTACGTGACACTGTGAAGTGAAGTTAGTTGGCAGAAATGTCCAATTTACTTTGATGCTTACGTGGCTCTGTGAAGTGAAGTGAGTTGGCATAAATGTTTAAAGTTGAGGTTAATAAAAGTGGTGGTGGGTTAGGGTTCGTTCAAGTTAGTGACGAAATTAAACAATTTTTAATGAAATATGAGACTTTAGCGAACTTTTTTCTAAAGTGAGATAATTTTGAATCAAACCCCAAAAGAAGGATCAAATGATATATTAAACCTAAATCTTATTAAAATAATCTTATTCTTTTAGCAAATAATACTAGTGGATGTGCATATGTATCCACTTTTCCTTATTATTGTAAAAAGTAAAAAATTAATTATTCTAATTACTATTAAAACGAGAATATTATAAAATTTATAAAAAGCATATTTTTAAAAAATAATTATAGAAAAGTATATATAAAATTTAAAGAATAAAAAATGGACAGTGAAATATCAAAACTAAAAACATAGTTATATAACATTTATTAAAAGTATATATATATATATATATATATATATATATATATATATATATATTAATAGAAAATATATAAAATATTAAGTAAGATGTCATTGTGATTATCTGGTTATTGTATATTCGAGAAGTTATTATTTTCTTAATACTATTTCATATTATTTATTTTTATCACATAAATTATAGGGTTTAAAAATATTTTATATATATATATATATATATATATATATATTATATTTCTTACAAATTAGGAACTAGATTTTGTCAACTATTAATAAATGTAATTATTAAAGATAAATTTAAAAGTAATCATCAATATCGTAGTTTAAAAATTACAGTTATTTTATAATTGAGGAAGAACCATGAAGTCCTTCAGTTAAGACTTTTATATTTTGGTAAGTGAGAGGGCAACCTTTTTCTTTAGAAGAAATAAATGTATGAGATAAAAATAGAATTGGTAAAGCGAAGATGTGCTAGAAAAAAAAGTGAAAAAAATGCTACAACACTTAAAAAGATAAAGAGGATATTAATTTCATTCGAAAGATTAATTTTCCCTGTTTAAGTAAGGCTATTATACTAGGCATAAAAAAATTAGAAATTATTGAATTTTCTGTACCACTGCCTTGGACTTTGTTTCAAATCATAGAGAGACTTCTCAACAGACACACCCTATCATCCACAGCGAAACCGTCCGGCTGTTTCATATAGATGGTTTCCTCCAAGTCTCCATGTAGAAATGTCGTTCTCACATCCAACTGTTCAAGATGTAAATTGCAATGAGTAACTATTGCCATCAGGACTCTGACCGAACAATGCTTCACCACCGGAGCAAAAATCTCATGATAATCTACACCTTCAATCTGAGTAAAGCCTTTGGCAACAAGCCTTGCTTTATACCTTGCTTTCTCACCGCCCGGTATAGCTTCCTTTCTCTTGAAGATCCATTTTGAACCTACAACCTTTTTTCCCTTTGGCAGATCCACAAGTCTCTAGGTATTATTCTTCTTCAAAGCCTCCAACTCTTCCTCCATAGCACCTTGCCAAAGATGTCGTTTGCTGTTGTCTAGAGCCTCCTTGTAACTTCTCGGTTCATCCGATCGTTCAAGATCTTCAGCAGCGTTCAAGGCGTAGCAAATCAGATCTGCCTCTCCAAACCGTTTGGTTGGCTTAGAGATCCTTCTTTCTCTATCACGAACAAGCTGATAGTTCCTCAAATCAACACCAGCTGCATTTGAGTGACTTCCCTCGCCAGACATACCATCTGTGTCATCACCAAGGTCTGTTCGAATTTCACCCGTTCGGTTCTCCTCTAGCGTCCGAACGTTTTCATCTTGCCCTTCACCCGTTCGGTCTACCTCAGTCATCGACCGAACGGTTCCATTAGTAGTATGTTCCACCTCCACGAGAGTCTTCTTCTCATCTCCAGAGTTTTCAGTATGCATTGCCATCCTTGTTTCATCAAACATGACATCCCTATTAATGATTAATTTTGAAGGTTTAGAATCTAACCTCCATAACCTGTATCCCTTAACACCTTTGGCGTATCCAAGAAATACACATCTCACTGCTCGGGCATCCAACTTATCACCTCTGACATGAGCAAACGCCAAAAAACCGAACACTCTCAAGTGTGAGTAATCAGCTGGTCGTCCACTCCACACCTCCATTGGCGTTTTAAAGTTGAGTGCCGAAGACGGACTCCTGTTAATCAGATAAACGACTGTATTGACAGCCTCTCCCCAGAAAGCCTTTGAAAACCCTGATCCAAGCAACATGCACCTAATCCTCTCCAGAATTGTTCTATTTATCCTTTCGGCCAAACCATTCTGTTGAGGTGTTCCAACCACAGTCCTATGCCTCCTGATCCCTTTCTCTTTGCAAAACACATTAAACTCCTCTGAAACGAACTCCAGCCCATTATCCGTTCTTAGACATTTCAGTCTACATCCCAATTGGTTCTCGATCTGTGTGTGCCACTCCTTGAACCTTTGAAACGTTTCAGACTTATTTTTCAAAACGTAAATCCACACTCTCCTTGAAAAATCATGAATTATACTTAGGAAATACGCCCCTCCACCATGAGTTAGGGTTCTTGCCGGTCCCCACAGGTCAGCATGGACATATTCAAAGGGTCGTTCGGTTGAGTGCTTCCCTTTACCGAACGGTATCCTGTGTGATTTCCCTAAGACGCAGTGGTCACAAAAATCCAGCTTCTGCAGTTTGTCTCCCAGAAGTAAGCCTTGCTTTTCCAATTCTTCAAGACCCTTCTCACTGATATGTCACATCCTCAAGTGCCAACGCCGAGTGGTATTCTCAGTCCCACTTGCTACCGAGACATGACCAATGACAGTCGACCCCTCCAGAATGTACAAGCCATTCCTCCTTCTGCCTTTGACAACCACAGAATCTCCAGAACATACCCTCATCACTCCATCTTCGACTTTTGTGGTGTAACCTCCAAGATCAAACGAACTAATAGAAATCAAGTTTCTCTTCAGTTCGGGCACATACCTCACATCCTGCAGTACCACCTCTCGGTTTTCAAACATCTTCAGCCTCACCGACCCAACTCCTTGTACTCGGCAAGCTTTGTTATTTCCAAGCAGCACATTCTCATGCTCTTTTTGATCAAGATTCTCAAAGAACTCCTTCACTAGGCACATGTGATAGGTGCAGCCGGAATCCATGACCCAGCTCCTTTGAGAGTCTTCAGACAAAGCCACCAGAACTCCAGCAGATTCATATCCCTCAGACGCCTCTGCCACATCAGCGGTTTCTTGTGGCCGAAAGTTCTTTCCCTTCTCCGGACAGAACTTCTTGATATGACCAATCTTCTGGCACTTGAAACATCGCACCTGTTTCACACCGTCCGGTTTCAACTTCTTCTCTTTTCCAGCCTGCTTCTTCCATTTCCCTTTCACCGAGATCAGTCCAGATGCTACCTCCTCGGTTGCCTTCGAATCTTGGAGCTTTTGGAACTCCTTGGTTCGAATTGACGTCACAACCTCCTCTAACGTGATCACTTGATCTTTCCCGTAGAGCAAAGCATCCCTGAAATGCTCGAAGGTTCTTGGAAGAGCATTCAACAGGATGACAGCTTTATCTTCATCCTCCAACTTCACTTAAATATTCTCCAGATCATCAACAATCTTGCTGAATTCTGCAAGCTGCTCCTTTATCGTTCTTAATTCTGACATCTTGAATGAATAGAGTTGTTGCTTCAAACACAACCTATGGGCCAGCGATCTCGTCATGTACAGAGACTCCAGTTTCGCCCAGATTTCAGCTGCAGTCTTCTCCTTCGCAACCTCCCTCAGTACCTTATCACCAAGACATAAGATGATTGCACTTCTTGCTTTATCTCCCATCTTCTTCTTCTCTTCTTGCGACATCGCAGCACTCATGTTCGACTCACCCTTCAACGCTTCATCGCATCCCTGCTGTATCAAGATAGCCTCCATCTTGATCTTCCACAGCCTGAAATCATTAGAACCATTGAACTTCTCAACGTCGAACTTGGTTGCCATCGCTTCTTGGAAATTCTTGAATCACTGTCCCACGGTGGGCGCCAATTGTTGGGTTTGTGAGAGAAAACAAGAAACCCAGAAAAACAGAGAAAAATAGAAGAGAAAACCGAGAGTGTTTCAAATCTGAATATTGTGTAGTTTCTAAAAGGAAGTTGGTTACAATATATAACCAACTTAAACACTGAAAACAAACAACAAAGAAACAAAGCCGAACGAAAAAAGCAAACAACCGGACGGTCTAACCGAACAATAAAATAGGACCATTCGGAACACAAACTAACAAACGAAAAGCCATTCTAAACAACAATTTTCATGTTGTTGGACTCTGCACAGAACACACCATTCGGTTCTTAATTATTCGGTTTCAGTTCTGATGGGTGTTTTGTCTTGAACAAAAAAGTGTTGCTTATGTGCATATTCAAGTGTTTATTCTGTGTGTAAGCTCTAAAAATTCCAATGCAATATGTAGGATAAAGCCTAAAACAATGATTTCCCTTTGTTTTCTTTCTCTTTTTCAATCTCATATCATCATTGTAAATGAACTGGGACCTTTCCATGTCTGCAGAATAAAGGGGAGATTGACTGCGAAGAGAATCCTACCTTATCAAAGTTACAGTACCTGAGAAAAATATTTTACACTTATTTGTTTTCTAAATTGATGGCATGGGCGAATATTGAATGTTACATTTCTTTCCTAAACACTTATATTTTTGCTTTACATTAGAAAATGAAGAAACTGAATGAAGTACTCAATCAATAAGTTTAATAATTAATATATAGTCTTTTACTTTTTTCAACACTATCAGAAAATCAACGGCAGAACAAAAATGTTCCAGTTGAAGCACTTCACTAATATGACCATGTAGAAGAGGTTTATAGACAGATGTATCATACAAGTTGCAATAAGAAATTGCAGAAAACAAAAGTATTTAAAACTCTGGAGGGTGGAGTGTCCTTTTACTTGTAATATTGTTGTTTAGCAATTATTAGTGACTAACCTTCTGAAATGTTATATGCAGTTATGTGCTTGAAACTCCATATGCTCTAACTGGCACACACAATCTTGCCAAAGCAACAGCAAAGGGAAACACTATTGTTCTGTTTGTGGTCAGTGCCAATGACAAGCAGTGACAGTACTACAAAAGTTTATTTCTTTCTAGTTGTTTATACAAAAATACTCAGCAACGCATTGGTCACCATTTCAAATTTTGTGTTTGGAGGTTGAATCATGTTTAAATGCTTTAACTTCATATCAGTATGACCTTTTTCTTCTTTTGTATATACCTCATTGAATAAATTCTTAATGTTTTCATCTTTGTAACCAAAACCTAGAATTAAGAAAGTAGATAAATAACAACTAGAAGAAGAGAATGAAGATGTTCAATGTAGTAGCCGATTCATTGACTTCATTATCAACGGTTTCCCACAGTATACCAGAAAGTAACATGAAGAGTCTTAATGACTATAAATTCTAAATTTTGCTAGAATTTGTATTAAAGCTACATTATTTATTTTAGTTCATTACATTTTGGAAGCCTTGATTTTTATTCTGACTTTTTTTTTTTTCATTTTGTTGCTTCATGTTTTTATTTACATTGCATTGATTATTTGTGATAGACTTCTTTTTATCTCCATTGGAGGGTAGATAGATGGAAAAAATTAGAAGCAAGTGAGCTTCTTTTCTTGTAAGTATTAGTGACTTATAAAAATATCTTGACTTTTATAGTATGTTACAATCTTTTGGAGAATATTTGTAAAAATTGTAAACGTTGTATATAGGTTTATGTATATACTATGTAATGTTTTAAATATTGTTGAACAATTTAATATATGAATTGGTTTACTTGCATTGGTTGGTTTGATGAATTTTGAGATTTGCAGATTAATTGAATGCACAAGATAAATAAAACCAAAAAAAAAAAAAAAACCTGTAAAAAAATCTAATTTAAAGCATTTAAATGCAGCATAAAAAATGGGAAAGTTCAACTCAAGTGTCACTTCTTCAGATTTGGTTCACCGTGGTATTCTACTTTTCCTACTTCTTTTATCACTCTGTTCCATTCAACCTGCATCTTGTGCCTCCAGAGTGAAGTTCCTTCCAGGATTCGAGGGACCCCTTCCATTTGTTCTTGAAATTGTGTAAGCTAAACTTTTAGTGCTAACTACTAATCCTATATATGGTTTTAAGCTAAACTCTAGTTATTCTTATACCAACATTCTTAATCCTTACAGGAAAGAGGTGCCGAGAAAGAGAAGAAACTGATCATGGAACTTCTGCACAAAGAGTTGGAGGAGGAAATAACGAGGATTGTTTAATCGATTTCTGAGTGAAGAAGAGAGACAGAGAGGTTCCATTAATCCTCTCTTTTGACAGAGAACATGTAGGTCAGATGCTTCTTTATTAGAATAAATATAAAGTAGAATCGATACACTTTTTTGTTGGATAAATATTCTTTTCTGCAGACAAAATAAGAATGTATATTAATAACAAAAATACTATTTCAAGTCCGTTTCTTATTAGTGGTCCAAATGAAAATTATAAGCTGGTTGATCGATGCTCCTTTTATAATAAACAAATATTCATTTACATTGGCAAAGTAATATGGAATATTTATCACAGATTCACGCCCATTTCCGAACTTGGTTTTGCGGAGGAAGATCACTGGTGAGTTTGAGTGTTTCCCATGGAGGATTAATGGAACCTCTCTGTCTCTCTCTAAGAATGGGCTATTGGTTGTTTCGTTCAGAAATTGTTTGATAAGCTACAGTACCTTTTCAATTAAGGTTACGTTTTATAGAATTAATGGTTGATGTATTATAAATTGATGGAATAACTATTTGTATTTTATTAAGTGTTTTATAAATTATAACTAGGAAGGATATGTTTAAATGTACTGTTATGTTAAAAAATATACGGATTATTATGTGTTAAATTGATTATTAGGAAGCAAAGCATGATTCAGTGGTGGAAACTTGGATTGTTGGAATTTCTTTTATGTACTAGTTTGTTTCCAATGAGTGGGTGCTAGTTTTGTTGTCAAGCAAGAGATGATGCAACCTAGTGCTAGCATCAAATACAGGTAAGTTCCTTTCTATATATTTATCTTCTTGTTTTTTCCAGTTTGCATATTATCATAAAATTTTTTATGGAGAATCTCAACTTTGCAGGGAAATAGATGATGAATCCACTGTTGATATTGTATATCATGTCTATAATCTTACAAAACTTCATATGTATATTATCAACCAAAGATTAGCGGTAATGGAAGCCGGAAGTCTATGAATAATGACTTGTTGAGCATATATTCATAAGGGAAGTAGTTGATGAAGTGAAGTTGTTTTACTTCATAGGATAGGAAACAAATACAGAGCTATTAGTCTCATGTTAAACTGTTAGGGATTTTGTTTAGGTAACATTATGTATTTTTTTTATATTTATATTGTAATTGTCAATGAATCATCAATGAAATTAATTTTGAATTATTTTTGTGTATTTTACAATTTTATATATTTTATTAATTTTTTTAATTATTTCAACAAATTGGTGAATTGAATAGCATATATTAATCTCAAAAAATAGTGTAAAAGATACAAGTATTTTTTTTTAATCAAACAGTTGAAAATAAAGGAGGTTAAAAATTTCCACAAAATAATAGCCAATAATAAAGGAGGTTTTTACACTCCCCAGCAAAACCCCCGCAAATTGAATGTGATACCAGGGGTTGTACAAAACCCCCGCAGATAGATTGTGGCGACTCAAACTGCGGTGATTTGAAAAACCCCCAAAAATTACTTTGCGGAGGGTGAAAACCCTCGCAAATAAAAAAAAAACCTCCACTAAATAACACTTTTTTTTGTAGTGATTAATCGATTAATCTTGAAGATAATTCATTAATCCAGTAAAAATTGAAACATTGTTTTTATCTCTGTATTAATCCATTAACGTGAATAATTATCTATTTTTTCTTTAGATAGATATATTCTTTCTCATTTTGAATAAGTTTTTTTCATATTACAAATCTATGAGAACATGTGAGAGAGTGTTTTGAGAGATTAATAATAGAATTTGTTCATCCAAAAAAAATCAAGATCAAGTATTATTGAAAACTCTCTTACTTGGTATTAGATGAAATTGTAATATCTTCGCATATTAGGTGATTTCTTTCTATTGTATTTTCTTTATATCACTTTCTTTTGTATTGTGTTTACCTTGTTGGTGACAAGTTAGGATAATTTTGTGTAATATTATCTTTGTTTGTAAATCTTGGAGAGCTTTTCAAGTTCTTTTGTATATATAGAGTATAGATTATGTAGGTGAATCTTGTAATCTTAACTCTTATATATCTTTAATGAAATTTCTAGCTAAGGTTGTTAGAAAAACTATATGTAAATTCATTAGAACCGAATGAGTCTATATCTTAGTAATTGATTAAGTCCTTTAATTGTGCATTGTCCATCTACTTTGTTAATTGATTAAAGAAGTATTTTTAAAATTGTTTTGAAAGATTAAAAGAAACCAGTTTTTACAAAAGAACCAATTCAATCCCCTTTCTTGGTTGAAGATATTAGTTTAACCATTTTTAACACTTATAATTCCAAAACTATGTACAAAACTAAAAAGACTTATCTATTATTTGAATCCCATGTAATCATGAAGGAGAATTCGAAAATGAACATTTTTCACTTTTTTTTAAAACTATATTATCATTAATTTTCAATTCCAAAAGCACTTTAAGATAATGGTGTTATAGTGAGAAAAAATAAAGTCCTAAAAAAAATTGGCCAAAATAGTGTTAAATGAAAAGTTCACTTCTAAAGATTTATAGGAAGTAGTAATGAATATTGTCAACTATTTACAAAATAGAAATTATATTAGATCGATGATTAAAATGACTCATTATTGAATGTGAAAAGATAAGAAGTCCTAAATATTTTCCATTATTTTGACTAGCTTGAACGATAAGGAAATTCTACAAAGTTTGATTTTATAAACAGTAGAAGAATTTTACTTGAATATTTTAAAACATCTAAGGTCGGTAGAGTTTATAACTCTAAAATGCTTACTACTGAAAGAGTCATTCACATAAGATTTAATCATACCCACTTACGCCTAAGTAGGTAAAGTTCTGGTCTGAAGCACATTGATTAGATAATAATATTGATATGAGTAATATTCGTTTTTTTCAATTAGGTATGTGGATGAGGGATGGTACATATTTGTCACAACCTGGTTCTCACACTCGTTCCAATACACATCTTCATCCTCATCTCTATTTTCATTTAAATTACTAAAATATCCAAAGTTTATTAGATAACATAAAAAGCTTTATATATATATATATATATATATATATATATATATATATATATATATATATATATATATATATATATATATATATATATATATATATATATATATATATATGTATATATATATAAAACTGTATAACTGTGTGTCTTTTATATCACAAAATTCAATCATAATTTTTAGGTATTTTCTCTCTTATCACAATCTTTGTACGGTGATAATTAATCAAATGCTTTTTAGGTCTCACATTTAATTATTTTTACTCTTTTTTAATATTTCTATTTCTATTTTATATTTTTACATTAGAATGTTTCACTCTCAAGATTCAATCACAAAAACCCTACATTTACTAGGTAATATTAAAAACCTTATCTTTTTATTCTCTTTAATCTTTAATTTTTGTTTTATTTGAAAAGTTTTTGTATTGCTAAAAAAATTTCATTATCTACCAATGATTTCACTAGTTTGATATCGGAAAGGTCTTTTCAGATTTTCGAAGGATTTTCATTATATCATACCATTAATAATTTTTTATATAATTATTTTTATCTTTTAACTTATTCTCATATGTATAATTTTATTGTTACAATTGTCTAAAGATGTTTCATATATTATAATATAATGATGACTCAATTACATTTTTGTCCTTAAATTAGTTTGTGGTTCAATTAGATTCTCTAATTTTTTTTCTTTGGTTCAATTAAGTCTCATTTTACTTAAAAATGTCTTTCATTAGATTAACTTAGCCTAATGTATGTACATGTCACATGTTAGTTTGTAGTACTTTTAATTTTTTCAATTTTTATTTTTTAAACATTTTCAAAAAATAATTATTGTGTCAGGTCATTATTGTGACAATATTAGTGTCATATGACATTGTGTTATATTCATTATAGTCCTTATATTTCAAATCTTGACTCAATTGAGTCTCTATATTTTTTAAAATGGAGCAATTTTGTCACTCTGTAGTTTCACGGAAAGATTCTTTCAAGACAATCATAAAGTAATGTAGAAATGTATAAGACTCATTTTATAGCCAAGGGCTATACCTAAAAGGAATGGATTGACTTTAAAGAGATTTTCTCTTCAATTTCATCGAAAGACTCTTTTAAAACAATCGTAAAGTTATGTGGAAAAGTATAAAGCTCATCTTATGACTAAGGGCTATACTCAAAAGGAAGGAATTGACTTTAAAGAGACTTTCTCTCTGGTTTCATCGAAAGACTCTTTTAAGACAATCATAAAGTAATGTGGAAAGGTATAAGGCTCGTCTTGTGGCTAAGGATTGTACCCAAAAGGAAGTGATTGACTTTAAATACACTTTCTCTTTGGTTTCATCGAAATCTTTTAAGACAATCATAAAGTAACATGGAAAGATATAATTTCGTCTTGTGGCTAAGGACTATATCCAAAAGAAAGGAATTGACTTTAAAGATACTTTCTATCCAATTTCATTGAATGACTCTTTTAGGACAATCATGGGTTTTGTTACAAATTGTGACTTAGAGCTCCATCAAATAGATGTCAAGACGACTCTTCTCGATGGCAATATTGATTAAATAATCAATGTGGTGCATCTAGAAAACTTCGTGTAAGGAGACCCAAAGAATATGGTTTGCAAACTAAAAAAATCCTTTAATGGACTAAAATAGGTGTCTCGTCAATGGTACTACAAATTTCATCAAATAATTCTCTCATTTGGTTTTGAGATAAATCTTGTTGACTATTGTGTGTATTATAAATTCAGTGGAAGAAAGTGTGTTTTACTTATCTTATATGTTTATGACATCCTGCTTGTCACTGGTGATATAGGCATGTTGCATGAAACCAAGAGATTCTTATCAAGAAACTTCAAAATGAAAGATATTGGTAATGCCTCCTTTGCATTAGGAATTCAAATAAATCAAGATTGATTTCAAGGTACTGTAAGATTATTACAAAGGAGCTATATCAATAAGGTACTTAAAATGTTTGACAATGTAAGTCAAGGGATGTTATAGTTGCTAAGGGAGACAAATTTAGTCTCAATCAATGCCCAAAAAGAATGTAGAAGATTCTCTATGCATTTGTCTAATGTATGCCCAAATATGTATACATTCAGATATAGCGTACATAGTTGGGATGTTAGACAAATATTAAATCAATCCAGGAATAGATCACTGAAAAAAAGCAGTTAAAGGGGTTATGAGGTATTTAAAGAGAACAAAGTATTGTATGCTCACATATAAAGAGGTCATACTAATTGGAAATCATTAGATATTTTGACTCAGATTTTGCTAGATGTAAGGATGGTTTGAGATCCACTTTGGGCTATATTCATATGTTGGTTAGTGATGTAGTTTATTGGAGTAGTGTCAAGCAAACTCTTACTGTTTTATTTACCATGGTTGTAGAATTTATAACATGTTGAGACATATAGTTATGAGATTTGGTTGAGGAACTTTGTTACTGGACTACAAATCTTTAAAGAAATTGAAAGTCTATATAAGTTATATTATGACAATAAATCAATCGTCTTATATCTCAACAGTGATAATAGTTTGGTCAAGTCAAAACACATTGAGATAAGGTTCTTAGTTGTCAAGGAAATGGTACAAAGTGGACAGGTTTGCATAGAACATATAAGGATACACTCAATGATAGTATATGCTCTTACAAATGGTTTTTCACCTTCATGAACTCATTATTCAGATGGGTGTTTTATAATTTGGAGAATTTTTAGTTCAGTGGGAGTCAGTTATTTACATTATTTATGTTTTATGTTTGGTATTATGCATGCATATAATTTCTTTTGATCAAATATAAAGTTTGATGTCCAATAATTATAATTTGTATAATAATATTTTGATTGATCTAATTATGATAAAGTAGGACCCATTGAAAATTGACATGTACATGTCACTTTCATGTTATTTTCATGTTATACATTTTATGATAAACCTGTGTTTTTGGTTGCATCAATATTAGTGATCATTGATGTATCTACTTTTGATTGATATGACAAAAACTGCTTTGGTTTCATGTATTGATATAATTAATAGACATGATCAAGTGGTTACATCGATAATAACAAATTTTGAACTTATAAAATTTAACCAATTTATAAAGGTATCATGTTTTCTTCACCATTACTTTTATTTATTTTTTTTTATAAAAATTAAGTATATTAAAATAGTACAACTCGTACAAGTATGGTTAAATATTGAAATGAGATAAAAAAATTTATTCCCAAAAGTGGTGAAGAATTTTCTTTTAAGAATAAATATGAGATAATAAAATCTTTCTCCAACTCGTCTCCATCTCTAGTTATAATCCCAACAAACATTTACTCGTCATTAAACATTTATTTTGTGGAACATACTCCCTCCATTCAAAGTAATTGAGAGAAGGATTGTTAT
Source organism: Vigna mungo (assembly GCA_036885675.1). NCBI lineage: Eukaryota > Viridiplantae > Streptophyta > Magnoliopsida > Fabales > Fabaceae > Vigna > Vigna mungo. The sequence continues at coordinate 69,917 of CP144692.1, forward strand.
TTGTGTTGAGTCTAACTATATAAAGGATTGACACCACTCTCTACCCAAAATCTTAAGACAATTAGTTAGTGGGTCTTTCATCTTTATATAGTGCTCTACTTTCTCAATTTTATCCAATGTGGGACTTAGACTCACACTTGGATTCCCAACAATCTCCCCCTCAAAGGTGAGTCCCTTCCACATAGATACACTCCCCCTCCAGCGGAAGCATTCCCAACCAACCACAACCACGAGTAGCCCTTTCCAAGGGTCGTATCTTAACGGAACTCGCTTACCTGAATACCCTTTGTGTTGGGATAAACTTAAATTTTAGGGTTTATTAATAATTTTGTTTAAATTTTATTTTATTAGTTTTGGGTCTAGTAATATTTAGTTTGATTTGATAGAGATAAAATAGGGATAGGTAGTTATGATTTTCTATTTATCTAGGTACAATATCATTTTATGATAGATTAAGCAAATTTTATTTTTAAGATAGTTGATATTTTATTTTCAATGTTTATTTTTATTCCCGTAATATTGTAAGTATCATGGCTATTTAAAGCCCTTCAATTATCACTTAATAGCAGACTCAAATTTTAGGAAAATATCTGAGTGTGTATCGTGAGACTTTCCCATCAGTGGTCTCAGAGCTTTATGCTCTGAGTACCGAGAAAGAGAAAAAGAGAGAAAGAAGATAGTCAAACACCATGAGAGAAAAAGTGAGTGCTTGATTTTTTGAGAGAGATGGCAAAGGTTGTCAATGGTATGAGTATGCCACAATCGACGAGAAAAACTAATTATGATAATTGGTGCCTACAGATGAAGGCATTATTGAGATCCCAAGACGTTTGGGATATGGTGGAAGATGGGTACGTTGAACCTGATGAAGACGAACATCAAACAGTGGCACAGATAACTGCGTTAAAGAAATCACATTCAAGAGATGGGTCTTCATTGTACTTTCTCTACAATGCAGCAGATGAGTCAGGATTCGAAAAAATAGCGAATGCCAAATCAGCAAAGGAAGCCTGGGAGAGATTGAAAGTTGCGTATAAAGGTGACAACCGCGTTAGACAAGTCTGAATACAAGCTCTCAGAGGAGAGTTTGAACCATTGAAGATGGAGGCCAAAGTGCATATAACCGAGTACATAACTTGGGTGGAGAAGGTGGCCAACCAACTCAGCAGAAATGGAGAACAAATGCCATATAGTCGGGTTGTGGGAAAAATTTTGAGATCTCTTACAAAAGATTTCGATAGTATCGTGTGCACCATCGAAGAATCGAAGGACTTGTCGTCTCTCACAGTGGATGAACTTGATGGGTCATTAGAAGCCCACGAACAAAGTAGAAAGAGTTGGGATGATCAGGTTGAACCCGACGATCAAGCACTATAGGTACAGTTTGACTCGAATAAAACTCGGATTACTCAGAGCCAAGGTCTTGGCGGCAGAGGGCGAGGAGGCCGAGGACGAGGTGGACGTGGCCGAGGTAATCTTGAGAATGATACTGAAGAGCAAACCGGTTAGCAGAATTGGCGACCGAGGACAAGGGAGAGACCGAGGAGACCGGTCAAAAGTTAAGTGTTTTAAGTTTGGAAAGTATTGTCACTATGTAAACGAGTGTAGATCAACAAAGTGCTACAATTGTGGTAAGGCGGGCCATATTGCAAAGTATTGCAAGGCTGGAACAAATGGGGAGAGTAATCTCCTTACTGAAGATGCAGAAGAACTGTTGCTGGCAAAGAGCTCGGATGCAGTGGATATGGAAAATTTGGTCTCAATAATGGATGAAGTGATCTCGACAAAAAGGTGCGACAAACATGGAAAAGGAACTCAAACAAAAAGATGAAGAGATTCAACAAATATGGAGCCTTCTCGATGAAGCTAATGAAATTATGAGTAAACAAAGGGTTGAGCTTGAGGAGATGAAGAAGACAACTCTTGAAAAGGAAGAGAAAGTATCTAGCACTCTTGAACTAGATAAAAATAAGGAAGAAGATGAAGAAGAGATGAAGGCTGATGAGATTTCTACCAACTCGATATGGTATCTAGATACTGGAGCAAGCAATCATGTGTGGGAACGAGAACTTTTTTTATGAACTCACCAAGGTGGAGGCCAAATTTGTGTCTTTCGGAGATGACTCCAAGGTGGTCGTGAAAGGGCGTGGTACAATTCGGCATATTCAGAAGAATAGACGAGTTGGAGAGATTAGGGATGTTTATTATGCTCCCGAGCTGAAGAACAATATTTTAAGCATGGGTCAGATAATTGAAAAACGTAATTCAATTTTTATGAAGGACTAGGTACTATAGTTAAAGGATAAGCATGGTCGTCTAGCAACCCAAGCAAAAGCGAAGAAGAACCGGTTGTATGATCTAAAGCTGAAAATCTTGGAGAGAAAGTGCTTGAAGCAAGGTGTGGGATGATGCACATGGAAAGCCGAATAAAGGAAGGAAGAATTTAAGTTTATGGAGGAGTTTCATGGGATAAACTTAAATTTTAGGGTTTTATTAATAATTTTGTTTAAATCTTATTCTGTTAGTTTTGGGTCTATTAATATTTAGTTTGATTTGGTAGAGATAAAATAAGGATAGGTAGTTATGATTTTCTATTTATATAGGTACAATATCATTTTATGATAGATTAAACAGATTTTATTTGTAAGATAGTTGATATTTTATTTTCAATGTTTATTTTTATTTTCGTAATATTGTAAGTATTAAAGCTATTTAAATTCTTGAATCATCACTGAACAACATACTCAAATTTTAAGAAAATATCTGAGTGTGTATCGTGAAATGTTCTTATCAATTTGATCAATAAAGTAAAAATCCATCACAACCTTGGAGTGATCATCGTAACCTTTCTTATAACATTAAAATGTGAATGGTTGATTTTCCTTAGAATACAAATATGTGATAATATATTTTCATAATATTTATTCACATTTTCATGTTCTAAAAAATAATAATGAGGATGTGAAACAAACAGCCGTATATGCTTTGATTATATTTTTCAACTTTATGTTTAGGCCAATAGTGGAATTATTTAATATCTTACAATGCGTGTTAGAAGAAAAACAATTTAATGGGTTTAAAAACATTTTACTAGACAAAGTGAAAATTTATTTTATTTCAGAAAAGGATAATTATCAAGTAATTTCTCTTTTAGAATATTTTTTATCCCATATACGTATACCATTATTTAGAAAACAAAAAATTAACATTAACTTCACATCTTTTTATCCACATTTCTTTTTTCAATTTAATCCTTTAATAAATAGTTGTCTTCTCAAATTAAAATAATTAGTTTACCAATTTTATCAAATAATTATTGTCTAAATTTAATCACTTTTTTTATTTGACATTTTCTAAATCTTAATCATTTTTTTCAAATTAAAATAACTATTTATAATTAAAAAAATTATCCACAAAATAAGTAAAAACTATTTTTTATTGTAAAAAATGCTTATTTTTATTTTTATAATTATAATTTATTAATTTTTGTTATTATATAATTTATAAGTAACAATAAACACACATTTTTTTCACTAATATAATATATATATATATATATATATATATTTATTTATTTATACATACACAACTGTATAATAGTTTTAGACTCTTTATCCTTCACCATAAAAGTGTTTGATGTTAAGTTGAATATAAAAGAATCCTTCTAACAAAAGTGAAAACCTAATTAATACATTAATCATACATAGAAGCTTTACTAGCCTTGCCTTTTATGTAATTTTTTTTCTGTTAATTTATTTTCCCAAATTTTCACATCGGATTACTAAATTTTCCTAATAGACAGCCGACGCAGATGCTAAAGCGAGGATATCAACTAATTAGCAATTGGAATACATTTGATATCTTTCTCAAGTGTCAAGATAGGACGACGAGGTTGCCTAAAACAAAGAAATAGGGGGCAAAATATAAAAGGCACGAGACTTTAATCTTTTACTTTCACATTTAAATATTTTAAGAAACAGGAATTCGGTCGTATACAACCATCAAACTCATCCTGCTACTATGAAGAATGACAAAACAAAGACGCATGGGACACAAACATACCCTAAAATAATTTGCCACTTCAACCATGTGTTATAACAGATCATCATATTGAGAAGAAGAAAAGAAAAAGGAAAAGAACTTGACAACCAAGTGACATTAGTAAAGAACGAATAAATAAGAAGCTTCAGTCAGAAATCTGCAAAGGCCGCAAAAAGATCACCATTGATGTAATCGTTGTCCACCAAACTGACCAAGAAGTAGCTTCCACCCACCTGTGAACACAGAAAGAATTATCAAAGCTCTAGCTTGTAGCTGAAAACAAAAACACAGCAATGCCATCAAATACACAGGTTTTACAGGACCATAGCCTTATGAACCAACCTCTTCAACAAATTTCCTGGATGCATCACCCTCAGGATACAAGCTGGCCCATCCTCTTGACCAAATTTCAAATGCCTCATCCTTCCATACATTAAAACTGACAGGATCCACAATGGTCGGTTGTTTTATCTCCTTAGCTGGGAAGACACCCCATGTCACAGCATTAACATCAGTTTGACCCACATTAGAACTCCAGCTCCCTTCTTTATTCACGGCCATATAAGTTAAAGAGATTCGATCCTTGCATTTATCAACAAGTGTATCCAGCTTTTCCTTGGAGCAGAAGAACTCTACATATGCCTTCTGATAAACATACCCACCAGGTCCACCCCAGCCTAGGCCATATATCAAAAACGAAGGATTTAGTGTATAATTTATCGTAAACACACAAATACGGACAAGATATCAATACCCTCAGTCATAAAATGCACTGGATATTCTGCTCGGAAAATCTCAATATATGTTCTGTATCCCTATTTTGTTTTCAATGTTCTGTTCAATCTTCCTTTTTCATTTTACAAGTATAGTCAATATAAAGTGGTATAGCCACATCTCACTCAAGAATCCTGATCCAAAAATTGAAACAAAACCCTTCCCGTTATCTGGCCGTAAGTTCAGTACTATTTCCTAATCGGCTAAAAGTTAGTTTAGGATTTTAGGCTATAAACAATTTAAAGTAATCAATAAAACACTAGACCACTGTATCTGTAATGTAAATTTAACAAACAAAAATCATATCAGTAAACACCAGATTCGACATAATGTAACTTTTACTAACAAAAAATAAGGAAAAGAAATTAGAAATATAACATAACTACATTTCCCCTTGTGTAGTCACATTCCGAATTGTGGCACCATACTAGTTATCCATTAGCAACAGCATCAGATTTAGCAAACCAACAAGAAGCATGAAAAAGAAATTACTAGGAAATTATATAAAAAAAAAAAAACAGATCTGCAGAGACAAAAATAAGAAATTAAAAAGGCTGGATTCCATGCTTTGAATTTAGATTTGCTTCAATAGAATTCCCTATTTAATCCAATCACAGGCTTCAATATTCAGGTTATGAATAAAGACAGGACAGAAATTAGACAGCCAGTGCTAAAAGTTAACATGCCTACTTATCCTTGTTGAAAATTTGAACCAAAGATACCTACTGGAAGACCATGTTCAAAGGGTAATCAACCTAACTGTTAGTAGCCTCTTTGAAACTAGTAAATAAATGATAGAAATAGCAAAAGGTATCAAAGTATTGGGGAAGGAAATGAGCCTTACTCAACCCTAAAACCTAGCTCAATGGAATAGGATTGTGCGATTCTTGTAGGGAATATTTTTGGCAATATTGCTAGCTAGACATCTCAGCATACTCCCATATCCCAGAACTGGACATGTGCAGGTAACCTAACACCAAGACTTTAGGCTCTTAACCCCATAAACTAGCTAAAAGGTAGATGATTATCAAAATCTTGTGGCGAGTATTCTAATCATATCTCTAACAGATGTTGCACATCCTTACAATATATACAAGTTAGGACAGAAAGGGGAAAGGTTGGCATACATTTGACCATAACCATGGTCCGGACACAAGTAACTGTAGTTGTTTGTGCTTCCAGCCTGCCACGAGTACCTAACACCTTCTAACTCATTCCAAAATGAAAACCTCTAGAAATGTTCAACTATCTAACTTGAATCAGAAAGTTAGGCATCTTTCTATAGCTAGTACAAACTAAAATACTGTAAACATACGACCAGAAAATATCATGCATAAATAAAAATAAACTTCCTTTACACCCACCTACAGTAGGAGAATCCGACTTTTCCCCATTAACAGCTGGCTGGCTATTGATTGTGAGGAAGCCCTTTGCGTTAATCCTCTCCAGCTGCTCATTGATGATCTTTGTCTCTGGCTGAAGACCATCTAATTCTGACCAAGGGTTGGTTCTCAACTTTCCAATGCAGTACATTCTAAACCGCTGGTATATAACAAAGGGTGTAAATTTAGATGATGTTTAAGTGTTAACAAGATTACTCTAGCAATGTTCTAAGTGAAAAAATAACTCCACCTCATATATATCTTCAACGCTTTTCAAGGGAACTACCCATTCTTCAATAAGCTTCTTGTCCCGTGCACGTGGTCGCATGAACTACAAGAAAAAAACGATGAATTCTAGCCCTATCAAATAACAAGTACCAATTTCTAAAAGCTTCAATGTAGTTTTCACACTTCTGTTTCTGCCTTGTTTCCTTTCCCATGTGTTTTAGGCTTTGCATGAAAAAGTAATTAGGCTTTGCAATATGACCTTTCTATTCATTTTTTTCAAAACAAAGAGTTTATGCAGCATCATAATCACAAAAAACAATATATGCTACCCAAACCCTTGATTTCCAATGTAGGGCAACTAATATAATTCACATGACAACCAAGGTTTCAAATTGCAATTTACACTACAACCATAATTGTAGCCACAATATTGTGGTTTTGGAGGTTACTGTATCAGCATCAGAATCATAATTGTGATTGCACCAACTACATTTGTCAACAACTTTTCACATTTGAATATCAACACGATTGTGACCACAATTCAAAACCTCGAACAATTCTTATTAGATCCATCACTGCAGTATGTTTCCCATCTGGATTGATGCTTTGCACTTTTAGTTTCTCCACAAAGAAATAATAAAATTTAATTTTAAATAAATGGTCTACTGTTAAACAATCAATTTTGATCTACTGATAGTGTAGAGGAGACCTTTTTATCCTCTGGGAAAGAAAATAAAAGTTTTAAATAACACACATAAAATAAAATCAGTAAGCAACCGTGAGCACCTGATAATCAGTTAATGCACCATATGATGGGTTACAGGAATCACCCCAACGCCCATGTGGGTATTGATCCCATCCTATGGTTCGTGATATGTAGCTTTTTGGACGATTTGCCCTATAATAGTTGTACAAGGAAAGTAAGAAATTCTTCATACAGATTCACTCATTATGGAACACAACATGACAATTGCAAAGGTAACATACCAAAAGATTGGACGGACATCTTCTTTAACACGGAAAACATTTGTGGGACGTCTCCATGGTAAGGATCTAGAAATTTTGGACTCTTCAATTAAGCCAAGGTTCTGCCAGGAAAAAAAGAAACAGTAAACATTAATATCAACTTTCAATCAAGTGAAGTCTTCCAAAAATAACAAATGTACACATCTCATGCCATAGGAGCCAACCATTAGTATTGCTAATGCTGATTTCTCCATATTTAGTGTATAAAGATGCAATGTCTTAATTCCATGAGCTAAAATCTTTTTGCACATTTCAGTTCCCAAGTGAACTCCATAAGACTTGACAGCTTCTTCATTGTCCTTGATAGGCTCTAAAGCAGACATAATGTCAGCTGGTATCTAGATTATGTCATTGAAAATAAAACAATGTATTAGAGTCCATGGCACTTAAGTAATATAACAAATTGGTAAAATGTGACAAGTACACGAATACTAAGTAACAAAAACATATGTGAAAACATTTTATCTTAACATTCATCCCTAGTACTAGTTAAATATGTTCACTCGTCCAACACAACAATCTAGTATGGGATCAATCATTACTCCCAGTGTATGTTCAGGTTTATTTTTTAATAATGTTCTGAAAGCACAACTGATATTTTCTTCAAGTATACGTGTATAAAGAGAGATCAATATTTAACATTCAAGTGCCTTTTTATTCTTTCTTTAGACCCCATCCAGCAACGTCCTTGAGACTTTTAAACATTTCCAATACTTAATACTTGGTCTACATGAAAAAAAAAAACAAAAACAAAAACAAACAAAAAAAAAATCTTACCTTGGTTTTACAAAACCCAGTCATACGGAGAAAGCCCTTGTAATTATTAATGGGCATAATTCCAGGTACAATAGGACAAGTTATTCCGATTTGGCGACAGTCATTCACAAATTTCAGGAATGTATCCGTATCATAAAATAACTGGGTGACAATCACATCTGCTCCCGCATCGAACTACAAAAAAAAAACATGAACTCAGAATAGGGGGCCCAAAGAAGAGGTAGAGAGATCAACAAAAAATACCTTGCAAAGGAATCCTTCACCACTGCCTATCCCTCACTTGCTACTTTTCATTTTCATTTAGAAGAAGAATAGCGAAGTTTATCCAAGAATGCAGCATTTCTCTTAAAAGAAAATTCTTTTTGCCCTTCTTGTTTAAGAAAGAAAGTCACAGTTAAAAGAATTCCCTAAATTATGTTCTAGAATTGGAAAAACAAAAATGGGTAGATTCTAATTCAATGACTAGACCTTGCTCTTCAGGTATTCAAGATCTTTTTGATAACCTTCTGCTGTAGCCAATCCATCACTTCCTATAACATCTGGATGTGCCTCTGAAGAGAAAGACTATAGATTGTAAGAGAAAATGATGGCAGAAAAAGGAGCATAAAAGCACTTAACAGAATGAGATAATGAAGATGAAAACAATGAGAAGTGTGTAACCTGGATAACCGGCAACAGTAATGCCAAAGTAGTCACCATATTTAGCTCTGATGTGTTTCACCTACAAAAAACATTAGCATCCAGAAAATCAGCACTCAAGACCAGACAAACTGAACTAGCAGGATCACCAGCTAGTATCAAATTTTATGAAACTAAGCCCACAGTTTTATCATCACTAAGAATGCAGTATAATGTTCCAGAACTCATTAACAATGGATTTAAAAAGTTTCATTCTTTGTATTTTCAGGCAGTGCAGAGTATCTAGGTGCTTTGCCAATATCAAATTTACATCAAGGAACATGACTGACCCACTTTTAGTGGGGTCTCCCCTCCCCAAACACATTTTTTCCATCCACAGTACTTGAATCCAAATCTAGCTCAAAAGAAGCAAGCCAATTCAACTCCGACCAAGAACTTCTTGGTCCAGCAGATCAAATATAATGAGACTGACAAATTATAACAGAGGACTCGGTCTCTGCAAAATTGAAATCTTTTCTTAAAAAAGGGTTTCTACGAAAATAGCTATAAACCATCAAAGTCTAGAATTGGTAAAAGAGAACCTGAGTGAGGGTGTTATGGTTCTCTAACTATCCGAGTTGAGATTGACAAAAGTAGAATGAATTATATAAATATGAGGAAATTGGAGGCAAAAGGAATTGGTACCAGATCGCGTGCACAGGCAAAGCCGCCTTCAACCTGCACAAATTTGTCCTGGCCATGTGGGGGATCACCTCGAAGAGCAAGCACATTTTGGAGGCCATTGGACTTGATGGTCTGGAGAGCATGGTCTATCTTCTCAACAGGCATGTTAGTGCAGGTAAGGTGCATCATGGTCTCCACACAGACAATGTTCTGCATCCTGTTGGCAATTTCCAATGTTAGATCAGCTGTGGTTCCACCAGCACCCCAGGTGATATCACAAAACGAGGGATTGTGAGCCACCATGCGATCCATCCTCTCAAACAAATTGTCCACCCCATCCTCAGTCTTGGGCGGGAAGAACTCAAAGGAGAACACCACCCTGTTTGGATCAGCTGCGGCATCGTGTATTTTCTCTATGATCTTCATTTTCTACCTTTTTTATAGCTAAGACCAGGCCAAACAAAGCAGTAAGTAGATCAGATCAGCTAGATCCGACAACAATGGATTGGAAAACAATAAGAGATTGATTATTCACACAACAACATTTTACACCTCCATCTCTCGCCATTACATCATTTCACATTAGTTGTAAAATTCAGATGTGTAATTGTAAAGAAAGGCATGGAAAGCAATAATCCTGAGTCCAATTATGAACATTTTATAATTATAGCATCAAGAAAGAAAGGGAAGGAAGAGTTGAAAAGAACGACATCAATAGTCGTACCTTGTGGTATGAGGTGAGGAAGGGAGAGTTAGAGCAAGCGCGCAATGTGAGGAGTGGAAGTGTGGTTATATAGAAACCTACCGACACATATACAAAGGTAGATCTGCTGTGAGAGACTATGGTTGGTGGGAACTGGCTACCGGGTAAGGGTCTTGTTCAAATTTTCTTCACATTTATGGGTGAGTGGGGACAACAACTAATCCTATTATGTTCTTTTTCACATCTCTTCACAAAAACTTGGAGATATTCTTTTTCAACCTTTTATTCAAAATGGGTTCTGCTGCCACCGTCATTTCCAATAAAAGAAAAAAAAAAAAATATATATATATATATATATATATATGTATATATATAAAGAGACTTTTATATTCATAATTATTACTTTTATTTTACCTTTATAATATATTTATTTTTACTTTTTTAAAGATTAAAAATTTGTTATTCTTTAAATTTCTAATTAAAATTACTTAAATTTTATTTCGTAATACTATTACAAATTACACATTTTTCAATTTTATAATTTAATTAATTTTATTAATTTAAAACATTTAATCTAAATTCAAATAGTTAATTATTTTCAAAATATTTAAGTAAAAATTATATTTAATATTATATATTCATAATTTTGTAACTAAAATTGTTTATTTTTGTTTTCTAGTAATTACATTAATTATTCACTATTTTTAAATATTTTTAACACTTATTTTTATATTTCATTTGTATCTGTAGTTTCAAAAAAATTATTATTTTTTCCTAATATTTTAATTAATTATTTATTATTTTAAAACATTTTTAACATCTTATTTTTATATTTTAGTGAACTGTTTGTAATTTAAAATTTTTACCTACAATGTATAAAATTATTAAAAAGATTTTTTATTTAACTATATTATATCTAATTTTATGTATTTATAATCTTATATACTTCCTAAAATTTATATATATATATATATATATATATATATATATATATTGTGTGTGTGTGTTTTAGTTAACAAAAATACATCTGTTCAAAACACATTTGAACCCAAATTATATAAAGAATTAAGTATATTTTTAATTCTTAAATTTTTTTGAAAATTTCAAATTCATTTTTATGAAATTTGCATATATTTTAATTATCAAATTTTGATATAATTATTTTACTTTAATTATATTGAATTTTTTATATGTTAAAAAATTCAACATAATTAAATTAAAAAAATTATATAATTTATTTTTAAAATTTAAAAATTAAAATATATCAATTTTTTTTAAAAGTTATTTTTAATTTTACATCAAAATACATTTAACACTTATATAAATTACGGTCGCATTTTTTGTGTGCTTATTTGCTATTAATTTTCATATTCATTCTGACTTTTTATCATAGACAGTTACTGCTGCAGTTGGTGGCTTCGGTAGGTAAGGATGTGGTGGTAGACCAAATACTTGGGTGGTAGTTGGTGGTATATTTGCATTGTCTTTTTGAAACAGAGAAAAAGAAAATGTCCAAGGGTATTTTTCACTTGTACAATTTTTCTTTAATATTAAAATTAAGTCTTATGAATGATGTCATTTAAATGTTATATAAATTTAATTTTTTTTATAGAAAAGAATAACTTTCAAATTTATATGTCTATAATCATTTAAGATTCCAAGCCTTCACCCTCTCTCCATCTCCCCTTTATCTCCTTGTTCTGCCTCAATCTATAAGTAATTTGTTAGCTGTTAAGAAATATAGTTGTTGCTTTTACTTTGTTATTTTTATGTTTCAATTCAGTCTAATATTTTATTAGTTGTAGTCGTATTTAGGGGTAAACAAACTGCACCACAGTTTACTGCATTATGGAAATTCATAATTAACTATTAATTGGTTCAGAAAAATTATATTGAACTAATAAATAGTTCAAATAATTGAACTGAACTGTTTATTAGTTCAGTTCCAATGCATAAACTGTTTTTTACTATTTATTTTCCAGCTGAACCATACAAACAGTCAAAAGCGTCTTTTCTGTGAGCATAAGCTCCTTTCAGATACATATATTTTGTTTTTCCGAGTAGGTGCAGGGCATTTGAATCCATCATTCTGGAGAGTAATGGTTTTGGGCATGGAGTAGCTCCAACACCCAAACCAAACTGCATCCCAACAATATCGATCTTCGCACTCATCTGGTTCAGATCCCCGGCAGTGCCAATGGCAGTCTACGGACCTCACCATCGTCGTCCCATTTCCCACCTTCGCATGAAAGTCGCCGACGTCGATGAGAATGGCGCCGTCTACGGAGACCAGAATCTCGCGGTGTTGGAACCCCACAAACATCTTCCACCCCTGCACCTCCTCATCTCCCTCGTTCATCAGCGTGGCTTCCTCCTTGAACGCCCACGCCTGCTTTGATGTATTCTTCACGTGCGGGTACTCCTTCTCCCGCGACACAAGGGTGTACGAGATAAAAACTCCATTGCAACTTTCGAGTTCGAGCGAAGATGACGATGGTGTTTCCTGTACTGCCAGTTCAAACAGTTAACTGCACCCATAATATGTAAAGTTTAGTTTTTTTAAACTGAACTAAAAAATAAGTTAATTATTTTTTAGTATACATTAGTTCAGTTTTTTTTCAGTACAATAGAGTATAGATAACAGCGATTTAGTAGAGTTCAGTAAATTTTGTCCAATCCTGGTCCTATTTCTTAGGGATATGTAGGTAAGGATTAAATGATTTTATCTAACCACCCACGTTGTTGAGCATGTAAATCATGGATGTGTTATCGTTTTATTTATATGGCTATTAAGTTAACCTATCATTTTGTATTCAATAACACATTCCTTAAACATATATCTTTAAAGTACAAAACGTTTTGTGTTCAACAACTAGTATTAGAGCTCTTTTACATGGGCTTGATCCTAGATTTAATTGAGTGGGAGAGAAACAATTGTGAGTACGTTGAAAGAAACCGCATATTTCTTTCAAAGAGAGTATGAGAAACGAAATGGTAGAAATTTGATGGTCACTATGACCATAGGACAACATTAATGGAAAATTTTATTTGTTCCAAAGAGTATTGGAATCTTGTAGAGAATGGGATCTTAGTAGTAGTAGATGAAGCAGCATCTTCAGAGGTAGAACCTAAACTGATGGAGGAGCAGAAATCGAAGGACTTGAAGATAAAAATTATCTTTATCAAGTTATTGATCGTGAAATTCTGGACATAATCCTTAATGACGACACATCCAAAAATATTTAGGATTCAATGAGTCAAAAATTTCAAGGTTCTACCAGGGTGAAGAGAGTGCAATTGCAAGCCTTGCGTAGAGATTTTGAAGCTCTAAGGATGAAGGAAGGAGAAACGATTAGTTCCTATTTTGCTTATACTTAAAAAAATGCTAAAAATATGAAGGCTTGTGGTGAGAGTATGTGTGAGAATGTCATAACTGTGAAAATCTTGAGATCCATAGTTTATAAATTTAATTATGTTGTGTGTTCAATTGAGGAATCCAACAACTTGGAGACCATGACAATTGATGAGTTGCAAAGTAGTCTTCTTGTTCATGAGCAAAGAATGAACTGCCACGGAGAGGAAGAACAAATGCTACAAATTACTAATGATGATAGAGGAGAAAGAGGAAAAGGAAGATGGAGAGGCTTCTCTAAAGGTGGACAATGCAAAGGAAGAGGAAGACAACCCTTAAACAAATATGAAATTGAGTGTTTTAAATCTCATAAATTAGACATTTTCTATACAAATGTCCTGACTGGCAGAAGAAAAGTAAATTATGCTGAGGTGGAGGATGAAGTAGAGGGATGAAGATGAGCTCTTGCTAATGACCTATATTGATCTCAACACAAGACACAAAAGAAGATGAATGGTTTCTCGACTCAGGGTGTAATAACCATATAAGTGGAAACAGGAAGTGGTTCTCAAAGATGTATGAGAGCTTTAGGCATATTGTAAAGCTTGACAATAATACTAGAATGGTTGTAGTGGGAAAGGAAATGTTTGTTTGAATGTTGATGGAGTTACTCATGTAATTTCAGATGTTTATTACGTTCCTAAACTCAAGAACAATCTATTAATCATAAGACAACTTCAAGAAAAAGGCCAAGCTATTTTGATTTAAAATGGAAAGTGTAAAGTTTATCATCCCATAAGAGGGCAGATTATGGAGATTGAAAGTGGAAATAGGATTTTTTCTTAGTAGCCATATGATACCGAAAAATCCTACATGTTTTCAAATGGAGTTAGAGAATGAATCTCATCTTTGGCACTATCGATTTGGTCATTTAAGCTATAATGCCTTAAGGATACTTTCCTCAAAGCAAATGGTTAATGGGTTTCCCTTTATCACGACCTCGAAGGATCTATGTACATATTGCTTGGTGGGAAAGCAACATTGAAGTTCTATGCCAAAAAATTTTTTTGTAGAGCATCAATCAAGCTTCAACTTGTTCACACAGACATATGTCGACCTATCAAACCAACCTCAAACAATAATAAGAGGACTCAAGGCATAGGTAGACAATTGACTGCAACTTGTACTCCTCAACATAACGGAGTTGCTGAGAGGTAAAACAGAACAATAATGGATATGGTGTGGTCTATGTTGGTTGAGAAACAAGTTCCCTAGGTATTTTGGCCCAAAGCTACAAAATGGTGTGTGCATGTTCTCAATAGGTGTCTTATAATAATTGTGCAAAATAAAACTCCCGAAGAAGCATGGAGCGGAGTGAAACCCACACTAGAGTATTTTTGGGTCTTTGGATGCATAACTCATTCATATACCAGATCAACAAAGAAGCAAGTTTGATGACAAAAGCAAGAAGTGTATCCTACTAGGAATGAGCAATGAATCAAAGGCTTATCGATTGTTTAATCCAATCTCCAAGAAAGTCATTGTTAGCAAAGATGTAGTGTTTAAAGAACAAAAGAGTTGGAATTGGGCGAAGAATGAAGAAGAATGTAAGTTGGATATTTTAGATTGGGGAGAAGATAAGGAATATGAGAGTGAGACTGAGGAGCAGGAAGAAGAAGAAAATATTGATGTTGCCAACTCCATGGGTATTGGTGCTCCTCTTAATGAACCGCATAATAATATGCATGAGTTTCCAGTTGAAGGGAGGGTTAGAAGAAATAGAAGAGAGTCAAGTTGGATGACTAATTAGGGAAATGGAGAAGGCTTGTCAAATGAAGATGGTTTGAATGCAATGACAATGGTAACTGAGGATGATCCACTTTCATTTGGGGAGGTTGTTAAGAGCAAGAAATGGGGGGATGCAATGATGAAAGAGATAGAGTCAATAGAAAAAAAATAATACTTGGGAGTTGACTGACTTGCCAAGTGGAGTAAAGTCCATTGGAGTTAAGTGGATTTTCAAGACCAAACTTAACGAGAATGGAGAAATAGATAAATTCAAAGTGAGATTAGTGGCGAAAGGATATACTCAACAATATGGAGTTGACTATACAGAGGTGTTTCCCTTGTGGCCAGACTTGATACCGTCTGTGTTATACTTACTATGGCAGCTTAATATAGTTGGAATGTTTTTCAATTAGATGTGTAGAGTTTTTCTTCACGGTGAGCTCAAAGATGATATTTATGTGCAACAACTTGTTGGTTTCGTGAAAAAGGGTGAAGAAGGCAGAGTTTACAAATTAAGAAAAGCTTTGTACGGTCTTAAATAAACACTAAAAGCATGGTACAACAAGATAAAGGCTTATTTTGTTCGTAAAGGCTTTGAAAGGTGTTTTTGTGAACATACACTTTTACAAAGTCAAAGGAGGGAGGTCAACTTTTAATTGTAAGTCTTTATGTTGATGACTTGATATATATTAGAAATGATTGGAGCATGTGTGATGAGTTTAAAAGTTCAATGATGTCAGAGTTTGACATGTTCGATTTAGGAAGGATGAGGTATTTTCTTGGAATAGAAGCTATGCAGAGTCCAAATGGAATATTTATATGTCAAAGAAAATATGCTCGAGAGGTTCTAGCAAGGTTTGGGATGGACAATAGTAATGTAGTGAAAAATCTCATTGTCCTAGGCACTAAGTTGTTAAAAAATGATGCATGCACCAAAGTTGATTCAACCATGTTCAAGCAATTAATTGGCAGCCTTATTTATGTGACTACAACTCATCTTGATCTTATGTATGAAGTAAGTTTAATTAGTAGATTCATGTCTTGTCCTATTGAGTCTCATTGGCTTGTAGCAAAATGTATATTAAGGTACTTGAAAGAAAAAACTAAACTGGTCATTTTTTACAAGAAAGAGGGAAGTACATATATTATGACATACTTTGACTGTGACTTTATTGGAGATCTAGATGATCGAAGAAGTACTTTTGGCTTCGTGTTTTTACTTGGTTTCGGAGCAGTTTCATGGTCCTCAAAGAAACAACCTATAGTGATATTATCTACTATCAAGATTGAGTACATAGTAACTGCATTTTGTGCTTGTCAATGTATTTGGATTAAAAAGGTGTTGGAGAAGCTTGGCCTTAAAAGAGCATAAAAACACTTTGATTTTATGTGACAATAATTCAACCATAAAATTATCCAAGAATCTAATGTTTCATGGGAAAAACAAACATATTAATATAAAATTTCATTTTTTGAAAGATTTGATAAAGGATGAAGTTGTTAGGTTGAGTTAGTGTAATTAACAAATTCAAGTTGGAGACAAATGACTATGTCTCTTAAATTGGAACAATTCTTAAGGTTTTGTAAGATGCTGAACATGATTGAAGCTTCATAACTAAACTAAATGCTATAACATTATAGTTTAAGGAAAGGAATGTTGGCTCTCAGAAAACATAGTTGTTGCTTTTACTTTGTTACTTTTTTGTTAGTCAAATAATTTATTAGTTGTAATCCTATTTCTTAAGGATATATAGGTACAGATTAAATGATTTCTTAAGCTTTGTGGTTGCGGAACTTTGTATCGAGGCTTGGCATTATTGACAATATTGCTAGGCCAATAAGAATTTATTGTGATAATTCTGCAACCGTCTTCTTCTCTAAAAATGACAAGTACTCAAAGGGTGCTAAACACATGGATTTGAAATACTTGTCGATCAAAGAAGAAGTGCAAAAACATAGAGTGTTGATTGAGCATATTGGTACGGATTTGATGATAACATATCCGTTAACTAAAGGACTATGCCATCCAAAACTTTTATTGGCCATGTTGAAAGTATGGGCATTATGGATAAGTCAATATTAACATGATGATGTTATCTATCTATATGGATATGTATAGTTATATGCTTGTACTGTCATGACACTTGTGAATTCAATTAAAGTTATGTTTCTCTTTGTTCTATTGTTATCCACATTAAGTTATATACATGTATTATTGATCCTGGTAACATGTTATATCTCTTTTAGAGAAATGAAAGTTATAAGGTTGATTAAAGTTATGTTGAGTTGGTTTGATTATGTGATACATGGAAGGAATCTTCTCGTTCATGACTTTTGTCCGCCATGATCTGATCATTTCAATTCATATAAGGATGATGACTTGATAATTCTAATGAATGGTGCGCACTTAAAGTTTAGTTTTAGATCTTCAAGTCATCACATGAACCAAGTGAGAGAATGTTAAATTATATTAATATTTAACATTGGTTCATGTAATTTAAAGTATAACTTTGATGTAAAGATTCTAATGTGATGATTATTAGAATACAAGGTATTAAAGTTATAGGAATTATTTTAGAGTTATTAAAATTAATCCCTCCCTTCTCACTTCAATAAATGACATTTTGGTATTTTATTAAAGTTAATTAAATATCATAAAAGAGGGAACGTATTAAGTTTCTGAAAAGAAAAAAAGAGAAGTAAAGTTCTCTGGAAAGGCAAAGAAACTGTGACTTTGACAGAGAAAAACATCTTTGAAAATTTCTATACCATCAAGAAAACATTAAAGATAAGTAAGAGAAGGAAGAACAATTCACAGAATGGATCGAGGTAAGTTCTCTTTTATTATGTATGTGAGAAAGTAGTAAGTATCATAAAAATTCAAAATCTTATATGTTGTTTTCATTCAATTGAAAATTGAGGAATTGTTTTAAATTGAAGCAATTCTTAAGGCTTTGTAACATGTTGAGCATGATTGAAGCTTCGTAACTAAACTTAATGCTATAACATTATAGTTTAAGAAAATGAATGTTGACTCTCAGTTGTTGCTTTTACTTTGTTATTTTTTTTTAGTCAAATTTATTAGTTGTAATCCTATTTTTTAAGAAGTAAGGATTAGATGATTTTGTCGGACCATTGAACATGTAAATCGATGTGATTATCATTTTATTTATATGGTTATAAAGTCCACCTATCATTTTGTATTCAATAACATATTCCTTCAACATATATCTTTAAAGTATAGTACATTTTGTGTTCAACATAATTAGCTTTCACCCTAAAGTAAATTGTCCAAATGCTTCAAAAATATGCAATAGACCCATAAGTTTGTGATATTATGTACAAAATAATCGAAAAGGTCCCATGATGCAATAAATGAAAGAAAAATTGTGGTTAGTGAAAATTGACTTTGAAAAGACATATAACAAACAGTGTGGTTGGAACTTAATTGGTGCAGGAATCAATTGCCTTAAAACTAAAGTAATTGAAAAGATAAAAGAAAAAAAATTACAATTTTAATCCATAAAAAAAATTTAATGTCGTTTTTGTTTGGTATCTCAATTCTTTTCAATTAGATCCTATTTTTGAAAACTTAAAGATGCGTTAATATTAACACAGTTAAAAAGATATTACATATTTTTCATGTTTTTTTTAAATATTTTTTTAATTCTTTTTATTTTTAACTTTTATATTTTTGAGAAAAAAATTATCAGATATCAAACTAAAACTAATATTATGTCTTGTGATAATGACATACCATGTTATCTCACATATTATCCCATTGATCTTTGATAATATATTTTTATTTTATTTTAATTTAATTTTAATATTTTAAAATTAAATAATTTTGTTATTTTTAAGTTTAAATAAAATTTAAATTATTTACAAATTTTATACATATATTTTTATTAATATTAAATTTATTCAATATTTATTTTTTTAAAAAAAAACTACCCGTTGTAAAAATCTTTTTATTTTAGCTTTTAGAAAATAAGAACCCAATAAAAACCATTAATAAATCAGTATGCTATTTTCAACCAAAACTGAAATCAGTAAAATAATTAAACCAAAAGAAAGACAATGATAGTTAAAGGTTGAGTCGGCCACAAATAATTTCTCTTTGGTATCCATTAGTACATAAAAATTGATATTTTTAAGATACGTGGATATTTTACAAATATATAGAAAATATAATTTATAGATTTTTAAAATAAAATTTAAATAAAATAAAAAATATAATATAAATTAAATTTTAATTTTAATCTTTTAATTTTTAATTTGTTGTGAGTAATGAATAGTGATTCTATTCTACTGTACCAACACTCAATTTATTTTATTTATAAACTGTTATTAAATAATAAATAGATACCATTATCTAAATGGCTATCTAAAATGAGACTATCATATTTTAATTTTAATAATTTTTTTGACAATAAATTACGTCTCCTGATTTATTGGTTCGGAAACAAGGAATCAGAAAGTGTCACCTGATTGTAAACAAGTTGAAAAAAATTATTTTCCTTTAATATTCAGTGAGATGGAGGATAGATATTTTTGGCATTGAGAGGAAAGGAAGGGCACCGCGTGGTTTATCTATTCCCATCCATTTCCAAGAAGAAGGAAAACCAGCGCAGAGGAGATTGGAGATACCATAGAGATGCGGTCTCAGGTGTTCTCGCTCTCAGCCAACACCAGCTTTCTGCGCCAAGCTCTTCCACTTTTCGTTAAACCCTACAAAACCATTATCTCGCCCACTGCTCTCACTTCCGCATCTGCTTCACAATCCCTCCTTTGCAATATTCCACTTCTTACACCCATCAACCTATTCCCTTCCAGTTCTCTTCGCAACTTCACCTCACGAGCCACCCATGTCAACGACGCTGGCTCCGTCGACTTGCCTCTTATTCAGTCCATGCACAACAAGGTATTCTTTCCCACTCATAATTAACAAGATATTTGGTCCATACACAACAATATTTTCTTACACATCTTTTATTAAATTTCATTTTCCCCAACAGATAAAGGAACAACTCAATGCAGAATCTGTCACCGTGAAGGATGCTTATGGCGATGGTCGGCATGTTAGGTGAAATTTTCTTTCAACCCATGAATTGAAATTGTGTGTCTTAGAATTTAATTTAGTCTGTTAATCATAGATTTTTTGAAGGGATTAGATATCCTCTAAAACATAGAAACTGAAATGCAACAAAGTGCTTTACGAGCCTCAAAAGGCAATAAACTAGTAAACCTCCCTAACCCCTATCAGAAATGCAAACTCTTAAAATAGACCATGAGCTGAACACCAGAGAAAGTCCACAGACTGGATAACACAACATATATTGTTGCAAACAAAAATCCCTTAAGAAGTATGCACTTTGCTCCTCTCACTCACACCCCAGAATGGTCTTGACTATTGAGCTGTACTCCCAGGCCTATTGGCGGATACCTCCATTTTCATGACTAAACTACACAAATACAACTATACAACTATACAAGCAACCTATCACGAGTTGGGTAAGGTTCAAATTTAAATACAACTATACAAGCAACCTTGGACCGGTCAACATCAGAATACCTAACAATTTGAGTTTTTCTTTTATCTTTGTGAACAAGGTTTTGCCAAAAGCATTCTTAATGTATGTTTGGATCCACATGTCCGCATTCCTATGGTCTTAACAGGGAAAGTTTAAAAGTTTATAAAGGCAGTGTGAAAATGAGTCACAAAGAGATAACATAGCATACCACCTAACTGTAAGGATCTCCCAAGGTCTAAATACAACTCTCCTTGGTTAGGTAAAAGTTTAATACTTGGATCCATTGGTGTCTATTAGCTTAGCTTTTAACATTCTCGTTGTTCTAAAATATCTCGAGCATGTTTTCTCTGTGATATGACCAAAACACCTTGGACTGAACAACTTTAATACCAAGGAAGTATTGCAATTGACCAGGTTCTTTTATCTGGAAATGTTAAGCAAGACATTGTTTTAGATCTTTATCATTATTTGTGATAACACTTAAGATTAATAATAGAGAAAATGTACTTTAGAGGGCTTGAATACATCTATGATCTCATATTTATAGTTATAGAATTTTGATGCCATGAGAAGAGGACAAATCAAAGGCCTGAACTAGAAACCTAGATACAAAACTAGGTACAACTCATGGGTACAACAGGTATTAGTTTCCAATACAACTACTTTCTACCCAAATTTAATATTTATTTTAACAATAACAATGTCATTCACATATGTGTGGAACCAAATACACATGGGGAAGATTGTATGCAAGGGAATGAGGATGTATGTTTTTGCTATATACGGCTCTATTTTGAGGAGTATGAAGACATCAAGTTTGATGAAGCATATCATGGATGCCATGAACGATTGGAATTGGCAAGACAAGTAGTCTCTAGGAAACACACATATGGATATAACTAATTATGTTTTTATTTCATTAGAAAATGTTTGCTAGATAGGAAACGACTCTAGTTTATTTTTAACTAACCAAATTGAAGTATATTTAGAATTTAGAATAATCATTAATAAAAGAACTACTGAATACTGCACCTTCTTTGGTGGAAACCTTGTGACTTGGAGGAGCAAAAAATAGTAGTAGCCAAATCAAGTGTTGAAGTAGAATTTCAAGCAATGGCCTAAGAAATATCTCAAACTTTAATGACTGAATATTATATTGGAAGACCTAAAGATAAATTGGGAGGAAATATGAGGTTATATTATGATAATAAATTTGCAATTAGTATATAAATCATAATCTGGTGCAGCTCAATAGAACTAAATGTATTGAGGTAGCAAAAAATAGTAGTAGCCAAATCAAGTGTTGAAGTAGAATTTCAAGCAATGGCCCAAGAAATATCTCAAACTTTTATGACTGAATATTATATTGGAAGAGCTAAAGATAAAATGGGATGAACATATGAGGTTATATTATGATAATAAATTTGCGATAGTATAACTCATAACCCGATGCAGCTTAATAGAACTAATGTATTGAGGTAGTCAAACACTTTATCAAGGAAAAGTTAGACAGTGGCTTGATTAACACTTCATGTGTGTCCACTCAAAATCATCTTATAGACATGAACTGCATTTCATTTGAAAGAATTATATCCAAGTTAAGAATGAAGAACACTTACTCACAAACTTGGGAGAGTGTCAAAATTATGCTGCTCATTGTGTATTTTGGGAAGTTTTTTATGGAGTATATAGTTGGTTTAGTACAATAACTTTAATTTTGTTAATTTTATTTGAACTTTGTTAATAGTTAAGTTGATTAAATACATGTTTGGCCTTTAATAATTGTCATTTGCGATTGTTATAGGAATAATTAATGTTAATATGCGATTATGCTTGAAAGAACCACTAAAGATTTAAAATTTATAAAGCAAAAAACTAAGCATAAAAGGTTCCTTTCAAGAATAATTGTATTTTAACATTAATTTTTCACTTAATAAACACATGACAATAATTTTTGTGCCATTAGCTGCTTTTGGCACTTTGATCACAGCTCGGCTGGGACATAACCCTAATATGTGTTGTGATGTTGCAGTATTGATGTGGTATCTACTGCCTTTGAGGGACAATCAGCCGTTAATAGGCAAAGGATGGTCTATAAAGCTATATGGGAGGAGCTTCAGAGTGTAGTCCATGCAGTTGATCAAATGACTACTAGCACTCCTGCTGAAGCAGCCGCAAGAAGTGACAGAGGATAATGAGAGCATACTTTGACTTCTTATTCACGCTCTTTATAGATTTTTGCATTGCTGTTTTCTAGGAATGAATTCCTTATTTTAAACTACCATTACAGTCTTTCACATGCTACTGAACATCAGGTTTTCAATGCCACACTTCCTTGGAGTTTCTACATTCAATAATTTGGCAGTCAATTACTTGGCCAATCTTACTAGGTAAGGTCTTTTACATGGATTAAATTAAATAAAAATAATGCAATAATCTCTTGTTGTATATCATTTACGGACAAAATTATTGACATCTAGATCCTTAAAAGTATTTGTCCATTCCTACTATCCTACGTGATCTTATAATTAATTACATTGAGATTAAAGTCTATGTACTTTCATACTGTAAGTTCTACGTTGAAAATCAATTAAAATTTATTGTTAATGTCTTTTAAAAAATATTATTGTATTAATCAATAAACTTACAATATATGAAAATTTTAATTGAACCACGAATAATGGAAAAGTCAATTAATGATATACGAAGATTTTAATTGACCAATAGCGTAAAAATATGTTATGTACCAATCATTTTTTTTACTTTTATTTCTCCGTTGTTCGAATAGTAGATTTTCTAACTAGTGCTAAAGTAAATTATCCTAGTTTAGATTTTATATTATGGTCTTTGCACTTTTACTCAACTTATATTCAATTATGTGGTACTTTTAATTAGAGCACAATCCATTGCTAAAGATGGGTATGAAAAAAATATTCAAATTCGTATTAGTCCAGGCCACTTTAACGATCCTTTCTATTTTTAAATTGAAAATTTTAATTCAATTAATTGAATTTAGATTGAATATGGATTGAATATTTGTTTAGATTAAAAAATAAAATAAAATTAGTGTTCAGCTTAAGAAATGAATTGGTCTAAGACAATGTTAAATAGTTTGGCATCGTTAGGTCTAAGACAATGTTATTCTTAGCGACTTGTTCTAGAAAGCTAATCTTAATACCTTAACCCCTCAACCTATAAGTACAAAATCCATACAACATATATAAAATTTAGTTATCTTTTATATACAATGACCAAATTAAAATTTAGAAAAACGTGAAGATCATCCTATGTTGTATGTCTAACCTAATTATTTTAGTTTGGATTTGAAATAAAACAAATCAAATAACTATATTAATTTACATTAATTTAATTGGTTAAATTTATATTATTGATTTCATCGTATTTATGTTTTTTGTGTTCGTTAGAATCGATCAAATCCTGTAAACACGTTCAGAGTAAAAGATCACAAAATCTAAACAATCAGTATTTTAAATTACACCCAATATGAAAAGCCAGGCCTATAATGTGAAATCAATCATGCTATAAATGTCATTCCAATTTTCAGGGTTTCAATTGTTCCCAATTGTCATGCTCGTGCGGTACTTTATATGCTACACAATGTTGAATTTATGAATTGCTATACAACTATACAAGTTTTCACGACACGAAAGAAAAAAAAGAAAGAAAAAAAACTATTCACCCCTACCTCCCGTCCAACATTAAATGCCCATAGAGCAATTGATAGGTCATTTTTAAATGTGTTTCGTGCTACTATTGCACACTAATTAATGGAAGGTAATATTGGATTCATCCCAAGCCCGTATCCTCCAAAACTACCTGGTTCTGCATGCTT
This sequence comes from Vigna mungo, assembly GCA_036885675.1. Taxonomy (NCBI): domain Eukaryota; kingdom Viridiplantae; phylum Streptophyta; class Magnoliopsida; order Fabales; family Fabaceae; genus Vigna; species Vigna mungo. The sequence continues at coordinate 94,677 of CP144692.1, forward strand.
CACCCTACCAAAGTGTCTAATATGACGAAGAAGTCTTGCTAAGAAGGTATTGTGGCATATAGTCGAGCTGTCACAGACCAAAGCCACATGTTTGCGTGCTCTTGTGATGGCAACGTTGATTCTTCTGCTATCCCCGAGGAATCCAACAGCTCCCAATGTGTTTGATCGAACCTATTTTATTATTATCATTATTATTAAAGGGGGAAAACAAGTACAAATATGTCAGTTCATGCGGAAGATCATAATCAAATTGTTTTTCAATTTTAGAATCTCTTACATGGATCACGTATCTCATGATTTGAAGGTTCAATAATCAAACTGGTAGTAGCAACTAATTGTGTGTGTCAACAAACATTAAAGAATAACTTTACATAACATCATATGTGGAAGTTATTTATGAACAAGTTAAACGAGATAGTGATTAGAAGAGGACATTATGGAATCAATACAGTGACAGTATCAACGTTTAAGGAGTGAGTTTACATAAAGCCTTTAATAGGATGGTGGTTAATGACAAAATCGAGGTTGTATGGACCAAGTGATTAAATGTTTGATCCTTGTTATCACTATCTTTTAATAAAAGTAAAAATAAAAAAAATTCTATTGGGTCCATGTCCATATTTCAAACCCAAAAACCTCTTGCATAAGGAAGCACAAGAGAAATAAAAACCATTCTTTTAATGTGATGACTAAAATAAACTAAGATGACCAAACTTCAGTTATTGAAAAGATGTTATATGATGAAATCTTCTATAGGAATAGGATGTAAGGAACTTCATTTAACTGGCTTCATCCTACTCTAAATGGTGTATTGTGATCATAATGTAACTTTCACATGTTTATTGACACTTTCCAAACATTTATTTTTGGGAAAATTGCACTACCTCTATTAAAGTCTTTAAATGATACTCACAACCCCTTTAATTTGTATAAGTGCTCCTCAATTATATTAAAAGTTTCACCTTGGTAATATGCTTTTTTATCAAATGCATTACATATTGCCAGAGTACTGTAGGTACTGTATGTAAGTTTTTTCCCTTAGATAGGCATTTACTCTGTAATGTGATTTTAATAAAGTGACACGTATACTCCTTTATTACTCCATTTTTTCCAAGTGTCGGATTGTGTGTGTTTTAAGTTCAAGATTAATTAGTTTTCCTTAATTATATCCTTACTTTCCATCAAACTTTTAATTAATTTACATACTTATCATAAGAGTGGAAATGAAAAACAACTCAAGTGCATTTATTGTATAATATAAATGAAAAGGCTAAATTAAGAACTTCATAACTATTTTAGGAAAAAAATTGTTGCATTTCTTGGTATGTGAACAAAAAACTTACGTGATACTTAAAAAGAAACAAATGTGGTATTGTATAGGGAATGATTTTTCTTTTAAAACTAGAAAGGATATAATTGTCATTTAAGAAGACCTTAAGAGAGGTAAGGGCAATTTTTCTTTTGCTTTTTCATTAAGTAATAACTTATTTTTATTTGTTAACCATAACATTGTTGAAATGATGGATTAAAAATTGGATTTGGATCATACCATCGATAAAATTACCGCATCAGCTTCCCGACCTTGAAAACTGTCAATGGTTGCAACCTCTGTGCCTGCGGCTTCTGGAAACTCATCCAGCCTGTCCCTCAAAAGTTGTACTTGAGCAACATAGGGAGATTGCACTGCAATAGCAGCTGGGCTAACACCTGCATTTCCGGTTCAAATTAACAAGGAACTTACATCAGCAAACACAAATGACATAAGTTGAATCAAAAGATTTCAAAAACGTGAAAGACAACTTACTTTGCTAAAATATGAGAACAAAAAGTGATATGCAGTAATATCATTTTCTTTTTACTTGGATTCAAAATACTATGCTCAAATATTAAGGGGAGGATTGCACTACAATAGCATAGCGGTTAGGTGAACGCCACATTTCAGATTCAAATTAAAAAGAAAATCTTACATCAGCAAAATAGAAAATAAGGTTTCAAAACTTGAAAGCCTGAGTGCATTGCGAAGTATGATGACATAAAATAAAATGCAGTAATATCCTTTTTCTTGGATTAAATATAATATGCTTTAAATATTAATGAGGTTTGGAAGCAGTAGAGAGACGCTGACACTATTTTTTATACTCTTTCTATACATTCTTAATTATAGTGTGAAAACCTAAATTTTGACATCTGGTACTTGGCAAGACGGTTAATTTTAGAAGATGTCGAGGAATGAAGAGAACAGACTCATGCGCCAAGGTATGGACGAAAACACCTTTAGGAATAGACCATATTTGTCTAATGTTAAAGGTACATTCATTATAGTAGTTGGGCGTAGGGGTAGTGACCAAAATACCATTTATTGCCCGCCTGTCATCTTTCAATCTTAATCATTGTGTTTTGTTCTTGCAGTTTCTTCGCTAATTATAAATCATTCATAAGGGAAAATGTTTTATGTTATAAGCTATTGCCAAAATTTAAACCTTAGTCAAATGTCATTACCAGAATAAATTAAGGAAAAGACATGCTGCAAAACTATCTCAGCTTCTCCTTCATTATAAAGTGAGCCTGTTCCAGCTGGGTCTAGATGCTCTTCGCAACCAACTGACAAACTTCCATATGGCATTCTGGTATCTAACAATAGTAGTGGGCATTGTGTTATCCAGGTAGGCTGCAACAACAGCAAAGTCAAACTTTCCATCCATTTAATAAGCAAAATATGGCAAAAGTAAAACAGTCCATAAAATTGCAACAAACAAGAAGCTGATCTTTCGTTTGCTACATTCATACAGTAAGTCTTGACAAATCTCTTTCATGAAAAGTTGTCTTTTGAGCATTTGTAGCATTATATCGTCTATCGAGGTCATCTTCAATACAAGGGTCACATCATAAGGTTTTATTTTAATTTATGTGGGTTTCCACAATGACACATCACTCTTAAAGATCTGACAAGTTTTACCTGATGCAAAGGTCTGTACAGTTTTTTATTTACACTTTAATACAAGTACAACCTATGCGTAAGTAAAAAATAATATTTTATTATTATGATCCAAAGTCTTATCTAAGACCCTTTTATGTCACATTAGCATGCTCCAGTGAGGGTTTCTTATAAGACCAAGGTTTTAAATTTAAGACCATGATTATGACCCTTGCATTGGACCTAAGTATCTGGTAGTTAAACAGCGTAATGTAACGCATTTAGGAGAGTCCACGGTCTTTAATTTCTCAGGAGCATTGTCATCTAGTATTTCCCTTTTTAGGCTGTACTACGTTGAATCAAATTTGAAGCTTGTTGCTATTCAACAAAGATTCTTTCGCCCCTTTATCAACAGTGCCAGGGTATCAATATCAAAGAAAAACATGATACTGTCTAGAAAAATTTGTTTTGTAGAATGTTCACAAATCACTTGAAAGATTTTGAGTAGCATCTCTAGAAATTAAAGACCAAGATATAAAAAAAAAAAAAAAAAAAAAAAAAAAAAAAAAACCTTCACTTCAATGAAGATGAAGATATCATTGATGGGCATACTACCTTGACGAAAGGAGAGTCTACAAGAAGATGAGAAGATACAGTCTCAGAGGACTTCAACAATCCTCCGTACATCTCCTTCGAAGCCCAACTAGAAATAGCATCATTCATTCGGTATTGTGTAGTTAACCTAGTGGTGAGAATCCCTTCATGTAAAGTTGCAGCTCTTTCCAATAGAGATATTCTTAGACCACCTTCCAAGGCCTTTCTAGATAGTATGACAGGAGCAAGTTGGCATTGATCACCAGCAAGAATACACCGCTTACCTTGCAATATAGGAATCCAGCAAGAGGGTTCAATTGCCTGTCCAGCTTCATCTATGACGACCAAGTCAAAAGTATCTAGTCTTCGGATCAAAGGGTCAGCTGCTCCAGTATTAGTGGCAAGCACAACCTGAGCACTGGATAGAACTTCATTAACTATCTGCTTTTCCTTTTTCTTCAGTGACCTTCCCAGCTGCTTCAGAAGTTGCCGTATGCCCGCAGCTAGTGAATCATCCCTTAAACAATGTCTTAGATCTTTTCTTAAATCTGACTTCTTTCTCTCATATTCTTCTCGAAAACTTGCAAGCTTAGCATTTACAATTTCTTCCAAAGACTTCGATGCCACTGTTTTTGATATCCGGGCTGGATTTCCAACCCGCACAACATTTAATCTGACATTAGAAAGTTTTTCAACCATGTTATCTACAGCTGCATTAGTAGGTGCTGTAACAAGAACCCGTTCACCTTGCTGAACGGCACATACTATAAGATGCTTGAGCAAACCAGTCTTGCCTGTACCGGGAGGGCCTTGGATAACCAACACAGGCCTCTTTTTATTCAAACCCAGTGCAATTGCTCTCCGTTGAGAATCATCAAAGCTGTCACTTCCTAAAATTCTATCAGATTTTTCTTCTGCCCAGTCAGCAAAATCATTCTTCTCTAGCCATGCAACATCTTCCCCATCTCCAAACAGAGTAGCAACAACAGAAATTGAAGGATTCTTCTTACGCAAACCATTCTTCTGAAGCAGCATTAGAGCTTCACAGTTCCGCTGATAAAGTCAAAAGCTTTATAAATTATGTGTATTTACACATAAATTAAGTGAATTAAGCACTACAATTGTAATGAAATTAAAAAACCAGAACCATCACTGTGAATTATCTTAATTATATTAATTTGTACAAAGCTGAGATCACCAGAATGTAAAATTTCTTTTTGGCAGAATAAGTAGGTGCTGGGTAGTTAACACGTTCAAAAATTTCACAATGCCTGACCTTTCCATAGCAAGTGGCAGAATGTTGTAACCACACGACATGTTTTACCCCACAACTCAAAATGGTAATCGAATTTATTACTACGTATTCACTTTATCAACATAATAGTTAAGTTATTCACTTTCATAGACCACAAGAGCACTGAAGAAATAAGTTCACTAAGGACAATTAGTACTATTTTTCACCCTCGAAGGCAAAGGAAATAAAGCAAAAGTTAAAAAATAAGGTGCTGACCTATGCTTTATTACAGACTGGGTCATGCAAAACAAATAAAAAGAAATAAGACAGCAATGCCAGCAACAAACTATCCACTATAAAATAAAGTTGTTGAAATTATAGAACTTAGGTGTTGAGGGAACACAAGGAGAGAAAAGAAATAGAATATTCTGAAATCAATATTGATTTTATATGGCATAATGTCACAACATTTAACATTGAGCCTCATCTATATTAATAGTAGACTCATAATCTGGATTAAATGGGGAAATAAATGATGAAAATATAAGCAAATATGAAAACTAATCTCTAGAGATAATATAAGATATTTCAAATTACTCCAAGACATCAAGATTTTTTCATGCACTCTTCTAACACAAGTAACTGAAGGATAGTAAATAACGAAGAGCACCATTTACAAATTATTTCATGACTAAAAGCACATATGTTTCGGATCAAATGCAGTTGATGAACTTAAAACTTTGAAGTAATGAATGACTATTCTTCAGAAAAAGAAATATACACTTTCTAATCATGGCTCAAGACTACATACACTGTCGTTTTGTATCTTATCACCAAATCATGCTTCCCAATTATTAACAGAAATATTGACAACACTAAGTGCACTAGAATTTTTTCGTTCAATTCTTATTGTTTCTATCACAGTTCAACAGATGCTAATGTATGATGAGTAATCAACATATAATCATTAGAGCAGAATATATAAATATTATTCATACATAACATCAGCAATTCCTTAACCCCTAGAGCACCTTGGCAAGGCAGAGAAGACGGCTATACTAAATCAAAGATTTAAATTAAGTAGATCATAGAATTTCTTAAATACAACGAAACATACATGTTTCTTTTTTCATAACCTTGGGGAATACCTACATAATATAAATAAGAAATTTTGAATCAACTAACTTCCGCAGCTAGCCAAGCATCAGAGTTGTCAAAATGGGTTAAAACCCGTGAGCCAACCCTACTCATCACGTATTCGAGTCGGGTTAGGTTAAAAAAAATTGCAAATTTCAGTTTGGACCAAAAATGGACTCAGCCCATTAAGAATCCAGTTCACCCGGATTGAACTCGTAGTGAGCCAGGTTGACTCACCAACCCAGACTTAAAAGAAAATCCACTTCGCTCTTAACTTAAGAATCTAGCCCAAAACACAAGCAATTTTTTTTTTTTGAAATTTTGGGGGAGAGAGGCCCACGCCCATGACAAATTTTGGGATGAATGATTTATTTATTATCTAAAATGAGAATAAACAAAATTTTAAAATAGATTTGGACTTTTTTATTTTAGATACATATTAAAAACAATGTTAAGTGAGTAACCTGTTTAACCCACCAACCATGGTGGGTCGGACTGGGTTCAAATTTCTTAAGCTCACTAATAAGTGAGCCAGATTGAGTTGGTTCACTAAATAGCCCACCCGTGGTGGGCTGAGCCGGACTGAATGACCTATTTTGACAGCTCTACCAAGCATATAAGAGAGCAAAGTCATTATGATAAAAGTGGTCAGGGATGATAATCTTTCTATATTGTCAACTGTCAAGATTTAACATCAATTTTCTAGTAGTAAAGAAGTTGTGGACTAGGATTACGAAAAGGAAGATGCATATTGACCGTTTATATAGTAAATATGTTCCTAATTATTCGATTTGTTCACCTTCCTAATAAAAATAGTTTAATTAACTAATTAATAGTTGACCATATTTTTTTTGTCTTTAGATATTGATATTTTATTTTATTGTACTTGACTAAACACAAATAGTAGACACTCATTACACCTTCATTTGGATCTCTAATCAAAACTTCTTAGCTTCAGATTTCATAGAAATCATTGCACCCTTCCCAATTTTTTCACTAATGTTTCTCATAGCCACAAAATTTTTGGGTAAACACAATAAAAAATGCTAGCATCATGCTCTTTTGAGGACAAACTATTATTGGAAAGCAAATAATGAGTCCCTCTCATCCCATGATTTTGTACTTTTCAGTGAATTTTAACTAACATCAGAGAATGTGTTAGAAAGAGAGAGAGTGTTGTTAACAACACTCATCCAAGAAATCAAAAAATAGATTGCAATACCTCATAGGTAAGTGTATCAGCCAGTCCTTGAATACGATCAATGCGCACATTCTTCCCAAATAGTTTAGAGAACGTAGGGTCACCATGGCGTGACTCTAAAGCAACTGTAATACTATAGCCATCATCTCCAAAACTGTTCACAAACCCTTGTATGCAAGAAGTTGTAATTGCACCCCTGCTGTCGTATGTTCTTACACAAACCATGTCTCCGGGTGAAAGAGCAGTGGGTGGTAACCGGTGGTTCCCTTCAACCTTGAATAAAACCAGATGCATTCCCCCCAGTCCTGTTTACAAAATGAATTATGACCATAGCAGGCAGACTGGATTTAAGTACAAGTTACAAAGACTAAATTGATATAACTAGCATCCTGTGCATGCACCCCATCAGTTAAGACGAAATGCTTATGCATCATATAGACATTTAAATATAGCTTATTGATTTTCTTTGGGTTTTTAAATTAGAGTATAGACATCCAAGTGATCTAAAAGACCACACGTACTTATAATTTACATTCTAAACCAAGATGAGTAAAGGTTCATTTAGGTCTAAATCTATGATTGGGATTGGAATTTGAGTATGGAGTACCTAAGTCCCAAATCAAGTATGGGATGTTTGGCAGAGTATTTAAGTGTTTGATTCTATCTCCTTAATAGCTAGCTTTTGAGGTTGGGTTTCCTAAGTGTTTGGGTGTTTATCATTTCCACGTGTATCTACTTTCTAACCTCAGTAATATATACTTTCACCCAATATTAGATGCAGTAAATAAAGCATGCTCAAGTGGTTTTAGTAAAGATATCAACATTCTGCATTTGGCCACCCGGTTTGCTTACAGGCATGATCACATAATGATTGGTGAAGAATTTCAGGATAATCTCTAAATGTTTTAAAGAATTAAGACAAATGTTGGCAAGCATGATCACTTTGCAAAGAACAAATTGGAAAACCGAATTGAGTCTTTATTTCATGACAAAAACATTTGAAAGAGAGAAACGGCTTAGACTGATTTTCCATTAAAAACAATTGGGTACAAAAAGCATAAACATCAATAAAATCAACAAATATCTGACTCTTGAGTAGATGCAATACATTTATGAGGCTTCCTCAAAATGAACAAAAGAAAATGGAGATATATCTCAATAACTGAATTGATTGGAAAACAGACTGCGAGTATGTTTCAACAAGATGTTTTATATAGTCCATATTTAAAATATTAATGAATTTCCTGTAGTTTACTACATCAGATCATATAACTCATTAGCATGTGAACAGTTCAACTTCTTATATAGCACACAAACACATAAAGGAAAGACTAAATTTTAGAAGGAAGGTCAATGCAAGATCATAATTTGTCTGAATAAGTGAAAAGAAAAGAGCAAAAGGAGAAGACCTGTAGAGGTACTGATGGCATTTAAATTACAAATGGTGTCGCAGTGTTCTTGTTGAGGCTGGCTATGACTAACCAAGAAATCAAGAGGTTTTGAAGAATCAGAAACATCATCTGGTTTAGGAACGGCATCCAATTCCTCCTGCGTAAACTCCAATTCAGCATCCCTTTCGACACTGAGTAATTCTGACATGCGATTGGTGAATTCATCAATCCTGTGCTGTATTGCTTTGACCTTTCCCAAGTCCATTCCTAAAACGCCTTGGACACTCTTGGGTTGTGCTATCTTTCTCACAACTGCCCTATGCTGAGCTGTAAATGAACCATTAGACACTAAGACCATTTCTTGAGTTAAAAGAAACTGATAGAAAAATCCCCTCCCATTGAACACGGATCAAAGATATGAGATACACACAAAGACACCACAAATAGAAAATACACAGCTTCATCTTAACACATTTTTTTGTAATCAAGTAATTGGTATAGAATATTCACCAACTTTACCGATGACTCATCTCTTTTGGGAAACTTGACTGACCATTTTTAGTAGGATTTCCCCTCCTAATCACTTTTTTTTTTTTATATATATATCAACGAGGCTCGATCCTGAAACATTGTCCATGGGGACCGTATCTCATATTTTTTACGTCGTAAGATTACAAGTTTTCTCGACGAAAGAATCCTCTCCACTACACGACCGCTCTCAGTCAGAGTAACCCATTCTTCAGGTTGAAGGTTTTTCTCATCCCAATAACCTCTGTTTACAGAGTAGTGAATGACTTATAGAGATTCTGAATAAGCAACAAGTAATTGTTTCTCAAAATTCCAAGAGTCACCCCCTTCATAAATTGTAGCAACAGTTGCAACTTTCACATGTCAACTTATTACATCTCGAATTGACATAAGAAATTTGAATTGGTTTCCTCGACAGAGTTGGTTCAGGCGGTGGGAGCACCGAATGCATAATATAGTAAATTAATTTTGATTAGTAAGTGTTTAGGTCAGGAGAAATAAAGAGAAACCTGAATTGGCGAGCTCCTTAAGCAGTTTCCAAGACTTGGTGTCCCGCCAGTCCTGAATGGAGTTGTCGTTCTGCAGGTCTTGGAGAACAGCGCGAAGCTCCCTCTGAAAATGGTCGAACAGAGTGGGGTAGTGCGTGCAGGCCTTCAAGCAAACACCTTCAAGGCCAATGGGCATAGGAACCGCATTTAGATAGGGCTGTGCCTGCATAATAAAAGGGAGACCCGGTCCCATGCGCTCCCACAACTCCATCTCTCCCAGCATCTCCGCCGCAGCTAAATCAGACGACATGGCCCTCATGCTGTCGCGAATCCATCTCATGACACTCTTCCCGAGATCCTTCTTCCCAATTGGGTCTCCGTTGTGATGGACAGCAGCAGCCTCCTCCACCACCAGCTGAGTCTCGCTACTTCTTCTTCTCCTTCTTCTGGTTTTAGAGTTAGTGGAAACCTTGGGTTGGGTGCTGTTAGTAGCGTTCGGAATCAGGCGATAGAGTCGAAGAGAAGGGGGAAAGGAAGAAAGCAGGTGGGTGGAGGCATTGTTACAAGGGAAGTGGTGAGTAAGAGTTGGAGTTGCAGTTGCAGCAGGCCCCAATTTGAGCGTGGGTGGGACTCTGCCACAGAAGAAGCAAGTGAGCGCAATCTCCATTACTGCAATTGAAGAACCATGGTATTACTAACTTAACTCATTCAGGAATTAGTACTGTAAAGCATAGATTTTTGTTGGAGAAGCAGCGAGAATAAGAAGATGCCATGGTGGAGAATTTGAACCGCGAACTGCATTTGAGGCGTGGAAGGAAAGTGGCTTTGTTTTTTTTTTTCTTTTTTTTTTCTTTTTTCTCTTCGTTTAGTTATGTGACACGAGTGAAAAGGAAAAGTAATAGAAGGGCAAACTCAAGATCCCAGCTCCTTCTTTCATTGGCTCCTACGATTTTGTGGCCTCACGTGGCACCCTTTAACCCTTCTACTTCCTGCTCACGTGTTCCCTTCCCAACCCAAAGCTTTTTTATTTCATAATAATAAATTATTAAGCTGTATTTAATATTCACAAACGGTCACTATTTCTATTTTCTTTATTTCTAAACTCAGAATTGTTGTGCCTTATGCGCAATTTCTTCCTTCACTCGTTTTTTTCTCACACCTCATTCTTTAAAATGTGTATTTGACCCATTTTTTATCTCTTATTTTAGACAATTAATAAATTAATAAAAAGTATTGTCGGAAATGAAAGTTTGTATAGGTCTTAAAGTTACTTAAGTGTTTCTAGATATAAGTTTTTTGTTTCTTAACTTCTTTTAACAATTATGAATCTCACATATTCTTTATTTATGGATTGTAATATATATATATATATATATATATATATATATATGGGATGAAACTAGAGCTGTTAAAACGGGTAATTCGGCTCGACCCGACCCGGCCTACCACGGGTTGGTCACTTAGTTAGTCAACCCAACCCGACTCATTTAATAGCGAATCAGAAAATTCGAACCTGGCTCAACCTACCACGGGTTAGTGGGTAAATTTTGACTCACTGGCCCACTTAATTATAATTTTTTTAAAATAAAAAAAACATTACAAACTTTCAATAATTCAAATCTAAACAAATTTCACTCACAAAGGATGTTTAATTAATTTTGAAAATATGGAACTTAAATAATTTTTTCAAGCAAAAAAAAATTAATAACTTTTTATAAAATTAAAATTAAATTTTAATAAAATAAAATTAGGTAAGCGGGTTGGTGGGCCAACCCGGCCCACCACGGGTTCAACCCACATGAGCCGAGTTTAAATGAACCGGGTTGAAATCTGACCCACATAAAAAAATACAATTTTTTCAAACCCAACCCGTCCTGAACCCGTGACGGACTGGATTGGCTCGCGGGTTTTGACCCATTTTGACAGCTCTAAATGAAACTATGTATTTTATTATATTGATTTTAATAAATTCATATTATTTGTATTAATTTTTTCTTTATTTTCCTATTTATTCGTGTATGTTTCTATTATTCAATTTACCTTAGTAATAAATTGATTTTTTTTTATAATTTTATCATGTAATTTACCTCTAATTATTAATGTAAAATTATTCTTTAACGACCACGGTTCAAAAATTAATGTAGTAAGAGAAGTGCGGTAAAAGAAATAATTTTGTAAATAAAACTAAACATATTGCACGTCTGTTGGAAATTGTATCGATAAAAGGATTAAAAAGAACTTATGTGCAATTATGGATTACGTAAATTAACATTTAAAACCTTTATATTTGTTATTTATTATATATACATTGATAATTTATTATGGTATGTTTAGATGAGGGGAAACTAATTCATCTCATGGGTATAAAAAGAGTAGAAACACAAATGTACGTCAATACATTAATGAAGGAAAGAAAACAAATTTAATTTACTTTGTTTATCAACCAACGAGTGCATATTCATTGAACAATATATAGTAAATTAATTAAACATGTTGTAGGAACTAACATTTAATGTAGGTGTAATTGACATTAATTATATCAATCAACTATCGTACTACATATTATTATATGGTGTTGTACTTTACATAATAAATCTTCTCAAACTATTTAAACAAAAGACTAGTAAGTTTATTTTATTTACCATCTATTATTTATATAAAGACATATATTAATATCAAGTTTTTCTATCAATAAGTTGAGAACTTTAACATGCAATATTATTAACAGATTTTTTTTTTTTTTTGTCGAAAATCAATACTTGACAATACCTAAACATACATATATTTTACATTTTTATGACAATATCAAATAGAGATATGTATAACAATGTTAATACATCAAGCATTCTCTTCGCTCATATATTCTATAATAAGTCAAAGGAAGAAAATGTTAAAGGAAGAAAATCTTAAGTTACACCATAATTGCAACAGAAGACAATATACTTGGTAAAAATATTTTCTTTTTTAGTATGGAGGCTGTAAGAGCCTGAAAAATAATTAAGCTATTGGGCCTTATTTAGAGCAACCAGATCCATTAGCTAAGGGTGCCTTAGTCTTAGTGAGAACTCTTCCAAACTCTGATTTTATAAGCCAGATTTCCACTCTCTCTCTAAAACCCTTTTTCCCCAAATATTTTTCTGCCTTCTCTCTACCCTTTTTCAAATTTCCACCGTTGCATTTTCAAATAGGTGGTACCCCTACGTTTCCGGAGTTGAGGGCTTCCAATCCATCCGATTAGTTTCGCTTCTCTCCGCTAATAAGGTAAATTTCCCATTCTCCGCATCCTAGGGTTTTACTCATGCAAAGGTTCTACTTTGCAAGTAGCGTTCTTTTTATTTTTTCTTATCCTATCAAGCTCTAAAATTGCACTCTACACCAATTTGGTGGCTTATAGGTAATGACGAAATTACCTTTGTGCAAAGGTACTGTTAGGACGTTTTCTAGGAACTGCGCTGTGAAAACCCAAGGTAAGGGGAGCTGACTTAGTCTTGTTTCGTTTGATGTTTATGTGTGATACTCATGAAGTAAATGACTGTGATCATAGTGCTGTGATGTTTGTAATATTTTGTTGTTTTGGTAAATTCTTATATATATTGTTTCCTTCATGCTGTTTTGGGTTGCTTGAGAAACATGGGGTACACTAAGAGTTGGGTTTCTTTTTGATGTTTTGGCAAGATATAAAATGTGGATATTATGTTTTGAGACCTTTGTGGGTTAGAATGGGTTGTTTTATTGTTTCGGGTAGGAAGATATATTATTAGTGTATGTGTGATTGTATTTATGGTTTAGTTTCACAGTTCTGTAACTTCTGCATTGAGTGGGTTTTATTGAGGGTTACATGAGAGTAAACGAGAGAGTAACTAAGTTTTAAAATCTTAAGGGTGGTGCCGTGTGCATTAGCTGGGAAAGTCACGTCCTCCTGCATAAACCATTTGGTAGAATAAGTTTTATTTGAGTTTAGAAAGTTGAGCTTGGGGCAATGAGTCCACGTTATATATCTTGGGAAGAGAAAAATATGGTTTCATGATTAAATTATAGAATTATGAAAAAGAGTGATAAAAAGGTAGAAAAGAGTGATGGTATTTCTAAAAGCAAAGGAAAAAAAATGGGTAATGAGTGAAAGAGTGGAGTTGATGGGTTGGGTTTCATAACGGAAATGAACAAAAATGGTAGCAGTGGAGTTATTTGGGTTTTAAGTTTAGGAGGAAGATGAGATTTTGTCCTATAAGAGAATGGAAATAAAAAAGTTGCACTTGAAGGTGGTGAGAGTTAAGAATGAAAAGGTAACATTGAAATGATGGGATTTTAACTTTAAAAGGAAGATGGGTTTTTGGATATTATAAAGGGAATAAAGTTTAGTGAATGAAATAAATGGTGGTTGGTGTAAGTGAGAAAATTTGCTTGGAGGAAAAAGTGGGAAAGTAGTTACTTAGGTGGGATCCACCTTGAAACATGAATGAAGTAGTTATATTGTATAAGTGTCTCCAGGGTATAAATTTACCATTGGATATTGGTAATAGGTTATAACATATTATAATTTTTATATATTATATGATGTACATATGCTAAAATCATTCTTTTATTTTTGTTGGGTTTGTTTAAATATTAGAAACTTTTAGTTAACTTAGTTGTATGTAATATTATACTTTAATATATATAAATATTAGAATGATTTTATTTAATATTTATATTATTTATATATAAATATTAGAATTATTAAGTTTAGCATGGGATTAAACTTTTAGCGGTTATAAAATTAAATTATACAATAACATAGTAGCTTGTTGTTTTATTAGTAAGTACGAATAAGTTAAAAGATGATACACACGATTTTCATAATTTGAGAAATTATTATGTATATGTTGATTGTGGCAACAATTATATGACTACAAAGTGATGAAAGTACAATTCAAGTGGTAGACCAAGTTCCATTTGTGTAGAATCTTTTGGTGAGGTCTTTTAGTGTTTAAAATGAAAGTAGGGGCTCAGCCTTGAGAGTCATTCTGACGCTCCAATGGTCAATCATACTCACATAGAGAGGTTGAACCATGTGGTGAGGAGTAGCAGGAGGTCCTTAGTCTTGAGGGCTCCCAGTATGTCTCAAGGCGCGGAACGGACTAACCTCGTGAGTGTGGCAGGGTGGGGAACCCAAGTTTCACAAGTCACCACGGGTGCAAGACTCGCCATAGCTCGACTATCATTTTAAAGTCCGGACGAGGCAAGTCTAGAATATGACATGAATATGTTGTGTGTTTTAAACCTGCTTTGATTTAAGTTCACTTTTATATGGTCACATGATTAATCTGATGTATGTCCTCCTTTTTATATAATTAGCTCACCCTTGCAATTATTTGTTTGCTTGTGTTGTGTCATGGTTGTGTGTGCTGCCCTATTGCGATGGTCATCCATTCTTGGATGTGAACAGAAGAGAATGAGGTGTCTGTGGAGAATGTCCTGGAGGAGAATGAAGATGTAGCCACTTAGCTCTTCTAGGAATTCCATAGCCTCTTATGCTGTCCGAACAATTTCTCTTGTGTCATTTTGAAATACTGTAGTACTTTAAGTTTCAAATTTTCTCTAAATTCTGGATAACTGTAATCCTTAAATCTTAATTTCTTAGAACGTTAACTGTCATTCTATATTCTGATTACTTTCTTTATTATAATGATTGACGTCTTATTATAATATACATTATGAGAGGCCTCATGAAAATGTCTACAAATTCACTTATCTTAATTTAAGGAAAAGTCCAAAACTGTTTGAAAAAAAAATTATTCATTATACTTATTTCTAAGTCTTAATAATAGAGCGGACTATGAAGTCTTTTTTATGAAAACTTTCTTTGTAAATCTACGTAGTTAGAAAAATCCACTCTAATATAGAACTTTACGTGTTTTAAAATATTATACCATGATAGATTGGTCAAAAGCTTTATTATATCTTTATAAAATGTCACTTAATTTTGGCATAAATTTTATATTTCTTATACTTAGGAGTTACATTTGAAAAATATTATTTATTTTCTAAACTTTAAATTTAAATTGATGTGAGGTCATGTGTTACAAATTAGAATAAAATTTTAGACAAGTTGTATGTAAAATTTATCATGTCTTATTTATTTAATTACTAATTATAAAATTATTAAAAATTAAAGTAATAAACATATAATTTTGGACGACGTCTTTATTACATGATACTTGGGAATTTGTGAAAGTATATACTAATCTACGTAGGTATAATGTCATTAGCAAGCTTTCTCAACTCAAACTTTACTTTCAACAGAGACAAAAGGGTACAAAAGATAAAGGATTAAAAAGTAATAATATTTAAAGAGAGAAATAGTACTTGATTTAGTGGCGGTCGAAAGTAGTGTAGTGATGGGTTTGTGAGAGAGAGAGAAGAAGGTGGAATTTGTTCCTGGATTGGTAATTTAGACTACAAGGAAGAAAGAAGGAGCTGCCTGGAATTTGAAGAAGAAATAGTATTGATAGTTGGTGGAAGGCGATTGTTGAGCACAGAGTCCAACTCCTTCTCAAACCTTTGCATGGCTTCAGAGGGTAAGCAAACTGGCATCACCAAACCTTCTTCTCCCTTATCATTTCTGAAGGGTATGTAAAAGCTAGCCACACCAGGAATGGCTCCAACACCGCCTTTCGCCGGTCCTCCATACACAGCTTTACCCCACCCGAAATCAATGTCTTCGAACCCCGCTCGTCTCACATCCGACACCAGATACGACCTCACCACCGTGAAGTGAGGCCGTCCTCGAGTAACCATCAGATCTGCCAACGAATGCATGTACTCCTCGCTCACATCCGCCTTCGCCTTCCTCACCAACTCCAAAGCATACCCCAACGGATTCTCGCATAACTTTCCCGCAGTCGTAACCGCCACGGAGAAAGCAAAAACGTTACCATAGTAACCTTCTGGCAGAGGAGGGTTGAATTTGGAGCGTGCGTTCACGATGCATATAATGCGGACCTCCTCGTCGCTGTCGGGTTGCAGGGCCAGGGTGCGGCACCTCCATAGGCACGCGGTCAGGACATCGAAGCTGGAGCACTGGCTCTGGTGAGGGGGCAGGAGGCGCCGGATGGCCGAAAGTTCGCTGCGGCCGAAGAAGAAGGAGCGGTGGGCCATGTCGTCCACGGGGATGATCGTGCCTTTCGTGTCGGGGACGACGTCATACTCGCGGTGGATGCACGTCACTCGCGGTGGGTCCCGCGCGTTCAGAAGTTCTCTGCGCCACACAGGTGGGACCGATGGCTCCTGCCTCCCGCGAGCTATCTCTCCCACTGCGTTCATGAACTGGACCAGACCCGCTGCGTCACTCATGGTGTGGTTCAGACGGAGCGCGAATATGAACCCCCCGCACTTCAGGCGCGTTACCTGCACGCACCCGTCTGCTTTGTCAACTCACGTGTTTTCACCATGCAAAATCTTATCATCATATTTTTTCAATTTTTTGATCTCTTGTTGCTCAACTATAATTAGTGTGCTCTGCTTTTTGATTATGCTATTGGCAGTAATACCACTGATATACTCTAAAGTGACGTTTTCCTAATGGTTGAAGTGTGAATGAATGAATGAATGAATGAATATACCTGGATGAGGAGAAGGGGAGTGTGAAGAACTCCTTGAGAGGAAGGAACATCGTAAAGAAGATTCTCCCAGCAGGGGAAAGGAGGTTGAAGAGCGTGGCCAAATTGAGCGAGTGTGACATCTGCATCAGCTTCAATGAACAAAACACCCTCCCCTGTGCAGTCCACCATGAGTTTCCGACCGGCTCCTTCCCTCAGCCTACCTGCAAAGGGATAGTAAAACACAAGCGTTTTGGCCAAAGCCTCTCTGATAACCCCGACAGGGTCTCTCCCTGCCAGCGCTGGATCATATCGATAGAACTGTATCACTGGAATCTGAAACCTTAACCCATCTTGGTCATCTATGTCTGAGAGTAGCTTCACTTCTCGAGGAGTGGCCTTCGCCGGAGCTATCAGCTCTGGCTCCCGTCTCTGCACCGTAAACACCAGAGATGTGTCCATTATTCTAAAGGAGAAGGAACAAAAGGGAAAGAGAATGAACACTGATGTGGAGGAGATGCATCCCACAGCACTTGTATATATAATAGAACTAATGCCCCCACATCCCATTCCTGATCTGTCTCCACCACTCTTTTACTGCTTTACTGTTTTAATAATTTTGTGGAGACGTTTTGTCAAATTATTTCTAGCAAAAGTATATTTCAAACTTTAGCATTGATCTATTTTATTTTAAAATCATTATTTTTTTTCTCTTTAGTTTATTTTAAACTCACAATTCTTTTCTTACATGGTTTGATTTTGTTATTAGTGGAGGTTAGGTAGTCATTTATTATTAATTAAGTATATTTTTCAATTGATTTATTATTAAATAAATTTTATTATGTAATAGGTATAATTAAATAAATTTTATCATGTAATTGATACCTAAAATTTTTATATTTTTAATTGAATTTTTATAAAAATCATTAAAATTTCAAATTTTTCTTTGTTTAACTGTCTAAATTTATAATGTTAAGTTTAACTTTCTATTGTAAAGATTTTTCACTTCAAAGGAAAAATAATTACAATAAAGAGATATAATAAAGAAGAAAATATTTTTTTATTTTTTATAAGTAACAATAATACAAAATAAAATATCACATACATTCACTTGGTGATAAATAATTGAAAAATATTAAAATTTTAAATATTTTATTAATATAAATTTTTAACAAAAAAAAAATAGATTTGATATTTAACTAATTTTTAAATAAAAAATAATGATTATTATATACTTTCTCTCTTTTCTATTTTAATTAGTCGACAAACGATATGGCAGGCATAAAAATATATCTAGTTGGAACACATACATCTTTGAGTAACTCCTAGAAAGTGAATTTGATTCACTTGATTTCCATCCATTCATTGCAAATAGAACTCAACTTTTCCATAAAATCCAACTTTCTTTACTATTACCATTTCTAAAACCACTTCCCTTCATAGTCTATCTATAACTAATTTGTGAAAATAGTTTACATTAACTAATTGTATGTTTCAAAAGTGAAACTTAATTAATTAATTAGTTCAGTTTAAGTTCGATTTGATACTATGAAAATGTTAAAATAATTCAATTATTTTAATTTTATTGGTTGAATCCGTTGATTGATTCATTAAAATGGGCATCTAATTTTAAACTTGTCCAATTTATTGCTTTTTATTTTAAATTTTGATCATAAATATCAGGAATATTTTGACAAAAATATAAGGTTATTATTTAAAAAATAAAATGGAAAGAGCTCCACAAAAATTATAATAACTAATAATAGAAATATAAAGTAGACGATGTATTTTTTAATGTAAGGAAAATACAGTTATACTTTTAAATGTTTTAAATTAATCTTATATAATTAAAAAAAAAGTGTTTCTGGACCGGTATTAATGAAGACAAAGGTCAGGATTCATAAGTTCTTAAGAAATATTTTTTACAGATGAGTCTTTGAATTATTAATTTTTTTATATTTTTTTATCTTAAGAATCTTAACAAAATTCTATTTCAATAGTTAAGTCTTACTGACGGATGTAAAGACTTATTTATAAATAATTTATTAAAAGACTTATTCAATCAACATGTTCATATATTATCCAATGAAGTGCCATGAAAGATTAATTAACTTAAGCTGGGAAGTATTGTTATTTTCTTTTCTCTGTGCTTAATTTTTCCTCACCAAAAAAAGTGCAGATTTTAAAAGAAGTCTTGGTGCTTGAATTTAATAAAAGAAAATGTTTTAAAGGATAAGATTTGCGCAGTCAGTTTGGACTGCAGAATATCTTAATTCCTACTTTTGACCAA
This sequence comes from Vigna mungo, assembly GCA_036885675.1. Classification (NCBI taxonomy): domain Eukaryota; kingdom Viridiplantae; phylum Streptophyta; class Magnoliopsida; order Fabales; family Fabaceae; genus Vigna; species Vigna mungo. The sequence continues at coordinate 114,031 of CP144692.1, forward strand.
TTTCTTCGTGTTTAATAGTAAGTCTTTTGTAACAATTACAGAATTATTGTTATAATAACTTCTACTTATTTAAAAAATAAATAAGAATTATTTTATTTCGGAAACTAAATTACCATCTATTGTTTTTATATATTGGACAAATTCTTGGTTGTTGTAATCAGATCATTTATTATTTATTTTAAGGAAATAATGCAATGCAACTTTAATAGTGACTTTTGAAACGACTTGACTTGGTAGGAAGTGAGTCACCTCATATGACAAAATCATAAGCACTACATCAACTAGGTTAATAATTTATCATACTAAACAACAACATATAAAAAGAATATTACACTTACACACACCTAAGAATAAAAACCATAAAAAAAATAAGAGAAGAAATTTTGTCAAAAGTTTTTCATTAAATAAGTTAATATTATCATTGATTCCCTCTAATATTAACAAATTATTATCATCACAAGTTTTATTATTTTTTAGTTCCTGAAATTTAGAATAAATACTACAATATTAAAAAATGATTTAACTCCAAAAACCAAAATTTCCATGTTGATCGATGTATCCACGGTTAAAACAGATGTAGACAGAATCATTAAATTTAATAAAACAAAAGAAGAAGGAGATTGTAAGCTTTGAACAAGGAATGATACAACAAGTCCTTGTTCACGTGGCAGAAAAAAATGCAGAAGTCAGTCAGAGTGAATATGAATATGAACATGATATTTATAAAAGAGAAAACGACAAATTGATATTTGTTACAAAAGCAGCTTTTGTCAATCTTTTCTTGAACTCTCTTTCCTCGACAATTTCCAAAGTCTCTTAGAAAAGGACTTAGAACAGCATGAACATCATGTAGTGGGTTGTTGAACATGGACTAAAAAATAGTTGAGTGAAATTGGAAAGCATTCGAGCAAAGATATATAAATAACAGTTTTGATCGATCGTCAAAAACTAAGTTTCCTCCGACCTTCACTTGATCCATATCACTTTTGATTTTTCATATATATATATATATATATATATATATATATATATATATATATATATATATATATATATATATATATATATATATACACACATGTGTATATATACTATATATATATATATATATACACATGTATATATATATATATATATATATACACATGTATATATATATATATATATATATATATATATATATATATATATGTATCTATATATATATATATATATATATAGACATATATATATATATATATATATATTATTTTTCCTTTTTTAAAGGATAATTGTAATTTCAATATTACTTAAAAAGAGACAATTTTGTTGGGTCTATCAAGGAGGAGGTTTACCGAGGAGACACAATAACCAATGAGATATGAGTCCAACCATATAAAGGATTGACACCACTCTCTACCCAAAACCTTAAGGGGTCTTTCATCTTTATATAGTATTCTACTTTCTTATTTTCATCCAATGTGGGACTTGGACTCGCACTTGCATTCCCAACAATCTCCCTCTCAAGGGTGAGTCCCTTCCACATTGGTACACTCCCCCCTCCAGCGGAAGCATTTCCACATAGGGATCATTATATTCGTCTGAGCCGGTGTTGGAAAAATCTCCCTTGCACACTCATAACGTGACCCACACAAATAATTTTACACTCCAATCCATTGTGGGTTTGACCCACACAAATGATATTACTCTTCAATTCATTGTGGATTATTTTTTATTAAACTTTAGCACCCTTTAAATGGGTGCAAATCGGGCTTTGGGCCAATTACAAATAATAAAAACTGACAATAAAATATCAATTCACTTGAAAATAAAATCTCCTTATTCTATCACAAAATAATATTCCACCTAGATAAACCAAAATCATAACTACCCATCCTATTTTATTTCAATCAAAATCAAACCAAATATTACTAGACTTAAAACTAACAAAATAATAAATCTCTAAATTTAAGTTTATCCCAACAAATTTTCCTTTCATCTAGTATGAAACATCTAGTTTGAAATTCTAAACTATATTGTTCTCTGTTTTTTATGAGTAGGTATGTTAAAGAAAGACCTTCGGATATCTATTTAAAATTTTCTCGACTTTCATACTAAATGCTATAATCAAATATAAGTGTACACACTCATTTCTAATTTCTCCGGTAAATACTATATTAGATGGTAAAACTAATTGGGTAGATAAGTTAAAATTAGTCTAAAAAAATTGGGTGTTTGGAAAGTGGAAAAATGATGTTAATAGCATGAGCCTGCCCATGAATAATAAGATGTGAGAATTTCTTTTATTATTTCTATACCTTCTTCGCGTACTTGTATAAATGTGAAAAAAGTTTTAATTATTTATGGGTAAGAAATATTTTGGACCGTAAAACTTTTTAAATTGTATATTCTAAAATATGAAATTATATCATTTGGAAACCATATTTTTAATTCTACAATATAAAATATTTGTATAAAAGATGTAAATTAAATTATATAAATATAAAAATAAAAAATATATTTTAAATTAAGTACATCAATACATTTTAGATTGTACAAGAGTGAAATACATAAAAAATTTAAAAATTTAATGGTGGTTGATTTTATCGGGATTTTCAAGTGGAATTTTTTACTTTTTATATTCAAATTAGTAAAAAAGTTGAGATCTTATATTAATAAAATACTGAGTATAAATTTTAGAGTGTTTTTTCTCCCCTAAAATATTAGTTGTATTTATAAAGTCTTTAAATTCTGTGTTTTTGTGTGGTTTAAATGATAATATAATATGTCAATATATAATATTAAAAGATATTAATGATTATTAAAAAATATAATAAAACTAGGTACTGCTTAATTGAGTCAGAGAGATACACTGGTGAACAGTATATATATATATATATATATATATATATATATATATATATATATATATATATATATATATATATATATATATATATATATATATATATATATTATACTATGAAGCTAAATTATCTGTATGTTGCATGACTAGGATTTGGATAAATAACTTAGTTAAGCTAATTAGTCGTAGATTTCATTTATTTTTATAATTGAAGAAATAAACTTGACCTGTTTATTTCTATTACTTATCCGACAAAGCTTGTTAAAATAAGTCGAAAACAGCCATTTTCATAAGTTTTCCAACACTCGCAAAATGAATGTAAGCTTAGATAAACTTTAAATAAGCTGTTCCTAATATAGACCTAATTTCACCATAGCTTAGGAACATGAATTACCAGTATAAATTTATTTAAACACAGAGATATGTGATTATTTACTTGGGCTTTCGTGTTAAACCCAATGTTCTCCTATCTATTCTATACAAATGATGGTTGACACCTTATCGGAGCTAATCAAAATTGCCTATAGAAGTTTGACCACATAAAATTCGATTGTGTTCATTATTAGGGATAGTGATGGAGTGAGATGAGGACGAATTTTATTATTATCTTTTTATTTTTGAAGTAAAATTTCTTTCTCATATCTATTTTTATATTTAACTATATATACACTTTTGTTTTATTTTCATTCTTAGATAAGAGTATACTTATAATCAGACATGATTTTCCCATCATATTTCTCTTCTTCATTCCAGATTTTAATAGCTTTCATCATTATTATACCAGAATCGTATATGTAGCAATAAAAAAAAGTAAAACACATACATTACTTTTCTTAATTGAAACACCATAAATTTCAAAACAATGGTAATGTAAACTTATGTGTTTGGTTGGACTGATTTTGGCTTCTTGAACCAACAACGAACTCTTATATCTTCAAGTGTATCCGTCAACAAACCTCAAAATTGTTGAATATTTTGAGTCTATATTTTACACAAATAACAAAAAGAAGTTCAAAATAACAACAATTTAATCACATTAAAATGTGGATTCATTTTGAAACATAAAATGGTTCTGTCAATCCGAGCACGTCCTTTGATTCCCTTGGCCAGTGAGTCAATCACAAACAACTGCATGGTGCACACCTTCAGTGCATAGCACCACCAATGACCATCACTTACAATTGGGATGAACACCTACAAATTTTTTGGAATATGTCAAAATACTAAATACCACATAAATAAACAAGTATCTACTTACAAACTACAACTTACTCACTCAATCAGCAGACAATAAATCTTCCACTTTTACCAGATCGTATCGGAAATATGGCTGGTATCAATAAGTTGTCATGCATGTTGATTGACTTTTCTTTTCTTATAGTCACTCAGTACATGGGTCTTCAATAAAAAAATCATTCTTCAATAAACAAGCATGTGAATATAAAATTATAACATCTAGAAAATAAGCACATTGTAATTAAAGCTTTTACCCCAAACATAGGACTGAATACCATCCTCTTTATGACTCCAGACAACCTTTTCTCAAAGTACATAAACATTGTTGCTGCAAAAATTAATGCCTACAAAACAACAAACAACTTTAACATCAACTTACTCAACTTTAACATTAACAACAACATTAATTAAAGTCAACTGTATAATTACCATGTTGTCTACACATTGTCGAGGACCTAAAGAGCTACAGTCAGTTGTGGTCAACAATGGACCCATTATTTCACACACATAGCTGAAAAATCAACAATATTAAATCAGATACTAAGAACTAATATCATTCTTCATTAATAACACAATGAAATTACTATTATCTTACCTCCGGGGAATGTCTCTGCGCGTCAATGTGTTGTACAACATATCCAAATCAACCGTTGTTCTTGGATCACCAACATACGTACACAAAGGCACTACGGACAACAGTTTAACCTGAGAATTTACTCCATCATCATCATCATCATCCATAATGTCAATGAAAGGTGGTGGATGGTCAAGGGATACACCTTCTTCTTCAAGAACCGGTTCACCACCAGGTTCTTCATCTGCAGGTTCTTCACGTGCAGGTTCTTGATAACTTTCTCGTTCAACATTTCGAGACTTTCGAAGATCCCCAAGTTCCTTCCTAAGAGCAGCAATTTGATCTCTTAGACTTCTTATTCTCCGGTTGTTTCTTCTAATTTTTTTCCCCGTCTGATGTATGACAACTTTCATCACCTTCTTTTTCAGTTGCTTCTTCTTCACGGTTGTAACCTTCAACCCTTGTTGTAACACCCCTTCCAGGAGTGTCACAGAAAATTTTCCAAAATGTACGAATACATTTAAAACCACACATTTATTAATATTATACAATGAGAACGTCAAAGTTTTCAAGAGTAGTTATTGGAATACAAACTGAATCTTAAAAGTAGTTTAAATTTATAAACCACAACATTTCACAATTTAAAGTACATATTTAAAAGTCCCTAAGAGTGTTTCCCAGCGCATCATCGCACTAAATGTCTTCAGTTTTACCTGAAATATCATCTACTTCCGTATAACGACACGAGTTATACGATCATCGTAGACACACAAGTAGGGTGAGCTAACCGAATACATAAAAGCATAAGTTACAGATAAACTTAATTACACACTTTAAATGTTTAATAATATTATTAACGTAAACCTACAATCTTCAAGTATACTTCAGACACTACTCATTTCTCATCAGACTCTACTCACTTTTCATCAGACTCTACTCACTTCTCATCTCACACCTAACTTTTGGATTTATCTAGGTTTTTACACATTTGTTAAGTATATACCAAAATCAGTCCCTCATATGGACCGCGGATAAGAGCCATCCTAAGCACACCGCATTGGACATATCTCCCTAGTTCTTCAGGGGCTTACGAGTAAAAACATTGGTGAGTAACATCCATTCACCAAGCACAATACTCAGCACAAGTCAGAAACCCTTGGCGAGATATTTGTACCCTCTTAAAAGAGGAAAAGTAACAGGACTCGAATCCACCTATCACCTTACATAGGCAAAAAAGGAAATCATCCTTTTTAACTACCGAGATAAATATAAATCATCCAAATGATAGAACTAGGGAATCAATAAGGATTATCTATTAAACTCAAAAAACTCAACATACATTAACTTAAATTAAGTCTAAAAATACATTCAAAATAAGTGATATAATTCTGGTTCATTCATAGACATCAGAAAACTTTAAATTAGTAAATACGATACAACTATCAATCATAATTTCATCATAGACAACAAAAATATTAAGTTTATATATAATATCATAATACACCTCCATCACAGAAATTATATTATTTGAATATAACACAAAATAATTTAACAGTATATAATCTGTCTGATAAGAATTTGGTTAAAAACACATCGAGTAGACTTCCAGGAAAGATAGGTGCGTCACAATGGACAACTTAAGTACCTGGTCTTTTCTTAGCCAAAGTGTTCCTCAACATGTTATTAACAAATTTTTTATTCATAGATTCAAATCAACAGTATATAATATTATCACAGAAAATTTAAATAGTTATACAACAAGCACATAGATTTTTTTATTAACAATAATTGCACAAAATTCAAGACATAAATAGTTATATTTTATAATATAAAAACTTAAAAAGGTTAGCTCCACTTACCTCTTCTCCAGACTTCCTTTCCTACTCAGAAGTTGTTCTCCCGAAAATCCTTCAGAATCTCTACTCTTCTAAAATTTTCTTCCTACTCTTTCTTCTCAAGATTTCTCACTTAGATTCTTTATCTCTTTGTGCAAAATAAGCTCTCCTCCCATGGCTATTTATAGTCCAAAAATTTTACTATTTAAATCATTTTTTTAATATTTATTATTTTAATATTATTTTATTAATATTTTAATCATCACTTGCAAATCCACTTGCAAATCTTATCCTTCCTCAATCATGCAATTCAGAGATTCTTATCCTCTCATTATTTTTATTTTTTTTTTATTTTTTCATTTTTTACTATTCACTTTTTACTATTCATTAAAATTATTATTACTAATAATAATGCTAAAATTTACTACTATTTATTAAAATAGATATTTTTCATGGATATTACACTTGTCGCCTCCTCCTTATTGAAAGTTGCACGGATGATGGGATTTAAACAATCTTTGGAACTAAGGTACCAATCAAAATGTACCTATAACATTGAAAACAATTACCTCAATCAAATAACAACTCTAGAAATCACATAAATAAAAACATAATACGATAACAAAGTGACTTACCTCGCCTCTCTTAAACAAAAAATCTATTTCTTTGGTTCCATAAAACTAATAAAACAAGATCTTACAATGAACTGACTTAATACAACAATCAAGCACAATAAATTATACCTGTAAAACAACAACATTTCCACTTATGCTCAAAGAATCAGCTCCAGGAAGTAATTTCTTATTACATCTATTTAGACTTTTTACAATATATGTATGTATCGCACTACTCCAATCATAATTTGACAAACCATCTAAGTCATCTAAAGACTAAACAAGGCATGTTAGAAACATGTCTTGCCTTCCTAGGAAAAAAAAAACACCACAAAACAAACTAATATATACAAGCGACAAACCACATCTACATCAAGATCATCATTAAGTACAAGGACATTGAACATCTTTATCAGGTCTTTCAATTTCGTTGATTTTGAATTGGGAAAAGGTTCACCAACTTTACCCACAACCGATTCATCCAAAGGAACCTCCAAACCCCTCACTCCTAACCCTAAAGTCATTACCATATCCAGCACATTGAAAGGGACCAATTTTTGGCTAACTCTAAAAGAATGATGGTGGGGAACCCATCGACGAACCATCTGTTTCAACAACTTTAAGTTCACCTCTAAAGGACTTACAATTTCTAAACACCAACGAAATGGAGTTCCAGAAAGACGCCTCTCATATCGATATCGTAGTAAGGCATTCATGTCAGCAATATAAGAGGTATCCATCCAAGCACGACAACGCCACTATAAAATATGACAAATTTATAACAATAAATTCATTGCTCGAAAATAACAAAGAAAACACAACTCTGTCAACTGTACTTACACTGCTTTTAAGCGGTTCCATTTCGTTTTCAACTCAAGTAATGGCATCAATCAGATATTAACCTAGAATACTAGATTTTAAAAGGGAAAAATAATTATTAAACCACCTACATAGAAAGTGACCAGTGCAAAATGCGAATACAAAACCACCTACATTACCTACTGTCAATTCTCTATTTCCATACATAAACTATCATTAGTAAATGTATCAGCACACATTCATTTTTCTATTTCCCCAACAGATTATTAATAAACAATCAACCACATTTTGTATTACTAATTAGTATCCAATAACAAAATCAATATCTTGATTTCAGCAGTCAAGGCCTTAGCCTATAATCATTCTCCTATCAAAGGCTCACTTAGCAATCACTGATAAACTTACTATTACTCAAACTCCTTCCAAAACACAAGTAAACAGACCATGGAGTCAGGTATCGTGCAATAAGCTTTAAAACAGAGATAACAGATTCTAACTCAATGAGCAACTCACATAAAAAAGGAGAAGACGAATAAAGGGCATACAAAAATGGCAAAACGTATAAAGGGGAAAACACGACAGTGTGAACAAAAAGCCACCTACAAATCACCAAAAAATGAAAGTGAACAAAGGGCATACAAAATACCTTTCGATTAAAGACGAAAATCACTCTGCACAGGAACAACGACGAACTCAACCCACGAAGGAATAACAACGACAAAAAAAAAAAAGTCTCCTTTCCAAAAAAGACGCCAACGATGCCCACAAGCGAAACTTCTTCCAGGACTTCAATGGTGGACGGAGACAAAAGACTTCAATGGCGAACTTCAATAGCTGCACACTGGACTTCGTAGGTGAACAAAGACGATTTTGGTGGCGTGGCCAGAGTTGAGAATGGTGGAGCGAGAGTTTGGGAGTTGACAATGCTGGAGCGAGAGTTTGGGAGTGAGAGTTTGGAATGAAAAACCTCGAGAGAGAGAGAGAGAGAGAGAGAGAGAGAGAGAGAGAGAGAGTTTTGTAGGGAAGAAGGGCGCGGACATGTTTGGTTTCAGCAAACCTCTTTCCAAAAACACCCTTCAAATCAAACTTTAACCTTTTAAAAAATTCAATTAAAATAGCAAATGAGAGGATGCCACGTGTCGTTGTTAACTTGTTGTCAAATGGGCGTTATTGAAGAAACGTTTTCCCTACACCATGCTATTGTTCCTTAGATAATGATACTTAGACAACATTTTTTTAACAACATTTGAATATCATCTATGTGTCATTTTGTAAATGGTCCATGGTGGTGTTTATAATTATTATTATTATTGATTGTGGAGTAATTTTAGACTAATCACAAAATGACACGTAAATAATATTCAAATTTTATAAAAAAAATATTGTCTAATTTGATCCACGGTTGCATTAATAATTTGTTACATTTTGGAAATCTTCACATTAATTCTATCCAATGACCGAAACAAGACAGGGTATTTATTTAATAACTGAATTTGAGTTAAAATTGAAATAGAGTTACACGTGTACAAGCTTGACCACCATAAAGAAAAGAGGATTGAATTGACCTACCCACACGTGTGTCTGTCTATCAACTACTTTATTTACAAATTCAAGCTTCACTTACAACAAATTCTCACTGTATCGTTTTGTTCTTACAAGTTTCCCATGAACCTTATACCTCCTCACCACTCTCTATCTCTAACACTGCAAACAACTCCTTTGGGGAGAAACTTGATTTGATCCTCCTGCTCTCCACTCCTTCCTCTTTCAACCACTTCAGCCTCTCAACCATTGAATCAATTCCACACTCGGGATCAGCAACTCTCAAATATGCAATCTTGCTTCCTTCATCTTTCTTCCTCACACAAACACCTTCAACCTCGCAATTTTTCCTCTGCAGCTCTTCTCTGCATCCTTTTAGCCTTACAATCTCCTTTGCTGCGGTTTGAATTACAGAATTATTATCCGTCTGCCACAAAACAAGAAATACAGAGTGTTGGGGAGATTCAAATTTCAAAATATATACATACGTTCTGTTTCGACCACTTTCCATCACTTTTACGTGAAGAAGAAAAATTGGACTTTTCTTAGAATTACTTTATGAATAAGTTCAATTAGTTTTATTTTTCATCCTCAAAATGTTTATGGGTATATATATATATATATATATTATATAATTAGACAAAAGATATTAATAATATATATAAACCAATATCTGTATACTTTGGTTCCGTGTGGTAAAATTGAATGCAGGGCCAAGCAACATTGTCTCTGTCTCTGTCTTCTCATTCTCTCGTTGATCATGTGCCTGAAACTGCGATCTCTTTCATTCTCTTCTACGTTATTTCTCTCCACAGGGGAACTTTTTCTCAAGAACGCAAGCATCCTCTTACTCATGCCCTCTGAATTTGACCCGTTCAGAGGGTTATTTCTTCTGGGTAGGTCTCTATATTGAACAAAAGCACTTTGAGTTGCTGGAGGGAAAGCTTCAGCCTTGATGATTTGGGAATTTTGAACTAGATCATTTTGATCAGTGGGCAAAAGCGGTTGATCCCAGAAGATCTCACCCAGAAGTTTCTCGGGAAAAAATGAATCCATGTAGTACTATTGCTCTCAGTTAATTTAGTTAAGAGCATGTACGAGAAAAAGGGTATTTATACATTATAGGGAGAGGAAATGGGATGCGAGTACATAGCACATTGAAAACACGGTCAATTAAACTGTGTTTGACCGTTGGTGGGTCAAAGTTTATACACATAATCAAGCTCCAACCAATTACTATTTTGGAGGGTAGCCCCCGATCAAGAACCCACCAAATGATGGACCCACTACATCACCCACTTTTCGTGAAACTATAGTCAACTTTGTTTCCATTGGATTGGGGTGGTAGGGATGGTATAAGCAAGGAAAAAACATAAAACAACTACAACTTGAGAGTGACCCAAACGAATGATGTCAACACTTGGCATTAATTTAGTAGAAGTTAGAGGTAAAAATAAAATAGTCAAACAAGGTTATTTCATGTAGTTTTTTGAGATTATAAATGATCAGGTGGTGTAGTCTTGGAAATTATAATAAAGAGAGAAGAAAAGTTTTAAAAGTTAGCTTACAGAAAACCATTTTTTATGCAGCTACTGAGTGTAGGTTACTTTCAATAAGATCGTAATCATATATTTGTAAGCTTGATTGTTATTCAATGGCACCCTTATACACATTAATTCGATTATCTTTTACTTTTGACTAAACAAAACAGAATGTGAGCAGTGGAAGTACTAAGGAATTATTTATTGAATAATCTAACTCAGAAGATACAAAATATGGAATTATTTATGAAGAGGTCGCAAGGGACCGAGTCGTTCAGACTCATGACATGCATGCAAACATAGATATATAGTAAAAAACACACTTGGAATTCAGGTTGGCGTAGTTTGTCCAAAACAAACAAACTGAGGTTGTAATTGAGGTTTAGGTTTGGGTTGTCGGAGATGGGAAGGCGTGGTCAGCAACATTGCCACCATGGCAGCACTTGTAGTTAACGGAGGTGACCTCCATGACGCGTCCACAAGAGGCATTAGGGCATGTTATGGTTGCGAGAACATCAAGAGTGTTGAATTCGCATGGTTGAGGAGCAGGAAGATGACGCTTGGTCTCATAGTACTCTTGGAAGGCAATGTCGAAGCCTTCTTTGACCAGAACTCTGTCTTTCCACTTTTCGAAGTCAGCCACAGTCTGATACATAGGTTGGGCGTGCCCTAAAATCTTCACGTTGGACCCTTTGCTGAGAATGGCCCATCCCTGCGTGTCCTGCTTCAGGCAAAGCAAAGACTTCACAATCTCTTGGATCTCACAGTCCAACTTCTCCGAATGCTTTTTCTGCCTCTTCCCTTCCACTCCGATCCAGAACCGAGGAACTATCTTCGGGTCATCCTTCCCCAAATGGTAATGCTCTATTATTGCATCTGCCCTCTTTATTGTTTCGTGCCTCTTTATTTTATCCACTGCCACACTGAATTCTCGGCTCCACTTGTCGCTGCCTCCATATATGAACACGTACCTATCACCTTTCACCTATTCATTCACGCACACAACAATTTTAGGGTTAGTCGGTGAATGTACAGAAAACTTGGTATGCTGGTTTTGGGGTTTTATTACCTGTATGCCGTGAAGATTTGTTTTCTTTACTTCATCCCAGAACCATTTCCATTTCTGCGCAAGTAGGTAGGCATCCAATTTTCTGAAAGGGAATGCGTCGATTCCCCATTCGAAGATGATGTCCAAGGCATCATCGTTCAGCCGCACGCCCTGTGGCTTCACCACTGGAAGAATAGGTTTACCCTGGAACTTTAGATCCTCTTCGATCAGCCTTGTTCCTGGCAAGGGTTCAATGTACTCCACCACGTACCATTTTATGTAGCTCTTCAGAGTGTTGAACACCTCCCTGCGCGCATCACCCCATCCACTCTCCATCGGGATCCACAGAATCTTGAACTCCTCTTTCTTGAATCCGCTCCTGTCATTCGGATCCTCCACTAGTCCCTCGTAGATTGAATTCAGAAGCCGAATCTCGTCTTCTATTCTGTCCAACCCCGAAATGAATAGCAACACGTACTTGTCCTTGAAAACCTCAACATTCTATTCAAAAGCAAAACAAACCGTGGTTTTTTATTTATAGTAAGACGATTGAGACCTTACAATAATTCTACACTGAATTAAAGCTTGAAACAACTAATATGATACGAACCACTCTCGTTTTGGTGTTGCCATCGTATATTTGAGCGTTCTGAGAGCCGTTTTTACTGATCAAGAGCTTCAAAAAGTCTACAATGTCTTTGGGCTTGTTAAAGTTCCTCTTACGCCTCCGGTACTCTTCTACCCCATCTGCAACAGTAAAATTTTAGCGAGTTAATTTCTTTTCATCACTTAAGTAGAGTAAAACCTAGATGAAATGGATGATATTGAAGGAAGCATGCAGAAACCCTGAGCAAACAAAAACCTTTTTGCTTCTCGCATATCACTAGTAGCCTGGCAAACTCATCCAGAGCGAGAGAAAGTTTGGCACGAAATTCCAGTAACGGATAGTTCCTGAAACATAAAAAGTTTAGGATTAATTACTCGACGACATTTGACATGAAGAACATGTTTTGTTGAGATAAAACTTACGATACACCCTGGAGGTTGCTATTGCAAGCGACAAGGGAAGCGACAACCCAGTAAACAACAAGGGGGATCTGCTCCAATGCATCCGACAAAGCAGGCACATCCTCGGTGTCATAGCTTTCATCAGCAGACAAGGTTCCCCAACGACTGATCTTCTCAACAGCCTCCAGCACCAGCTTCACTGTTGAGTTCAGATCAACCACTGGAAGCTGTCTATGCTGAACCTGATTCAGCACTTTCAACGAGTTCCCCAGAGGGTCTGATGCCTGATAAAGGTTCCAGAAGTTTCCATACTCCAAAGCAAAACCGGCTAGAGCTACCAACACTTTTGCATCCCACGAGAAGGTTCTCAGTTGTTGAAGAATCCTCAGGGTTGTTTGGTGTGCATTCTCCACCCCCCAAGGGGTTGTTATCATCTGTCACCATAATCAATTGCTAAAAACATTTTCTAATTCATTGTTGTATCAACTGAAGGTTTCATATTTCACTTAGAAATGATCTTATAATTTATATTTTTTAATAATTTTAACAGATAATTAAAATACATTATATTATAGTTTTATCTTTAAATAATACACAAAAACATTAGTGAATTCTTTTAACACACAAATAACCCATCTAACGTTTTAATTCTGACAGAAAATGGTCTTAAAAACCCTTGTAATACTACATTTCAGTTTTGCTTTAATAGAACATGTGTATGCATGAAGTGTATTAGAAAATATACTACTATGTTACTAATTATATTGATATGATTTCTAATAAAATGGAGTGAGCGACAAAATACATGGCAGGACAGGAGCTTCAGTTTTGAGAATTCTGGTTTGGAAATGTTTATGGCAACAGCATTTCCTGCAAAACCATTTTGCTCATCGATCTGCATGACAACCAAAATTATAGTGAGGTAGCTGAACACTGGAAGCTATAATTACTAATGACTTAAAAAAAAAGGAAGCTACAAAACATAAAAAAGAGATTTGTAAGTTATGAATTTGATTTTTGTTAATTTACCTTGAGAATAGCCCCTACAACTCTACTTGATAGCTTGATAACGCTGGACACCACGTTGAAAAGTGGCTCACTATCAAACACTTCGTCATCGTAAGTGTGGGATGCGTACACTTTCTCAATGACCTCAATGTCATTCAACTGAAATGGGTTTGGGAGAAGAGGCTTTTGTTCAGGTTTAGAGATCGACATGTTGCTACTTCGTACGTTAATTAATTTGGATGGAAATGATTCTCTTGTGCTATCATTAAGTTGCTCGACCAATTTATAAGTTAAGATTCTTGGAGGCTTTACATTTGGAATAATTATTAACTTTAGGTTGGAGGAGACAAATTTTAGAGAAGAATCAAAAAAGCATATAAACAAACAGCTTCTTTATTTGCTGTATAGAAAACGTGAAATGTGCCCTCTGGTGCAAAGTTCAGGTTTGCCCTAATGGATTATTTGGTGAGTGGCCATATGATAAAGGATATAATTGCCATGTTTTTGTTGGTGGAATTCGATGAAACTTTAGCTTTCTCAAAAGATGGTAGGTCACTTGTCTAAAGGTTCAAGGCAAGAAGATTACCGTGGACAATGTTACCATGCAAACCTTATATGACAATGATTTGTTTCCTTTGTTGGAATGGAATTTCCTTCAACTTTTTTTTTCTCTAGAAGGATGTATGATTGAAGGTCACTTATCCGTAGGTACAAGGCAGGAACATTTTCGTAGGTCTTAATGGTGAATTTTATTTTCATCATTACGTTATTTTTATTTATACTTCAATAAAAATGTGTACGAAATATGTAATAAGAAATTTGATGTCATCAATTAAGCTATCAAATGAAATATAAGTAACTTGAAAGCACTTTGTTTGATGTTCTTTGAAAGAGATGCAACATACATGTATATGTATTCATTACCCGTATATATCCTTTCAAATATATAATATTTTATTAACTTGAAAGCTAGATAGATCTTTCTAAATATTATATTTAGTAATTGAAGGCTCAATCATTCACAATTTAATTGCTTGATCTTGAAGCATTAAACAACTAAAATTGCGGTGAAATCTCTTTTTTTTTTCATATCTAAAACTTGTGTTCATTCATATAAATAATATAGTTAATGTTAGGATATAAATAAAAATCGTACATAAAATAAAAATAAAAAATAAACATGAGATTATATACGAATAAAATAATTTTATTGATAAGAAAACTTTTAAAATGATACTAAAAGTAATATATAATTTGTTAGGTTTATCGTTTTTTCCATTTGAATATAAGATTTCACCGAAACATTTTCCTTGAGAAAGACCGACCAAAGGTTAGGGCAATAACACTATGTTGGGCAAAGTTATTCCATGAAATCAAATCGATGCCGACAAAGTGTGATAAAGAACCAGATCCTAATACGCATCGTAAAATTACTATTTTTATAATAACAACATAGTGAGTTTCCATAATTGAAAAGTGTGAAGTTACAAATAGATTTTTATAATTTTTTAGAAAAAGAAACAAAAATAAAATTATTTTATTTATAAGTTATACCATGACCACAGAACATATGATCCCAAGATAAAAAGGAATTAACTAATTAAGCCACTAGCATTATGATTCCAGGCTTTTACGTGCACGTAGTCCACCGTAGGCATGGTGATCCCAGTGAGACTACTTTAGCTTAAACATTATCGCAACAAACTTGACAGTGTCTTTATAATTTATTTTATAAAAAATTTAAAGTATAGTATAAAATCAATTGTCCAAAAGACATTTGAGATTTATGTTGTATATGTACAAATTTTAACTAGGTTTTATATGTTTTGTTACAGTAAAAAAATATTAAATTTGCTTTTTCTCTTTTATATAATCTAACATCATATTAACTTATTTTATTTATTTTTCAGAAGAAAGAAGAATTAAAATGGCTAATGACCAAGTGCAGTGGAAGTATGAAAGATTATACATATGAGATTAAGTGCACTGGAAGTATGAAAGGCTATACATACGAGATTAGGGATAGTAAATAAATTTGTTCCTCTGAATGTTATTATTTGATATTTAAAAAGTTTTCTATCTATAATTATATATTTATTTTTCTTTATGCGAATTTAATTATCAAATAGTTTATAAGATAATTTAATCATTTACTCTCTCTTTTTTTAAAATTTCCTTTAAATACAGTAGTTTAATGTGATTGCTATGAATATTTTTTATCACTATTCAACATACAGTGAAGTTTAAAAGAAAAATATTTATGTTAAATTTTAATTATTATTAGTTTAATTTTTGTTTTTTTTTGTGTGATTTGGTTTAAATGGTGTATTATAATTTTTATTAGTTTATAAAAAAATAGATTTCATTAAAATTTGAAGAATGAAAATAAAGAGACTTAAAATATTTTTAATTTGAATGTATGTTTTCCTTTCTTAATTTCTAAATGGTATTTTTAAATTTTATTAACTTTGTTTCATTATAGTTTGCAAATTTAATAAATTTTTTGGTTCTCATAAAATTTTATTTGATATGATGTATATAACTATAATTTATTTCTAAATATTTGATATTCAAAAAACAAGAATATCTTTTTTTAAAATTAAATATATGATAATATTATGTTTCTTTTGCTATAATTTTTTATTCTTTTATGAAAATTAATTAATTTATATATTGAAACAATAGAAATCGTTACCTGATATGTATGAAATTAAACAAAATTTTGATACCCGTTGGGTTTGGATATGAATTTGGGGATGAATTTTTCTGGGATTGGATATAAGTTTGGGGATGGATTATTTATTTATTTATTTTTTGAAATGGGTATGAGATAACGAAACCCGTCTTTGTCCTATTTGAAATCTTTCTTTATTTTATCTAATCATATTCTTAACACTTCTATTTTATTATTATGAAATATTTTAAATGTTAATTATTTTGTTTTAATGAGGATAATTTGAAAAATGTGGTTAAGTTTATGGAGAATAAATTTCAAAAGCACTTGTACCATTGATTAAACATTTTGCATCTGTAGGAAAAAAATTGAATCAGTAACAATATAGGAAGTATCCATGACAAAGAAATATATATTGAGATAATTTGTTTAAAGTCAAGGGAAGGGAGAATGCATTTAAGAAACTAGAAAATAGAATATTTGAGTTGGTAGGTGTTTTAAAATAATGAGACCAAGTTTTATAAAATTTAAAAATAAGTTGATTAAATAAATAGCATTTCTTAAACTCATCTTTATCATCTTAAACACTCACATTCTCTCTAAACACCTTTTTATTGAATTCTCTACCATCTCTCTAAGAGTTCTAACTCCTCGATCATCTAAGCAGGTACCTAGGAGATCGCAACAAAGTAATCTTAACTTCTACTGATCAGTTGTTTGTTTAGAGCAAATAAGTTTCTATCCCATTTTCCTCTCTATTTTCCATCTATGATCATGTAGAGAAATCTGTTTTGCATGTATAAAAAATGTTTCTTCAAAATTCTTAGTCAATTTAAGGTTCTAAGGTTTGATTTTGAACACCAATTGGTGATTTTTAGGCTTTTCTAGAGTTCTTTAAGGTGGAAGCAACGATCGGAAGTTTTTAGAGTCATAAGAGTTCTTCCTAAGGTAAGGGAAGCTAGAGTTTCTTTTAATCCATGGTTGTGATGTAAGTTTAGTGTTTGTATGTGTATTAAATTGATTTGGTGTGATTTCTATTTTTATGCTAGTGTTAACTCATTGAAATGTGTATTTGAGTATTTGATGATGAAATTCTGATATAAGATAGTTTGGATGATATTGTGGTCATGAGTTGTATGTGAATATGTTGTATTATTGATTGGAATGCATATTGCAAAGTTTATGAAGTAATAAGTTGAAATCTATGGGTTTCATAGTTTAATTTTGAGGTTTTAATAGGCAATTTGGTGAAGTAGTGTTTGTATTTTGAAATCTGTCATTTTCAAGTCTGTTATGGGAACGTTTAAAACTTGTTAGGAGTATGGTTGGGGAGGAATCGGTTCCAGAACTAAGGGTAGTCCAATTGTGGTGTTTTGGGTTGTTTAAAGTGTAAAATATGAGGTTTGAGGTAATAAGATTGTGAAATTGAGGGTCTGGGCTAAAGTGGAGAGTTTGGAGTCTGTAATTGAATCTTTTAGAACTTGTTTATGCCTTGAGTTTACTACTTTAGTATAGAAAATGGTAAAATTGAGTTTAGGTAGTCTAGAATGGCTAATTGGGGTTTTGTGTAGTCATTTTGAGTTTGAGGTGTGTTTTATGTAGTTTTTTAGTGTCTAAAAGGTCTTAGGAGTTATTTGGACTCGTGTATAGGGTATAAAAGGTCAAAATTATAGTCATTTAAATTCTGGTGTCATAGCCAAGTGCCCCCTAAGCGTCCTTAAGCGCCTTCTTGTCGAGAGGATCACGCTCAGGCACCCTTTTGCATGAGGAACTCGCCTGAGTTCCCCTAGGCACCCCATAGGTGCCTTGTTCCAGGGAATCTGGTGCTTAAGCGTCCCTTTAGGGGGGGGGGGTTGAGAGCCCCTCAGCCTTGTGCTTAAGGTATGGAAATGAGTTCCAATGTGGAACTTCATGGTGTTGGTTTCAAGTATCATTAGTATGAAAGATAACTCAGTCTTGAGGGTGATCCTAACACTCTAATGGTCATTCATTCTCAAGTATAAAGGATTGACACATGTGATGAGAGTAGCAGAAGGTCTTAGTCTTTCCAATATGCTGTAAGACGTGTTATAGACTAACCTTGTGAATGTGGTGGAGTGAAACCTTGAATTTTAAAAACTTATTATGAGAATACAACATGATCAAATGAAGTAAGATATTCAAAGATAGATAAATCGCCAAATGACTACTTTAGTAAAAACTCTATCATTTAAGTTCAAATGTTCCATCAAATAGGATAAGTTGTATTATTATTTTTTAATTAACATGTCTATGATTACATTTTTATATTTCTAAAATTTTATTAATTAATTATTTTATTACGATTAATGATTTACTTTCTTTTATTTTTCAGGATCAAAATCCTTGAAGATACTACATTATATAAAGTAGAATTAGGTCTCCATTGACATATACATGTTTGAATTTATAGTTGAACATTTTAGTTCTTCATTTTAAATGTAATGAATATTTTATATTTATAGCTGAACATATAAATGAAAATTATGGGGAACAAGGGTTGGTCTGCATAGCAAAGAGAAAAAAATAAAAATAAGAAACAGAGGAGGAGAAAGTAGAATAGTTTGATTTTGTGCAAGCCCAAGGTATCTCTTAAATTGAATCAAAATCAATTCAGAAAAACAAACAGAAGCTGTTTGAAGCCATTATTTTCAACCCACAGAAGGGCACAGAAGAGGCTTCATGGCAACAGCTGACACGTATAAAAATGATAATATGATAATAAAGCAGCAGTGCACAGAAAAGTGAATTCAACAAAACTCAATTAAGAAGCGTACTTCTTCTCAATCATGACATCGCCACTCTCAGGAACTTCAGCCTGGTTGTGAATGTGACCATGGCAGCACTTGTAACTGACAGAAGCAATCTCCATGGATCTGCCACAACCAGCATCAGGGCAGTTAATAGGGTGGAGAATGTCAGCAGGGTAGTTAGCCAACTGCATGTGGGAGCATTCCTGAGGGTAACCGCGCCGCTTCTGCTCGTAGTATTCCTTGAAAGCAACGTCAAACCCAGTTTTCTCAAGCACCTTCTCTTTCCATATTTCAAAATCTCCTGCAGTCGCCAGCATTGCTTCCCCTTTTCCCAGAAGCTTCACGTTCGACCCTTTGCTCAGCAGAACCCACCCCGGTTGCTGCTGTTTCAGGATCAGCAAGCTCTTTATCTCGTCAATTGTCGGGTCCTTGTGTGTCTTCTGGATCATGTTCGCGAACAAGCTCTCTATGCCAACCCAGAAGCGAGGAACGATCCTCGGATCTTCCTTTCCGAATGGGTAGTGCTCTATCACTGCGTCTGCCCTCTTGATGATCTCGTGCCTTTTGATTTTCTCCACTGCCAGTGTGAACTCTTGCATCCACTTCCTGTCATTGCCTCCGTAGATGAAGATGAAACTGTCCGCTTTGATCTGTTTCACAAGTTTATTTCCGTTTTCAACACTCAAACACAAGCAACAATGTTAACAATTAACGCTCAAGTTTTTTCTAGTTTTTGATGCACTTACAATGTCTTGGAGTCTGGGATTGACTTTCTTCATTTCGGCCCAGAACCAGTTCCACTTCTGGGTAAGGACATCATCGTCAGATGGTCTGAAGGGGAAGGCATCGATGCCCCACACGAAAATCATGTGCATGGCATTGTAGTTCACAACCCTTCCCTGAGGGTTCAGCACAGGGATGATGGGCTTGTTCTTGTAGTTCAAGTCCTCTCTTATGAGTCTGATTCCTGCTAAGGGAAAGAAGTATTCCACCACGTACCATGGCATTTCTAGCTTCAGACTATCGTACTCTGCCCTGTGCCGAAGATTCCAGTCTTCCACCACGGGCAGCCACAAGATCCTGAAGTCCTCTTTCCTGTATCCTTTCACTTCCTTAGGATCTTCTTGCAATCCCTCGTAGATTGATTGCAGCAGCCGAATCTCATCTCTGATGCTGTCCAAGCCAGAAATGAACAGCAACACGTGTTTCTTCCTGAACACTTCGATGCTAACCTGTTTTTTAGGTTTAAAAACAAAATAATAAGCTCATATTTCAAAGGGACATCATCGTACACCAACTCAAGTAATGACAAATATACAGAAACTATTATATGATTAGGACCAATCTCGCAATATTTACATGACACTCCATCAGCGTCTTCTTTTACCATTAGTATTTTTTTGTGAAATCATAAAAGATTTATATTGTGGGATATATGATATCCTGAAATAGTTACTTACCATTTGCCTAGTGAGACCATCGTACACATGTGGGTCGTGAACATCGTTGTGGTAGATAAGAACCTTGATAACCTCTACAATTTCTGTGGGGGTTTGGAGCAACTTCTTACGCCTCCAGTAGTCTTCTAGGTCACCTGAAATGATTACACAGACGATCCTTATCAGCATTGAATTTCTATTTATATTTATCCTTACATGCAATTGTTACGATGACTAAAAGGTAAACATTTGAGATGGCAATTAATTAATATCACAAGTGGTTATACATGAAATTGATTTTAAGTTATTTTCAATTGATAATTTCAGAAAAACTAAACAAAAAGTGTAACTGCATTTTAATTTATATTAAATACTTCCACACTTTATAACAGATGGATCATGTTTTTTCTGATTACATAGCTCTTGGAAACATTATTTTCTTTTATCATATGTTTTAACTCTATTTTTTTATATTTCTCTTTCTTTCTTCACATTCCTTAGCGTATCTATTACCTTCTCATTTTTTATGTTTTTTTTTTCTTTCTTTCTTATCTCTTTTCAGAGCAACCTAATGCTCACTAAAATGGGGTTGATCATAGTTTTTTTCCCAAACCTATTTTCTTTCTGCTCCTGGTCAGATTCGCCTTCAATTTGCTGATAACGGCGGAAAGCTTATCGTCGAAATTCGCTATTTCATATCTGTCATCCCTGCGCGAAAGTGATTACAATATATATATGAGCAATGTTATTTATATAATCAAGTTTATAATAATAAGAGAAATCGAAAAAAAAGCATTGAGATAAAACTTATCAGTATATCTATATATATAAACTATTCCATGAATTCCTCAATTTATTAATACAAGGTACCATGTGACAACCACGAACAAAAGCAAACAGAAAAGGCCAGTGTCGTTGTTGTAATACTTACAAATATGACATAAAAAGAGATTAATAATTAGACAATTGTTGTTTTATGAACATATACTATGATCTAAGAGAAATTATGAAGATGTGAAAAAATGAATTACATATAATATGATTGCAAATTGAGATCATAGGCACACCTAACCTAATGAAGTATATCTAATTAGTGTGAGGATGAACTTACGATTCACCAAGGAAGAAGTCAAAATGATTAGCACAAACAACAGTGGTGATGATTGCCCAGTAGACAGCAACAGGGATCTCTTGCATGGCTTCGGCCAAAGCGGGGACATCCTTCAAGTCATAACCTTTGGTGGAGAGCCTCTCCAACTCAGTGATGCACTCAACTGCGATCAGCAAGTTCTTCACCAAAATGTTGTAGTCAGCAACGGCTTGCCTATTCCTCTCCACGATGTGAACTTGATGCATCTGTGCCAGTGATCTTCCAAGATGGTCTCCCGTTGGAACCTGGACAAGATGCCAAAAATTTCCATATTCCAAAGCCAAAGCAGCTAGAACTAGTATTGCTTTTCCATCCCACGAGTAGCTCCTCAGCTGGTCAAGTATCGACATTGCTGTCTCATGCGCGTGATGCTCGCCATGAGGTGTGTTCATCATCTACACTCTCAAAAATAATTACTAAGAATACATGGATATGCATATTCTTTCATAGAAAATATTGGTGAGCTCAACAATCAAAGTGAAGGTTTGTCATCTCAAATTCATATAAATTTGCATGCATAGTGGGAGTGACAAAGTAAAATAATAATCCAATAAGAAGGAGTAGTAGTAATGAATACTGTGCTGCAGAATTATTGACCTGAGAAGCAATATGCTTGAGTTTAAGGAACGGTGGATCGAAAGTGGACAGAGCAACCTTGTCTTCAATAAGACCAACGGGTGTGCCAGTCTGCAAAAGAAATGGAAAACGATTAAACACACATGTTTGTGGAAGCGATCAATGTATATAGATTCATGAATTGAAGTTTAGTTACCTTAACAGCAACGCTGTCGGCAACTGCGGTAGCACGCTTGATGATGTTGGAAGTAACGTTGAAAAGCGATTCCACATCGTACCTTTCAGCGGTGTGGACGTGAGTGATGTAGACTTTCTCAAGGATCTGATCATCAGTCCAACCCAAAGGGTTCAAAGTGTTGGTTTGAACCAAAGGGATTGCTGGGATAAGTGAAGTTGTCAATGCCATTGTTGATGCTCTCTTTGTATCTCTCAGGTTTTGATACAAGTTGTGGGTTCTGGTCTCACTGCTCGGCCTATTTATAACAGTTAGAGTGAGTAAGAGTTTACAGTTGCAGCAAGTGCTTTAGCAGAGAGAACCTAAGAGGCAACTCTTTTTGTGACATGGATGATGGATTTTACCGTTTATAGCCTTTTGAGTAAGTAATTGATATGATGTGAGGAGGGATAGTTTGGAGATTTGGTGATGATTTTGGTGCAGCTTTTGCTTTAGAAAAGGAGAGGGTATGTTTGTTCTCAAAATGTAGAAGGAAGGAATAATTGTGTATTACTAAAGGTTAAAGGAAGCGAATGTTCATCAGAAGAGTGCCACAAGCTAGCTAGCAACGGATACCATCTTCTTTTCTCTCCATGGGCTCATCCGATATGTAGTAATAACGTAACCTGCATGCACAGGATCACATCACTTCGATAATATTAATGAATGATCATATGATGTGATGTCTCCAGTCATCTTATCTCGGTCATATTTTTCTTCTCATAGTGCCACATAGTTTAACTGTTCCAGAAAATAATTTAGTTTTATAGCTTAATTTAAATCTTATCATTTACTTCTTCCTGTTCTAGCTACTGATATTATGACCAAAAGCGGAAAAGCATTTCAAATCTTACTTTATTCTTGTCTTTGAATGAAGTTTTGTACCCAATATAATCATTGGAAATCATAAAATTTATATATATATATATATATATATATATATATATATATATATATATATATATATATACACACATAGAGAGAGAGAGAGAGAGAGAGATTGACTAATTTCGTTCACAAACCTAGATAAATATTCTTTATGATCTCATCTTTTAATCCTATTTTTATAAATTCAGACTGTATTTAAGATATTAGAACCAAATTCAACATTAGTTTATGTAATATAGAAGGTAATTAATAATAATATTAAAGAAACTAATGTTGAATTTGGTATATTAAAATTATCAACATTCAGGGTAATAATATTTTCCCACTGAACACAATGGTATCAAGAATTAGCTAACTAAAATAAGTTTTTTATAAAACCTAAAATAATAAATGATACTTTTAATTTATATATAAGTTATTTTAAATTATAAAAAGTTCCTTTCTTTATTTTTTTTTTCTATAAATGGTTTGGAGAAACTTAAATCTCCTCACTGAAATATCTAACAGTTGCAGTGTCTTTTCTTTTGAGGTTCTTGAATTTAAATGTGTAGAATGAATCAAGAAATCATATATTTAAATTCTACCACTTATTACAAAAGTTGTTATTTAGAGGAGATAATTCAACAAAATATAAAGTAGAGGTAATAACATGCAGCGCTTAAAAGATTTTATAAAAATGTTATAGATATTAGAATTGTATATAATACTTTTAAAAGTCCCATGATAGATATTTGTGAGGTTATTGTTTTAATGTATTTTTTACTTACAATTATGCATAAAAATTATCTTTATTTAATGATAGTGTTTTTAGGTTATTTTCCTTCTCACAAACTATCAGTTTCCAACATCCAATGTTTGATTCAATTCTGGGTGCCTCTTTTCAGCTGAATGATTAACTTGTTCAAGATGGACCAATATAACAGTATTAAGAAAAAAAAAACCATTAAAAAATAATTCTACATTCGATGATCAGTGGTCTAAACCTGATTTTGTTATTTACTAAAAAGGAGATAAAGTAAGGAAGTTGCATATCCAAAGTTGAAGGAAAGACGTCTGAAATAAGAACATAGATGACTTTATTAAGAACATAAAAGACTTTACAGATACTAATTGTTGTGTACGTCAAGACCTGAGAGTGAGAGCATGTTGCTTTATAGAAATGTATAAAAATAATGCATAAAATAGAAAGTAATTAAGATCTAAAACCCTTTATTATGGGATATTTTGTTAATTAATGTCTTAGGAGATATGGTCCTTCATTTATACTTTTCAGGTGATATCATATGAATATTTGCCATGTACCTACCGGGCAAAGATAGTTTGGTTTTCATATATTTTGTTTGAATTTTAAATTCAAAACAAAAAGCACTAAGAAGAAAGTTTTAAAATTATTTGCTTTTTAGAAACTGGGTTTTCTTTCTTTTTATTATACTTTGTTTTCAATCAAACAAAAAAATAACTACAGTTAATTAAGTTAACAATAATTACGTAAAAATCTGTCGTAATGCCATTTTCTTTGAAGATATTTTTCCTAGTTTAAATAATCCTAGTGATGATAACACTGAACATATGTTTCTGTCTTTATACAATTTTCAAATCTTTGACTATAGTCAATATATGTGTTTCTCTTGATAATACTGCTAATAATGATGTCACTGTTTCTCTCCTGAAAACCAACTTGAGAATGTAGCAGAGCCAAACGAACTCCTTATTTTTTAAGAGACTATCAAGTTAATTTAGCACCTACTTTTCATAATTTATTCGTATAAAGACAATAGTGTACCTTTTACTCTTAATAATGTACTTGTATTTGTGTTGAGATGAATAAGTATTCAAAAGTATAAATAAAAGTCAATAAATTAAATCCATTTCAAACGCAACTCATACAGACAACATATGCCATCAAAATCGGCTTGTCCAAAAATCCGAGTTACAAGGTTGTTTATTCCTTCAATTCAGGAAAATGAATCGTATTTGATAGCAGAAATCTTATAACAACTGAACTAAAATTTCTTGGCCGAAAAGAATCAAGTGTCAATATGCTAATATTAAACATTTTTTTGGTTTCGACTAGATACTATAAATACTACTACGAAAAGCATTTATCTACTGTCTTGCTATCCTATATGTGTAAAAAGATTGTAGCGTCTAATTAAAAAAGAAAGCTTCAGAGCCAATGGACGATATAGAATCATAAAACCAGGACCTAAGTATTAATATATGCTGATAGCAGTACAAGACAAAACATTCAAACTTGGATTATACAATCTTCAATTAAACTAACTAACAATATAATAGTTGCATTGAAAAAGTAGAAACAGCTGTCACAGAATACCGAATGTACCAATTTTCTCAATCAAGTTAATCGGAAATTGCATTTTTCTTAAATGCGTCTAGTTGAACCAACCGGCCAGCCACTGATTTGTTGGGAAATATGTTATCAGCTTTCATCCTCTCTCTAATACCATAAGCTGGAACCTTGGCGTTTATATATGCCTGTATCAGAGCTTCGAACTGACTCATTCGAGATGTATAACCATAATTTCTCATTGCATGAAAAATCTTCTCCGAGTTATGGACGTCACCCCTTTTTGCATACTGCCATAAAACAGCCATATAGGTGCTAAACATTGGTCGCATATTATACCGTTGGATTGCCTTCTGCAAAATAGAGTCTGCCTTTTCAACTTCACCTGCTTGGATATACAGTTTCACAAGTGCATTCCAGGCCAAAGGGCCTATATTGATCCCACAATCTGCCATTCGCCTAATAAGATCCTTACCCTTCTTTAGCATATTATTATTTGCATAAATCATCAGAAGAACTGAGTATTTCTTGGAATTAAGTTTCCATTTCTTTGACGCCCTATCAAAAATTGATTCAGCTTCTTCAATTTTCTTTAACTTTCCCCAAGCTTCAACTGCAGCAAGGCAGTCATCAACCCCAGGATCTGATTCACAAACCTTCCAAATTCTCTCCACTTCATCGGCCTTTCCCAGGTTTGCATAAAGACGAATTAATGTTGCACATAGCCTCCGATTTTCTTTCAAGTTTTCACCTTCTATCTCCTTCAGTACAGCTTCAGCCTTTTCATTGAGCCCAGCTTTGGTGTAATGTCTAGCCAAGAGTGCCTGAATTTGGATGTCTGGCTCAATCCCTTCTGCCTTCATTGTCTCCAATACTTGCTCCATTCCAGTAATATCATTGGAGTGGCCCTTCGTGTCTAATAAGATTCTGTAAGTAAAGATACAAGGTTTGACATTCTCTTTTTCCATCAGTAGTAACACATCAGCCATTTTCTTCTTGTGCAAATTCTTGTACAAAATCAGCAACTGGTTACAAGTAAATGATGTAAGTGGAAAATCCAAGTCCTTCATTTTGTTGAATATTCTTTCAGTTGCCATTATATGGCCCCGACCAGCACAGTTAGCCAGCAGCGTTCGGTATAATAGCTCTCCTCTAAAAGATTCTGGAACACTTTCAATGCATTTCTCTGCCTTTTGGAGGCCATGTAACTTGGCAATCAAATCGAGTTTAGAAACATAATCTCTCTCACCAAATTCAAGCTTCTTGTTCGACTCTAACCACTGAAAGAGCTACAGCTCCAATAAAGAAAACATTACAGCATAAAGCATTGTATTGAAAAACCAGAAACTTAAAAAAGGTTATTATACATTATCAATGTCAATTCGTAAATTAAACAGATACTATAGTTATTACCACAACAAAGAACACATTAATGGAACAAAACACTCCGTGCAAAACATTGCCTATTTATTATCAACTGAAGGAAAAAATGTGCCTCTAAAAACATTTGCAACTCATCAATATGCCAGGAAAAACACAACTACTCCCCAGTCCTAATCATAGCTATAAAATCCTGGAAAGTATAGAGCAGCAAACTACAAAAGTTCTAGATAAGTTCAAGAAATTCTACAATTTATGTTACGGGTATGCTCAACTCTAACTAGCCAACGAATCCATGCCAATAATAATTTTATCTGAATAGTTTCATCAATATCTAAACTATATAAGATGAAATGAGTTTTTCAAACTATTATCCACTAATCTGAGTTTTGAGAAAAAGAATCCTCCTGCTGATTGTATGGAAATATTTTGCCTTGTAGATTAACATCCCTTTTCTAACGTTATTCTGTTGGAAAAGGTTAGTGTTTCAGATTTAATAATCCATATGTAGTAGTTATTGAGGTCTGCATCAGAAAAGTTTGAATCCTACAGTTGCAAATAAGACTCTTTTCCCATTCCCTATCTTAACAAAACCTATCTGTAAACACATTCCATGTTCGCAACCTGTTTCAGCACTGTCCATCATTCCATTTTGGGTTTCTGTACACACCTTTTGATTAATTGAATTCTGGGTTTGGAATACTTGCTTGAAATTTCGGCTTTTCGGTACGAGGTGTCTAGTTGGTTTGATCCAAATTTGGTTGCTGTATCTATGAGATCCATTTTAGAATAAATAGAGACTTTATTGCTTTAGTTTTTGCCTGATATGTATTTCGGCTGAGAGTAAATGCACTTAATCTGATTTACAATTTTGAACAAGATTTCCTCAAATTATTGAAACCGCTTGGAATTGTAACTTGGTTATGATTCACAAAGTATTGAGTATTACTTTTCCACAAAACCCATGAGTATTTGGTTTCTCTCAACATCTCAAACTCATTTTAAATACTAGAAGGAATCCTAGGGTGATTTTCCTAATAATTATTCTCATAGTTTAAACATCATCGTACAGAACTTCAAAACTAAAATGGTATAATTGGTATAATTATGCCACATATTCACCCACCATGAATACGCCACAAAATAATGCAACTATCCCTCTAAAACAATTGTCCCACTAGAAATCGACCTTGTGACCTTGATTTTGATACCAATTATTGAATTGAGTACTTACCACAAAGCTAAAAGTTATAGAATATAGTTAGAACGAAATGCTCTCTACTTAAGAGTGTGGCAGCTCGAGCCATGATTCAATTATTAAACGACCCACATGTCCTTCCCCATGAAGCAATTGATGCACCTTGTAAGATAAGATAAAAGTTGTCTAGATTCACAACCCAAAAAAAGATTGGTGACCTACGTTTATGGTGTTTTCCTGGTTTCAATACTGCATGCAGTAGATAATGTGCGTAAGCAGGATGAAGAGGATACCAATCGTAGTTAACAGGAACTGACAAAAATAAATGCAGTAGCAGGATGGCAGATCATGGGAATGATTTCCATAATGAGATTATAGATCTACAACAGTAATTTATGGACAATGCTGGCCAATGCCACAAGGTTACTAATTAACAGGATATGTAATATTTAACATACATAGATACATGGGTGTGCACATGCGAGCAGAAAAAGTAATATCCTTTTCCCATTATATGAGATTGACTGCAAGATCAGATGATAGCATAGCACTGCTTTCAATTAAAATTAAATTCCCAGAAATACTTCACTACCAGATTCATAGACCTTTAGACATTTAAATCGCCTCTATCATTTTCTCTTGGATGAGTGTCACAGCAATATCTAATTCTGTCCTAACTTTCCATATCCTATGCTTTCTTGCAAGACTCCACAATCCTATTAACTTACTGATTTATACCACCCCAACTTTTCCTCCATCATTCACTACCGTAATACGCTAAAACTTGGTATTGAGCTTGGTATCTACTTTGTGTTCACAAAGTGTGTAGGTTCTTTAAAGAACTATTCAAAATTAAAAATATTTATACAGTCCGTCTGGAAATATCAGAAAAGGGTTGGTAGCAGAATACATAGTGATGTAAGAAAAAGATTCGCTAACTGTCACAACACAAGGGTGTAAACAGGGAAACCGGGTGGAAAATGTCAAGCAATAAACTTGAAACGCCAACGGCAACCTAAATTTGTAAGAAAAATATTCGAAACGTTTAACTGGATAAATTGATGGCATATAAAAGTTTCACTAATTTACCTGGAGAGCCCTCCCATACATTTTACCCTTCCGAAGATTGCGCACGGCCAACATGATCTCCTCCCGACCTAGTTCTTTCCCTTGTTCGACCCACTTATCGAGAGCAGAATCAATCGACAAACCATGAGCTTTTACAATTTCCTTGAATAGTTCCGATTGAGACTGTCTATCTGGTGATTGTTTCTTGGTTGGACCTGTCTCATCGTCAGATAACTCCAATTCATGATGTAGTTTTTCACTCTCCTCATCCCCATCAGACAAGTCCACGTCAGATTCATCATTACTCCCACCCTCCAGCTCACCATCATCCTCTTTCGTACTGCTAGCTCCAGCTTGCGAGGAAAGCCCGCGCCAGTCCACAGCAAAATTCAGGGAAGCAATGTCCGTGGAGCAAAACACATCAGCTAACATAAACCTACCGTAGGAGATGTCAAGAGACTGGTATATACCACGCTCGTTTTCAAGACAAGTGGTAGGCACTAAATTGACACAAGGAGCATGGGTAGCTCCCGCATTAAGTCCTTGGCTCCTGCCACAATAAAAAAACAAGCATAAACTAATCAGGTGGTGATGCAAAAACAAAAATAAAACCAACAGTTTGGTAGAATCATTAGCCTAAAGGCAGTGAGAACCCTAGATCACAAAAGTTTATACAATCAGGCAGTGCGCAGAAGGATTAAACATTAATCATAAGATGGTTGGAGAATCTGTGTCTGAATGAAAGAGAGTGAGTTGGTTGGTTACCTGAGACAAAGAGAAGCTCGACGGAGGGTCCACATGATAAGAACAGAGGGAATGAGAAAGAGAGCAATGGTGTTTTTTTTTTCACCTTACAAATTACTGTCTTCCATATTTACATATTTACATAGATAACACATTTTTTTATTTTATTTCAGATTTCGATTATGCGAATTTTAAACTAGTTTTTTATTTTTATCTTTCTTTTGAATTTTATTAAAATAAAAAGAAAAGGAATAATAAAGAAATTATAAATTCTTGTAATGAAAAAAATATGTATTTACATATTTAAAATTTGTTAAATTATATTTTTGAAATATTTTTTTTTTTAATTATTTTAAAATTGGAGACCCAAATAAATATAAGAAATAATATGTTTAATGATTTGTTAGAATTTGGTTTTTATAACTGAATTGATTTTTTATTTTTATTCTTACTTTGAATTTTATTAAAATAAAAGAAGAAGAAAAAAATAAAAAAATTATGAATTTTTGTAATGAAAAGATATGTTTTTATATGTTTGAAATTTGTTAAATTATACATTTGAAATAATTTTTTTTGAATTATTTATCATAATTGAAATGATATGTTTATAAGATGTATATATATATATATATATATATATATATATATAAAAGTTGTTTGAATTTTTATAATTTTTTTTAATTTGAACTGTTGTAATAATAAAATTGAAAATGTATAACTGAATAAAAATATGTTTATTCAATTTAAACAATTATACATAACAAAGTTGACACATAAAGAAAATGAAATTAAACAAAAAAATTGCAAACATATAAATACTTATACAATTTTCCTTTATTAATTTTATTCTCAATTCCTAATATATAATAAATTAAAGTTAGAAAAATTAAGAATTTAAATAAATTGAAAACTAAACAAAATTACAAAGACAACATGAAAAAAAAAAATCAAACATATAATCTTCTCGTTACAACTTATAATTTCTTTATTTTTCCTTCTTTTATTTTAATAAAATTCAAAATGAAGATAAAAATAAAAAATCATAATTCAGTCTCCTGAAACTGAATTCTGATTGGTATTTTAGTTACTGTTACAAAATTCGATTTCAACTAAAATAAAAAATTGTGTTAAATGTTAAATATAGTGTACAATATAGGTAATTTTAAAATTAATATACGTTAACTGGAGACGTATTGATAGGGAATTTTATTGTTTTTCTCTTTCTCTAATTTTGTTTAGTGTTGTTTCACGATTATTTGACTATTTAAGGTCATGATTGCACTTCATAAAATTGAGTCGTTTTCAGTTTGGTTGAATTTTATTCTCACCGATATGGTATGAGAGTCCACTGGGGCTTGTTCAAAGCCGTAGTCCTTGTTCATAAGGATTCCAACAGAACCAAAGAAGAATGATGAGATAAAGTTGAAAGATCTAAAAGTAAAGAATTATCTCTCTAAGTCAATTGTTCGACACTGTTAGGAAGGAGAGATGTAAAAAAATATGAGATGCTATGAATAAGTTTGAAAAGAATGCAAGGCTGAACTTTAAGCTTTTTGCCGATAATTTGAAGTTGTTGGGATGAAGTATGGTAGAGGATTTAGGAGTCAAAGAACGTCCTTTTTGTTGATGAGTTGCTGAGCTTGTTGATAATACATAAAACAAAAATTGATAATTTGAAGTTATGTTTTTCTATATTAACATAGTATGAATTAACATATTTATAAATCCATCAGAATCTCAGTTCTGCTTTGTCCAACCTAATAATAAACTTTGTTGAGATGAATAAGCATTCAAAACTGTAAATAAAAATCATGGCAATAAATTAAATCCATTTGAAACTCAACTTATACAAACAATATATGCCATCAAAATCGGCTTGCCTAAACATCCCTGCAAGTTACAAGGTTGTTTGCTCCTTCAATTCGGGAAAATGAATCATATTTGATAGCAAAAAGCTTATAACTGAACTAAAATTTCAAGGCCGAAAAAAGTCAAGTTTGAATATGCTAATATTAAACACTTTTTTTCTTTTTCAACTAGATATTACAAATACTACCATGAAAAGCATTTCTCTACTGTCTTGTTATCCTATGTGTAAAAGGATTGTAGCGTCTAATTAAAAAAGAAAGCTTCACAACCAATGGACGTTATAGAATCATAAACCGGGACCTAAGTATTAATATATGCTTAAATGCAAAAGTGCATCTAACATGTAAATAGCAGTACAAGACAAAACATTCAAACTTGGATTGTGCAATCTGCAATTCAACTAACTAACAATATAATAGTTGCATTGAAAGAGTAGAAATAACTGTCAGAGAATACCGAATGTACCAATTTTCTCAATCAAGTAAATCGGAAAGTGCATTTTTCTTAAATGCGTCAAGTTGAACCAACCATTTAGCCACTGATTTGTTGGGAAATATGTTATCAGCTTTCATCCTCTCTCTAATACCATAAGCTGGAACCTTGGCGTTTATATATGCCTGTATCAGAGCTTCGAACTGACTTATTCGAGATGTATAGCCAGAATTTCTCATTGCATGAAAAATCTTCTCCGAGTTATGGACGTCACCCCTTTTCGCATACTGCCATAAAACAGCCATATAGGTGCTAAACATTGGTTGCACATTATACCGGTGGATTGCCTTCTGCAAAATAGAGTCTGCCTTTTCAACTTCACCTGCTTGGATATACAGCTTCACAAGTGCATTCCAGGTCAAAGGGCCTATATTGGTCCCGCTATCTGCCATTCGCTTAACAAGATCCTTACCCTTCTTTAGCATATTATTATTTGCATAAACCATCAGAAGAACTGAGTAGTTCTTGGAATTAAGTTTCCAATTCTTTGACGCCCTCTCAAAAATTGATTCAGCTTCATCAATTTTCTTTAACTTTCCCCAAGCTTCAACTGCAGCAAGGCAGTCTTCAAGCCCAGGATTTGATTCACAAACCTTCCAAATTCTCTCCACTTCATCGGCCTTTCCCAGGTTTGCATAAAGACGAATTAATGTTGCACATAGCCACCGATTTTCTTTCAAGTTTTCACCTTCTATCTCCTTCAGTACAGTTTCAGCCTTTTCATTAAGCCCAGCTGAGGTGTAATGTCTAACCAAGAGTGCCTGAATTTGGATGTCTGGCTCAATCCCTTCTGCCTTCATTGTCTCCAATACTTGCTCCATTCCAGTAATATCATTAGACTGGCCCTTCACGTCTAATAAGATTCTGTAAGTAAAGATACAAGGTTTGACATTCTCTTTTTCCATCAGTAGTAACACATCAGCTATTTTCTTCTTGTCCAACTTCTTGTACAAAAGCAGCAACTGGTTACAAGTAAATGTTGTAAGTGGAAAATCCAAGTCCTTCATTTTGTTGAATATTCTCTCAGCTGCCATCATATTGTTCTGACCAGCACAGTTAGCCAGCAGCGTTCGGTATAATAGTTCACCTCTAAAAGATTCTGGAACACTCTCAATGTATTTCTCTGCCTTTTGGAGGCCACGTAACTTGGCAATCAAATCTAGTTTAGAAACATAATCTCTCTCACCAAATTCAAGCTTCTTGTTCGACTCTAACCACTGAAAGAGCTACAGCTCCAATAAAGAAAACATTAAAGCATAAAGCATTATATTGAAAAACCAGAAACTTAAAAAATGTTATTATACATTATCAATGTCAATCCTTAATTAAACAGATGCCATAGTTATTACCAAAACAAAGGACACATTAATGGAACGAAAAACTCCGTGCAAAACATTGCCTATTTAATATCAACTGAACGAATAAAGGTGCCTCTAAAAACATTTGCAACTCATCAATATGCCAGGCAAAACACAACTACTCCCTAGTCCTAATCGTAGTTATAAAATCCTGGAAAGTATGGAGCAGGAACTACAAAAGTTCTAGATAAGTTCAAGAAATTCTACAATTTATGTTACGGGCATGCTCAATTCTAAGTAGTCAATGAATCCATGCCAATAATAATTTTATCTGAATAGTTTCATCAATATCTAAACTATATGAGATGAAATGAGTTTTTCAAACTATTATCCACTAATCTGAGTTTTGAGAAAAAGAATCCTCCTGCTGATTGTATGGAAATATTAGGCCTTGGAGACTAACATCCCTTTTCTAACGCCAACGGCAACCTAAATTTGTAAGAAAAATATTTCGAAACGTTTAACTGGATAAATTGATGGCATATAAAAGCTTCGCTAATTTACCTGGAGAGCCCTCCCATACATTTTACGCTTCCGAAGATTGCGCACAGTCAACGTGATGTCCTTCCGACCTAGTTCTTTCCCTTGTTCGACCCACTTATTGAGAGCAGAATCAATCGACAAACCAGGAGCTTTAATAATTTCCTTGAATAGTTCCGATTGAGACTGTCTACCTGGTGATTGTTTCTTGGTTGGACCAGTCTCATCATCAGATAACTCCAGTTCATCATGTAGTTTTCCACTCTCCTCATCCCCATCAGACAAATCCGCGTCAGATTCATCATTACTCTCACCATCATCGTCTTTCGTGCTGCTAGCACCGGCTTGCGAGGAAATCCCGCGCCAGTCAACAGCAAAATTCAGGGAAGCAAGGTCCGTGGAGCAAAACATATCAGCTGACAGAAATCTACCGTAGGAGATGTCACGAGACTGGTGTATACCACGCTCATTTTCAACACAAGTGGTAGGCACTAAATTGACACAAGGAGCACGGGTAGCTCCCGCATTAAGCCTTTGGCTACTACCACATTAAAAAAAAAAAACGAGCATAAACTAATCAGAAGCAGATTAAAAACACAAAAATAAAATCAACAGTTTGGGAGAATCATTAGCCTAATCGCAGTGAGAACCCTAGTTCACAAAAATTGATACAATCAGGCAGTGTGCAGTAGGATTAAACATTAATCATAAGATGGTGGAGAAGAAAGGAGAGTTGGTTTTTGGAGAATCTGTGTATGAACGAAAGAGAGTGAGTTGGTTGATTACCTGAGACGAAGTGAAGCTCGACGGAGTGACCACATGATAAGAACAGAGTGAAAGAGGAACTTGAGAAATGGAACGAGGCTTAAACCCTAGTTAGAAAACCCTCTCTTTTTATATCACCTCGGCAACACTGCCTAAACCCTCAACATCCTTTTTCTTTTCTTTTACATAAATATCCTCCACACCTTATAAGGAAAGAAACTCTTCAATAAATTATACCGGCCAATTTTTATTCTTATTTTTCTGTCTGTCCCTTTTTAATCTCTTAATCTTAAAATTATCATTTTTAATCCTATAAACCATTATAGAGGAATCAAAATATTTTGGACAGTGCTCATTTAAAAAAAAAATTCTAATGAAGCATTTTTATTTCTTCGAAAGTTTGCTACTTTAGTATTTTCTTAATCTCTTATTTATGAATTTAACACATGGTTTTATAACTCTAAAGATTCGTTTTGTTAATTTTATTTACAAGGTAAAAGGTAAGTTTCTCAACTTTTATCTCTTTTGAATGTCTAAGAAAATTAATGAATATTTATAATATGAGATAAGTGAAAACAGTTTTTCTTATTAATTTGAATAATGTTTTTATTGATGTTCTCCAAAATTGTGCATACATCTTGAATTTAATTATTCATCAAGGATTAAAAAGGATTAAAGGTGATTAGTGATGTGGTAGACCATATCAGAAATAATATTAAATATGTAACCAATTTAGAGATTTCAATGGTGTCTTGTGATATTAATACAAAGTCTTGAAAAGTATAGTGACATTATACATAAATGGAAGCATGAATTTGATTGCTGAATCTTGTTAATATTTGTCGTTCAGACAAAGAATAAGAATGAAGGAGAATTAGAAAAAATTGTAAGTTTTTTATTACCTTTTATCATATCACTATGATTTCTATCAAAAGTTATCCTACTTTCAATCGTATTTTTTATAAATTTAAAAAATTTAATATTTTGTTATGACAAATATGAGAAATATTGAATGACTACATTGTCGTACTTACAGTACAAATTTTTATCCCAGTATAAAGTTAAAAGTATTGGGTCTTTATTATGAAAATATCAATTCACTTACTTGGGAGTTTAAATTGGAAAAATCAATTAAAGAAAACAATTTGGTGATGAAAGAATTAAACATCAAGACAGTCTTTCTGCATGGAATCTTAAAGAAAACCGTCTTAAAGCAACAATTTGAAGAGTTTGTTAAATAGGAAAGAAATGTGTCTCTTGATGAAATAGTTCCATGGATTGAAATAGTTTTCAAGGTAGTAATAGAAGATATTTGAGGAATTCTTAAGGCAAAAAGGTTCCAAATGACTTGTTATGATAGTTACATCTACATTTTCGATAGAGAAGAAAAGTATGTGGTGTTCTTGTTCTTATATGTAAACAATATCCTACAATACTATAATTCCTTCACTTTATAATTTTATGTGAGGTGATCAATAGTAAAGAGTCTGACATATGATTCTACTTGCTCCTACTTCTTTGGCTTGGCCAGGGCTAATTATAATAGTTTTATACTTAGTTGGATTGTTTGATATCTTGAAGTCGAAATCCAGCGAATTCTTTATTAAGGCTTCATTTGGTCCTTTGAGGATTATGTCGACTCTTGCTCCTTTTGGATTGGAAAAGTCATTTACGTACAAGGTCCACCACTCGTTATCAAGTATGTGGTCACCTTGTAAATTATTGGCAAATTTTGCTAAACGCTAGGCCTTTATAAGACCTCTCAGTTTATATCGAATAGAGAATTTTGATAACTCCACAGACCACAATGAAATTATTCTCGTGAGATCCGATTTATATAGAATTTTTAATTTGGGAATGTTGGTTTTAACTACAACAAAGTGGCTTTAGAAGCAAGGTCGGAAAATTCTTTCTATAGTGAAAATAAAGAGAACCATTTTTCCCACCATTTAGCATTTAGTCTCAGTATCCTAAAGGGTTCTACTTATGAAGTAGATAAGTTTCTGGTCATTAGCAATTTCTTGGATAAGGGTGACACTAGCAACATCCTTAGTGGCTGCTATGTATACTGAGAGGGGTTAGTTAATATTCAGTTTGTAGAAGATGGGAAATGATGTCAAGATCTACTTAAGTTGCTAAAGCTTCTCTTGACATTGGACATCCTAGACAAACTTAGTGGACTTCTTCAATAGCATTATCATGGGCCAAGTTTTGTCTGTTAATCGAGGAAGAAACCAAGAAATAGTTGTCAACCTTCAAATGAGTCGTTGCACCTCCTTAACATTCTTTGGGCTCCTCGTGTCAATGACTACTTGACATTTTTTAGGGTTCCCCTCTATCCCTCTGTGTGTGAGCATGAATCCCAATAATTTTTCGCTATCTACCCCAAAAGCACACTTCTTTGGTTTAACTGTAAGTTATGTGATCGCAGGATTGAGAATACTTTCAAATCTATCAAATGTTGAGTCATGGTTGGGGACTTTACAACCATATCGTCTATGTACAACTCAACGCTATTGTCGAGTATGTGTTTGAATACCAGGTCCATAAGTCTTTCGTATGTAGCTTGAGCGTTTTTAGGCCAAAGGCATGACCTCGTAACAGTAGTTGGCCTCTTATATAATGAATGTTGTCTTCAACTTGTCAACTTTGGCCATGAGAATTTGGTTGTATCCTAAGTAGGCATCCAGAAAGCTCAGAACATCATGGTCGAGCATTGTGAAGGTATCAAATTCAAGGCACACTTTCAATTTTGAGAACAAGCACATATAGGAAAAATGAAATATTTCTTATATTCCCTATGCCTGTAGCACAAGTGCTTGTTACCACAATAGGCACCAAAGTTGGAAAGAGTGTTAGAAATGCCATCTTTAAGGAAGTTATCCCACTTTGCCAGATAGCGAATTGACCGTCTTAGCGATACTCGGTCAAATATTCTAGAACGTGCACATTAACCCGATCGTACCCAGGAATACGTGACAAGTTTAGTTCATCTCCTTTTACCATTTGCATTGACATCCACACCTGCATTACAATGAGAAATGTCCTCCTTTAAATAAACAACTTGATCGTCAACTGGGACACTGATCCATTATCCCTTGTACTGGAGCTTTAAGACCGGTTGCTTCCCGAAGTGGACACCCCCCTTGACTAGAACAGAAACCTAACATTGATGAGGACGTGTCATCTAGTTGCCCCTTAGCCTCCCTACCTAAAATCTCCTTAGTTGATGAAATGCTTATCGTTTTGATCATCATTACCTTATTGCAAACCCGTAGTGAGAAGATGCTCTAGAAAAGAATGCAAAGTGCCAAATAAAGAAAATTGTACTCCTATTTATAGGGGAGACTATGGTCAAATCAAGTCAACAGTCGCCAAACCCCAACCCTTGGATTAGACACGATCCAACGACCCAAATTTTATGACGTTTTGAATTAGTCTAACATATATAATCTCCAAAGTGTTATGACTTCCCACACAATGGGGACGACAACAATGACAAACCAAACTCAAGGCAAAACAATATAACTCTTCATCTCATCATCCTTGCACTTGGGCATGGGGGATAATGTGTATACAACCTCAAAAAGGAGAGAATATAAGTCAAACCAAACTGATCGATCATATACCTTAAGCATCGATTTCCACCGATCGAACACTAAAAAAGCCAACTTTTGAGTTAATCATATAATTAGCACGCTAAACAAGATTAAAAGCTTTTTGAACCATCATTAGACCCACATTAAGGTAAAAGTCCTATAAAGACCTATAAACATGACTTGAAGGTAGGACATTAATACTTTGATATTTAGCAAAATTATCATATATGTTAAGACTGAACACTAAGTTGAGCATGAAATGATTTCATAGATACCATTATCGTTTGGTTATAAAGAGAATCAACAACATAAATAAAAAAAAAAAAACCAACAATGTACCACATGTTGCTAAAAAATACTCTATAAATCATAAGTGAATTTAATCCACAAGAACAATTAACATTTTAAAATTGGTTAAAATAAACAAGTTCTAATTTTGATTTTTAGAAGATTTCTAATGTCAAAATAATTGATTTATCCCTTTTATTATCTAACAATATGACGTGATATTTGTCAAATATTTTTAAATAATTGTAAAGAAACTATTTTATCTACATATATGACATGCATACTTTATTTTAAGATACACATAGTGAATATTATTCATATATCTTAAAGAATGATACAGATAAAAAAAATAATTATAAACTTTATTAAAAAATGTTTATGGAAATTAACCCATTTCATTAAGAGAAAGCATAATCATTTCTATCTTTTTAAGGTATAGAAAAAAAAATAAAAAACAAAACTTAGATGATCTAACAAATAACAGTTTCATTTTAGTACTTATTAATTACATTGGGTTGCAGCATCTGCTAGCTTTTAAAATGTTTTGTTAGCTTACACCAAACTTTGCCTCATGCATTTGGAGGCTCAAGTTGGAAAAGGGTAATGAACCTATGATGTGTGTGTATATATATATAATTTCACCATTTGACTTTGCATTTTTTTCTAAGCAAAGTGTGTAGTTTTCTCATACAAACTTAATGTTTGTAGCTACAAATTTTAACCCTCCAAACTTTAGCAATAGCCCTTAATTTTGTCATCCACTATTATATTATCTTAAATTTTGTGAAACTATTTTATAATTATATTTATTATTTTGATATTATGTTATAAACCCAAAAGCCAAAAATTCTAACATATTTATACACAGATTTGAAACTAAGTTAATTTTTTATTAAAAAAAATTGAAATTAAAATAGTGATTTATGTTTCATATATCATTTTAGGGATGTAGCACACTAATTAGCAGCCCCACATGAGTGGTTCTTACCACGATGACCAACCCTCACAAGGTCCCCTCCATTCACATGCGCTGCTTTCTTCAAATCAACGCTCCTTATTTTGATTTGTCCCCCAAACACATGGCAACCGTCCATCCACTCCCAACCCGACCAAAGGGTGGGTGGGTGTGTCCCACGTTTGTCTTCCAACCAGGGGGACATGTTCCTTTAAAGCCTCTATGACTGCTACCGACACGTTATGTGAAAAAAAAAGAAAAAACACATTTTTTAAATGGTTTAACGTTTTTTTACATCATTTTCTACGCGTATAATCTTAATTTTTTTATTGCTTAACAACAAATTTTATTTTCTTTTGATAATCGTTAAAGAAAAAACCTTTTAAACTTTTTTTTTCTCGTTTAAAAAGTATATTAGTTAAAAAAGATATATAAAAATTTGGTACTAGTCTTTTTCTTTAGAAAAAACAGTGTACCCTGACGGCCACACATCCTTTATTCCGACTTTGCTATAAAATAGGCTTCCAATTTCAACTTTCTCACGTTTAATTTCAACAGGAATAATTAAGATTTGGAATATATTTTGGTGGTGGGAAATTGTGATCACAGAGAAAGATGGAAAGCAGAGTTGTATTTGAGAGTGATCTGAACCTCAAGGCAACAGAACTTAGATTAGGGTTGCCAGGGACAGAGGAAAAGGAAGACAACAACCTGCGTACACATGCTGTTCTTAGAAACAACAAAAGACAAGTGCGTGAAACTTCTCAAGACTCCGTTTCCATTTCCAAGGCTTCACATCACCAACAACACGTAGAGACTGTTTCAGCCCCTCCACCCAAGTACGTTTACGTTTTCAAGAGTCGTGCTTTTTTTTTTTTTCATAACTCTGAATCTGCCATTTCTGGTAATCTTTGTATGAAATTCTTATAGTTCTTTTGTATTTAAAACATAAAGAAGTAGAAGAATAGGTTGGAATTGGTTTGGTACTGGTGGCTTCACTTCAAAAATGGAATTAGTTTGTTAATAACTTTTGTTGTGTTGTTTGGATCTGAGTTTTAAGGTTAATGGATTGAATGTGTTTATTATTGGGATGGCAGAGCAAAGATAGTGGGGTGGCCACCAATCAGATCCTACAGGAAGAACAGTGTGCAGGAGGGTGAGGGGGATGGGATCTTTGTGAAAGTGAGCATGGATGGAGCACCTTACCTCAGAAAAGTTGACTTGAAAGTCTACGGGGGCTATCCAGAACTACTCAAAGCTTTAGAAACCATGTTCAAGTTGGCCATAGGTGAGATACCAATTTTCGTTGTTGTCTTCTTTTGTTGTGGTGTGGTGAATGAGACAAGTTTGAATGAAAATAACCTGAACTGGGTTTTGTTGGATCAGGTGAGTACTCTGAAAGAGAGGGTTATAAAGGGTCTGAATATGCTCCTACATATGAAGACAAGGATGGTGACTGGATGCTAGTTGGAGATGTACCATGGGAGTAAGTTCCACCACTCTCTTTTGTTCATGTGCCTTTTGTGTTGTCTCTTTGCTGTTTGTGTAAATGTTTCAGAGGAAGAAAATAACAATATATTTTTTTCAGAATGAAACTTTCTCGTATGAACTTTGAGAAAATCATATTTTTACTTATTTGTAAGTTTCGGCTTACGGCAAACATATTGTTTATTTATTTATTTCTGATCAGTTTTCATAACATTCTCAGAGAGAGAACTTAGTTTTTATTTTTATTTTTCTGCAGCATGTTTGTGACTTCTTGCAAAAGGCTAAGAATCATGAAAGGCTCGGAAGCAAGAGGGCTGGGTTGTGTTGTATGAGAAAGAAACAGATGAATTACTATGGCCATGATGAGGAAAATCATTCTTTCAGCTTGGTTTTTGGAACGAAGAGATGTTGAATCAGTGCATTGCTATCACCATGCATACCAATCTGAGTTGGAATTTAAAGTAGGGAGATGGAAGACTCTGTCTGTCTACAAGTTTTGTTGATATATATTTCTGGTTATTTTAGAACGACCTGTGATGAGGTGCTACATGCTGTTGCTTCCATTGAACCCTTTCAATGAGAAACCTCATACAAATTTGCCTTAACCAAGTTGGTTGGTGAACAAGAGAGATAAAAGGGATCGATCTGTTCATCAAAGTATTTTTTTTTTTTTTTGTCTTTTTTATCACACACACAAACACAGGGTAATACATCAAATATTCATGCAATACTTTGCTATTCAATGGACACAAAATTAACTATGTGCTTGTTTAAATTTGGTGGATGATCAAAAAGTTGTTAATGTGGTTTTAGCTAGGTTAATATTATGTTTAATTGGCTTTTGAGAAGATTATTTTATAGTTCATTTTATGTCTCTTTCTCTCTCCCATGTTGTAAACAACATTTTAATGTTCACATATCATTATTCAAAAAATTGATACTGAATTTTATTGTTAACTTGTTTTCTAAAGAAAAACAAATTAAATATGAGCCGCTTAATTTGAACTAAAACTAAATTTACAAAGTTGATTATATTTATTAAAACAGAATATATTAAGATTGAATTCTACACATATGGTATGAACTGAAAATCAGGAGTTGTCTCAGAAAGCATGTTATATGGTTATAAAAATTGGAAATATTTGATCATACTCATCAAATAATCAGACAGAAAATCGTGGTAGTAATACTAATTGGTTTTATCATCACCAATAATCCCACATACGCATCATGTATGGAGTTGTAAGTCAAATCAAACCGAATTTGTTAAAGGAATTGGGTTATACACTATTAGGGAGGCGCGTAGGTTGGTTGGTTGTTGGCAAAATAATTAATCTTCACACCCTTTTATTAACAAAAATATAATGAACAAACAAGTTAACAAATCCACAAGATACATGCTTAATCTTATAAAAAAAATTATTTGGAAATTTTATAATTTTTAAGACACTTAAATACATTAAATTTAAATTGGTCTAGTTTTAAATTATTTTACTTTTAAATATTTTGTCCGAATAACACAATTTTAATTTAGTGAATTTTTTTTTGGATAAAATATTTCAATTATTATCAAATTCAAAAAATTGTCTAAAAATTAAATAATTGTTAAGAACTAAAAAAATATCGATATTAATAATATATTGATGTTGATTGATGTAAAATACAATTCATTTTACATTTTCAGAAGAAAAAGAATCAATTTATGTTAAATTAGTTTATTTTCAGGTTATAAAAACTTAAATTGGATTAGATTAAGTAAGATAGTATTAGATTAATACAAAATTGGTAAGGTGTTTTTAAATTGGAGTCAATCCAAGTTTATTCGAGTTCAGGTCTAAATCCAACTTGAATTAAGTAGTTCGGATCTTAATTGAGTCAAGTTGACTAAAGTCAGGTCATGCAAAATTAGTCCGATTTAAGGTCAAGTATGTCAAATTAAGTCAATTTTAGGTTGAGCAAACTCGTCTTAGGACTAGGTTAAGCTTAGTTTGACCAATCCATTCAAGTTAGGGTAGGTTCACATTCATTCAAGTATGGGTCGACCTATGCTAAAACGAAGTTGAGCTAAGCCCAAGTTAGTCTTTGTATGCTCAAGACCAAGTTTGATCTAGTTAATTCAAGATCAAGTCATTCTAAATAGAGCCAAGTCTTCCCAGACTCAAGCTAAATTGAGTTAACCTAAACTCAATCAAGTCGAGTCAACCAAACCTGGTCGAGTTAAGTTGAGTTGACTCGGGCGAGCTAAATTTAACCAAGTAAGTTGAATCAAGGTTAAGATGAGTCAAAGAAGGTTTAGGTTAAGCTTAGTCAAGGCAAACCCACATTTAGTGGAGTTAGAATGAGTCCATATTCATTTAAGTGCAGGTAAACCTACATTTAGTTGAATTGGGTAGACCCAAGTTAATGCTCTTATCATGATCAAGATCAAGTCAAGCTAGTTCGAGCCAAGATTGTATTGGTTTGGTTAAGTCGAGTAAGCTTGAGTGAGTTGAGTTTAAAAAAGTTGGTTTAAGCCCAAGTTAAGTTGAGTCAGGACGGTCAAGCCAAGTCAAATTAGACCCAAGTCAAGGTAGGATCCTATACAGTCGAGTTGGGCTAAGCCCGTGTCAAGTTAAGTTCAATCAGGTCTAGGTCCATGTTGGGAGACCAACCCACACATTCAATTGAGATGTGCCTAGAACTCAGTTCCGACCATGTCAAACTAAGTTAAGTTAATCTTATATAAATTCAAATCAAGTCTACTTAGACACTAAGTCAAATTAACCTAAACCCAAGTCGACCAAAATCTAGAAGACCAAAATATAAATTTATGAATAAAAAGAATTTCAAGTTCTTGGTTTTTAGGCAAAATTTAAAATTCTTTAATTTTATGCAATCTAATAACTCCAATGAAATTCAAGAATTTCACTTTTTTTTTGTCAAAATTCCTTACCAAACGAATATATTTTTCTGATGAAATATTTCAAATTATTTAAAAATATGAATTACCTTGTTAAAATGTATTATCCA
The DNA here is from genome assembly GCA_036885675.1 of Vigna mungo. Lineage (NCBI taxonomy): Eukaryota > Viridiplantae > Streptophyta > Magnoliopsida > Fabales > Fabaceae > Vigna > Vigna mungo. The sequence continues at coordinate 158,814 of CP144692.1, forward strand.
AGTATAATTCTATATTCGTTTAAATAAAAGATTTCAATAATTTAAAAAATAAATGTGTTATCTAAATTACTTGTAATTAAATCCAGTTCAGTTTGTAGATGCTTTTGTTTGAATAGGATAACTCAAATATCTTTACATTTTAATTTTTTTATAAAGTAAGTGAATTTCTCTTTTAAAATAAATTTTCATTTAAAAAATGAGTATTTGATTTTTTTTTTAAAATAGTCAAACTTAAATACGCCAAAAATAATTAATAAGCAAACAATCATGCTTGAGATTTGCTAGGCGGATTATAAATCGGTTGGGTATTATCTCAATGGCGTCGGACGTGAAGAAAGTGGCGTTCAACACCTACTATTTTCAAATTTCAGTGATTTTGATGTTGAGCAAACCTTTCATTCCGGTAAGCATAGAGTTGTAGAGAAAGGTTGTTGGACGCATGAGTTTTAAAAGACAAAAACATAAATTTCACTATGTCATGAAAAAAGATACGAGTTTCTCAACATTTTGTGAATACAAACAAATGTATAAGTTAAATTTGGTTCTTGTTAGTGGGGGAGTCAAACCCACAACTTCTTTCACCCTCTCCTTTAAACTCTTCAAACCAACCTTATATCTTCTCCATGTTACTAGGGGTTAAATCCACAATATCTCTCACCCTTCCTTCTAACTTCTATAACTAAATAAACCTTATAAATTCATACTCTATAAATAGGACAAACGATGTTGAAAATAATCCAAGTGTGAGTTTGAATCTCACCTCCAGTAAAAATGACAAAGCTATAGACCATATAAAATGAAGAACTCATTAATTCATTCTTTTAAGATTTTGGGTTAAAATAGGTGTCAAATGCTTTATGTGGGGTAAGACTCAATATCATGTCACATATATAAATAATCTATCCTAATAACCCCCTTATATGAAAATAAACTCATTAACAGTACTAGAGCCGATGATTTGCTCATGATGATCGCTTAGACTACTATAACAACAACAACAACACCATAACCTTAACAAAAAGGATATAAGCATGATTGTTTGGATCGCTACAACAACTCCACCATAATCACTATAATAGGGTATAAATAAAGGTCATCATACATTTGAGGGAAAATATGCCATTTGAAAGAGACTTACCCTTGAGGGGAGATCATTGGTGTTTCGGATGTGGGGTCTATTAAGACAAAATCATCTATGCTCCTAAATGTTCTGATGTTTTGAAGTTTAACCAAATAACATTAAACAGAATAATAATCTGAAAATAACATAAGATGAAAACACAAAGACTTAGAACCAAAATTCCCAACACAGAAAACCTTAAGAAAACACTTAGCATTTTAGGAAATAGAAAAACATCTAAGTCAAACACCTAGACACAATGTTAAATGACTATCAAGTCAAAAGCGTCTAAGAGAGTTGAAGCTAAATGCGTAAAACTTATCATACCTAAAGGGTATTAAGTTTAGCTCTTAGGAAAACAAAACAATGTCAAGACGATGTCATTGACAAAACACACTAAAAGACTAAAACTTAAAAGACAAACAAAGTTAAACGTTGTGTCTATAAAGGCAAAATAATAAGAAGCATTTACTCTGCCTAAACGATACCATGAGCTAAAATGTTGCTTCGTTAAACGATGAAGTCTTTAATAAACTCTTTGTATCTTTGGAAGAAAAGCTTAATTGTCAAACGCTACCTGAATGGTAAGAAATCAAAAAACACTTTGTTGTTTTAAGCAAGCATTAAATAATATTAAATGTTCAACATTCAGAAACAAAAAAAGTTATAAGAAAAGACACATTTGTTGCATGCACAATCTACTATATTTTTTGCAGATGAACTATTTTACACGCATCCACAAACTTCAAATCAGTATATTAGAAGTGGACGTTACAGAAAAAAGAGATATTCACATAATGTTCTTCACTTAAAGTCGATCATGTCTAAAAGAATGTACAAACTTTAAGCAAAGGACTGAAAAAACATGTATGCTCTGATAAGTTGACTTTATTCAAATGGTTGTTGTACACGAAGAAAGAGAAAACATAAGAATCAAGGCTAAGAGCTTAGTCTAATGGGCATATATCCAAAAAGTCTATAAATAGAAGAACTTTCAAATAAAGAAAATCAAGAAGATAACATACAATGAAATATTCATTTTGATAAGCGTTCAAAAGAAAAGAAAAGAAATAACTCAAGAAAAAAAAATACATCTGAGTAGAAAAAAAGAAAAAGAGAAAAGAGAAGAAAAGAAATACTCTCGAGCTTCATTATTATAATGCTTACTGATTATAAGAAATAGAGCAAGAGAAACGAGAGAAACACCTGCGAGTGTTTAGACTGTATTGTATTGTAATTACATCCTCTATGCGTGAGTAATAGTCTGAACGGCTTGTAAGCAATATTTGATTGTAATTCTGAAGGGAACTAAAACACTCGTTGAACTCATTTTAGTTAAAGGGAATCTGGGCAAGGTTGCTTAGTACTAGGAGTTGTGCAAATATTCATCCAGTCTAGGGTAACAAGTGGTTATTCGCTGACTAAGATCGGGAGTGGTGAGAATACTCATCCAGTCTAGGGTAACAGGTGGTTATTCGCTGAGTGAGACCAGGAGTGGTGAGAATACTCAATTGCAATCTTTTTGAAGATTATAGTGGAACCCTTTGCGGAGTAGACTGGACGTAGCTCAAGTGGAGTGAACTAGTATAACATATCTGTGCATTCCTTTCTTCTCCTAACTAAACGTTTCTCTTATAAAACATACATTCGTTCTCTTATTTCTAAAATACAAGAGCCTTCCAAGTTAAACGATTATTCTTAAACAAATGAAGTTCTTACAAGCTTTGCAGTGTAAATTCTGAATAACACGACAACAGTTTTTCTTGTTGTAATCCTTTATCAGGTCAAACATCTAAGTTTTTAAAAAGAAAATCTTAAAGCTCGACAACATGTTATATCAAAAGGGTTGTGAAAAGAATTTTTCCAGTAACACTATTCAACCCCCCCTTCTAGTGTTTTTCAGGTACTTTAGGGTAAAGTCTTTAGGTCAAAGTACTCAATCTGCAAACTTTCACTCACAAGTCAACTTGTCCGGTTTGAGGAGCCTTTCATGCACCAAAGCTATTCAAATGGTACTTGTAGAAGATACTCTGATGCCAAAGTCAAATCAACTTAGACAAAAAGCGACAAAGGCTATATTTAATATGTGACCTACCTCCTTACCTCAAGTCCTTATTTATAGATTTTGCGATGGACTTTTGGTTAAGGTTGGCCTAGTTATGATGATCTACTTTGGTTCTATTTGGACCATTCGTTTTGGTGATCAATCGTTCAATCTCTTGTTGGCTGTCTAGTCTGGTGATTTGTCGCCAACTTGGTAGTTGACTGTTCGACTTGATAGTTGGTCATTCAGCTTGATAACAACCGTTTGATATGTTACATGTCCGTATGAGTTGATATGCTGCATTCCGATCTGGTAGTTGACCGTCCGGGTTAATGGTCTGTTGTCTAGTGTGTTAGTTGGCCATCTGGATTGGTAGTCTGTCATTCGATCAATTAGGTGACTATCTAGGTTAATGTTCAGTTGTTGAGTCTGTTAAGTGACCATCCAAGTTGATTGTCAATCGTTTGGTCTATCATTGGTCGTTTGAGCTATTCATGACTGCTCATGTTGATGGCTTATACACACTCTCTTTCTCACTCTAACAAATCGTTATACCAAAAAAAGAATTTATCTAAAGACAAAGTTAGTTTTACTCATATTCTTACTCAACCTAATAAACATACTGAATAGCACGATCTAACAAAATTTATTAAACCTTTTCATTTTGGAGTTGTCAGCACTCAATCTCATATGGATGAAAAATAAAAATAGTAAAAAAATATAAAATTAAAAAACAATAAAAAAAGTTAATAATAATAATAATAATTATAAAGTGTAATGTAATATTTTTTAATTAAAGAGAATTAATGAAAAAATAGACTGATTTTGCAAAAGAAATTTAAAATTGCATAAAGGAAATTAAAAAAAGAAAAATAAAAAAATTAATTAAAAATTATTTGGCTTATTTTATTTTATTTATTTCTTTGTTTTTTTTTGGGCTTCACGGGCCCATTTTTTTTTTTCTAGGCACAATGGAAGGTGGTGTTGTGTTCTTCCCTCAACACGTTTTGGCAATTTGGAGGGAAGCATAACAAATTTGTTTAAAACAATGATTATAAAAAACAGATCACAAGGAGGGAATGAAAAGGGGAGTATGATTTAAGCTTACCGTGGAGGAAAATAACTTCTTGAATTATTATTTTATACTCTTTTATTTATTTATATTTTCAAAAATTTAAATTTAAAAATAACATCATCCATTGAGCCACAGACAACACTCATAGGTAGTAGTAGTAGTATTTAACCCTTGTGAGGCGTAATCCAAACGTTGCTGTTTTGAACAGAGACTCAGAGCAAACACATTCATGGCGATTGAAACGCTGGTGTTAGGTATTCCCTTGTTCATATTCCCCCTCTTATAGTGCAAGAGCACGAATCAATCTTACCCTTACATGATTTGTTTGCAGGCGCTGGTCAAGAAGTTGGGAAGAGCTGCGTGGTGGTAACCATGAATGGCAAACGAATCATGTTTGATTGTGGAATGCATATGGGCTTCTTGGACCATCGTCGTTACCCTGATTTCACCCTTGTCGACCCCAATCAAGATTTCAACTCTGCCATTACTTGCATCATCATCACCCACTTGTTTGTGTCAATCCATTATGAATTTCCTGTTTTTAATTATTATGAAGTTAAACCATTCACTTGATCGGTATTGTTTTCTGCGTTTTAAGTTTCAGTCTCTATACGAGAAAATTGCAAGTTTTATCAATGCCACCGGAAAGTTTTGTAACATCTTTACGATGTTGGAAGGTTGTTGTCTACCTCTGATGTCAATGCAAAAGAGAGACTGAAATTGTAAGTTGTAGTCCTTTGGTGAGATTAACATTAATATTGGAGAAAGATAACTGTGATGTTCTAATTTTAAAATCGTTATTGTCTTATAAACAACACAAAAAACCATCTACTACCATGTTGATAAGTTTAGATTGAACATCTACTGTCTAACCCTTGCATTGTCTTATTGTGACATATCTTCTATTATTCCTATTTCTATATGTAGAGACTCTTTTTATGTGTTACGCGTTGGTCTGTATATAGAACCTTCTATGATACACATTATTTCTTTCACTCTTATTCTTGTTTTTTCTTGTGATTGTGCTAAGAATCTAACAATAACAACATTTCGTTTTGTAGAATTGCTACAAAACTTTCTGAGAATGATTAGCCACTACAAGATTTTATGTAGAGGCTAAAACTTGCCATTTTCTCGTAGAGACTAAAATATAAAATGGAGACAACAATTTGGAGAGAACGAAAGAGTTTAACCTCCTCACCCTTCTTGTTATTAGCATTTTGACGTTGCCTTGTCATTTCAAAAATTTCGGCAGTCATTTGGATCATGTTGGCGCTTTAGCTTACTTCACAGAAGTTTGTGGGTATAATGGACCAATTTACATGACGGTGAGTCCTTTTTCTGCTACATGTTTGATGAAATGTTTGCCTGAACATATACAATAGTTTGTGGAATTGTCTAAGATAACAGAATTTGAATATTTGTACTAAAATATTTGGGTTTAATTTTTTTGTTCCTACCCCCTGCTTAAAAGAACCATAATTTGATTCTTTTTCAAAACTCTTCATAGAACAGCCCGCTTTTGTTTTTTCAAGTTGCAAATATTTTTATCATTGATGCCGTTTTGTGTTTAAATTCCCATGTGAAAAAATGAGCTTAGTTTTGTTCTTTCCATGTATAAAATTCTGCATTTTGATTGGTTGTATAGTTTTTCGTTTTATTTCCTATTAGAAAAATACTCTTACCTTATAAATTATGGAAATGGTGGAGATCAATTTCCACACACACACATATATATTCATTTAGTGACAAAAAAAAAATACAACTTTTTCATGCGGGGCCTAACAAAAAAAGCAAGTCTAGGGAGCAAGATTATAATTTCAATGAAACTTTGAATACACATTTTTGAAAACATATTTAAATTTTTGAAAATAGGAAAAAAGGAAGCTGAAACTAAATGGACTGATAAGCATTAGCTTCCAAGTCGTAATTCTACATTAATAAATTTAACTTCGAGTTTTATTTGATTTTAAACAGTACCCAACAAAATCTTTGGCTCCTTTGATGTTGGAAGACTATCGCAAAGTGATGGTTGATCGGCGGGGTGAGGAAGAGCTATTCTCATCTGATCAAATTGTTGAGTGCATGAAGAAGGGTAATGTAGGATCCACTTTTTATTTAAAGTACCCCATCTATAGGTTGCTTAGACAACTATTACTTTAAACATGCCACTAGGAATATTGGTGCCTATTCTAGTTTTGACTTTGTTGAACTTTGAATTGTGTGCAGCTGTTGTATTAGGGATTTTAAGTGGAGGAAAAAGTTCATCTTTCAGCCTATAAACGTGCCATTTAAGTTTTGTTTTTTCAAATTGATAAATCTTGGTAGATTTCATTTACATGATTTACATTTTTGTTTGCATTTTAAAGCTGATTCAGCTATAAGTTTAGTATTTGTTTTGGACTTTTGAACACAGCAGGTTTGCATCTAAAATCACCATGCTTCTGACATTAGTATCTAAAATTGTAATTAATTTGATTCCCTGTGCAGTTACCGCTGTTGATTTGAGGCAAACTGTACAAGTAGATGAAGACTTGCAGATACGTGCCTATTACGCAGGACATGTAAGGCTTGTGACTTCATCTCTTAAGTCATGTTTACTGTTCTGAAAAAAGTATAGCATCAGATGTGTTGGTGAAATTTTTTACCATAAAAGTTCTTTTTTAGTTTTTGTGTTTATAAGATGAAAGAGGATAAGATGCTGAAAAATTGAAATCAAATCTTTAGTTAGACGACAATCATAATAAAATAAAAATTATGGTAATCACTTGAAAGGATCAGTATGAAAGAAAGATTTTTATTCAATTTGATTCATTTGAAATAGTACATTAGCATCTATATATACAAAACTCTAACCCTAAAGTAATAATTACAAAATGATCTCTAGAACTTTCTACCAGCTTCTAACAACTTCTAACAACCTCTAGTAGAACATTTAATATCTTACTGACAACACTCTTCCTCAAGTTGGTGAGTGAATATCTATCATTACTAACAACACTCTTCCTCAAGTGGATTTTCCTTCCTTCAATGCTTCGTTTTAGTACTTAAGCACATTGTTTTGATAAGGTTATTGGAGCTGCAATGTTCTATGCAAAAGTAGGAGATGCAGAAATGGTTTATACTGGAGACTACAATATGACGCCAGATAGACACCTTGGAGCAGCTCAAATTGATCGATTACGACTTGATCTTCTTATAACTGAGTAAGAACATCATTGGTTGTATAAATGAACCTTATAACAAAGTTATCAATATTGTAGTGTCAATGATAAATGTTCTTTTCTTGTTTATCTTTTACTTCACTTTCTACAATTATTTTAAGTTTTGAACAGACTTTTCACAAACTACTTATCTGCATGCATTATCATTACTAACTCATTCTCATATTGATATTTCTGTTAGAAATGGGAATTATTCCTTTTCTAGTACCTAATAGCCTAAACTTTTGAGATTTTGGTTCTTGAATTGTTCAAACCATATGTGACCAAGAGGTCATGTGATCAATTCTTCTTGTCTTATTTTTTCATTATTGCTGTTTTGAGGCAAAATCCGTTTAACTATTATAATTCCCATTACTGCATTACTTGCATGGTATTCCAACAGTTCCAGTAATAAACATCGTTGGTTTTATTTCTATTTAGTAAATTCTTCATCTGTGCCTAAGAGGCATCATCATAATTGTAAAAGAATGAATTTCTGCCTATATGAAATGTAAACCAAAGTTGTGAAATTTTTGGATCTTTAAACTGAATTCTCTGGTATTTGTTAGTTGTTTGGATGGAGGATTTTGTGGCTAACTACCTATGCCAGATATAAAATTTGATAGATTAATACAGTCCATAGTAGGTTTTCATAAACATTATGCAATTGTCTTATGTTACCAAGGTACAGTAATTTATCTGTGTTATCGTCACTTTCTTTCCTCCTTTTGATAATGGTTTAATGGGTTTTAAATGCATGAATCCTATATTGGATTTACTGCTTGAAGTTATAAGATGGATTTTCTTGCATACATTTTTTATATGATTCTAAAAGAAAATCATTTCAGATCCACATATGCGACTACAATTCGTGATTCAAGATATGCTCGAGAGAGGGAATTCCTCAAAGCTGTATGTATTTGCAACACTAAATTTATGATGTGATGCTGCTTGTGTTATATGATGTCTTGTTTTCTTTTAGACATTGCTTTAAGAAAAAAACATTGTTGATCTCATTTTCCCAGTCCTATCTTGTCATACTTTTGCTATTATTACTTTAAGAAAAAAACATTGTGTAATATGATGATGAAATTTTGAATAGCTCAGCACTTAGTGATCTGGCAGGAGTTTGGGCCTGTTTCGCTTTTCTCCATTAAGGTCCAATAAAGGAGAGTGCACATAGCATTAGGGGTTGGGCTGCCTTTGGGCCCACTGGAGAGGCACATATGGTTTGGCCATTTGAGGAGATGAGCACATGACTTAAAGAGCAAGGAAGAGAGTGCAACACATCTTGAGCTTCTAGAAGAGGGTCACATTCAGGATTAGGCATATGTGAAATATGTAACTCATTGTAGATCTTAGATCCATAATTAGTGGCACCAAATTAGGGAGCTGATTAGGATTAGTTTGAATTTGAATTTCCCTCCTCTTGCCTAATCAATCAGTCTCTAAAACTATAAATAGAGTGCCTTTCTATTGTAAAGGTAGACTTGATTATTGGGTGTTGGAAGTCTCACATCGACTAGAGATAAGGTGAGTTTAGAGTATAGAAGTGGATGCAAACCTCACCTTAAAAGTCGAGTTTGTAGTGGTTGAACTAGGCTTAAATTTCACTTTTTAACATAGTATCAGAGTCATTGTTAAATTCTATCTTAACGATATTTATTGTTTGTTGGACATATTATTCCACTCGCTAATTTAGAATATATAAGTGGGTGCAAACACCTTACAAGCCGGTTTTGTAGAGTTGAGTTAGGCTTAAAGTCCACTTTTTAACATTGAGTAATAAAATTCTGCCAATTTGAGAGCTGAGTGTTCTCTCTTAATCTTGAGTTTTATCTTCAAGTGGCGACTCAACATCACTCATCTTGGAGCACCTTCAAGAGGCATGGATTCCTCCATCTCCAAGCTTCAACTGAAGCTCCTAAGTCCTAGCATCCATCGACCATTTCCAGTGACTACAACCACACAAGTCATTCTATCCTTTTAAAATTATAGTTCTGTTATTGTCATTGCCGAACATGTTTGCATGTTTGTTTTCCAATTCTCAAGTCAGCTCATATCATGCTGCTTGTGTAATATGGTGTTTTTTTTCTCAGACTTTGCTTTAAGAAAAAAACATTGTTGATCACACTTTCCCAGTCCTTTCTTGTCTTACTTTTGCTATTACATTTACATTGGCCTGCCATTGGTTATATTAAAAATGGGTCTTTTGGTATGTTTGAAGAATTCTTGGTTTGTATTCATGGTGTGGACCAATTTTTGTTGTTTAGGAGAGGTTTTGACCGAAGGGATAAAAGGAAATTTTTTGAATGAGCGCTATTTATGCTCCTATTAGGTACATTTGATCGGAAAGAGTATTAGGACTCAGCTGTTTTAGGAATATCTGTTTATGATATTATTGGATTGGACTTGCTGATCTGTATTGGCTGTACAAGTGTTAGTGATTTTTTCTGTCTGGATAAAACTCTACAGATTGATACAATATAAGGCTTGTTTTTGGTAGCTGTCAAATGTTAACCCCACCCCTTACATCCTTAATAAATGTTAATGATAATCAATTCTTACAGATATAGGCATTTTCCAAAACTAATATTTAACAAGTATAAAATATTTTATGCAATAAAGTTTATCGCCATTGTTTCTATGTTAAATGTATTAACAACTTTAGCATTAGTTTTGATTTTAAAAAGGAGTCCTTGTGTTTAAGAAGGAAGCGGGATAGTTACATGCTGCCTTAGAGATCGGATATCAAATTACATTATTGTCTCTTTCAATTCTTTGCTTTTGTTTTTCAAAATGAACTCAATCCACCTACTCTGATGCTGGGTACTGTTTTTTAAATAAATTATTTAGGTTCATAAATGTGTATCATGTGGAGGCAAGGTGCTTATTCCAACATTTGCTCTTGGAAGAGCTCAGGTATTCTTATTAAGATTGCCATTCATCTCACTGTTTGTAATTTATACTTCCCTTTGTTATAGCTGATGGATGAAGTCCAAGCAACTATTTCTCTTATAAATTCTAAGTTTGTGTTTGGTTCAACATATTTTGAAGAAACTATCACTTATTCTTGCCTGTATTTTTGGGAGATCTTTGGAAAATTAAATGTTAATTTCCTAGAATTTAAGCTGTCCCCCCCCAAGCACTTTATACTTATATATATATATATATATATAAATTAATTAATTAAAAGACTTGACAAAAGAACAATTTCACTAAGGTTATATTAATAAACCATGAGCCACTCAAATTGATGTCCTTTAGTGACCAGTTCAATTTTCAAAACTATGATATATATTTAGTGGTTGTCTTATATTTACGAAGCTGTTACGATATCTAGGAACTATGCATTTTGTTGGAGGACTACTGGGAACGCATGAATTTGCAGGTTCCTATCTACTTCTCAGCAGGTTCGTTTCAGCCTATAATTTTGTGTCAATGATCTTTCTTTGATCTATTGTTTTTGTATAATATATAAACTATACATAATCATTTCACTGTAATCCTTCCCATTTATAGAAAACAAGATTTTATCTTATTTCCTTAGTTTCACAGTTACTGTTGTAAAAATATTCTGTATATTCAATACATTAAGTAAGGAACTGTCTTCTGCTCAGCACACATTTCTTTTTTTTTGAAATCTCTGCTTTTGCATATTTCGATCATATCCTATAAAAAACAAGCATGAAGGGAGCAAGCTGGAATAAGAACCAATGAGGTTCTGGAAATGTTTGATGACGAGAGCCTCATTGGGTGGGGCAGTTTCAGATGAATAAAAAATGGAGATGACAGCAACCTAGTGGAATTAGTGAGGATCAGTGGAGAAGGTTGGAGATTCCTTGGATGAAATCTCCCTGAATGATTTATTATGGAAACTTTTACATTCCGATTAAATAAAAATCCAGAATTTATAATTGCAAATATAGAAATATGTTTTATTGGTTTATATTGTTAGAATATCAACACAATATCTTAGAGGGGGGAACGATTATGATAGATTAAGAGACTTTTGTTAGTTTAGGGATCACTATGCTATTCAACATTCTGCCCCAACTTTTTGGATATCATAAAATATATTATTGTCATTATAATGATAACTTTCAATGTATACAGAGAAGTTGTCATTCTTCCTCTCCCAAATGTATGAAAAGCTATTGTTGTCAATTTCTGTAATTATAATGATGGTTTTCACTTAATTTTCAAAGAAGACAGTTATTATAACATAATTGTAAATATACACTTTAAAGAGATGTAGGGGAAGACAACATAAACTCTGATTGTCATTTCTTAGTTTGAAAAAATCACCCTAGAGATCATTACATTAATGAAATAATGACTCTTTGTATCCCTAATATATCTTAATATTAATATTTATTGTATCCAATAATATCTTCTCATAGCTCAACACTTTCCTTCAAGTTGGTACACAAATGTTAGATGTCTCACATTGACTAGAGATAAGACTAGTTTAGAGTATGTAAGTGGATGCAAACCTCACTTTACAAACTGATTTTGTAAGGTTGAGTTAGGTTTAAAGTCTACTTCTTAATATGGTATCAAAGCCATTGTTAGAGTCTATCCTAACGGGATTTGTTGTTTGTTGGGCTATTGGTGTGAAGGGAGTGTGTTGGGAGTCTCACGTCCACTAGTGATAAAGTCAATTTAGAGTATATAAGTGAGTGCAAATGATAGGTTTTTGGGTAATGAAACCTATCCTACTCAAACACCAAACCCAAACAACAAGAAAACAGATAGAAAAGTATAGAGTTTCTGTCTTGTTAGAGAACAATGTACAAGTAATGTGGTCTATACGAGAGCCTAATCCCCCTCTTCTGGTCAAAGTCCAGACTTTACAAAAGAATACTCTCCTCAAAAGAGACACAACAGTTCTATTTTATATCTCCCCAAACCCGGCACTTCCTAACTGATAATACCGTTTGGCTTCTAACTCACTCCCCTTGTTAATACCGTTCAACTTTTAACTCACTTCCCCTGTTAATATCGTTTGGCTTCTAATTCACTTCCCTCTACAAAAATCCATCACCCCCTGTACACACACACTAGTTATAAAGTCTCCATTCCACTTCCCACTAACTAACCCACTGTCAAACAACTCTTCCCTCCTAACCGTCCTTCCTCTTCCTTCTATCCTAAACCCATTATATCCTATTACCTTATATAATATCAGCAAACCTCACCTTACCAACTAATTTTGTAGGCTTTAATTAGGCTTAAAATCCATTTCTTAACATAGTCTTAGAGCCATTTTTAGAGTCTATCTCTGTGAGATTTGTTATTTGTTGGGAATATTGTTCTATCTGTTGTTATCGGACCATTCATTAATGTCTAGTTTCACACTTGAGATGTATATACCTCTATGCCAGGGGTGTGTTGATTGTCCCACATTGACTAGAGATAAGATCAATTTAGAATATATAAGTGGGTGCAAACATCACTTTACAAGTCAGTTTTGTAGGGTTGAGATAGACTTAAAGTCAACTTCTTAATAGATGTCAATCATTCTCAACTTGCATGTAAGATCATGAAACTGTTGTGTGGAAGTCCCTTTATAAATAGTTGATGAAGTGTCCGTCTATCACTTTGAGCTTGGTTCTATTGCTATGGACAGAATTGTGAGTAATACTAATAGTTGATTAGCTGATTTATTGTCACAAAGCAAAGTCATAGTACCTCGAATTCAATTATACAGTCCAAGTTTGGTAAGTTCATTTTGTATGCTCTAGTTTGAGAGAGAATTTCATAATTATGTAACTTATCTGGATGGGTTAGTTAACTTATTATAATAGGTTAAATTATGCATAGGCATGAAAAGATTAATTTGAAAGAAAGAAGATTCTTATCTAGTTAATTAACTTGAAACAGCGCACAACTTCTGTATATAGAGAACTCAAATCCGAAAGTAATAATTACAAAGAGATCTCTAGAATCTTCTAACAACTTCTAGAAGCTTCTAGTAATACATTTAATTTCCTACCAACAACTTTCAATAATGCATTTAATATTCTACTAACAACACATAGTATTCCTATCTGACCTATTTGTGTAGCACTGATCATTACATTTTATTATTTTTTATGTAAGGAACTCCTATAAATGAATGAATGACCTAAGAGATGAATCACCCGCTTAAGCATATTTTCCTTACTTCTATCTCACGTAATAACAATAATCATTACAGTATCTAATAATATCTTATTGTAACTCAACATTTGCAATTATCTAAAATATATTATTTAAAAAGATGGGAACAACTAATTCTACAAGCATAATGGTTTAGCTGAGTATGCATTATCCTTTTACCAAAGCTTCTTGTGCTGCACTGTGCACTCTATGTAGGCTTGTGCAGAATAGTTTTCCTTGTCCTTTTCAAAAGAATCAGATTAAGATAATAAAATACAGCTTAGTTTTGTAACTTCTTGAGTTGTCTATTTTTCTGAGGATGTTTCTTTTTGTTCATCAGTTGTTGGGATCTGTGCTTCATATTAATATTCCATTTCTTTTTTTCCAGGATTAACAATCCAAGCTAATGCGTATTATAAAATGCTTATTAGTTGGACAAGCCAGAAGATTAAAGATACATACTCTAAACATAATGCTTTCGATTTTAAGAATGGTAATTCAATATTTTTTTATCATATCATAAATATTCTGTCTGGCATCGTTATGCATTCATATGTTCATTCACATCTGTGTACTGTTCCTTTTTTCAATGTTTGTTACGTATCTTTAATGCTGTGATACATAGCCTTGACGTTGGAACCATTCCTAAGTCTGAGATTATAGTTCTTTAATCAGTAATTGTAACAGTTTGCCAAAGCATTAATTTCCTCATAGCAAAAAGGTGATGGCTTGGGGCTGATTTCGTTTTAATGGTAAAGGGTTTGATTATACTGGGCAAAAGAGGTGAAATGGCTAACATATAGTAGTTGACTGGCAGCTGTAATTGGTGTCCTAAAAGACTAGAAGTGAATAGTTGCTTTACAGGTTTTGTGAAAAGGAATTTCTGCCATCAGATTCCTAGGTTTGACATCTATATAACATACCAGAGCTAGACCTTTTGATGATATGAAATTTTAAATATTTTCTTTTCATATCTGGTGATGGCAAATTTGAATTTGTTGAAAAGAAAAATAAATCAAACAAAAGGAAATTGGTCTATTCTTGTTTACAGTTTTTCTTTTCATTGTTTTACTATATATAGAATAACTATGGTGTGTCCTCAAACTTTGATTGGCAAGACGAAAAATATTGAGATAATTGTATCATTGTTATGCTAGGCCATCTTTAATCTCTTGTGAAATTTTATTGAAGTTTCAAGGTCAGTTGGTAAAAGTCTGGAGTAGTAAAAGTAGAAGTCCTAATGGAGTATCATGGGGAAATATATGAATATTTGCTAATATGGCATATATTAATTTTACTTTTAAACAAACTTATTCAAATGCATCCATTCATTGTGTATTATCTTAAGATTAGAGCTTTTGTTGCAATAATGTGTATTATCTTATAAGTTCTACGTCTCATTCAACTGGTTTGGGTGTTACAGTTCAAAAATTTGAAAGGTCTATGATAAATGCTCCTGGTCCTTGTGTTCTTTTTGCGACTCCTGGGATGATAAGCGGTGGATTTTCACTTGAAGTTTTTAAGCAGTGGGCAGTGTCAGAAAATAACCTTGTCACTTTGCCAGGGTACAATCCTATTTGTTCTTTTTCTTTACTTTATTTCTCTTTATATTAGCCATTTGATAGAGTATGATGAGCATAATGCAGATAAATGTTTCCTAAAACTAGTCACATTGAAAAGCATATGGACACGAAGCTATTTTAATACTGCCCTTTAAAGATAGATATCACCCTTGACTAAAACTTCTGGTACATGCATATACATTGGTGATAGCATGTCACTTTGGGAAGTGACTGGTTCACATTTTTTGGATGGAAAGAAATTTAGAAATTGAAATGCAAATGATTGTTTTGGATGTGTACGAGTGAGATTGTTTTTTAAAAGCATAGGAATGATTTCATATGATTGTTTTAGATAAAAGTTAAAAATTTTACATTCACTATTTCCATTATATTATTTATTTTACAGGTTGCAATTAAATCCATTTACTCACTAAGTACTCAGCTCATCCATGCATAAATCCTTCATTTCACCCAAAAATTAAAAAAATTGAAGGATAAGATCATTTATTATTGGATGGCATATGGACCAACATATATCGTAATGTGTAATGCTTGAAGGGGCAAGCCTAGGTTGATGTTTCTGAATTTAGAGAGAACTCCTCAAATTAATGTATTAGAGACTGTTAGCAATTATACTTTATTATCTGGTATTTAACAGATTATAATAAGTGTATAATGTAAATATCCCTGAATGATAGGGATCTGATTATACCCCTGAATAATAGGGATTTGGTTACATTAAGTGTCATTATTATATTTCCAAAATTAGTTTTCCAATCATGTATATATATCTTATGTACTCTTGGTAATAAAATTATTCAATTCTATCCTAATATTTGAGAGAGACTATTCAAAATTATAACTCTTGGTTGTCATGCTTGACAAATAAAGAATCTAACTCCTTTTTAATAATCAAAATATAATTTCAATTTCGGGAAACAAGGTGTCATATTAGGGAAGGAAAATAGATAAATTGGTACTAATATTTATCATCGATTAAGGAAAATATCTCTATATAATGGAATAAAAAAAATCCAAGAGAAATATTAAATTTTGTAAGGTTAAGTGACATAAAGACCAATTCTTAACATGATATCAAAATCAAAACTTAGAGTTATATTAGCAAAGTTTATTGTTTGTTGGATCTATTGTTTCATCTGTTATCGGGTTACTATAAAATCACTTATTAATGTATAGTCACACATTCAAGATGCACATGCCATGGTGTGAGGGGACGGTATTGGAAGTCCTACATCAGTTAAAGATAAAGCTAATTTGTAGTATATAAATAGGTACAAACCCCACCTTACAAATTTGTTTTGAGAGGTTGAGTTACATTTAAAATCTACTTAATATAGTATCAGAGTCATGGATTAGAGCATATCGTAGCAAAATTTGTTGTTTGTTTGATGTATTGTTTCACATGTTATTAGACCACTCATTAATGTCTAGTGTCACGCTTGAGATATATATGTCTCGGTGTGTTGGAAGTTTCATATTGACTAGAGATAAGTCCAATTTACAGTATATAAGTAGGTGCAAACCTCATATTGAGTTAGGTTAAAAGTTCACTTTTTAACCCTGGCAACTGAAAATTTTTTCTTAAACATGTGGAAGTTGGTGATTGCTTTTAGAAGTAACTACGAATTTTTGTGTTTTCTCTTATGTATAGTTTTTATTTTTTATTTATTTCATGGTTCTGTCTTTCTGCATTCTATACCATCTCACACTACATGTATTCTGTGCATGGAGAGACTTTCCTTTGCCATTCGTTTTACTGTCTCGTACTTAGTATTATTTTTCTTTTTTAAGCAAAAATATGTATGAATGTATACCAGAAAAATACAATTGATCTATTCCATTTTCATATATTCGCAAACCAGTTGTGTTCTGCTAGTCCTTTACTTTGTACTCTTGTAGGTATTGTGTGGCTGGAACGATAGGTCATAAATTAATGTCAGATAAGCGGGCCAAAGTTGACCTGGATGCTAATACAAGAATAGATGTGCGATGCCAGGTAAATATTATTCCCTACCCAATTACAGGGAGATATATCTAGCAATTCATTATTTTTACGAACTTCAGTTTATAGATGCTTCACATGGCATGGGTAGAAACAGAGTTAACGGCATGTACATGTTGATAAATTTGCAGTGGTGAAAATAACATGATTAGCAAATTGAAATTAGGAGAATAAACATCTTGACTTTCAGAGTATTACATTAGTCTAATTTCTTGAGCTTGGTGTTTGAAGTGATGAATATGCTTCTGACATGACCTTTTTCATATTAACATACAACTGAAACCATATTTCTTCTTTCACTTCTTTGTTCTGTAATAGCAAATTTTGTCCTCTTCTTGAGTTGATATTGGTACACAGGGTATAAACTGATTTTAAGTTTCATGTTCCACTTCAACTAATCTGTGTTGTTGTCACCTATCGATGTTCCTCCTATTATCTTGAAATTTGGTTTTGAAGACTTGTGTGCTATAGAAATAAGACCAAGATGATATTGTAAATCTGCTTAAATTAAATTAGTGTCTTTCTAGTCTTGAATTGCTTGAATATCCAAAAACAAGAAAGCCTTGTAGTCTTCTGCTATATTGTACAAATTAGCATTGAAGGTAACTGCGTCATTTCATTTAGTTTCGGGTATAACTTCGACTCATCTTAAATTGGCAGGTTCATCAATTAGCTTTTAGTCCTCACACTGATTCTAAAGGGATAATGGATCTTGTAAATTTTCTCGCCCCCAAGCATGTTATTCTAGTGCATGGGGAGAAGCATAAGATGGCTTCCCTTAAAGAAAAGATTCATTCTGAATTTGGGATTCAATGTTATGATCCTGCAAACAATGAAACCATATGCATTTCTTCAACTCACTCTGTAAAAGCAGAAGCCTCAGACACTTTCATTCGAAGCTGCTTGAGTCCAAACTTCACATTTCAGAAATGTAGTTCTGCGGACGCATGTAACTCTACTACGATAGGCAAAAGCTTAATGCCTATGGTCCAAGTTGAAGATGAAAGGGTATCAGAGGGAGTTTTTGTTGTGGAAAAGGGTAAAAAGCCAAAGATTGTACACAAGGACGAACTTTTGCTTATGTTGGAGGAACAGAAGCACGATACAATGAGTGGGACGTTCTGACATTGGTGACTCAATGGATAGCTTAAGTGATAGGTGCTCTTAGCCTCTTACATTCAGAACTTCATTGTGACTTATCTTGAAATACTCAATTTCTTGAAGAGCATCTGCAAATAATATTTTCTGCATCCCCCTCGTCTTAGTAGCAGTAATGTCCCTACAGGATTAAGGAAAACTCCCAACATATATAATAACCAAAGCAGTGTATATCTGCTGCTTTAGTCAGCAGTGAATGAGAAAATTGCAAGGAAACAAATTTCAGCAATTTAGAGCATAAATACCCACTGAACAAGAGCACTGAAGGAAGCATGTGAATGAATCAACAGAAATGGTTCGTTCCATAAAAAGAGAATCAGTTTAAAAGAACAGCATGGGTTGGGGTTATTCTTTCTTCCTTTACAAGGAGTTTGATGTCGAGATAAAATTTCTGCTTTACATGAAGCAATTGATGGAAATTGATTCCAATAGAAATTTGTTTATGGCCGTAATAATGTGACACTGTGATCCTAGCATGAAGGGATTTACTTTGATTACTAATATGGAGGATGAAGACAATCTGTTCCCATATTTTATTTTTGGTTATTCTAGGAAACATTTTTCCCATGAATTACTAGTTGGTCATTCAATGATCTGATTTCCAGATTGGTCTTGTATTTTGTTTATTTCAGATGTGTAACCAATTTTTACAAAAGCAACCTAGTTGTAGTTGGCTGCTGTAGAAGTGAATTATAACTTACAAGCCTATAGTAAGTTGAGGTGTCATAACCATTTTTTTTTCTTTCATTACACACTCAATAGAATGTTTGGATGAGAAATGTTAGGAGGGTAATTTATTTTGTAAAGAATTTAAATTTTTTTATTATATTATTTTGATCAAAAGTTTGAAAAGAAATTTAAACTTAAGAATTTGTAATAGTATTTTGATTAAATAAATGAAAATTTTAAACTTCATTAAAAAGAAGAGTATGAAATTTTTTATTCTTTTTATCAAATCTATATCTATTTTATTAGATTTTTTTCTCTTCTGAATTCAGTCTCAGTTATAATATTGTTAACATCAAAATTTTGGTTGGAATGCTGTTAGTTTGGCGGAAGGTTTTGGGCTGATATTAGTTTGGCATCATTTTTTCAATTGATTTTGATGAAAGTTTCCTTTAAAGTTAACGTTTATTAAGATTTCTTTTATCATTATTCTCAAACTCTAGAAGAGAGAATCATTGAGTTGAAATTGTGTTTTTTAACACATTACAAGTATTTTATTTGTATTGAGAAAAATGAATCATTATATCAAATAATAAAGAATAAATAAAAATATTTCAAATAGTACATATATAATTTAGATATTCATAATTATGTAATATCAATTCTATACTTTTAAATTTGTAATGACATGGATATGTATCTTATATCTATAATTATAACACTTTCTTTCAAAGTGGAGCATATAAGTTGAATGTCTTATTTTGTTACAAATATAATGGACCAACAATCCTTTTACAAAGTTTGTGAATATAGACCAGTTTTTAAATTCTTAATTAGAGTTGAGAAATTTAATGATGATATCTCAAAACTCTAATTTTTCTTTTATAAAATGACAAATAACTTTTTTTATCATCTCATGAAATGCAATATTATAGACAATGTGTAAAACTAAATCAAGAATTGACCTTCTCCTCCTCCAACCAGCTTGGTGATATTTAATAGTTCTTTGAACACGATCAAGTAAAAAAAAATTCAGAAGAAAAAACTGTGTGCTCATTCATGTTTGGAATGTATATAATATCCTCAAATCAGCCCAATTAATGAAAAATTCGAAAATCGTACAATTTCACAACTCCTCGCCTTCTCTCACTTTTAAATTCGTAAAAACTAACATAATTTTATCCACAAATGCATCTTTAACAATGTTTATAATTAGTGACTCACCCACACGCTAACATAGCATTAATAAAGAAAAAAAACTTAATTACATGTTTTACTGTTCTCACATTATTTTTGTTTATGAGAGGTTTGAGTTGTAGTAAGAAACACGAAAGATACAAGATTTACTGAAGAAATAATGAATGACAAGCTGAACCAATCATTACATCACTATAAACTTCACATTTCTAAAACCTAAAGCTAGTGCAAAAATAAATAAGTTTATCCTCCAACAATTTTTTTTTATTGTTGTAAGAAAATTTGTGTCTGTGACATGTTTTGGAACCTGTTTGATACGTAAAGAGACATTACTAATTTTGGTTTATTATCTTTTTTAATAATGAATTGTGGTGTTCTTGCACATGAAAGAGGTTTGTTGAAGAAACGGTGGCACATCATTTGCCACACCGAAAAAAAAAATTGCATTGTTCAGTTATGAAATATTAAAACATGTGACTTTCTAAAGAGAAAGGAATCTAAATAAAATAAATTTTACAAGAGAAATAAAAACTAAAAATATATGATAATTTAATGATAAAAACATATTTAACCTTTTAATCATTTAAAAAATAAAACTAGAGTTAGTTTTTATGCTCGATAACCTTTTATCGTGAATTAACTTACTGTTTTAGAACATATTTCCCAACCGATCTGAGATGCAAGATGAGATTCAACTATGATGTTTAACCAATTTCTACATACTGAAAAAAAAAAAAAACATTGTAGAACACTACGTATGTTGCATTTTTTTACTATATCACAAAATTACATTCACCAGTTTAATATATGTATACTACACGACCTTGTTACAATATAAAAACAGGTAGTTGGTTCTACAGCATGTGTCCAAACCAACTTAACCATGTGATATACAGTCCAAGATTATCTCTCTTCCTCATAAAATTTTGGTTCAGAAAGGCCTATTTCATGGAGGAGTACTTATTGATGCTTTTTACACGTCAGGAATATCAACCTCCAACATATTTGATTTCAGAATGGGTATTCCGAAATGTAAAAATTACATTTGAAAATACCTATTTGAATAAAAAAGGTAAGGTAGATTTTTATGGGATGTAGGAAGAAATGCCTAATGCTTATTGAGGGTCTTTTAAATCCTTTTCTGTGGTCAGCATATCCATGGCAAAAAGAAGACCTAAAAGCGTACACCAGCTAGAGATCACCAAAAAAACCAAATGGTTCTCTGAACAAAACCCATCTACCTAGCCACCACCCGTGGTGAGCCTAACCCATCATCTGAGATGTCAAAGCCCAAATCTTCACTTTTACACAGTGCATAGACAATGTCCATTATGCTTGGCCTCTTTGACTGGTCTTTCTGCAAGCAAGCAATTGCAACAGTGAGAACACCCATCAAACTTTCCATTGAACATGTCTCCCTTAAAATGTCCTTATCCATCCATTCCCTCAGTCTCCTAGCCTTCTCTTGCTCATTGTCCACTTCAAAGGTTCTGATGGCACTTGCCCACAACAGATTTCCCTCCTTATCAATTGCTTCCTTCCCAGAAATTAGTTCAAGTAACACAACCCCAAAAGAGAACACATCCATCTTTGTGGAGACCACACCATCAGCCAGATATTCAGGGGCAATGTAGCCCTGTGTTCCCACAATGTGCATGGTGATGGCATTCATTCCAGACTTTGCAAGCCCAAAATTTGCAATTTTGGCTCTCTTGTTGTAGTCCAACAGAATGTTGCTGCTTTTGATGTCTTTGTGCACAACTCGTGGCCTTGTGTGCTCGTGGATGTATTGGAGGCCGTTGGCAATGTCAATGGCTATTCTTAGCCTTGTTTTCCAGTTCAACTTTTCCTTTCTCTCCTCATGCAACCACGAGTATAGAGATCCATTCTCCACATATTCATAGACTAGATAACAGTTTGCTTCTTCTGGGTCTATGCAGAATCCCTCCAACTTCACCAGATTCCCATGGTTTACCTTCAACACAGAAAATGACACTTTGCTAATCAATCACTCAAGCATGAATAATAGTGCACATATATAATCATCCGAGTGCTAAAACTCTTACATGGATACTGAGTAGCCTATTATACTATTATTTTGATATACTTGTTCATTAGAAATGTAACCACCTAAATTCAACCACTACCTAAAGGCTCAAATGGGAATTCATATTAACCAATTTGTCATGAATTGGAAAGAGACAAAAAGGTAAGCGGCGACTTTGTCTTTCGTTGTGATTTTAACTGCCCCTGACGTGTTGCTTTTTAGTTAAATCATTAACATCATACTATATAATAGTATTAATTAACCCTGATATGAAAAATATGACAAAGTTGGAAACATCTTTTATTAAATACCTAGAAGCAACTATGCCGTCAACCACTATTGTTTTATTCCTCTAGATTGATGCGTTTCTGACATACAATCATGAAAATAATGAACATTGACAATCACCAAAATAAATCAAGTCTGACAAAGTTTTACAAATCCATTCAGACAAGTTGCTTTACTACATAAGGTTTGTTCGCACAGCAACAACAGAATAATTAATTCTCAAGCCAGATTCCGATCATTTTTTGTCCCGAGAATTAAAATAATTCTGTATCTCCAGGGTATCTAGAGGTTTATTCCGTTGGTTTGATTATGCTAAATTATAAAAAATAGTGGCAGGTTGACTACTCATCAGACAAGTCACTTCACTTAATATCATCTGATTAAATCATCGACAATAAGATATTTATTAACTCCCAGCCTATTTTATTCAAAGTAAAACTCTTTTGACTCAAACCTTATCATTGACTGTTTCAAATTTCAATCTGTTCTTACATATTTGCTTCTGCCGTATCCAGAATAACACCAGGAACTAGCACAAGTTACTGATCTTTTCATTAATTGTCTTAAGACATACATCACTAAAAAGTTTTGATTGATTATGTTGCATGGAAATAAAGTTCTTAAAAAAAAAAAAAAGCTAACTCATACCCATAACTTGTTGAGGGTTTTTCTACTCTCATCCAATAACAAATACCATAATCCTAAGTTTATTAAATTTTGTAACACTTTTCTAAAACAAAGAGTACAATAACTTCCTCAAAAGTCAAGCTTGCCATAATTTTCAGGTGATTAGCAATGCAAACTGTCAGAAAATTAGATTCAAACAAATATAAAATTCAGTGTCACACTTTAATCCAAATTTCAATCACAAATGATCCTAAAACTCTTTACAGTGATGGCAGATGAAAAGGAAGAACAAACAAAGAGTGATGTTATGCAATAATGTGAAAAAAGGACTAAGGAAAAGAGATTGATGCTGTGAGTGGTTACCTTCTGCAAGATCTTGAGTTCCTCATAGGCATTCCATTTCATCTTCTTGATGGCAAAGAGCTCCCCATTAATCTCCCCTTTGTAAACGGATCCCTCAATCAAGGACTTTCCATCAAACCCATCCGTGGCCTCCACCAGTTCCTCAACATCAAAAACCCTGTACTTGTCCAAACAATCCGACACATTCGCCATCAGTTTCACATCCAAATCAGCTTTCTGTCCCTCTTTCCCGCCCGAATACACCTTCTTCCTCCCTCCCTCCTCCTCCTCATCTCCCAACCTTTTCTTCATCACAAACTCTCTCCACAACCACACCCCACCCACCAACACCAATAACATCCCCACCACCCCCAACCCAATCCCCAACCCTCTAACAGTTCCAGTTCTATCCTTGCCACTCCCACTCCCAGTGTCAC
This sequence comes from Vigna mungo, assembly GCA_036885675.1. Lineage (NCBI taxonomy): Eukaryota > Viridiplantae > Streptophyta > Magnoliopsida > Fabales > Fabaceae > Vigna > Vigna mungo. Next base: position 182,747 of record CP144692.1, read on the forward strand.
TCCCATTCCCACCAGGGGGCGCAGCCGGAGCCACCGCAGGCTGCGACAGAGACGGAAGCTGCTCCACAGGGATGAAAATGGTGTCGTAATCATAGAGTGTGTCGTTGTTGACGTCAATTATAGCCTGTTCCTGAACCCCAAAAGCTGAGGCAATGGAGGAGATATTGTCCTCGGGTTGCACAACGTAGGAGATCATATAGTTGGTGTTGTTGGTGTCGGGGCATTTGCAGAAGACAGGAAAGATGGTGACCTGGCCGATGGAGAGGTTGGTGGCGACCAAGGTGGGGTTGACGGTTTCGACGGAAGGATAGGTGGTGAGGTTGTTGAACTTGTAGGTGGAGACGATGAAGAAGGTGTCGTTGGGTTGGATAGCGTAGGAGATATTGGCGTAGGAGAGGGACCCGAAGGTGGCATTCACGGGGTTGCAGGAGCAGGTCAGAGGGACGAAGAGGGGCTGGTCTTCTACCAAGGCGGAGGACACGGAGGAGATGTTGCTCGGCGTGGCTATCATTTGGCGGCTCACCTCGAAGAGGTCGCCCACGGCGGCCAGGTCCAGGAAGTTGGGGGAGGAGGCACGGTAGAAGGCGTAGGCGGCGCAGGTGCGGGTGCCCGTGCACGTGAAGCCCGTGTTGTTCGCCTGACGTGGCGTTTGAGCGTGGGAAGAAGGGAGCAAGAAGATGAACATGAGAAGGAGGAAGTGATGCAGTTTGAGGGGTGTCATTGTGTTTGTGTAGGTTGTTGGTTTTGTTTTGGGGTTCTGAGTTTATATTCGAATCATCGTCTTCTTCTTTTTCTTCTTCTAATAGCTATGTTGTGTTGTGTAGAAAGGTTTGTCTAAAGTCTGGTCAAGATGGTTGAACAATGAATGTTCAGATTCCTTTTGATAAAGGGTGTTCCATTTTCTACGGCTGCCTTCTGCCACACGATTCTAATAATAAAGTTTTGGTTTTTAATAATTTAATATATCATTTATACTGTAGACTGAAACTGAGAGAACTGATGATTATGCTTCTGTAACTTGTAAATTCATCCACACTCCTCCCTCGTAATCTTGTTTCTCTCTCTGTTTTGAGTCAATTACATTATATTATAATAATGGTTTTCAATTTTATTACCTTCAATTCATACTTATCTTTGGTTTGGGAATATGAAGACTCAGTGGGAAGAAATTTCAGACGTGTAAAACCGGGTAGAGAACTAGAAGGGGAGTCTGCACTATGCAGAAAATGGACAGTAGTTCTTGTTGTTCAAGGTGCTTAATAATTAATGAATTAGTGCATGTGGCATAATGTCAAATTTGGTGTCATTTATTAGACTAACTTGATCCCAAAAGTCTTAGAAGTTGAACTTAGCTGTCTAGACTTCCATTATTGATGAGATGGCACCTGGAATTTTAATTGCTTGACTGACTTATAGCACTACTTTTGAACAGTTTTTGGCAGAAAAATCGATTTTGGTTAGATGTATTTAACCAAGGATCGCTATATGATCTCATTTACATTTCAAAGTGACCTTCACAAGTTGATCATAAGAGATAAGGATTGGAAATGGAATGCAGTGTATTTCAGCAGTAAAAAATATAATGCATGAAAGTGGTGATTAGAAAAATCAATACTTAACACAGTAGAACAATCTATTCAATAGAATATGTTTATACAGATGGCCATCCACTGAACATGGTATTATTTTCTATTCAAACTTAAGAGTTTTATCTTAATAATTTAAGTTATTTAGATAATATGGAAAAGGACACTTTTATGATTGCTCCTAAGTCCTGAAAAAGGCGTTGGATTGTGTGCTGTTGGTTTGTGACCTTAGACAGGGTAGTGGCTGAGATCATGTTTGTTTGATGGGATTTGCTGGAATTATAAAAGCTGGCCAAAGAATCAGTGAAGGTTTGAGTCCAAATGAACAGCAATATTCTTAAGTACCCTCTTATAGAAACACAAGAAATAAGGAAAAAAGTACTGTTTTCTATATTCAATAATTTTGAGTTCATACAATTCAGAATAAAGAATCAAAATCAAAATAAGAAAGAACTTCAGTTTCTATTTATAAATAAGGTAAAAAAAGGGACATACATACACCTCTTGAAACAGAAAAATGGGAAAAGTAAAAGGTGAAAACAAAATATCAATTGTCATTATAAGTGATGAAATATATACATTTATCTCTTAGTTATGTCATCCTTCTGGATAGTAGTATCCCACAGGTCACCATATTTTTCATTGAACTCCCATATGTTCATGGTATTATAGTCATTTATCAACTTGTCTCGAGCTCCTCTTTCCATATTGTATATGTGAGGTTCAAAGTGGTGGGGTTTATCAGGTTTATCCATCTCAATAATGCAAAATACGATTACAAATACGCCTGCTGCAATGTACAAGTACTCCCCCTGAAAAATTGAAACTTGTTAGTCAGAAAGTTATACAAAGTTAGCAAACTAACAATGCAAATGCACTGTTTATATTCAAACATTTGATGATTCTGTTACCGGAACATTGAAGTACACCCCAAGAGCAATGGCTGGTGGGAAGAGCCATGACATAAGCCCTGAATAAAATGAATGATAATAAGATAAAAAAGACCATTATATATATTGAAAATGTTGCGAATGATAATCAAAAACACACCCTGGAATCCTGTGGGGGGTTCTGCTGCTGCTATCTCTTCCATAATTGAACCCCAAAATGTTCCTGAAATGAATATTCATCATCAACTTTGTCAATTGAAAAGTATGTGTTTTATTCTATATCATTTTTTTAACTTTCTATGTGTTTTATGGATTCATCAAGTATATATGACGATGCCCAGATGTCAAGAAAAAAGGCTAAGATTGAACCCCATAATTCTCTTACAAATTTCTACAAACAAAATCATTCTTTTAATCTTTTTGTTCATGGTCCAGTGACAACGATGAAAAGAAAGTTGGAGCAAGAATGAAAAACACAGACCTTTCTGTTCTCCTTCAAAGTAAGTGTGGTGGCCATCATAAATTCCATACTCAAAATCATCCTGAAATTGGCATGAAAGAAGTGAAAGTGATGGTGGAAGCAAAAGGGCAGAAGAAAAGAGAAGAAAGCAGAAGAATGGTTGAGAAGATATACAGCATCAATTCCATTGGTGGCATATACGTCTTTCGGATCTTCATTGAGGTCAGGCTCTATCTCGTTGAAACCAGCATTCAACAAGAATCTTGTTGGGGTGTTACCGTTGGTGAAGATCTTTGTGAGTGGTGTTTGAGAAAACGAGAATGTTTTGGGATGAGAAGGGATGGGAGGAAGAAGTGAGAGTGAGGAACACACTGCCATCTCTGCTTTTCTTTCTTCTGTGTCTATCTATCTATCTCATCCTATATAACATGCTCCACACAAACAAAACACTTTAGTTTTATATTCAATTATCTTATCAACTTGTTATTCTATAGGAGTTTAAGCCATATGTGTATATGTCTCTTGGACGTTGGATTCTTGTTAGTAATAAAACTTCATAAATGAATTAAAACTTTTGAATAGTTAAAGAAAAATAAATTATTAAAATAAACTTTTGCACCGATTTTAAATAACACTTTAGTAAAAGTATCTATACAAGACAAAGACAAGGCTGTTTAAAGAAAAAAAGTATTTTGCACATTACAAATATGAAAGTATAATAGATATGTCTTTTCGGATAAAATAATATCCACCTTCACAAAAAAACAAAAAAATTCACTATTCTTAATTTCACGGTTCTGCTCTCTCTGTTTTCGGAGTCAAACAAGACACTACAAAAACCTATGTTTCTCTCTTTCCATCAAACTTAAACAGAGTTCTGTTTCTTCCTTTGATTGCATTTAGTACTCCACTCACTCACACAGATCACACCAATCAAAGGTACCAATCCTGATGCATTCATTACAACTTCCTTCTAGCATCAGCTCATCTTCCAATGTATTTATTTTTTCATTCTCTGTATAAATAAAGAAATGTTTTCTCTCGCCTGTATTGCTTACCAATTGCCACCCTTTCATACTTCACTAACTAATGCCACTGTTCATTCATGTTCTTCACTATATTATTTCTCATCTTTTATGTACCAAGGTGTTGATCCCCTGTAAGCTAATCTGCATTGTTAAAGAAACAAAAGTGTATTTTTCCTTTATAAAGCAACTAGCAAGCTAATTGCAATGATCTTTGGTGCTTTTGTTTCAGGCTTGGAAATGCATAAGGAAGCTGAGGATGACTATGCCCACCTTTCTAGCTTACTTCAAGAGTTCACCAGGATTCCCAACATTGACAAGGCATGGCTTTTTAGCTGTAAGTCTCCTTTGTTGCCTTCTTTGAAAAGGAATGAACTTTTCAATTATACTAAAGGGAGAAAAATAGAAATAACCGACAGAAGTTAAAATCAGATGAAGAAACTAAATGAGAGAGCTTTTTGTGAAGCAATTCATGCATTAGCTAATTTTAGCTCTCCGGAGAAGAATTTATTTCATTTTGCATTCTTATTTTTTTCTTCTCCACTTATTATTGTTGAGAAGTTTATCGAAACATAGTTCATTTCTTTCATTGATCTGTGATAGTTCCATTGCATTGCTAGCCAAATTGATATTTTACCCTTTTTTCTGTAGCTCCAGGGTTGCACTTGCAAGGAATGTTTGCAGTTTCCCAATCAGATCTTTTAGCAAACACGAGGAGGACATCCATCATGTCCTGTAACATTCTAAAAGAAAGGGACAGTTCTGTGAAGTTTCTGTGGGCTCCGTTTCCAATAGAGATGTCTGGCGTGTCCATGATTGTTCCATCACCATCTGGCTCAAAGCTCTTAGTGATTCGAAATCCAGAGAATGAAGCTGCTTGTTGCTTTCAGATTTGGAGCTCTTCTCGAATGGAGAAGGAGTTCCACATTCCTCAATCACTGCATGGTTCAGTATACAATGATGGATGGTAAGTAAGTAATATGTTATTCATGTCTTTTGTGCCTTTGATGCTTGGTTACTTCAAAATTAGTTATGTATCCGTATCCGGATGTCAATGCATGTATTATGTGACTGTCTTTGTATTGAGTCTTTACTGTCTAACTTATACATATAGACATATACACACTCTTGGGACTGAGATAAACTCACTGCCTGAATTATACATATACACATATACTTTTTGACAAATTTCGCTAGAGGTCAATAATCAATACTGATACAATAATTTTACTTCCAGATAGCAACCTTTGGCCATGTAATCTATAGTGAATGATCCATATTTCGGGCTTTGACAAATTATCAAGGATCTAACATAGCCTTCCTCTTTTACCTGATTTTGGGATTGATTATCTTGTGAACATAGGCAGAGTTGACAAATCAATACTGATATTTACTATATTAAGAGAAAAAGAAAATCTAAGAAATATATAATATAATTATATTTAAGTTAACATATATTGCCATATCTGTATCCTAGTTTTTTTTTTTTTTAAATATCATATTTATGTATCATATCATATAATATTGTATTCAATACTTGTACCTGTATCTGCACAGCATAGTTTGGCATTGTTCAATTTTAGCCCATTAGTTGTTTACTTTCGTAAGTACTCATTTTTTTAACTTAGTAGGGGAAACCTCTTCTGAACTATTACTACAGTAATGTAGACCCTTCGTGCTATGCATTATGAGAACATTCGTTTTTCCTATTTTATATGGTTTAGGTTTGAGGGTGTCTCGTGGAACACGAATGAAACATGTGTAGCATACATAGCAGAAGGGCCCTCTCCTGCACAGCTCACATTTAATGGTTTGGGGGGCTTCAAGATAGATGGTTGTGCTGATAAAGATTCAGGTTATTGGAAATGTCAAGGGGATTGGGAGGAGGACTGGGGAGAAACATATGCTGGAAAGAGACAGCCGGCACTATTTGTTATCAACATCAACAGGTTTTTCATCATTCATTTCAATGATGGATAATTTTGATATGTTTCTTATATAGGAATGTTAGTTTGGTTTCTATTTTAATTTTACAGTGGAGAGGTGCAAGAAGTCAAAGGAATTGACAAATCCTTGAGTATTGGCCAAGTTGTATGGGCTCCATTTACTGAAGGTTCAGAACAATACCTTGTTTTCGTTGGGTGGTCATCCAAGCCAAGAAAGCTTGGCATTAAGTATTGCTCTAACAGACCTTGCGCATTATATGCTGTTAGACTTAGAGCACTGCATCATGAGTCAAAATCTAATGAACCAGTGCTCCAGTAAGTAGCATGAGTAAGATCTTATCAATTCTTTTGGCCCCTATTTGGATGTATTTACTTATTGCAATGTTGGTTATTTCTGAACTGAATTATGAAAACAATGTTTTACATGTAGGTCAACTGAAGAATTTCATGTGCTGAACCTTACTCAAACTATAAGCAGTGCATTCTTTCCACGGTTCAGGTAGGCTGGTCACCGGTCGAATCACATATTTTAAGACTTTTTGTCTAATAATTATTAGGTTTTGGTTGCGTATGTATTGATTAATCTCCACTTGTTTCAAAATCTTGAGAGTGGAAAACATTTTTCCATGAAGTTTTTGGTGTGTTTAACTGTGATTTTGTTCACAAGAAAATGGAAACATTTCAAAAGATGAAGATGACTAGCAGAAGGATCAAGGTTATTGTTATCTCAAATCATGTCAAGTAAACAGATAGTGGCAGTAAGGTTTGAAATTCTTGGATCTGTTGGATGGTGGTTGTAGCCAAACGATAGGTTTCTTTTTCTTTTCCTGAAGTTTTTTATTTTGTGTTTTTAATTTTTAAGTTTTTGAGATGTCATGGATTATTTTTCAGAGAATTGGAAGATATGAAAAAGGTTACTTGAAACTTACATGCCTTTATGGTTGAAACAAAGGGTATTACTGTTTTGTTATTGAGGGATGTATAAAGGTTCTTCTACAAAAAACTATTTACTGTTATTTCTTTTATCCAAGTCAGGTAAGTTGCCAACGAGGTAAACCATCTTGTACTCATAAGTTAATTTAATCACACAACACTAGTTTTCCTTTCGAAAATTCAAATATTGGTTTATTAAGCAGCAACTTAGTGTAGTCAGTAGTGTTAGTCACGATTCATTCTTCTTTAGTCAAAGTTGAAAAGTTGGCATAATTTAAATGGTCAGAAATATGTGTCAGTTTGTGCTGCCTTCGATGTTGTTGGTCACAAATTAGACATATTTGAGCTTCTTTAGCTCAATAATTTTAGATAGTTTCCACATTTTGCAGTCACACATCATATTTTTCCAGTTAGAAATTTTATATTATAGCATGGATGCTTGTACCTGATTACTGCAGAAATAGTCCAAGTTTATGTACTCTGGATTAATTTTTTTTTTCTGTTCCTTTCTTATAACACCGTGTCTTCTTACTTTCCCGTGGTCATTGTTTTCTAATCCTTTATATGAACAAAGTGACTTGTCTCAAGTTAATCAAATATTAGCTCATGAAACTATATTAGTTGTTGAGAAATATTGGTACGAGTTGTGTTCTGAAAATTCTGACCGTTATTCATGAATTTTTCATCAGTCCAGATGGAAAATTTCTTGTGTTTTTATCTGCAAGAAGTGCTGTGGACTCTGGAGTGCATAATGCTACAAATTCACTTCACAGAATTGATTGGCTAACTAATGGAAAACCTTTCCAGTCTTCCAAAATTTACGACATCGTAAGATCTTCCTATGTGGCCAGTTTGATTTTAATGTATTTGGTTTAACTACATTCTATAATAACTTAGAGTGAACCTTGTTTTGCTTTCTCATCTAGTACATTTATTATATACACTGGATTCAAGTCCAAGTTGTTGGATACACCTGGCCATGTAGTTTTTCATTTGTGATTTTCAGATTGTTTATGTTAGTATTGAGGATCCTTGCTATTTTACAAAACAAAACATCATATGTTATTTGGTTCTATAAATAAGACTCTTTTCTCTTCTTCATCCTACCCCTTCTCTTAGTGAGATCTAAGTATATGCCAATTAGTGCATATTGTTTTCAGTTAATAACTCAGGTCTTTTCAATCAATTTTGGAGATTCCTATTGTGATGTGCGCTGAAGACGGTTGCTTCCCTGGGCTTTATTGTACCACACTTCATAGTAATCCTTGGTTGTCTGACAACTGCACAATGATTATATCATCCATCTGGCACAGCAGTGAAGTTCTGCTCTCAGTGAATGTATTGAGGTGAGTAAATAACAACATGAATGTTTTTTGTTCCATATATCAAAGGTTGTGTATTCTTTATTATCAATTATTTTTTCATCACATTATAGTGGGGAGATAGTACATATCAGCCCTGCAGATCCAAATTTCTCGTGGAATCTTCTTACGCTGGACGGGAACAATATTGTTGCCAGTAAAAACAACTGCTCAATTTGTCAATATCTGGACTTTTGAAGTGGAGGAATATGTTTTATCGTTTTTCTTTGTCAATCCTTTTGCAGTTTCCAGCAGTCCGGTTGATTTTGCTCAAATATGGTATGGAAAGGCCATTAAGAAGGAGACAAACAATACTACATGGAGTTGGTCAAATATATCCAGTCCCATATTCAGATGCTCTGACAAGGTTTGTTCTATTTTCTTGTCAGATATTATCAGAAATCATTGTTGCAAACACATGTCATTCTATTTAGAAGTGAATCATAGGATTTTGGCTGCAGGTTAGATCTTTGCTGTCCTCTCTCCAGTCTAGTATACTGAGGATCTCGGTCAAGGATGCTCATGATGGTCAAACAAAAGGTTTTCAAGTTATTCTGGTTTCTTTCTCGTGGATATTCAGTGCTAAGTTGAATGACTTAATGAAATTTCAGATATGCTTTAATTTGTATCTGTATATTCTCAGAATCCAACTGATAAGGTATCCTATTAGATCTTATGAAATTCAATCCATATACTGCTCGTCAATAATGAGGTGAATTAACCTGATTCATGTGATGAAATTTATACATATAGGACTAAATTCACTATTGAAAATCATACTCTGATTGTTCCCTCCACCTCTCCCCAACATGCACTGTCCCCACCATGTACTCTTCCAAAAAGGAAAATGAACAAAAGCTAGCTTTTGATTGGTGCATGAAGATAATACTATGAATTATATCTTGCATTAAATCTTGATTTTATTGACAAAGAAACAAGAAATTAGAAATGAAGCTTGAGTTTATATGTTCACTATAAAGGGGCTACGTATAACCAACCATTTAACAGAGAGCATAAAAGAACTTTGTGGTATGTGACTATTGAAAATATTTGACTTGATAAATTGATGAAGATTGTCTTATACAATGCAACCACTTATTTGGTGATATAGTACATCAGGAACACACTTATTAATTACGCCCTATTAATAAATCTTCTCAAATTTATTGACCAGTCAATTGACTATTATATCTATCTACTTTTATTTTAATTTCAGGTGCTACAAAACCTTTTGAAGCTATATTTGTGTCTTCTAAAACCAATAGCAAGATTGAATTTGATCCGTTAATTGTGATCCTTCATGGAGGGCCCCAAGACGTCTCTTTGTCATACTTTTCTAAGTATTTGGCTTTTCTATCTACAGTTGGATACAGCTTGCTGATTGTAAATTACAGGTAGCCAACATACTCTTGAACTTCCAAGCATTAGTTTGGTTCAGTATTGTTATGCCAAGAGAGATGGAAGTAACATCATAAACTTAAATATTTTAAATAATTAGGTACCTAATTTGAAAAAAAAAATTATTGGGAACAAAAGTTGGTCACATATTGAGGACATGAAACTTATTTATGCTTTTAACTCATAAAAATGGATGTAAGACTATTGCCTTTTTTATGCAAAACATGCTTAATTGACTTCACTAGCGCGAAGTACCTGTCAAAGAGGATTGGTTGTAGATCCTATCATTTGAATCCTTAGAAAAGGAAGCAAGTTTACAGTAGGAAAAAACTAGAATACCAGAGAAAATAAAGAACACGACTCTTTGCAGAATAAGTCTATAGAGTTTAAACGAGAATGTTAGCATATATGAAGTTTAAATAGCTTCCCGTGAAGTAAAAAATACTCAGTCTGATATTGGAATGGGAAATAAATGTGGATACCTATCTGTAAGAGCTACATTAGGAATTTAGAAATTGAAATGAATTATGGGAATTGTGAAGGTTTAGTTAGACTTCATAATGGTAAACGCTGAGGAGTTCAAAGTGAAAGGCTGGTCAATTTTTTGTTATGCTATAAGAACACTGAAAAAATATACTTCGATAAAATTTCCTGGACACAAGTCTTTCATTCTCCATATGCATCCTAATTATATTGTTTAAAAGTTTGCACTACTCGGGCTGCTTTTCTAGAGAAATAAATGTCATTGTCAACACCCATAAGGAAACTCATTATAGCCACGTACAGCATAGAACCTTTAGATGTCAAAACATGGATAAAGAATGTTTTTAATTGTCCATTTTGAGGTTTCATATAATGTTATTATTTCTCAGAGGTTCATTGGGATTTGGTGAGGAAGCATTGCAATCTCTTCCAGGGAATGTTGGGTCTCAGGTATTTATTATGTTCTACTTCTGATTCTAAATACTTTGATTAGATTATGCTATAGAAGTAAAGCTTTAATTTATAAGCTAGTTTAGCAATATAGACACGCTAGATTTTCTGGGTCGGACCTTAATTTTAGTTTTTCATATATAGGATGTCAATGATGTTCTCTCTGCCATAGATCATGTCATCAACTTGGGTCTTGCCAGCCCATCTAAGATTACAGTAATGGGCATTTCACATGGTGGTTTTCTGACAACTCAGTTGATTGGCCAGGTGCAATAACTCCACTTAATAGATGTTTTTGTCTCACATGTTGCATTATCAATTTGCTGTAACATACGAACTCTGCATTTGCTGCAGGCACCAGACAAGTTTGTAGCAGCGGCTGCAATCAATCCTGTTTGTAACCTTGCACTGATGATTGGAACAACAGATATCCCTGATTGGTGCTATGTAGAAGCTTGTGGAACCACTGCCAGAAATTGCTTTACTGAACCACCTTCCGCAGATGATTTGACTCTCCTTTATAACAAGTCTCCCATTTCACACGTCTCAAAGGTATGTACATTGAGCTGAATAACCACTTGCAGATTGAATTTCGCTGGTATTTATAAGAGCTCTCAACAAAACCATATTGAAAAAAGAAATCTACCTTGATCATTAAAAAGAAAACCATAAAAAACCCTTTGCTCATTGCAATATAAGAATGTAGAGGCATAGCCATCTCATTACTTCTGTTACCGATGATAATCCCTGCAACCTTTGTTAAGCTTTTGAGCAAACTGAGTGGACCCTATTTTTTTCACTTGTAATGAAGCTTAAATTTCATCTCCCTTTTTCCTTTGTGTCCTTTCTATTGATTCTGTATATGAAGTACTTTATATAGTATTCACATGGACTGATGGAGCTCTTCAAATGATAGTTTTTTTTTTTTTTTTTCCATCTTAAGATACATGCTGAGATTGTCCCCTTAAAACTCCTACTGGTTACAGTTGAATCCTAGAATGATAGTTTGTCTTTTGATGAGTTCTGCAGGTAAAAGCACCAACACTATTCCTATTAGGTGCCCAAGATGTTCGTGTTCCAATTTATGATGGGTTGCAAGTAAGTACTTAGGAACTTTTGGATAGTCACAGTCTTTATTGATACTATTGACAGTAAAATTTGAAATGTTTAAATGTGCAGTATGCTCGGGCTTTGAAGGAGAAAGGTGTAGATGTCAAGATCATTATGTTTCAAAATGATGTTCATGCACTGAAAAGGTAGACAAAGCCTACTAGAATGAGAGAATCACTCCTGATTTTAACTTATGTTATATTTTTGCAGGCCACAATCTGACATGGAATCTTTCCTTAACATTGGGGTGTGGTTCAACAAGTACTGCAAATACGGGGCAAGTGAATCACAAGATTTCCTGAAGACCTAAACGCTCAAGTAATGGATAGAGCCATGAAGAATTAAAAGAGCCACCAACTGTTTGTTATAATAAAAATGAGAACAAACCTGTCTGTTACCCTCTGCTAGAAATGTGTTGGAAATAATAGTGTCAATATATTTTATTTATTTTGCCTATTCCCCTTAATTTTCACCAGCATACTAGGGGACAACGAGAGATATGGTTTTATCAATTAGAGATATGTAGATATATTTTATCAAAGTATAAATAATAATTAGATAAAAATGAAATGATTATATAAATATTATATAATTACTTATGAATAGAATTTCAAACAATCAAAATATTTATTAATTTTACAAGTGGAACAAAATTGATAACATCAAAAATAAGTTTTTAATTTTATTGTATTAAGTTAAATTATTTTTTATTTGTGCTAAATTTTCACTTTTCTCTTAAATCACTACAGAAATATACTTCCTATACTTGTGAAGTATTTTTCTACATTATTAATTTTGCTAACAAATAAAAACATACTATATAAATGAAACACAACAAAAGATATCCTTCAAAACAAAAATTAAAAAAAAGATCATATAATATTGGGAAGTAAAAATATATATTTCAAATAATCATATATATATATATATATATATATATATATATATATATATATATATATATATATATATATATTTCATAACTTTAACACAATATACATATTATTTTCTTTACTGGTTTATTGTTTATTTATTATTATGATAATGTATTTTAAATCCAATAAAAGAAATGACATTTGCGTTTTGAGAAAAAAATCTGTGTTAAAATATGCAGGATGTTTGGAAGAACACTCAGCGTCTGTAATTGGTGTGGAAGAGTAGCACCATCTTTGTTTTTCCCACTTTATCTTCCAAATCTTAATCGTAATCCATTTTGTTCATTGTCAACGCTCATCACTCCAACTCTAACAACGCTTCCCCTCACTGCGTAACATTTTCTTCCCTAATCATCCATTTCGTTATTCATTCATTCATTCCTTCATTCTATTTGCTTCAATCTGCTGCAGAAGAAGGTTTTCATTTTCACCACTTTCACCAATGGATGACGAAAACCAAGCCACAGAGCAGGAATACGCCTTTCACTCCGACCTGCTCCACCAATTCACCGCCATCCCCTCCGTCGACAAGGCATGGATCTTCAACTCCCGCGCCGGTCAGTTTCATCCACACCAATCCCCTTCGTGTTTCACTTCACTTCCCAGTGCTCACCATTTTTGTTTCGTTTTGCATGGCAGGTTTGGCTTCGCAGGCAATGTTTTGCGTTAGTCAACCCAACCTTTTGACCAACAAGGGGAAGAAGTCCATCCTCTCCGCTTCCCTGCTCAGGCAAAGCGACGGCACCGTTGCGTTTCACTGGGCTCCCTTTCCGATCGAATTGAGCGGAGTCTCCGCCATGGTTCCGTCGCCTTCTGCCTCCAAGCTGCTGATTGTTCGGAATCCCGAGAATGAAGGTCCTTGCCGCTTTGAAATTTGGAGCTCCTCTCAACTGGAAAAGGAGTTCCATGTCCCTCAATCTAAGCACGGTTCTGTGTACACTGATGGATGGTAAACTTATTATTGCTCTTTTGCATGTTTGAATAATTTTTTGTTCAAATATTAGAAAAAGTAAGATAAAATGAAATAAATATAACTTAAAAATCATCTTTTGCTCATAAAGTTTCTACGATTTAACTTATAAGCTAATTTTAATTTGTGTAGAAACTGAGTTTTACTTTTCTAAAACATGAATTTTATCTTATAAATAAGCTAATTTTAATTTTCGAGAATGTTTCTTTATTTATTTGTTATTATTTTCTTTTCGTATAGTTGTAAGTGCTTCTGAAGTAGTTTATTCAAATAGGTTCTTATACTGCTTTAGCTATGTTTGGGATACACTCTTTTCATAGATGACATTTATAACAGATTAGAAGATCCGAATGTAAAAGGAATTGAGCTTCTTAGTTTAACTTATTATCCACTGTTTAGAAGTTAACTGATAGAGCTCCTATAAGGGTCTTGTAGAGAGGAGAGAACCATAGTGGATAAATAAAAGTGGCAAAGAAAAGTTTTTGTATGAAGAGAAATGGAGAAAAAACAAGGATAGAAATAGAGATACGATTGGAAATAGGTCAGAGGTAGAGTGAAAAAGTAGTGGTAGACAGTAATATTAAACCGACGTACATGTTTGGAAGTGTTTATTTCTCGAGAAACAATTCCTTAGTTTTTAAAAAGTGAAAAATGAGTAATAATTTATTCAATAATGCGCCAAATCAAACTTGTGCACGAAACTCTGTTGCCAGCTAAAATTTATGAGCTGGATTGCTGTTTTGTGTTATTGTAGGTTTGAGGGGATCTCTTGGAATTTGAATGAAACTTGTATAGCGTATGCAGCTGAAGAGCCAGCTCCTGCAAAGCCCACATTCAATGATCTAGGTGGCTACCAGAAACTTAGTTCTTCAGACAAGGATGGTGGTACCTGGAAAGCTCAAGGAGAATGGGAGGAAGAATGGGGAGAGACGTATGCAGGGAAGAGGCAGCCTGCCCTTTTTGTCATCGACATAACTAGGTTTTGTATAATATATGGTTTTATGTTAAATTGACAATGAGGGATGTAACCTTTTAGACAGGAAATGCTAATTACAACAGTTATTTTGCAGTGGAGAGGTACAGGCCGTCAAAGGAATTGACAAGTCTTTGAGTGTTGGACAAGTTGTGTGGGCTCCAGCAATCGAAGGCTCTGTGCAATATTTGGTCTTTGTTGGATGGTCATTTAAGACAAGAAAACTTGGTATTAAGTACTGTTATAACAGGCCATGTGCATTATATGCTGTTAAAGCACCACACCATGACTCAAAAGCAAATGAAACTGAGACGTAGTAAGTGACTTCTGTATTACCTTTCATTTTGAAGGTGAATATCTTTTTATTAAGTTTGGTTTTGCTGAACTAAAGTTTGAAGGTGTATTGATTGATGTAGCTCAACTGAAGATGTTCAGGCTGTTAACCTAACTCAAACCTTAAGTAGTGCTTTCTTTCCACGGTTCAGGTAATAGCCAGGATCATTTTTCTTTTATTCTATTTTTTTCACATGCTGAAACGAAGTCCCACACCCTAGGCCCCATAAAAAGGTAGAATTTTTAGTTTTCCAGTTTTTGGTGTGCAAATAACATATTAGTCTGAGTATTTTACACTCGCGCTCTTGTATTTATCTCAGACTTTGCCCAATACCCCACCGATTTGGGGTCCTGCAGGATACCTCTTGATTGTTTAAAAAATTGCATTACACTAGTCCCCCTTATTTTTTTCACAAATATTACATGAGCACGATTGTTGTACATGTTAAAAAAATAGGGGTATGATGTGAAAAATGAAAAACTCTTAGCAGGATTCATCATAACTTACATCATAGGTTATTGACAAGATGATAAAAGAGTTAACTAATCGTGAAAGTAAGTGGTTACTGCTTCAGCTGATTATTTTCATGGCTATCAATCTCCAGAATCTGAGAGCGATACTTGCCACTGTGTGGTGGCTAAAGCATTATAAATACCTTTTTCCACAATATGATTTCATTTTAACAAAGTTATATTTTTTATTTTTATACTTTTGAAAAGGCTGTAGAATTCTCCGTCAACTGCCTATATTTGTAGAATGTGAAATTACTCTCTGAGGCCTATATTCCTTGAGACTTACATTACATTCTCCATTATCTGTTTTTCCTAGTAAGATGTTTGAGAAACTATAACTCAAACATTTTCCTGAAAATTATTTACGTTCTAAAATGGAACATGTCATCACTTATCTGTTTTAGTCATATGGAAGTAGTTCATCTTTTTCTTTTATTTTGAAATTTAAGCAATGAGTTATTAGTAATAAGTATGTGAATTAATGTCTGTCAACTGCCCGTATTTGGAGAATATGAAAGTAATCTTTGAAACATATATTCCTTGAAACAGACATTAGATTCTACATTATTATATATATTTTTTCCTTGTAAGATTACTTCTATAAGAGTAATCTTTTGCACCGACTTTCCCTGACCTGTGTACCAACTGCCAATTTTTGGAGAAACTGAAAGTAATCTTTGAGGCATATATTCCTTGAAACTTACATTACATTCTCTATTATGAGTGTCTTCTTGTAAGACGTGTGAGAAATACTGCTGATTAAAAGCTGTCCAAATCATCTCAAACTTTCTCCTGAAAGTTTAGTTACCTTCTAAAATTGTACACATCATCACTTGTCAGTTTTAGTCACATGCATCTCTTTTTTTTTTTTTTTTCCTGAAAGTTAAACAAAACTTATCAGTAATATGAGTGTGAATTTGATTTCTATGATCTTGATTCCTATGCATTAATTTTCTACCAGCCCGGATGGAAAGTTTCTTGTATTTGTATCTGCAAGAAGCTCAGTTGATTCTGGCGCCCACTCTGCTACAGATTCACTTCATAGAATGGATTGGCCTAAGGATATGAAGCTTTATCAATCTTCTAAAATTCATGAAGTGGTAATTTTTTTTTTCTTGTCTAATTTAACTTTAATCTGAACAGATGCCACTGAGATCTATTTCTTTTGTTTCTCTTTTATTTATTCATTTTTTCATAGAGTATGAACTTCTCAATTATCCTATGCTTAAGAACTTTTCTTAGAAAATATAAAATTTTAACTATGAATCTCTGTATGTTTATGGTTTTACATGAAATAATTTGTTAAAAGCTTTTTCTGTAATGGTTGAGTGGGGACAATGTTCTTGTTGAAAATCTATATAATTTGTTTCAGTATCTATACTGACAAAACAGGAATTTTCCAGTTGGTTTTCAGTGGTTAGCATGTTCCGCACAGTAACTTGTTATCGTTTCAGAATCATGGCTTCAATTTCCATAGAAGATAATGAATGGATGGGTATCTTTCACAGAATCATGTCTAGCATTAATTTCATGAATCATGTGGCTGTTTGTACTGAGGGATTCTTGCTGTTAGCAATGTTTTAAAAACCTAATACTAGTTTCCTGAAGCAACACCCAGACGTAACCTATGAACTCACTTTTATATTTTCTAAAATAAATGTGGAAATATTCATTTTGTTTTTTATTGCTTCTTGGCAATGTCTTTTTTTGTCTCCCAAACCCATACTAAATTTTTTGCCTTTATTTCAAATTTTTAAGATTCCAGTTGTGTTGTTTGCGGAGGATGGCAGCTTCCCAGGGCTTTACTGTTCAAATATCCTTAGTGATCCATGGCTTATCGATGGCCAGACCTTAGTTATAGCTTCTGTATGGCACAGCAATCAAGTTTTACTTTCCATCAATGTGCTGAGGTAGCTATGATAGCGGTAATACATTTTGTTATGTACGTGTAAATCTTTATGCAAATCATGACGATCAACATTCTACATTTTCATCAAATGTAGTGGAGAAATATTGCGAATCACCCCTGATAACTCAAATTTCTCTTGGAGTCTTCTTACATTGGATGGGAACAATATTCTTGCTGGTACTAACCGTTAGCTGCTCAATTTGTCTTTGACCATATACTATTGGAGTGATGACACATGTTAATTTATTCTAACTTGTTCAACTTTATATAGTTTCTAGCAGTCCAGTAGACGTTCCTCAAATCAAGTATGGAGCTATTGTTAAAAATACAACTAATGATAAAGAATGGAGTTGGTCAGATGTCTCAAATCCCATATTTAAGTGCTCGGACAAGGTTTTGTTCATTTTCCTTTTCGAATATTTGTAGAAATTAATTAAAAGAAAGTGTTACATGCTCAGTTGTATCATTGGAGATTGGGTACAGGTTAGGTCATCGGTCTCGTCTCTTACATCCAGTATAATGAAGATCTCAGTCAAGGATGCTTCTGAAAGCTTAACAAAAGGTATCTTTCTTATTTGGAGTCTTTAGGCTAATTAAATGCAGGGATTTGCCTAGCTTTTAACCTTACCACCAATGGCTAAAGTAAACTCTCGTGGCATTATGTGGCTCATGATATCTACAATAGTTCTGCAACATGATCAATTGAACACTCAAAGAAGAAGAAACCTAGCCAAATAATTGTATTGGACATCTAATGTTGAGTAGTATAGTATATGAGGAATGTTATTCATTCTCCTTAGCATTCTTACTTCATAAAAAGTAAAGAAAAAAGTTTATGATTGGTTCATGAAGATGATAATGAAGATGATGCTAAGCTCTAAATAGAACCTGTATAAAGGTGCTGAAATTGAAATTTTGAAAAGCTAAATTATGCTAGGGAACAATAGAGAATAAAGACGGAGAAACTTTAGTAGAACTGTCTTGTCCTTTATGGATAGTACTAGTAGGGTTAGGTGTGGCTGAACTTGTAAGGATAAACAGTAGCAACATATAATTGATAGTTATTTTCTGTGTAAGATTGAAGTGATTTGATGGTTTCGATGATCTTGATCATCCCTAAAGCTATACAACTGATAGCAGAGTTGAGTTAAAAATAAGTAAGTCGAAAAGTCAAAGGCATTTTGTTTGCTTGACCTTTGGTTACACAGACAAGGTTACTCAAATTTCTTTTTGAGGAATTTATTTTCTTCCTTTTCGTTCTGTCACTTCAATTTCAGGTGCTAGTCAACCTTATGAAGCTATATTTGTGTCATCAAAAACTAAGAAAAGTGAGGCATGTGATCCACTAATTGTGGTCCTTCATGGGGGACCACATTCTGTCTTATTGTCAAGCTTTTCAAGGCCATTGGCTTATCTTTCTTCAGTTGGATATAGCTTGTTAATTGTTAATTACAGGTAAACAATATCCTCTTTTGTTCCCAAGCATTTGATCAAGGCCATACAAATTAAATTCACGAGTTTGATGTGTTCAATCGTGTTCCTGATGATTCTTTACATAGTGTTTGACCAGGAGATGGATTGTTATTCTCACTGTGATGCTCTTTCTAATCAGTGCTGGGAGACTTGGTATCTTTGAGCTTGAATCACACATAAAAGAAATAGCACTACTAGGTCTATAAAGCTGCATTATGTCATTAGTTATAAGTATTAATTCTCTTATGAACTATAGGTCACATCCTGAATTTAGAGAGAGCTTTGGAATTTTAAAGTTGTTTGTCATATATGCTAAGTGTTTTAATGTAAAACAGAATAAGGTCGCTTTAGATACCCAACTATAGATGAAGATATGTCTAACTATAGTCTGTTCTAAGCTTACTTGATAATATTTCTCAGAGGCTCAGTAGGATTTGGCGAGGAAGCCTTGCAATCTCTTCCAGGAAAAGTCGGCTCTCAGGTATGTGGTAATTTTCTGTATTTTTTTTTCTAAATTCTTCACTTGACAATACTGTTATGCTATCTATCCAACTACATCTCACCTTCAAAACCAAGTTCCAACTCTCAAAACCATTATCATATTCTGGAGATATTTTTTTTTTTCATGAGGTTGTATCTGATCATGATTTGGTACATGCAGGATGTCAACGATGTGCTCACTGCTATTGATCATGTCATTGATTTGGGACTCGCCAGTCCTTCAAAGATTGCAGTTCTTGGTGGCTCACATGGTGGCTTTCTGACAACCCACTTGATTGGCCAGGTGCAACTAGTTCTGTTACTTTTAAATTCTGATTGTAACAGTTATTATGATAATTGAACCATGGATTTATATTAACTTTAAAAAGGTCTATAGCACATAATTATTTGATTGAATAGTCACAGAATTAGTTTATGGTACTGAGGGCTGCTTATCCTTTTTTAGTGTTGACTGACATTATTACAACAACTTCAACATAATAATTGTTGTTGAAAGTATTGGTGACAAAATGGGTCACAAAGGATGGTGCCGTTCTGGTACGACATTAAGAAGAGAGAAACTGAGAAGGGATATGATGAATTTCGTGTTCTGTACCCAAATAATAAAGAAAAAAAAAATCAATACCTGATAAAGAAATATTTGGTAAGATGTTTCCCTGTAAAATCATATCATATCTCCCAATTTATTATTATCAAACCATACTTTGTACACTTCCTTTAAGCTGGAGCATGTATATCACGAGACAAATTTGTTACAAATGTTATTAACACAAGACTCCTTAAGAGAGCCATGTTAACTAGTTGGTTGACAAATAATAAATTTAACATGCCCCTCAAGCTGGAACATGTGTATTATGATTTAAGCTTATTACAAATGTAGTCGGAGGGCATGGCAGTTGCTGTTAAGCAAAAACTGCTTAGACAGCATAGTGGCTGCTGGTGAGAAAAATTGGTCAGAGGGCATGGCAGTTGCCAGAAAACAATTCTCAGAGGATACAGTGGATACCCTAAAGCATGAATGCTTTGAAAGCATGTCAACTGCTAAGAAGCAACAAGAAAAATGCTCAGAGGGTACAATAATTGTCGGAAGAGCAGAAAATGGTCATTGCACAACAAGGAGATATTCCAATCGCTGGCCAAAAAATTCGTTGGGAAAATATCAGCATTGAACATCAACCGTAAAAAGCTCCCTAGATAAATGTCAATGATGAAAAATATCTGCCAAAAAATGTTGGCAGTGAACCATACCTGCCAGAAAAAATCGAAATTTTGTTTCTATCCAAGGAATAAACAAAGGCAAGGATAATACTTTAACATACGGAAGCTGTGTAGAAGATTAACTACACAAAAGAATAGCTAAACTTATATTTTATTTTCTATATATATATATATAACTCATTTTCTATTAGAAATATTATTGATATTTCAAAAATGGTGAAGAGTACCGTGCCAGAAAAGCGTTGCAGTGAACAGTATTTGTTGGAAAAATCTCAGCAGTGAAACAATGTGTGGCACGGAGAAAACAGAAATCGGTTTCTAAAAGAATTTTAAACCTACGAGCAATGGACCCTCTAGGAAAGCATGGATCTTGCTAGGTTCTTGATACTATCTTGAATGGATTGGTGACAGATTAAGTCAAGGTGAATGATAATACTCTGATACCATATTAAATTTCGTATGTTGTTAACAGTTGTGATTTCATAGATGAACATGGGAAATAAGGCGGTTTGAACCCTGACATCTATTGGTGTCCAGAATTTCTTGAACATTTTAAACAAACCCGGGTTATGTATTTTGAAATGTTTGCTGAACAATACATTAACTGTACATATTAACAGTATGGAACAATAAATTCAACTTTAAAATTTAATTGGTATTAGAAGTAACTTATATTTGGTAGAAATTACCTTGCAATTAACTCAGCATAATTTTTATAAAAAAATTTAACTAATGTGACAAAGCTGTATATAGGTGGGCATTTAACTAAGTTTGCAAAACTAATATCCACTTTAATAGTGTAGTGACTTTGTCTTTTAAAAGTTTGGGCTTTTACAATTCCGTTGTGGTTTTGTTTTTCATGTATTTCTGATTTCTGTAGGCACCTGAGAAATTTGTTGCAGCCGCTGCTAGGAATCCTGTGTGTAACCTTGCACTGATGGTTGGTACAACTGATATCCCTGATTGGTGCTATGTGGAGACCTATGGAACCGAGGGTAGAGACAAGTTTACTGAAGCACCTTCAGCAGCGGATCTAACTCTATTTTATAGCAAATCTCCTATTTCACACCTCTCAAAGGTTTGCAACCCAGATATGGTTTTGAATATTAAACTGTAGTTATATTATTAATCAGTATGGTAAGCATGCTTCAAAGTAAAGGATTAGAAAATAACAATTGCAAGAGCACTTGTATTAATAACAAGCCTGAAGCTTTGGCATCAAGGAATAGTTGAGGATTAATATTATGAACAAATGCATTAACTATTTTAATTTTTCATGATCAATGAGACTTTTCTTGCCTAGAATTTTAATTTTTTTCATTTTTTCCTCTTATTCCTTTGAATTGCATGATGAAGTTTTATTGTAGCATCCAGTAAACTGGTCTCAATGTTACTGATCCACCACACAACTTAATATGAAGTCTGTTTATGACATTTCGTGCTGCTTGCTGTTAAAATCTTGTATTGACGATTTATATTTTAATTATATGTTCAGGCAAAAACACCAACGCTTTTTCTACTTGGTGCCCAAGATCTCCGTGTTCCAATTTCGACTGGACTACAAGTAAGTATTATTGAGCTTCAACATATAGCTGCAAACTCTGAGGTGATTTTGCCTTATAAACTAGAACAGTATGATAGATCAATAAAACCATATTGTTTAAATTTGTAGTATGCTCGGGCTTTAAGGGAGAAAGGAGTACCAACAAAAGTCATCTTGTTTCCAAATGATGTTCATGGAATTGAAAGGTAAACAAATCTTAACACAAACATCTCTCTTTCTTCTATAATGATGGCCTATTCAGGTAAATTTGTTCACTAGAGAAAACAATATTAAAAAATAGTGAAATAAATTTCTCCATAAATTAATACTAGCTTATGCGTTAGATATCTAATTTTGGAGAAGTTAATAGAAGAGATGTTTTGCAAATTACTGATTTTAGTTTAGTACAAATCCACGTTTGTTCCCTATTAAACTTTAATTGCTGATTTGGTTAGTTGTTAACAGAAAATTTCAAATATATCTCAGAGAACAACATATATTAAGGTTAATCGTCAAATTTACTATTAATATCATACATAAATGAGTAATTATCACATGCATATAAATAACATTTCTTGTAAATAATTAGATTACATGTTAACATTGCATCAAAATTACTTTTGAGATTAATATATTACAGGCACCAAAATGGCATATTTGTGAATCTATAAGAACTAAAAGTTTAAGGCTTTTACTTTACACAGTTTGCCTTTATTCTTGATTACTTCTCTTATAATAATTGCAATTGATAATATTGTTTGGTTCCTCTTTTGTTCAGACCACAGTCCGACTTTGAAAGCTACCTTAACATTGCGATCTGGTTTAACAAGTATTGCAAATGAGATGAATTTTCAGTCAAGTGACTTGATATTGAGCCATCATGCCCTTAATATTATTGTAATATTGGGGCAGTATATTTTATTTCTGAAAAGGAGAGTGTGGAGCATACTGTATTTGTAATTGGAATTTCTATCTATTTTTAATAAAAAGAATAATTCACTCAAGGTAATGTTGTAGCTTCGGGTTATTAAAAGCACGAGACACTGAATTATCACCGAATTTTCCATTGTTTATTTATTTGCGGATAATTTTGTTTGAGATTTTGTACAAACCAAGGATGATTGTTTTTATGTTGAGCAATCTTTTTAGCATTCTTATATTTCTTATAGCATCTATGAAAAGAAGTCCAAATTTTTCATTAGTTGGAAATATTAATCTATTTTAAGTTGTGTAATTTGAAATTCAAAAATATACTTTGAATTATCACTCTAAAAACAATTTTAGATGACACTATTTTAGATCTTGCAATTTATAATATATTTCTAAATTTATAAATCTGAAAATAATGTAAAAATATATTTGGATTATATAATTCAAAATATTTCTTATATTTCATAATTTAGAAATATATTTCTTATTGTACAATATAAAATATAATCTATAATATATTTTGAAATAGCAAATATATTTTGGATTGTATAATTTGAAATATATTTTTATGTAATTTGAAGATATACTTTTTATTACATAATTTATAAATCCAAATATGTTTTTGGATTCAGAAAGAATGCCTATTGAAATTATATAATTTTCGGATACACAACGAAATATAATTTTGGATTACATTATAATGTTTAAATTATGTAATTTGAAATATAATTATGAATTATAGAACATAATATATATTTCTAGATTGGATAATCTATTGTTATTTTGGTTTATGTACTCTATAATAATATTCTCTGAATTGCAAAATTTAGAAATGTCTTGAATTATTATTATTATTATTATTATTATTATTATCATGAAATATATTTAGAACAAATTATGAGATGTGAAAGATGAAGTGGGAAAAGAAAATATGGGGGTACAAAACCCTGCCTTCTTTTAATGTTATGAATCAGGGGAGGGCCCAAAGAACATCGGCATATCAGAAAATACGAAAGAATAAGATAAAGGAATTCAAAAGCGCAGAAGCAACTCCCTCGTCGTCGTGCTCTGCAGCACTGAGGTTTGATACCAATGCTGGCCAATCTTTTGGGTTTCACCAACACACTTCCTTCTCCACCCGATTCCTCTGCTTTCATTCCCACTAAAACCTATCACTCTCCCAATAAATATCCTTTCAACAAACTGAGTTTGGATAAAAATGCTGATTCCAGCACCCCAAAGAAGAGGGTCGATAAGAAGCTGCACTCCACGTGTTCGACGAGATGGGTCTCTCACGGTGGACGCATTCCTTCCCTTCTCCACGCTCTCGACACCATTCACGACTTGGATAACGCTCTAAGACAGTGGGAGGAGACTCTGTCCAGCAGGGAAATAAGTGCAATTCTGAAGGCCCAGGTCTCTTGGCAGAGGGCTCTGCAAATTTTCGAATGGTTCAAGGAAAAGGGTTGCTATGACTTAAACGTCATTCACTACAACATAATGCTCTGGACCCTTGGCAGAGCGCGCAAGTGGGGGCTTGTGGAGAATTTGTGGGGCGAAATGAATGCTAAAGGGGTTGCACCTGTGAATTCCACGTATGGGACCTTGATTGATGTTTATAGCAAAGGTGGCCTCAAAGAAGAAGCTCTTGCTTGGCTTCAGAGGATGCAGAATCAAGGAATGGAGCCTGATGAGGTCACCATGGGGATTGTTGTTTTGTTGTACAAGAGGGGGGGAGAGTTCCGAAAAGCTGAAGAGTTCTTCCGAAGATGGATTAGAGGTGAACCTTTTAGATTAGGGGTTAGTCATAATTTTGCAGTTTATGATAAAGGATCACGTGCCAATGTTTGTTTAAGCTCGAATACATATACTACCTTGATTGACACGTATGGGAAGGGTGGTCAATTTCGCGCAGCATGTGAAACTTTTGCTAGGATGATCAGACAAGGCATGACCTTGAATACAGTGACACTCAATTCAATGATTCACTTATATGGAAATTGTGGAAGGCTACAACAAGCTTGTTTGTTGTTCCAGAAAATGGGAGAGTTTCGGTGCCGACCAGACACTTGGACGTATAACATTCTCATTTCGGCTTATATTAAAAATAATAATGTCAACATGGCAGCTAAATGTCTTGCAAGGATGAAACAGTCCTGCCTTGAGCCAGATGTTGTGAGTTACCGTATCCTCTTGTATGCATACTCGCCAAGGAAGATGGTCCAAGAAGCGGAAGAGCTTGTTCGGGAGATGGATGAAAGGAATCTTGCAATTGATGAGTTCACCCAATCTGCTTTGACTAGAATGTATGTAGAATCAGGTATGCTTGAGCAGTCATGGTTGTGGTTCAGGAGGTTTCACCTAGCTGGGAATATTAGTTCTGCCTGTTATTCTGCTAATATTGACGCTTATGGAGAGCGAGGGTACACTTTAGAAGCAGAGAAAGTATTTATGTGCTGCAAAGAAAAGAAGAAGCTCACTGTCCTCGAGTTTAATGTGATGATTAAAGCTTATGGGATAGGAAAATGCTACGATAAAGCATGCCAATTGTTTGATTGTATGAAGAAATTTGGTGTTGTTGCAGACAAATGCAGCTACAGTTCTCTCATACATATTTTGGCCAGTGCTGACAAGCCGCACGATGCAAGATTTTATCTTGAAAGAATGCAGAAAGCAGGACTTGTGAGTGACTGTGTTCCATATTGTGTTGTGATAAAAAGCTTCGCGAAGTTAGGGCAATTGAAAATGGCTGAAGAATTATACCAAACGATGCTTGGATACTCCGTGCAGCCTGATGTGATTATTTATGGTGTTTTTATCAATGCTTTTGCTGATGCAGGAAGTGTTAAAGAAGCCAACAAATATGTTAATGAAATGCGAAAGGCAGGATTGCCAGGGAATCCAACTATATATAACTCTTTAATTAAGTTGTATACTAAATTAGGCTACCTGTTAGAAGCTCAAGAAACATACAAATTGCTTCAATCGTCAGATGAAGGTCCTTCTACATTTTCCTCTAATTGTATGATTGATCTTTATACTGAACTTGTTATGGTTGAACAAGCAAAAGAGATATTTGAGAGCTTGAAGAAGAAAGAAATTGCAAATGAGTTTTCGTATGCAATGATGCTATGTATGTATAGGAAAATCGGAAGATTGAATGAAGCCATTCAAATTGCAACACAGATGAGAAGACTAGGTCTTTTGACTGATGTATTGAGTTATAATAATGTGCTTGGTTTGTATTCTTTGGATAGGAGGCTAAGGGAAGCTACAGAAACTTTCAAGGAAATGATAAAATCTGGCATTCAACCAGACGATTTCACATTTAGAGCCCTTGCTAACATTTTACTGAATTGTGGAGTTTCAAAGCGGGCGGTTGGCAGGCTAGAAGTAATGGTGAAAAGGGATTCTCCTCATGGTTTGAAAGGATGGATGGTGGCACTCTCATGTGCATCTGAAGGAGATAATTCTCCAAAAAAATAGATGTGCTTAATGATGGAGCCTACATTAGAAAAGCATGATTGGAATTTACCTTGTCTGGCTTTCCTCTGGTGCTGGGTTTCCTTTAATTTGGTTACTTGGCTGAGGCTATGATTGGAGCATTTCAAGCACGGCATTTAGAATTACTAATGGTAATTTCTATGATAATCTGTTATAATTAGGCAAAGTATATGGGAATATATGAAATATGAAGATAGGATAAATTGGTATCAATTATATTTTGTTCCAGAGTTGCTGCACGTTGCTATTCATTTCTTACTTCACCATTTTCTCCACCAGAATAATTCCAAGATTTGAAAGAGCATACTTTTACCTAGTCATAACTACAATTCTCCCCTGTTTTGTAGGATTCTTGGATGGGAAAAAGTTTTGACTCCTTTTACGCGTATTCTTGAAGGTCAGTAATGGGAATTGAAGTGTTGACACTCTTTGGTTGGAACTAAATGAACAGCTTTTCCCTTTTTTCCTCATTTCAAGGACGTAAGTCATTTAGTATACACGAGGAATAGGAATAGAATGAGTAAGAAAATAGAGGAAATCTAGAAATATCATACCAATATTTTAAATGTATAGTATGGAAATTAATCAAAAGAGATTTTCAAACTAAATTCATCTCACTGATTACTACTGGGCCAATGAATTAATTCTGTATCTAATTATCGGTGGTTCGTATTTGGAATGCATTTTCCCTCTATTGTTTTAGTTTAATATTTGCAATTAGCCCTTGATGATATTTGTTAAGTAAATGTTCAGATAAATTGTGCGCAATTTTGGGAAGTTTTTTGTTTTTTTTCTGGAGATATCAGTCCTACTTGCTAGCTTCTTTGTTGTTTGGAGAAGATATGGTTTCAGTAGAGGTTCTTAATCCTGCACGCCTCATTGTTCAGGTATACTTTAACATTATTACCTGAAGCCAGCATGATTGTCAAAATGTTGAACTAACTTTATACTTTAGCTGCATTCTAGTGCCATTTGCAACTAAATGAAACTCTATCCTGGAAAGTTTGTTATTCCATATGAAAGTCTTTACTCGACATACTGGTGGTCAGTACTCAATTATTATTTGTCAGAGTTACATACTTAAATATCATGCAATTCAAACAGGTGTGAGGACTTTTTCTTTGTATTTCAGCCCATTTTAGGACTCAAACGGTCATGTACTCTACGGAATGCCTGAATCTGACAATTGTTTTGGCCAAGTCTAAGCTTACATTTTCATCCCAATAGAAAGTAAGCAATTTTGCATGCTATCTTTTGGGGGAGACCTTTTCATTATTTATGTCTAGTATATTTATCACTTTTTTCCGACTTTTTTCAGCTTGAAGAAAAAGTACTTTTGTTGCCGGCAGATCTAATGGAAAGCTATAGAAAGCTACCAGAGAAGTATGGTTGCATCCCCATTTGGTTTTCCCCAATTATACAATTTTAGTCATTCTATTTTAATAAAATTGCAAACGCCAAATTTCAATAAA
Organism: Vigna mungo; assembly: GCA_036885675.1. Classification (NCBI taxonomy): domain Eukaryota; kingdom Viridiplantae; phylum Streptophyta; class Magnoliopsida; order Fabales; family Fabaceae; genus Vigna; species Vigna mungo. Next base: position 210,663 of record CP144692.1, read on the forward strand.
ATTTGAATCACTTCCCCTTTGTTTTTAAATTTTTCATTTTCTATTTACAAGTATAGCACAATTGCATAAACCCTCTCATCCTTCTTTTCAAAATTACCTTAACTCCCTTATTTAAATATCATTAAATCATAAAGTTCCATCTGATTTTCTTGAACAAAATGTTATAATGTCAATTATGCTGTAATATTTATGTGGTGTTTTTTTTGTATGGTTTTTCTTTATCCAGATTAGTTAAAATATTTTACTACAGTATATATGCACTTCAGTATCTCAACATACTATGTAATAGTTGAGATGAGACTCTGTCTATTCTGAAAAAAGTGTTGCAAACATGGAACTCTTTTGTTCGATCGTGTTACAGAATTAGACTCTACTTGAAAATTGCTTTGAAGAAATTTCAATTGAAGTTAAATCGTAATTTTTATTTCTTTTCGACTTCTATTTCGCGATATTTTTTTTATTTCATTTGCTTATAGTCCAATTCACCTTGAGATATGATACATTCGTTCAATATTTCATCAAAAAAATATTGTAGAAAAGTTGAAGTGACTGGTGTTCTAAAATGGAGGAACTACACTTTCTTTATCTGTTACTCTTAGATTATAAGGTTTTCTTCCAAAGAGAAAAGGATGAATATGTTATATCTCATAGAAGATGAAGTTATAGTCTAGAATAACTTTCATCCCACACTATATTATTCTAATTTTCTTTTTGATATTGAAAATTTGATTTATGGTATTGCAATATTATACCACGAAACAATACCGACTTTTTAAAAACATTATGCTTGTTTATAGTAATGGATATCAAAGAATAAAATTAGTAATAGATAAAAGATGAATACTTTTAATAAATACTCGTAAATAGTAGATATTTGGTATTTGTTGTCAATAATTGTGTTCTAATTATCCACTTGACAATAATTGTGTATAAATATTATGGTATTCCTATTCTTAGATATTTGGTATTTGTTGTCAGTAATTTTTAAAAAAAATTAAGTAATAAACATTAATAATTGAAAAACTATTTAAAGTTCAATTTTATATATTTCTTGTTCTTTATTTAAACTTATGGAATTATAATTATTTAAAAATACTAACTTTATTTAATTTTATATATTGCAGCGTAACTTGTTTAAGTTTATATTTTTCACAGACTCATTTTATGTGTACTAAAATTTATAGTGCAACTTTATTTAAATCATAAAAAATTTATGTGAATTTTACAAAAGATAAAAAGAGTACTCGTGGTATTGATTGATATTCACATATATAAAATAATTCTTATTCTCTTTCAAGTTATTACATCATAAGTAACAAATGAGATTTTTCTAGATAAAATCTATTTTGAGGATTAAATTTCTCGTCAATTGGTTTACAAATTACATAAATTTATTAATATACAACTTTTTTTACGATATATAAATTACACAATTTTTTTAATGTAATAGAAAGTTACATAAATATCTTACAATATATGAATAATTGACATGGGAATTATAATTTTGTAAAATTAAAAATGTTATTAGAAACTAAAACCATAAAAAAATTATTAAAACTGAGAATCTAATAATTGTTTCTATAAAAATCAAAAACATAAAATAAATCTATTATATAAGACTTGAAATATATTTTAGTCTTGAAATAGAGCAAAGTAGAAACCAAGGGCTTTGAATGGCTGTTTCCACTATAAAAAGGCATTTTGGAGCTTCAAAATCAAACGGGGCTTTCTCCCAAACCTTCCATTTATCGGTAAAGTATCAGTCTTTGGCTTCCTCTCATTATGCACTTGTTGCTGTGGCCACGTTCGGAGATCTTGAGATTCTTTTCTCTCTCTTCACATTCCAAATGTGAATGCTCTTGAAAGTTTGAAGCGTATAAATTTCTTGTTTTGTGTTCACATCATCTTTAACAATACCAACTTCTCCTCCAAAACTCGACCCCCTTGTGCTCCTAATGCTAACCACCAAAATTTCTTGCAAAACAATGATGTGGGTATTCGACCCCAGTCCCAGATAGGTTATGGCGGTCACCAAGGCCAAAACTTGATGAACCCTTTTATGCAGCCACTACCCATAAATTCAGCACCTTTCGCTTCGTTGTCATTTCTGTGGTAATCGTTTGTTCTACGCTGAATTTCATTTTCGTCCTTTAGAAGTTGGGAAATATGGCGTGGAGGCTTTTGGCATTACGCCCTCTCACTAAATTTCACTTCCACAACAATCTCTCCTTCAATTCCTCATTTCCAAAAACAAGGTACTAATTTCAAATCTTGTTTTACATTTCTAGGACTAGTCTTGTTTTCATTACTATCCAATCTTGAACACTGCAAACAAACAAAAAAAAAAAGTGCATTTTATTATATTGTATTTTTGCCTACTTAAAGTAAAATGAGGATGCTAGAAAGACAAACTTTAGAATTGTAGTGAAAAATATAAAAAGGAAATTGGAAGGTAATATTTCAGTTTACTACACTAATCATTTTTGGAGTTTTTTTTTCTTCTTTGGTTTAGCTTGTAGTATTGTGTGAGAATAAAAGAAACATAATTGAAACAGAAGTTTGCTTCAATATTGACTTACACTGCTGTAGCTTGGACTATGCAGTGTGCAAGGTTCGTGGCCAGGAACCTATTTTTTATCAGCTCTATTATATGAAAACATGTTCCATCCTGGGAAGCATAAGCTTTCATTCATGTTCATTTCTGAAGTATAACAATAAGGTTGCAGAGGAACACTATCAGGATTCTGAGAAGGCCCCGAGTGGTAATGAGGGTAATGGCAATGCCAAAGAAAATAAGAAAAAATTGAAAGGGAAAAGAGCAGTTGTAAGATGGCTGAAGTTCTTTAGATTTAAGAAGAAGAAAGAGTATGAAAGGATGACATCAGAGGAAAAAATTTTATACAAATTGTTGAAGGTAAGTTTTATTTTTTATTTTATATGGACCTTTCTATTGTTTTCAAACAGTATGTATGGTTTTACTGATTCTTTATTTTTTGCACCTTTGCCTCCCTGTTCTTGCAATATCTATACATACGTTTGTATTTCTTATTAGTATTTTCATACTACTCATGGCTTGTGTTTACCTTTTAGCCTGAAACACTAGGATTCTGTCACATATTCATGAAATAGTGATGCTCTTGATAAAAATAAATCTATTGGCTGTTGGAAAATTTGTAATGGAATAGTGTTTTCTTCTAATGTATGCTAAAACATGCTTATGAAATCAACTGGAACACCAGAAGCCTTTCAAGCAATATTCTGTGAAAAGAATTGAGATAGAACTGCTTAAATTTCTTAAAACATGTGCTGCTGTCAATAATGATAAAAATAAATTTATGGCTCTCTGTATTGAATGTTGGATTGTTGCTCTATACCTATTCAAATCTTCAAATACATAATTTCAGTAAGATAAACACGAATTAAATCTTTCAATCTTTAATTTACAGAATTATTTTAGTGCATTCATTTTTATAATAAGGTAACAACTTACCTTCTAATTCCCAAGTATTTTTTTTTCTTTTGTAATTTGCATAGAATTTGTCAAAATATGTTTAGTAAACGGTGTTTGAAGATGTCTAGATTGTTGATAGATAAGACATTGTTAGGTACAGAACCAGAAATCAGGGTAAAAATATAATCTTTATTTGTAAAAAATCAATCTCTTCCCTAGTATAGTAGTATCTATGTAATACAGATGGATATGTTGTACATAAAATTCTCTCCTTTACCAAGATATTTGAGAAACTTGTATTCTTCCTCCCAATTTCTATCAGTTGTCAATTGACTCTAGCTAGCCACCCCTTTATCACCTTTCTTTTCTGAAGAGAAAAAGTTATGTTATGAACAAAACTAATTTCTAATACTGAATAAAAGTAGTACTACCACTCTTATTCTTCCAAACCAGGCACTAAGAGACGCTTAATTGCTTGAATAGGTGATATGCATTCCTAGTTACACTTCTTACCCATATTAGCTTTAACGTCACATTTTCAACATTTTAGTTGCTTTCACTTTGTTAATGGCCCTTGGGTAATAATGTCGAGCCCACTTATCTTTCACAAACAAGGGTGAGTAAGAGGTTCTATGTAATTAACTCATTATATATGAGTGATAGTATTGGACCAAGAGTAGAATGAAAATTAGGAAAAATCAGAACGTGTAGTATTATTCAGTGGACGTCCATATTCTCAAAATGATCCGGAGATAGGAGAAGATACTTGAGGTAAACCCCTCCTCCAGGTATTCATGAGATCCTGGTCCTCCCCCAGTCTGCTGAGGAGATCCCAAACATCCAAGATCTGGATAAGGAGTGGATCCTACCATAGATTGTCTTAACATGGTAAGCTTAAAAGAACCATTTTAATTAGCATTCAACCAAAACTCTGACCAATAAGCTATTTTTTCCATTTCTGTGATTTAGAGATAAAAATAACAAGACAACTTCAGGGGTTTGAACACTCTTCAACCTGCCTACTCCAATAAAATTTCTCTGATCTTGGTACAACATCATGGGTTTGTCTGAGCAAGACATTTTTTTTCCTCAAACGAAGGTTGATCCTAGTGTTTCTATGTACAAACTATTCATACAGTAATTGAATACATCTTACAGTTAAAAGTGTTAAAACTTAATTTGATTTTGTTGTGTCAGTTATTGAACATACAGTGTTTTCTCCATCATTCTAGGCTCGAAAGAAAGAAGAGAGACTTTGTGAAGCCCTAAAAAAGATTGAGCCTGCTGAATCTTCTGAAACAACCCACGATCCTGAGATATTGACACCGGAAGAGCACTTTTTCTTCTTAAAGATGGGCCTTAAATGCAAAAATTATGTGCCAGTTGGAAGGCGAGGAATTTACCAAGGTGTAATTTTGAACATGCATCTACATTGGAAAAAACATCAGACTTTGAAAGTAGTGGTGAAGACATTTTCAGTAGAGGAGGTTAAGGACATTGCTGTTGAGCTGGCAAGATTGAGTGGAGGTATAGTGCTTGACATTCATGAAGATAACACAATAATTATGTACAGAGGGAAAAACTACTCTCAACCACCAACAGAGATTATGTCTCCACGAGTGTCTCTTTCGAGAAAGAAGGTACTGTGCTGTGTACTAAATTTTTAGTCACTTTTTATTACAGAATAGAAATTGAGTTTAACTGGGTGTGGGGTTTCAAAATCCTCCTACAGTTCTTGGTCTTTCATTGTCCAGAATTTTATGGTGAAATTTCTACTACATAACGCTTCAGTTGCACAACCACGGCTACGTTTGAAATTTTGCATTTGCTGACCTTTGATGCATACATACAATCATTCATGTTCATGCTACTTGTCTGTTTCACAAAATTTGATATTTCTTTTTATTTTAAAAATTCTTCGGTGCCTTGATGATGTTGATTCTCATCTTTTGCAGGCATTGGATAAATCCAAATACAGGGATGCTCTCCGTGCTGTGAGGAGACATATTCCAAGACTAGAGCAAGAACTTGAAATTCTGCAAGCGCAATTCAAAAGTGCAGCAGAGAGTAATACATATGCTTCTGATGCAATCCAGGACATTGACAGAGAGAGAATTTCAAATTTTCAGTTAGACAATTCAGATAAACACCAAGAGTTGATGGATGATAACATTGGAAGCACAGAAGATGAGACAGATAATGACTCTGAATTGGATTCTGATTCCGATAAGTTATCAGATATATTTGAGACAGATTCGGATGTAGAGAATTTAACCAAAGAGGAAAAACCTCTTTATTTGGACGAGTTTGATAAGTTTCCAGAGCAAAGCAATGGAGAAACAAATGATTTTGAGGAGCATCTACGACAAATGTCTCTGAATTCGAAAAACATGGAAAAGGACCAAGACTTGCCAAAGCTGGATGAAGTTGACAGGATTTTTCTGCATGCCGCATCCTTTTTAAAGAAAAAAACAAAATGAGAAATTTGCTAAACGCGATTGTTGTAATAATCATACTATAGAAAGAGCAGCCTTACAAAGATTACGATATACAACAATGAATGGCTTTTCTGAATTACAAAAGTTTTACATTTATTGCTGTTAAAATATAGTTTCATTACATCAAACAGGGGAATATCTTAGAAAACATTTCTCATTATTTATTGATTTTGTTCCTTATTATTTTATTTCTTCTTTATTATAATAAGAGTACTTAACTCAAGTGCACATAAGATGACAGTTACAAATAATTTTTTTAATGATATCAGAATGGTACCATCCTCGCCAACATGCTTTGTCACTATTTCACTGCTAAGTTCCCTTAAACAAAAAATTGAAACTCTAATTAGTCACCTCTTCTGTTGTATCTGATTATGTTTGTAACTGTGTCATTCACTGACTGTCACTTCGATTTGTAGTTGTTGTCGTTCATTGACTGTCATTCTAACTTGGCTAAACAATAACCGCGGCAACATTTTTGCTCTCTTTCGCTTGTGTTACAATCGGCTGAGCTCTTTTTTTTTCAGAGAGAAATATACGTATTATTAATTTTTTTAAAATAGAGCAGAAAGAGAAAAGTAAACTGAAACGAAAGTTTTTTTCAAAACAGGAACAGTGAGGGGTGCATGATTGGTTATACTCGTAAAAAGTTGAATTTATCCCTGTAATTAATTTGAATTTTAGTTTTATTGTAAATAAATATTATATTATAAAGATTAAATGTTGAAAGGAAATAGGTTTGACGTGCGTATTTGTACTATAAGCAATAAAATATATGTAGCACTTTCTGATTTCAAGCAAATTAAGTGAGAAAATATAAATATAAAACCTAGAACGCGAAACCAAACCAGTAAAATTTTCCAGCAACAATAAATAAAGTAAAATTTTAATTTGGAGACTCAATGGCTACACATGCAGCTATTCATCAAGGATGTTTAGGTGTTCCAACCAAAAGGTTGGTCCAATAATGTCAACATGTTCTACAATGACCTTTCCTTTACTTTCAAAAGAGTTACCATTCTCCTCGTGAGTTGGAACAGTGTCTACTTTGTCCCTATAAACTGAGGATCCTTGTCGGAACATGACTGGTAATTTATTGTAGTCAATAGCCAATTCTTCAATTTTCTTTTGCAACTGACCACCCTTTAAACTATTCTGAGCTTCCCTTTTACTTTTTCCAGATGCAACTAGCTTCCAGAAACAAGAGTTATATTGATTGTTGATGTGGCAATCCACCTGTCTCCATGAAAGGTAGTCCCTTAGAATCTCAGTAGATGGATAGCACACTGCTCGCCCATCAAAGGAAGGAGGGTATTTTAACTCGCTTTGTGGGAAGAACTCGTTCCATCTCATCACATAAGTAGATGTGAAGAAAGAAACAATTGCTGAAACCATTTTATTAGCTCTCCTTTGGTAAAGATTACTGGTTTTCTTAATAATAAAACTGTACTCATCACTAACCCCATAGGCAAAGACTATATCCTCCCAAAACTTTTCTAAGACAGCAACTGCACACAAATTCATCAGGTTAAGGGCTCTATCATCATTTGGCTTCACAAATTCATGTACCTCAGAAAATCTGTGGAAGTGGCATCCATCTATTCGAACTACAATCCATGTAGATGGCATCAATTTGCTATCAAACTCAAAGGATCTCACATACTCTGGAGTCACATTGTTAATCTCCTCAATAAAATCACCAAGTTCCTTCAAAAGAACAATATGCTCATTCCAAAATCTCTTACCAGCTATTTTCTTGGAATGCACAGCGATTATCTTCCGTCTGTGCCTTTTAATTGGAGCACCGTTATCTGTGTATTTCACAACATCCTCTACCACTGTCTTCAGAACACAAGAACCTTGTCGGAATATTGGCTCTAGTGTATTGTAATTGACATTGAACTCATCGAATAAAAGATTGTTTAGATCACTTTTGTCAAAACCCTTGATAAAATCCCATGCTTCCTTCTCATTCATTCCACGTTCAACAAGACGCCAAAGGCATTGTTCATGTTGATTACTCAAATGACAAATACTCTGCCGCCACAAAATATAAGCTTGAAGGGCTTCTGTGGACGCACAAGGTATGACTCGCCCATGGAAGGAAGGAGGACTTTGCAGTTCCTTGTGCGGAAAGAATTCACCCCATTTTCTCACAAAAACAGAGGAGAAAAATGAAGTAAGGATGGATAACACTTTGCTAGCACGCCTTTCATAAAACTTGGAGGTCTTCTTCAATACAAAAGTATATTCATCGCTAAATCCATATGCAAGGACTACATCTGCATACTCTTCAAGAATTTCAACAGCACAAGAGTTCATCAGCTTCAACGTGTTTAGATCATAAGGTTTATGAAGGCTACAGGCATTGATCCAAACAAGGATGATATTGGGAAACATGACCTCGTCTTCAACTTCAAAACACTTGACATACTCATATTTGCTGTTTGCCATTTTGCTTGCAAAAGTTTACGAATGTATCGCTTTTTCTTCTCACATAAAACAACAACTACCACATGCTTGCTGGCTTTGCCCTTGTGCAAAAAAGTGACAACCAACCGCCTACTCACTATTATTCATAAAATCAATGTCAATTATTTCAAAGCAAAACTTCAATCTTCCCCCACTAATCACTCAAATAGGACTTCCAAATCCCGTGTTAAAATCAATATGCTGTGCTACTGTAACTAAAGCTTCCAAGGTAGGAAAACTACAAAACAATGCAATTTGTGATTAGTTTCGGAAAACAATATAAACAGCTTATAAATTTCAAGTGTTCGTATTTGACCAAAAATACGATAAAGCCACCAACTGACACATTACATGAATATGTGCAAAGTGTTCTTAGGAAATTGGGAAGTTAAACACGCAAAGAAATGAGATCACAAAGGGTGGGGTTTACAAGAATATCCAAAGAGAGTGAACTACTGTATTCACATTAACAAAATATACCTTTTGAACTTTTATCTCTTCTCTTTTTCAACTTTTTTTAGTGGTTTGGTATCGGAGAGTGAAGAAAACTCACAGATTAGGGAATTAGGGTTCCACTCTTGTTCTGCTCGCCGTGGCCGTCGTCGCCTGCGACAGTTTGGGGGTAGAAGCTGAGCGAGGTTGAGTAGGGCTACGCTGCGGAAAACTGAATTTTATGGTGGTGTTGTGTTGCCTTCCGAAGAAATGATTTTTTTAATTGAATTTTACAATTAAGAATTAGGTGTTTCAATTTCAAATTTTAATTAGAAATTATTACTTTATATATATATATATATATATATATATATATATATATATATATATATATATATATATATATATATATATATATATATATATATTAATAATATTTTCTACTTAATTTTAAGTTCGTTTTACTCTCATTCTCTAGTGCTTTCTTCTTTCTTCTCTACTAATCTCCCGTGCGTTTTTCCGGCGGTTCACCATCGCTTCCCTGTTTCCGATAGGTAGCTTTCTAGGTGGACTTCAATTTGTGACTTGCTCTGTGATAACAGTTATTACTGTTTGATTTAGGTGAAAATCGTCTGAATCCCCTAATAACAATTACTGAACCAATGTCTGAGGAGAAGATGAGTGCGGAACCTTCCACTGAACCTGAACAGGTACTTCCTACACCACTTTCATCCCTGCATTTTCCGTTGTTTCTCTCTGTTTTCTGAATATAGTAATTATGAATGGTGTTCATGAATGAAGAGAACTCAGAGTCCCAACCTGGAGGACTGCTTGAAACTTCTGAAAGGAGAGCGAGACGAACAGCGTCTTGCTGGCCTACTTCTAGTCACCAAGTTCTGCAAAGCTGAGGATCACTCCTCTCTTCGGAGGGTGTATGATGCGGTTGGCCCTCGCTTTCTGTATCGCCTTCTTAGAACTGGTACTTACTTTTTTCCTGCTCCTTCTTTATTCATTTCTAATGTGTTTCTCACTTCTTCTTTTTTTGAATTAGGTATGGGAAATGGCTTCAATGAGAACCGCGATGCATATTTAAGCCTATCCATCACTGTTCTTGCTACATTTTGTCGCGTTCCAGATATAGCTTCTTCGGAGGACATGGTTTTGAATATTCCACTTGTGTTAGAAGTAATATCCACCCAGTAATGATCTACACTTGCTTTCATACGCCTTATTTTGCCTTCACTAGTCCTTTTTTTGTTTATTTTTTAACCTCTTGTTAAGGTCTGGCTCGTCTGTTCTTCAAGAATGCTATGAGTTTTTGTACTTGGTGTCAGCTGCTTCTGGAAATGGAATCACGAGATTTTGTGAATCTGAAGGCATCAAGATATTAGCTTCTCAAATGAGTGCTTTGCAAGACGGTAAGATTTTATTCTGGTAATGCTTGCTTTCACCGTACTGGAAAGTAAGGTACAAAGTGAAACCACTGGCAGTTAGTGTATTTTAACTTTTTGTATTAGGTAACTAACACAGTATGTACAACAGTTAGGAATGGAATGTATTGGTAAACAAGGCTGTACTATTTATGTATCTGCGTATGAGCTCTGTAACTGATATCAACAAGATATTGGTCCAGAATAATTAGGCACGGGTTTAAAACTAGTTCTTATTTGTAAAAACCACATTTTTCGTGTGTATATAACACATCTACTGACATGGGAATTATAAACATATGCTCCTAATTTGCAGGTTCACATGTGATGGAATTATCTTTCAAACTTCTGCAATTGATTCTGGGTAGGATGTCCTTTGAAATAATCCAGAATAATGACTTATCTGACATTTCAGTTATTGTAAGTGTGCTTCTATAATATTTCTATTTGGTACTTAATTTGTTTTCATTTTTATAACTAATCTTGCAGCATGGTATATAAAAATATATAATGTCTTTGGTGAAGCAATATTTTTGACACGTTCCTCTACAGGTGGCAGCAATAGCAAGGCAATTTGCTGTCTTGCACAACTCCTTGAAATTTGAAGCCCTCCACTTGCTGAATGCCATTCTTACCTCAAAAGATTCAGTATGTGATCTTGTCTTACTCTGTTTCCTTCTGGCGTGGTTTTATGGCATAGTGATATTCTAGTATACATGAAGATAAAATCTACTTAAATTGATATGGCCCTGGAATTTGGTTTATTTAGAGTTGTTTCTTTCCTGATATTTTATCAAGTTACTTCTAGATAAGAAATTAGATGCTGTTCTCCATATTTTAGTCATCCCTCTGCAGTGTAAATGAAGTGCATTTGCTTGTTGAAGAATTTGGTTCATAATATATAACGTTTTCACATAAAGGGTCTATTTTGAATTGATGGTTTATGCTCCTTTGGAGACCGATGTGCCCAACCTACCTTGTGGATGACCACAATTTTATAAATTGAACTGATTTATTGAATTTTTTTCATGACCTTCTTGATTGAAATCTATATACTTTGAGCATAATAAGATATCTATTTTTATAATTTATGTATGTGCAACTTAATTCATTTTACCTTGCAACTGACTACAAGCACTTCACTTTTTCAGACACAACTTCGTGATGCCCTACGATTACATTCTCGAGATAGCTGGTCAACCAATATCCGCACTGGTATAATAGCTGTTCTGCAGAACCGTGTTGGTATGTTGAGACAATTTGCTTAATTATGTGACAGTACATTTTACCTGTTGTTTCAGTTTCTCTTTATGCATTCTTTCATTTGGTTCTTTAAACTAGTAATTTTAGCAATTTTCCCTCAGTTGATAAAAATAATGAGATGGAATGTATGTAGGTAGAATGAACTCTGAGAGTATAGAAAACTCTATGGACTGGGGAATTAAAATTTAAGGAATGATTCCCTGTGTTCAAGGATAAGAGTAACAGAGATGAGAGACAGAAAAAAAAATTTGATGGTAATCTGTCTGTTGCAAAACGTAACTAGCACATATATGCATTGGGTGGTTACACTCGCACAGAGGAAATGAAAGGCTGTAATCAACCTCCTTAGTTCCCTATTTCAATAATTGTTCATTGCCACATCAGCAAATCACGTTAAAAGGAAAAAAATCCAAATAAAAGTGCTAACATATGAAGCTATAAAAGTATGAATGAAAAAATAAATGCAAGTTACAGTATTTATAAATGCACCATATAAATGCTGTAACAAATTACATACTTGTTTGATCTTGCATACTGAAAGGTTTAAAGATAGCAGGCTTTGTTGTGGCAAGAAACTGAACACTTTATGGATTAATTCCTGTTCTCTAGTCTGTAGAGTTAATTTTAATTAGGTGGTTGGTTTGAAGGAAAGGTTGTGGATGGAAGGACACTTCCTCTTTGCACTTTCATATGGTTAATCTGAAGTTTTATATTAGATGTTCTTATCTTACTGTACTGCATTATGGTTTTTTTAAGACAATAAAACACTAAGCTGTATGAACTGCTTGATTTATTATTCATGTACAGCTCCTGCTGAAAGGTTGCAGGCTCTCATTTTAGCCGAGTCTATGGTTTCCATGCATGGAGAAGATTGGTTGGTTAGCCAAGTAAACACAAATGATGCACGAGATCCAGCTTCAGCTGACATGTAAGTTGTGCTTGCTAATAATTTTTTTATTCATCTGCATTGTTAGCGTCTTGGTTTATTTTCTCACCCCTTCCCATTTTAGGTGCCTTTTGCTTGTCTTGGAGCAGTCAAGGGTTGAAATTGCTGTTCTACTGAATGAGCTGGCATATTTGAAATATGAAGCGCCTCAGGATACTTCAGCTACTGCTGAAGCAATTTTTACGAAGCAACATAATGTGGCTGTTGCTTACTCTTTGGTTGAGAAGATAATAAAATTAATATCAAATGTTGAGGAAAATGATGGTATATTCAAAGAAACCCAATTCACTGAGCCTTTAAATTCTGTTTCATCACAAACGTTAATTTGAATACACACACAGACATGTACGTATGTATGTATAAAAGATAAATTTGGGCTGGAGGGGTTCTTCTCAATTCTATTATCTGTTAAATGTGATGATTAGGGTGTCTAGTATTTTCAGCAGCATTTTTAGAACGTATATGGGTGAGAATATGAATACATGGCTTTTAATTACATTTCAAATGATACTAAATGGTTTCAACATAATGTAATTTTTAATCATGCTGGTTTAGTTGTTTGTACTCCCATATAGTGAATATAGTGAACTAGTATTGTCAATTGTAAACTATATGGATATGGATACCATTTGGAAATTCGGATTTTATTTCTATTGTGATTTTGATTACTTGGTAATGTGATACTTGTCTCACATTTTGAAACCAGTGCTGCTGACACTTTTGGAAACATGTCTCTGTGGTTAAGTTCTTGTTAATTGAGTATAATGCATCTTCATCGTACTCTTTCTTTTACAGGAAACCTACTAGATGAAGGCACACTAACAAAGCTGATTCTCCAGCTTAACGAGACAATTGCTGTTGTACTAGAGTATTTGGAAGATGCAAATGTAAGGCTGATGTTTAATTGCTTAATGTAATTTTAATTATTATTGTTCAGAGTCATTGTTGGTGTCAACTGTGGCCGACTCATATGTTATTTGTTAGTGCATGATTCCTTTGTCTTAAATAATTCCCTAGTAGTAGTAGAATATCTTTCTATGGCTGTAACTGTCTTGGTTAGACAGTTACAACTAACTCTCCTTTAATAAGTTGTAACAACCTAGGTTAAACAGTTATAACTATCTCCTCTCAAGTCTGCTGTAGTATAAATACTTGGGTAACCGGAGACTCATTATCTTTTATACAATTCATTTTCATTATACCAGTTGTTTTTCTCTTTAACATACTTTGTACTGCATTCTGAAATATATACAGTTCATCCCATTATAGTATTATTCTCTCTACTCTCTTTATCTTGTTTACAAACATATAGCAAATTATAATTATGAAATCATACAGGAACATGGGCAAAAGAAAGGGGATGATTTACTTGCTTCAGTGCGAATTATTGGGAGGTATGTTTTACTGTTGCTTTCTTTTGAATTATGTTTACTTTGACTCTTGATGGATTAACAATGATTTATGTCAAATCATATATGGAAGACATCTTTCATATATTGGTGTGGCATTTGTTGTTATGTAAAAGCTTTAACAATGATAGACCTTCTTAGCCTGTATATTATTCATGCTTTCACTGTCATATCATTGTAATGTGTTAAGAAATTAATTTTAAGTCTAATTCAACCATACAAAACCGGCTTATAAGGTGAGATTTGTACTCACTTATATATATTATGAAATCGTCTTATCTCTAGTTTATATAGGATTTCCAACACACCTCCTTCATTCCGAGGTATATACATCTCAAGCGTGAAACTAGATATTAATGGATGGTCCAATAACGGCCCAATAGCAGTGGCACAATAGGCGCAACAAACAAAAAATCTCGTTAGCACAAACTCTAACTTATAATTCTCTGATCCCATATTAAAAAGTGGACTTTAAGCCTAACTCAACCCTATAAACCGATTTTGTAAGGTTTAGTTAGGTTTAAAGTCCATTTCTTAACATGGTATCAGAGTCACGAGTTAGAGTCTATCCTAGCAAGATTTATTATTTGTTGGGCCTATTGTGTCACCCACTATCGGGTGGTTATTGGACCCCCCATTAATATCTAGTTTCACATTCGAGATGTATATATTTCGTGAGGAGGTGTGTTGGAGATCCCACATCAACTAAAGATAAGACGATTTCATAATATATAAGTGGATGCAAGTCTCATATTATAAGCCGATTTTGTAAGATTGAGTTAGGTTTATAGTTCATCTCTTAACACAATGTATGTGTAGTATCAAGAAAGAAACATGCAGATTTAATTTATTTTCTAGAAGCAAATTGCAATTGTATAGATCATCTTAAACTGATTTAGATAGTTGTTTCATCAATTTTCACCTTGTTCCTTCATCTTAGGCTAATTTGGATAGTTTTTGTTTCAGCTATCTTGCAGAAGCGCCCCTAGCATGCAAGGAGAAGGTTCAAGATCTTTTAGGGTATATGCTATCCATTGAAGGTGAAGATGAACAAAGGTATCTTCAAAGATAATTATGGGCAAAAGAAAATTCCTTTATAGTGGAGCATTTGCATAATTTAATTCTATGTTCCAGGCCCTTCTACTCTGTTTGCTTTCTTCTACCTATGCTGTCTCAAATTACTATAAAGATTGAAGGATGTGAAGCTTTGGCTTCATGCAAAGGACTTGAGGCTGTGAGTTACTTTTTGGTTCCAATACTTGTATTTTTAAATTAAAAATTTCCATTTATCCTTCCTCCTTTTCTAATGTTGGTTTATTAATGCATTTACTTAAAGGTGAATCCTTACGAGTAAATCAAGAGTCTAACGATTGCTTGATTGATGTGTAGTTCATTTTGATATTCTCACATGGCTTTCACATTAATTGTTGTTAAAGATATAGTTTGATTACATCAAACAGGGGAATATCTTACAAAATATTTCTCATTATTATTTATTGATTTTGTTCCTTATTATTGTATTTCTCCTTTATTATAATAAGAGTACTCAAGTGCACATAAAATGCTCGGTTACGAATAATTTTTGTAATGATATCAGAGTGGTACCATCCTCGTCAACATGCTTTGTCACTATTCCACTGCTAAGTTCCCTTAAACAAAAAATTGAAACTCTAATTAGGAGTCACCTCTTCTGTTGTATCTGATTATGTTTGTCACTGTCATTCACTGACTTTGTCACTTAGATTTATAGTTGTTGTCGTTCATTGACTGTCATTCTGACTTCTTTACTTTTATGTTGGCTAAACAATAACCACGGCAACATTTTTACTCTCTGACAATTGCAGCTTTCTTTGACCATTTTTGCTCTAGTAACCGCCATGACTTGTGAGCATTTCTTCTCTTTGGCTGTCGTCATGTCTTCTGATATTGTTGTCCTCCTTAGCTGTCCTACTCTATGATCACTTTTGCTCTTGGAAGCTGTTACGCCATCCAAGCATTTTCAGTTTACCGACAGTGGTTGCATCCTTTGACCTCTAATGTGACCCTGCAATCAGAGCCACCACCCTTATCGAGGGACCACTATGTTGCCTGACTAAAGGGCAACCACTGATATTTGCTGCAAGTTCCTAAACACTTGATCTTTACACACTTGCACCCAACCAACGTGTGAAGCTTTTGTCATTATAGACTTTGTTAGCTCTAGCAACCGACATGTTCACCAAGTTTATCAAGAAGTTTTGTGTTGATGACATTTGTACGGAACTTGACTCATATGATACATGTGCACTAGCTTGATGGAAAGCCTTCAAGATACGATTTAATTATATTAAATAGGGAAATATGATATAGTTTGATTACGTCAAGTAAGGAAATATCTTAGAAAATATTGCTCATTATTAATTATTGATATTGTTCCTTATTACCGTTTTTCTTCTGCATTAGAAATAAGAGTGCTCACTTGTGTACAAGATACATATTTACAAGTAATCCCTTCAATAACTGCAACAACATCATTCAATAACAGTAGTAACAGAACAATTTTTATCGTCTGGCTGCTAAATATGTTGTTTTTATTTGTAGGTTTTAGATTGCTTCAATAAGTTAGTTGGGTCAAATGCTTTTCTTGAGGATAATGGTTGCATTTTTTTGGCATGTGATACAATAGTGAACCTACTATTGAAGGTGATTTTCTTATCATGG
The DNA here is from genome assembly GCA_036885675.1 of Vigna mungo. Lineage (NCBI taxonomy): Eukaryota > Viridiplantae > Streptophyta > Magnoliopsida > Fabales > Fabaceae > Vigna > Vigna mungo. The sequence goes on from CP144692.1 coordinate 227,264, forward strand.
TGACCACCCTTCTAATAATATATTGATTATGCAAAATTTGACACGAGTATCACCTTTTTTACTGTAGAAAGGCAAAGTGCATATGATGTTGGATGAGTCTGCTATTGTTCGTCTTCTTAAAGCATTAGCTTATTGGTCAGGTACCATACTTGTCAGCAACCATTAAAATTAGAGTGTTTTGTCATGCATATTTAAAATGTGCGAGAATAGCCTTGTACCTAAGTAGCGTCTATGTATCTGTTGAAGCAAGTGATTTCTGTTTCTCAGGCTTGACTACCCCAGTGCCTTGTACCTTACTGCTAAATTTCAGATCAGTTTTTGGTGTAAATGTGCGAGAATAGCCTTAGGGTTTGAATCATGTACAAAATTCTTATAATCATCATCCATGAGAATTTAAACTTAGTTGTGGTAGGATGTGAAGTTTTGTCCAGAAATGCAGTAAAACGAACATTTTTTTTTTCAGTTGTACTTTGCAGAAAGGCCAAAGTGAAGCAAAGTTTTTTCATGAGACGATATAAACTAGGCATGTAATCTTTCTATGATCCACTAGCAAGATGTGGGACTTGAATTCCACACTGGAGGTATTTGATTATACCTTTGAGCCCTCCGACTACAATGGCCAGCTCTTGTGTAGTGTGATTCACTAAAGGTTCTTATCAATTAGTATGAGAATTTTTTACCATGTCTCTCAGCTGCAAACAAGTAGTTCAAGTGGTGATACCAACATTGCTGCTCGCTTGTAACTAATCAAAAGGAGCACAAATTGCCTGCTAGGGTGTGGGAGCTGCAGAGCGTGGTGGGATTCAATGTTATATGGGACTTAACTTACATGTTGGAAGTATGAGACTTTAGTGAGATTTATAAGATTTTAGTCTCCAACTACAGTTGTTAATTTTTGTGGGATAGTAATCTTGTATTGTTTAATAAAACTCTGTGTAACCGAGTTTATCTTGTATTCTTCAATATTATATCTTTTTGGGTGATATGGAATGGAATGAACAATGAATGAAACTCTTAACATCAAAACTAGTATTGTATCATCAATGAATGTGAGAGAAGGTAATTTTTTATAATTAGATCTCACAATGGAGAAAAAAACAAAATTCTTATCAAGGGAATTGTTCAGTCACGCGGAGATACTGAGTACCATTTATGTTTATTACTTATTTGATGAATTGACAGTATGAAGTAAAGCATGTATCTTAACTTAGTTGTTGCAACATGGTTTGTAGATAGCACTGATGAAATGTCTAGTATGATGATGGCTTCAAGCATCTGTGCACTGGTTTTTGAGTATACATCAGAAGAGGCTCTTTTGAATCGACCTGATTTCAACTATAGCACTCTTCGCACTCTTTATCTGCTCATTGCAAGATGTCTGACTTCATCGGAACAGGTGCATTGCCCTTTCATTGTTAATTGTTAATTTGTCTATAGTTGCATTGTTTATTTAGAAAATACTGTTGCAGCTGAACTACTTTGTAAAGAATTAGCAAAAATAATTCTATTTATGCCCTATACACGTTTATGTTCAATGATCTCAATAATGTGTCTTTCCACGCCAAATAGAACATGTTATGTAACAATCTTTGTTGAATAGGATCCTTTAAGTTCTGAAAATCCTTGGTCTCTCTTTCTGTCTTTATTTTTTTTTTGTTATATGATTTGATTATGGTAAAGATATGATATGATTCCATTAAATTGGGAGATATGATATTATTTGATTGGAAAATATTTTATCGAATATTTCTCATAATTAAGTCCTTGTTATTGTATCTCTTCTTTATTATAAACAAGAATATTCATTTATGTACACAATTCATGAAGTTCATTATATTTCTTCTTGGTTTTCGCTCTTCCAATGTGGTACCATCCTCTGTGACTTGTTTTTGTCACTAATCCTTTCAATAGTTTTATCAGTTCCCACGCCCTTTGTTTTCACTAGAATTGTACAAATTGCTGACATGTCTGCAAGAGTTAAAGAGTCACTACGGAAACCTTTTTCCTATCGATTTTTTTATCAAACATAGATACAGCTGCGTCATTACTTTGTTGATCGTTCTGAAGTATTTACTCACCTATTAATCGGAAGAAGTACTGAGACAATAAAAATAAACATATCTTGTTCTAACTCTGATTTGAGATATCAAATTGCTCATTGTTGGTCTTGGTCTTCTTTTTACTGTAAATTTTAACTGAACTGCCATTCCTCTGTTTTGTTGAACATGATCTCTGGGTCTTGCATTCCATTTGCTACAACTATTATTTGTAAAAAAACGTATTAAAAGAAGTTAATATGAATTCCACATACATAGTACATATACATCTCATGCATTGATTTTGATACCAAGTGTTGTCAAACCTACGAGTTTTGGTTCGGTTCCGTGATAACACCTGATTGGTTGTTATAATCTGTTGCAGGTTACTAAAGAGGATATGGATCTTTCAGAAATTGTCTCATCTGGTGATTATGTTTACTGTAATGCTAGTTATTAGAGCACCAAAGGCTTTTGAGATACTTGTATTTTCTAACTCTTATTCTGCAGGCTTCTCTCGATGGGCTCATCGGTACCCCCGTATCAGAGAGACTGTCAAGACCTGATTTTGATCCTCTTATCTAGAAGGTACCATTACTAAATTCACTGTGTCAAATATTTTAATTCATGAAAATCTTTTACATTACTTTCTGACTGCTTGTTACAACATTAACTTACCAGGTATTCATGTTAAAGTGAAGTGATGTGCCAATACATGCAATTGGAAGAAGGGCTACCACTCAGATGGAGAAATCAGTGTTAAGCTCATAAAATTACATTGGCTACTTGATTTGTCATAAATATTAACAGATTTATTTATTAGAGATAAAATGTGATATATTAGACTTTTTCTAATTTATTTTTCATAAATATTAACAGTTACGTACATGAAAATCCAAAGCTGTAAGTGTTTATCTTTTTTCTTATAAGGGTATCTCTTTTGCTTGTGTTACACCATGATGATGGGCTGAGTTTTTTTTTTTTCAAATTATTATTAATTTTTTAAAAATAAAGCAGAAAGAGAAAAGTAAACTAAAAAAACTGGTTTTCAAAACAGGGACAGTGAGGGGTGCATGATTGGTTGTACTCCTAAAATTTTGTATTTTAGTTTTATTGTAAATATGTTTTCAATATCTAATATAGAAATAATATAACTGTTAAATAGTTATATATAATTAAAATTTCATAATATTTACAGTGTATGCCATAAAAACTTGATTTGATGATGCACGGTTTCAAGTGAAAAAGAAACTGTTCAATAAAGATTGTGATAAAAAAAAATTAGATTATTTATTAACAAAAAACATGTTTCAATAACTTTTAATAATATATGTTACTTATATTTGTATCCAATTTTTAAAAAGAATCATGATGTTTTAACAATTTTTTACAATCGGTATTATTATTTTATTGATTTGTATATTTGAAACAGATGAATTACAAACAATTTTTTGATTCGTATATTTGAAACTGTGTTATAAAAAAATTATAAAAAAAAATTGTTAAAAATACGTGTTCCTTTTAAAAAGTTTACTATTAAAAAATTTACTATTGTCAATCTATATACCATATGTCGTTATAATTGAAATTCTATAATAAAATGGATTATTACAAGATCAGTGTGCGGGGGATTTTTAATCATAAAGCACTTTTCATAATTATATAGTTAAAGAGAAAGTAATTTTTATTTCTACCTTAATGAAAACTAGTATCATACAATCCATGGAGCTGAGTTCAAATGCTGTGTGCTTAACAAAACCATGATTTATTCAGAGTGATTTATTTATAAAATAACTTAAGAAAAGTTAATGATATGCACATACTGAGATGAAACTGTGCTACTGATTCTGCTTATGTACACAAAGCTTCATCATTCTAAAGTGTAAAACAGTAATAAAACAGAGTACTCTGCTTTTGGGAGCATTACTCATTGTGATGCCATGAGAGAACAACATCTTCAAGGCCAAGTTTCCAATCATCCCAATGAAGTTGGTCAAACTCTATAGCACCATCTACCACTTTAATAGCAACAAGGAGCAAGTCAGACACAATCTCAAACACCTCAACTACCAAACCCACTTTCCCATTTCCTAACCCAATTGCACCGTTCTTTCCAACCTCAATCCTAAACCCTAACCTCTCCCCAACCTCCTTCACCTTCGCCTCCACCGTTCCCACGCTCTTCTCCGAACTGAACCTCTTCTCCCTCCGCCTCCCTTTCTCCGACGTCGTTTCGAACAGTCCTCGCAAGTCCAACCCCGACGACATTGATATTATGTCAAAAGCGTTCATCCCCAACTTGTAGCCGTCGCAGCACTTGTTATACAAATCAGACTCCACAACACTCTCCTCCAACACGTTATAACAAACATGCTTCTTATCCCTTAACCATCTGTTATCGAAAATTCTTTCAAGAGAAATTCGGGATTTAGGATTGGGGTCCAGCAACTGGTGGATGAGGCTGCGCGCGGATTTTGAGATCCACGCCGGGAATTGATAGTCGCGGCGGGATATTCGGCGGCACATGGCAGGAATGTTCGAGTCGTCAAAGGGGAGGTGGCCGGCGAGAAGGTTGTAGAGAATGACACCGCAGGACCAAGCGTCGGCCTTGGAACCATCGTAGCCGACGCGGCGTAGGACCTCCGGCGCAGTGAAGGCCGGCGTGCCACATGCGGTGTGGAGGAGGTTATCACGGAGGTGTTCCGGGAGTGCGGAGAGGCCAAAGTCAGAGACCTTGAGGTCGCCGGCGGCGTCGAGGAGGAGGTTCTGCGGCTTGAGGTCGCGGTGCGCGATGCCATGGCGGTGGCAGAAGAGGAGCGCAGAGACGAGTTGGGAGAAATAGCGCCGGGCTCGGGGCTCCGGGAGGCGGCCACACCGGGAGAGCTTGGAGAAGAGCTCGCCGCCGCCGGCGTAGTCGACGACAAGGTAAATTTTGGTCTTCGTGGCGAGAACCTCGTGGATTTTGAGGATGTTTGGGTGGTTCTGGAGACGGCGCATAGCGTCGATCTCGCGCACAATGCGGGGTTCCATGGCGGCGTCGACCGTCTTGGACTTGTCGATGGCCTTGACGGCCACCGTGGCGCCGTCGACGAGTGAGCGCGCCTGGTAGACCTTGGCGAAGTTGCCGCGGCCAAGGAATCGCGTGAGCTGGTACCTACCGAGGATGGTGCGTGGTGGCGGCGACGCTTCCATCGTTGTGGAAATGAATCACCACGCCAACCAACTATCACGGAGTGTGCTTCCATATATATATATAACTTTTTCTTTTTTCTCATTCCCATTCTGCCCTTCCCTTTTGATCCAAAGATGGAAAAATATTAAAGAAGTTTAATTAGTTTACCTCAATTCTCTCAAACTTTGAAAATATAAAAGATCGTAGATTCTTATGTATCTTTTTATCTTGTCGTTTAATATTTATATATAAAATTAATAAATATCAATTATTTATGGGAAAAATCGTTTTAAGGGAAAAAAAATACAGTATTTGTTGGGACACAATAAAGAGGATCTTGAGAATAAATTATTTATGGGAAAAGTGTAATTTGTGAATGAAGTATATAGCTGTAAATCATTATAAAATATAGTTCAAATATTAAGGTCGGGGAAAAAGAGAGAAATATTAGAGGGGTTTGTTTTTTGTGAAGTTTTCAATTTAAATATTTTATATTTTCAAAAAAATTTACCAAAACAAGGTATTCTCTGCCAATGAAGTATTAACAAAGGTAGCCTAAGGGAGTTTTTCAAGTTATATATAATTTAAAATAGTAATATTTATTATATGGAGCAAAAAATACTTTAAAATTTTAATATTCTATTCATTTTCACGCATAATTATTTATTTTAAACCAAACTATCATCATTTAAAATTTTTATTATATAGCTTTTTCATATATTTATCATTATAATCTTTTAGAGTATATATTATTCATCTTCTTTTATATTCTTTTGATGGGTAGTTTAAGGATTTATATATTAATGAGTTGAAAAAATACTTTCTCTAATGGTTTGAATATGTTATTAGTATTCTTATTAATTATAGTTATTTTAAGGGTTTTTTTAATGTATTTTAATATATTTTTGTTGTCTTTATATTGTTATTATTTGTTTAATAAATAATTTTGCACTCATTCTTATAAATTATTTTATGTATTTGTTCATCATCTAACTTTATATTTTTTTTTGGCTTCTCTTTTTTGTTTTTATAATGAGAAATTATTCTTTGACACATTTAAATTTTTTATATTCATTTGACACTATCTTTACTTACCTTTTACTATCTTTTTTTTTAAAAAAAAATACAACACTTTACATTTTTATGATCATTATATATTTATATTATATATCAAATGAATGTAAAAGTACATCATAATAGTGATACTCTCTTATAATTGTTAAGTATGTTAATAAAGCACTCATAATAACATCTTTTCAACTCTCTTTTTTTGCGTTGCTTTTAATATTTATTTAGGATATAGAAAAGTATGTATAGTCTTAGTTTTACTTTTAGTTTGAGTATCTATTTTGAATACATTCAGGGTTTGAGGTACATCACATGTGCAACAACCCAGAGAGAAAAAAAATTGAGTGCAAAGTACCATTCTCTAATAAAGTCAAGAGCCATTATAATTGCAAAGTTTATTAATAAGAGAAAAAGGTAGTTAATGAGTGATGAATATTGAAAATAAAAGTCACTTATTGAAGAAGGTTGTATATGATAATCATTGTTAATAAAAAAATAAGACCCACCATTTTCATTTCCTTCTTTTCATATAGCCGTGTTGCCTATCACTATTGCCTGTTCCGCTTCATTCGGAAAGACAAATTAATCTTATTCTATAAAATCAAATTGTCCTAAACAAATTTACTAAAGTAAATACGTTGCCAATTTTGATATTTCATCACTCTATTATTATAATTCTATCTTAAAAAAACGTGCAGAAATTGAAAAAATAAATATATACTTACAGGTGACTCTTCTAAACTTTCTAGCATGAAGAAGTTGATGATGTATGAGTACTATTTGTAAAAAAGGATTAACCCTAGTTATTTGAAGTCTTACATCGATTAGATATATGATTAATTGAAAGTATATAAGTAGATGCCAACTTTACCTTATAAATCGGTTTTGTGAAATTGAGTTAAACATTTACTTCTTAACAAATTAATGTTTATTTTTTTTTTATTTTGTTTATATCTTAACATTATTTATTAGGTGAATGTAGGAAAAAAATTGAAGTGAAGTGTGATAAAAAAAAAGACGTGGTCAATGATATGAGGTAGCCAGCGCACGCAGTTTAAGTTTGGTTTGAGATTGATAGATTGGTGCTTAATGATGGCTTGAATTTGAAGACTTGGCTTTCTCTTTCTCTTGATACTTTGAATATTGGTTGGGTAGTCAAACTCAACAATCTTATATGTTCTATCATTTTTAATAAAAAACAAAGGACAAACAGCACTTGTGTTTTTTTGTTCTCAACCGTAACTAACAACTCTCTTTTATTTTAAAACACATTCATTTCCTAAACATTCTATTCTTTTATCATCTAATACCTAGTCTGTCCATTATAATTTGAAATCGAGCTTAATTGATATATAGGATATAAAATGGAGTCAACTTTATTGTTAATACACAACATTAAAAATGAACACTTATGTGACCTAAAGTTTAAAAATGACATATGCTCATAACAAAATTCATGACAAAAAATTTTAAAATAGAGTTTGTGTTGGAAGTCCCACATTGACTAGAGGTAACGTCAATTTATAATATATAAGTGAGATACAAACCTCACCTTACAAGTTGGTTTTGTAGGGTGAGTTAGGCTTACAAACTCACTTTCTAACATGGTATTAGAGTCATGGTTAGAACCTATCCTAACAAGTTCTAAGTGCATATTTCTGTTTTCACCCATTGTCGGACCGCTATTAGTAGTCTCACATCGACTAGAAGTAAGGTTTCAGTTTTGTAGAGTGAGTTAGGCTTATAAACCCACTTTCTAAGAGTTTGTGAGTAGATAATCTCTTTTACAAAATTGTTACTCTTTAAAACAACTTTTATCATGACTGAAAAATATTTTGTTTTAGTAAAAATAAAAAAGCATGGGACCAAATGAAGGAGTAGCATGCATGGAATGAAGACAAGTATACAAGAGTTCCAAAACATGAGTGTCTGTGACAATGGAAGACGTGATGAGGTGTCATTAATTTGTAGGTCATCGTTTCGAACATCCTCAGAGGTTCTGTCTGTCCAGGTTATTGTCTTCGACCAACCATTATTGAGTACGTTAATTCACACACTCGTTGCTATCTTCCAATTCTTAATTTCATTTTATGGTCCCAGAAATGCCACGTTACGCAAATCTAGCTCACCAACTTCTGTCTCTGTTAAGTTTAATAATACTACAATTAAGAGCAACCCTTACACAGCATGCCACCATGCACACATGTCACGATGCCATGCTTCAAACCTTCATTTTTCATTTTAAGAATCACTCTTATCATCACTGAGTTAACAAAATCCCATCATCAAATCATTTTACATCTTTCACAAAACATCTTATTTGACTTTTAATATTTTAATCTAATACATTTCATTACCTTATATTTATTAATATATATTTGTGTCTGTTCAGTTGTGTATCAGTGTCTTTTCTGCTTTTTTTTTCGTCTTCTTCTCACTTTCATTTATTATTATTATTTTCTTTGTGCCAATTTCAAAATTTTGATATACATATTCATCGAGGTTTGTGATGTATGTTTGCTGAAACGAGTAAAAACGTAGAGAAAGAGGCACAAATTCCAATGATTGATGTAATTTATGTGTGTCAGAAGAATTCATTTCAAAATCAGTCTCCTTATATGATTCAATTATTGGGGAGAGAAGTAATTGTTATCTTCATAATTCATTAAAAACTAAAATTTATAAGAATATTTCAAAGTTTTAACTTTTTAACAAAAACAAGTATAAAAAAAAGGAGTAATAGGATACCTCAAGCCGTATACAGAAAAATACAAAGAAGGAAATAAAAAGAAAAAACTTGCCACCATATATCTTTGTCCCCTTGGTTGTCCACAAAATTACTTGAATATATTAAAACAACAATTGTAACAGAAAATGCTGTCTTATTCGCAAAAACATAGGAGTGAATATAATTTTTTGATAACTAAAGCATTCAATTTACAAAAAAAGAAAATGTTTTTTTTAATTTGCAATTTACATAATATTTAATTAAGTTTAATTTAATATTTCATTTTTAAATAAAAAGTGGTTATGCTTTATTAAAATATAAAAAAATATAAAGAGAAATGTCATTTTATTGCTAATATAAAGGGTGTAAGTGTTTTTTAAAATGGGTTATCACAGCTTAAACGTAATATATAGAATGTTTATTTTAAAATTGGAGTGTATGAGTATTATCTAATGTTTCATGAAGATAAACAAGTATAGCTCTTCTGTAATTAAATAAGAAATATCAGCTTAATTATGTTATCTTATATTTTTCTATAATGAAAATCATGATTACTAGAGCTAATGGATCATTACATATTTCATATATGCGCAAATGCACACCTTAGAAAAAAACAAAAAAACCACAAACATAGAAAACTAATTTTTAATAAATCTTAGGTTATATAAAACATTATAGTTCTTGTGGAGGCAAGAAAATACAAAGAAAAACGATTAATAATATAATATAAAAGAGGAGAGATTTCCAACAAGATGTCACAAGAGAAGTCCAAAAGCACTTATTTATGTATTTCCTTACATCGTTTCCAAAATTTGTCTCTGTATTATTGTTAAATACAGTTTAATCGATATATATAAATTAAATAATATTTTAACTATAACATACAAATTCTATTTAAAGCAAAAGATAAATGCGAAACATACAAATTATTTTTAAAAAATTATTTTAGTTTTATTAACATTTAAAAAAAGTTATTAATTATATACTTTCATGCCATCTGGTTGTCCGTTAAAATAATTATAAGGAAAATGGCAAACAACGTTAACTCAATTATTTATTAGCATTATTTTTGTTAGATTCTTAATCATTATTTGATTCAATGATTTATTTGGCTCCTTTTGCTTTTTTTTCTCCTTTGGGAATTTGCCTTAATTAATTATCATTCCACTTGTCTGGTGCTGCATGTCACATACCATGATAGAGATTTTCAGCCGTAGACTTTCAAAATAGTTTTTCAAATTAAAATTATTAAATTATACAAGTTGCAATAATAATTATATAAATTTTCTGAGATATTATTTTAAAATAGTTATTACTTTTATTTAAATGCAATTTTTTAATACAAGAAAAAAAATCATATTTTTATTTTACTCTTTATAAATATAATTATTGTTAACTTTTCTTTACAAATAATTGCTATTTTTGTTAAATAAAATTGTTTTTTATTATATTTGTAAAGATATGTTTAATTTAGTTAACGAATAAAAGTTTATTTCATATATTAACTTAATAAATTTATAAATATTATTAACTTATTATAATACAAATATTAAAAAAAATTGAATGTGTTTCCGCTAAGAAAAAAATATTGAAAAATAATGTAGCAAGTTGCAATACTCATAAAATTAGTTTATTTTTTCATAATTTACTTTGCGAGTATAATTTATGATTTCAAACATACACTTGAAATTATAAACATAGTATTATTATTTAGAAAACAATTAAATTTTAAACAATAGAATTGAAATTTAGTAATAGAAAAACCAACATTCTTAATTATTTTAGGTTTTGTAATATTGAAGTAAAAGCATGATAATTTATTGATTGATGTAACCAAAGTATATGATTTGTGCAAAGACCAAAAACTTGAAAGGTAAACTTAATTAAATTGATTAAGGTGATGTAACAAGAAGATATTTTTACTAATTTAAACCAATATATGTTTCTTAATTTGTATGGAAGGTTGGATTAGTGGTTCCTGTAAGAGAATGTATAAATAATAAACCACTTTATCAACGTAGTAATCATTATATATATTTTATTAATTTAAAATAAAGTGACACTTGCTCTATTTATCATTTCAATAATTCAGCCAACCTGTCCAGTTTTATGAATTAAATTATTTTTGCCAACTTTAATTAAACTTATATTTAACAATCAATTACTTTATGTGAAAAATTGATTAAGTAAGAAGCAAATGTTTAAGGCATAATTAACATATCAAGTCAATTATTCTTTTTGTCCTGTTGGTATATTATAAGTTTTATAACATATAACTTATGTTATATACATGTATAATATTTTAACTTATACATTTTATGTTATATAAAATATATATAACATCACATATAAGATATATATTGAGGTGCAATGTCGTTTGTTAATGGAAGTTGTAATTATCGGAAGCTAGATGTCAACATCAAAGTAAAAATATCTGCAATAAAAAAATAATTATATTTAAAAAAGAAGGTGGAGTTAATGGAGGTTTTGTTAGTGCGATGTGAATAAGAAGATATTATTATATGGTTTGAATTGGACCATTGAGAAGAGAGTATTAGATATTATGTCACATTACTTTATTCTCTAAGCTTTCTCATCAACAAGAGAAGAAAAGCCATTTGATGTAGACAAACACATAATTAAATTTGCTTAATTCCCAAATGCCAAACACATACTTACCAAAATAAGAGACAAGGTTTGGCTGCCCTTTTGCTTAAGCTAGAGTCACATAACAATTAGGGTTCTTTATCAAAATAATAATCTTTTTCTTGTTTTGGATAAACATGTTTTGGTTATTCTTTATTGAATTATGATCTTTAAGATCGTTGAATAATATTGTTATAATTTATTATTATATATTTAATGTGTTATTTGTTTTGAAATATAAAATTTTATTATAGTTTTATCTTTTAAAAGATTTTTTAAAGAGTGAAAAGATAAATAATTATTTAAACTGTATTTGATATCCATTTTTAAACTATGTCAAATTATTAATTACGATAGGAATTAGGATAATACTTGTTATCAATAATATACTTTTTTTTTTAATATTTAACACTATGTATTTAAAGATACATAGTAAAAAATTGGATTCGAGTCTCTTTTTTAAACAGTTAAATGATATTGTTCTTAAATTACTAATTTGGGCTTTTAAGCCTTTGGAGGCCCAATATTAACTGGAATGTACTTAAGCCCAGTTGTCCAGTCATCTTCATAGAATATTGCTCTTCCTCGAAGGTCTTTTTTAACACCCTTAAAAGGTGGTTTTAAGCTTTTAACAAAGGTTTTTTTTTTTTTTTTTCAAATTAAAAGTGTTTATTTTCATATTTATTTATTATTTAAAAAATACACCTTTTAATCCTATCACGTTGTTGTTCGTATTAGTATATTAAACCAAACCAATATTTAGACTCATTTTATGTTTCTATCTTTAATAGGTAAGCATTTGCATGTATATGTGTGTGTGTGTGTGTATATATATATATATATATATATATATATATATATATATATATATATATATATATATATATATATATATATATATATATATATATATATATATATATATAGAGAGAGAGAGAGAGAGAGAGAGAGAGAGAGAGAGAGAGAGAGAGAGAGAGAGAGAGAGAGAGAGAGAGAGAGAGAGAGAGAGAGAGAGAGAGAGAGAGAGAGAGAGAGAGAGAGAGAGAGAGAGAAAGATAAATTAATAATAAAGAAAAAAATGTAACTTTCTCCTATTAATTAATATTTATTATATATTATACATGAATAATTGTTTAAGAAAAAATTGAATTAATTAAATAATTGATTAAATGCTACTGCAATGTAGGTAAAAACGTTGAAAGTCAAAACACCGACAAAAGATTATTCAGAAATTCATTTGGCAAACATTTTGGGTTATTCATGTCGACTTTATTCCTACACTATTTCAAAACTTTCAATTACACAAAAAAGTTGCAATGCATATTAATTATTATTAATTATTGGTGCGACAACACATGTTCACTTGTTCTTTGCAATTCAAAAATAATTAATTGTTTGTACAAGCTCAAAAATCAAATCTTTATATTTTTCACTAAATTCTATAAACAATATTTTTAATCATTTTAACTTTTTCTAAGACAAGTTTAATCAGCTCAATATATTGTTAGTGTTCAAAATTTTACAGCTGTGATGGCCAAAAAATGTCTTCTAGTTATTTTCGTTACTTTTTTTTATCCTTTTTATTACGATATTTATATTTGTGTTGACATGTAACACTTTTCATTACAATAACGTTAATTTAAGAATAAATAAAATTAGTTTTAAGATTAAATTATCATAAACATCAAAATTAAAGATACCAATTTTAATATAGATGATAAAAGAATTGTAGGTATTGTTAAAATTTATCTCGGTTTTAATTTAGTGGAGAATTCTTGTATTAATTGTATATAATATAAATAAAAATATTATTCGATCTTTTAAACGACATGTGTATTCTTTCATCCTATTATTGTCTATTATTTATCCTTGATTTTATACATTTTTTTATTAAAACAATTTTAATTTATTAAGTAATTTAAAAAAATTATATTGATTTTTATTTTATTATTAGTTTTGTAACTTATCTATAAAATCCTTGTTTTTGTTATTATTGTCTAATTATTATTTGGTAACCTTATTGTCTAATCATAATTTTTTAACATTTAATATTGAATAATTTAATGTTTTTTTTTTTTAAATTTGACTGTTGATAATAAAAATATTTAATAAATGTTTAAAATAACAAATTGAGAGATACGTACGTAAATATAAATATACTCACTTTAATTACCTTAGCATAAATTTTAAATTTATAGAATATTGTAAAATTGACAAAGAAATAACTTGTAAAAATGTCTCGTGAATCAAAATTCAGACCTGAGTATGAAAAAGCCACTGGAACATTAATATAAATATATTTGAAGAAATTAAAAATGTTGACTTGCTGACAACATAAGTACTGTATGACGTGATGGGTTTACTTGCAAATATTTTTTGTGATATTTTCTCTGTCAAATCATCAATAATGAACAACCGTTGTTATTTACTAAAAGTCCTTGTAAATTCTCAATACACATGTTAGTATTATGTAGTCTTAATCTTAGATGGTGTTAATTTCTGTATATATCAGCCAATCCTTTAATAGTGTTATTTTTCTTTATTGTAATACCAACAAAAGGTTGAGGTTTTTTTTATTATTATGTTTTGTATAATGTTTTTATTTTATATCATTTTATTTATTATATGAAAAAGTAATAAAATATAGTTTTTATATACAATTATAAAGTTATGCTATAATAAAAAAGATTAATCATATAAAATCAAAATGAAAAAACTTATAATTTAATCTTATTTAAAAGTGAGAGATATAGGATTTTAATTGCTTGTTGCTAATTATTAATAAATCATTGTGTCATTGTACAACTAAATCATATTGAGATTAAGAAATATATATGCATGAAGATCAATTCATAACACTCATACATCAATTTATCACTAAACATAAAAGACAAAATTAAAGCACGAATAAAATTAAGGAGAAAATATTTATTTGGTTGAAGTTTCTATTCTTAATACTGAATTCATCTATACACTGAGATTAAGGAAACTAGATACACAATTGCACAACTAAACCATATTGATATAAATAAGGAGAGTTTCCGTTTGGTTGGAAGGTCAAGATGAAACTCATGCATCCATTCATTCAAGACTGTAGAATGAAACAAGCAACATCTTTGTATTGACATTTCCAAAATATCTGTTACACATGTAGTTCCTGTATTTATAGGATATGTCATTGATTAAGAGATCTTAATCCCTTACTTATCCGTAATTAACCAAGTGTATGAAACAAACTCCTACTAAAGCCAACATACCAAGCAAGCTACTAAAACTTGTACCACAAGCTTATAAAACTTACACCTAAGCTAATGGTGGTATCTACAATTTCAAGAACTAAATTCCTAAACCCTCAAGTGTGTTGTTGATGCCACTTGCGCTGAGCATATATATCTGACTGTTGAGCGTGAAAATTCCTTTGTTGGGCACCAATATACTAGTGCAAACTTTTTTATGAACCATGCTTCTAGTTAATCGTTAAGTATCCTGAATCAAGTCCTCATTATGCTCCCTAGGTTAGAAAAAATTCAACCACAAATTTGAGAAACCTACAGCAAAAGAAGTAAGGTCACTCATATTAAAAGAATGATTACTTAAATAGGTGTGAGGTAAATCTAACTCACATGCATTGTTATTAATCTGTTTAAGTATCTGAAATGGACCATCACCACGAGGAAGAAGTTTAAATTTTCTTTGAGTAGGAAAATGATCCTTTCTCAAAAGAAGCCAAACCCAATCATTGGGTTGAAAGGTAAATTTCTTATGCCCTTTGTTAGCATCTTTAGCATATTGATTGACTTTCCATTCAATCTGATTTCAAACATGTTTGTACAAGTTTTGAATATAAGAAGTTTTTTCTAAACCATTTTGACATAAAACATGTTCAAAATCAAGAATTAGAAGCAAATTAATAGAAGTAAGAAGATTAAACCCATAAACAATCTCAAAAGGGGAATGAGATGTGGTGGAATGCACAAATCTATTATAAGAAAACTCAATTTGAAGTAGGAGGTCTTCCAATATCTTAGGATTCCTAAACATAAGAACATTTGAGACAATTTTATTGACCACTTTAGTTTGTCTATTTAGGCTGATAAGTAGTAGAAAATAAAAGCTTAGTGTCAAGCTTACCTAATAAAGTTTTCAAAAAGTGGCTTAAAAACTTAGAATCACAATCATATACAATAGTTCTAGGAAGCCCATGTAAGCGCACCACCTCTTTAAGGAAAAGATTTGCTTTATGACAAGCATTATCTACTTTGTGGTAGGGAATAAAATGAGATATTTTCTAAATCGATCTACTACAAAAAAGGTAGAATCTTTACCCTTGGATGTTTTTGAGAAGCCTAAAATGAAATCCATAGAGATATCTACCCAAGACATCTAAAGAATAGGAAGAAACCTATACAAACGATAAAGAGGGACATTTGACTTAGCTTGCTGACATACGATGCATTTGTCATAGACTTGTTGATCCATTTTTTTTCATACAAGGCCAAAAAAATTATGCACTCAGAATGTCTAAGGTTTTGGCTACCTGAAATGTCTTATGAGGCCTTCATTGTGGGCTTCTTAGACGAGAGATGTTTGTATGGACCCTTGATGCACACAAAGTATTTTCCCTTTAAATAAAAACCCTTAACGAAAGAAAAAATATTTATGGCCACCATTCGAACATGCTTGAAAGATAGGAGAAATATCAAGATCATTAACATACAATTCCTTAATGTGATCAAATCCTAAGTAGTGAATGACTAATTTAGAAAGAATAGTATGATGACGAGATAACACATTAGCCACTATGTTGGTTTTGCCTTGTTTATGTTTAATCACAAAAGGAAATATCCTAATAAATTATATCCATTTAACATGTTGCTTGTTATGTTTATTCTGAATTTTCAAATATTTAAGAGATTCACTATGATTGTGGATAACAAATTCTTTAGGAAGAAGATAATTTTTCCATTTTGTAAAGCTCAAACAAGAGCATAAAACTTTTTATCCTATGTAGAGTAATTGATATGATCACCCTTAAGTTTCTAACTAAAATAAGTTATGGGATGGTTCCCTTGAAGAAGAACAATCCCAATGTCTACATTAGAAGCATCACAATCAATCTCATAGGACTTAGTAGAGTTAGAGTTAGGTAGACTTAAGATAAATGCAACAAATAATTTGTCTCTATTTGCATATAGGGAAAATTTTCTAAGAATTTCTAACAATGCACACATGTAAGGTATATGGTCCTCTAAGAAAATATTGTAGATTAGAATGTTATTAAAATAGACAACAACACACACTTTCCTATGAAGGGATGCAAAATATGATGCATAAGACGCATAAAAGTGCTAAAAGCATTGGTTAAGCCAAAGGACATGACTAACCATTTATAAAGACCAAATTAGGTTTTAAAAATAGTGATTTTTCATTCATCTCCAGGTTTAATTTGTACTTGATTATAACCACATTTATTATATTAAAAAAAGTAAATGCACCAAGACTGATTCATAACATCCATGCATCAATTCACAACTAGATACGAAAACAAAAATAATAATGTAAGAGTAGAATTATGAGAGAAACACTCCTTATTCATTTAAAGCTTCCATGCTTAACCTCAAATTCACTTACACATCGAGATTAAGGAAACCAAATGCACTATTACACCACTCAACCAAATTGAGATAAGTAGGAAGAGTTGCCCCTTAGTTGCAAGCTCAAGATGAAACTCATGCATATATTCACTTAATATTTCAGAATGAAAACAAGCTGTATATTTGTACTGACATTTTCAAAATCTATCTATTACACACATAGCTCCTTTATTTATAGGAGAAGCCATTGATTAAGAGATCATAATCCTTTATTAGTTCGTGATTAACCAAGTGTATGAAACAAGTTATTACTAAAACCAACATACCAAGCAAGTTATTGTACTACAAGCTTCTAAAACATACACTTCAAGCTGCTGTTACCAAGAGTTTCAAGAACTACAATTCTTGAACTCTCAAATATGTTGTTAATGCCACTTGTGTTGAGTGTAACCATTAAGCATCATCTTTATACTAAACATTAAAAATCCTTTATTGAATACCAATATATTATGCAAATATTTTTTTAACGATATGGTCCATTGTCAAATATCTTCAATCAAGTAAAAAAAAAAAATTTATGTGATCAAATATACTTTTAAGTGAGAAGTTTAACTAATATATATTATTCATATAACTTTTCAATATTATCATATAATCACTAGTACAAAAATCATATTTTATAACGTACAAAAACAAACTATGACGTACATTGTTTTGTAAGTTATAATAGGTCTACACATTTTATGACGTAGCAAAAATTTACGTCATATGAACATATTATGACAGTTTCTAAAACCAGTCCATTTTTTTTATGTGAATATTGGAGAAAATTGTTTCGAATTGATATTGAGTAAAAATGGACTCGTTTTAGAAACTGTCTCATAATATGTTAAGATGACATAAATTTTTATTACGTCATAAAATATGTAGATCTATTATAACGTACATATGTAGATCTATTATAACGTACAAAACTATGTACGTCATAGCTCGTTTTTGTACGTCATAAAATATGATTTTTACGTCATCTTAACATATTATGAGACAGTTTCTAAAATGAGTCCATTTTTACTCAATATCAATTCGAAACAATTTTCTCCAATATTCACATAAAAAAAATGGACTGGTTTTAGAAACTGTCATAATATGTTCATATGATGTAAATTTTTCTACGTCATAAAATGTGTAGACCTATTATAACTTACAAAACTATGTATGTCATAGTTCGTTTTTGTACGTCATAAAAATATGATTTTTGTACTAGTATGATTGTATTTGGAAAATTATTAGGTGGTGTAGGTCCCACTGATGAAGATAAAAAATTAAATAAATAAATAAAACATTAAGTATAGAAAGGGTAGATGGAAGGCAATCAATAAAAACCCCTTCTATCATCTCCAAAAATTTGAATCTAGAAGTTTCTTTATAACAGACCCGCGCTCCTAAAAATTTAAAATGGATAAGAAAAGAGTATAAAAATTATTTTCATAGTTCCTAAACTATAACAAAATGAGTTCACAAGATATTCGAGTGATAAAAAGGCTCTTGAGAATCGCGATCGAGCAATTGATAAATGGCAATTTTGATAGTTTATAGGAAAGGCTCGTGGACTTAGTAGATAGAGTTCAAATCCTAAGCATGCAGTTGTCGGTGGCGCCGGCGCCGACTCCTTCCATGGCTTCGACGCCTCCCGTGGCTCGCGTGGCTCCGACGCTGCTTTCCGTGGTTCCGACACGGCGTACACTTCCTCTGAAGCGTACTCTACCCGCTCCGTCACGTGATTCACCACGACGTGCTACCCAAAAAAAAATTTACGTAACATGTATTGTTCAACATCTTAGTTATATATCTCTTTAACATATATTTGGGGATGTTGTAACATATATTTTATTGGATTTAATATGTGATTTTTGTTCTTATATATCATTCAATTTAATTAATTTATTTTTACCTAATTTAGAATCTTCAATTTATACTTCAATTATTAATATATTTTTTAGAAAAATATAAAATTTATAAATTTTTCTTTCTTATTTATTGAAATATATTAATTTAGTAAATTTTTGCTATGTCATAAAATGAATGTGTAGACCTATTATAACGTACAAAATTATGTAAGTCATAGTTCGTTTTTGTACGTCATAAAATATGATTTTTGTACTAGTGTCATTTAGTTTTCTCTCTCCCGTAAGTTTCATGCATCCTTTTAAATATTTTGTTTTATTAGATAAAGTTTGCTAAAGAAATAAAATATTTAAAATTGAGGATAATAATTTCTTAAAATAAGTTTAAATTAATCATACTCATGTTATTTAGTGGTAAGTTTTTGTTATAACGTTATTGGCATGATGTATTTTAATGAAATATTTTTTAATATGATTTTTTTTTCATTCACAAGTTTCGAATAAAACATTACGAGTTCATTTCATTTGAACCAAATACCAATTTTTTTGAATAATAAATAAATAAAATGTTACATATAGAAGTTATCAAGTTTTACATTAACTTAGGAGTTGCACATGGAAAATAAACCGCTAATGCATTATACTTTAGTATCGAGGTATCAATTTTCACTTAATGAACTATTATTTTAGGTTAGCATTTTCTTTTATATATGCTCAAGTTCTAACAATTATTGATTTAATGAAACAGTTGGGTAACCAAAAAATATTTATAAGCTAGATTAAGGTTCAAACCGAATGTTGATAGATAAGTAAAACTACATCAGAAAAAAATATTGGTAATTAAGCTTTTAAACTCTTTCACTTGGTAAATTGAAGTGTTTGAATCATTAATGTTATAACAAAAACTTATCACTAAATAACATCAGTATGATTAATTTAAACTTATTTTAAGAAATTATTATCCTCAATTTTAAATATTTTATTTCTTTAGCAAACTTTATCTAATAAAACAAAATATTTATCACTTATACATGTGTGTGCATATATACTACTCTAAGTTATATATTAATTATATATATATATATATATATATATATATATATATATATATATATATATATATATATATATATATAAATAGTATATATATGATTAGTTGTAATTGAATAAAGTTAGATGATACCCACTTGTTTATAGTTTTGATATTTTCTTTTAAGATAACATGTTGTAAGCAAAAGACTAAGTCGTGAGTAATAAATGATTGATGATTGTTGTCTTGATTTTGTAGGTTTTTGGTGGCTTTGGAGAGAATGAAAGCCTTGTTGTTCTAAGACAAAGACTCATAATGATGGCTTAACGAAGGGTGGTGACTTTTCTAATTTCATGCAAATTATAATTAAGTCAGAAGAATTAGGTCATTTTTCAATCTCCTTCAAACGTTAGTGTCAATTTTCTTAATAACTACAGCAAACTGTGACTTCATCAACATAACAATGAAAACAATTAGCAACATTTTTTATCTATTGCTAATGATGTAGTGCTAAAAGAAGAAAGGTTGTTTTCACTCACTTTCGTAGGAAGCAAATGAAAAATAGAAATGGTGTTTGCAGCATTAGTATCTATGGTTGGTTGGTGGTTTCGTGTGAAAGATGAGAATAATAGAAATAATAGAATCTTATGCCCTAAAACGTGTCTTTTTCTTTGCTAATTTTTTGAAATTTGATGAAATTGAGGTTGTAACTAATAGGTAGGTGTTTGGTGGGAAGGTTTAGCATTTAAGACAGAAATAGTTAAGAGTTTGTTGTTAGATGGATGATTAATGAATTCAATATGATATCAACAATCATTCTAGACACAATTACCTCACACATCTCATCTTTTAATTCTCATGAATTACAGAATCTATGAATAACTCTTCTAATTATTTCATGTTTTTAAGGTTTCTCAGATTTTTGCCATTAAATTACAATGATTCATTTCGTGTTCTTTTTTAAGGCTCGATTTAATTTATCGATCAATATCACCATATTCAAACTATTTAATTACTTATATAATAATCTTTTCCATAGGTAAGTAAAGCCTATTTTTATACAACTGCATTAAGGGTTTCTTGGTTTTTTCTAAAAAAAGTAGAAACTTTTAGTGATAAAAATTACAATAAAAAGAGTGAAACATTTCATGAGTTTAATAATTTTCTAAAACAGGATCTAAACTTTGACAGATGAATAAATTAATATAGAAAAATGGAAGGATAGATAGAAAATTGTAGTTAGAAGTTAGAGTTTAACTTTTATACAAAAGCGTAAAGGATGAGAAGACAAAAAGATAATATAAAAGCAAAGAAAGAAAGAAATAGGTTGTCATATACATTATATTTATAGTTCACCAATTACCAACGTACACTTTTGACCCAACCAACCCACCTCTCACCACTCTCACGTCCATGCATTTTTTATTCATTCTGCTACTTCTTTCCAAGAAGAATCATACCAAAATAGAATATAATAAAATATGAATTCAATCTACATATATAATATACCATTCCTCTTCATATAATATTTAACTTTTTTCACTTGGGAAACTTAAACTCATAAATTTTTTAATTAAAATACTAAAATGGACATATTTTTATTATTATTGATTTTGGATAAGTCGTCAATATAGGTGTTAAATTGGGTCAATTTGGATTATACTGATTGACTCATTACGAGTTGTGTTAAAATTAAATGAATCAAATCTAACTCATTTTTTAGTGAGTTAGAAATTTTATAACTTAGTTCAATTCATCACAAATTGGTGGGTTAAATTAGTTGACTTGTTAAGCCACGTAAAATTAAAAAAAATATTTTTGTAATCATTTACAAACTCTAGAAAACAAAAGAGTATGAGGCAGTAGAGGAAGGTGAAGGATTGGTGGAAGTGTAGTAGAGAGCGACAATGGACCGTAAAGAGATGCAGAGGAGCACAAATGCTAAGAAGAATTGAAGGAATCCAAAGCAACACAAAAGAACACAATGGACCATGAATCAAAAAGTGGTGTTCAATGAAGGAGAACACGACAAACCATGAATCAAAGTAGTGGTGTTCGAAGAAGGAGAAAGCAACAAACCATGAACCAGAGTAGTGGTGTTCGACCAAGGAGAATGCGACAAACAACAAACCATATTAGGGGTGTTCGATGAAGGAGAACACAATTGGAAATGGAGACAATATAAAAAGCCCTTTGGCCCAAGAAGAGGCAAGTGGTGGTGTTCGATGAAGGCAAGCAATTGAGCGACAATGTTGTGTTTAACGATTTCGTTACCATTGAGAAGCTTTTGACTTAGTGAACATGGGAGAGAAAGCAACGAAATCAGGATTTCTTTTCTAGTTCAAAGATAGAAAATAGGTTTTTTAAAAAATAAATGGGTTACGGGTTATGTGAGCCCAACTTGGCTCAAACCCTCTTAACCCGCAGGTTATGTAGCCAATCTCGTTCTCACCTATAATTAGAAAAAATTTCAATTTCTCAACCCGACAGGCTCAAACTTATGAAGATTCGGGTTGGCTCAGATATTCTGACCCATTTTGACATGTCTAATTGTTAGCTGAAAAAATGACGTCAACACATAAATTGTTTGTTTGGATTACAATTTCCAATTTTTGACCCGAAGTCGTTCATACGACTTTTATTTGGATGCACGTCTTAAATCTAAGAGGGAGAAGAGAACCTTCACATGAAATGAAGAAGGAGAGTAATGTAGCCACGTCAATGGTGATTCCGGTTACGCGTTGTAGTCGTGCCAATGGCAGCCTAAGTTGGAAGACGTAGTGATAGTGCAGTGGCGACGAAGGAACCCATGATGTTTCGTGACTCACCAAGGGTTAGTGCAAGCATATCTAAAAGGATACACGGGCGACACGAATAGGGTGCTTGGTAATGACCACTCAGGCTAGACAAGTCGTGTGTGGCAACTCTTGTAGTGAAAGGGACTGAGTCGTGCGATTAAGATGAAGAAAAGAGGAGTGTCATCGACGATGTTTACAACTCTGATTCCGACGAGGCAATGACTATGATCCACATGTGATGAGTGTTGCAATGAGAAGATTCAACTACGATCCAATTGAATGTCATATGCAATGCAAGTGACTTAAGGACAAAAGTGTGCACAAGGAACACAATTTAGTGTTTGAAAATACTTCCATTGAAGTCATGGCCAAGTAACACTAGTGTAAATAAGGGCTTTAGGACCAGTTTGGAAAATATAATTTGGTTCTTTAACCGAAGCATATTCAAACGAGGTAAAAAAAATGGAAGATTTTAGGTTTTGGTTATGAACCGAAGCCTATTCTTTAATTTATGTTTCGGTTCTTTCTTGTTTGATGACAAGGAAAGAAGAAGAATTGTTGTAGTAAAGGAATGATAGATGGAAAAGCTTTGATAGAAATATAAAATTTGTGAAATTTTAACCCTAACAAAAGTCTAAATTATATAAATAACCACTACCTATAATTATACAAAAAATTTAAAAAATATGAGTACGTTTGGATTATGTTTTTTGAAATCAAAACATATTATTTCAAAAACATTTTTTCATTAGTATAAACGACCTTTTAGTTAATTAATTAAGAAGACGTTTGGTTAGCTCACGACTTACCCGGAAACCTTGTACCTATTATGTATGGTATTTTGGCTAGAAAATTGCACCATATAAAGTGGAAAAAACCTAGACTAACACTTATATTTCCAATACTAATATAGAAACATTAAAATCCATACTTTTTATTTTCTTGTATAATTTAATGAATCTTTCTTGTTATATATATTATGATTTTTGAAGATAGAAAATATGCAATATTTTCCCAGTTGGCAAATTGAATGCCTGTGCATGTTCTCAATTAAAAGTTCGTTGGGGTAGTTGTATCCACTACCCATCTCTCCTTTCTCACTTACAATCTTTAAAACCTTCTCATCTTCCACATTTCTTTCTCACTACACATCTCTTACATTTTTCTCACAACAACTTTCTATAAACTATTCTGTCACTCTTTCATGGCAGATCAGAAGAATGACAACCCAAATTCGGGAACTGTTAATGTTGTTGAATCATCAAAAGGAAGGAATAAACTTCCAAACTTTCTGCTATCTGTGAGGCTCAAGTATGTCAAGCTAGGCTACCATTATCTCATCTCCAATGCTATGTACCTTATGCTCATACCCCTTCTTGCCGTAGCCTCAGCTCATCTATCAACCCTTTCCATCAAAGACTTTCTCCAACTCTGGGAGAATCTCAAGTTCAACCTTCTCTCAGTCACTGTCTGTTCAAGCCTCATGGTCTTCCTTGCTACCCTTTACTTCATGACCCGACCAAGGGGTGTGTATCTCATGGATTTTGCATGCTACAAGCCTCACGTCGACTGCACGTGTACAAGGGAGACTTTCGTTGAGAAGTCTGCTCTCACAGGGACATTCTCGGAGGAGAACTTGTCCTTTCAGAAGAAGATTTTAGAGAGGTCTGGTTTGGGACAGAAAACTTATCTGCCCCCAGCAATCTTGAGTTTGCCACCAAAACCTTGCATGGCTGCGGCTAGGAAGGAGGCTGAGGAGGTGATGTTTGGAGCCATTGACCAGCTGCTGGAAAAGACTGGGGTCAAGGCTAAGGATATTGGGATTCTGGTGGTGAATTGCAGCTTGTTCAATCCCACACCATCCCTCTCTGCCATGATCGTCAATCACTACAAGCTCAGAGGGAATATCCTCAGTTATAATCTTGGTGGCATGGGTTGCAGTGCTGGTCTTATCTCCATTGACCTTGCCAAACAGCTCCTCCAGGTTTATATATATATATATGTATATGTATATATTTCACAAAGCATTTAATGTTTAGCAGAGACAGTATTGATATTGATAAATTTTAGGTTCATCCAAACTCTTATGCCTTGGTGGTGAGCATGGAGAACATAACTCTGAACTGGTATTTTGGAAACAACCGATCAATGCTGGTGTCAAACTGTCTGTTCAGAATGGGAGGAGCGGCGATACTCCTGTCGAACCGCTCCGGCGACCGGAGGCGGGCGAAATACCAACTGGTCCACACGGTGCGGACTCACAAGGGAGCAGATGACAAGTCGTATGGGTGTGTGTTCCAAGAAGAGGATGAGACAAAGAGAATAGGTGTGGCACTCTCAAAGGACTTAATGGCAGTGGCAGGAGAGGCCCTAAAGACAAACATCACAACACTGGGACCACTGGTGCTTCCCATGTCAGAACAGCTCCTTTTCTTTGCCACCTTGGTAGCTAGGAAAGTGTTGAAGATGAAGATAAAGCCCTACATCCCTGATTTCAAGCTGGCATTTGACCACTTTTGCATCCATGCCGGAGGTAGGGCAGTGTTGGATGAGCTGGAGAAGAACCTTGAGCTAAGTGATTGGCACATGGAACCTTCTAGAATGACCCTATACAGGTTTGGAAACACTTCTAGCAGTTCCTTGTGGTATGAGTTGTCCTACACTGAAAGCAAAGGGAGGATCAAAAAGGGTGACAGAACTTGGCAGATTGCATTTGGTTCTGGTTTTAAGTGCAACAGTGCTGTTTGGAGGGCTTTGAGAACCATCGATCCATCAAAGGAGAAGAATCCTTGGATCGATGAGATTCATGACTTTCCTGTTCATGTCCCCAAAGTCGCACCCATTAATGCTTCCTGAATCAAAAACATCCTTTTTTTCTTTTTCTAAATCAAACAAACTTGTTCATTTTTAATGTTATAGCTGATCATGTAACACTTTGTTCAAGTTATAAAGACTTTGCATGCAGCTATTCTCTGATTCAACATATATTTCATTATTTTTCTGATAAGGATTTCTCTAACTCAATGACCTGCATGATTACTAACATCTGTGTTCGATATTACGTTTCTTAATGTCATTTTCAAAGTTAATACTCAAAATTAGGTTCTAGTAGAAACGATAAAGGTCGATTATATCATATGTTATAAAGAAAATAGACGTATTAAAAAAATTATTCTAAGTGTCTAACTGTTACAAGGAAATATAGCACCCATTGTTCTTGGATGTTTTAATTGGAAATAAAGTCTCGAGGTTTTTTTTTTTTCCTTTTTTGGGTGAAGCTACTCAAAGTTTCTTTTGCATCACGGAAAAAATCATTGTCTTAATGTAATTCAATCACTCAATTTAATTCTCCTAAATGCAAATAGAGACATTTAATTATTATGACAATTTTTTCATTTATTGTGGGTTTTCATTTTCAAAAATGGTGTGCTTAGACTTTTCGTTGTACATATATACATGTATAAAAAAATCTTGTTACAAACGAAAATAATTTTAAGAAAATTATTAATTATCTAAACAAAATTTCTGAAATCATGATGATCTCAACTAAATTTTATAATTGTACATCCAACCACACTAATAAAATGGGGTTTCAATTTGTAGCCGTGTAGTACGATACAGCCATATAAAGCCAGTGAACTCGTGCCATAAAATAGAGAACAAAACACTCATTTAAGGTGGACAAAATAACATAAAATAAATACGTTCATAAAACATTGCTTAAATAACATTTAATATATGTAGATAAAATCATTTTAATTGCTTAAAAAGAAAGATGTCAAATAACTGTTATGTCTTTTATTATCATCAATACTTTCTATTGTTTATAAAATATTGATATTTATATTTTTGTTAATAACTATCCGTATCATTCTAAAAAAAATCGTGTTTTTTTATTTGCAATGAGAAGCATCCTCTAGAAATATTGGATCAGAATGAGTATTCAAGTACGTAAACTTTTCATTTCAGAAACGAAGGGGATAAGTAAAAAAGCGTGTTACGATGATATGTGCCATGAAAGAAGATTTTTGAAACAAATTACAATTCAAATCGTACAATTCTTACCATTATAACTACTCTGGTTGAATACATTTCGAGAGATTTGAATAGAAATCGTCATCCATGAAAAGCAAAAACTTATGATTTGGGCAAAGAAAAGACAAAGTGATGAGTGTGGGCACTAGTTTTAGATCTATCATTCTCTAACCTTGTTTGTCAATGAATGGGAAGAAAGCTAAGTAGAAGAAGTTTTTTTCAAGATGGTGGTTGGGAAAAGATTCTTAGAACTGGAGATATAAATATGAAACAAAGCTTGTCGCTTCGTTGATGTTTATGAACTACTATGAGAACAAAATATGACAACAGGATACATTTTCAGCATGGCGAAGACGACACCTACTAGGAACTTGGCAACAATGTGAGGGAGAGTAGAACTCTGGGATTCTTGTTTCAACTTCGTTGTAGAACCAATGGCTATTTTTCTTTTTTTCTTGTAATTGAATATTGTACTGCATGTATGATATCTGGTTAATCCCGTACACAATAAATTAACAATTTATTAGGATGCGTTTTGAATTTTGACCTAATAAACTGATCAGACAAACATAGTTATGAAAAAATTCCATGAGAGAGACCATTTCTCATTCTACGAATCGGGCATTTTCCAGCCAATACATCTAAAATGAAATTTCTAACCTTCACAAGGGTCTTAAACTGAGGAAAAAATAGAAACTAAAAGGATTTGTCATCATACAACTGGAGTACATTACAACTTAATACACACGAGGTATTGTACAATCCTAGAGAGAAGACATGTACATATATAATTTGAATCTTCAAATGAACCAGTCATCCAAAAAGCTGTCCAAGTAGCAAAACTATATGTAGAACTAATCACCAATGAATACCGTATCAAGGTTTGGCGTTTACATACCCCATATGCCACGAGCCGTTGCCACTTTGTTATTTGGTCTAGATGTTAGTTCATACAATATCCTTGCAAATGTATCAGAATATCTTCCATCAGTGAAAAGTATCTCAGCAAACGCATTCTCATAGGCTAGCAGCAAACTTCTGTTCTGCGGTTCAGAAACTAGGCTTTCCAATATCATGGCAGCTTTCCGGCAAACTTCTGGAACTGGATGCGGTGTCTTTATCACTTTAAGCAATCGATCAATAGCCCTGTGTTTGAGGGATCTTGATGAGTGTTATTTAAAGAAAATTACTGACATAAATTACCTTTTCTCAGAATCAAAATATGTTATAGTGTTCTAAAAAAAATGGAATAAGGGGTTCACCATCTCTCGTTAGCAATCTTCAACCTGCAGTCCATATTAACTTCTGCAAGGTTATAGAGTGCACCTATAGCAGCTGCCTGTGCATCTAATGCCGGCATGCTGATGAGATCAATTAGGCGCTTGTGTATCTGCAGAAATAAACCAATCTTGATTATATTTTTTTGGAACATGCAACAAACTAACAAGCAACATCACACGCATAAAATAAAGTTTAACCTGTGGAAAAAATGGCAGCAAGAAAGGTTCATTGTCAGGATTAATGATCAAACGCCCAAGTAATTCAGCGGCAGCACAATGCCAGGCTTTGACTGCAGATTCCAACATCCCCATGATAGCCTGAACTGCCCGTTTTTCTCTGTAAGTAATACAACAATTTATCAATCAGCAAAAGAGAATTACAATAGTGCGCAAAAGTTATATTCAAGATAGATCACTCACTTACGTTATTTTAATAAATGACGGTTTGGATGAGCTAAATATTCGAAGATCCAGCAGGGGAGCTAAGTTAACAATTGTCTCCAGAGCATTTGTGACAAGTTCATCATCCTCTATCAACATTATGAACATTTGGATTATATTAAAACAGTGAACAAACTCTTCTCGTGATAGGGCAGCACATAGTGGTGATTAAAAGAGAAAAAAACTTTCATCACAGATTTACAGAGTTTCTAGAAACCTACAAAAATCAGATTCTTCCTTTTGTTTTAAATAGTTCTCCTTTGAACTAAATCCTGTTAGAAGCACAGTTGGAATCTAAATGCGGACACCTCTCTTTACAGGGACAAAAAATCAACATAAGACATAAGATGTTTGGAATACACTTAAATTTTAGGGTGTAGGTTTTATCTAAACAGAATTTGACATAAAACTGATTTATAAAAGTCCAATTCAAAGGTTGGTATTGTTATGAGGACAGGGTATGATAGGATTTGTTACACAATGATACCTTAAACTCCACACGAAACCAGTCAATGTCTTTGCTCATTTTTAAGCCAAATGGATTAGTCCATGTTTCCAGAAGTTCCAAAAGCCATGAAGGATACGGTAGTACTAGTGCTTTTATTGGTCAATGTATGCACATACTATACAGAATCATTTAACCATCAATATCATAGTCACATCCATAATCACCCACACTACTAAGGGTTTAGTACCTCAAGGACTAATATATTAACAATAAACTATAGGGACCTGCCCAACATGAAACATAAGGACCATTTACGAGTGATAAATAAAAACAACGGAAATCAAAACCAAAATTACTGAAAAATTTGTTTCCAAAACCCAACATGCATTTTTATTTTTTCGCATCGAGCTTTTTCATTAACTGATAAAAATATAAGTTAGTCCACCATCTTTTGTTTTACAGTAAAGAATAAAGAGATGATTACCTATGCTCTTCTTTTTTATTTGTATAACAATCAAAGAGCACTACCAAAGTGTTTCAAAGAATATAAGAAACGATAAATAATGATAGGGACCTAAACCAAATGAGAAAATTATTAGGAACAGAAACCAAAAAAGTGGAAGCCAGATGGATAAAATATACTTTAAACCTAAAAAGATAATAGGTTATAACAAGCAGGTACCCTCACCTACAAGATGATCTTCTATGCATTGGAAGGCTGTTTCCAAACAATGACGATGTTGGGCCATTATAACTTCATTATCTGGCATGAAAGAGAAGTTCCTGATGATATTTGAAGCAGCAACAGCACATTGCTGTTTTTCTGCTCGCCCTTCATCATCTAAATTAAACAGACCATCTTCATCAAGCCATAACTCTGTAAAACGAGATTTTGTCACACCACTGTGCTGTGTTGATTCTGTACCAGCTGAGCCTGATCCAACACTGCACAAAGAGAATCATCCTACAATCAAATTCATTCTCTTACCACCCCATCTCCAAAAGGAAAACATACAATTGATTGAAAAATTGAAAACTGAAAATCAAAGATGATATTCAAGAAGAACAAATTTACCCGGGGCGGTGGAGAGCACTAGTCGAGCCCAACGCCTGATATTCATTCCCAAATCCTGTCACAACAGAACTAGCACCTAATGTTCTGACTCTTGTTGACTTGGCTAATTCCTTTGGGAGTGCTATATCCCGCCAATCATCTATCTGTTTCAAGTTACAACAGAACCGTATAAAATATTAAAAGGGTAATAATTTTAACAACATACAGGGACCAAAAAAATCTTCTATGAACATTTTCATAAAATTCAAAACAAGATTGGTGGCACATACAACTTGAAGGAGTGCATCAAGCAAGCCGGGAATTTTCGCAAGGGGAGTTGCATCCTTTCGCATGTCATCCTTTTCTTTAAATGAGAGCAGAGTAAGAGTATTCAGAGCCCAGGTCAGCTCACTCTTCAGACCACTTTGAAGAGCTAAAACAATTCTTTTATTGTTCTGATCTGCAAGAGAAATATAAACAAAAAAGGGTTCAAAAAAGAAAAAATTAAAACACTGCAATTTGCAAAAAAGAATGCTCTCAGATACTTAAGAAACCAATGTTATCCTTACACAGCATACCCTAGCCACAAAGTGGACTTGCAGTGTTCTACGCTATTATGCAAATAATATAGTTCCTCGAATTGAAACATCAAATTAAGTGGTTATTCATGTCATTAACAATAAAAAAAAAATTGTTTATTAAAACTCAAAATACGATTATTAGTGCAAGAATGCGTGTGTTGTGTAAATTCAGACACATTAAAACAAAATACAATTTTTAAAGAGAAAATGTAGAGCCAATTATGAGTATAAAGAGTCATGGAAAGGGAAGAAGCTGTGAACTAACCGGCAAAGGAGTTGTGAACGTGAAGGGAAGGACCAAGAAGGGTTGACGGAGCTGCCGAATCGGCGGCGGAAGCCGATGCGGAGGCACTGCTGCTACCGCTTCCGAAGGGACGGCCCCTCTTGGCCGGTGGCGCCGCCCCACCTCCGGCGGATCCACCGGACTTGCCCTGTTCCCTCTTCTGCATCCCTCTCACTCTAGGGATTTTCGGGTTTGCGGTGCGATTTCGAACTGTTTTGCTTGGTATCTTAGTTGGGCTTCTTTTTGGATCCATGTTGCAGGGAAGGCCGAGATATTTTCGTACAAAATTATAATGTACACCTCCCATATTTATAAATATACCTCCATCTATATTTTTATTCCTAACATAGCCATATCAAGATAAAGGCTCAGATTACATTTCCGTAGAGTTTTTCTTCTTTTATGTCAGGAATTGGTCTTATGGGGATGACAATTTCATCTTAGTCGAATAACTTTAAATATTAGTTAAATAACTATTTTATAAAAAAATAACAAAAAATACAATTTTATTAAATATTTAATATTAAAAAACAAATAAAACTATATAAATATAAATCAATATTATTAACTAATAATTCAATAAAGATCAAATAATTACATGAAAAAAAATATATATTAAATATATATTTTGTAAAAACGTAAAAACATATTTTTGAAACCCATGATCTAAATTCTAAAACTTGGATAATTTAGACATTCCAACAACCCCGTGGAGGAATATGAAGAAACAATGAGGTGGAAGAAGAAATAGCCTTACCCAAATAGGTTTCTGGGCTTCTAACTCAATCCTTTTGGGCTTTCTTTACCTTATTTTCATAAAGGACAATAAATAATATAAATCCTAAAATAAATAAAGTTCCAAAAATTAAAATTTCCAATAAATTCAACATTTAAATGAGTGAATAGGACCTACCTGTAACACATTAATCCCACCAAACTAATAATGGATAGTTCAATAATTTTTGTATTGTACATACAATAATAGTTGTTTGTGTAAAATATTTTTTTATGAAGTTTCGAGAGAGTCTTACAATAAAAAGAGGACAAAACATTTTATAATGATTTTTTATTTTTGTCTTTTTTGTCATCAATAATTATTTGGTAGACTTTACTACTCCACTTCTAAATAACAGCATTTAAAATTACTAATGTTACAAATAAATTTTTACACATTATTTTAGTCTTAATTGAGAGCTTGGACACAATGTGATGAAGAAAGTGAATGATGAAGAGGAATGTAAAAATTAATATTGTACTAAGGGGTTTGGTTTGAGTTAGATAGGAGTATGGAGAAATGAATCTTCCAAAACTCAAGGTTTCAAAAACCATGAAAGTGGTTGAACCAATCAAGGACTCCTCATCAAGATATTTTAAGGTTTTTCTATGGTGTTTCATCATACAGGACCTACTTGGTTTGTTTTTTTGCTTCATTTTAGGTACTTAAAGTTTCAACCAATTGCTGTTTTGGTTAGAAGATGAGAAGGTATTTTTTTATATTTTGGTGAACTTTGTTTAATGTTGTTTTCCCCAAGAGTTGGTGGTAATTTGATATCAGTTGGTTTTGGTGAGAATCATGCATCTGCAATATTCTTTGATATGATTGATAGCTGGCTGTGCACACCATGCATTTGATTGTTTGCACAGATATGTCAAAAATGTATACACAGTCTTAATGTCAGCTAGGTTACAAGGTCAGGGGTGAGCTATAGTTGTATGAATCCAACAGAACAAAAACAGTGTATTAACATCAAATCTTTGGCTCCATGTGTAGGGCTTCTACTTATGGCTATATAGTTATAGATTCCATATAATTATTCATCCAGATCATAGACCTTGTCAGTGTTTGTTCCAATGTTACCATGATTTGTTGGTAACTCCAGGAGTAGATGAGGAAAATTAAAAGATGATGGATGAGCTTGTTTTTAGCAATAATGAGGACCACTTGTGTGTGCTGCTGATCACAAAATAGCTAAATACTATGTAATTGATGCATTATGGCTATGTTGTTGTTAATCATGAAACTGCCAAAATTATGCAGAACATAGTTATCTCTGCCAGCTAGTGGATGGGCCAGTTGATATACATATATAACTTATGCTTTTCGTAGCATCTAATGTTGATTACTATTTTTCCAAAAGCTACTTTCCTTGACCCTCCATGTCTTGTAGCATTGGTTGATCTAATAATAATGTTACTTCATACATATCCCTATACTTTTCCTGTTAACAGATTTCAATTAATATTATAAGGGTAATTGACATCTGTGTGGTTCTTATCTATATCTGCTTTAGGCTTTTTAGTTTGATTTGAGGGGTATCAATGTCAAGAATAATTTCATGGTAATATTTTTACCTATCTACATTTGGTTGTGCGTTTCATTGTTCCACTCTTAATTTTTAAACAATTGGTGAATGGATTTTCTCTTTTTGTAAAACTAAAGAAAAAAGAATAAGAAAAAGCTGAAAGAAAACACCTTAAAGCTCAACAACGTAGAGAACATGGTATCTAAGGTTGATTCCACGTTTGTTACATCGCTTTCGGTCACAGAAACAATAATAAATGTCGATTTTAAAGTTTGAAATTTAATCTCTCTCAACTACTGGTCTTTCCAAGGAAATTCAACCCATCTAGAACTTTTCTTCAATGTCAGTTTAATGTTGAATAATTGAATCAACCAACCCACACAACATAGCATTATCTGATTGAGAAAAGTTAACCAATACCATTTCTGCATAGTCAAATTATACATTTCATGTTTCATTTCTTTATAATTTCAAGGGGGGCATAATGTTAGAAGAAAAATAAAGAACCCCACCATAAGATGATGTCCAACTATAGTGACAAATAAGAACATAGGTAGCTAATTTTGTGGATTAGTTTCGGTTAATAGTGTGTAAGGTGGGGCACTCAACCTTTGTAATCTTATAAAAAACCTCAGCAACACTGAACAGTGTCAGTGTCCGAAAAGGTAACCATAAAACGTAACATAATAGGAGCTGCAGAGTAATTCTACTCCATCTTTTATGTCATACAACTTCTGCTTTGGCATTTTGCAGTAGCAGAAATTAGATTTCCCATCAACCAAACAAAACCAGTAAAAGGGTATTGAATAGGCCTAAACCATTACAAATTCATAACAAGATAATCATCATCTCCACTTAGAACATGAGTCATGATGTATTTTGTAAATTGAGAATTATCTTTCTTAGTTGATGTGAGAATATTTTAACTTAAATAACTACTACTAGTGTTTAATTTGAGATACTGGAAGAGAAAATTACAACCTGGGGAGAAAAGAAAAGATAATGGTGATTTCATGATGGCAAACATAGTAAAGGGTAAAGGCAGTGCAAA
This sequence comes from Vigna mungo, assembly GCA_036885675.1. Taxonomy (NCBI): domain Eukaryota; kingdom Viridiplantae; phylum Streptophyta; class Magnoliopsida; order Fabales; family Fabaceae; genus Vigna; species Vigna mungo. The sequence continues at coordinate 261,716 of CP144692.1, forward strand.
GAGACAAGCAAAACAGATGCACTAGCACTATGTCACACAAACACACCACACTGGTTTTGTACAAATATGTATAAAGTAATAACTTAAAAGCAGTGAAAGGCTTTTCATTTTCTAACACCCTTTATTTGTTTTTTCTCTCTGCTCATCTCAAAATGTCATTTACTGTATTGGGATTATGCCACAGGCTTCTGGGATTCCTCCACTGGAGCAGCAGACCATGAAATGGAAAAGCATTATATGCAGAATCTCTAGATCCTAGTGATCCTAATTCCTGAGACAAATTTAGTTTTTTTTTTTGTTCTGTACTTCAATTTTATTTTTTTCCCTGGATGTTTCTGATTCCTGTGATACATAATATATATACTTTTCCTAAAGCAGTGATGCAAGCTGTTCTCTGGTGAATAAGTTAATGAATCTTATGCTATTTTCCTGATGATGTTGATTGTACTGCTTCACCACACTAACTGCACACATAAGAATATCCAATGAACCAATGGTAGCAGAGAGATAGGCATACCTCATATGGTAGCAATAAGTAAAATTTAGAGGACCCCATTTCAGCTAATTGATAATTAAATTGAAAGCAACACCTTACTTTTCTTTTTCACCCTTCTATGTTTTTTTTTTCCTTTTTTCTGTGAATTTTGAAAGCAATCTTTGAATCACCAGATGCTGCTCATTGGCTTAGACTTTACATGACAGTGGTGGTTTTCCTCATAAAACTGCTCCTTCTCTTGTCCTTTGGAATTGTGATTTAGCTTCAAAAACCTATCACAAACAACCTATCAATAAAAGAGAACGAGTTTTTTACTCTCTACTTGATTAAGTTACAAGCCAAACATTTTTTGGAGTAGATAAAAGTTTGAAACTATTGATTAAACTGAATTAATATATAGATTTAATTGTTTGATAAATGTAATTCTATTAATTCATTTAGTGCTTAGCAGATGTATCTGTGCTAGAAAACTGAAGTGATGGTAAAACATTGAAATTGGAAAACTTAAACTTAACCCATTTTATGATCAAATCTGATATAAACGATCAAATTGGTGAATAGTTTTTCTTAAGAAATTATTTAAAGAATGTAATTTGAAGCTTGATAATTGACATTGAAATGGAGGAAAGTGTCTCTTTCTCCCATGTGGCATCAGTTTTGTCGCATATGAGTGAGTCGTGACTCTCCAGTAATATTTATTGGTAAAATAGGTTGCAACTTGTGCTCTAAAATACCACAAAAAGATGACCAATCATAAATTATTCTAATTCAACCCACAAAAATAATGTTTTATAATCATAACATCATCCACTATTGTTTCAGTTAATCATGTTGGTTATATATATAAATGAATTATATTTAAAGAAAATATAATTATACTAGTTATATTTTTTTTCTTTGACTTAGTAATTTGAATTCAAAATTTCAACACTATTAAAAATTTGATAAATATTCTATTAACAAAGATTAACTCATATTATACACAAATATACAAGTCAATGATCAAAACTAATTTAATTTTATCATAATATGTCAGTTTTCTACAAACTAAATATTTCACGGCATAATCTCACTTTATTATATGATTAATTTATGTTTACTTTAGATTTTGGAAGAAGCATGAATAGTAAATAAAAAAAAATTATTGTGATTTTTAATAATATTAAACTAATGTGTAATAATGCATTAAATATTGATGAGAAGGTTTTGTGCGTGTGGGGTCATGAAATGTTGATTTTTTGAAGATGATTGAGAGCGTCGTATTTCTACTTTTTGTTTGGATAATGAAAAAAGTTGGCTCTGTTCCTAAGATTATGAATGTTTGATAGACATTACCATGACATCCAAAACAACATATAATATGATGTCTTCTACAGTGTTTTTTTTGTTTCCCTATTCAGTACTATTTATAGGACAAGCCTCCTAAAATTCCAATCACAAAATGTTCAATTTATTAAACTTCTATAAAAAAATCATAAATCAATTTCTTTTAAAATTGAAATAGAAGTTTGTATTAAAAAACTTTTATGTTACTATCGTAATCATACTTGATAAAATCATATTTTATTACAAACATTGGTGGAAAAGGGTACACATTAATTATTGTAATTTTGTTATATTACAATTGTGTACTATATATATTTTGAGAATCTCAAGCTCTAAAGATATATTCATATATAACAAATACATTTTATCACGTCCCAAATATTATATAAAACATATAATAGAATTCAAAATATATCAAGACAGTTAGGAGGGTAGAATGAAGTAATAAGTTTTACGGTCATCCCAAAAAAGTTCCAAAATTTCAACTTTAGTTTATAGAATATATATAATATGAACTATATAGAAGAGTATTTCAAAAAGATAAGCAACATTAGACAGATATACTATCTAAGACTATGCAACTCTAGAATGTCATTGACTACACAGTAGGATCATCACCCTCCAACGCTTGTTTCACGGACACCTCTTCTCCCTTTTCTCACATCAAATGGATGCCATTGCAAAGAGAAAGACACAGCACATGCAACATAAACAACAGTAAGGATAAGCTAGGTTGAAAAGCATATATGATATCTAAAGACATTTGTAATGTAAAAATCACATTCACACAAGTAAACAAGTAAAGAATACTATCATGTTATAACTCAAGTTAGACTCGTCCGGACTTAGAATGAATATCGAACTATGACAGGTTGTGCACTTGTGGTGGCCTTTACTGCTTTGCAAAGTCATTGTCAATGGGTTTCACCCTACCACACACAAGGTAAGTCCGTTACCGCGTAATAGGCCTCCAAGAAGCGCCTACACTAGGACCTCCTACTACTCTCACCACATGCATCAATCTTCTCTAAGTGAGAATGAAAGATCATTAGAGTGAGTGTTAGGATAACCCCCAAGATTGAGCTCCTATATTCATTCTAAACACTACAATGATCTCACCAAGAGATCTTACTTTCACACTCAATCTCACTACTTTGATCAAATTATATTCCTCTTTGAATCATCAACATACCATTTTCTAGTTGTATAATCATATACATTATCATACCAAGTTATATATGCATCACACATCATCAATCAATCAAGCAAAGAAGAAGAAAAGAACAACTAATATTGAGTCAAGTCGCTCAACGCACAAGGTCGCAAGGCGCGACCAAAGGTTTTTCGCATAGCGCATCCCATGCGCTATGCGAGCCACCACACAGAGGCTATCCTTCCTAGTTAATTCGCATAGCGAATTATATCGCCTTGCGAATTAACTCACAAAGGCTTCAGGCCTTTCACTCTCGCAAAGCACATCTTCCACGCTATTCCAATTATCTGATTAATTTCCTAGACTCATACCAATAGCAAAACGATCAAATTCGCAAAGTGACTCACCAAACAGAAAGGAATCCTCTACAGTGATTCGCATAGCGCACGGAGTCGCTATGCGAATTGCTCCAGGCAGAGAACACCTCTCTAGGGTAGCTCGCTGTGCGAGTCTGCATAATCTGCAGCACCCAAAATCTGCATAATTATGCAACTCTAACATTCCTTACCAATTCTGACCACTTTGTTGAATTTCTAACACTCCTAAATCAAAATATATGCTTAGTTAAACTATCCTAAGTGTTTTAAACCATTCCTACCATCAATCTCTAATGTTCAAGAATCAAATCCTATTCTAAAACACCCTTTTCCTCAATGTATAGACCCAATTCAAGATTTACTACTTAGAAATTGTTTCTAACCATTTAAACACTTCTAACAAGTCAGAATTGACTTAACTAAGTTGTCCCAACAGCCTAACTCAGCCCTCAACCCCTAAATCTAAAAATCACTACCCCACTCCCTCTAAAATAGCCTAGAACATCAAAATTAAAGTAATACTTCTTATAAGTTCCTGCATAGCTAATTCCATATCATTCTAATAACTCAAATCCATCATCCTACTACATTCATACCAGTTCAACTCATCATTTTCACAAGTTTATACTTTAACAATCACGAAGCACACAACTTTCATGCAAAATCACTAAATTTCAGCTCAAATAGTAAAATTATCTATCACACAGTTTACACGTACATCATTCCACAATTTGAACAAGACCTAACTTATGCAACTCTAATTTCATAGAATAGAAAAGAAATCCCAGTTTCCCTTATCTCGGGATTATACTGCCCAACTCACAGAATGATCAAACAGCGCCTTGCACCATAAGGAAACTCTAAAGGTGCCTATAGACCACTAATCGGTGATAGAACATAATTGGAGCTAGAATTTGGGGGAAAGACACAACCAGCAACATGCAACAGGATTTGTTGCATGATCACAGCTCTAAAGTTGTACGGAAAGAGGGATATTCAACTTACCGGTTGAAGAACAGAAGGATTGATCGGTGAAAATCAAAGCTCTCAATGCCAGGAACACTTATGCGCGTCCTGATTGTATAACAAACAGCTCAGTGATGAAGGAATTTAGAGAGAAGGCAGAGCTCAGAAAATGGATTTGCTCATAGAAAGATAAGGTGGTTATGCTTAATGAACCAAGATGTTTAAAAGAAATACATTTATAGGTTTAAAATGAAAACTCTAGCTTCATTAGTATAATATACACTTATCAGCCCTTTAGTCCTGTTTTCAGGTTCTTACACATTTATTGTATAGTTTACATTTATATAATTTTGTACTTCCATTGCGCTGTTGAAGTAAAGAAAATACAACTCGATGAGTTTTATTGTATAAATAAAATTCATTTAAAAAATTGGTATTATTATATAATTATAAATTTATTTTTTATAAAGTGTAGTTAATTTTTTATTGAAATTTTTAGTACTTTTATTTTTTTTATTTTTTTTTTAAAGTTGTATAAACAATTTTTTATTTAAATAGAATAAAAGAATTTAATTTATTTTTTCTAAATTTAAACTATTATTACAGTAAATCTCTTTCTTAATTTTTTTTATTGTGTTATTTCATATAACACCATATAATGAAATATTACTAACTTCAATTTATAATATTAAAATTTTAATTTAAAATATATAAAAACAAAATTAAAAAGTAATCCATCAAATATTATAAAATGCACATAGTTAACTATATCTATAAATATAAAATAGATAATAATAAATAAATAAAATAAATAAATAAATAAATAAGAATAATATACAAGTGTATTAAAACAGAAAAGTAGTAATAAATTATAAATTAATTTATAACATAGTTAATAAACTATTATATAGCTTATCATTCTGAAAGACATTCTTAATTAGAAACATTCCATCTATGTAAACTATTCAATTCTCTAATTTCTCTTAGAGGTTTTTGGTAAAAGGGCAATAAGCAAGTGTTTACTTAGAATGGAAGGTTACAACATATGTCAAAGAGAAAAATTCTTCAAAAACAAATTTGGTAGAGAAAGAAAATAACATGAATAATTTTCTTTTGAGTAGACTTAAAAATTAAACTTTTTACACATAATTATTTTATGAATAAATATAACAAGGCATAAAAGTAAATGATTCTATAATATTTAATGATTAAAACAAAAACTAAAATCCTTAAATTCATTACAAGATAATGATATTATTAACTTAGTCAACTAACCCTTTCATCCCTCCAATAATTTAGATATGCTTTTGATTTTATTGCTGGCCACTTTATTGGATCATATACTTATGTCAATCAAGTCATGAAGAAAATATCTCTTTGCTGAATATAGTAAAATTAATATAATAATTTTAATATATTTTTATTACATTATTTTTATTATTTTTAAAATACCTCACGTATTATTAAATAAATTCAACATATCATATATTAGTAAATTGAAAATATCATTTTATTTAAATCTTATTTGATTTATAATTAAATTAAACAATGAATAACATATGACACAAACTGAACCACGTAGAAAAGTTTATGCCACTCAAAATAGATTTCAACATATATAAACGCGTATTTAAATTTGTTCAATTATTCTAATGTTTAAATTATATTTTTCTCTATCTAATCAAAGTTAATTGGTAGTTTAATTTAAGTGTAATATATGTTTGGTAGCTATATTACTTTGGGATTTAATTCAATGTTACATGTTATTTTAACTTGTAATTTCATCATTGATAATAACATGTTTATAATTGAGTTTTGTTGAAAGTAACCAATTTTTTAAAAAAATCAACGAACTTGGTATTTTGCTACTATACTTCATTACGTCATATTTTCAAGTTCAACATTGGTTTTAATAAAAAATTCAAAAATATATTTATACAGAGAATTCAACCAACATGTGAAGTTATATCTTCTAACAAGACTTATTCGACTTTTTAATCTAATTTATTAATACATTCATATAATATTTAATAAATTAGATAAATTCTTATATTATTAATATTAATATATATATATATATATATATTTTTTAGTACACAATATTATAAATCATAAATCTTATAAGTGTATAAAATACATATTCATTCCCTTCTACTCAAAAGATTTCAAATTTCATTAAAGAGTATCAAAAAGTCTTTTGCAAGTAGATCTCCTCATGCTTCCCAACCCTTAGGAGTACACATCAAAGTTCTTCAATCCACTTAGATATTGTCACTTGTTCGAAGATTCACACTCAGAATCATGATAAAAACATTTGGTGTCCACCGCAACATTAAGGTAAAACTTTGCCCCTACCTCACTATTCAATGGTCACCATACATAGTCAAGTCCAACCCAGTGACAACCCTTCAAAATCAAATCAAATGTTAACAAACTCAAAGTGGATTGAAGGTCACATCGTCTTAAATCCAGATATACATAAGATTCCTAATGGAAGAAACGATAATGCTTTTTGGTTGTTGGTATAGGTGACTCAACCCACATCACAAAAGGTATGCCTTTTTTACTCTTGATTGCTTTCTCCCTTTTGGGAACCACCATGGTGACCCCAAGATAAGCCACTACGAAAAGGGTGATGGAGAAGGGCTCCCCTGAGGAAACCCTTTCGTCAAAAAGAGGAGGAGAATTGGGTTCATAGGAGTAATATCCCTCTCCAACATGGAGCGACGACAACCATAACCAATATTAGAGGAGGAAAATGAAGACATACCTATTATCCAAGAAAATGCATGAACAAAAAGGAAGGCTTAGAGGAAACAAGGGCGACTCGCAGAAGCAAACAAAGGGGGAAAGAAATGCCAAACGTGAAAAAGAAATGCGAAGAAACAAAGTATAAAAGCAAAGAATTCAAAATGAAATTATGGTTAGTCAAGCTTCATTTCCCTCCCTACTATGAGTAACTTTTGATGTTTCATTATCTAAGTTTAACTGTTAAGATGCAGCCATGTTAGCCACGATCAAAACCAGTTAATTGAAGCGATGTTTTACACCTCATGGTAATCATTGCGATGTTTTCGAAAAACTTCTCATTAATGCTCTACATTGACCGATAAAATTATCATTAACTAGGCAATACAAGCACTATAGCATGTCTAAGCCAGCAACACCCAACAAAGCCTGTCCAAAGTAGTAACACTAAGCATAAGTCTGCCTAGACCATCATTAGAGTCTGCCTAAGTTAGCAACACAAAGTGAAGTGTGTCTAAGTCGACAACACCAAGCAAACTCTGCCTAAGTAGTACTTATGCGAAAGAGATAGCTAAGGTAAGGCAGCAACATAGTCTGCCCTATACACCCGCATAGAGATAACCACGTATAACTCGACTTAATGGTCAACCCATCTACAAAACCCTACAAGTTGACCACTGTTCGGCCAAAGGGCCAATCATAATCGCAACAAGCACCTCCCACACAGTGATCAAACTCCCGATTATAAGAGCTTATGTACATAATTAACCCAAAAAAATATGTTAAATAATATGGATCAACAAGGCACATTTACCTTTGCTAACTTAAATAAGTTAAGAGAATATTTTAAAATATATTTGTTGGTACAAATATTCGTATATTAAGAATATATGTAGCGAAATTTGTAGTCTGATTACATCATAATATTTCTTAATATTATATATTTATAAAATATTTAGTAAATCAAGTAAGGTATCACATTAACACTATTATTTTGTCATATATACAATAAGTCATTTTATTTGTCAATATTACTTACTATTGCGTGAGGAGATGATTAATAAACCATATATCACGAATAAATAAATATTGTAAGTCATGAAGTTTTAACCAATAAAATGTACTTTATTCATATTATACTTTTAAAAATAAAAAAATACATATATTTTTGAAAGAAAATAAATTAATCACAATGGAATTTCCTTTTAGTTCATTGTCTTATCACGAATAAATTAGGATCTCTTATTAAATATTTAAAATAAAAATAAAAGAAATTAAATTAAATTATATTTTTTATAAATAGTCGCTTTAGTATATAAATATTATCCTATTACATTCTTAAATATGACAAAAAAAATAATTTTGGAATACAAAATGTTAATTTCATTACTTTTATATAAATTTGGTTAACAGTTATATGAATTAAACATGAATATTGATTAATTGTACCTGTCTTTTAGTAGAATACTGCAACATGGTAATTCTTTATAATGAAGGAAAAATTATTTTATAATGTAGATCATAAAAGAAGATAATAATAATAATAATAATAAAAAGAGTAATTAAGAATAAGATATGTATAAACAATTACTTAACCACCAATCAAGCTCTACGGTATTTGATGTAAGCAACTATTATTGACAAATTAATTATCTGAATTTGTGTACGGTCTTTGATGTAAGTAAGGTATTTTTTATAGATTAGTTATCTTGATTCGTATAATAATGTGTTTGCTTCACGCAATAAATTAATAAATTAATATACAAGAATTCCCTTCTTACAAGCAATTTTTTGGAACATGTCTTCTTTTATATTTGTACAAACCCTTCATTCCAAGTTTTGTTTATGCTTAAGCTAAAGTGTGAAAACTCTTAATACCAAATTAAGTTACTACTAATTATGGAATTTTTCAATTATTATTAAATATTTTCAAATATGCATTTCATAGATAAGTACACCGTATAAATATTAAAGAAACATAGTAAAAATAGCTAAAAGTTTTATATCACAAGATTAATTTAATTTAAAATATATAAATAAATACAAATTTTACTTTATTAAAATATAAAATTTTGCTTACAAAACTTTAAAGTTTCTAACATAAATATAAGATAATGAGAATGAATAATAAAAAATGTATTTGAAAGAATGATTCATAATGATAATCATGTATAAATATGATAGGAGAAGATGCATTATGGATGATGGATGTGAGTGTGGATCCACATCCATATGGTATGATATTATGATATGATATGATGATATGAGTGGCAATAAAGAAAGAAAAGAGTAGCTTGTGAGAACAAAGGAGACATGTCAAATCAACATTGGATAAAGGCTTTTCACTTTGTTTTCTTTTTCCTCAAACTCCCACTGCTTCTCTCTCCCAAACTCTTCTCCAGGTTAGGTACCATAAATAAATATTTTTAATATTTAAAATTAATAAAAAAAGATTTATTTTGAGGTATAAAATATTAAAAAAATTGAATAATTAAGAGAAAGTAAAGAAGAAAGGGTACTATATATTTCGTGTGGGTTGGGCAAAGCTTTGTAAAAAAATCAAATTTCCACTTCCTAAGTAACCCTACAACCAAACAAACCAACATTAAACTAAAAATTAAAACCCATTCTTATGTTAGAGGTTAGGTGTGGGGTTGCTTTCATCACCCTATTTATCAGTTTATGTCTATTTATTATTGCAAACTTTAAAAAATACATTTTTTTTTTTTAATTTTCAATGGTGATGTTTATTATTTTTTAAAGTTTTGAAGGCAGAAGGAAAAGGACCCTTATTTTTTGCTCTGACAGGAGAGCTTTGTGATGGGCCCACTCGCTTTTTAAATGAGTTTTGCAATATTAGTAATATCATAAATAAATGCCTATTTTTTTTCAAATATTATATACTGCAGTTGGGCATTGCAATGGATTACTGGGGCCCACTGCAATCATTGTGAATTATTTATGTTTAGTTCACAAGAGTCTCCTAAATTCCTAATCCTATCATGAGAGGAAGAAATAAAGAAACAAGTTATCTCAACTTGTGAAAATTAAATAATAATTTACAAAATAATAGGGCAGAATTATGGTTAAATTATCTAGTTATTACTCTTTCAATTTATAGAAGGATATAACATTGATAAATTCTCCATCTTATCTGAGTTATCTTATATTTTGTATTTTCTATCTTTATAACTTCTTGTATGCTTTCTTTTTTATTACTCCTTTTCATTCATGGAAAAAATTATAAAGCAAAAGCAAGTTGAGATGATAGAAGGAGCAAAAAATAACAAAAAATATAGAAAAATGGTTATTTTTAACACATACATTTTTTATATTTATTTAATATTATCTTTTTTTAAATTATAAAAATTTATGTTTTTATATTTATTTTATTTTTGTAATATATATCATATGAATGCAAAAATGTATCTTTACTGTCCTTATTAAAAAAAATATAATATAGTGGTACAAATATGTGCCAAGTCCTCAGTGACTACAATCAAATTTTTCATTAGTCAATGTTCACCTAATTTGAGTTTCCTTTTTCTTTTCGTTTTTTTTACAGAAACTGTGGATTGAAAAAACAATTCCAAAATATCTTTTTCCTGTTTCTCAATTATTGAAAATTTTGAACAACTTTTTAAAATTTTAAGGTATTAAACATAGTATTTATTTATTTATTATTTATTTTTGTTGGTAGTGGCTTGTAGTATGTATGAGTAACAGTATCGGAAATAATTAGGCATATTCTGTCAGGTTTCATTTAAAGGGCATTGCTTGGTGAGAGAAAGGAGCAGAGATTTTCACTTTTTCACTTTTCCTCTTTTGCTTTTCATGTACTCCAAAAGATTTTAAGATAAAATAAATAACAAGAAAGAAAATTATTTTTAACGTACCAAATGCAATAATAATTTACACTCTCTGTCTCTTCTCCTTCAAGTGATTTCTTCACGAAATTCGAGATGCCACGACCCTTCTGCTCCATCCTGCGTTTTCACCAGTCCACAGTCACTATAAATTTTTATATAATATAATATAATTATTAATTATGATACCAGTAGTTTACACATATTCAATGCAGTCACTATAAATTTTTATATAATATAATATAATTATTAATTATGATACCAGTAGTTTACACATATTCAATGTTTCTCCATATCTTTATCCATTACAGAGTTCAATGGATATTAGAGAAAATTAGAAGAAGAAAAAGGAGAAGGTAGTTGAAGTCCTTAATCAAGTGTTCATGAAAAGATGAGAAAATTTAAGATAGCAAAGTTTCATACTTCCTTGTCTCCTTTCAAGGGACCAGAACGTTGTGAGTAGTAGCACGATGCCAAAAATATTTTTGAAAGTTGCTGGGTCGTGTAACTTGTAACTTCTCTCTGCACTTTCTCAATCATGATGAACCAAAACCAACACTCACAGAAAAAATAGAAAATAAAAATAAAAAGGGAGAAAAGTTGTTTCTATTCAAAACAATTAAAAAAGAAAGAAAGAAAATTCTGATCATAGCAGAAGCATAGTACTGACATTTGGGAAATCGAAGCAAAAGAATCTCTCGGCGCCATGCATGCATCCTCAGGTGGTTTTTCTTTTCTTTTTCAGTTTTATCAACTTTAGAAAAATTTTAATTTCAGCTTTTGATTTTATTACAGATCATATTGCTGTAGCAACAGCTTCTTACACTTACATGGTGCGAACCAAAAAGAAAAAAAAAAATAATAACAAAAGTTACTTCTTACAAATTTTCCCTTGCTAACAAAAGAAGGGAAAACAAAAATACCTCATAAAAAAGGGAGCCTCATCCGATATTTTCTCTTTTATATTTTAATTTTTTTAATTTCAGAACTAAAAAAAAAAGAAAAATAACAAAATTTTTTTCTATGGTTTGTCCTTGAGAAGAGAGGCCAATCCGGTAACCACCTTGGTCCCTCTCTCGACGCTCTTCGGTTTCACCGCTGGTGGTTGCCACGCCGTGGTAGGTGATGGCGACTCCGCCTTCTCCTTGCCGGAATCGGCCACGGGCTCGGTCTCGTTCTTCGGCGGTGACTCGCTGAAGATCAGCTCCAACTCACCGCAATCGCTCTCCCTCGACGCTGCATCACCGGAGTACATTGTTTCCGGTGGAGCTACGGCGACTTGCACGGAGGAGGACGGGGGTTGCTTCTCCCTAACGCTAGACGGAGAGAGCCACTTCGCAAGCATGTAATCGCGCTTCCTCCAGGGCGGGACGTGCATACCTTTCTTCTTCAAACTCTGCTTTGCCGCTTCGGAGACAATCGCCACGATCTGCTTCAGTCTCTCAGATTTTCCAACGAAGATGAACGGCAGCGATTGAAGAATTGCCTTGTAACTTCCCGTGGATCTCGCCACCTCAAACTCGGATCGAAAATCCACATCCACGATCAACCTCTCACCTTCCACAATCGCATCTATGAATTCATATTCACCTAAACCAAAGACGCAAACACACTGAGTCGGCCAAATTCAAATTCAACTCCAAATCCAAACTCAAATTGAAATTCACAGTTAATTAACAGTACCAGCAGGACACGACGAAGTTTTCTCCCATTTCGATTTGCAGATGGAAGAATCGTAACCGAGAGCGGAGGAAAGTGCTTCGGCGACTACCTTTATCAGATCGTCTTTCCTCTTAAACAACTTGCCGTTTTTCTCCACGATTCTAGCCACGTCAGCTAACAGGTTCCTCTCGCCTACACTCGCGCAGGGGATCAGAGTCTGCTCATCACAAAATCAAAATTGTCATAAATCAAAGAAACTGTGATAAATTAAAATAAAATTGGACTATAATTGAGATTGACAATCTACCTTGAGCGATTCAGCGGCGTCGGTGGTGGATGATTCTGGTGGCGGTGGAGCACCAAAGAGATCGAAATCGTCTTCGTCGGAGCTATTTGCGTTGAAGCAGTTGCAGCGGTTGCGACCGCATTTCGGTGCCGGAGGTTGTTCCTCCATGAAATTCTGCACCATTTTCGCCAAGCACACCGAGCTCGGTTCGAACTCTGTTGCTACATCTTTGTTGTTCTTCGGTAACTGACGGTCAAAGACGAACAACCGTTTCAGACGCGACTTCAACACCGACTCGTTCCGAACCACCACCGCGTCCTTCACCTTCTCGGAATCGATGTCGATTGCAATCGGTTGAACCTTCATCGGAGCCATGCGTTTCTTCTGCTACTCTTTTTCTCAGAGCTTCTAATATTTTTTTTCTCCAAAAAAAAAAAAAACCAAACCCTATTCAACACACATTCACCCTTCTAACTTCCTACACCAGTCAATAATAAGTCACGGATTGGGCGTGTTCTTCATGAGAGAGGACAGGTTAAAAGAAAAAAAAAATTAATTCGTAATTGTGTGTATGTACGGTTTTCTTTTCTTCTAGGCTACGAGAGTGAAGGTTTCAAGGTGAGGGTTTTCGTGAAACACGTGGCGACGGTGGTCGGAGAGACGAGCAGTGGTTATCGAAGGGGAGTTTTGCGTCGCCGGAGTGTTCATTCTCCGGCGGTGAAGAAGAAGAAAGGTTTTAATATTTTTTTTTAGTTTTTTCTTTTTGTGTGTTTGAAATTGTTCTGGATTAGGTGACTTGGTGGGATTGGATTTTATAACGAGTCAAGGTTGCTGACATGGACATTCTGACGCCACGTGTTCCCGACGTGGCACCAGTCGTTTGGACGATGAAGTTTGATAACCGCACCCAGTGTGCACGGAAAGGTTTATCGACCGAACGACGCGTGGTACGAATGATTGCCTCAACTCTGAGCATGTGAAGTTACCGTTCAGCCCTTGACTGTAATAAAAAACACCCACTTTCATTTCATTCATTAACTGATTGATTAATCATCCTGCTTTTTTTTTTTCAAAAGAAATTAAAATTATATAATTTTTAAAGAGAAAAAAAAAAGCTAATGATGCGTGAGAGTGGAGAGATGGAGATCTTTATGGCGTGTATGTGAAGTCCATGCTGTCATAGATGTTTGCGCCTAAAGTTTTGGACACGTGTCCATGAAAACTGGTTTTATACTATATTTTTTATTTACATATCCATATAAAATTAAATACTTGTAATTTGAATGATTGGAAGACATCTAATTTATTCATGTCACTGGAATAAACTATATAATACTCATATTATAAAAAACAAAACAAAACTATTAGAATGTGTCAATAATACAAAACTCATATTATATAAGTATACCCTTTGTTTTAAGATGTTATGAGATGATTAAAAGAGTTTCCCTTACCCATGATGATAAAGCCTAGACATTGATGCCCTAATGGAGTTCATTGATGGTGGAATGATAATGTAGGTAGATTATGCGTCATTTTAGCAGTGTGAGATTTCAAATTTTGATGAGCATAGAAAGTTTAGGTTGAAATGATGGAAGGAATTGTCGTTTGTGAGAGTTAAAATGGTGAAAACAAGAGTTATTACAGAGCAGGATTGAAGAGCACTCTACCATTCTACAATGTCGTGTCAATTTCTCATCATAATTTTCACAAACTCATCTTCACTGCAAAAATAACATATCATTTTTATAAGTAACATAACATAATTCACTTAATGTGAATTGGGGAACAAGAATTCAATGGAATCTTTTATGAGAAAAAGAAAAAAAAAGGGAAAAGACTGAAAAAAAGATGAAAGGGATATTTCATTTACCTTTCGTTTGGTTTCGCAAAAAGAATAAGAAAAATTATGAAGTTGAGCTTCGTGAGTTTCATCATTTGAATCTCTCACTTGCTTTTTTTTTTTTTGAAAAAAGAGAAAAAAAAATGTTAATAGGTAGAATTTAAATATAATTTAATCTTATAAAATTAATTTTTAACATAAAATTTAGTTTGATGTAAATTTTACTTCTTAATATTATGATAGGAAGATTTATAGATTAAAATTTATTTTAACAAAATTTATTATTTGTTAAATTTATTGTTTAATTTTCTATATTGAATTATTTAATAATATTTAATCTTACTCTTGATATGTAGATGTCTCAGCAACATAATACAATAAGTTCGAAATTTCATATTAACTTAAAAGATAAAATTAATTTATCATATATTAATAAATATAAATCTTATTTTCACTACTACATAAAAAACTTTTAATATATATTATTTTGGACTTTTTACGTCTGATATCAACCCAACGTATTTTTGTGAGACGTTAATGGGACGTCGTACCCCACAGTCAGATGTCTATATAAATGTCAGACTACACATGTCAGACGTTTACTGTGGGAGCTTCGTGGAATGTAGTTTTTCTTTAAATGCTCTTTGTATTTCCTTTTGTTCTTATAACTACTTCATGAATTGTTGCTCCATTGATCTCATGCTTTGGTTGAGTCTTTCCTCCCATTGAAGATCCATCTTCCTCAATGCCTCCTAACTCATGGATTGAGTGTTTTTTGTGTAAAGCCAAAGTAGTCACAAAGACCAAGCACACGAGTAAAACTCCACCAAAACGCAACGAAAACACATTTTAATCGGTTCAAATGAAAGATAATTTATCAAAATAAAATTAATTTTAAACGATGCAAAAGTGAGAAAACAAACCTTAAAATCGTAATCCGCGGAAAGAAAATGCGAGGAAGATGATGAATACTGAGTGCACGTAATTGTTGCCTCGTGCGCGGGTTCTGTAATAGCAGATCATTAGACGTCAACTCCCCCTAATTGATGTCTAAATGACTTTAAAAATCAGCTCCCCTGCCTAGCTCACGTTTAAAGCATTTAAAAATTTATTTAGCGCACACTTTAGACGTCGACGTCCGGAATGGGGGTGGCCGACGTCTAATGGCAATTGAACAGTCACTTTTCACAACTCATTTGGCGTCGGGGCAAGGGGAGCCAACGTTTAAATGACTATAAACATCGGAGTGGCGAGATCAGACGTCTAAATGAAGTCAAAAAGTGACTTTTTAAATTTCTGGCTGAGTATTTAAACGTCGAGTCCCCCATAACCGACGTCTAAATAGAATAAAAAAATATTATTTTTTTTACTTTTTCGTTTAGTTTTGACGTCCATTCGAGGGAGCCGACATATATAAGTATTTAGACATCGGACCCATAGTCAACATCTAAATAGAATAAAAAATTAATTTTTTCTTACTTTTCGTTTAGTTTTGGTATCCATTTGAGGAAGCCGACGTATATGAGTATTTAGACGTAGGATTCCATAGCCGACGTCTAAATAGTTGTTTTATTTATGAAAATGTCATTGATCATTTTTTACGTTAGATATTCGAGAGTCGGACGTCTAAAGGGTGATATTAAAGACCTTTTCTACACTAGTATTTACAAATTGGTGTTTAAGATTGAGTTAGATTCTATCAGTTAGATAATTTTTTTTATTTTATATTTATCTTTATCTTTAATTAGTTTATTTATATTTTGAGTTTAATCTATTTTTTTTATTATAAATAAAAAACTCTATTTGTGTATTTAACATTAAAAAAAATTCATAGTAATTTTTTATTATATTCAACAGCATGAATAATGATAAGGAAGGAAGTAAAATTTCGTGGTGAATGAAAGAAGAATTTAACATAAAGATGAAAAATGTAATGAATGATATGTTCCATTGGAATTGATAATGAGCAAAACTTATGTGGCCCAGCATTCATTGGTAACATCAAAGAAACAATATTGTTTTGTGTACTACTATGGTCTGTAGCTGCAATCACAATGTCCCTTTTCCGAACCTTAACATTTCACCTTCTTCATCTTTAGCTCATTGTCTGTGCTACTTCATTCTTCAACTTGAGTTTTGGTATTCAAGACACGTGCACACCACATGAATATGTTTAATTAATATCAGAAAAAGAAAATAATTTAAGTGAGAAAGCTTAATTTCATAATCCTTTGAGGATTATGATGTTGAAAAGGGAAACGGTTGGCAATTAGTGATGCATAATGATGTTGAATGGATTAAGGCCATTGGATTTTTATTTTTCCATGATGGAAGACATTTGATGCATCTTTAGTGAACATCTTTTGATGATGTCTGCTGAAATTATTGAATTTTCTTTTTCAAAAATCTTTTCGGAACATGGGATGGTTATTATGAAAAATGCTTTAATTTTGCCATGGTTTTACTTTTTGTGTGACTTCAACAAAAGCTTCACTAATTGGATCTTTTAAAAAATCATAATTATGAAAGAATTTTATATATTTAACCTTGCTTTCAC
Organism: Vigna mungo; assembly: GCA_036885675.1. Taxonomy (NCBI): domain Eukaryota; kingdom Viridiplantae; phylum Streptophyta; class Magnoliopsida; order Fabales; family Fabaceae; genus Vigna; species Vigna mungo. The sequence continues at coordinate 278,996 of CP144692.1, forward strand.
ATCATGCCATTAGGCTCAATTTCATGGGTTATTTTACTTTATATAATACTAAAATATAAATTATTATTAATATTAATATTTTGATGGGATTGATTGTAGACCACATTGATATGTGTGGAGTAGAGCGATGACGAATGGCAGAATAGTGAGTTGATTGCATTATTAAAAAAAATGTTTGTGTTTGTTTGTATCAATTGGTACAAAAGTTGGTGTGTAAAATAAAAATGCCTCATTTTCCTAAGTTGATGTATAAAATAAACAACAGATAACGACTCATTAGGACATAAAGGTTATTGAAAATGAAGGCCTTCTTCGACATCATACCTAGTCCTCACCAAAACATTTCTTACTTTTCTTTTTCTTCTTGTTTTTCTATGTCTATGTATCTGTATTCAAAATCTCACACAGACTAGATATAAAATCAATTTATAATATATAAATAGATGTAAATTTTATTTTAAAAATCAGTTTTATAAAATAAAATAAAATTTAAAATTTATTTTTTAATAATTAAAAAAATGTAAATTAATTTGAGAGGAAGTGGGGACCTAATAATTGGCAGTGTAGAAGCTGTTACTCTTGTGTTGTGCATTTCCAATATGTGGCAATCTCTCAGCCAGACCTTTCTCTTCTATCATTATCCAAAAACATTTTATTTTCTCAATTATTTTAGTAACATCTTTTTTATTTCTGATGTGCATATTTCCTCCATTTCATAATAAATCTGTGCTTTCAATCTTCTTTTATGCCTCTCATTCTCAAATAAATTCCAATAACAAACATATTCTTTAAAAAAAGTTCAAAATATATTCAAAATCTTCATTTTTTAAGGTTCTTCTTTCGTTCTAGTTTTAGCCATTTCTTTAAATTTTACAAAATTCAAAATTTCTTATCTGAACTCATTATTATCTGAAACAGGTTTTTTAATAGATTGAAAAACATAACAATTGTAGAGCCAAATGTAATGCAATGTTTTGTTCAAAATAGTTTTAAAGTTAGAAGATATAGGTAACATTGTCCTAAAAACGGGCCATCAACGCCATACTAATATGATGAGCCTAAAAATGCCAACTAGTATGATGGGCCTAAGAATAAGAGTATGTACTATTACAGTCCAATGGGGGCTTCTTCCTGCACCCTATTGTTTTCTTCTTGCACCTCCAACTTTAGTTGCCTTTCCCATTTCCCCCTACAATAAATTTTATATTAAGTAATTAAATAAATGTTATTTCAAATTTTCATGCAAATACAAATAAAATTGGATTTCAAAATCTGGTTACTATATATAACTTATAAACATAATTTTTAAAATTATATGTTTGTTTGGATTGTTTTGTAAACATGTATGTATTGAAACATTATCTAAATTGTATAGGTTTTATCATCTAGTTGTTATTATCAATTTTGTATTGAAATATTAATGATTATGTCCAACATGCTTGTTTGGTAAGAAAATATAGTCCAATACATTAGAATTTGTCATGTCATTTATTGAAAATTATTCACAAATAATTATCGAAAAGTGATATATATCAATAAATCTTACTAACATTATTTTTATTAATGAATTTTAGCTTCTTAATAATTTGTAAAACCCTACAAAATGGTATTTAGAAGTGGTGGTAGTCTAAAAATAATGAGACTCAATTATTTTAATATTAAATGGTTTTATTATAAATAGTTTTGTTATAAATGAGTTTCATTATTTTAAAAACGTATAATCTCTCTAAACACCACTTTTCTAGAGTTTTGTATCTTCTCTCTAAAGATTCTAGCACCTCGATAATTTTTTTTTATGATTAGGAAGCTCCTAGAAGATTACGGTGGAGTAATCTTTACATCTACCCGATTAATTTATAGATTAGAGCAAGTAAGTTTCAACCCATTTTTTTCTTTCATTCCTAATTTGAAATCTCACAAAACAATTCTTCGTTGCTTGCGTCTTAGTGTTTCTCTTCCTAATTCTCCTGTAATATGAGATCTTAAGGACTTATTTTGTTTTCAATTCGACGTTTTTTAAGCGTTTCTAGAGTTTCTTGAATTCTAAGGGGTTGGCGTTTTAGAGCTCTATTGACTAGTGTAAGGTAAGGAAAACTAGTGATTGTATTTCTATTATGATTGTCGTGTAACTTTAGTGTTTGCATGTATGATAATTTGATTTGATCGCAATTTAAATATTTTGGTTAGTATTAGTTCCTTTAAATGATGATTAATCACTATTTGATGGTTGAATGATTGGTATGGTGTGGTTGTAATGATTCTGCTGCTATGATTGTGTATAATGAAGCGTATTGAGGCTTAATATTGAATTCAAATTGGTTGGAGTGAAGATTAACCAATTCTTTAGTTTTAAGGTCAAAAAGAGAGGTTTTGAAAGGTGAGTTTGAGAGATAGATATTGGAATGATAAAATAGTTGGTTTAGTATTGTAATAGAGTCATTTCAAACTTGTTCTGAGGTAAAATTAATTAGTAGTTGAAATTTTGAGTTTTGTATGGTTTTAGATTCAATTTTAAGGGTTTTAACTAGTGAGATTTCAAATTAGAAGTTATGGCCTATATATGATTTGTAATCATTTATTCGGTCTATTAGGACTTGTTCAAGTGGTTAGGTTGCAGAAATTTGGTGTATAAAGTGTAAATACAAGTTTAGGTGCTTTGGAGTGTCAAAAACGGTTTGACGCAACTAATCTTGAGTCTAATGATCAAATGAATGCTTATTTTCACTTATAAATGTGTTTTTCTATCAATTCTAATGTTTAAGGAACCATCTTGATCAATAAAACAAGTTTCGAGAGCATAAAAATCCATTTTCAAAGTGTTCTGGGTGCTATCATGGGGCTTGAGCGCCCCATTCCAGAGGCACTAACGCTGAACGCCCGTTTCCAATTGTCAGGGCACTGAGCGCCAGTCCCTGAGCGTTCCCTGAACGCCATTGCACTAGTTTTTTGGGGGTTTTCAAGGTTTTGGATATAAGTTTTAAACGTTCTTTAGGACGTTTTGGGGTGGGGGGTTGGACCCTTTCGGAGCTGACGGTGAGGGTTTTCAAGCTGTTTTCCTTACCTAAATGTGGGTATTAAGATGTCATAAAGAAAATTGTGTTATTATGTGACTTCTGATGACTTGTAAGGATGTTTCTGGTTATTTATTGTATAATAAAAGGTTTCATGTGATAATATGCAATGTTTGTGTGTGATATATATATATATATATATATATATATATATATATATATATATATATATATATATATATATATATATATATATATATATGTATGTATGTATATATGTATGTATGTATGTATGAGAGGGATATGTTGATGATTAAAATGTGATTGATTAAGTAAATGGTTGACGGACATAATTCCATGATTCTCGTGAAGAGGATACATGGTGGCGTCTTGTGTTGTTGTTGTTTAAATGTATGGAGTTTTGTATTAGTGGTTTATCCTTACACTCTCAATAATCCCAATTCAAGTAGAGATGAATGGTTATGTCATGGAGAGTAAGATAAGGTCTTAGCCTAAGGGGCCTTTCTCTAGTTGGCAAAAGGGCGTTTGAGGACTAACCTTGTAAGTGGTAGGGCGAAGCCCATTAACAAGGGCTTTACAAAGTAGTAGAGGTCACCATAAGTGTAGGAACCGCTATAGTTTGAAATTCATACTATATATGGATAAGTTAAGTCAAATGTTGTGATATGAATATGATGTATGTTTATTATATGTGTAATATATTGTATAATGAAATATTTATTGTATTATGATGAAGTGTTTTACCACTAGCTTATCCTTACTTTTGTGTTGTTTGTCTTTGTGTATGTTTTATCTTTTAAGATAATCATCTTAATCGTGTGAGCTTAGAGAGATGTTATTTATAATTGCTCCAGCAAAAGATGAGAGTAAAATAGTTGGAAAATCAAATAATTCTACAGGTAGATTTTGTCTTTCATATATTTATTTTCTTATAATAGTTTCACTATCATATATGCAATATTTCATTTTAATAGTATTTTACTATTAAAAATAACTGTTACATAATTTATTAGAAAACATCAATTATTGATAAATTTTTATAGTTTTTGAATATTGACGAATATTGGTTGACAGTAAATTTAATAATTTTTTGTATTTTTTGTAGTGTATAGAAACAAAGTCGATATATACATTTTCATTTTAATGCTTATTTCCAATTAAAAAAAATCCTAAATTACCCATGCTCATAATTCAAAAATTTGATTCCCAAAATTTGAAATGAAAAACAAATTTATTTGTCGTATATCCATGTCTCCAAATACTATAGAAAATGTATGCTCTTATTTAACTCTTTATTATTTCAAATATTAGTTAAATAACTTTTTCACGATAAATAAAAATTATAGTAAAAAATATTATATTATAAAGTATTAAATATAAAGTTTATACATAACCTTAAACTTAAATAACAAATTCTTAAGTTTAACTATCTCGTTCTTACATATGGTACAATATTCCATAAATTTGTATGTACCAATATTCATAAATACTAAATAGATGTAAACCCTTACATAATACACAAACTTAAATAATAAATCAGATGTAAATTTAATATCCTATTCTTCCATATGATATAAAAATTTGCAAATTATAACATATAGTAAATAAATAATGGAGTTCTTAATGAAGACTACATGTGGCATGGTATTTCACTCACTAATTATTATTAATAAATTTATTAAGTATTTTTTAAAACTCAAGTGACAAAATAAAATTATTGGTTAAAAAATATTAATTACAGAGTATTATTTAAAAAATAAATTTATATTTATTTATTTATTTAGACATATAAAATTGAAGTTATTTTATAAAATACTTTGTTTTTAAAATTTACATTTTAACATGCTTTATTTAATTTGTTATTCCAAAACAAAATATTTAATTTACATTAATATTTTGTTAAAATGGTAAAAAATAAAATAAAAAATATATGCATAGCATAGACAAGACTATTTAGATACCAGACAAATAATGGACAGAATTTTTTAAACAGCAGATAGCACCCAACCCATTACCATTAGTACATTTTTTCCTTCTTCTATTAAATATCAATTATACAATTTAAATATAAAAATTATAAATTTAAATTTTATTTTAACAAATAAAAGTCAATTTTTATATAAATTTACTTTCTACATCATCGGTAAAATAGAGTATTAGAGTAAATAGGTGTATTAAAATAATGAGATGGATTATTTTATCTTAAAATAACTTTATAATATAAATAGAAATTTATAACAATATGTCTCATTACTTTAAGAACACTTTATCTCTTTAAAAATCATTTATCTTCGTTTTTCTCACTCTTCTCTATAAATTCTCACATTTGGACTATCTGTTCGACGATCAGGAAGTGTCTAAGCGATCTTGGCATCGAGGGCTACAATTTCTACCGATCAATTTCTCGTTTTAAGTCGGTAAGATCGTTCCCCTTTTCTAGGTTTTTTCTTAAATTTGTGATTATGTAGATTTTCTGTCTTGTATGAGAATTGTATCTCTCTTTCTTGACTCTTAGCTCAATTTAGGTTCTAAGGTTGGTTTCCTATAATCAATCAGTGATTTGTAGGGTTTTCTAGAGTTTCCTTATGGTGCAAGCATCGGTCGGGGGTTTCTAGAGCTGTGTAATGTTTCTCTAAGGTAAGAGAAGCTAGATAACTAATTTTAATAGAATATGTTGTGTGAGTTTGATGGTTTATGATAATTAAACTGTTTGAGCTGGAAAATGTATTCTTGTGTTTATAGTAAATGAGTGAAATGCATGCTTTGTATGTTGGTGGATGTTGATTTATGTGTGAAATATGTTGTATGTATGTGTGTGATGTTGGGAATTGATGTTGATAAATTGAATTGTGCAAATTTGGTAGTTAAAGGAGAAAAAAATCTTTATCTTTGGTTGTGTAGTCAAAAGTGAAGGGTTGAAGTAGTAAAATGGTGAGAAAGAGGTTGCTGGACTGATTTGGTGTAGTTGAGGTGTATATTGAACTGGTTTAAGTTTGTTTACACACTTGGAAATGTTAGATAATAGAGTTAGATGGGCGTGGTGGTAATGAGGTAGGGTTTTACTTATGTTAAAACTCAATTTTGAGTAAGTGAGGTAGTGAAAATTGGAGTTTGGAGTTCTGTGTGCAAATGATCACTTTGGAGAGTTTTGGTAAATCATTTAGGACTTGCTAGAGTCCTTAAGTTGCTTGGAATAGTGCCACAAGTGGTAAAATTCAGTTTGGGTCTCTAAGTTGAGTTTTTAGGAGTTCTTAGGTGAGATTGTTGAGTTTCCTTATTTAGATTTGGGTTAGAAATGTTTAGATAACCTTAGATGAGTATAAGAAAGTATATAATACAATCTAGCAGGGTTAGAAGTTGAGAAAAATAGTTAGAATTGGTAAACTTGGTATAGGTTGCATAATTATGCAGATTTAGTGCTGCAGATTATGCAGACTCGCTAAAGGAATGGAGTCACTCATCGAATGGTGATGAATGGTGGTCCTTTGTCTAAGGACTTTCACTTAGCGAGAGTGTGCACTAAGCGAGTGGTTGAGGTCTGGACCACTGTTAGTTTTATTCGAATAGTGAATGGGTGCGCTGAGCGAGTGAGTTAAGGGCCTAATCCACTATCTGGTGAGTTTCGCTTAGCTAGTGATGCCGCTGAGCGTGAGTTCAGGGTTTGATATCACTGGGAGTTTATTCGCACAACGAGATGAGTCGCTAAGCGACTGTGCGAGGAACCTCTAGTCGCTCACGAGAGTATGCGTTGAGTGACTGGTCTAAATTTTTGTTTACTCTTTAGTTCCTTGTTCTAGTTTGATTGAAATGAAGTTTTGCGATTCATTATTCAGTATGTATAAAGGTGTAATATGGTATGTAATTGATCATGTTATGAGTTATGTTTCAAAGTAAAAGTATGGTTTCAAAGTGGTGAAAGTAAGTTCAAAAGTGAGATCCTTTGGTGAGACTCAAGTAAGTTTAGAATGATTGCATGGAGCTCAGTCTTAAGAGTTATCCTGAAACTTCAATGGTCTTTCTTTCTCACGTAGAGAGGATTGATCCATGTCGTAAGGAGTAGCAAGAAGTCTTAGTTTTAGAGACTTCTAATATGCTCCAAGGCCCGAAACAGATTAACCTCGTGAGGTAGAGTGAAACCCATTGACAATGACTTTACAAAGCAGTAGAAACCACCACGAATGCGCAATTATTCTATGTTCGGACTATCAAAATCAATGTAATGTCATGCATAAAGGGTTTTGAATGTTATTCTCTTTTCAATGATAATGCTGTGAGTGTGAATAGAAAGAGATGAGACATATCTAAAGTAAGCATTGAATAGTTAGTTTGAAAATAATTATGTATATAGTTTTGGTTAGTCCAATTTTATGACCGTAAATTAATATTTTATTTATAATTTATAAATATTCTATCTTATTAATTGTAACATCCCATTTTAGAATGTCACGAGTAAATTTTTTTTTTTTTAAGATGACTAAAAAAAACATTCATATAAATCTTAGACCGAGGAATTAAATAATAGTCCATTAAAATCCAAATAAAAGACTTTTATTACAACTGGTAATTTCTAATTCAACTTCCAAAAACAAATAACTCGAATTAACTGAAAATGTTCAAAAATAAAACAAAAGAACTCTTTCCTAGTTTCTCTCCAATTTCTTGCCGCTTTGATCATCAACTGGAATATCTGTATTAACGTCTGCTTCCGTATAACAACACGAGTTATATGATCATCGCATTCACACACACAAACAGTAAGGGTAAGCTATCATATTCAATGTCAAATAAAACATCAACTCATCAATTGTTTGTCAACAAAGTAATATTGTTAACATGACATATTCAATGAGTACACCAAAACCAATAACTACAGAAATATACATTGTCTCTTTGTACTCTCTCATATAAAACTTGTTCACCAAACAGGACACCTGTTCACCAAAACAGGATAGTTCGAGTCATCCTCCACCGCAGCTTCAGATCTATCTCCCCTGCTCCTCAAGACTTATGAGTAAAAACTCCGCTACTTTTACAACGGGCACTATATTCAGCTCGATTGAAAAACCTACGGACAAGACATCCTACCCTTTCTACCCTCTCGAAAGAGGAAAGAGTGACACTCAAACCTTGTCTCTTCTACCGTCTGTCATAGACGAAGAGACCCACCTTTCTACCCACTCGTAAGAGGAAAGGTACTACATCGATTTTTTACACCGATGCTATGAGAGTACATATTTCAAATATATCATTACTTGTGATACTGTTCAAATATTATTACCACGCGTTTTTAATCACCCTAATCATGCATTTGTGCCAAACCCATAATATTTTATCATAGCCAAAATCATAAAAAAAAAAAATAAACAGTACTTGCTATATTGAACTACAAATCGATACTATGCAACTCGGTCATGTGAAAAATTCATGCAAGTATACATACATCAGCTCGCAAAATTATCGATTTAGCCACATCTTTAATCTCTCTCGTATATATATACAGCCTTTCAAACTTTAAGGCACCCATACTTTATTTGAGCATTAATATTAAAGAATTAAAATGATGAGTGAAGAAGAGACTACTACGTTAACGTGCCCTGCACCACTTAACAAAATACCATATATATATATATATATATATATATATATATCCTTATAATATAATATATAATATTATGAGCTAATATAATAGTATTCATATAACCCATATAACATGTAAATTATAAAACTAACCTACGTAATGTGTGATGTTATAAATTAACCTAATATTATATAATGTCAATCACATAACGTCAAATCATAAACTAACATAATGAGCCATCATTCAATAAATTAACTTAATAAAACATTATATATAAGGAAAATAAAATTTTAACACCATTTTTTGACACCATTTTGACACTGTACACGTGTTGTACGATTTTAAATTAAAAAATAAACTTTGGTTTTTCTCTTCCAAATATACCCCTGCTTTAACTTTTTTAATTTGAAATCGTCCAATCACATCTTGACACGTGTTAAAATATCATTTTCCTATATATAAATCCATCCAATATAACATCATTTCAAAGACTCACTTTCACATGCATTAATTCATTGGTGGCTCTCAAATAACTCACCTAGAAAAAAATGCTACTGCACCTAAAATCTATCATGCATTGTCTCCCAAGAATTTCGTTATAGCCTCACCCTATACACTCAAAAATGATAAATATTAGCTTTCAAGATTTACTTGCAAACCTACCTTGATCGTATGTTATTTCATGTTAGTCAGTTAAAAGCACGTTCTCTCAACTAATTTATTCACTAAAAACAAAAACAGTGCAACCAAATAGAATGGTCTAAACTTTTCTGGTATAGCATTTCTTTCTAGCCTTCTATCAGGTTCTTATATCATTACTGTTAAACCAAATAATAACATGGCATGTACCTCATCACTACACGCAGGCAAGGTATATTCATACTGCACGTATGCTCTTATATTATACGTATCATCGTATCAGAAAGTGGCTACAGGTATAGAATCTAGCTAGTCAGACACCCGCAATATGACAGTTTCGGTTAAACACATCAGAAAACCATGCAATGTCCTCACTATTATAATTTTCAGAAAAAGAGTTTCCATTACAAAATCATTCCCACAATTCTCTCCTTATTAATTTCGAACGATTTTAATAAAATTCCTACCATAGACATTCATCTTCATACTAACTCCTAGCTTACTCTCGGTTACACCAAAACTAGTGTACCCAGTACTTCTAACAACCCAAATGAGATTTCACTTGTGTTTTCTATATTCACGAATTAACATCTATATGACTGACACTCTGTGTTTACATCAAATCCTACCGAAAAAAAACCATAGAATTCTGTCTTACACTAAGAGAAGAATACATGGTTTCACGAAACCATTCATCATAGTATACATTGCATCTTGATAAAACAACAAGTAACATTGACATAATTCATATAAAGAGTGACACTAAGAATATCAATCACCAAACACAAAATAATGTTAAGCTTCCCTTACCTTTTAAAGCATTGGATAGTTTGACGTTTCTGTGCTTGTACAAAGCCACAAAGCAATCCAAGTTTTTTCCCCTTCTTTCTCACTAATGTAGGTTCTTTTTTCCGGAGTCCCCAAAAAAGAACTCCCTGATTACCTTTTTATCTATGCTAACCTGAAGCTCCTAACTTCCCACTAATCCTTCCTTTTCGGAAAACTACTTTATTCAGTTTTTAGATATTTCTTTCCCAACAAATCCCGGTTTCAGTTGCCCCTTTTCCCTTTTTTTTATGTTATTTTAAAATTAATTAAAAGCATAGTGACCTGACAAAATTAAACAGCCACACCAAGAAGAATAAAACATAAATAAATATACATCTGGATTTGAACACAAAACCATCAGCTCCCCATAATGAAACAAGCCTTCGAATAAAAAAAAAATATTTAACAAGATCAACATCCTTCTCTTATTACATTTGAATTTCTCAGATCTTACATTAATCGTTAATTCCGGTCTTACATTAATCATTAATCATGTGACTACTATAATAAATAAAAATCAATTAAAAATATCAAATGTGTCTTAATAAATAATAATTAAGACACTGATGACCAAATTTATATATTTTAAATTACCTAGTGAAAAAACTATAAAAAAAGGAAAAGTGTCAAATATGCCTTAAAAGCACATTTGAAGAGAACTTTATAATATTAATCTTTTGAATATATATAAATTTTTTATATTATTTAATAAATTATTAAAAGTGTTTTATATGTAGAAGACAAAATAGAATGAGGTACTTGATACGAATGTTTCACTAATTTGAGATAGGAAGACAAAAGAAAAATAAAATGAAGTTGATTACCTTATAAAAATGTTTCAATAATTTTAAATAAAATAGAACAAAAATAAAATAAATTAATAAATAAAAGATATTAACAAAAACAAAATAAAAGGATAGAGATGATTACATCTAGTCAATCATTTCTATCAAATTCAGTTTCTTATACTGTTGGATAACGTCGCGACACCTATTCATCTATTAAAGAAAAACAATAATTTCTTATACTGTTGGATAATGTCGCCATCGACAACTATTCATTTATTAAAGAAAAACAATACAAAATCATTTATCAAAGAAAAACAATACAAAATTTACACCTTACGTATTGTATAACTTAATATAAAGAGTGTACACCTACAACAAAATTACAATATAAATTAAAAATACGGAAAATGTTTATGTAATATTATTTTTTCACAGCTATTCATGTAATTTACTTTTAATTTATTATTGGAATTATGGTCTTACTAATTCTTACTTAAACACATGCTACACAAGTAAAAATGATAGAATAAATAAAAAAACTTAATAACTATATTTCCTCATCATACTATCCATGCTTCTGTTCTACCCAAAGATTCTTGGTCCAGTGGGTGGCGTTATATCTGGCGGAGCAATTGGTGGCGGCAGAATCTCCGGCGGCCGCGGTGGATCCACTTCCGGTGGTTGCTTTGGCATCTTCTCAGGCGGCTTTGGCAGCGGAATCTCAATCCCGGGTGGGGTCAGCGGCGGTTTTGGGGCATCTGGTTTGGGATTCGGGTGGCCAGGAGCCGGATCAGTGACTATTTCGGGTGGTACATGCGGGTCGGTTTCCGGGTCACGGGTATGAATGAGGGGTTGCTCACTGGGAACAGGAGAAGGTTGAACTTTTGGCAGGGAAGGGATTTCGGGTGGGGCTCGTTGCGGGTATTGTGGTATCTCATTGGGTTGAGGGTTGAACATGTTTGTGAGGGAAATTGACGATGGTGGAGTTTTGGAAGTGAGAAGGGTGTGGGGAGAGAGAGGAATAACTAGGGTTCTTATCTTGAGGGTTTGTGAGAAAGAGGATGAGATTAATGTAGAGATTGACGAAGACATTTTTGTTTTTAGATGTGGTTGTTCTTGAATGCTCCGTCGTGTTGGTGTTTCCATGAAATACTGGGAAATGTTCTTAACTTTACATGCATGGAGAAACAGATGGAAGTGTTTGAAACACTCCAACGCACATAATGGGATTTCTTTTGCATGTTTTTAACTCGCCACGTGGGTGGCAAATGGAGTCATAGCTGTAACTGTAATGGTGAAGCGAATAAAAGATGTAAGATCCAACTGTTTTCATCCATCAAGATCATCATTGTTATTACCTTTTTAACCTTTAACAGCTTTCACGTGATTTCATCTGTTTGCGTTCATTTGCTTAAACGTAAGCAGCGTAACATGCACGGAGAACCAGAGTCACAAAAAGTAATATATATATATATATATATATATATATTAATAAAAATCATTTTCATGAGTTAAAATTTGAAACTAAAAATAAATTAAAATGAAAAAGAAACTAATAAGGAAGCTTTTGGAAAAAGTTTATAGAATACCCTAATGATACGGTTGGGTTCCTCGCTTGAAGACAAAGAAAATGTCCCTGACCTTTTAAAAAAGTAAAATTAAATAAAAACCCTCAAAATTTGCGATTATTAACAAAATTTACATTCACCGTTTTACCCTTTCCTCTCATTCAACACCCTATAAATACTCTCAGCGCCAAATTTCACTTTAACAGTTTCATTTACTTCACTCTCCTTTCCGATCACACTATCTTCTTCTCACACTCACGCTTCGCTCTCAATGCATTTCGGAACTTGTGCCGCTGGTGCACCACATCGTTGGGTGCACCTTCACCGGCAACACGGAAACAGAGAATGGACGCGAGTGAGACCGATGGCGCGTGTAGCAACAGGAGGACAAGAAGACGGAGACACCTCCTACTTGGAGATGTGGAAGAAGGCGGTGGAGAGAGAGCGGAAGAGCGCGAACTTCAAGACAATAGCCGAGCGCGTGGCCTCTGTGCGTCACGGAGGAACTGTGCATGACGATTTGGAGAAGAAGACCAGCGAGTTCAACAAGCTTCTCCAAATCCCTTCCGAAGAGCGCGACCGTGTTCAGCGGATGCAGGTCATCGACCGCGCCGCCGCTGCCATCGCAGCCGCCAAGGCACTTATTCAGGATCGCGGTACCGCCGGTTCTGACGACAACGAAGGCGACGACGGCCAGGACGGCCAGGACGAACAACAGCGCGGTATAACCGAATTACCTGTTTCGATCTCTTTCGTTTCTTTCTTTCAGTCTTTTACGTTATCGCTCAATAATCAAGAAAGATAATTAAAAATCAAGAAAATCAAGGTTTCTAATATTTTACATATTGCAATTAAATTTTGGTTGCATTTTCTTTTATCTGTCTGCGTTGGTAATCTTGGAATGCGGCCGCGTTCTTTTATTTTAATAAAGAACGGCAAACGCAATAATAAGGAAATCAATGCTCCTGTAGCATTGAGGTTGCATGGTTTGTGAATTGCCTGAATTCTCAAGATTGCAATATAACGTTCTTTGAAGATTCTTTCGCTGGGTTTTCTTAACTAAGAAATGGAGTGGTTTAATTTAGTTTTATTTGTAATGGAAATGTTACTATTGATTTCTTGTATTCTAGTTATAAAAATTTGAAGTTAGCACTGAGATTGAGGTTACATGGTATATTAATCTAATATTCTCTGAAGATGCTATTGTGTTTATTTTATTCCCTAAGAAATTGATACTATACTTGAGAGATGTTATTGAAAGTGTCGATTTCTCATCTATTGTTTCTTTTTTTCGTTTGTTTGTTAATTATGTGATAGAATTGGGTTCGGGAATCGGAGTGCGGAGTGAGGTTATTCCTGTGCAAGAGTCAGCAGCTCAGGGACATGGTGTGCCTGGCCCTGATTTTTGGTCCTGGACTCCTCCCGTGGAGAGCGACGTTCCCTCAGATCAGGACAGTGGGTTGCAGTTAAATACCAAGGCTTCTGTTCGTCCTACTTTTCCCAGTGCAGTTGTGGAGAAGGAGCGGACACCGCAATTTCTCTCTATTCCATTTGAGAGTTTACTTTCTCAGAGCGAACAGAGTGACACTCTTCCACCACTTCAGTCATCTTTAGAGGTTGAGAAAGCGGATTCTGCATCTGAACCACAGTCAATTTCCTCGTCTCTTACCCTGGAAGAGGAACAGTTACTTGGTGACTCTTCTTCTGGCTATGCCGAAGAAGCAGCAAATGCCCTTAGTGAGGCCAGTAAATGGTCACCCATTGGAGTGAATCCGGATGGAACAAGATGGTGGAAAGACACTGGAATTGAGCGAAGACCTGATGGCGTGATCTGCAGATGGACAATGACCAGAGGTGTTAGTGCCGACAAAGAGATTGAGTGGCAAGACAAGTACTGGGAGGCTTCTGATGATTTTGGCTATAAGGAACTTGGTTCTGAGAAATCTGGCCGTGACGCATATGGAAATGTTTGGCGCGAATTTTGGAGAGAATCCATGAGTCTGGTTAGCAAAATTTGACACATTTAATTTGCATATAAATAGCTTTCTTATTATAGTTTGTCATATAGTTTGCTCAAATACGATTGGCGTATTTCTAGAACTTATCATTACTGCCTCCGTTCAAACTCTCTGTAATTGGTCTCTACCGTACCTTGCCAATTATTGATGCGTTAGTTGTAGTTGTAGCCACATCAGTAAATAGGTCTTGGACAACAGATTCGTTCTTTCATTTCAGTATAATCATACGAAGTATGGTTTTCGCATGCAGGAAGATGGGCTTATGAATTTTGAGAAAACTGCAGACAAGTGGGGAAGTAATGGTAAAGGTAATGAGTGGCAGGAAAAATGGGGGGAACGCTACAATGCCGCTGGTCAATCAGAAAAATGGGCAGACAAGTGGTGCAGTATTGACCCAAACACACCACTTCAACCAGGGCACGCCCATGTTTGGCATGAAAGGTAATTGTCAATATTGGAATTTGAATGATCTTTTTAAAGTATTTAGACCTTACTGTTTAAAATGTTTAATAATCTATTGAAGTGTATATTTGTTCAAGACTCTTCGACTGCAAAAAATTTTAATCTGCAATAATATATTTGTATAAATTCAAGGAAATACGTTTTCAAAGTCAGAACGTTAACTCTGTCTAAGCTTATGAATTCATCAGAGTATTTTAGACATATTTTTCAAACAAGATGTTTAAGCTTTATGCAATCTGTTTTTTCCGTGAAGCTTGATTTTCTGACATGATTAAAAGTTGAAAGAATATATTATTTGATTGCATTTATGAGTGGAGTGGTTCTGAGGGATGTGCGGTTTGAGAATTCGATGTTGAGATTTTGATGAACAGAAATGGTTTTGGCAGGTGGGGTGGGAAATATGACGGGTATGGTGGGAGCATAAAATACACTGACAAATGGGCTGAGAGATCAGTGGATGGTGGATGGGAGAAATGGGGTGACAAATGGGACGAAAACTTTGATCCAAATGCTAACGGGGTGAAGCAGGGGGAGAGCTGGTGGGAAGGTAAGCATGGAGAACGGTGGAACCGAACCTGGGGTGAGCAACACAACGGCTCTGGTTGGATTCACAAGTACGGCAAGAGCAGTTCTGGGGAGCACTGGGACACACACGTTAATGAAGAAACCTGGTACGAGAAATTCCCTCATTATGGCTTCTTTAACTGCTATGAAAACTCCGTCCAGCTCAGGCAAGTTCCCAAACCATCTGAAATTCTGGAAGTTCCCAAACCATCCGAATCAGAGATACAGCAAGTTCAGGAGGAGCCTTGATTACCATAAATCATCTCAAAACACGTTAACTACTTGTAGGATCAATACTTTGTTCTTGTTTCCAATACAACAGACATAGATATATACATATTCTACTTCACTCGTACAATTGTTTCCTCATAATCACGTGTTAGGTTAAAGCATTACATAAATTCGTTCATTACCGGTTTCAAAGGAAGTGCAAAACATCCCGGAATATTCGTTTATTGATATTAAATAAATATGCGCTAAAATGTAAATATTAAAAAATTATTTGTTTAAGATTAGTAGTACAGGGAAGTTATGAATAATATTGAATGAAATTTAAGTAATGATTAAAAGCATAATATTTTAAAAAATTACGGAGGGTGATGTAAACTAGTCAATAGAGAAAATCCAAAGTGGATGAAATTGAAGTGATTGTATGGCACAAGTGGGAAGTATCAGCTAGCTCCAGAATGGATATGTGGTGCACATCTACCAATCTGTCTTTCTCTCTCACCGCATAATTCTTACTTACACAACTATACCTCTACCGCCCTTTCCAGCAATTCTCTCTCACTGCTCCACGGATCCTATTACTCTCCTGTTTTCATGACATAAACCATCGATAGTTGCTTTCCATTTTCCACACGCAATGAGCCATTCGTTGCAACTGTAGTATTATTGTCCTATCTTCATATATATATATATATATATATATATATATATATCAGTCATGGCCTCCTTAATGCTCAGTGGAGCCCAAAATCCAAAGCTCATCACTGGCTTAGCCTCAACTGCTGTTAACTTGAACGACAAGTGCTTTTTCAAGAAGGCTGTGCCGTCTCATGACAAGTTCAGGGTCAGAAAAAAAATGACCCTCAGATGCAGCATCTCAGCCTCTAGGCCTGCTTCTCAGCCTAGGTTCATCCAGCACAAGAAGGAGGCATTTTGGTTCTACAGGTTTCTGTCTATTGTGTATGATCATATAATAAATCCTGGCCACTGGACCGAAGACATGAGAGATGAGGCGCTGGAGCCTGCCGATCTCTACAGCCGTAACCTGAGGGTGGTGGATGTTGGAGGTGGAACTGGCTTCACAACTCTTGGAATAGTGAAGCGTGTGGATGCCAAAAACGTTACAATTCTTGACCAGTCACCCCACCAGCTTGCCAAGGCTAAGAAGAAGGAGCCCCTCAAAGAATGCAAGATAATTGAGGGTGATGCAGAAGATCTTCCATTTCCAACTGATTATGCTGATAGATATATTTCTGCTGGAAGGTAACAACAATATTGGCTCTGCCGCTTTTTACCTTGATAACAATCTAATTAATCACATAGTCTAATAATGATGATTGTTCTGCAGTATTGAATACTGGCCAGACCCGCAGCGTGGCATTAAAGAAGCCTACAGAGTGCTAAGGATAGGGGGAAAAGCTTGTGTTATTGGTCCAGTCCACCCAACATTTTGGTTGTCTCGGTTCTTCGCAGATGTCTGGATGCTCTTCCCCAAGGAGGAAGAGTACATTGAATGGTTTAAAAAGGCTGGATTCAAAGATGTTGAGCTCAAAAGGATTGGTCCAAAATGGTATCGTGGGGTGCGTAGGCACGGTCTCATCATGGGTTGCTCAGTCACAGGAGTGAAGCCTTTTTCTGGAGACTCTCCTCTCACGGTACGTATAATATTGCTTTTTCTTTCTTCTCCTTTCTATTCTAAGATTCGTTTTTTTCTCAAACACATAAAAGTAATAGCATTCACCAAACACAACTATGTTGTGTTCTTGGCTTTATGCAGCTTGGTCCCAAGGTAGAGGATGTGAAGAAGGCTGTAAATCCACTAGTGTTTCTTTACCGGTTCATCCTTGGTGTAATTGCATCCACTTACTACGTACTAGTACCAATCTACATGTGGATCAAAGACAAAATTGTTCCAAAGGGCATCCCCATTTAAGATTGGAAAAAGTAGGATGGTCAAGTGTTTGTGAAGTGTGAAGGATATAACAATTCGATATCTTACTTCAATCTTTCCAACTTTCAAACGTAGGATTGACATGCTTCAAAACCATTAGCTTAGTTTTCTGCCGTTACTGGCTTCATCTGTTTTTGTTGGAGAGGATTTTACAGAAGCAGAAGATGTGCTGAGTTTAATTTGTATCTGTCATTTGGCAAAGAAATATAGAATGTGTGATGTGGTAGGCTGTTGTTGTTCGATGAACAGTGTCAGGATCAGTAAAATGGTGTGCTTCTTTTTTGCTTTGCTTTGTACCAAATGTACACGACAGGCTAATTATGATTGTTCTAGCTCATATATGTCTTTGATGATGATTTGTAGAAATTCCATCTTAACTTAAATTTTACTTGGAAATTAATTCTGTAAGATTGAGCACTTTTTAATGTAAGTAGTTTTAACTAAATTTAATAATTCTTTTCTTGGTTTCATTATTTGTTCATTCAAGAAGTTTGAATATATAGTATTATATTTGTAAGGGAGTTAAAGTTTTATTGAAATCAATGTTATTAAGTAATTACTAAAATTGAGACTTCAGTGTCGTTAGGAAGAATGACCCACATGATCTTACTATATTATTTATTGGCGTATTTTACTAAGTATTTAATTAAATTACTTTAATTAGATTATTTAATGTTGATGTGTGTTTAATACTTAGTAATAATATGGGTTTTAATAATATGATTCTTGACACAATTATACAAATTTGTCACTTAGTATTTTAGCATAAAGTATTTTTGTCTATATAATCTATACTTGGATATTTAGTAAATGGATGTAGAAAAATTATTAAGTATGCACGTGGAAATCCACACTTTTTGGAACTCAGTGATGTACATATTTACATACAAAAAATATTAGAAACCTTTAGAGAAAATTCTTAATTAATATCCTTTAAAAATTACATGCTATAACTCTAGTTATAATATGACATTTAGTTAAATTAATAATGTTGTTAAATTAAAATATTCCACTAATATTCTAATTTCTAAGCAATTAGGATTGGAAAAGTTTAGAAACATGTCCGAAAAACCAACATGACTAGAAATAGTAATTTCATTAACTCTCAACTTAGAATAATGATTGATTAATTATTAAAAAAAGAAGTCTTCTAGATTTCAAAAAGATGTTAGCCTAGTTTGAATTGAAAGTACAACCATTCCATAATAATTAGTTAATTTAGTTTTCTATTTATTGAGTTTATGAAACAAATATCACGTCCTACACTTTTAACACGTGTTCAATTCTTACTATTAAAATAAACAATCTTATTAATTTTCTACATTAGTAACTTATTTATAATTGTTATCTCTTATACCTACCATTAACATTTTCCCACAATAAATCAAAGTTGGTGAGTTAAAAAAATAAAAATAAAAATATAGTAACTAAAATTACTTTTAATTTTTTTTAATTATTACTATTATTGTAAATTTTTATAACGGAAACAGAAATTTTGACCCCTTCCAATGAAAGAACATTACGTGCGATTGTTTTTCCCAATGGAAATTAATTAAAATATGCGTGTTTTTCTAATTCTCAAACCGCGTCGAAAGATCAATTCATTCAACGCCAAACGTAGAATTTCCTTCTCACATCAAATTCAATCTTTACAAAAATTATTTACTTTTCTTTTTTAAGTAAAACCATAATCTATTATTTCATAAACACAATTATCACTTAATATAAATCTTAATTAATGCTTTCATATTCATTAACTGATTTTTTCTCTTTTTTTTTTCTTTATTAATAATCCTTTCAACGGATGTGAAAACATAGTGTCCCCTAAATATCAAACCCTCCAGCTGTCCAAATTCCATCCCCCAATATAATATTTCTGCATTTCACTAAACAAATATGAAAGCCATTATATCTACATTCTCCCCCTTCTAATTTAATTTATAAAACTATTTTATAAAGTAAAACTTATATATGATAAATTAACTTTACTTTTACTTAACTTAGCATAAATAATTTCAAAATTATATTAAAAATATTATTATATATAATAAGGTAAATGTGTTGAAAGTTTTTCACAAACTAAAAAAATAAAATTAATTTAGATTATATAAATGGGTGTAAACCTTTACAAGCCGGTTTTGTGGGTTGAGTTAGGCTTAAAACTCATTTTTTAACATGGTATCAAAGTTATCGTTAAAAGTCTATCATAATAATATTTATTGTTTGTTGGACATATTGTTTCATCCGCTATCGGATAACTCATTAAATGTTTAATCGTACACTTGATATGTATATATCTTGGGCGTGAGGGGATGTGTTGAAAGTCTCACATCGACTAGAGATAAAACCAATTAAGTGTATATAAGTAGGTACAAACCTCACCTTATAAACTAGTTTTATGAGATTGAATTAAGTTTAAAATTGATTTTTTTTCGTAACAATATCATGAATAGAGCACACCACAGTCATCAACGTGGTTTGACTAAATTATACTTTTAAAAAAGAAAAAGTTATAATTGAAAAAGAAATAAGGCTGTACACATTGAAGCTAGCCTCTACAAATAGCCGAGTTGAGGTTCAAAATTTGTATATACATGAATCAAATTTCTCTCTCTGTTTTCTGAGTGAAGCATTAACACAAACACCATGGCAGATGTTCTGAGCGAAGAACAGATTGGTGAGATCAAAGAAGCCTTTGGCTTGTTTGACAAAGATGGAGACGGTGAGTTCACTTTTTCTCTTTTTCAGTTTTGTTTTCAGAAATATAACAATGCTAATAACTTCTATATATGGTGAATTGACAGGATGCATCACTGTGGAAGAATTGGCCACTGTTATCCGATCACTGGATCAGAACCCCACGGAAGAAGAGCTCCAAGATATGATAAACGAGGTTGATGCAGATGGCAACGGAACCATAGAATTTGTCGAGTTTTTGAACTTAATGGCGAAGAAAATGAAAGTAAGTATATGATTATATATATGTATATACTTCCAAACCATGCTTTTCTTCCAGAGATTAACAAAATCCATCTCATTTTTCTGATTTAGGAAACTGATGCAGAGGAAGATCTCAAAGAGGCCTTCAAGGTGTTTGACAAAGATCAAAATGGTTACATTTCAGCAAGTGAGGTATATATTATATTAACTTTTTATATTTTCTTTCTTTGACGGCAATCACAAATCAAACCGTTTCTTCAAACTGTAACAAAAACGAATCTCTTCCCTTTTCAATATTTTTCTATAAATGTGCGTTTACTTTTCTGGCTACGTAGCACAAGCTGCATATGCAGGTTTTTTCTTCCTTATAAAATTTTCAACCCATCTCGGTCAAATTTCCTCCTTCAATTATTAATATTCATGCGCTGTCATTTTTTTTTTCAATTTATCAATGCATAAATATCAATAATTTAAAAATAAAAATATTTAATTATTAAGAAATCAATTTTAAGTCTAATATATTTAGATATATTATAAAATTGGTCTTATCTATAATGAATAAATTTTGAAAAATAAAATTAAAATGGTTTTTTATTTTGTTATGCAGTTGAGACACGTTATGATAAATCTTGGTGAGAAATTAAGTGACGAGGAGGTGGAGCAGATGATCAAAGAAGCGGATTTGGACGGTGATGGTCAAGTTAACTATGATGAATTTGTGAAGATGATGATGACCGTTGGATGAAAATTTTTCATATGTTTTCTTATTAATGTTTGTTGTACTATAATTAATGTAGCACATATGCATG
Organism: Vigna mungo; assembly: GCA_036885675.1. Taxonomy (NCBI): domain Eukaryota; kingdom Viridiplantae; phylum Streptophyta; class Magnoliopsida; order Fabales; family Fabaceae; genus Vigna; species Vigna mungo. The sequence goes on from CP144692.1 coordinate 300,401, forward strand.
ATGTGAATGACCAATATACATTAGCTTCACATCTCATATATATATATATCATTTCATTTGTTCAAAATCCAACCCATAATATATTTTTTTCAGTTTAACATTCCTTAATTATGTTTTAAAATTAATTGGAGTTTGGTTTAAGAATTTCTTAAATTGGCCACTTTCGTGACATGTTAATGTATGCTGCAATTTACTTTATTTCAATATTACAAACTAACTTACTTTATTACTTTATATATATATATATATATATATATATATATATATATATATATATATATATATATATATATATATATATATATATATATATTGAATTAAAATATAAAAATTGTATTTGAATTTTACGATTTAAAAACACATGAATAATACAAATATTGTCACAATAACGAGCAATTAAAATAAGTTTATACTTATAGGTTAACTCCATCCGCGTCGATTCAGTGAAAATGAAAATATTTTTTTAATAAATTAAAAATTTAGACTTGATTTTCCTATGACCCGAATTATTTAAGTTGAGCTATTAAAAAAAATGAAAACAAAAACGTTTAATTACAACGACATCATTAAATTAAAACTTTAATTTACTTGGAATTTTGTATCGTGTAAAACTTTCAAAAGATTAGAATTGATATCATATAAGAATAATGCTAAAAGCACGTCAAGTTTGAAGATTGAAAAATAAGTTACTATGACAATTTAAAATTTCTAAGTCGTGATGTATTATATAAAGTTTTTAATTCTTGGAGTTTTAATTTTTATGTATCATAATAAATTATGTCTAATTTGCTTTATTTCTAACTGTTTCGGTTGGGAATGTATCTAAATCTTCTTGCACAATTTTCCTTTTCTTCTGCGATATCGGCCGGCATCTTTGTACAACGATAGCTTGTGAGTAATGACGAATGGGTTGATACCCGGCATGTCTACTGCCATCCAGGCAAACAAATCTCGGTTCTTCCATAACATGCTCTGTAGTTGTTTCTCGATTTCAGCCGGTAATCCTCTCGCTATGGAGGTGGTTTTGTCGGCATCATGCCCTATCAAGATGGGTTGGGTCTCCTCCACTGGTTCCAACCGATCCTCTGTATTAGTCCTTGGATCAAGGTCGGCCAAAGCGACCTCTGATAGGCTTGTTTTTCTCCTTTCCTCCTTTGGGTATATGCGCAGTTCGGCCGCATAACACTCCCTCGCTATTTTCTGATTAGCCCGCACAGTACAAATGGTTCCCCTCCGAGTGGGGTACTTCATGGTCAGGTGTGGGGTTGAGACGATGGCTCCGAACGCGTTCAAACACGGTCGCCCCAACAGAACGTTGTAGGAGGTATTTGCCTCTACGAGCAGGAATCTCACCTTCATCTCCTCACTCTCCCTTCCCGTTCCCAGACGGGTGTGTAAATCAATATACCCCCTTGTAACCACTCGCTCTCCCGTGAATCCTACTATCTGCTCATTATACGGGACAATGAGATCCTCCGACATGTCCATTTATTGAAAAGTCTTCCAGTACAAAATGTTAACTGAACTCCCTTGGTCTACTAACACCCTACTCACTCGTATCTGGCTATCTCAATATTGATGACCATCGGGTCGTCCTGGTCGGGATCTGGAGCATGGAAATCTTCGTCTGAGAAAGTGATTGGCGGCATGGTTCTTCTCGGGACGTCCACAGCGTGTATGGATCTTAACATCTGGATGCTTCTTTTTCTCGCGGAGGAGGTAGGTCCTCCTCCGGCAAAACCTCCAGAGATGGTGTCAATCACTCCCCTCAATGGCCTTCTTGGTTCGTCCCCTCGGCTACGGCTCCTGCTACGTTGGTATGTCCGCCGAACGTCTCCCCTGGCGGGTCGTTCATAATTTTTATAATCGTTCCTCACTTCCCTTCTGGGACTCCTCTGCCTCGGACTCCGCGGCCTTGGGATGAAATGCCTAGGACTTCTCGGCCTAGGGCTGGGATGTCTCTCTGGATACCGATCTTCCCTCTCACATATAATGTAATGCTGCAAACGTCCGGCCCTGATTAGTTCCTCAATTTTATCCTTCAGAGTTAGGCACTCCTCGGTGTCGTGACCGGAATTTTGGTGATACAAACAATGTTTATTCAGATCGGTCCCCGGGGGAGTGGGCCTCTTCGCAAGTGTCGGCATGATCTGCGCACTCAACGCTTCCTGTAAGATCCGGGCCCTAGGGGCGTTGAGGGAGGTATACTGCTGGAACCTCGGTCCTCTCGGCCCCTCTCTCCCCCTTGGCCCGTTCTGTCGACTCCCTTGCCCCTCGGCTCTCTTCACATCATTCTTCTCTGCCTTGGCCTCTTGTTGTTCCCGCCGGTAGCTTTGTTTCATATTTTCTACCCGGGCTTCGTCCGCCGCTCGTTGTCTCAGCTCCTCCATGGTTTGAGGGGGATTTCGACACACGTTGTCTTTAAACGGTCCTGGCCTGAGCGCGGGCATCACGTATTGAAGAGCCAATTCCAAGCTAAGGCCTTTGACTTTCCGGACTGTCTTTTGGTATCTGTCCATGAAAGCCTTCAAAGATTCTTCCTTCCCCTGCTTTAAATTCATTAGGTCTACCACTGTTATGTCCTCCATATTACATGCGGCGAATTGTTTTTTGAACATCTCGCCCAAGTTTTTGAAGTTTTCGATGGAATTGGGGGGAAATGTGTTGAACCAGTCCAATGCTTCTCCCTCTAGTGACAAAGAGAAAGCTCGACACCAAATGGCGTCGCAACCTGTCCGGAAGGTCATAGCGTTAGTGAATGATCTAACGTGGGCGGCAGGGTCCGAGGACCCATCATACATCTTAAACTGAGGGGGCACGAATTGTTCCGATATGTGAACCTCCATGATGTCCCATACGAAGGGTACCGGGACGGGCGACCCCTCCGCTTTCACGAGCGTGTGACTATCCTCCTTGTCTTCCTTGCCTCCTTTCCCCTTTCCGTTTGTTTGAGCGCTATTGTGCTCCGCTTTCTCCTCCTCCAACACAATCGTCCGATCTTGTTTTTCTCCAATATTTCCTGTTTCTCCTCCGGCTCCTCCGTTCTTGGACTTGGCTATCTGAGTCAAACATTCGGCCCTCATGGCCGCCATCTCCTCCTCATGCTTACGTTGCATCTCCGTCATGCGCTGTTCCATTGCCCGCAACATCTCTGTCTACTCCTCGGTACTAGCGTTTCTTGTGGTCACCATTGGTTATAATCCTCCGGCCCCACGGTGGGCGCCAAAATGTTTCGATTGGGAATGTCTCCAAATCTTCCTGCACAATTTTCCTTTGCAAATCGTCCGACTTCCAATCCTCGCTAGGTTTCCTCCTGCCGAATGTCCCGCTCCAGTTGGATCCGGCCGGGTACCTGCTAATGGCACTCCGACGCTCAAGTCAATGTCAATTGTAAGACAAAAAAGGTAGAGATAGAAAGAAAGAGTGGAGTCAATATGCATTCAATGTAACCACCTACCTCTTACCCTTGACTCATATTTATAGTTTTCTTCATGGGCCAATGATTAGCGAAATCTTAATTACGGCCCAATCATAGGCCCGCTATGCTTAATTTGGTTTTACCTTAATTCAGGACACTTACTATATTTTAATCTTCAGCCTTCGCCGGACATCAGCACCGCCCGTTACACCAGAATTTTGGTAGGGAACCAATCCAACTTGAGATCCGATTAGGCCACCTGTGGGACCGTCCGTCTCAAGCGCTTTACCTGGACGTTCGGCTCATAAGGTTCACCCGCAGGATTTTGACGTAATAACCTAACGTATAAAACAAGAAAAGATTTGACACAGCGGTCGCGTCCGGCTCGTATGGTGACTAATATCCATGTGAATTCTTCCAAGTTTTTCTTATGAACAGGGGTTGTGCCCGGTCGCGGATGCTCGATCATGGCCGTCCTACTCCTTCCATCAAGTACACTAACTAAAATTGGACAACTAATGTCATTGGTGCATTAACATAATTAACAAACTCATCATAGTATATCCAACCGTCGACCACTTCAGTTTCCAACCAACTTACCGAAGTTTCTAAGCCATCCGATCAACTGTTTTGTCTTCTCCTCTCCAATCGTCACGTCCTATTACTATTAAATAAACTTAGAGGTGAGAAAAAATCATAACAAAATGAATTCTGAACTACACGTTCTTGAAGCATTGTTTGCTCTCACTATGGAACATCTTCGGCGGAGCAATGTGGAGGATGCTTACAATGAAATACTGAATATTGCCGAAAGAATAAAAAAATTTGACGTCGAGCCACAGCAGCTTGGGCATCCTCAGAATCCGACCGGGTTCCAACAACAAGTGCCGCAGTATCCAAGTAAGAGGTTGAAGATTGAGCAGCCGGACACCCGCAGCTTCGTGCTCCTCCACGGCCAGTTCGTGCGACTCCACGGCCGGTCCGTGCGACTCCATCGTCGGTCCGTGCTTCCCCACCGTCGGTCCGTGCTCCTCCACGGCAGTTTCGTGAGAAAAAATCATAACAAAATGAATTCTGAACTACACGTTCTTGAAGCATTGTTTGCTCTCACTATGGAACATCTCCGGCGGAACAATGTGGAGGATGCTTACAATGAAATACTGAATATTGCCGAAAGAATAAAAAAATTTGACGTCGAGCCACAGCAGCTTGGGCATCCTCAGACTCCGACCGGGTTCCAACAACAAGTGCCGCAGTATCCAAGTAAGAGGTTGAAGGTTGAGCAGGCGCCAGCCGGACACCCGCAGCTTCGTGCAACTCCAGTGTCGGTCCGTGCGACTCCACCGTCGATCCGTGCTCCTCCACGGCAGTTTCGTGCGACTCAACGACAGTTTCGTGCTACTCCACCTCAGTTTCGTGCGCGTTCGAGCCACAACAGCTTGGGTATCCTCAGACTCCGACCGGGTTCCAACAACAAGTGCCGCAGTATCCAAGTAAGAGGTTGAAGATTTATCAGGCGCCGGCCGGACACTCGCAGCTTCGTGCTCCTCCACCACCGGTTCGTGCGACTCCATCTTCGCTTCGTGCGACTCCACCGTCGGTCTGTGCTCCTCCACCACCGGTCTGTGCGACTCAACGGTAGTTTCGTGCGACTCTACCTCAGTTTTCGTGCGCGTTCGAGTCACAACAACTTGGATATCCTCAGACTCCGAGTTCCAACAACAAGTGTCGCAGTATCCAAGTAAGAGGTTGAAGATTGAGCAGGTGCCGGTCGGACACTCGCAGCTTCGTGCTCCTCCATCACCGGTTTGTGCGACTCCACCACCGGTTCGTGCGACTCCACGACCGCTTCGTGCGACTCCACCGTCGCTTCGTGCGACTCCACCGCCGGTCCGTGCGACTCCACCGCCGGTTCGTGCTCCTCCACTGCAGTTTCGTGCGCGTTCGAAGTCATTTCATCCGCGTGATGAGGTCTAATGCACCACAGCGCCTCCGTCAGAACAATCCATTGGTTTTGGTGTATAGATTCTAATATTCCCCGTATTCATTTTGAATTTTGGTTGTAAATAGTTGAATAATGTTTTTGAATTTTGGGATGTTTTTGAATTTTAGGCATGCGCGCCTGTATTCTTTGTATATCCATTACAATGATATGATGACATTGATATAGTAATGATTCATTTGTGGCTGGTACATGTGATATTGAATCTGGTGATGTCTTGGCTAAGGTATGATGAAAACTGTTTTGAACAATTTTTAAAATCTGAAATCTGCACCTTCAATTGTAAAAACCAGTTCAATCAACAAAGTATCTTTTCCATCTTTTTGATCATGTAAAATGTTTCTCAAATCACAAACTGTATAAACCAATTGCATAACACAAATCAGATTTAGATACTGGAATGTTTCAACATTGGAAAATAGTGCAGTATCTCTCTCGGCCAAGGCTATTTGGCTTCATGTGCAATCACTCAAATCTCACTTCCTAGACTGTTTCAGGTTATTTTCACCCCACTAGCAAGTTTCTTTTGGATGATATACACTCAATGTCACCAACACTCAACTGTTTGGCTTGTATCTCAAAATTTGGGTAGTGAAGTTGGCAAAATTTCAGTGTTTTATGTTGCTGAAAAATGAAAATTATATTTGCTGGACAGCACACTTGAATTCCAAAATTCAGGTTCCTCTCCACTTCCTAAGATGCTACCTTGGTAGGGAAAGGATTTTGCAACTTGAAATCAATTCCATTAGAATCCATGTGGAATGAAGCTTCAACCGGAAGATATCAACAACAAAATGAAGGTGCAGCAGAATTGGTTGTGTATTGTGGTGTTTGAAGTGTTTACGGTGATGAGAGGTGGTTAAGTGAAACCTCACAGCTTAGAAAACCTTTCTACAGAGGAAAAAAACTAGAGGAATAAGAGAAGAAGTAGAAAGAGTGCCAAATCGTGACAAAGTGAAAACTACACTTGCAACATGCACATGATCGTATAACACCACTGGAATTGAAAAATAGAGTTGGAATTGACTCAAACAACAATTATTCACCGTTGATACATAATAAATTGCTGGAAGAAAAAGTGAGCATATGCTCTATTAAGTGGTGATGCTAGGACGGTATAAAATTCCTTGCATTTAAAAAGTAATTGGAGGGTTCTACAGTCATCATCCAAGGATCTTAATTACATTCTTTAGTTAGATTTTATTTTATTATTCAATATAAATGAGTTATTTTTATAACTAAGATTTCATCCTAAAATCTACCCTCTCCTCGGCGACCCACTTTTATATCTCTCACTTTAAAAAAATATCTATAGGTTTGACAAAATTAAACTTCTCGAACAACATTTAAAGAAATAAAACCCTATGAACAACTTGGCTGTTCAAGCCATGTTTTCTGATTTGCATGGTCCAATTTCCAAAAGAGGCAACTACAACAAAACAAAATAATATTTAATGTATGGTGGCTTGTGGATAGCAAAATTTGAGACAGGTGTATTTTGTATCTAAGCTATGGAAGCGTTAAAAAGAAGCTTGGACAAGGCACGTTAACATCAAACCTCTCTCTCTCTCTTTGTGTTTATAATCAATGGATTCGGATTTTTCCATAACATGTTAAATTTTTGTTTTTATTATTATTTAATTCATATTATTCATTGTATTTTTGTTTGTTTAGAATGGTCTTAATATAATATATGACTAAGTTATAAAAAGTATATAAAAACATTATTTAACATTATAATTAAGTCTTTTTTAAGGTCCCAAAATTTCTGCAAGAGGTTGTGTTGACATATAACCTTGTTCCTTAAACACAGTCAAAGTCAGATATATTTACTCGGGTAGTGTTTGACTTAATTATCACACGTTGAATAATAATTAAAATAGAAACATTTGATTAAGTGAGAAAGTTTTTGAAATTAATAAATAAGTTTAATTATTTGCTTTCATGTGATACTAAAACTTGAAGTAATTATAGTTTGGGACTCCTAAGTTAAAAATAAAATTTAGTGATAAATATAGGAACAAAAACAATTTCACTAATAAATTCTAAATCTTAAATTCAAATCATAAATAGTAAACCTAAAAAGAATTATGCTTGTATCAAAAAATAAAAAGACCTAATACACTAAAAAAATTAATAAAACATGTGTTTTATTCAACACTATATTATCCATAAAATCTGAATCCAATTACATAAAAAAATTAACATTATTTTCCATTTAAAACTTTATTATCCATGAAATCTAAATCTAATTACATAAAAATTAAAATTATTTTTTATTTAAAATTTTAAAATAATAAGTTTATAGATTTTTCACGATTATACAGTGTAGTATTTTCTCATTTCTATAGTTTAACTCACTTTGGTATGCAACAGTCCTCTGTCTCGTATTCTTAGTTCTGGGAACTTCTTGAAGCAGGGCTTTCTAAATGGCAATGAATTTTCGTACTTTCAAACTTAGTCTCTAAGATCCAACCACCCTACAAATATGTCTTTTTCTTGAAACAAAAACACGACATATAACAACATGACTGCTGAATGAGAAAATTTATCATCAGAAAATTTATGGAGTTGAACTTTGACCTATAAATAATGGTTGGTTTAGAGTTGGACACATGTGATTTATCATCAGAAAATTTATGGAGAAATTTGTCATTTTCTCCACTTCTGCTTTTGTTTTCATCTCTTTCTGATGTAGCCTTGGGATATACATAAAACAAATAAACAAGACTCCTTCATATTAGTTGTTACACTGACTTTATGTTTACCATGTTTTCTCCAAAAATAATGTGTACAAGTCATAACAGAGCTTGCACTTAGCTGTCTTTAAGGCATATTATGTCTCATATTCTTCTACTGTTCTAATGTCTCATTACCAGCGGAGGCCACTTAAATCTGACACATTTTGTTGCCTTTCATTTTTCAGTTCTCTTTTAGATACATTTTCTTTTATATATATATATATATATATATATATATATATATATATATATATATATATGTTTTCTTGGTCAATAGTTTTTTAATCATGCAGATTCATGATTATATATATGTAAGTATATTCGTTCTGTTGTGTATAAAAAAGTCAAACACAAGAATGAGGTTTTATCAGTATAATTATCCAAGTTCACTGTGGAAGAAAAAAAAAACGTTACAACATACAATCAAAGGAAGAAGCTTTGGTCTCTCTACATTTGTGAAATCTCTCAAACAAAGTTCACTTCATCTTGAACTTGCAAACCAATGATCATGGCTGCTGCAGTGCCCCCGCTGTTGGTTGAACTCACCATGATGCCAAATTGCCCATCAGAATTTTCCAGATCAAAACTTAACTTTCAAAAAAATAAATTACAAGGCTTTAAATTGAAGTCACAGTTACAATGCAATCTTTGATATTAAGGAGGTTTGTGGAGAAACGCCACAGAAAAGGTTGCAATTGTTGTCACATTGTGGTCATGAAATCTTCAAAACCTTGACGTTATAGCCACCACTACTGCAATTGTGGACTGTTTTTAAATAAATTAGAAAGAAACTCACAACACAAAGGAGAAAAGTAAAATAGAATTGTAAGTGTAATTATCAAGGTACAGTTGCACAACACATGCAGCTGCTGAAGAAGGAAGATCGAGGCTTTCGCTTATCTTTTTTAGGTGAAGTAGATGACACTGTATTCTTTGTGCCAGCATGGTTGTCTTGTGTCCGTGCCATGCCTAGAAGATGAGCTTCTTCCTCTTCTTTTAATAGGCCTATGAATGGTGCTTTAGATTTCCTAGAGTAACTTCTTTCCATAGTAACTATTTTCTCTTCCACTGGCATTTCTTCACTGTTTAACATGCACTGCTCATATTGAGGCATTGAGTTTATGAGATTCATACTATTCTGTTTTGAAAAGCTTTCATTTGCAGACTTATTCTGATGAAGCAGTGGAATCTTATCTGATTCTCCGGGCTTTGCTTCCTTTCTGAGGTTGAGATTGAAGCTTGGTGATTTTTGCATCTGACTAGAGGTGTTTGGATTGTCAGGGTTTGATTCAGTACCGGGCCTTGCTATACTTTCCTTTGTTTCATTGGCACCATTTTCAAATAAGGACTTGTTTGAATATGTTTCAGCAATGGACATGGTAGCTGTAGAAGTTGTTAGTTCTGCTGCTGCATGTTGTGGATCTTCTTCATCTTCTTTCTCAAATGCTTCTTTATTATCCAAGTCCAGCAGAGATGGAACTGTTAACTCAGAAGAATTAGAGTTGTCAATGGTGTGGCCAGAGTTTGTGGTCTTGTTTGTTTGCTTCCAACCTAAGTTTGGCATGATGGTAGCAGTAAAACTTCTGTCTTGCTTTACATTATCCTGATGGTCATCATAGAAATGCAACAAAGAGGAATTATTTTGCAAGGGAATAGATTCTTCCTGATTTATAGTTACCAGATCACAATTGCACTGTTCTGTTATTTCAGTCCCCTCAAAAGTATTTATCATGACATGTGAAACTTCTGGCTTTTCATTTGTTTCTTCAATTTTATTCTCCTTCCCTTCTTCATGTCTGCAATCAACATCAGTTAAACATTCAATAAGAGAAGCCCTTTTGGCTTCAGGAACCTCAGAATGTTTTTCTTCTGAAGTAGCACCACTTTCCTCTGAGGCCTTGTTGGAGTTGTTAACATAAGCATCAAATGGTACTCCATTCTCGGTGACTTTAGATTCTTTAACCTGATCATTGGTGACAAGCCTGAAGACATCAGAATCAAGTAACATATTTCTCTCTCCATTGCAGTCCCCATTAGACTCTATTGACACATCACACATATACACCATGTTGTATTCCTTCAATGAATATTTGATGCATTGATCTGAATTGCAATCATGTGAATTCTCCATCGATCCACTTCTGCTTAATATACTTTTTCCATATGGTACCTTGCAATTTTCCTCATGGTCAAATTCAATTGGACTAACCGCAACGGAAGATTCAAGAGGTGAGGTGTGAGAATCCTCAGTAGTACAATTTACCTTGGTCAATGAATTACCATTGGTGGTGATGTCAATACTTAGGGAATCAGATGTAGTATCCAACATGTCAGTACATAATTCTACATGGGATTTCATTTCTTTTGCTAAGCCATCATCCTTAATCTGCTCAAAGTGAGAATTAGTATCCAACAAATTATCTTCTAGGAGTGAGTCTGTGCCTAGAAATGATTGTTCGCAGAGAAATTTGTCTGGCTCATCATTGTCAGAATGTCCACTTGATTCTTGAATCTCTATATTGTTTGACATGTTCACAGCACTCAATGTTAAAACCGTTGATTCCTCTACATCTGCTATAATTCAAAACAAGACAGTAAATACATCTTAAATTTTCATTGTGGGCTTACAATCTCTGATAATTTGGAAGGTTAACTTTAAGATTAAAATCTAAAACATTTCAACAAGTGGATCTAATCTGGCACTAATCAAGTAAATATGGATAAGGCTATCAAAATATTAACAGAATTGTCCTAACCTTGTTGGATTGGAGGCTCATTATTAAGCTGATGATTATGTGTTAGTAATATTTCTTCTCTCAAGCATGACTCTTCTTGTTTCTCGTATTCTTCAGTGCCTTCTAGTGAAGAACTTGACAATATCTCAGAGTTTCCAGCTTCAGCTTCAACTGATCCATCGTTTGAAGTGTCAGGTTGACTGACTTCGGTTACTTCATCCCCTATAAAAGCAGAATCATAGTCTATTTTATAAATTACTCTCAGAATTTGGTTTGGTACCTAACTCAACTGGTATTAATCAGTAAACCGTGGATAAGACTGTCAAAAAATTAACAGAACTGTACTGACCTTGTTCAATTGAAGGCTCATTATTAAGGTGATGGCTATATGCCTCTAACAATTGTTCTCTCAAGCAGGTTTCTTCTTGCTTTTCATATTTTTCAGTGTCTTCAAACGATGAAAAACTCTCAGAGTTTCCATCTTTAGCTTCAACCGCTTCATCATTTGGAGACTTTTCAGGTTGTCTGACATCAGATATTTCATCCCCTACAAAACAAAATTATAAGTACTTTTTTATAAATTAATCTTAGGATAAGGCCTAACTCAAATGGAATTAATCAAGTAAATGTGGACAAGACTATCAAAATATCTAGAAAAGGTCCTAACCTTGTTGGATTGAAGGATCACTATTGAGGTCATGATTATCTGTTACTAAAATGTGTTCTCTCACGCGTGTCTCTTCTTGCTTCACATATTCTTGAGTGTCTTCCAATGAAGAACTTAACAAGATCTCCATGTTTCCACCTTCAGTTACAACTGATCTATCAATTAGAGACATTTCAGGTTGTCTGACTTCAGTTATTTCATCCCCTGCAAAACAGAATCGTTATTAATCTTTTATAAGACCTAATTCAACTTTGTTTAAGAACATATGGATAAGGGCTACCAAAATATTAAAAGTATAGCCTTAACTCCTAACCTTGTTGGATTGAAGGTTTATTATTAAGGTGATGATTACATGTTTCTATCCAGTGTTCTTTGAAGCATGCCTCTTGCTTCTCATATTCTTCAGTGCCTTCCAAAGAAAAACTTGACAAGCTCTCAGACTTTCCACCTTTAGCTTCAACTGATCCATCGCTTGGAGACTTTTCAGGTTGTCTGACTTCAGTTATTTCATCTCCTATAAAACAGAATTATGAGTAATTTTTTTAGATTACCCTTAGAAGTTGAACTTCTAATCTGAAGTTGGACAACACCCTTTCATGCCTAGGGACAGACATCTAAAGTACAGACAAAACACAGGAGATCCAATAACAGATTTTGGATAGACTTAAATATCATTTTAAAATTTGGACTCACCAAACTCAATTCCACAAAATCAGTTCGTAAGCTAAGTATTGCTTGAAGCTTATAAAGACTAGATAACATCTGGTCTAAGTGAGATTTGAACAATCAGTATTAGTTATTTTATATGCATCATTTTTAAGGAAATTACTAACCTGAACCTTCAAAAGAATTTGTCAACTTCAATGCAGCATCGGAAGCTGGGATGATAGATTTTTCCTGAACATCTTTGGCATTGGCAGCAAGGTTTACTCCATTAGCTTCTTGTTTATCTTCATGAGTTTTATCATCAAATTCACTTGTTTCATCATCAAAATCCAGGCTTGTTTCTATGTGTAGTTGATCAAATTTCTCTTCAACTGTTTTGTGCTTTTGATGATTTGCATTAACATCATCCTCAGAGTCATCTCCTTCCAATAAATCATTTTCAAGTGAACTTCTAGAATAGTGGGAAGTCATTCCTGTAGCCTTCTCCTGAACATCTTCGACTTCAGCAGTTGCATGATGTATTTTATTTTCCATATTCAAGTCATTTTTGCAAGTATCTTCTTCCAACAAATCATTTTTAAGCCTGCTTTCCGTATTGTTAGAATTTAGCCCTGTGACTTCATCCTGAAAAGCTTCGGCTTCTTCCTCCTGAACATCTTTTTCTTCATCCGATGGAAGCATTTTCATGTTTTCTTTCATACGATCATCATGACTATCATCTTGCAGTGTAACTTTTCCAAGTTCAGTTGTTGCATCTTCGGAAGCCAGTGCTGCTGCACCTTTCTCCCGAACAACTTCAGCTTCAGCTGTTGGAGGAGTTTGATTTTCCATATTTACATCACTTGCATGAGTATCTCCTTTCATTGAATCATTTTCAAGCACTGTTGTTGTATGGTTAGAAGCAAAGCCTATAGTTTTGTCTTGAGAGTCTTCATCTTTGGCTTCATCTGTTGTAATTGTTTGAGCTTTCCCTTTCACATCTTCTGCATGACCTTCATCCTGCCATGTATCTTTCCCTGGCTCATTTATATCAATTGAAGCTTTTTCCGCAACATCTTTGGCTATAGATGTTTCATTAGTATGGTCTTGGAAACCATTTTTCTCGGCTTCACCTATGTTATCTTCCTCTGCAAAATGGAAAATGAAATTAAGAGTTAAAAAAGATAGGAAAAATTGTACTGTACTTAACCAAAATTTCTTCAGCAATCCAAAAACATGTACCTTTGATAGCAGATGTGTTGCTATTACCCATTTCGTTGCCCATGCTCAGCTTTCCAAATCCTGCAATATAACCAATGCAAAGAGATTATGCTATAATCCCCACACAATTGATTTGCTTATAATAGAACAAGATACATCAATTAAAAAGGCTCCTTGTTAAAAATCTCCAAGAACAACAAGGCTATGCCATACCATGATAGTGATACTGATGATGATGTTCACATGCTCTTAACTTTAGACATTTGAGGACAGCTTCATTTATGTGACATTGCCAGAGTGTTTATAGCCACTAACATGGTCTTGCTTGCTCCATATTCTTCATTCCGGGTCATATATGTTTGCATAATTATCACACCCTTAAAGTAATTCATCACATGTAAAACTTCATCTCTTTTTTATCTATCTGGCATTACAAACTTAGACCATGATTGCTTCATAATCTAAGATAATGTGACCAAACAGCATTCACTTTCGGTGAGTCCATGATTATTAAGCAGCCTTAGCCTATGACTAGCCTATAGAATATGTGTTCTTTAAAATGTTGTAAAAAATGCTGTCATTACAATTTAACAAGTTATAACAGACCATCATTGTTGCTATGCTGTTTGTTGTTGAGCTTTTGGGAAAACATATTCAACCTCAAAGGGCTTTTGCTTTTCTAAAGTAAGGATGTCTGAATGGACAAAGGAACCAATGAATACAGGTAGGATCATGGGACATGTCCATTAACAAGTTGCAAAGAATGAGGATGACATAGCCATTTTCTATTTACTTTTCCATTTGTGAAGAAACTTGTGTGATGATCATGATTAGGACTTAATTTATTTATGGTACATAAAGATGATTCTTTGTATGCAAGGTGGCTTGGGAAACAAGTACCATAATTTTTGGCATTGGACTCATCATTGTGTGCATTATTTCTCTGTACTTTCTGCTTTTCTATATGATAAGAAGTTTAACAACTCACACCTTCCTCAATTGTTTAACTCTTGGAAAGGAACATCAAGAAAAGTTTATTGCGTTTGTGAAAGGAGTGATATTTTTATAAAAGTTTGTCTATTATTATTTTTATGACTAAGAAATTCTATTGAAAAACGATTTATAAAAACATCTTATTTTTAGTAAAAAAAACTCTTTTTCACAAGTATCTTTTATTCTAAATCAATAAATTAAATAATTAAATGTGACTGTTATCATGATTTTTGTTTACTAAGTAATTTTTCTTATGATCATAAGTTCCTTATAACTTTAATATACTTGTAGTCTTTTTAAGATAATTATTAGTTTTGATTTTAATTTCTGTAAGAATTTAATTATATATATATAACCGTGTTTTGTTAAATAATATCTTAAAATGAAAGAGAAAAAGAAACAAAACATATTCTACAGTGATAGAGTTGGTTCATATGAAAATAAAACTCTTTGTATTTAGTATATTATGAAAGGAAACAATGAGAACATGAAACTATAATATAAAAAAGAACCATGATAAAGAAGAGCATAGTATTACTTTTTTTTTCTAGATTTAATTTAATTTATATTCATTAAAAAGGAATATAAGTTTTTTAATATATGTATTTGAATTTTAATTGAACTAGAGTGGGTTAAAAGCATTTGAAATCTTTCTTACAAGTTGTCAACGTTTATAAACTGGGTGAAAATTATTCTTTCCCTGATAAGTTTGCGTCATTAATAATCTCAACATAATGACAATTAAAAATCATTACAAAAACAATAATTTTTTCTGTATTAATTTGTTCATGTTAATTAACATATATTTTCCATCTATATATATAATATAAAAGTTGAAAATTAATTTTATTCATATGAAGACGTGTAGAACAACCATTTTTTTTCAAAATAGTAATTTGAAATAACATTACAGTTTCGAAGGATAAAAAAAACATTTTACTAAATATGACAGGTAGCCAGTTACTTTGAAGTAATTATAATGCCTAGACAAATACATTACAGATTTCAAATTAAATTGAAAAAAGAATAATAATAATAATAACAATTAAATCTTTATAATTAAATATCATTATCCTCTCTTATAATTTATTAATCTTATATATCTAAGTTTATGTAAAATTAGGTGCAAATGGCCTATCTATTCAAAAGAAAAAAAATTGAAAAATCATAAATAAAAAAAACATTTTTAGATATAAATAATATGGATAAAATTAATTATAATATTTTTTTTTTCATCTTATCCGGGTGCAGCTCATGGTGTGTGGGTACCAAGTAGTAGGAAATTTGAAGAGATAACAAACGCAGAAGCAATGACAATGGCAATGGCAATGGCGAGTTCTGCAAGCTGTACGGTGTCGTTTAGGAACAGCTTCGGTCTCAACAAACCCTGTAACACTCATCTTCTCTTCCTTCTTCCTTCCATTCTTCATCTTTGATTCTGTGTTTGTGTTTGTGAAATCAATGATTTTGATTTTGACTTTCAGCGGATCTTGGCTTCGTGAGCTCGCAGTTGAGCGGCCTCAGAATCTGCTGCCCCAAATTCCCCACACCGCCCGTCACCGCTTCTCCCTCATTCCCCGCACCTCTCCCCATCGTAGCCAGTAAGCAATTCCCGTTACTTCTTCATTTCTCTCACTTTCACCCAATTCGTTAACCCTAACATTCATGTTGGTTCCCATTAGTAATTAGGAAATCTATAGCCAGTTGGAAATTTTCTTCCAACATTGTTTTCTTCTTCTTCTTTTAATTATATGTACCAATATACTTCCTCCACTCCCAAAATCTCTAAATAATCTCATTTTTTTTTCTTATTATATTCAAAGTTGTATCCATAGTTAAATTGTTTCAGTAAAAAAATATTTATTTTGTTTATAATATATGTGACTCTAGTTATTTTTAAGATAGGGGTTGTAAAGGTAATACCAATTTCTAGTATCCATTTCTGATCTTATTTACTCTTTAAATGCTAATAATACCACTTATTTCTAGTATATGGTGTAATGTATTCTTTTAAGTGTTGGAAAAGCAGTAGCCCGGCTAAGTTGTGACTCTCTTTGGAGTTGCCGAAATTTCAACTTCAAGTGTGATGGTTTACTTAGTCCCACATCAGCTAGTCAAATGGTTAAAAAGGAATACACAAGTAGGGTTAAAAACTTCACTTTAAAAACCAGTATTATGGAATTAAGTTGGATCCAAACCCAAACTATAAGATTTAGCAATTGAGTATCAGCGTGATATATTTCAAACAATTAAGGAAGTGTATGGTGCAATGTATTTCTGAGGTTATAGAGTATCAGTACAGTGTAGTGTATTTCTAAAAATTACGAGATTGTTACTGTAGGGAAACAAAGGCTTGGGTATTGTGTGAATTTGGAAGAAATAATACAGAGTGTTAATGTAACATGCACTATATTAATTGCTCTGATTCTTTCCGTTAGTAAAGCTATCATATTCTTTTCTTTGTTCTCTGATTTCAAAAGTTTATATTACAAACGAGGAAAACATTTTTTTTATGGGTTTCATTGTTTCTTAATTTCACTATTCTGGAATTTTTTTTATTTAAAATTGAAAATAGAAAATATTTTTCAAGCCAAACGTCAAGAGATCATGCATAACTAACGATTTTCTAATATCGTTACTTGTTGGTGTGAGTCATTTCACTGTCATTACTGTTGTGATTCTTGACTGCAATCTATGAAGCACTGATACTTTAATTTGCTTCACACTTCCATTTCTGATACTAAATACTCTCTGGGGCATTGCACTCGTACTTGTTGACGAAGTATCCAAACTCATGAAACATCAATACTTTTATTTGTTTCAAGAACCTGATATCAATTATTTTAGATACTTAGCTGTACGTATTGGTGAAGTGCCCAAACTTTGAAAACGTGTATATCTAATAAAACTATAAGAAACATAAAGTACGTGTAATGCAGAAACATGGAAACATTGTCTCTTCATAAATCAAAATGGAAATTGTTTTCTTTATGTATTATTTTAAAAGGGTACTAAGATTGGCAGTGCTATTCCTGTATATAAATAATAGAAAGTAAGTTATTATGACAATGATTTATAATTTTTTATTTATTTTGGTAATGTCTAATAAATGTGTGTTTATGAATTGGATATGTACAATTGCAATCATATATTTATTATATTTTATAAATTTTTAAATATGCATCTTACACATGTTATTTTGAAAATAAAACTTTCGTATGGCCACATCATGTTACTATGTTAAATTTGTTATTTTTGGGGTGAGATATGTGCAAGATGGGTGGATGTTTATTTTGTTTTTCCATGTAGATTACATTTTATACATATCCGTGGAGTGCATTTTTTGGCGGGTCACACCTTGTGATCGTTTGGCCACAAGTTTGAATAAATTTTGTTTTTGTTGATTCAGAAAAAGAAAAGAAAAGAAAAACTAGTTGATGGGTGATTGATTGTTCTAATGGTGTGATTTTATTGTTTCTTTTTCAGGGAGAGTTTGTCCCTTCACTGGAAAGAAATCAAACAGGGCCAACAAAGTATCATTTTCAAACCATAAGACAAAGAAACTGCAGTTTGTGAACCTTCAGTACAAAAGAATTTGGTGGGAAGCGGGGAAGCGCTTTGTGAAGCTGCGTTTATCAACTAAGGCATTGAAAACCATAGAGAAGAATGGACTTGATGCAGTTGCAAAGAAGGCTGGAATTGATCTCAGGAAGAAATAAGAGTACCTAATTATGGTTTTGTAACAGAGTGGAAGAATACATTCATGTTCATTAGATTTTTCTTCTCCGTATATTACTTTTCAGAAGCAAGTTGTATTGTTTGTAGAGAAAAACAAGATATGGAGAGCTCATAGGCAATGAATTTCACTGATGGAAATCTCTTTGATAAACCCCTCCTGCAGCTTATAATATCCATGGATATCACAGGATCATTAGTAGCTTCACAAATGTGAATTATCCTACTAAATTGTTTTTCTTTTATGAATTTTGAATTGCAGGCACCACCACAACCAAAAAAGCTGTTGGCAGAGTCTCTGACTTTGGCTCTTAGTATGGTAATCTCCTTGCAATGAAGAGAATAAGGTAATTACATTTATCATCTTCTTACATGTCAAGTATATGGAGATGTTATATAAATCAGTATCATATTTAGAAAGTAGAAAATGCTGGTTTTAGGAGATTTAGAAATTATATACCAGTGCAGGGAACATTTTTTTGTCAATTAAAATGGATTTTTCTTTTTTATGTGGGTTTTAGAATCAGTATAAATACAGGCTGTATAGAATATGTTTATTGACTTTTACAACAATTATTTTAAAAACCATAAAATAAAGTAAATAAGAAAGTATATTATAAAAAATATTAAATTGAATGATGAAATAAAATATAAATTTGCGCATATAAATATATATGATATTGATAAAATAATAAATAAATATATTTAATTATATTTCACGTAGATATAATACTAAATTGAAAAATAATAATAATAATAATAATAATAATGTGAGTTGTTGGAAGAAATTAGTCTGCACTTTGGTAAAGCACGTCTATGCGGACTTTGAAACTCAAATGTCTAACCCAACTTACACAATCTTTGTAATGAATTGAAAATCTGAAATTTCTTTTGAAAATGTATTGAAAATGAAAAACTTGATTAACCAATAGATGGACTTTCATTTTCATAGGTTGGGTCTGGAATTGTATTTTCAATTTATTTTATTTTATTTTATTTTTTAATGTATATGCACGTGTTATTTTCTTTGATTTTTTAAAGAGAAAAATGAAAGGAGGGATGGACTTTTTTGAAAAGTGAATTTTTTTTGAAAATGGATTGAATATTAAAAACTTGATTGGGCTTTCATTTTTATTTAGGGGTTTAACATTAAAATGATTTTATACATATTAAAAATTAATTCTTAAATATTAAATATTAATATATTTGCTACATATTATATATTATACATTATACATTTTTATTAATACATCTATGTATACGTTATACATTATACACATTATATTATATACATTTATACATTATATTATATTGCATACATTTATACATTTATTTACACATTTACTTATATAAAATAAACATTTATTTTGTTATATTTTTTTAAGAGAAAAATTAAAACAAAGGTGGAATTTTTTGTAAACTGGAAAATCGATTTGTATTTACTTCTCTTTTATATTCATTTATAAATTTATTTTCTTTGATTTTTCAAAGAGAAAAATTGAAGCACGGATGGACTTTTTTAAACCTTCATATCGAACAAAACAATATTACTATCATCAGTATTTAAATAATTGTAGATATCATTAATGTTCTCATGGTCGTGAATATTTAAGATTGTTGCATTGAATTATAAATGTAAAATTAATATTTTTTATTTATTTTGAATCATATTTATTATTATTATTATTTAAAGTTTAATATATATTTTTAATTTTTTAATTTATTTTTAATTATTTAAATGATATTTTGTCATCCTCTGCTCACCCACGGGATGATTATCGTCAATCCAAAACAAGAAAACATAACAACACACACAACATCTACTCAACTATCTTAATATGCAAAGACCTAAACTCACTGTCCAGACTTAGAATGATACCAAGCTATAGTGGGTTATGTACTTGTAGTGGTCTCTACTGCTTTGCAAAGTCATTGTCAATTAGTTTCACCCTACCACCCATACAAGGTTCATTCATTACTGCGTCATAGGCCTCCAAGAAGAGCCTAGACTAGGACCTCATACTACTCTCATCACATGTATCGATCTTCTCTATTTGAGAATGAAAGACTATTAGAGTGTTAGGATAACCCCCAATGGAAAACCATTAGAGTGTCATTCTAACTTTTAACACTCATAGATTGAAAGACCATTAGAGTGTCATTCACCTTTCGTTCAGCAACCTAACTCGCTAAACGAGACTACATAATTCTGTAACATCAAAACTACAGAATTTGCACCCTTAACCAATCTTGACCTATCCTACAAATCTTTTCCAACTTTTAACACTCATAGATTGTATTCTAGACTCAAATATATCTAAATAAATGCATCTAAACCATCCTAAACACATGTTAAACTCAATTCCTATAAGCTTTTAAACTAAAATTCATCACAACCTCACTTAAGAGACTCAAATTGATTTCCATCATTTATGGCACAATTTCAAACAACTTAGGGACTCTAACAAGTCTCATATGACTTACCAAGACTCCCCAAACTGACCATTTGAGCACAGAACCTATAGTTCAAAATTTCATCATTTTATTTGCACTTAATCTTCCAAAACCATCACCTTGATCCATACCAAGTTCCACATCAGATTTATACTTACTCAAGTTATCCACAAACCTCAAATGACATCTAAATAGATTTGCAATACCAGATTTCTACCCCCAAACACTATTTCACTCAATTGCACATCAAAACCCTCATTTTAACTACCACAACTCTCAGATTTTCAGCTCCTAAACTCAGAAACTTTGCAACATACATTCAAAATAGAAATGCAACATAGTAACATCCACTTCCAAACCAATTTACCATCCAATATATCTCACAGTAGCATTACATCACAAATTACTCAAATTCACTCAATTAAATCTGTTAAACTAGCACAAAACAGAATTTTCACCCAAATAAGTTTAATACTCATATACAACACCAAACTTACACCATAAACATCAATTAAATAAAACACTAGTGTCCCTTACCGCCAGAAAACTTCTACAGCTCTATAAATTCCCGACCATTGCTTCTATCGCAAGGAATTCTAAAAAAAAATTATAATCCACCGATTGATAGTTGGAGACAGACCTTAGAACCTTAATTGAACCAAGAATCAAGAAAAAGAAGTTCTTGACACACACAAAACAAAAATCTTTTTGCATGATCATGAATCCTAAAAATACCAAAGAAAGAGGTACAAAACTTACTTGCTCTAAGCAATGAATTGACCGGATAGAACGCTTAGAGAGATGTGAGAGGAAACGAAGGGAATAAGTCCTGGAGAGATAAAGTGTGTTTTAAGTAATGAAATGAGTTTAGAAAATTCTATTATTTTATGAAATTAATAAAGTACTCGGTCCCATTATTTTAATACATCTACCAACTCTAATATTCTATTTTCTAGATTCTTATATACATTATAAGAGTTCTAGAAAAAAAAAACTTACAAAAATGCAAACTTTTACAAAAAAAAAAATGATATTTTGGTACTCAAAATATTTATATTTATTTGATATTATCTTTTTCTTATCTTTTATTCTTTTAAAAAGAATAAAAAAAAATTTATAATCATTTTATTCTTATACTACTACATATTCAAAGAATGTAAAAACGTATCATCTTACTTACTATTACTCTTTTACTTAATCAATCCACCTTTAGCTTTTTTCGGTGACAACATCACAACCTTGTTGTTCATTGCATAACGCTTTTTTTTTTCATCCATATGTTATTGTTCCCTAATCTAATCTAATCATTGTTCCAAATAATTTTGAACTTTGAAAGAGAATGACATGAAGCACTTCTCCAAAATTCACTGGAAAAGCTAAAAGCACAAAATGCAACATATGTATGCATAGACAAGAACAAAAACATAGTCAGACAAACATTGTTTTATTGGTCTTTGGTCACTTCATGCATTGGGATTTGAATCTTATAAAATAGGTAACAATAAAATAAACACTTTCAATTATCAGCATAACTTTAATATTTTTAACACTCATTATTTGTTGGGTTTATAATATGTTTTTTCCAAATACATTACCGTGAAAGTTTTATTAAAGAAAACATAAAAACATGAGAGATCATACAAAATTTATGGTAAAAGATAAAAATAAGTCTATTATAAAGAAAAAATGAGTGGAAATTCTTTAATGTATTAAAAAAATTATAATTACATAACATTATCAATTTCAGAAAAAAAACTTAAGTCTTTCCTTTCAAAGATTTAATATTAAATTTTTTTTTTACCTATTTTAGTTATGTTTTCTTATCTTTGAACTTATTTCATTTTCGATATTAAAATATTTTTTCTCATCAAGTATATTAGTTTTTTATTTAGAAATTAATTTTAATTTTTTTGTAAAATAAGTTTCTTTATGTATCAAATAATTAAAAAATGTCTCAAAATCACTTTGATGTAAATATAAATATTATAAATCTAGTAAACTATTGATAAAAGTGACATTTTACAGACATAATAATTAAAGAATCAGACTTCATCGATCTACCACTAAAAACATCATCTAGATTAACCATCACATACATTTTTCACTTTATAAAAACATATCCTTTGGTATTTGATATTTGCACCTCCATTTTAAATTGCTTCACAAAAACTTTTCACCTTAGATGTTGGCTGATTTGGGGGAATAATGCACACTCATTGTTTATATCATTGTCAATACAAAGTAATCACTTATTTTTTTCACTTTGGTTCTTGCTAGGAAAGTTAAGAAATCACTATGCTATACTTTTAATACAATCATACCATAGGAAGCATGCATATACAAAATTCTTCAACAAAAAGAAAATAGAAAAAAATCTTTTATTGAAATGATAATGTTGGGCCTTTATTTGCAATGAACAGTTGCAGGCACAATAAAGCAAAAAAAGAATCAAATTGGATTTAAAATGTCTTTTTTCTCTTAGCTTTCCAGCTGATAGGCCCATGACCACCTCAAGCCTTTTGTCATCTCCAATAAAGCCATAAAGTGGACACTAAAGCAATTACAAAAGTTTGGGACACTTTCAATGAAAAATCATATCACATTTTTTTTATTTACTTTTCATTAAATCATCAATCTCATCTCAATTATTGTTTTGGAACCAAAGTAGTAAATTTAAAGTAACATTACTAACACACTTCCCAACTTTTCAAAACTCATATTTCTTTTTATTTATTTATTTTTCATTTGCCTTTTCCAACTACAATAAACACTGCATTTTGGTCTCAAGGAGTACTGAGGTGGCCCAATTTACTGTACGGAACATGGATTGTATGGCCCATGTATAAAGATCAATTGGCCCATGGACTTTAGGACACTTGTGGGGCCCAAATCAAACACATAAAAGACAAAGATATACATCTTTTTCTCTTTGAACTTGTCCCACTTTCTGTCTTTTTTTTTTCTAGAAAAAAAAGTGAATGTGGGGCTTGGGCTATGAGATTAGTGGATGATAAACATATAAATAATAAATCATTTACTAATGAGTAAAGTTGATAATAGAAAAGGGTTATATCATATATTGACTCTTTTCTTTTTCACATCATGCTCGAATCTTATGAAACTATTACAAAATTTCTGCAATTGGGTATTTAATAAAGTTAATTCAAACTCAAATTTTAGATTATCTAGTAAATAATCCGCGGAAATAGTCATAATAATTTATTACAAAAGGAATAGTTATAATGCATGTGTGCTGTGACATCCGGACACTGACGAGGACGGGGAGTGGTCGCATGCGAGAGGCACAGAGGGCGAGGAGTGGTCGCATGCGAGAGGGACAGAGTGCAGCTCCTGACAGGCTTCCAATGGAAGGGACACATGGACGAATCGAACATATACCAGAATGAGAGGGGTATAGAGATCGTATAGGTATGAGACTATACAGTTGAATGATAGTTTAAAGGGATTGATTTGGCTACTCATATCAACAAAATGTATTTGTTTTTCGGTAGCCTAATCCATAATGCCAAGGGTTGGAGTAATTTAAGGATGGGTGACCTTCTGAGAAGTTTTTCCGAAAAATGTGCCAGTAAGGACAAAGCACATTGGAAAGCCTCGTATTGATGTATGGGGATAATCAATATTTCATGTAAGTTGGACGTTATACGTGCATTTTGAGATACAAGAGAACACATTAAAATAGTAATTATATAGTTTATTTTATGTTGTAGTTGTAATAATTTCATAGAAGATCTTCATTCATGGAAGAAAATAAGTGGTTAGTAGGCAGAATCTGAGTATCATTATGATGCCAAGCATGCTTCATAATGGGGAGAATTCCACCAACATATATCTTTATGCATATTTTTTTTTTATATCAGCTAGTAATTCATAATATTTTTCATTTAAAATATATTTGTGTGTTATTAGTCTAAACTCGAAAGATAGTAAATAAAATGCAATAATATTTTAGGGTTTTACTATAACTAGTGTGCAACTGTGATGTTATTTCAGATATTAAAAGGGAACTATTTTATTGCAAATCATATGAAAACACGATAAATATAACGAGTGCATTTTTTAAGTTTTCAAATAAAAAATAAATAAATAAAAACTCATTTTTACTTTCTTTACCATTAGAATCATTATTAACAAGTGGAGTTTTAGTATAATCGATATATTAAGTATTCTTCTATACTCTTTCTATATTCTGATGTCAAAGTTTACCAGGATAATATATCAAGGATAAAACTTTAAATCTAATTTAATTTTAAAATTAACTTGTAAAATGATATTTAAATTGATTTACATATTATGAAAGATGTGAGATTTTTAAATGTTCTTTAGTATTTCATACATGGTGTTTGTATTTCATATTTTTCATTATATTTATTTTAA
The DNA here is from genome assembly GCA_036885675.1 of Vigna mungo. Taxonomy (NCBI): domain Eukaryota; kingdom Viridiplantae; phylum Streptophyta; class Magnoliopsida; order Fabales; family Fabaceae; genus Vigna; species Vigna mungo. The sequence continues at coordinate 325,410 of CP144692.1, forward strand.
GATATAATATTTCATACAAAATTATTATACAAATACATCTCTACCTTATAATATTTTTTGTTCGTTTAAAAAATTATACAAATACAATGTACGATGACGTGTATTTGTTATAGAGTGGTTATTGTTAAATTATGATGTTTTAAATGGACGCAAATCTCGTATTAAAATTCAGAATAACTAACTGATATTTTAAACAAAACCTACTTACTTCAAATTAACCATCAACAATGATGAAACATATACGATGTATACTATTATTTAGGATGAAAATGTTCTGGAAAATAGATTATAAGAATGTGAATAAAGTTGTAAACATTCTCATTTGGCAACAAAATATATAATATAGTACAATGTCTTTCTTTTAAGCCTACTTCTGAATACACCTTTTAACCTTCACTCAACTTTGATGATAAAAAAAAAAGTAATGGCTTGTTTGTGTTAAGCACCATTTTCAATCAAATATGTCTTAACATTTTTCACTTGTACAATAATCATATTATTATAATTAACATAATCTAATAATAATAATAATAGAATGAAAAATGTAGAATATATTGGGATTGAGAATTCCAGTTTTGTCCTCATCTCTGGGGAGGGTAATGATTTGGTGCAATAAATGTATTATAGAATGATGTGAGCATGCATCCCAAGCCATCTAATAACCCATCATTATATTTTATAGGACAATTATGGTCCTCACATACACCTTTTCTCTCTCTCATGTTTAGTAGCATTTCAGCTACATTTGATGATTCTTGTAACAAGTACAACAATACATATTTTTCTTAAATAATAATTTGTTATAAGAAGAGTTTGCATTTTGGTCCACAAAATATAATTTTTATATTAATATAAAAGGAAAAAATCTTTTTAATAAATTTTTTTTATAATTATTTATATGATAGTTTATGATAGATGTGCTTCAAATATACGAATTAATAAAATAGTATTATATAATTTATTGTGAATTTTTTTTTAAAAGATGGTTAAAATATCATGATGTGGTATAAAATAAATAAACAGTGATATAAAATAACTCGGCAACAAACAACTTTTGGAACGAGAGAGATACCATAAAAGAAAAGACACGTACGTGCATGGAGACGTGAATAAATCCATTACCTAATACACGATAATTATTTTAAAAAAAATAAATTATTTTCTTAAGAAGAAAACTTTTAAATATAATTTAGCCTCTAATTAACTTGTAAAACGATTTTTTTTTATCTTTAATTGTTATAACATTTCTAACATTCGTATATAATACTTTTAGATAGTTAGTTGATTGTATTATTGATGTTAGATTTTAGAGGGTATAGGTTGAAAGTATAGGAAATGATTGGAAGTGGAGAAACACTTATTGAAAAAGTTAAAAAAGTGAGGGAAAATAAGAAGAAAGAAGAAAATAAGAATAAATTGTATAGTGAATGATAACACTGTCAAAGTGGTCCAAACAACACCACAAAACAAAGGTTCTTGGAGAGGGAACCACACCCTCGTGTATGGGACTTAGCTTCATACATCAACTTTTTTAGGGTTTAAATATCAAACATCCAATAATGCTATCTATGCTCCAACAAAATTACTTTACATTCTATACATTCAATGTTAAATTGTATTTAAATGAACAAAACTAAGAGATAAGCAAATTCACTTTCTAAAAAAATACGACTGTAACAGTAAAACTATCGAATTATCCATGTTCTTCTTTCTATCGTTTGATAACAAAAGAAGAGATATGTGAACATCTTTGTGAATGATAACAAAGATATTCCATAACAAATAACACCTTAAAATCAGAAGACATGAATTTGAAACATCCTTATACATATATTTTATAATATGTTTTAAAAAAACATAGGAATATGATAAGCATGGGATGATGGTAGTGTCTGCAACAAAATAAAAGTTAGATTGAAAAGTATAACAATGTGTGTTGTTGGGGTCAACAAGTAATGATCCACTACCAGGTTTCCAACATGCAACCTTCCAAATTATACTTGAGTGTGCTTTCATCAAAAACCTACTTCCATTTCCCACCGTCCGATTTCGTTTATCGTGGGTCCCCACTCATCATATCATCATACACTACACAACAACTCCTCCAAACAATTTCTATTTTCGAGAACCATTACATCACTAAATAAAAAATAACTTTTGTATATTTTAAAATTTAAATGGAATTTAAATTAATTATCATTAATTTGTAGATAAAAAAGAATCTAAAGAAAATAGTGAGCTTAGGTTTTGTCTCTCTCTCTCACAGTCACACCCCATGATCTGATCTGATCCAATGATTAGCATTAGCCAAAGGCACAGTGCACCCGCACCCAGTAAAGTGAAGAATCATGAACGAGGTTCAAGCGGAGCCCTTTCGTAATGGTCATGAATCTAATGATTTGAAGGTATCAACCGTGCAAACCCCTGGCCCACAGGTCGATGCTGTGAACCGAGAAGCAGTGAATCACAGCGCAAAACTCCAACTAAAGAAAGTGAACATAACAATTGGAAAGTGGACCCCACCGAATGGCGGAAACCATAGAATCGACTGTTACGAGGCTTACCCGTAAGTGGATGATGGGCAGTGAACACTTAACAAAGTAAAGATTATTGCGACATTTGCATTGGGACGAACAATCACATTTTACAATCGATTTTCTTTCTCAGACCAAAAATCTTTCTTATAATTCTGTTTTTCTAATATTAATAATATAAATTTAATATCTTGTTAAACTCTTCTGACATGGTTTTCTTGTACAAGTTAAAGATTGATTTTTTATTTTTGAAAATGAGAAAGAAAAGAAAGCATACATAATAACATTGCAGAAGCCTGCAAGAGAGAGGACTGCAAGTTCGAATTATTCTTCTTCCTTGTATCATTGCTTTTATAATCCTCAGTACCTCTTTTGGACTCATTACCCTCTCTCTCTCTCTCTTCAACTTTCACCATTTTTTAATATCTCTCTCTTCATAGCCTGTGCTGCTACAACAACAAGGGTGTAATGTAGGAGAGAGAAGAAGAAGTAAGAGGAATACAAGAGAAGGCAGAGCCCTTTCTTTTTACACGTGATAAAGAAAACACCAAAAGCTCTTTTGCATGCGTGTATAAGATTCATCACCACTACCACAATCATCTTCTCCCTTTATCTTCCGTTTTCCCTTCTCCGTCTTTCTAAATTCTCAATCTTTCCAATCACCCCCACACCAGTTTTCACGTTGCTACTACTTGCTTAGTTAGCCATAAGGCCTTCTTTGCTAGCATAGAGAAAGAGGGTGAGTTCAAGTTGTGTTTTTTTTTTCTCTGTCTTTTGCGTTCAAGTTAGTCGATTTTCGTTTTCTGTTTTGACTTTGTTTACGCTTCAAGGCATTTGTCGGGGAAAGCATTTTGCTATGTAGCATAGCCTTTGCATTACATTTTTTTGTTGTTAATGTTTATTTATAATTTTTTTCTGTCTGCAAATCTTCTAGACAGTGATTTTTCTGCCCTTTTCAATGTTTATTCTCTTCACTTAGGATGTTTTGTTCTTGATTTTTGTTTTCTTCTGGTTGTTTTATTCTTTACTCCAAGGCAGTCCTTAAAGGTTTGTTTCAAACCTGTACAGTCAATATTTTTATTCCAATTTTTTTTGTTTGTTTATTTATTCAAGTGTTTTCTTTTGTGCCTGCGTTTGGTGATGTTTTCAGTTTTTGGTAGGAGGAGACAGGTCTAAGGAGTTGGTTTTGTCTTCTGGGTATTTTTCATTTTCTGAGATTTTCATATATATATATATATATATATATATATATATATATATATATAAATGTCTAATCATATTTTATTATAATAAGTTTTTCTCTTCCTTACATTCATTGATTAATCTTTTTCCTTGTTACGTTTGTTTGTGATATTTCGTGAGTGTGACAAAAAACTTTATAACCGAGCTCCAAAATTGCATTGGGATTTCCTTTAAAGCAAAAGGGCAGAAGAAAATGATATCAAAATTTGCTTTTTTGTGATACTTAGCCCTATGGTTCTACCAGCTCACCATTTTTGGGTTTGCTTGCTGAAACAAGGGTGACTTGTTGGATTTTTAAGTTTTGCAAAGGAATAGTAATAATGTTTGTATCCTTAAACAATGCATGTACTTTACAGTTTTCACAGCATACCATCATCATATTTTACTTTATGCATTAGTCCGTCCACTGAGAACACAACTCGAAATAATTAAGTTTTACTTTTTGGGTTCTTACTTTACAGCAATTACTACTCATTGATTTTCTATCTTTGTTTGTTTGTTCCTGGCTGAAGCAATTGGCACTGCTTTGCTGTTATAAGCAAAGACTAAACGTCAAAAACTGGTCATCTTTGACAAAGTGTGTATCTTCTTTTGTGTATCCATTGGCCACCACTCAGCACAAAAGGTGAACATGCCTGTGAGACAGATGAGGGAGAGCTCAGAGCAACATCTTGTTATCAAGCCCCATTTGCAGAACCCCATGAATGGAGCTAAGAAGGTTCCTAGAGCTGTTCAAAATGGCAAAGGTCCACCACCACCACTGCCACAAGAACCCCACAACCAAACTTCATCTCATGCTAGGAACAAGGGGAGAAGAAGGGGCAGGGGTGGCAGAAAATGTGACCAAGGCGATGTTTTGATGAGACCTATTGTGACAAGTGGTGTTGAAAATGGAAGCACCATGTGCGGTGAAATAGAGATGGGATACCCTACATCAAGCAAGTCTTTGAGCTTTGCTCCTAGGCCTGGCTTTGGACAAGTTGGAACAAAGTGCATTGTGAAGGGTAACCATTTCTTTGCCGAGTTACCAGACAAGGACTTAAACCAGTATGATGTAAGCTCCTTTTGCTTGCTTGACCTCTATCACGCTACTGTAGCCATCTGCAAGAAAAAATAAGTTGGGGTTTGTGAGTGACTCACACATCACTCTACTGTGCCCATTTTTGGAAGTATTTAAGCTCTTCCTGTTATTCCCTCTTATATGTGCTATTCGATTGCAGAAGGATCTGAATGGGGTTATGTTTTTGCTGTCCTTTTCCCAGTTGTAACATTTATGACTCCTTAAATTTGGTCTGAAGTTTTGTTCTTTTTGTTTGTTGCCCCTACCGTGTTTTGTAGGTCAGTATCACCCCTGAAGTCTCTTCCAAAGCTGTGAACAGGTCCATAATAGCAGAACTCGTGAGGCTGTATAAAGAGTCTGACCTTGGGATGAGGCTTCCAGCATATGATGGCAGAAAAAGTCTGTACACAGCAGGGCCACTTCCCTTTTCCTGGAGAGAGTTTAAGATAAAGGTTGTGGATGATGAGGATGGAGTCAATGGCCCCAAGTAAGATTTATTGCATATATACAGTTTAAACATACTGAATATATATAACTATATAATAATCTCATACGTTTATTTGGCTTTAAAGCAAAAACATTTGTGTGTATCTACTGTATCCATTTGAATTAAGTTCAATTCCCAAACCAGCTGACACTTGCCCCATTTTCAGAAGGGAAAGAGAATATAGAGTGGTGATCAAGTTTGTTGCTAGGGCGAATTTGCATCACTTGGGACAGTTTCTGGCTGGTAAACGTGCTGATGCTCCACAAGAGGCACTCCAAATTCTTGACATTGTATTAAGAGAGCTATCATCTAAGAGGTAGTTTTGCCAAGGAATTGACAGAAAATGTGAATTTTTATGTTGTTGTTTGTCTCTCACAGAATCTGCTTTTTCTGTAGGTTCTGTCCAATTGGGAGATCATTCTTTTCACCGGATATTAGAACACCCCAACGGCTTGGGGAAGGTTTGGAGTCTTGGTGTGGATTCTACCAAAGCATAAGGCCCACTCAGATGGGTCTTTCCCTCAATATTGGTATATTACTCACCATAGATATCATATGCTGAGGGAAGTACCGTTTTATAACTTCAATTTCTGTTTGTACTCTTCTTGCATTTCATAGATATGGCTTCTGCTGCGTTCATTGAACCTCTTCCAGTTGTGGAATATGTTGGCCAGCTATTAGGAAAAGATATCCTGTCAAGGCAATTGTCTGACGCTGATCGCATCAAAGTACTTACATGAACAAAGCTTGCTTAGATGATTTTTTTTTATATTGTATTAGTACTAAAACTTACAGAACTACTTTAAGATGTCTAACAGATTAAGAAAGCTCTTAGAGGAGTTAAAGTTGAAGTAACCCACAGAGGGAGTGTTAGAAGAAAGTACCGAGTTTCTGGTTTGACTTCTCAACCGACCAGAGAACTCGTGTAAGTAAAAATTCTGATTTTATGATATGCAGTAACTCTTGTTGTGCACCAAGTTCAAAGAAGTTCCATTTAATTTCAACAAGTTGTCTTGATGGCAAGGTTGTATCTTTTTAGGTTTCCTGTTGATGAGAACTCAACTATGAAGTCTGTAGTTGAATATTTTCAAGAGATGTATGGTTTCACAATTAAATATACTCACCTTCCTTGCCTTCAAGTTGGAAATCAAAAGAAAGCAAATTATTTGCCAATGGAGGTAAGGGGAATTCCTGGTAATTGACATTGCTTCTCTTCTTTCTAGTAATTATTTTTTATTCTTACTTCTGGTTCCTCAGGCCTGCAAAATTGTTGAGGGACAACGCTACACGAAAAGGTTGAATGAGAAGCAAATCACTGCTCTCCTGAAAGTTACTTGTCAAAGACCCCGTGATCGTGAAAGTGACATTTTGCGGGTATTTTGTTGATTTTGAGTTGATGAACATTTTCTGTAAGCAGTTTTTCAGTTAAAATTTCTCTCTGCGGCACTCTGAATGTATGACTACAAATAAGCTAACAGTCATTATGTTGTTCACTTTTCATTATTCCTTCCTAAAGTGTACTTAGCAAAAATATGTTCTAGCCTTTGTCTGTGTGTCACTTAAACCTTAAAAGTCAGAATAGTATAAAACTTGCAGACTATAATATGATTCAAACAATGCTGAAATTGGAAGATGCAAATGATATTTCAAACTTCGAAGCACGGGAGGGAGATATTGCAGAAATAAATCCTACTAAATAAGTAAAGTTGAATAAGGAAGAATGCATGCAACCATGACATTTATATCGCTACACTTTGAGAAGCTAAACTATAAATTTGGGCCATCACACTTAAGATTCAGTTTTTCTTTATGCAGACCATTCAGCACAATGCTTATGATCAAGATCCTTATGCAAAGGAATTTGGGATTAAAATAAGTGAGAAGCTAGCTTCGGTAGAAGCGAGAATTCTTCCTGCCCCATGGGTAATTTGCTTCTCCACCAATAGAGGCAAGATAAAACATTATTAATTCTTTTGCCATTATTCATTGATATCTAGTACTTGTTTGCCAGCTTAAATATCATGAAAGTGGGAAAGAAAAGAATTGTTTGCCCCAAGTTGGTCAATGGAATATGATGAACAAGGTATTGTTTTCATTATGAACATTGATATTACAATGGTCCGTTTTCAAGCAACTGTGAATGCAAATATTTTACCTTTTTGTTGAATGGTTCAGAAAATGATAAATGGGATGACTGTCAGCCGGTGGGCATGCATAAATTTTTCACGAAGTGTACAAGACACTGTTGCTCTCTCTTTTTGTACCGAACTAGCTCAAATGTGCCAAGTATCTGGCATGGTAGTTTTTCTTCTATTCTGTTTGTTTTTGAAGAGTGGGCAAGCTTTCTTCTTGAAATTCATATTGATTTTTGGTTGTAGGAATTTAATCCAGAGCCTGTTATCCCCATCTACAATGCCAAACCTGAGCATGTGGAGAAAGCTTTAAAGCATGTTTATCATGTGTCATCAAACAAAACCAAAGGAAAGGAATTGGAGCTTTTATTAGCAATATTACCTGACAACAACGGTTCTCTCTACGGTAAGCCATGTTCAGTGTTGGTAAAAGTGCATGATTATGTATTGCTGTTTTACTTCAGTTGACAAACATATAAGCGTTGTTCCAAGTTTAAATGCTCATAACTCATATAACTTTATTTTGTTTTCAGGTGATCTAAAGCGTATTTGTGAAACTGACCTTGGTTTAATTTCTCAATGTTGTCTGACGAAGCATGTCTTCAAGATCACTAAGCAGTACCTGGCTAATGTGTCTTTGAAAATCAATGTCAAGGTTTATTTTCTCTCAGATCCCAGTTACATGAAATTGCACTTTCCTAACTAAGAATTTTAAGTCTACTTTCAACTTCTGTCAATTGTTTGACAATTCTATCTAATTTGGTTTTCTTCATTGTTATTGTATGGATGCATTTTTGTGCATAATAATCATGTGTACTGATGGTTATAAATTGTTGGCTAGTCAAGGCTTTGCTGCCTATGGCATTGTTTAAACTCCCAGCCTTGTGCTCATAGTAATGGGTTCCACATCTCAGTAGTTGATCCAGATAGGACTAATAATAAAAAACGTTTGCATTTCACCATTAGCTTAAGCTTTTAGCATAGCAGCAGTGAGTGTTTTGACATACAAAAGTGATGTAAAATTTATATTATTTTATCTTGTCACTAAAATACATTGTCATACTGGCCAATGTAGTCAATCCTTGCTCTACGGATATTGTCAGAACTGTTTTTCTTTGGAAGGCTTCCAACGCCTTAATGATCATTTGACATGTACTTAATGCAGATGGGAGGTAGAAACACTGTTTTGGTTGATGCTGTAAGTTGTAGAATACCATTGGTTAGTGACATACCGACTATAATATTTGGAGCAGATGTTACTCACCCCGAAAATGGGGAAGACTCCAGCCCTTCAATTGCAGCTGTATGCTTTTGATCCATCTGTCTTGGTTTTTATAATGTTGCAGTGCAAATCTTTTGGGTTCTGGATACTGATATCTATTACCATTACTAATCTATAGGTAGTAGCATCTCAAGACTGGCCTGAAGTGACAAAATATGCCGGTTTAGTGTGTGCTCAGGCTCATAGGCAGGAACTTATACAAGACTTGTACAAAATGTGGCATGACCCTGTTCGTGGCTTAGTTAGTGGTGGCATGATCCGGTAATACAAGAGATTTGACATCCTCTTTTCTAATTCTCAATGTTTTGTTTTGGAATGATGGGATTTTGACAATGCAAGTTTCACTTTCCCCCTGTATCTAAATATTTTGTTCTGTGTCGTTTTTTGCAGAGATTTGTTGATTTCCTTTAGAAAGGCAACAGGACAAAAGCCTCTAAGGATTATATTTTATAGGTATGTATTTTTAATGTATGTTAATTATGATGCAAGGGGTAGTTTTTTTAAACATTAAAGTTTGTTGAAACCGTTCTGCTAACAAGAACTTCGAACAGGGATGGTGTAAGTGAAGGACAATTTTACCAAGTTCTACTCTACGAGTTGGATGCAATTCGGAAGGTCAGAATCAGAAGATTTTACACATGCCCTCATACGTTCTAATTGTTTAATCTATAAAACATGTTGTAACGAGAATACATATATGTATATACTTGCAGGCATGTGCTTCTTTAGAACCAAACTATCAACCTCCAGTAACTTTCATAGTTGTACAAAAAAGACACCATACTCGGTTGTTTGCAAACAACCACAGGGACAGAAACAGTACAGATAAGAGTGGAAATATATTGCCTGGTATGATGACTGTACCTGAATTGACTTGCCCATGTAAACAAATAAATGAGTAATTTTATTTATTTTTGTTTAAAGTGATCATTTTTTTTTCTCAGGGACTGTTGTGGATTCTAAAATCTGTCATCCAACAGAATTTGATTTTTATCTCTGCAGTCATGCCGGTATCCAGGTAGAAGATAGTTATATATATCTATTCTATGCTGAGCTTTATGATTACTATGTTGATTATGAAGCAAAATATATTTTTTTTTGCAAGGTTTTTGGATACCCCTTAGATAGTTAAAAGGGTTTGTGAGAGATAATGTTCTGCATTTGTTGGGTTAAGAAGAGAAAAACATGTTTCCTTATTAAGAAGAAGGTCTAAAGCTGTAATGTGGTTTGTGTTATGATGCAGGGTACAAGTCGTCCTGCTCATTATCATGTGCTTTGGGACGAAAACAACTTTACAGCAGATGGAATCCAATCTTTGACAAACAATCTATGTTATACATATGCTCGGTGTACACGCTCAGTGTCTGTTGGTAAGCCGTTGAGATTGATTTAGTTGAAATGTAAATTGTTTGCAAAGTAGAAATCTTAATGGATTTGATTGATGTGCAGTTCCTCCTGCATATTACGCGCACTTAGCTGCATTTCGAGCACGGTTCTACATGGAACCAGACATGCAAGAAAATGGGTCCTCAGGAGGAGGTGGTGGTGGTTCGAAGGCTACAAAAGGAGGTGGTGGAGAGTGCGGCGTGGTGAAGCCGTTGCCAGCCTTGAAAGAAAATGTGAAGAGAGTAATGTTTTACTGTTAGATTGTGCAGTTGTTAGCAGATGCATAAAATGTTTCATGCGACAATGTTTTCCCATAGTTCTAGAAGCTTTTAGGCATCGGAAACGAAGTTCATGAATCTATCTTTATTGTAGAAATTTTTGCCTAAAGGGGCATTGTAGATGTTGCAATAGTAGAAAATTTTCAATTCCTCATGCTAAATATTTATCAATGATTTCAGCTTCTAGGCAAACTTGAGTAATTTAATAACTGCAATCCGGTTTTAATTTCTCTCTTTTAAGGATTTATATAGGAAATGGTAAAAATATATAATTTTTTTATATATTGTGTTTTTTCTTATAAAATCTTTGCATAAAATATCAGAAAAAGAATAGTAAGACAATTAGAAGGTTAGTTTAAATTAAGTCATTTTTTTAAGAAAAAATCACTGATCTTAAGTTGATATTTATCCATAAATGCTACAAAAACATTAAATGTTTTTCTGTATTTTTAAAATTTGTGAATTATATTTTATGATATGAAATAAATTAAAACATAAAAACTAATTAGATATTGATGTACTAACATTATATATATATATATATATATATATATATATATATATATATGTATATATATATATATATTTATTTATTTATTTATTTATGTGGCAAATGTATTAGAATAAATTATACGTTACTCTCTTTGCTTTTTTTTTTTTCTGTTTAAGGTTTGGAAAAATTATGTCTTTTTAGAATTTCAAGAATATATTCATAATTTTCTCTAAGATTTAAATATATAAATGTTGGGTTATCATGATCCCGAAATGTTATAACTAATAACTAATAATTATTAATTGTACCAAAAAAGTAAATTTACTTTAAATCATTAATTATTGAATCCTGATACTAGACCCAAAATTATAACCGATAATTTGTTTATAATTATACAAAAATTCATTTATTGTGTTAAAGTAGAATAAAATGAATATAATAAACAAAATTCAATTGTTTTTATTATAATTAGGAAAATTTAATAAATTTAATAAATATAAATAAAATAAGGATTATGATTAATAGTTTATTTCATTGTACACTATAGGTTAATCTTTAAATTAAAATATAATGTATTTTCTTTTACCAACATTTTTCTCTCAAATGTGTTAGAAACTAATTGTCCAAGTACATTTTGTACATGAGACAGATTAAACAGGGGGTTTTGATTACATAGATTGATATATTAACTTCATTTAAAGGCATCTTAAAAAGAATAACAACACTTTTTCTATAATTAAATTATTCAAGTTTTCCTTTATAAGAATTCTTTAATTTTTATTTTTCATAAGATAAGTATTATTTATTAAGAAATGTATTTAAAAACCTAATGAGAATATATGTATTATTATATTAAAGTATAAAAAAATGTTCTTATTTTGAAAATTAGAAATGATATAATAATTTTACTTGAATATTGAGCATGATTTTTCGAAAAACTAACAAGATCCTTAACAGTGAAATGAGTAAAAGTTAGGAACTTTTAATAATTGAGTATAAAAGTTAGGAAATTATTTGAATAATTGAGTATATTATGATACTGTATGAGAGTGAATATTTCTTAAAAAATACTAATTATATTTATACATCAATGAGTCATAAATCTATATCTCTATTAAAATAATATTTACATGAAAAATATAATAATATTATAATAAATATTAACATAATAATAAATAATAATAATCCATTAATTTATTATCGAGATTTGTTTCTAACATATAAACAGGTTCAAATAGGTGTAGATTTGGATTTTTTTCATAATTAAGATACTTAAATGATTTTATTAGACCTCTTACATATAGTATCATTGTAATATTAAGAGAAGTAATTACAATTTTCCTATCTCAAAATTAAATACTTAAAATTTATGCATCAAAGTAAATCGTAAATTTTATTTATGAAAGAAAAATTCTCCATGCAAATTTATGAATGAAAATACTGATAATTGATTTAGAATGAAACTAATGATTTGAAGTGAAAATCTTTTAAATGTTTTTTATTATAAAAAAATGAGTAAAATTTAATATATTTTCGTTATCCATGATAAAAGCTACCTTAAATTAATACAAAATTAAATTAAATTTATAATTAACTTTGAATTGTATGTTGAAAGATGTAAATATATCTAAAGTTGTGAAAAGATCACTGAAGAATATTAAGAAAAAGAATGATGAAAAGGAAGAAATCATGTAACGAACAACTGGATGAAGATACCACGTAATCTAATCTCGTCTTTAATGAAAGAAAAGTTAAGATCACGCTGGCAGCTTCAACTAGTAGAATTTCATGATATTGAAAAGTAGAGAAGAGAAATGAATGAGAGAAAACTAGGATTCAAGACTATTATATATATATATATAGAAGGAGTGAAAATAAAATGAAATAAAATAAAATGAAATGAAATAAAATAAAATAAAAAAAGTAAAAGTGGTCCCAAATGAATGTTGTCAGCCCAACAATACAGCATGCATTTTGTGGACAAGATATTGAATGTTTTGTATGTACATATATTGCAAAGAGCATTAATGGAGTTATGGGGTACATTTCATTTCATTAAGAATGATGAAGAAGAAGAAGATGAAGATGAATATTCATTTTCATCTCTTTCCACCATACACATCCCATCACTTAAGGATCTTCTTCGGTGCCAAATTTTCAATGCTTTTTCATTCACTATCTTTCATGCTACACACTGTCAAAAACAATACTTTATACATATATATTCATTTTTAATAAATTTATTTTTAAAATAAATCTTTAAAATATAAACTCAGATAATCATTTAATATATTTTAAGTGAAATTCAAATCAAATTACATATACATTGACGTAACTGATCATACATGAATTTATACAAGACACTTACTTATATATTTAAATGGATTTATTCTTCTATTTAATCATACAAAATCACATTCTTATACTTATTCACGAATAACATAAAAAATAGCATATTGATCACAATTTTATTACACATTTTTAGGTTTTTTAAAGTATGTTTACAGACGTCTTTATAAATAGAATTGAAACAATTCATTTTTAACTTATTCCAAATTCCATATCTTTAAAATTTTAAATATTTTACTTTCTCTTTAAAAATTCTACTAATCAACTGTTTTTTTTCACAATCAAATTATACAAGTGATGAAAAAAATACTGATTAGACAAAAATAGATTAATCAAAATCTTGATTTGAGTAAGTTTTTTTTCTTTTTATAGTTCTCTCTTATTATTTTTATGACTTTGTGACAAAAATAGATTAATCAAAATCTTGATTTGAGTAAGTTTTTTTTCTTTTTATAGTTCTCTCTTATTATTTTTATGACTTTGTGGGAGTTTTCAAACGAGGAATCGGAAGGTTTTGAAGGAGTTGCTTTTCTTGTAAAGCAAAACTTTGTCCAATCAAGGAGAGTTAATGAATTAAATATGTTATTTGGTTTAAAATATGTTGAAATTTTTATTAATGTTATAAAAATTTTAAGGAAGGTCGTGATGAATTTTCATATGATCATCATGTTTTCCATTAAATGTCACGAAATTTGACATGGATGGAGGTTTAGGATGGGAAACAATGCGATAATAATCCTAACACCCTAATAAAAAAAAGCGTACAAAGTATGACAAACTTGTGAATGTAATAAAGGGTTGTGATCACTCATATATATGATCGTACTAACTTGTGCAGAATCTGTACGGTGCATATTACCGTACAAAAATAACATAAGCAAGAACGGATAAAAGGGAAAAAAATGGACCGGATCAGAATGAGCTGAAATTTGGTCATGAAGCATCTAAAATCACGAAAAGATGGCACGAGAAATTTCGGAGATAAATTCAAAGTATAGGTATGTCAACCGAGTTAGCGAAGTGGCATAGAAAAGGAAAAAAGAACGAAAAAAATTCAAAACAAATAGTAGATGACATTTTTAGGGCCCGAGAGGGTGGTGCCCATGGCTATGCCATGCGCTTTGCTCGTTGTCTGGTTTCCACCCAAAAAACACATACCGTTTGTCCAATACTGACAGGACGTGTCTGTGAATAGTGTATGAATAGTGTTTTCACGAACTTTGTTAATTTCTTAAAAATAGCTATCGATTTAGTTTTGCTTTGAAATTTTTTGTGCTGTGATTATATGATGAAAGGATGTTGGTGGCCAAATTTCAAGTCATTATGATATGGTTTAGGCACGTATCCATACCACTTTTCGGGGTATTTTCAGGTTTTTAAGGGTTTTTAGGGTTCAATATGGTTTATAACGGTATGTTATATACGTTCTCAGGGTTTGTTTGGAGTTTTTAGGGTTTATAACGATTTTTTAGGATTTTTTATACAGTTTTTAGGGGTTTAGTACGGTTGTAGAACCCGTTGGGAACGTATAAACCCTACAAGGGTTTCTGGTGTGTGATAACTCCTAAATTTTTCCCATTTTTATGTGTTAATAATATGCTTTTAGGTTATTTTAGTTTTTAATTCATTAGAAATAATATAGTTTAGAGCAATTAGGATAAAAAATAGGTTTTTGTAAAAATAGTGTAAATTTTTTCATTTTTAGTTAAATAAAATAGAGTTTTATATAAATAGACATTTTTTTTCCTTTTAGAAAAATATTCAGAAAAATTCTTTTTGGTATTATAGGATTTCATTCTTTAGTTTTGCTGTTTAATTCTCCTTTCTTATCTTTTTGCAGATTAACCCTTGAAAAAATTGGTCAGAATTAAGTGAATAAAAGCTGTTTGGATGAATATCAAGTGCTACATTTAAAAAGTGGAAGTTGCTAAAGAGATTAGGCAAAGTCACCGATTGAGCCGCTTGAATTGAGCTGCTGAGTTGTTGTTTCGCTGGTTTAATGCTACTACAGATTGAAATGTTGGGCTGCGGCATGGGTACACACCATGGAGACCTGAGCACCATTACATATAATCATATCGAACACCCAGTGAAACTTTAATCTACCAACTATAATTACAAAGTCGTGTTCTAGTCTTAATCATCAAGAATGAATCTTTATTCCATATTCAACGATTTACAAACCAAAAACAAAAATGAATGACCCGTTTGGGGAATATTACAAGAATCTATAATGTATACAGAAATTCAATGTACAACAAAAACAACAAATTGAAACTGGTGCTGACGGAAGCATGCATCAAGCCTCACTGTAGAGGCGGATAAAATAACTGCGAAGAAGGACGTAGAGGTTGCGAAGGCGCACAAAGCGGCGGCAGAGGCTCACCAAGCGGTGGTAGAGGCTCACGAAGCGGTGGCAGAGGCACACGAAGCGGCGACAGAGGCGCACGAAGCTGCGGCAGAGGCACTTGCCATGCCGACAGCACCTGCAGATAGCAATATGTCCACCCCGGCCCGGGCTTCTTTGGCTCGATCTTGAACTTCTTTATTTTATCAGCTATGTTCAATATCTCTTTGTAGGCATCATCGAGATGGCCATGCCGTAGATACTGCATTGTAAGAGCGAACAGTGCTTCTACGAAGTGTAGCTCACCAGAATCCATTTTTTTGTGTTTCTCACCTATTAACTTTATTTTATAGTGCATAATCACTATTTTTTCGGTACAAAATTTTTTTAGGGGTATTTTCGTCATTTTAGGGGTTTTTAGCAGTATTGTCGTCATTTAAGAGTTTTTAGGGGTATTTTCGTCATTTTAAGGTTTTTAGGGTTATTTTCATCATTATAGGGTGTTTGAAGGGTATTTTCCTGATTTTAGTGTTTTTAAGGGTATTTTCGTCATTATAGGATTTTTGAAGGGGTATTTTCGTCATTATAGGATTTTTAGGGGTATTTTTGTCATTTTTGGGTTGTTTAGGGATATTTTCGTCATTCTAGGATTTATGATTTAGGGTTTAGAACAAACTCGTAGGGGACATACAAACCCTTTTAGGTAAAATACAAACCTGTTTTTAGGGACGTACAGACCCTTTTAGGTAAAATACAAACCCGTTATTGACGTACAAACCCTTTTGGGTATATACAAAGCCGTTATGGACGTACAAACCCTTTTGGGTAAATATAAACCCGTAAGGGACGTACAAACCCTTTTGGGTAAATACAAACCCGTAGAAAACGCACAAACCCATTTGTGTAAACATAAACCCGTAGGGGACGTACAAACCCATTTGGTTTAATATAAACCCGTACGGAATGTATTAACCTGTTGTGAACATATAAGCCCGTTAGATAAACAAAAACCCTAATAAATCCCTAATCCCTAGCGTAGAAAGATTAGAGGTAGTTGCGTTGCATACAATTCTGAGTTCATACATAAGAAATATAGAAGTCCACTGCAAGCGTAAAGAGAAGTGGTTGTAGATACCGTGGGGACTTACAAATCCATTCAGGTTTTTATAAGGTATTAATCACTATGGTTATTACGGTTTGGGATATTTAGTTCTCTGCTTTGAAGGAGGTCCTGCAGATGAATTTTCATATGATTGTTAAACTCAATTTGGTCGCACAAAAAGAGAACAAAGAACTGGTCCCCACTAATGTAGCATAGGGATGACCAAAATATCAATCCTAGGACTCGACAAAATTAAGATTAAAGTGTAGGGTTAATTCTTGTATTTATTTACTACTTATCTAAACTACAAGACAGGGTGGGGACAATTAAATTGAATGAAACTAAAGGAAAATTCAAAGAACGGGAACTAATCTAACTATCATCTGTGTAAAAGAAAAGAAGGAAGAAAATAAAGAATAAAACCTAGACTAAGGTAATAAAGACAGAAAATCTATTCATATTCAAAACAGAACCTAAATTCTAAACTGGAACAGTAAAAAAATATGTATTCACAGATGTAAAAATTAAGAAACCTAAATGCTAACTAATATGAGCTATATGAAATGTAACAATGAAAGAATGAATATACTATAGACAACAAAAAAATTGATGCAGTGAATTGAAAGATTAACATGAATTGAATCTAGAGTGAAAAGAAATTTAAAAAACAATTAACATCTAAAATGAAGAACAATAGTAAGAAACACTTAAACTAGAGAGTAGACAAAAATCCTTGAATGAACATCACAAATCTGAATTGAAATTGCCTAGAATGATGTATCAAATGATTATTTACCCTCCAAGAAGACATCCTGTTCATAATGTGCCCGCTTTGGGGTTTTGAGTTCTAATCTAGAACCGAAAGTGAGTAACAATCATTGATTCACCTAAACAGTGCAAAATCAACTCATATTCATGACATTTAATCAAATCCAGAGAACACATTCCTTATCTGAATACAATTAACGCTTACTATCTACTCTAAAACATACAAAACTCTAAGTAAAATGAAATAACAAAAACAAAACAAGAATCACAGTATCATTTTTTTCTTCATTAGACTCTTCTCCATCGAGAAGACATCTCGGAGAGTCATGCTCACTGTGGAGGCATGTAATTCCACAAGGAATTTCAATTGTAGAGTGAGTCTAAATCAGATTTTTATTACAAAACAACACAGAAACAACTTGCACATCATCGATCAATGATACAGAATAAAAAAAAAAAATATATATATATATATATATATATATATATATATATATATATATATTATATCAAACTAACCTAATTAACAGAACTCACAACACAGAAACACCGTAGATACGAAAGTATTATTAACAAGAAAGGAAATTTACACGAAAATATACCGAACGATGTACGATTGAGAACGCAAGGAACTTGAAACTGAAATCGTGACAAAACCCTAGCTCTCGCGTCCTCTCTATCTACTCTAAAGGCATGAACCGAAAATTATCTCTATCTATGAAAGTCTGTCTCCGTTCTATGTACATGGCAGCATCACCCTTTATATAGGGTTGAGAAAACGGAAGAGAAAAAAAATGGGAAAGGGGAACCTCATAGCCTTGAATAAGCTTCAAACTCATCAGACGACCTCTCTTTATTTTGCTTTGAGCTGCAACTTCAACCCTCCGATCAACTTTCCATCTCCACCGGTCAACTTCGATCATGTGCTTCTTCTTTGGGCAAGACACTCTCCTTCTTCAACTCTTCCTCACTTGTGAACCCAGCCCTAGCTCTCGAAGGTTGGCTTTTCTCTAATGTTCGAGAGTATCTCTTTTCTGCCAAATGAATTCTCCAGCTATGACCCCAAAACAGCAGCTTCCTTCCTCACCAAAAACGTTGTCGTTCCACTTAGGCCCAGATAGTGCAGCATCAGTAACAGCTCCCAAAACGCTGCGTTCCACTGATTGGAGATTCCATACTAGCAGCGTCAGCGACCCAACAATGCCAGCCCAATATCTCAATGATTCCAGCAACACTTTGCTTGCAATAGTCCAACGGCCTAGTGCTTCCAATTAGCTCAAGACAACAACATTTAATTCCAATTTCACTGGCCCAGTGCAGTAGCAGCAGCTTGGCTTTTCCAACAACAATCACGACCCAATTAATTGTACCTGCAGCAAAGGAAAAAAAATATCAATCCAATCAGTTCAAGGCTGAGGCCCAATTTCAAATGGCTAGCCCACTCTGCACAAAGAAAAGGGCATTTCATCATAAGAAAATTAAAACCTATTAACAAAAAGGAAGTTAATCCCTGCACCTCCATCTCTTTGGACCTCCACCTCCCCATCTCATTTTTATCCTTTCCTTTTTTATTTATATTTTTATTTTTTATTTATATTCCTATTATACCCTTACATAAAAATTAATTTATAGATTAATTTTAATTATAATCTTCTACAGTAAAAAACCTAACTTTTTTTCTCACTTTCTGCTGTGTTCTGCTCTCTCTCCTTCTGCTCTCTCGTTGGTTTTCGAATTCTTTTTGTGCTCTCTTTTCTTGTGAGAATTTTCTTTCAAAGAAGCGTTGGGGAAGGAAAGTTGCAACTGTACAAAATTCTTCTTCTCTTTCTCCGTGATCGTGTTTGCAGCGCGGTGCGCAAGTATGTAATTTACGGTTAAAAATAGCATAAACCCTTAAACAGATCTGATTATCCGTCAACGGATGTCAGCATCCGTTTAGGGTGAAACGGATGTCGACATCCGTTTCCCCTTAAAGGGATGTGGACATCCGCTGAAGATGATCAAATCCATTTAAAGGTTTAGTTATATATAAATATTTTTTAAATTTAATGTTTTTAATAATATATATTTTTTATTTCTATTTTAATTGTTTAAGAAATGACTAGAAAAGTTGAAAACTTTTACAAAATGAAAGGTGGAGCTTGGGGGTGTGAATGCGAAGAGAAGGGGAGGTGGGGCTGTTTTCGAAAGTTTCGAAAGTCTGTGAAAGTAAAAACTGAAATAGAAAGTAAAGTAAAAATTAGGGTTACTAAATTAAGAGGGTTAAAAAAGTAAAAATAAAAAATAAAAAAGGTTAGTTTTGTAATTAATGAAAAGTTAAAAAAAGATGGAGAGGTGTAGGTTTGAAATGGGGAGGTGGAGGGATTAATGCCCTAACAAAATTAAAGAAAAGAGTTTTTATTCAAAAATATCTAAAGAAAAATCCTAATTTCCTATTTATTTGCAATTACTAAAAAAAACACCTAAAAACCTATTTTTAACTACAATTTTACAAATCTACATTTTTAGACAAGATTCCTAAAACTAACCTAATTCTAAACAATTAAGAAGAAAAATAATTAACAAGGACTTCTAGATACAAAGAAAGATGCAAATTTGGAGAGTTATCAATGATCTTCATGTTTTCCATAAAATGTCACGAAATTTGACATGGATGGAGGTTCAGGATGGGAACAATGCAATAGTAACCCTAACACCCTAATAAAAAAAACGTACAAAGTATGACAAAATTGTGGATGTAATAAAAGGTTATGATCATTCATAGGTATGATCGTAGTAAATTGTGCAGAATCTGTATGGTGCATATTATCGTACAAAATAGAGTTTAGAAATATTTATAATGAATAAATAAGATTTCATTTATGATGATTAAATCATGCTATAATATAGATTAGATTATTTGGCAATTTTATATAGTATATAATGTTGCTATTTTCTAGTTTGACGCGTGTGATATCCAATAAACTTTTAATTTAAAGCAATTTTTTTTAAAAAATAAGCATTATTATCAATATGTTTGCAGTGATATTTCAAAAATAACTTTCCACAGTTTATATATAATTTCAATCTCAGTATGGTCATAGCTATAACTTGTGCTAGATTGTTGACAATGAATGAGAGAATCTATTCTGGCAGGCAATGAGAACAAGATCACTAAAATTGTGGAGTTTTGTATGGAAATTTTAATTATTATCTAAGATGGAAAATTTACTGTTACTTATTATGAGCGAGAAACAGAGGTTAAAGGAACAGAGGTCCATGAAAAGCAATTTCTGCACAATCTAAAGCCAAAACACAAGTTTCCATTTTTGTTATTATATTCTAGATTGAAATTGAAGGTCTGCATCAGTAGTAAATATAATTATTTTACACCATAGCAACATCGGTACAATATTAAAAAACATCCAAGGTTGTGGTCGAACGGCACATCCGAAGTTTTGATCTTCTTGAGTTCAAGTACCTTGAAATTGAGAAATGAGACAAGATATTTAAGCAAGAACATTCAATCCACAGCATGAATCAATTTATATATTCCATTGATAAACTCACAAGAACAGTCAACAAGTCTCTCAATTAGCCAGTGTACTAATAATATGTAATCAGAATAGAAAATCGTTTGGGCCGGATTGGGCCCAATACGCACAGACCCGGCTGCTGGAATCACGATGCTGAAGGGTTCGAGCTGAGTACATCGGAGGTGATAGCCTCGAAGGAAGGAAGGATTGGAGCTGAACATATTCATTGGGTTTTGAAGAGGCTGATGCAAACCTGCATGCAGAACCAGGGTTAGGGCTTTGACAATTCTGCTCCTCTTCTGGAAATTTAGTTTTATATTTCTGTTAAAAAAGAGGTTTTCTTTCTTCTCGAAACTGCAAAAATTAGATCATCATCTTCGTCTTCTGTATTTGTTTATTCGATGCCTTTGAGCGCAAACTAGCCAAGGAGATAGAAATCCATTACGGAGGCTTGGGGGGCGGTGAGTACAAAGTGACCGCGTTGAATAACTTTCTTTTACCCATTTACGTTTCCTTGAACTCAATGCATTTGTTTTTGAAATAAAATTTTAGTTTTTTTCTTTTCCCTCTTGATTCAATTAGCAAAGTTTACATTTGTTTTATGTTTTCTTCCCTTTATCTTGTACTGTTTTAGTCTAGACTATTAGATGTTCATGAAGTTAAATCGGTTGATGTTTGTATTCTGTTCTTGGCCTTTTAATTCTTGTACTGCATTTCAATTTTTTTAGCATAATATAATTGATTATTGATGTACAATGTCTACTCTGTAGGGTCCCTCTGCTTGGGTTTACTTTCTTTAATGTTGGTTGTGATTCAGATTTAATTCTCCTAGTTTCAATTGGATGAATTGAACTTACATGCTCTACACATTAGTGGTTCTGCTTTAGGACCTGAGGTCTCCAAAGAGAGCCTTAATTTACAAGAGGTCTTCTTGAGTAGAGTAAAAGTTGAATTCACTCAATGGAACCAAATTTTTAACTCTACTGTTCATGTTTCAATTTCAATTCTTCGAATCCATATTTTGCCGTGGTTATCATAGTTTTAATCTTTATAATTTTGCTTTAATGCACGGTAATTCATCTTCTCATTTGTATATACATTAGTGTAGTTTTGCATTGTGAAGCCAACATCTGCGCATTATTTCTGCAATTGTCTAATTTGTTTTGGTTCTGTTTCAACCTTCAATTCATTAGTCCAGAATTTTCATTTTAGAATATAAGTTTAGCGGCATACCAGTCAATTAGATTAGTTGCATGCATTCTATCATTCTCCATGGCATTCATACATTCTTAAGTTCCATTTATTCTACATTTAGATAACCTACCATCTAAAACTTAACACGCATCATTTTCATGGGTTCAATCCCGAGTCAATTCCCTACTACATTAGGGAAACTTAACACGTATCATTTCCACGGATTCAATCCCGAGTCAATTCCCTACTACATTAGGGGGAAACATGATTTTTGTTGGCCTAAATTGTAACTAAATAGTCTGTCAACAAGTTTTGGCCCAAAAGCTTGTTTTTGAAGGACATGCCATAAAGATTCTTAGAAGTCTTATATTTATTTTGGTGGATTTGTGGTTTGGCTCCCTTTTGTAGGATTGATCTGTGTCTGTGTGACCTACTACTGAACACAATTTTCATTTTCTTCTAGCCATTGCCCATTATTCTGTATTATGATAGTGATTATGTTGAGCGAATTGGTCAATCTATGATTTGATCTGTGAGGTATGGTGAGAATGCTGTAACTATGAGTCTATGTTTTGAATTTCATTCTGTTGCTTATAATTGTATAACAAAAATATCTATGCAATTTTTACCTCTGCACACCAATTGTTCGTACTCTTTGATTTAACAGTTTTATTATTCATACTGGATGAGACAGGTTATCTCTAAAGATCATAAATCCTCTTTTTGAGACACACTGAAAAAAGGGAGGAAATGTCAGCATCATCATTGGTAGAGTCTCTAGTTCTTCAACTTTATGAGATTTCAGCCGTCAAATTTGGCAACTTCAAACTCAAATCTGGCATCTTCTCACCAATCTACATAGACCTACGTCTCATCATATCTTACCCTTCTCTCCTCCAGCAAATCTCTCAGACCCTTATTTCCTCAGTCTCTTCCACTTCCTATGATCTTGTATGTGGTGTCCCTTACACTGCCTTACCAATTGCTACATGTGTCTCCCTTGCCCAAAACATTCCCATGGTCATGCGCCGCAAGGAAATCAAAGATTATGGCACTGCTAAAGCTATTGAAGGTGATTTCAAGGCTGGCCAAAGTTGCTTGATCATTGAGGATTTGGTTACAAGTGGCACATCGGTTTTGGAAACAGCGGCACCACTACGTGCTTCTGGGTTGAAGATCAGTGATGCTGTTGTCTTGATTGATAGAGAGCAAGGAGGGAGAGAAAATTTGGAGGAGAATGACATCAAGCTGCATGCAATTATTAAATTGACGGATATGGTGAAAATTTTGAGCAATCATGGGAAACTTGATGAGGAGATGGTAGGGGTTGTTACGAAGTTCTTAGAGGAGAATCGGAAGGTTGCCGCTGTGGCAAAGGTGGAGAAGCCTGCAATAAAGGTCAAGGCTTTGCCATTCGAGGAGAGGGCTAGGCTCTCAAAGAATCCAATGGGAAAGAGGTTGTTTGAGATAATGGCTGCGAAGACGAGTAATTTGTGTCTGGCTGCCGATGTTGGAACTGCAGCTGAATTGATTGAAATTGCTGAGAAGGTAGTCCTGATGTCGTTTTCTTGGACACTACTATTTTTCTCACTCGGATCATTAGCTTGCAGAATTCTTTCTTGCTTTTGTACTTTAAAGAATTCTGTGTTTTCTGACTTATTAACATCAATTGGGTTCTAATTAGAAAAAGATTGACAATGATCATATATATTTTCTTTTTGACTATTTGGTTGGTTTTCTTTCAGGTTGGACCTGAGATTTGCCTGCTGAAGACTCATGTGGATATTTTTCCAGATTTTACTCCTGAATTTGGCTCAAAGCTTCTCTCGGTATAGTGCTAAAAGAAGTTCTTTTCTTTTTTTTCATATTATTCTCTTTTCCGGATGGCTCAAGAAACCTTTTGGTTCCTTATATTATTGACATAATCACACCTAGACTATTTGCTTGGATTTATTCAAACAGGATGGTGATTCCCGCCTTTAACCTATGATGATAAGGGCCTTATGTTATGTACTTTGAGCATTTCCTGTGATATGTTACAAGCAATCTTTTAAATTTCTGGTCTACTCGAGTCTAATATATGGTTTATTCTATTGAAGATTGCAGAAAAACATAACTTCTTGATCTTTGAGGATCGTAAATTTGCTGATATTGGTAACACAGTGACCATGCAGTATGCAGGGTAAGCCTGCTTAATTGTCATGGAATCCTGTTGGGGATTCCTCTCATACATTTCTGCATTCAGGATGACTTATACTTCTATTCCACTGTCTCAGAGGGATCTTTCAAATATTGGATTGGGCTCATATAGTAAATGCTCACATAATCTCAGGTCCTGGAATTGTTGATGGATTAAAATTGAAGGTCTGCACCAGTAGTAAATATAATTATTTTACACCATAGCAACACATCAACTCGTGGCCTAACTAGTTTCTTGAACCATACTCAGGGTTTACCTCGTGGCAGGGGTCTGTTACTTCTTGCTGAAATGAGTTCAGCAGGTAACCTTGCCAAGGGAGATTACGTCGCAGCTGCAGTAAAAATTGCTGAGGATCATTCTGATTTTGTAATTGGCTTCATCTCAGTCAATCCTGCATCATGGCCAGGAGCACCTATAAACCCCTCTTTCATTCAGGCAACCCCTGGAGTTCAAATGGTAACTGGTGGTGATGCTTTAGGCCAACAATACAACACTCCATACTCTGTAAGTTACTGCTTTTGACAATGATTTGCAGAAGTATTTTGTCCCCATTATTTGTTGTTCTTTCTTGGATTGAAAACAAACAAAATTGAAGGAACAAGGAAGAGGGAGGGTGAACTAGTTTCTACCATACAGTCCCTTGCTTTCTGCATAGAGCATTAAAAAGAGAAGTTTACTTGTTTGAATTTCTACAAGTAAAATAGAAAAAAAACTGAATAACTCAATATGAAATAACTCTTACACCAATTTTAGGTTATGAAAAAATTGATTATAGTTTTCTTTTTTCACTTTCTTTTTCAGGTGATTCACGATAGGGGTAGTGACATAATCATTGTGGGACGTGGCATAATCAAAGCAGCAAATCCTGTTGAGGCAGCGCGTGAATACCGGCTTGAAGGATGGAAAGCATATTTGGCCAAGTGTTCTTGATGCCTGAACCCTGCAGAATAAGAAAAGGATGAGTCAAAATTAGGTTTTAATGGGACATCTAATCTCACCAGGAGGAAGATGGTTTTGGGTACAATATAACATTGATGACATTTTTCAACTGCAATATCAGAGGGGATATTTTTTTGTTAATTTTCTGAAGAAAGTTTAATAAGAAAAATGAAATTTAGAATGATAATAAGTTTAATAACACTTCCCTAAATAAAATAAATATAAATGAATAATATATATATATATATATATATATATATATATATATATATATATATATATATAGAGGGAGAGAGAAATAGTAATAAAGGTATGTATCATTCTCCTTGCCTCAATAATTTCTCTAAGCTAAACTCTACTATTCAATAGATTCCTTAGCTTCCCAATTTCTGAGTGATAAAATTAGATTTTTGTAATTGAAAAGAAAATGGATTGACCGATGCAGCAATGAAATCCTTCTCCGTTTCACTTCTCATTATATAGTAATCCTATATTATTATAATAAAGCTTAAATGTATGTTTTAACTTCCATTACATAGATTTAAGTTTATCTTCATTCAATTAATAACATAATTTTTAAAATGTTTTAATAAGCAAAAGAAAAAAAATAACAAAAACTAAATAAGTTTTATGTGCCTTTTTATATTTAATATTTAAAAGGTAATATGTTTATTTGTTGTGTTATATGTAGCACTTATGATACACAAACACAATACATATATTGAATACGACACATTATTTTTATGGTTTAATAGGTTCGGAGGTCTCTATATTTGGGGGTTTGTTTCAATTGAGTCTTTCAATTTTGTAAGTGATCAATTAGGTCCCTAATTTTGTCAATTTGAATCAATAAAAGTCTTTCCGTTAAATGCACTTAACGCCGTAAAGTTTTTGAACATGTGGCACGCTGACGCTTCCAGGTGATACCGTTTCAAGTGCATAGGTGGATTATAAAAGGGTGAAATCCCTAAATTAAAAGGTGTATTTGAAGGTGAAATTCCTAAATTAGAAGAGATTTCACCCTTTTATAATCCACCTATGCACTTGAAACGGTGTCACCTGGAAGCGTCAGCGTGCCACATGTTCAAAAACTTTACAGCGTTAACTGCATTTAACGGAAAGACTTTTATTGATTCAAATTGACAAAATTAGGAACCTAATTGATCACTTACAAAATTGGAGGACCCAATTGAAACAAACTCCCAAATATAGAGACCTCCGAACCTATTAAACCTATTTTTATCAGTAAAAAAATATATTAATTCTAAAACACTTGAAGTAATTTAACCCTTTTACAAGAGAATAATAAAACAAAAAAACAAAAAATATATCATCAAAGACAACAATACAAATCGAAGTTCTCTAAATATTCTTCTAATTAAGCTTCTACATCTTCCCATTGGTCCTTCTCAATAAAAATACTATATGTCTCCTTCCTTTCTTATATTCTTGGCATTAATTTACTTCTATGCTGATATGTTCGTCTTAAGAATTAAAGTCAGATGAAGGTTAACCTTGTTTGCTATCTATATATATTATATAGACACTCTAGATTAATTATAAGAAAAATAAAATATTTAAATGACAATAACTTTAAGTATTGAACATTGATACCAATCATTATATGAGAATATTATGTTGATTACATGTCTAATTCAATGATATGATTTTTTTTTAAATAATAAAATACGATACGTGATATATGCCAATTAAAAAACGTACAATTTTTTTAAAAAAAATATGATAAATATATGATTATTATTGTGTTTTAAACATATTAAATATTTTTAACATAAAAATTTATAAATTATTGTCATTGTAAAAATTTACTAGTTTATATATTAGATATTTCATTCGTAAATATTAATAAAATGTTATAAACTATTAAATACTATCCGTATATTATAAGATGACACTTAATATCAATCAATATTTCATATTTATAAACCTTAATTAGTTTAAAGAAAACGTTATAACTTGTTAAACAAGATATATATATATATATATATATATATATATATATATATATATATATATATATTTAAATACAGTTATTGTAAAATTGTTATCATACAAAATGCTTAATAATAAGTGTCATTTTTTTAATTGTGTTTATTATATTTATAACATTCCATTTTCACTTTATTTTTTTTATTCATTTTTCGTTTGGAAAACATGGTGTGAAGAAAGTTTAAACTGAAGAATACCTAAGGTGGACTCATGCTGTTTTCTTTCAGGTTGAGGGCAGCAGCACCACCACCACCACCACCCCACTGCCTCAGCAAACGGAAGAAACACAAACAACTCTTGCCGCTCATTCTACCATACTCAAGTTCAAGTCTTTGCCTCTCCAGTAACCCTTTAAACCATTTTTCACCATCTCGCCTTTCACTCTGTGCACTCCTATCATGTTATATTATGTTCCCCCAGCTTTGTTCATTTTGTAGCTATGACTCAGTCATTTTGCATCACATCTATATACTGAAAACCAATCTCACTTTATTAAAAAAATTGATGGTTTTTCAATACGTATGTGTCTGTATGCACTCTTTCTGTTTGTCAAAATGTCTCTCTTTGCTACCTGTTTGTTAGTTCCTTTTCTTACAGGATTACATTTTTGAGAAAAAAAGAAAGAAATTGTTACACACCCATTTGGTTTTTAACTTCTATTTTTTATTTTGTTTGTGGTTATTTTGTTGAACAATATTCGTTGTCTGTTAATTTATATTTTCTCTGTTTTAGTTAGTGCAGAAAATAAAGAGTTCATGGATAAGGGAGCTGTTTTCATTCTTCCATGTAGTTCTACTGTTTCGTTGTTAAACCTAGTAGAAGGACATGGGGAAGGACTGAGAAATTTAGAGTGAGCATATTGTGTTGTGTTTGGAGTAGAGCACATGTAGTATACGGCAAGGTATGCAATTCCTGAAACTTCCTCGCCTTCTTATGCCACATATGAGGAGGATACATCTACATTCGCAGCCATTGCCATCAGAAAGCACTTACAGATTTTGTGGTATTGATGATGCTGTGGCTTTGTTTCATCGCATGGTTGATATGCATCCCCTGCCATCGATTGTGGAATTCACCAAGATCTTAGGAATGATTGTGAAGATGAAATACTATGCGAAAGCTATTCATCTATATACCCTAATGGAATATAAGGGTGTTGTGCCGTTTACTGTCACTTTTAACATTTTGATCAACTGTTTCTGCCACATAGGTCGGATGGGTTTTGCATTCTCTGTAATGGGTAAGATTCTTAAGTGGGGTTGTCAACCAAATGTTGTGACTTTCACTACGCTGATTAGAGGGTTGTGTATTAATGATAAGATGCGGGATGCACTACACATTTACAATGAAATGGTTGCACGAAGGATTTCGTTTGATGATGTTCTCTATGGAACCTTAATCAATGGGCTGTGTAAGAATAAGATGGGAAACACTGCCATTCAACTGCTTCTGGCGGAACAGAAGGTTAAGCCCAATATTGTAATGTACAATACAGTAATCCATGTTTTGTGCAAAGATGGACATATAAATGAGGCACGTGTTTTGTGTTCCAAAATGATCGTTCAGGGAATTTGCCCAGATATTTTCACTTTTAGTTCATTAATTTATGGTTTGTGTCGTGCAGGCCAACGGAAAGAAGTTAGATCTTTGCTGAATGGGTATTGTTTAAACAATAAAGTGGATGAGGCAAGAGAGTTATTTAATTTGATGATTGAAAGAGGTGAACATGACATTATTAGTTACAATATTTTGATGAATGGATATTGTTTAAACAATAGAGTTGGTGAGGCAAAAAAATTATTTCATAGGATGATTGAAAGAGGTGAGCAACCTGACATTACTACTTATACTATTTTGATGCATAGGTATTGTTTGATTGATAGAGTGGATGAGGCAAGAGAGCTATTTAATTTGATGATTGAAAGAGGTGAACAACCTGACATTACTACTTATACTATTTTGATGCATGGATATTGTTTGATTGATAGAGTGGAAGAGGCAAGAAAATTATTTCATGGGATGATTGAAAGGGGTTTGGTGCCTGATGTTTGGAGCTATAACATCTTGATTAAAGGTTATTGCAAGATTGAAAGAGTGGAAGAGGCAAGAGAATTGTTTCATGGGATGATTAAAAGGGGTTTGGTGCCTGATGTTTGGAGCTATAACATCTCGATTAAAGGTTATTGCAAGATTGAAAGAGTGGGTGAAGCTATGAGTTTACTTGAAGATATGTATCTTAAGAATTTAATTCCAAATATTATAACTTGCAATTCTCTGGTTGATGGTTTATGCAAATCTGGGGAAATCTCTCATGCACGTAAGTTTGTTGATAAAATGCATTATTGGGGTCAACCACCTCCCGATGTAACCACTTACAATATCTTGTTAGAATCTTTATGTAGTGAGCATGTTGACAAGGCAATTACATTTTTTAAACGTCTCATCTTTGAAAGAAGTTTTGCCCCTAATGTTTGGAGTTACAACATCTTGATTAGTGGCTGTTGCAAGAATAGAAGATTGGATGAAGCCATGAATCTTTTTAATCAAATGTGTTTCAAGAATTTGGTTCCAGATATTATGACCTACAACATCTTGATTAGTGGCTGTTGCAAGAATAGAAGATTGGATGAAGCCGTGAATCTTTTTAATCAAATGCGTTTCAAAAATGTGGTTCCAGATATTGTGACCTACAATATCTTGTTAGATGCTTTATGCAACGTGAAGCAACTTGACAAGGCAATTGAACTATTAAAATATCAAATTGATCAGGATATTAGTCCAAATTTGCGCACATACAATATACTTATAAATGGGTTGCACAAAAGTGGGAGGCCAAAGACTGCACGGAAGATTTCCCAGTATCTTTTCATTAGAGGCTATCATCCAGATGTCCAAACCTATATAATAAATGAACTTTGTAAAGGTGGATTTTTAGAATAAAGACTTGCCTTACTTATACAATAAAAGGAAGGCAATCGGCTCCCTTCGGATATCGGAGTCAGTTATTCATCTGCTTTGGAGAAAAATGTGGGAATGATGAAGCTGAGGAAGCTTTTTTGACAAATGATCACTACAAGTGTGGAAAACAAGGTTAGAAGTTTTAGTTTCAATTTAATTAACCTTTATGGTCATTAAATGCTCGTTACTTTTGGGTTTCATATGTTGGACTAGATAATATGCTGTATTCTTTTATCTCAAATCCCAATTGTTTTTATCCTTTTCAAGTATATAATATCGGTTCACTTTTCCTAAATTCTTTAACAGAACATCTTTTGGGAAACATGGCAAAGGAAAAAGGTTGTTTGATGTATATTTCTTTGACAATTTCTAGGCCTTCCCTGATTGCAATTTACATCGTTGCGTTCACTGGTTGTGATTTATGAAAGTTTACTGAGTGGAAATGCTGCTTGCAGTCACTAGGGCACCCTGTTCCAGGGAACTGCTCCCCCTTTTTTCCGAGTGCCTTCAATTTCGACTCCAGGTAATATTTATTGTTGATTTGGAGCTTAAGTGTATGTGAATGTTATTTTAAATTTCACATGGTTTCTAAGGCAAATCTGAAGTGACTGACATCATATTTTGCCTTTATTATTATTATTATTATTATTTATTATCATTATTAATTAATTAATTAATTAATTAGCTTTAGTTATGGGGGCAGACCTGGATGTTTTGGTTAGGTGTACAGATTTTTCTTGACAAAAGACTGTATAGTTAAGGCTTGAAGATTAAATTCTTCATTGACCCTTTCAGAATTGGAAGGAAAAGTCCTTTGTTTGTTACGCAGTATATGTTTGGAGAAATTTCTGCATAAATAATTTTAGAAGAGAGAAATAAGAAGGAAAAAAATGAAACTAAGATCTCTATTTAAGTTAAAACTAGTTTATAGGTGAGGTAAACATTAAATTTAGAGAAGTTAATAAGATGTAGTTTATAAAAATTAGTTTATACATCACTATTTTTACTTTATGTATTGTTTTTATTCCGAAAATATATAGAAAGAAGTTTGTTTCAAATAGACCTATGTTATAATAGTTTTAAGAATCTGTTTGTTGTACATGTTTTACATTCTTATCTTATGTGATATTTAATTGCAGGAATTGACAGTGTCATCGGGGCAACAGCTAGAGAAGTTGCTCCGGCTGCTTTATATTCACTGCTCCTTCAAGCTTTTCAAGGTGCCATCGAAGAAAAGCTACAAGAATTTTTTTTATTTGCTGCGAAAAACGGGTAAAGGGAGACCATAACAGGCACGAGAGAAAAAAATATTAAAAGGGATCTGCAAATAATATTCATATGAATTTGGGGTTTTTTCCCGAGTCTGGTGGCTTCATCTAATCTATGTAGCTGACCATACTTAATGGTATGGGGCCATTGTTGTCATGCATGGTGAGCAATTCCTGCTAAACGGTTAAATGACACATTGTTTGAAGTCATTTATTCGATGAAATTTGATATTTATGCATCTATTTTGCAGATGAAGAGAATTCTTGGGCAGCTATAACATCTTGATTAACATCCCAAAGTACATCTTGATTATAGCTTCCTTCCACCATAATCTCTTCCATTCCTCTTTCCTCCTTATTCAGGGTCTTCATTGAAGTGAATTCTAATAAAAAGAAAAAAAAAATATAAGAGTGAAGAAAGGGAGATATATATGGTTTTCACTGACTTGAAGGCTTTGAAAAAGAAAGGACTTTGCATTTATAGCCCATACACCAAGGAAATTCGAAAGAGGAAAATGATCGCATGGATAAAGTGTATCACAAGATGAGAAGAAAAGATAACGATCTAATAAGTGTGTTTTTAGTTTGTAAAGCTAATTTCATTGTTCAGAAATGATTTATAACCTGTTCCAAATGGATAACCCAAATAGATTGAGATATCTTTTATATAAAATTCTCAAGTTTTAATAGATTAATGTTATTGCATATATATGAAACTAATGTTTTGTTGCAGAATTTTAATGTGGTAAAACATATTTTTAAAGGACTGGAATCACTAAAGTATAAATTTTAAACTATTTTAATCGATTTTTAGACTTTGAAGTGCTTAAGCAAAATTAACCTATTAAAATAAAAATTTAAATTAATTAAATTATATTTTTCTTACAAATTGAACAAGAACATTTTAATAGTAAAAGTTAAAATTTTAAACAAATTGAAATACTTTCCCATGAAGTAGTCATTTAAACAAAACAACATAAAAAATAAAGAAATCACTTACAATAAATTTAGACCACAAATTATGATATAAACCCATATTCAAGTACAAGATTTTTAATTCATCTATTATTATTATTATTATTATTATTATTATTATTATTATTAAATCTTTAAATTTGAAGCTTTTATACCAACATCAACAAGTTACCTTATAAAAGTAAAAATTTGTTCTTATGAAATTCTTATGTAAAGATCAATACTTCTTAAGAGTGAACACCTTCCTAAAAATCCATGTGATAATGTAGCACTCATGTTAGTGAGAGTCATTATTTCACATAGTGAGTATCAATGGAACAATTTTCTATAAATATTTCTAGAAAAGATAAAAAAAAAAAATGAAATCTGCCTTTTCACAAGTTAATTTCTACAAAACTCCGAACTCTTGGCATGCCAATGTTTCCTTCTTAGACATATAAAATGATCTTTCTTCAATCAAATCATTTGATTCAATACCATGCACTTGTGTTCCAAAGTTTCATACTTACACTCGCTTAAATATAATTTTTCCTCAGGACAAGGTAATTAGAGGTAGAAATGAATGACAATTTTGACCTCTTAAATTATAAATGGGTGATAATATAGTGATTAAAAAAGTCTTGGTAA
Source organism: Vigna mungo (assembly GCA_036885675.1). Taxonomy (NCBI): domain Eukaryota; kingdom Viridiplantae; phylum Streptophyta; class Magnoliopsida; order Fabales; family Fabaceae; genus Vigna; species Vigna mungo. The sequence goes on from CP144692.1 coordinate 358,556, forward strand.
AAGTAAAAATTATAATTTAAGGACAAATTGATCTTCTCTGACATGACAACATAATTAGTATTTTTTTACATATTAAATAACTAAATCAAGATGTACCAAGATGATTTGCCTTTATCATAAAGCTACTACAAAATCACAAAATGAAGTGCAAGTGATGGCAAACTTGTATAAACTGACATAACATGGATGACATGTTAGCATCATTTATTCATTACATGGATATCTCAAACCATTTTCATCTTCAGGAGTGATTACACTCAAAATTTATGAACAGAAAAGAATGAGAACATTACATTTTTGTAACTAATTTATCTATACAAATATTCACAAACAGAATTGGAGTACTTGGCAACGGATCAAGCTGATACTCAGACTTGGTCAAAGTCACTGTTTTGGAATGTATTTCCCTCCACACCATTGTCAAGTTTCTGCAACACAGTGAATTTTGTCATTGAAGACAATAATCCAAGTTAATGTATAAGTATGTCAGACCTATGCAAAAGACACCAAAGCAACAAATAATATACCATAAAAAACCAATTCTTCCATTATTTTTTTCATCAGTCAAAGAGAATGGCTGGTGTAGTTTAGCTTTACTGACAAGTAACAATTAAGTTGCTTAGGAAATAAAGGAAACGTAGCTTGAATTATGCATTACACAAATGTGACGGGAATAAGTTATATCACTTTAAATAATGACAGAGCAGACAAGACCTTACTAGTATTGCTTGACTCAGCTTTTTTCCTAGTTTTTCTTCTACTTAAAAAAATGGTGAAAAACTCTTCGGAATTAGGGAGCTGATGATAAAAGAAAGGCAGGGATAAAGTGGATTTTAGAAAAGGAAAGAAAATCTGACTGAAGTAATTTTTAGAAATAAGTTGCACATTCTAGCCTCCTTTTTTCTCTCATTTAAAAATAATTGATGTAATGTTGTATGGAGAAACAAAGCTGCAAAACGACTTTTACTTTGTTTTCAGAACTCTAGTATTTTGAAAAAAAAAAGTAAACCAAACAGAGAGGAAAACGTTATCCTTTATTTTTCCATTTTGACAAGAGAAAGTAAATTTGATCACAGGACAACAGCTCAATTTCCTTTCAAACGTGAAAAGAAAGAGATGATGAGCTGAACTTATATTAACTCCTTAGCTTGTTCTTTTATCAGGAAAAAAAAAATCCTAATGTAGTATTCATTCCATCATACAAACAGTAATATAAGCAGCGGCAGCAACAAGCATGTTAAGATACTATGTAAGGATTGAGGAACAAAAATACTACAGGAAAAAGACAGCTGTGTTATTTGATTACAGGGAATGCTATAGAGATATATAACAGAGCTTATCTAAAAAATATATATAAATATACACTGGAGATTCAGATACGTACTTTGGTAGGTATATCAGCTGGAAACAAATTTATAGCTGTTGCATTGAATTCAAATTCACTGCAGACGACAGAATTTTCACATCAGAAACATGCACAGAGCAAGAAAACCATATTAAAAAGGTAATCAACAAAAGTTACAGTAAAAAAACAAGATGATGAATTTAATATATTTCCATAATCAACAAAGTTCGAACAACAAAAGAGAAAAAAAGTTGCAAATAGTCATCATAAGGTATGTGGATAAGAATCTCCATACCATTTGGAGAGTACTAGCTTCCAGACATATGGGATGAAGAACTCCTCTGGATGACTCTCTTGTTCATACGTGAAGTGCAGTTGAGTAAACATCTGCCAAACAAGATACAGTCTTACAGAAGCAAGGCAAGTGATCATCAGAAACCACAAATGATAGATATTTTCATTTTACCTTCATCCCATCAACACGCCAAGACCGACAGTTTACAGTTACCACTTGGAGTACTTCATTGACTGACCATCCACCATCCATTCTTTGGGCATCCATGCGACTGTTAAAAAATTCCAACACCTGCAAATATAAAATAGACCACATTACTTGAACACTTTTGAGACATGATGTATTATACAAAGACAATATTCGCAAATGTAACTAAAGACTATGAAATGTGCTCCTTTAAAGTTGCAAGATTTTAAAGGGAAAATGCATAATGTTATAGACTAAGAAGGAAATGCATGAAACGTACAGTATAGATGTTTTCAATGAGCTCACTGAAGCGGGGATGGTTCTTGAACGGCTGAAAGACATCCTCCTTGTGCATTATTGCATACACCACCTGTCCCAGTCACAAAAGCAACACATTAGATGTTAAAGGTCACAAAGCCAATATAGTTTGTTATTATTGGGAAACATGTACAATTTGTTTTTGCATATGTCAACCCTGAAATTAATCAAGTGCAACATTACATTGTACCTCAGGATTTCTAGGCAATGCATAAGTCAGAATTGCATTTATAATTTCTAGTACAAGCCTCAAGAAATCAGTATATATGTGCAACTCCGCTGACTGTATCAAAAAGATACATTTAGAAAAAGGAACGGTCAAAAGTTTGTAGTCAATGAATGATAAAAGTGAAAAACTTTTATCACATACCATATCTACAAAGCTACTTATTTCAATTGAGTTGTTTTCTGCATCATTGAGCTTCTTATCTCTGGGATCAGATAATTTGTTATACCTAACGATAATCAACATTAGAATCAAACCTTTATACAATAAATCAGTCATTCAAGATATAAATATTAAATGAATATAGTCTATTATGAAAGCCCAGAAAGAGTAGCAACATACTTCCTTGATAGCATGTGAAAGAGGCTGACTAGCCTCTGAGATGCATACGGACTCAAATGGTGGACATGAGGTGCCATGTTTGCCAATGTTGCCAGACACGTTGTATGAAGATATACGTCCTATCACAATTCAAACAAAATATCCTTTTAGAACAACATCTAAACATATAAAAGAAATAATTAAGTAGATTCATGTAAACTTAAAGGCTTAGACACACGATAGTCTAAATTGTGCTATCAAGGTCAACAATCAAAACTTATAATTTACTGGAATAAAAACATGTGCATGTGCTCCTCAGGAACACATCAATCCATAACATTCTGAAATATGGAAAATATTAAGACAAGCAATTTTATTTTATTTTTTTGCTGAGGATTGGAGTAAGGAGAAAAAAAATTAAACTGTGCGTTTAGGATCAGAAGCCAACCCAATGTTTTTTATCTTCTTGAGTTGAAGTACCTTGAAATTGAAAAATGAGACAAGATATTTAAGCAAGAAAATTCAACCCACAGCATCAATCAATTTATATATTCGATTAATAAACTCATAAGAACAGTCAACAAGTCTCTCATAATAGCCATCTCAATTAGCCAGTGTACTAATAATATGAAACTTAAATAATCAATCAGAAGAAAATGGAAGCTTAAATACATGGGGTAATTAAATTAATAGTTCCACTTCCATTAAGACCCGTACCCGGAGTTTAGACAAATTATACTGTACAATTTTGATAAGAATGATGACCATGAGGGAACCAAGAGAAGACTGGAGGAGGAGTCGTTCTTTGTACCATGGAACCGTCGGTAGTATCTGTCCATAAATGTACTAGATTACAAGTGGCACAATCATTACAGAATAAGACTTTGTCTAATGCCAAAAAACAAGTCTTACAAGCTTATGAACTCCCGCATTGAAAGAAGAATCTTGACTAAGTATGAGAAGTATAATCAACAACATGTAAATTTGATTGGCTGTTCTCCTTCGAGCATCATACAATGCTTCTAGAATGGGCATTAACTGTTAATTTCATAAGATAAACACAAAGATCGGATTATCAGACCATGACTCAATCCTCGTTCATTCTAGAAGCACTGGTAAGACTGGTATGATTAAGATATAGGAATGAGTTGTCAGATTTTCAAATCAACCAGTTACATATATCAAATCATAGTCAAGGAATTCCACTAATATTTATCCATACAATATAATAATCAATTCATTCCACTTTTTCTCAAGAGGATTTAAGTTTATTTCTTCGCACCAGTGTATCCAAATCAGTCCGGACCAAGACATACTCCAGAAAGGTGGAATTCCCTTGCAACAATGAGTACAGAAGTAAGACAGCTGTTTCATCAGCTAAGCACCTAGAGGGAAAAATTTTGAAATGTTTACAATGGTGTCATTTAAAATTAAATCTAATGAAGAATACACTAAAAGTACGTTATGCATATATTACAGACACGCTTGCTTTTAGAAAAGTAAAACAAAATATAAAGATACCACATGCATACCCATAACGTCATTTGTATGTGTGTGTGTGTGTATATATATATATATATATATAAGTTCAAGAAGGAAAGAAGTCCAAGAATTCTCGCATGATCTACATGCAGTGGGAATAGAGAGAAAGAGGAAGGACACTCATCCAGTGGGTGAAAAGAAAAACATAAGAAACAAGTACTCTGTCATCATAAGATTCACCTACAAGTGATTATTGATACATTTTTCTGATAATCTCATTTTTGAGAAACGGAAGTTACCATCTTTTAATGATAGTATGCTGAACATGTATATTCTATTTTGAATAGCATAACTCAACTATAAACAAATGTAAGTTTGCTACAGATCTTGGAAGTCAGTTATCAACAGAACACTCAGGTAGCCTGATACTCACATGCCAAGGGTATCAAACAATAGTGAAAAAGGCAACTTTACATGCTGGTCACTGTGTGCATTATCCTCAAATTCTACACGATCCACTGCATTTAAAGCATTGGAAAATAAAATTATTCGTTTCTCCGGTCAACTAAAAGAACACAAAGATATAAAAGATATATTACATTCACAAGCAGTTGCATGCTCTAAGGCCTTGCAGTAAGGGTTGTCAGAAAAATGTGTGCCCTCTTTAGGTAAAGAATCCGAAGAAGCAGATACTTGATTCTCTATAACAGAATAGCCCTCACTCGCAAATTTATGATAATGAATTAGAACAAGAAGCACATGAAGACTGCTATCTGCTATTGGATCTCTTGAACCTTCACTGCTTGAACTGATCAAATAACTGAATGGCAATAAAACAATATTTGCTGAATGGAGAAAAGGAAATGCCAAAAGAAGTGACAGTCAGTAAGTCTCCAACTTTGAACAATAAGAAAATTATCACAACATTTGTAAAGGGTCTTCCTGAAGGACACTGGTTAAGGAATTAAAAAGAGAAAGTTTTTATTAAATAAAAATGATAGTTGAGCACATTAAAAATCATAGGCTAGAGACTTTACACATCACAATAAAAATCTTTCTACTTTTAATTCCTTAATAAGTGTCTTTAGGACACTGGTTAGCATTTTCCTTCCATAAATAACAAAGTATGTTCCACCTCAAAAGTCTGTATATATAAAACTCTATTCATTCCCCATACCAGCTGCAGAACCAACTCTCTTTAGCACGCTATTCTCACTTCCATCATAAAATATGGGATAAGAAGCTCTATTAAAAGGAACACGAGGTCGGCTAATGTAATTTAAAAGCAGTTTGCACACAACTGAACTAACCAGATGACCATCCTGCAAAAGATAAGAGTGCACTAACTTCAATTGCTAGCGGAAGATAGAGAGAAAGTAAATAGCCAAATTAGATATTTAATTTCCAGCTTCTTACCAGAGCCATTGCTGCATCAAGAAATGGGTTCACATCATTCGGTCTAGGAGATGGCCCACACAGAAGCTGAGTTGACATTGCAATAATCGTAAAATTAAGCAGCTCCAGATGTAGGAAATATGTATTGGGACTATAAAACAATATATATAATCAGGGTGAAAAACATTAGCAGTTTCACACAATAACTCAACAAAAATTTACCCATTTATTATCCGTGATATACCTCAAATCTACAGATGCAATAAAGTTAAGCACATTCCTCATAACAAGAATTTCAATGGTCTGATCTGCATTAGAATAAAGCATCTGGATGAATTTCAATAACTAGAAGAGGAAATTTCAGGGCCAGATATCTGAAAATTTAATAACTTGCCATAAAACTAAATAAATGAAAAAGTTAATTTAATGCATTAACAGTGTAAAATACTTTTGCACTAGCACAAATCACAGGTTGCTATGAAAAATCTGCTTGTTGACTTTTATAATAACTAATTTGAAAGTCATGCTTTCTTAATGGTTGACAATACAAAAAATATACTAATAGTACATAGAAATTAAATTTATAAAAAAATAATAAAGAAAGATAAAAGAGCTTCCTAGGTAGGGGTACATACCAAAGATGAATTTCTAAAGTTCTATGATAGTTATAGTACATAGTACTTACCTCCCAAAATACTTTTTGGTATTGAGTCGTTATCATGGAGAGACAGGTACAACTCAACAACACCATCTTGGGCACTTTCAATCAAGTGTTTTAGGAACACTGAAGTGAAGCAAACTGCATTAACAGCCTTTTCATGATCCAACGGTGGCACACCAGAAGTAGACATGGATTCCTGCAAGTAGCATGCTAAATGAAACAAAATCTTGGCAAGATGCCTCGTCTTACAGTTGTTTTTTGCTGCAAAATGAAAACCAAACATTAGCAAGCAAAACAACACCTAGTCAATAACAAACACATTAAAATAGCAAGACTTTGAATGAGGGAACCGACTTTAGCCTCCTCAATACCATAACTAGCATGCAAACTAAACATTCACCGCTTTCCTGTAGTTACATACCAATTTCCTTTAAAAAGAAAAGGTAATTAGAAACAATTGCTTCGGAGGAACAGACGAAGAACTCAAATCACTACTAAGTCATTAATAACACAATCTTGTAGAGAAAAAAAATTCTATATCAACAATTAAATGGTTCCTCATTGAAGTTTTCTCTTAAACAAAAACAAAGGTTTAAACTATTCACTTGGTCGTATAGTTGTTTTTATTTTAAGTTTTAATCCCTATTCGAGAAAACAGCAAGTTTATGTCCCTATTTAGTTTTGTTTTTGTGTTTATAGCAGTTTATTACTTTCATAAAGTTTTTGTAGCAACGTTTCTCCACAAAAAAAAAAATCCTTCCCTGATGTTAGCCACATAAACCAAAACTTAACTTGAAAAGTATTAAGAATAGACTCTACTAAACACATTCTTTCCATTTTATTAGTTAAATTTTATTGAAAACCATGTAATCAGAATAGAAAATCATTAACTATAACATGAGAGCCAACAAACTTTGTGATTTCTGATCAATTTCAACAAAACTGAAAGAGAGTTGATTAAAAAAAGTCTGCAGGGACTAAAACTTGAAAGTTAAAATGGGGTCAAATAAAGTACCAAGTGAATAACTTAACTAAAAACCAAAGAATGATGAGAGAAAGCAAGAGTATATGACAGACCTAATAACTGGCAAGCTTCATGAACTTGTTGCGAGGGCAATTGAGCATCGAAAGGAAGCTCGAGAAGCTTTTGCCAGAAGTCAGAGGAGAGAGGTAAGGAGTCGTCACCGACGAAGGTTCCGACGAGATGCTCAACCGTATACGGCGTCGACGGTGCCGCCCCCATTGATTTGTTTCAAATAAAAACTATATTTTTTTCTATCTCTTTTTTGTGGCGGGTTCAGGGAAACGGCATTGTGATGAATCACGGTGAGAAATGAAAAGGGTTTGATGGGAAGATGAAAAGGAAGGTGGGTTTTGAAAATGAGAGAAGTTGGTGCACTACAACAAGAACAAAGCGAAGAAGAAGAAGGAGCAATGGCTTCCAAACCAAGCTTTTCTAACACAAGGACTATTTTTTTGCATTTGTTATGGTAAGGAGAATTGTCAGCATTCATTCAGAAAAGACAACAGATTGTTACATTTTTTTTCACAAATCAGAGTAAACAATTAAAGGAGAAGGACTAAGATCCAACTCAATGATAAATATGAAATTACATTTTTCAGAGTAAGAAAATGTTTTTCATAGAAAATAGCATCACATTTTTTTAATGTAATTTTATTTTTTAGCTAAAAATATCGAGAATAAAAAATCACAGTTTTTATTTTTATTTTTTCACTAAATAAGTCATTCATAATTTGGTATTTTCTGTAAATTTCAAGAATAACTAAGGTGTTAAAAAAAGGTGCTAAGAATATTACATTCTTCTTAGTATTTCTCATAATAGTATATTTATATTTACATTGCAAAAAACAGTAGGTCATTACTTAATTATGAATCATTGTATATAATGAATATATTAAATTTTGTAATAATAATCTTAAAATTATTTCTTGTTAATGACTATTTTTATGTGTTGGTAATATATTAATTGAATATACGGTATACCTATTAAAATTATATTTTAATACAACTTTTAATAAGTGCCTAAGTTTTAATAAAGAGTAAAAACTTAATTAAAATTTACTGGAGATCATAAAATTTAATGAGACTCACAATTTATTTAATATTTTTTTACTCATTTCGTATTTTTTTCATAGTTTTTAATTGATAAAAGGGATAATTAAAATTAAATTAATATTCTCTTAAAAATTATCTATAATATCCTTATAAAATGTAAATACGATTGTGATGATGCTGACGTGCCACCAACACCAATATCAAGAAACTCTCCTCGTTGACTCCGTAGTCCACACAACACAATCAATTTCCATCACCATTAATTACAAGCTTTTTTTTCTTCTTCTATTAGTCTACTTTATTTTATCAATTATAGTATAAATTTTATAAATATAAGATAATTGTTAAATATATTTTTATTCATAAAAATTAAAATTAGATTTTTTTAATTTTGGATTAATTTAATTTTTTATTTTAAAGTTATTAAACTTAATTATCTTAACCACCTTTTATTAAGTTTGTTTAAGATTTTAAAGACATTTTTCAATTAATATTCAAAAAAAAATATCAAAGAATTTAAACAACTTAAATTTCAATCACCATTAATTACCAACTTTTTTTTTTCAATTATTCTACATTATTTTATCAATTATAAGTATAAATTTTATAAATATTATAAATATAAGATAATAGTTAAATATGTTTTTATTCTTGAAAATTAAAATTAGTTTTTATAAATTTAGATTAATTTAATTTTTATTTTAGAATTATATAGATTTAATTATTTTAATTAAATTTATTGTTATTTAAGGTTTCAAATATATTTTTTAATTAATATTAAAGAAATAATATGTAAAAAGAGTGTAAATAAAATTCATTTAAAATATCAAATAAATTTAATTAAAATTACTAAATTTATATATTCTAAATTAAGAAATTAAATTTCATCAAAGTTTCGAACAAAAATTAATTTTAATTTTCAATTAAAATTAAACTAAAAATACATATGACCTTAAAAATAATTTAGTGATACACATCCAATCAAAATCTTAAATATAAAAATTGTTATTTATACAATATTCGATTAAAGAAAGAGATAATAAAATTTAACATATTAGATCAACATTATCCATTTAACACTTTTAGTTATTTGGATTACCAAATTATTTTTATTGGTAAAGAAAAGTATATGTTGTTGAGAAGAGGTGATGTTTTAAATAAGTGTGGTGGATAGTTATTTTAGAGTGTTTGAAAATAATTAAGTTTAATTAAATTAAATAATGAAGCTTTAACTACCACTTTATTTTACTAATAATCTCCCAAATTTAATAGCTTGACTTAGACTCATTCATGCTTTTCTCTGGATAAGGTTTGGAAGATGACATTGTTGGGTCCTCCTAGCTTTGTTTTCACTGTAACTAATGCCAATGTTATTATTATTTTTATTTTTAATTATATTCATGAGAATGATGTTTAAAAATAATGATATTTTTCAAATAGTACACTAACTAAAGTTTATGTACTTAAAATTTATCTAGACTTAAATTTATCAAACATCTTTCATTTATTTATAAGTTTAATTGGGTTTTAAAGCTATGATAAATTTGAAGAGTTTAAATTAAGTTCCTATTAAACTTTTGTGTTAAAGTTATAAAAATTTTGAAACTTGTCAATTGAGTTTATATATTGTTAGATTTTTCAATCGAAAATTTTTAAATGTTTAAGACTTAACAAATTATAAAAATTTAATAAAGATTCAATTCAAAATTCTTAAAAACTTATTAGAACTTAAAATTTAATTAAACCTTAGTTATATTTAAATATGGAAGAAGTATTTGTTCATCAAATTTATCAAACCTTTACCTAATAAGACAAAATTATAAATGAACTATATATAAAAAAGAACAAATATTTGAAGAATTCTCTTATTTTATTTTAGTTTTCTCCTAAAAAAATGCAAAAAAAAAAAATTAAAAAATCTAATGATTTTTTACTTAAAGGAAAACATTTGAGTTTAAGCATTCAATGATTTTAAAAAGAAAAATCCCTTCTAATTCATTTACCAGATGATTTATATCAACTTCTTTCATAAACCCAAAGTAATATATGCATAAATGGTAAAAGAAATTAGTTATAATCAATTCCTAACTTATATATACGTTAACTTTAACTTATTACAAGGAGTTAAGTTTAACTTATTAAAGGGGTTGATTTTTTATTATTTATTTAAAATATTTATTGAAACATGAACTTAATATAAATTTTGTCTAATTGAAATGATTATTTGGAATTTTAGTTATAAATTTATAATCATATTTGTTTTTCAAAATGGATTTAAAATATTCTTACAAAAGTTAAAATAATATTTTGCTAATAAAAATATTAAAAAGTTCAGAAATGAGACACTCTGGGAAATGTGGGCCAAGAGCCGCTTGCCCTGAGGCCCAATAGTATGCCCAAAAGCCCAAAAGATATTATTAGTCATGGTAAAAAACGAAGGGTTTTCTTTCCAGCACCTCAAAGTTTTACTGTGAAGATAAATTTTTATCTTTCGAAATATATATCTATATATATATAAAATAAAAAAATAAATTAGATAAACATAATTGCTTACCAAATCGTCTTTATTATAGCATTTATAATAAAGACAACAATGAAAGCTTTTGTTACATAAGTTAACAGCATTGCAGCCTTTCGTTAACCAACCCTTCAAAGAATTACTCATGCATTTACTCTTTGAAAATATAAGAATAAGAATATAATTTTTTTTATAGCTGAATATTAATAATATTTTTTTCCTATATTTATTTAATTATTCAATATTTTTTTATTTAATTTTATTTAATGTGTATAGTATATTTTGTAAAAATATCTGATATAATTGTTTATTTATTTATATCATCTAGAAAATGATAAATTGGCATTTAATATAACTACTTTTTTTTATGCATTTATTGGTCAATCTCAATATACAAAGAGAAGAACGACACCAAAAGAAAGAAAGAATCACATTAAATATATTTTTCAGAAAATATAAAAACCTTATTAAGTGAAAAATAAATAAATAAAAACGTTATTACTACAAATATAAAAATATAATTATTATTAAACTTAATTTTTTCTCATGACACATTTTTAATATAAAACTAAATCATATTTATGAATTTATTAGTTATATAAAAACTTATTCTTCCATCACACAACAAAAATACAAATTCATCAATAATTTTTAAATGAGAGAAACACGTGATATAAAAACATAAGAGTAAACTCATTCTTAGAATTGTTGTAGTGTGTATCCGTCAGAGTTATTTACATTATAATAAATGACAAATCAATCATATAAATAAACAAATTAGTAATATCATTAGAACAATAATTAAATTTTGTTAAACATGTCAAAGAATTTAAAGATAAAATGTGTTTAAATTAACCTCACCAATACTCCTACCACAAAACAACTGAGTAGTTTTCACTAATGTGTTGCTATTATATATATTTTTTCTTCTTCTAAAGTGTAGATATATGACATTTACCCTAGAAAAAGGTAGTAAAGGAATAAGTAGCACTTTGAAAATTCTAACAGAGCTTCTATGATTGGGTGTTGTTAAATCATGTGATTAACACTTTTTGAATATAGTACATCGCACTACCTAGAATGGTCCTTTTATTTTGGCCTAGGATGTGCTAGAATGTAAAAGAACAACAACATATTATAATGTTTTTATAATATGCAAAAGTAGCCTCTTCTGGATGTGTTTGGAATGTAACCAAAACACTTTCATCTTCCAATCATATTTCAACATCACAACATCCACTTTCGGACAAATCATTAAAATTAATGTACTAATATCTATACGAGTAAGGGAGATTGATGTAGATTTAATAAAATTGATATATAGAAATCTTTTTTTTTTAGTTGCTATGAAGTCTCAAGAGATTCCCAAAGGATCTTCATATGTTCCTTCATTTTCCATGTATTAAAATATTATAGTAATCAATAACAATTCCAACTGAAGCAATTCAGGTACCTCATTCCATGAACATAAAAAAATTCCAGATATATGTAAAATCTGTCACAAGATCATGTTGAAGTTATTTTTACCAAAAGTTGTAAGTTGATGAAAGCAAGCTACCTATAAGGAATGGCAAACACAACCTTGCAGTGCATCAATAACCAAGTTCTTCAGACAACAAAGTTACATGTTCATTATCATCATTTTCCAATGCTAGTAGATCTTCTTCAACACCCTCATTCAGAAGTTCTTCCCACAGTACTTCTTCAATGCCTTCATTTCTACTTTCATCTTCACCTCCTTTCTCTTCTTCACCATAAGTGTTCTCTTGGCTTCCACTTTGTTCCTCCATTTTCATAGCAAGCTCTATGTCAGAAACCTCAAGCTCTGAAATCTCATTGTACTCCTCCTGTTCAAGTTTAACCAAAACTGAACATTCTTCAGCATCACAAGGCCCTTCATCAATAGGCCTTCTTCTCTTGTTGGAAATAGCTTCCTCCAGCTCCTTCCTCCACTCCCTTTCTTGAACCAATTGTTGCAAGAAGTTGGGGTTCTGCATTGCCCTTGCCAAGAACTTCATCATCTGCTGCTGTTTCTGTTCAGTCTTTTTGAGCCTACTTTCCATTGATTGAAGGTGGTTTTTTGTGTTCTGCTGTTGCTGTCTAAGTTTCACCAGTTCCATCATCAGAACTTGCTTGTCACGTCTCAATCCATCGATTTCTCCATCTAATCCAAACCTCCCCACTTCAACACAATGCTCCATAGATTGTTGTGCTGCCTGAGGTTGATGACTGCTCTTCCTCCTCCTTATGATCTTCAATAGATGCCTTTGTCCTCTAAGAAAACCTTCATTAGCAAACTCCCATTTGTCAGGATCCACCTTTCTAAACCCCTACAACAACACCAAGTTCCTTCTTTTCAAATCTCACTATGGCAACAAAGAATTGAGACAGAACCAATTAATTACTATTAATATAACACATTCATACATTCATGGTTTTCAATAGCTGTTCACAACCTCTATGTTGAAAAGAATATATTCATTGCAATTACTTATAATATTGTACAGTTTCATTCACCAAAATGCAAGCAATTCTCAGTTCAAAAGGGCATGGATTCGTCGTTGCAACATCAATGCAGATGAGAAGAAATAGTCTCATTTCTCATATGGATCACAATACCACACCATGTGATCTAAACAAAACTGTTATTTGTGAACATACATCACATTTTCCATTCTTCGTCGGAAGTAAAATTAGTGGACGAGAGAGAGAACAGTTAATAACAATATACGATGATGTCATGTGGATCATACTATGTATATATAGTATAAGCACGTATTGAGAGAGAGAGAGAGAGAGAGAGAGAGGGAGGGAGTAAAATTCATACATAGGTGTTGAGCTGTCTGACAAAGCTGGAGAAGTTGTTGTGTTTGAAGTATTTGGGGAGAAGAGAGATGGAAAAAGCTTGAGGATCCCACACAACGAAGCTGTTGTTTCCTCTGCTCCATGAAACTATCTCATCAGTGGAAACATCATCAACTATGTCATAAGTCTTTGTGAGGAATGGTGGAGGACCACTTTCATGAAGCCCCTCAAGCGGCTGTGGAGCAACCAACCCTTCACCAGGAAACTCCTCCTTCACAATCACAGGACCATCATCGATACGATTCATATTTGGAATATCCAAACAAGTTAATCAACACAAGCTTCGATCTGGGGTGCTGAAAAAACGATGGCTTTGGCTTTGATTTTTCAATGTTAACCTCTCTCTCTCCCTCTCTCTCAACAAGGTGATGATCAGTGGCTACTATTTAGTTATCTAAAATGGAGCTGCTTTGGAGTGAAACTCAAACGAAAATTGGATTCAAAGGGTGGCACCGTAAGACAAAGAAGGAGTGTTTTGGTTTGTGATCTTACATGGATTTGGAACACAAGAAGAGGTGGTTGGAAACTCTTCCGACCAGCTTTTAATAAGAATTTTATAATAATAAAATATGAATGAGTTCATGTTTAAAAAGTTTTTTTCTCTGTTACTCAAAATTATTTTTACTTTATATGTAAATTAATTTTAATTTAAATTTTTTAATTCAAATTATATATATATAAATAGTATATTTTGTTTTTGTTCTTTCTCTTTTTTGCAGTTCTTTCTTTATAAAGATCACATGACTGTTTGAAAGGAACAGGAAGGCAGGTGGCAACCAGATATTTCTCGTTTCAATGTTTCACTGTGTGATTTCATTAATTATTTTTATTTTTTTCTTTTCTATTTCTTTTTAGATACTGATATTAAACAAGTGTTGAAAATGTGCTAGATGTTCATTAAAGCCCATGTTGGCTTTCATATTAATGTTTACTTATTTATATGTTTTTATTTTTTTTAAATTCTTCATCAAGTTTTCAATTTCTGATGAATTTTTCCTTCTTCGTCTTTTTTCACACATTTTATTATCTTGGTTTCAGCAATATCTATGTATGTTATCACCTTACAAAAAATAATTATAAAAAAAACATTGTTTTATGTGAAGAATTTACAATATGAATAAAAAGAAAAAAATATATGCATTATTATAAGAGTTTACTATGTGGCAAGTGGTTATGTTATAAACAGAGAGAAGTTTGCAGATAATTTTTTAGGATATTTCCTCTTTGGTTCTTTCTTTAATGATTGTGTTCATCTGATTTCGTTTGTCGTTTTCAGAAGTTCATAATTCTTGTGGAAATGAGTTTGTCAGAAGTTTCTGGAACTTTTGTGAAGGAAAAGATTGTGAATGGAAAGGTTAATGTTCTTAATACTTTCAATATATAGAAAAGGATTTCATGTAACAATAAAAAGTATGAGTATTGTTGAATCTTTAGCATATAAAATGTATATATATTGCTAAAATTATTGTTTTATGTCTACTCTTTAGATACCAAGTATACTACGCTGTTTAAACTTTTTCATTTCAGAAAAAGTAACCTTTTCAATAAAATAAATTATGATTTCAATCTATTTAGACATTTATTTAAAAAATTGAAATAGAAAAAAGAATTGCTTTTTTTTATAGCTAAGGTAGAACAGAGACAAACTTAATTATTTTATTTTTCATACAACATATCAAATTTTTATATGAATATTATAAAAATTATTAAAAAATAATCAAAATAAATAATAATTATTATATAAAAATAAGATAAAGATATAGATAAAGATTAGTAAAGTGAAATAAATAATAATTCAATTATAATTTAAGAAAAGAATAAAAAGATTTTGGATTGAAATACGTAAAAAGTTATTTTAGAGAGAACATTTTTATTACATAGAATAAAACAAAATTATTTACATTTTTCTTCTAAAATATATCAATTAAGTATAGTGAAAAATCTCTCAATCTTATAAAGACAAATATCTTAAAAGACAATATATAATAGAAGATTAAAAAAAATTATGAGTAAATGTGTGTTACATATTTTCTCATATATGAGATATAAGTCGTGTTTATATTGTAGAAATGATCAAAATTATATTAATGTTTTGCAAACGTGAGGAAATTCCTTAACTTTTACTTTTGTAAAACATTTATAATATATGATTTCATAAATGAACTAATTAATCGATACCAAATTTATTTATAAATATGTGAACGGTGTTGTTGATTTTATTCTAATAGATATAAATGGTATAAAATATTAGTATTTTCTCACATGAAATTAGAGATATTATTTTTAAATTTAAATTAAATGAATTTAATATTATATATAAAATTAGGTTTGGTTGAATTGGCTAACATTTTATTAATTTTGATTTTATAGTTAAAGGCTAAGAAATTTACACGTAGCATCTGTTGAAGTGGAAATGTTCCATTATCTTCTACTGAAAGAAATTTAATATCTCCTAATCCAAGAAATGAATAAAAAAAATGTAAAGATAGATTTAGGTAAAGAGTCTTTAATCATTCAAATAAGGGAGTTGTAACATCATTTCAACTACAATCGTCTATGGTTACTGGTTTTAATGTCTGTCAAATAGTTCTATCTGAGTCAGAAAACGACTAAATGCAGTAAAAAAGAAAGAACAATTTATTAATATCTTGCTCATGATGATGCAAACTTCACTTGTAACTCTAACGTATATGTGCATGTGTAACTCAGAAGTTGACTCATATGTTATAATTGTGTGTGATGATAGCAGAAATATATGATCCACATCTTCTGTGAATTTTACAGATAAGAATCAAATTTGAAGTCCAATGGCAGACTCACATGGCTGTCTCTGATAGCCAATAAGTCCCCATAATCATCATGAAAGTATGCTTTCAAGAATGCAACAATGACTCCTCCAACAAACTTTCTCATTGGTTTTCTTGACTCTCCATTTTTGCATAAACAATATGTAGCTTTTCCTCTAATTCCCTTGGTATCATCATCTAGCATGTCAGAGTGGCCATAATCCTTGGCCACAAAATACCATGCAGGTTTCTTACACTCACTGAAGAAATTCTCATGGTTCACACCCTTAGGTGCACAAGGAGGAAACAAGGGGTTCCTTTTCACTTCACCCAGACCTGACCCTATGACCATCACTGGCATGTCAAAATCAAATGAGTGAGGAACATAGGAGAGAACTGCTGGGGGAGTTTGCTTTCCTTTGTCCATTCCATCAACTGGGTCCACTCCTATCAATGCTGAAAACTTTATATCAGTGCTGATGTTTAGTTTCTTCAGAGAAAGAGCAAATGCTGTTTTGCCTCCACGACTATGCCCAGAAATTGCTATCTTCTTCAAGTTTGGTATTACATTTGCTGGAAGAAACTTGCAGAGTCCTTGTGATAGCCAATTTGTTATTGCAGCTGCAGAATGAATCTCATCACTTGTATCTGGTCCTGCCACTGTGTACAACTATCAAACGCAGACAACACTGAAATTAACCTTTCATTCCAACAGATAAATACCATTAGTAGTTATCAAGAAACAATCAAATGGATGGCATTCCATGACAAAGGGCAACGTTTACTGATACAATAAAGTTTAAGTGTGATGAGTTCAGGAAGACTTTTGATAAAAAACCATATTACATTCATATGAAGTGGTCACCAAAATTAATCATTGTCTTTGATATACCTTGAATCTTTCAAGAAAAGAATTTATCAGGGAAATATAACATCAACTAGTATTCTGTCTAAAATATTGACATTAATACAATGGGTATGATTAGTCTTTACCTTTATATGTACTTCAACTTTTTCATTTCTATACATTATCAGACATAAGCTTACATGAATTCTCAACAAAGTGTTTTTGACACCTCTCAATTGAAAATATAGATTTTTTTTAGTAGAGAAACTATCAAGCACAAATATAGCTTTGTATCTCCATTCATATGGGATAGTTGCATAAAAAATGGTTACTGACATACACTTAATCTCTGTTAGGAAAGTTTGTGGGAGAGGATAAAGGGAAACAAACCAATTTGTTTGCAAAGATGTCATCATGACTTCTTCCTCAACAACAAAATGAAGCCTACTTTCTAATGATTTCCCATAATTATGAAGCTTAGAACATGTATCCTTATGTCTAAAGGAAAAAAAGAAGCATACATTATATACTCATGCAGTATAGTAAACACGGAATTGATGATGATTCAAAAGAATAATCTCTGCTATTCATGTGTTTGTTATAACCTACTCATTTTCATCATGCTTTTCTGAGAAATAATAATCCCAAATCTATTTTCCCAATTGGGGATTGAAATGATAAGGTATCACAGGAAACAAGGGAGAACTTAGTCAAATGCTTATACTCAATTCGATTAAATACTCTAAGATAGCATGGTCAACCACTGAGATATTGTTCAGTAAAATATTTTGTCATAACTGCTACATGAAATAGAAACTGACCTGCGGAGCAATGACAATGAATCCATGAGAAGCGACATGTTGTATTAGCTGAGAATAGAAGAAGTTGTAAAGAAGATAGCCATGTAGGAACATCAGAAGAGGGAATTCTCCAGCTTCAAGAGGAGTGGCAATCAAGAGAGGTTTTGGTGGTTGAACTGAACTCAGAAAAAAAAAAAATGTTACACTGAGAACTGAGTTTTGAATAAACAAAAATTGCAGAAAGATAATTGTAAAAGTTAAGGGAAGCATAGTGTACTATTGTTCTGTGTACATGAGTCAGATTCCACCCTTAAAATCTCGGTTGTGTACTCTCCAATGTCAAAGACATTGGTAGATGAATAAGAACACATAACTGAAAATTGAGTTTCTGCTAAGTTTTTGCTGCAGAATTAGATGACAAACTTGTGGCTTTTATATAGCCTTGTCACCTTTGGTTTCTTTTGGATATTTTGGTTTGCCTGAAGATGATATTTTACTTTTGTTCCACTTTTAGTGGACCAAAGACCCAAAAACATATTTGAGCCTAAAGATTCTTTACACACAAAAAGCCTACTAGAGCTTTGTTATTGCAACCCCTGTTTTCTTAAGTTCACACCTTTTATTTCCTGTATTTTGTTTTTTACAAAATACTGTATATAAACATGTTTTCATTCAGAGAAATACAAAACAGAAATATATGTATATATAACCAGCGACTCCAACATATGATTAAAGAATAATGTGCTGACTATTAGTTTTAATTCTGTGTTAATACATGTTAAATGAATTTCATTTTACTTGTAAATTGAGTTTTTGTTGTTAAATATATGTGATATAAAATAATTTTTTATCGATAATTGATAACAGTGAGAGAGGTAAAATCTTTTTATCTAAGAGATAAAAATACAAAAATCAAATAATAAACATAAAATTAATATTTTAAAATATATAAAAAAATTTGTAAAAAAAATAAGTCTAGTGAAAATGAATTTAAGAAATATTATTACACATATCTTAAAACTCAATGAAGATACATTTGAAAAATATAAAAAATTCTTAAATTTAATTTTTGTTTATTTCTTTTGTAACATCTCATTTTAATAGTATAAAGTTACTAACATAAAATGTTACATAGCTCATAATTTATAAGAAAATTGAAATTTTTAGAGAAGAAGATTATACAATTAAAGACCGAACCTATCTACACTATTTTTTCATCCTCTTCTTCACGCTGAAACGATCTCTGCCTAAACTCACACCATTTAAGGTGATAATTACAAAAGAGAAACAAACACAGACAACACAAAGATAAAATCAAGGTTAAACTAGTATGAATAGAAGTATCACATAATATTTAAATTCCAATATATAAATTATAGCTCAACCCAAGAAATTTACACAATTTAGAATCACACAACGACCATAGGCCTGACTCATCCGGATATACTATGAATGTCGAACTATAACATGTTCTCACCTTTATGTGGTGGAACAACTGACCTCCCTCAGCTACCACACAAGATTGATCCGTTAAAACACCTTTTGCCAGATGGAGAAAGGCCCCCAGGCTAGGACCATGAAGGGTTATGCACTTTTGTGATGGAACAGTTGAACCACCCCAAGCTACCACACAAGGTTAGTCCGTTCACCAACACCTGAGGTCAGGAAGAACCTCTAGACTAGGACCTCCTACTATTCTCACCACATGTCTCACCCTCTCTACTTGAGAATGGATGAATGTCAAGATAACCCATCATAACTGAACTTCTTACATTCATATCAACAACAAACGAAACCACCAAATGGAAATTTTCTCCTTGGAATCCCTTTTCAATCATACTTCAATTACATACATAACCTCAAGAATCAACCATCATGTATTCCAATTCATATTATAAATCAATTTATACTTCAAGATAAGTATTAAACTAATTATTCAAACAATCACATACATTAAACACACCTTAAGAAATATATAAAAAAACTTAGTTGAAAATCTGATATTTTTGCTCAACCACCAGGTCTGCTCGCTCATATAAAAGTGTCTGTCAGCCCACTCATTCAACCTTATGGCTCCCTCTACAAATATAGAAACAACGAGTTTTGCTTGTTCAGCGACTACACTCGCTCAACTAGATATAGTTTTACTCGCAAAGCGAGACTACATAATTTTGTAGCAACCAAACTGCATAATTTGCAACCTTAACCCCCCCTGACCGATCCTAAACACTTTTACAAACTTCTAGCACTCATAGATTGGATTCTAAGCTACTATAGACCTAAACAAATGTGTATCATCCAACTTAAACTAGCTCCTTAACTATTTTACAACAAGATTTTTAACTTAAAAACAACAAAAACCTCACCTTAGATAACAAAATTGAATTCTAGCTCGTTTTTATCAATTTAAGGACTCTAACCAGTCATAAATGACTTATCAACACTCCCCAAAATGACGATTTTGACACAACATATAATTCAAAATCTTACTAGTCCAAACCCCAAAAATAATCTTAAAAAGACTCTAATTTCAACTTATTAACTACTCACACCTTATTCTACAAATTATTATCAACTAACAGCCCCAACAATTCTTAATCGATTCCAAATTACAATATAAAACTTAGTTTTCTCTTTTTAATTCCTAATTCAAAGTTTCATCTATTAACACCTCTATTTCAGAGCAAAAATAACTTGTAACTTAGTCTAGTTCATTCCTTATCAACTTTATACCAATTTGACACCACCAATATCAAATCAACGAAATTCACAGCCAAACTCAAGTTCAAAACATACATATACACAACCATCTTTCACTGTACTAAACATCAAAACTCATTATAATAAAACAATCACAATTACACTGAAATACATACTCCTATTTTAAACCAAGTCAACAAAATCTACAACCAATCTTGAATCATACATATTATATCCAGTAAAAATTAAAGCAAAATCACAAGCTTTCTTTACCTTTTTAGAAGATTAACCTCTTCTAGAAGTTCCTATACCACTTTTATAACTCAAAGACCTCTATTTGCACCTACAAACCACATAATATAATCAGGGTACACCATTAGAATCATTGATCCGCTAAAAGAAGACTCAAACCATACATGCCACAGTGTAAAACCTTACATGCATTGAAAAACATGAAACTAAAAAAAAGAAAAACAAACAAACTTACTCTTTTTGAAAAATTGATCGGGTAGAGTTGAAGATTTCACCGCGAAGATCACACAGGCGGTCTCGGATCTTCGAAGAGATAAATAGAGTACAAGAACCCTTAGAAAGAAGCGAAGAATTTTATAAAAGTATTTCTAAAAAAATATAAATTTTAAAATAATAAAACTCTTTTATAACGAAATTATTTACATTAAAATCATTTAATATTAAAATATTTAAGTCTCATTATTTTTAATTCAATATTAATGTACCATTTTTTTTATTTACATATATTCTATTTTTTTTTAACATGGTTACGATGAAACTAGTTAGATTTTCTATAATTACTCATCTAATATTTTAGTTTAAAAATTTACACTATTATAACATTTTTTTCTTAAAATAAAACGGTTATGTTATTATAAAATTATTATTACATTATTATAATTAAGAAATTTTGATAATGGAGGATGGTGGGAGAAAGTAGCATCCTAGAAAGAAAAAAAGGTGATAATCTAATTTCTGAAGATTTGGATTGATGACGATGATGAGATTGAAAGCATAAAGAAGGAAAGAGAGAAATTGATAAATATGTTGAAATGAAGGAACCAAAAAGAAGAACATTAAGGGGAAATTTTCTAAAAACAAACGACATCCCATTAATGTTCATTCATGTTACGAAGGTTGAGCCAAGGAATCACTTAACAGCAACGACCTTAAGATTTGGAACATAAACAGCTTCTTCATTTCTCTGAGAAGGGCTTCGCCAAAACCCAGACCCGTAAAACCTCTCCCACATCTCTTTCTCCAGCTCCACCACGTCCGCGTCCTTCTCCGCTTCGCTCCGCCGCCGAAGCGCCGCAACGTCCTCCTCGTCCTCGCTGCACAGCGGGTACACCCGCCCAGCGCCCATGATGTCGTCGCAGCATCCGCACGAGCACCGTCGCGAGTGCGTCACCATCTCTAACCCCACGCTATTGCTCCGCAGATGTCGTCGCTTCCGCCGCAGCGCCTTCTGGCAGAGTCTCGTCGGCACCTTGTACATCGCTAGATACATCATGTTCGCCAACCCGAACGAGAAGCAGCAGCACACGGCGGCGGTACCGCCCACCGCTTCCCCCAGCCTCGTCCCCGTCTGGGGGAAGCTCCGGCTCTGCTGCAGCAGCGGCTGCCGCGGACGAGACACTGCCGACCGAAGAACAACCTTTTTCGACATAACTGTCGTAGCCGCTACCTGACAGCTATTTTCAGTTATTTAGTTTTTTTTTTTTTTTCTTTTTCTCGTATCCTTCTTTCTTCGGCTTCCAGTGATAATCCTCACGGTTGGTATGGTGTGGATGATTCTTTAACAAGTTGAAGAAAGAAGGGAGAAAAAGATTCATGAGAAAAAGGTTTTATCTTTTTTCTTGTGGGTGGCCATGGCGATGGGAAACCAGGTGCAATAATGGTGAATTAAGAAAGTCACATATATAGAAAAAAAATTGTTTTTTTATAGGAAATTTAATTTTTGGGAGATGATGATTAAGCTAAGATGTAGGAGGAGATAAATAAGGTGTTAATTGAGGGTGTTTTCTAGGGTTTATAGTGGAAGTTGATGGAAATAGGTGTTAACCTAGAAATAGGAGTTTTCACCAAAATGACAAATGTGTATGAAGAAAATTATTTTGATGTTTATATATTTGTTCCCAAAATATAAGAACATGTTTGGTCAACACATTATTTTTAAATTATAAAATAATTACAGATCTATAATGTTATAAAACATTTACCAACTTATACACTAAATAATATTATAGTTACTATTTTTATTTTTTAATGTATTATCATTATTATTATTATTAAAATTCAAGTTATGGATCAAAATTTAAATAATTTTTTCTTATTTTTTTTGTTTTGATAGTTAACACTTTTCAAATAAAAGATAATTCAGATTTTAACATATAATAGGAAAATATTAATTCTAAATGACATTAACAATTTAAAAAAAATCCACATTAAGTATTTTTCACAAAATTAAAAACTAAATAGAGTCTTTCTTAAAAAAAATAAGATTTCAAATTATTTTTGTTTTGTAATTATTAATTTATAATTTCTTATCATCACGATTGATATGAAATGTTATCTTTTAGGATGCATATTTACTTACTTTATTAGAATCAAATTGAATTATTTCTCTCTACTCAAGGAAGTCTGAAACTTCAAACGGTGGACCAGTAAATTGGAGAAAAGCCCAGCCCAACCACAAATTAATTGTCTCAGCCCATCAATGGTCTTGTCTTGTTTAAACACCAAACAAACATGGTGTTCGCAACATTATACACAACTAAATAAAGTCTAATTGTCTAGTTCAGTGGAAAAAAAAAACTAATATATTTTTTTACTACTAATATCCAAAGTATTAAAATTATATTGAATAGTATTAATGTAATGTTTTAATCATTTATTAAACAATAATTATGGTTATTAAAATTAACTAGATATGAATGATTATTACAAAGTTTATGCTTCGATAACAACTGTGTTTTTCAATTCCTATATTACTTATTCATTAAACAGAATATTATGAATTATTTTCAATTAATATAAGTATTTATAAAGCTATCATTTTTAACAAGTAAAAACACGTAAATTGTTGCACATTTGTATTCAGTTATAAAAACACTAATTAACTATTTGTGTTAAAAAAATAAATGATATTTCCATTACAAATAGTAGTTATGTAATATTATAAATACTAATTAATCTACCTTAGTACATGAGTATTAAAGACAAGATGATAATTTAAAACTTTGAAAGGGTGAAAATAAACAAAAACAAAAAAATTACCGGGACAAATATTAAATTCATGCGTTATATAAAAAAAAATAATCAAAAATTAAAATTTTATAAGAACGAAAAACAGAAATTATTTTGAAAAATCAAAGTCAAACTTATAAAAGACCTAGAAAATGGTAGTTTACAAGTGATAGTGGTTTAAAAATATTATTTTAATATTAAAAGTTTTTATTATAAATAGTTATGTGAGTAACTAGTTTCATTATTTGAAAACACACCATCTCTTTATAAACTACTTTTATAGAGTTCTCTAACTTCTCTTTAAGGGTTTCATCCCTTTTTTATCAAGTTAGTTTTTTATTCTTTTCTTTGGTTAGTTTTGTTTTTCTTGCATGTTAGCTATTTTTGTTTTGCATGTGAAGTTTAAATCTTCCATAAGACTTTCTACTGATTAGTGGTCCTAACAGTGTACCTTGATTCTGTGGTTCGTAGGAATAGATAAGAATTTTTGTAAATTGGAACTATTTTAGGCTTTCTAGAGTGGTTTGATCTTCAGTATTAGGAAGTTAATATTGCTTTAATATTGTGTTAAGAAGTATGAATGTATGTTTGATAGGTTGTGACATTTATGTTTTGTTGAATATTTTATCAATTGAGAATTTTTGAGTAATGTTTGTGTAAGATGAGTGAACGTTGTCTATTGACGAATATTTCTACATATCATTTTGAAGTGGTACTCGTGTGAATTTTTAATGCTAGTGTTTTGGAGCTATATGAGGTATAATATGTTCATGAAATACAGTAACTAGTTTAAAAAATTGACCACAAAAGTTGTATCATAACATTTAATTTTATTATTGAATGTTAACAATGTGTGAATCTCACTCACTTGAAGTCATGATTGAAAATGAAGCAAAAGAGAGTATTTTTATTCCCTAGCTAGATTCACACACTAAGTCACTAAAACTTTATGAAAACGATTTAGAGAAGGGGAAAATAAAAGAGGCTTTAAATTTGAACTTACCACATGTTGAAGTAAAGTTACGAATTATTTACATGTTAAGTCATTCTGAGGTATATTTGGCAAGGCATATTGTATATCTTTTAAGCACTTTACTTTAAACATAGAAAACACAAAGTGAAGAGGAATATAATCCAAAACAATGATGACTATCTCACAAACCTTAAACTATTTCTCGGGATCCAATGAGGGAAAGCTCAGATCAACATGTATAAACAAAAGACATAGATAATCAACCTTTGTCTTTATCTTCAATGCTACACTTCACTCTTTCTTTTGACTACCTTTGGTCTAAGATACTTACTCGCTTTAACTTCTTTCCAAATCAGCAAAAGAACAACACCAAGGTTCACATGATTTTCTCTCACTTTTCCCATTCAAAAAATACATAAAAATATCCAAAAGAAAGAAAGAAAGAAAACCCTCATATCACATAATTGGAACTTCATTTCAATTTTTTACATTTGGATCAAACCCCCCCACCCCCATCAAGTATCAAAAGATATACTACCATGTTCATTAGATCATTATCATCATCAATCATACAAGCAAGGATCATCCCTTTTCCCTTTACCCTTTACCCTTTTCCCTTTTCCCAAATCCCAAAATTTCTTCACAATCAAACGTTACATATTCTGTTTCTGTTGTTCCTCTCAGCAGCAATAGATAGAAGCCTTGACACACCCTGAGTCCACACATCATACTCTCTTTGATTTCTGCACTCAAATTCAACAACACCACGCATCACTGTTTTCAAACCAAAGTACCGACGATTCTCTCCACCTTCAAGCAAGTGGCGACCGGGCCAAGCAGGCATATCTTTGATCACTCCAAGCACCACATCTGTGCAATATTTTCAAAAAAGGGGTTTGGAATTAAACTTAAAGAACAACTCTTTTGATTCTTTTCCAAAAGACCACAACTTTCACAAATCCCCAAACCAGACCAAGACCCACCTCCATTTCAGTTAAATTATTTCAAGAGTCGGACAAAAAAGTAAACCAAAATCAAAGACTCACTCTTCTTCTTTTTTGTGATGGTCCCAGCAACGTGCCTGCTCTTCATCTTCACCATAACCTGAGAGCACAAAAAGACCCTCCAAAGGGTTATCACCACTTGCAGATTTCTCGGAAAACTAAAAATTCATCTCATCCCTTCACATCACATCATTCATTCTAAGCGCCCTCACTTTACAACTTTTTTTTCATACTCTTAATTGTTTATCTAATACATCATTTGGAACAAAGTAAACAAAAAGTCGCACCTGGTTCATTCTGTTTATGTAAACGGATACGATTTTCCAATGCAGTTCACCTGCAAGAGCAATAACCCATTCTCAAATCAAATCATTTCCTAATCATCATACAAGGAAGAAACACAACACATTTAAAAATAACACCACAGACATAACACACAAAACATGCCAAATTGTAACAAACGTTCTGAATCAAACAAAGTAAAATAACACAAAAGAAATGTAAATTTCAGAAAATATACCGGTGCGTGTGCGTTTGAGAAGTTCACAACCTCTGGCCAGCAATTCTCTGCTACAGATACCCAAGAAGTTTTCTTCTGCCACAATTTCACCACTGAAGCTACTATTAGAGCTGCCATTGCTACCGCTACCGTTTCCGCCGCCGCCACCGCCACCCAAATTCTTCTCCACAGGAATCACGGCTGCTATGTTCCAAACCTCCTTAAGGACCCTCGCTTTCAACGTGGCAGCACCGCGTAAAGCTGCAAAATCAGGCCACAAACACCATGCTCAACACAAAAGCATCACAACCCTACAAAAATTCCTATGTAGGGACAGAAACAGATCCATTTTGAAAACAAGAACTAATGTATACTGAAAATATTGCATGAACATCAGAATAAGATAATATAAAGTTGTCCTATGTCAGGATATATTTCCAAAAATGCTAGTACAAAACAAGGAATAAAAACAATAATTGAGAGAAAATTCATTCACTTTTAAGTTTTTTTTTTTATTTGGTTCTTCTAAATTTGAGCGAGTGTGAAGTAAGTAAAACTGAAAAATAATTTCCACAAAATCAATAATCTCCGACCCTTTAAAATCAAGTGCATTACAGTTAAATAAATTCAAAATAATTATCCAAGTATAACGTTAAAATTTTCACGTTAAAGCAGTTAAAGTGAATGTCATTTGTTTCTATTGTCATGCGGATACCTGTGGCCGCAGCTGCCGTCAGCGTCGTGATGTCACCGGCGGACCTCACGTTCACGGCGGAGCTGACCACCGAGGCCAGGTGGTCGCGCTCGGCACCCATGGCCTCGGCCGCCTCCACACACTGGGCTGCCACCAGAGTGGCCGCCGATGCCACCGCCATGTGAGTCTTTGCCATCTGCTCGTCCTTTCCGGAACCGGAAGAGGCAGCGGCAGTGCCGGCGACGATGGCAGCAACGGCGGCAGCGACGCCAGCAACCGAAACAGCAGCGTGGAGCTGAGCATTATGCGCCCTGGTCTCCTCCTTCTTCTTCTCCTTCCTGTCCTTCAGCCACCTCCCCACTGTCTTACCACCGCCTGCGGCGGCGGCGGCGGCAGCGCCGCCGGCACCCCAGTATTGACCATTGAGACCGGTGATGATGCTGGTGGCGTTGTGGTTGTTGGTCGAACGGTTATACTGCAGAGAAAAAATTCAATGTGGTGGGCCATTCTTAGCAACATAGACAAGCAACCAACAAATTGTTTTGCAACATCAACTTTGTGTGTTTCACAATGGATCTTGTCGTGTCAGTGAAAATATTCTGCGTCTATTTCCAAATCACTAATACCTTATCAATATTTGTAAATATTTTAGTACCAAGTTGATAAAAATTGTTAACATTAGTCTCTGCTGTTCTGAACAAAAGAACAAGGTAAAAAACCTTGGCGTGGCAGAGTCCAAAACTGTACTTATCTTCATTTATATTTTGGTCTGTGCCTATGCTTAACATATGTTCAATCCTTTTTTCCAATTTTTCCTCATAGGGTGGTCCATCAGCTATTAATGCAACCCAATGGGAATTTTTTATTTTCAGGCATGATCAGGAATCAGAGAATGGTTATTGTTGGTGGCTTTCACCAATTTCACAAAGAAGGGGGGACCAGTGCATAACCTTGTAACTGAAATTGCAATGAAACAAAAACAAAAACACAGCTTTTGGAATTGCAAACCTGACGAAATAATTGAAACACTAAGAAGCACGAGGATTCCGAAGCAAAAATTGTCCATTTTTTGCCGGGCTAAAAACACTATTTTCCGTTAACTAGTTTGTAATTTATTGAATTATTTTTAGCGGGCAGTGGAAAAATAAACAAAAACAAAACAAGTACTAACTAGTTTGTTTGTTTTGTTTGCAGTGAAGAGAGAAAAGCAGAGGACTCTCTCCATGTTTGTTCTGTTTTGTTGGTAAGAGAGAAAGCTGAAACTACATGGTGGGTTTGGTTGGTTGGTTTGGTCCAAGTGTACAGTGATATCAGTGTTCGTGCTTTGCACCAAACAAAAAAGTGTAACTCTATTAAAAAAAAAAAAAACATGTTTGTCGGTTCAGAGAGAGAAAGGTAGGGAGAGACATAGTTACCTTGAAATCGTCAATCTCAGAAGGGGAAACCGGGGGGCTGTCTGTCAGGGAGCCATTAAGAGGGCCACTGCTGTGAGAGAGCCTTCCTGAGGTCCTTGGCGATACCTCCTGCTGACCAAACTCAAAACCACCCATTCTGCTTCAGTCTTTTGTCACCATTAACACACAAAAATGGAAGACTACTGATACAAACATATTCAAATTAAGGATACATGTTCAAATGACATTTCCTAAATTTAAGTTTATAAGTTATTTAATCTAGGCTTAATCATTCATATATCTATAACCAAACAAATTTAATTTTTATCCATCCTATTTTTTTTAGCTTTCACAAATTTTGACAATAAAAGCTAAAAAGTTCAAAAATTATATATCCATGAACTGAAAAAGTTAAAATGTCTAAAATAGATTAAGTTCAAATGTAAAAACTAAGAAAATTTTGTATATCAACAGATACCAAAAGAAAAAAATTAAACTAATTACAGTGATCTTGAAATTTTTACAGTACCAACACTGGTACAGAAAAAAATGATTTCCTTCACTGAATTCAACCAGTAATATGCCCCTACTTAGCAACTAACACATTGAAATCTCTAGGAAAAAATTGAGATAATTTTATTTTGCTATTCTCCTTTCTACATAGAAGTAGTTGCAGAGAGAAGAAAGAGAAGATGAAGCAAGAATGGAAGAGTGAGTGAGCATACGGAGTGAGACATGATACGATCCATGATCATCTGCGAGGTCTCAGAGGAAGCAAAGGAGAATGGGTTGCCAGAAACAGTGGCGGATTCTTCAACTTCTCCCGCTATGTCTTCGAGTATCACAGAGGCATTAGAATTGTTGGAACAGAGGTTAAGGTGGTTGGTTTTGTTGGAACAAGGTGGAAGCTGTTGAGACGAAGAGAGAGCCTTGGAAACTTCCATCGCCGAGGCGCTCCACGACCGCGAGAGGAACTCCATGGGGTCACGGGGCGCCGTGCTGTGAAACGGGTCGGGTCTCCATGCGGGTCGCTCCTTTTCCATTATCGGGTTCGGGTTTTGAAGAAACGAAGATGAAGAGGTTTTGTTTTGTTGAGAGAATCAGAGAGGTTTTAAAGAAGAAGAGGGGAGCGGAAATAAGAAGTTCTATTAAAAGAGCACGGAGACATGTGACAACCGTTGATCTTTGTCAGGACTTGATCAACGGGTCTCGCTTCTCGATGCCATCATGCATATTATACCCTACCACACTGCATAAAAGATATAAAGAAGGGGAATTTTTGACAAAGGAAAAAAGTGAGGGAAAAAACATATTAAATAGGAAGATTAATTAGAAGTTTTTAATTGATTTATTAATCTATTTATATAATCAAATAAATAAAAAAATAACCTTTGGTGTTTCACTCACAATTGTAGGAAAAAAAAATGGATCTTTTTTCAAGTTCTGAAAAGGAAAAAAAAAAACACCATAGATGAGTTCTACTTTATACCTAAGTTAATAAAATCAAAGAATTCAGGATAAGATTAAAGGGTCTTTGGTTTGAACCCCCTTTTTTGGTTAAAGTGAGAAAGTGTTTCTATTTGATTTTCTCAAATCCCATGTTGATACTTTTTTTTATATCAAGACTAAATTATTTGTATTCAGGATAAATTTATTTTATTTTATGAAATTTAATTGATAAATTTAGAATACCTGAAATTAATATTGAATTTTTTTGTAACCTTATTTTTCTGAAAAATAAAAAAGAAAATGATAAATAAGATGGATGAGATATTTGTCTTTTGCATGTGGGTCCTTTAATGTACAGAAAAAATGGTACCATATTATTCGTTGACAGAGGCAATGCAATGCAACTCTGTTTTTGCTAACGATTGTGCAGATGCCACTCACACACAAACAAAACAATCACAGTGATTTTCATAATTGCCAAAATCAATTTCACCTACCTTTAGTAATGGACACTGTAAAATTACTTTATTTTATCTTTTCATTCAATTATAAATCATAATACATTAAAAATTTGACATGTTTGAGGAGCAAAATACACGAGTTTAATTCTCTGACAGTGTCTTCATCACTGATCTGAGATCTCAGTTTGGAGCATTGCTCTCACAGTTTACCAAAACACGAATTCACAGCACGAGGAACATGACACTGTGAATGTACAAAGCTACGTAGGACACATTGATGTTTTAGCATTTACTACAACATTAATGAATCCTTCTCGATACTGCTCCATTCTTGGATGGTCACGAGTTCCCAGCAAAGAAAAAGGGGACAAGGATGTTACAGTTGCATGAAGCAGAAGTATCTCATGAAATAGTTTTAGGTTTTGAGCATGCATGACATGAGAGCTTCTGATCAGAAACATCCATCACTCTAACTGTTCATCCAGCCAGCTTGTCCATTAATGAGATTCCTTTCTCTGGGTTTAAACCTATGTTCATGTTTCCTGCTCACCCTTTCTTTTTCATTCTTAATTAATTCATTTATAATAAATTTTTAACATTTTTTTTTGCCTGAATTTGGATCTTTCAAACATTATTTAAAATTTTTAATATATTTTTATTATAGCATATTTGATATATGGATATATAATGTTGAATCTATTTCTGGTTACATTGTCCACCTGCCACACGAATGGAAAAGGAAAATGGTGGAACAGTGTTGATAATGATTCATCTATGCTGGTTGAATATATATTTTTTGCATTATCGTCAAAACGTACGTACGTGTGAGTACACCCCAATTGATGAACTTGTTTGCATTGATAACTCAATAGATAATATAATATAATATAATATAATATAATATAATATAATATAATGGATAATGATATTTTAACAACAATTTTTTAATATCATTTGGACACTGCATACGTGTCAAAATGTGGTTGGACGATTTCAATTAAAAAAAAAACTTTGGTTTTTCTCTTCCAAATATGTTCTTGCGTCAATTTTTTTTAATTTAAAATCATCCAATCATATTTTAACACATATACAATATCAAAATAGTGTCAAAAATTAGTGTTAAAATATCATTTTCCTAATATAATATACACATTTTTTTAATATGTTTTCACCTTCAAATAGAACTATATAGGGATAGATTTGAATAGTCATGTCAAACATTAAGTGAAGTTATTTTGAAGTGATGGTTAAAGATGTTGTTTTCAAAAAGTCTTAAATATTTTAATTTTATTGTATAATTGAGAGTTTTTATTGCATAATAATTGGTTATCAACTTATTGAATTGATTAAAAATATAAGAGGTGAGAAATTACAATTTACACTATTGGATTAAAATTATAGGAAATTATGAAATAAAATTTGGACAGGGAAAAAAGTGATTTGTTTTACTGTGGGAAAGTATGAGTAATTTTTGTCATTTCTTAGCTAAAAATAGACTACAGGAATGGTTCTTGCATGGAGAAAGACATGATGAATAGACATGAGACAGGTAGCCATAATGCAGAAAATTAGATTGCGACCAAACCAAAGGGACACAATACACAGTAAGAAACAGCACTAACAAGTCATTGTTACTATCAAATTTGCTGGAAACAATTTCATCATCATATCTGCAAGCTGTTTTAGGTTAAACACCTATATGTATGAGAGATTCATACAATTTAACAACCTATTGCCAGCACATCATAATATCATATATATATATATATATATATATATATATATATATATATATATATATATATATATATATATATATATATATATATATATATATATATATGCACGAAGATGGTTAGAAGAATAGTCGAAGAAATAATAGAGAAGGGAGAAAGGTGGTAAACGATGGTTCTAAAATTTATTTGATAACATGAGAATATTTTATTAATCGTTTAATTTTTTAAGTGGGTTTAATTTTATTCGAAAAACTCTTTCTCATATTTTTTTTTTTTAATTTTATTGATTATGTAGAAAGTGAAGGAGTGAGATTTGAGGTAAGTTAATTTGGAGGTGAGAAAGAGAAGTAAAACTTGAAATTAAGAAAGGAATGAAAAATATTTAATTTAGTTTTTTGATAGGGTGAAAACTAAAGAAAATAAATTATTAAAATTTTTAGAAAAATAGGATAAAAGTTATTTAAAAGTTTTAAAATAAACTTCTCATTACTAATAAAAATTGACGCGTATTTAATTGTTTATTTACTTACCAAGACTTGTATTAGAGTATCCATCGAATGGTTAATTTAAATACAAAGTGTAAAAGTTGAATAAAAACTAAAAGTAAAAGGAAAGGAACGTACAAAGAGAACTTTAATTTAAGAAAAACTAGCAATAAAAAGAAATTTTTTATTCAATTGCATTTCTTTAAATTGTTATTTTAAAAAATTACCAAAACTAAATGAGTTTAAATATATACATGAATTATTTGAATGTGATATAGAGAAAGTATTATGCCAAAAATCAATCTTTTGAACTAACACAATTTTAATTCGCAATTTTTATGTATGTTACGATTTATACACTTATATTGAATTTATTTTTGTCATATTTACCACATTCCTCTATATTTTATCTATAACCAAGCAATTTAATCCAAATTACCTCAAATAGAATATATATATACTTTTTTTTGTATAATTGCAGTAAACTCTAAACGCTTTTAGAAACTGAGTAAATAAAGTATCAATAAAAAATATTGCATGCAGATTAACAAAATTAAACGGTGATTAAAAAAGTTAATAAATATGTTTGTACCTTTTTTTATATGTTTATATTCAACTTCTTCTTATCAGCAAAAAAATTATTAAATAACAACTAATTTAAATATTAAAAAATAATTAATAATTATATTGATTAAGTTGGACACTATTTTATAAATTAAAAATTATTGATATTTAAAATGATACTTTTTATTAAAAAAATATATAACTATTAATAAAAATAATCTCTAACTCACAAATTAATTTAAACTCTAATTCAAAAGTTAATTATAATTTTTTTATTAATTGTAGAATTTATTTAGATATCAATAATTTTTTTATTTACAAAATAGTGTCTAATTGAATTAATATTATTTTTTGCCTCTAAATTAGTTGTTAATTAATAATTTTTTTTGTAGTAGTATATACATGATAAAGGTTAAAATACCCCTACTTAGTATAATATTTGGACTAAAATTCAACTACTATACAAAAATAATATGCAAAAATAAAGGATATAAAGTAATATGTTTGGATGAAATTCATTTAAAAACTAGAAAAATGGGTTAAGAAAAGGGATCATCTCATTCATAAAGTTATTGAAAATTATAAAAATAATAAAAATTAAAGAATCTGTTCTTTATCTTTGTAAGTATATATCCTAAGATGGAAATATGCAGAGAAACTATTCATATACAAGGACTAGTAGAGACGTCGTATGTTACCCATGCTGCGCATGCAACCTTTTGGGACCATTTAATGCAATAAACTATTTTCCATTTTTACTTTTTACTGTAAAACTATTATTTCACTCTTCTATACTTCAATTTTTTACACACAAAATAACTACAGTTAATAATAATAATAAAAAAAAAAACAAAAACACTAAATACATATTAATTTGGGTTAAAATGGGAGCAACTTACAAAATTGATATAATTCAAAATTTCATATTTTCATTAATATTTTTTTTAGTCAAAACAATATTTTCAAATTAATCATACTTTAAATAAATATATTTTTAATTCTTTTAAGATATTTAGATGAATTTATAATTAACTAAAATTTGTCGAGTGATGTGAATTATTTATCTTGAAATATTATCTCTATTAGAGTCTTTTTCATTCCAATTTTATTTTTTAAAAACGTCTCGAAAGATGTAGAAAGAAAAAAAAATATTTAAATTACTTTAACCTCCACATAGTAATATAAAGTTATTATTATACACACCATTTAATCATAGAAATTAAAAATAATTAAAAATGATTGAATATTTGAATGTGACCCTGAAATTAACAAGAAAAATAAGAATGAAAAGGTGGGTCCAAAGTGTTCCTCAGTGTCTGTGAGAGATACGTTTTACCGTAGCAAAATCTTGACCCTTGGTTCAATCACTCACGCTTCTTCATTTATTTTGCCCTAACTTTCACTTTTTTCTCAAACCCTTTTTTGTTTCTTCTACCAATATTCAAAATTACTTCATCTTAGAATTAAGTACCGAAATTTCAGTTACACGACAATCAAACCCTAACCCTATTACATCTTTAAAAAGATCAACAATCTTGGATTCAGGAGAGTCAGCAAGATAGTCTCTGACATGATTTTTTTTTTCTTTCTAAAAAACATCATTGTTAGAACATATATGTTGGAATTGTTGTGAATCAAAGTGTTAGTCTAAGTTCTACATATAGAAATAAGAAAATAAAGTAGTATATAAATGAGAAAGATCCATTAACTCATTACTTTAATATTTTGAATAGAGAGTGATATCAATTTCTTATATGATTAGACTCAGATATGACTAATGTTTGTGTCTTTCTGATTAACCTCCTCTTCGATAAACCCAACACTGATATAAACTGCTCACCCAAGAGGAATGAATTTTATTTTCATTTTATGTGAGGTTTAAGAATGTTAGTAATGTGGAAGAGACAATGGAAGTAAAGAAAGGGCAAAGGAATATTTGTGTGGTCAAATATGTGGGGCTGTAAATGGTTAATTGGCTGGTCACAGTGGTGAATAATTGGATAATGTTTGTACTTTTTGTTTCTTTTAATGCCAACATTTTTGGCACTTGCACCCACATGACAAAAACATTCATCAACCTTGCTGGATCTTCCTGCTCAACTTTTCATTCATTTTTTACAATAATTAATTACCTGAAGAAAATTTATGTTTTGCTTCAACTTTCTCCTTTATGTTAATTCACCTTTATGCTATGCTGAATCTCATCAAAAATCATAGTTTTATTGAAATGATATTTAGTTTTTAAAAGAGTCGAATCTTTTTTGGGTTAGTAGGAAAATTTAGGGCAAAATAGAGCTTTGAAACTTTACAAACTGAAAACTATGCCATAAACAACCCTTTTGTTTATTATTCCTGTAATCAATTTTGAATCAATAGTTTTGTAGACGAACTTCATGGCAATTATCTAATATGATTATAGTTTTTATGGTTTCTCGATTTTGAAGAGAGTTTGCTTTAGTTTATATGTCCAAACATTTTATATAGCAATGTGTTGTGAAAATGAATAATTAAAAAAAAAATGTAAGGTCACACTTCTATTAATAAGGTCCAATCTAATCTTCACTTAAAAAGTTTAAAACTTACTTTTATTATCCATTATCAAGAGAATTTATTAAGGTCTTGTTGTTTAACATTCAAAATCTTAAATTTAATATCATATTAATAATATTTGATATTTTAAAAAATTCTAATGTTAAAGGTACTACTTCCATAATTACTAGTACAAAACTTGGCTTTAACATTACATTATTATTGACAAATCCAGAGCAAAACAATAAAATAGACTCCCAGTAACAATTTTGTAAATTATTGCAACTTATTTATCCCATATTCTTAGAGGTTGGACGAAGAATTTAACATTTATGTTGGACTAACCTATAATAACAAATAAATTCATCTATATGAATATTATTTAAATTTGTTTCATTTTTTATGGAGAATTTTTACATTGATTGAGTAAAGGTAAAGATAATATTTGACTTTTTGAACTGGAGATGGAGACGGAAAAGAGTATGTATATATTTATTCTATTCACGTTCTCATAGACCCTAATACTTATTAGGGCCTTCATTTCTACTTCCGTTTAAATTACTAAAACACTCATAATTTTAATTTAAATTACTATAAAATACTCATAATTTATTATATAATCTTTTATATATATATATATATATATATATATTATTCTTAATCTTTAGTTTTAGAATATATTTTTTTCTTTTAACTACATATTTTTTTCTCTTTTCTAATTATTTAACTTACTATGAAATCAATTTTGTAAGATATTTTTTCTTTTATGAAAAAATTTATACAATTATGTCCAAATGATTATATAAATTAAATATTTTTGTATATTTTATATTTGAATATTTCTACTCTTTTTTAATATTTTTTTGCTTTTATTTTTTTCACATGAGAGTGTTTAACTCTCTTCAGTAGCATAAACCCTTTATTTACTAATTAAATATAAAAAAAAATATCTTTCTTATTCTCTTATTCTTAATTTTTTTACTTCTTTTTTTTTATTTTATCATGGGAATAATGTTTTTATATCTTTTATATAGTTATTTTTTATTTTTAACTGATTATTATAAGTGTAATTATATCGCTACAGTTGTATAAAAAAAATTCATTTAATATCACTGTAATAATTAAATGCCATCGTCATGAATCTTTCTTATCATTATCCAACTTGTATTACAATTCAAAAGATGAAATATCTATGCTAAAATTTCAATTATTATTGGTTTAGTATTTGTTTTATGTATATTTCATTCAAGTGTTGTGTTATATAATTTTTATTAGTTTATAAAAAGAGCGATTTCATTAAAGTTTAAAGAATGGGAGTAAAGAGATATTTAAAATACTTTTAAATTTAATTTTTTTTAGAGTATTTTTAAATTTTATCAACTTTGGTTTTACTAATGTTTGCACGTTTAATAAATGTTTTAAATTTTTATTTAGTACTATGATTTGATTTTTTTTTTTCTAAATATTTGGTATTGAAAAAAAGAGAACACATCATTTTCATATTGAATATTTAATAATATTAGGTTTCCTTTGTAATAATTTTTTATTATTTTATAAAAATTAATTAATTGACATTGAAACATGTGTATTCTCATGGAGATGAGAATGAGACAAAAAATTTAAACTTGTTGAGTTGTATGAGGATAATTTTTTTCTTCAAAAAATGTGTATTTCATAATAAAGATTTTTCCTGTCTCGCTTTGTTATCATTCTTACTAACATACAATTCAAAAAGAGTTGTGAATGTTTCTTTCTTTAGGGTGGTGGCGACCACAATAATAATGTTCTTAAGTGGGTATTTGTGAATGTTTTAAAAATCATTTTTTGTGGTTTTGAATAAGTAATTATGAGTTATTTGTGGTTGTAAACATTTTCTTTGATTGCATTCAAATTTTTATGGATCTAAATATTTTTTTAGATAAATGTTATTTTTTTATTACATTATTAAAAATAAATCGTCAAAGCATTATATATGTTCATTAGTTTTGTACTTTTAATATGTTATGTTGTTGTTTATTGTTTTATTTTTCATATAATAAAATTTTGTTGTATCATATCATTGTATGTAAATTAACATTGTTACTTTTTGTGAGTTTCCGGTTTTTGATGTAAGTCAAAATCAACTAAATTTAGAAAAGCCTACAAAAATTTATATATAAATAATTTGTAGAAGAAAAAAAAAAACTATAATCTAGGTATAAAAATTAGTAATTAATGGATTAAATTTAAAGTTTAAAATTAAAAAACTATACAAAATTATTTTAAAGGGAATGAATAAAAGAATAAACTAAAGTGATTACAAATATATAATAAATCATTGAAATAGATCATATGGTTATTATGAGATTAAAGTGGTGGGGTGCATTGCATAAATAGGATGGTCCAATGTCATAAAGACATAGTTTTCAGCATTAACACAAAGATAATAAAGCTAAAGAAAATAGTGGTTGAACTCTATTAGAGTATTAGTACCTTTTCATAATCCCTATGCTAATTCTTCTTAAAACCAAAATTCTGGAATTAAAGCCTTGATGGGACCTTCAACTGCATATTAATTAATGCTTCTTATCTATTTCATAAACTTGATGGATCCACTTATATAAATTTAATACGTTGATATTTATGAAAAAAAAAACATCAAATGTATTATTTACGTACTATGTTTATTTAATTTAAAATGATAACACTAATTAAATTATTTATTATTTACCAGGTTAGTTTTAGTTTCAGTTCATATAAGTTTACAATAAAAATATATGAACTCTAAATTCTTTCTTCTTTTCTCAATAACAAAAAATAATATTTTATAATTTTTAATGTTTGTTCTGGTTCATATTTAATCTTTTTTCTTCATCAATTCATTTATTTTACTTATTTCAATGAAATGTTTATATTATTACAATTATTTCAAGTTAAAAATAATCTCAAAATCTAATAAATTGAGGATGATAGATTGTTCTTCAACTTTATATCAATCCCTAATGAGGTCGAACAAATATTCAAGAGAGAATAATATTAAAAACTAATAAAATATTAAGAGCAACTTATTAAGAAATAAACTTTTATTTGTGTATGGATCAAATTGTGTGAGATTTAAAAAGTAAACTTCTTTTTTCTTTGTTAATAATAAGTTGTGATTGGTGGGTAGTGCTGGAACTTAATCATACATTACAATGATTCAAAAGTTGAAGAGTGTATATATTATGAGATGGGTCATAGCTCCATCAAATCATCAAAAATCAAAAGCAGATTCAGTATTTGGACTGCTTTCTCTCTCAAATTTTCAATTATACAACTGTTGTACGTGCCAAATTATGCAAAGTTATGATTCTATTTGACTTATTATTCTATGATATAATATTTTAATGTGTGTTAGAAAAATGTGTTGTTAGCAATTCTTTTGTGAAGATAATTTGAAAAGAAAAATATATAGTAAATTCAATTTTTCTTAGATTTAAGATTCCCTACTAAGATTGTAACAAATTTATGAATTTATAAGAAGTATAAGAACTGAAAAGATAAAAATAAAATCACAATAAAATATTAGAAGGAATCAAAATCATTTTTTCTTAACGTGGTTCAAATCCAAATCTAAATTTATTATACGAGTTTATAATATACAACTGGGTGCAAACGTCATTTTACAAGCTAATATTACAGTATTGAATTAATTTTGAAGTTCATTTCTTAGTATGATACCAAAACTATAAATTAAAATCTATTTTAATTGGGCTTATCGTGTCACTCATTATCTATTCGAATATTGATAAATGATATTTTCATTGTTTTTATTTTGTTTAATTTTATTTTTTATTAGTATTTTTATTATTCTTTTTTTACAATTAAGGTTTTTATTTAATAAACTGGGAAGATATTGATTGTTATTTATGAAAATATTGTACAAATAAATGAAAATTACTGAAAATTATAAGTTTGAGATCCAGTCTACTTTTAGCAAACTCACTCACATCCTATCAAAAGGAGGTTTGTCAGAGTTAAATAAACATGTCATTAAAGCATTGTATATATAGAGCTTATCATTGATCATTCCTAACATACGAATTTAATACTTAATGCAAATTTTTAATAAGAAAATGTCTAAGACATTAGAGTACTTATTAATAAATTTAGATTTATTTGTAAGACATCAAGACTTATTAAATAGTGGTGCGAATATTAGAATAAAAACTAAAAATATATTGTTTAATGTTTCTCATATTGATTTGATGTATGGAATCTAACTTCAATGAATTCTTTACCATATAATAATTTCATAAATTATTGCTTTACTAGTTTTAGATTTATTTATACACATCAACAATTTTCATTTTCTTAAAGTTTTTAGTTTTAATTAGTAATTAAACATATTTTTTTAGTAAGACAAGTCTCTATAGAAAATGATATCGAGACTTATCCTCGTTATTATTTGTACAATTTGATATACTTGTAATTTTGTAACAATCACTTATTAATATTTAGTTTCATGTTCGAGAGATTCGTGAGAATTTGTTAAAAATTCTATACAACTAGAAATAAGAGTTTATAATATACAAATATAAGTCTCTTCTTTTTACAAGTCGGTTTTGTCATATTTAATTAAATTTAAAAAATAAGATTTGATACTTTTAATTGTGATTGTGTGATTAATCAACGAATTGTGAAGAATTGAAAAGGTATAATATGATATGACAGAAGCAGATATACATGTGTGTGAGGAATCAAAGGGACAAGATGGATTGGAGAGAATGATTATGGCATATCTTATAGGAAACAAAATGACTCATTTCATGGCTGAGATGGTGAAAGAAGCACCCAATTGTGTAAATATGAAGGTTTTGCATCCATTTTCAAGTTTCAAATTTGGTTTCAGTGGAATATTTGATTATGAGCACTAACACAGCAAATGTGTTGACACTGAACATGACATATCAATCACAATGCCATTCACACACATAAAGTTAGTTTTCAGCAATTTCCTATTCTTTGATCAAATTAATTTCATGCCAAAGTTTAAGATATTAGTGCTGCTTTATTTATCATGGTTATTTGAATATCTCTATTATTTATATGTGGCTAAAGGTGAAAGAAAAATATATACAAGAAAAGTACTATAGCTAGTTAAAATATTATTTTTTTTTGTAATTTTTTTTTTCTGGTATATTACCTTTTTATTATTTTTACTTGAGTATGAGCTTATAATTTATACATTTCTAAATTTCCGTTGGAAAAACTTTCAATACACGTAATCTATATTATATTTATCTTTTTCAGTTACTTGATATCCATGATGAGAAAAATTTATAAAAAAAAGATTCAATAAAATTAAAACTTAAATCAAACTCATATAAAAAAAATCTAATATTATATATCTTCAACTCAGATCCTTAAATCTTTAATACGGTAACACTTAATTCCAACAAAAATTATTATTTTTTTATTAATACAAAAATTTTCAATTCAAATT
Source organism: Vigna mungo (assembly GCA_036885675.1). Taxonomy (NCBI): domain Eukaryota; kingdom Viridiplantae; phylum Streptophyta; class Magnoliopsida; order Fabales; family Fabaceae; genus Vigna; species Vigna mungo. The sequence continues at coordinate 399,891 of CP144692.1, forward strand.
TAAATCATATCATTTTCACACATAAGAATCAACCAAATGGTTAATTTAAACATTTTCAACCAAAATTTTTACTAAAGTTCTTTAATTTTTATTTTTTTTTTTGCGGAAAAAGGCAAATAGGAGTGTAGCTTAACTCATTGGAACTAGAAAACATTGTAAAACTAGGGCAGTGAGAAGAGAAGTTAATTTTATTTTATGATTTTCATAATGATGTTTGATTAAAATAGCAAGGGTGCATAGTCCTATATTTGCTTTTGAGAATATAATAACATTGTAATCGATTACATTTATTAAAAAATCGTGTTATCGTCATCACCTTGAAATATTGTTCATGAAAGAGAATACTAGATTTTGAGGGTGCTAATAATTTCTAAAATATTCAACAAAACAATGAAAAAGAGAATGGAGAATTATAATAATTAACCCTAAATCTTTGGGATATGTTACTCACGGGGCATGCTTTTGCTAACAAAAGATTCCATAGAAGCTAACACCAAACTCAATATCATAAACAACCCACACACTTACCTAAATTAGGAATAGTATTAATCTCTAATTATGTCCATAAATAATTGACATCGTTGTTTTCGTCATAGTGGGATGGACCTATACCATCTACATAAATAAAAAGTTGAGAAATGAAGATTTTAAGAGGAAGACTTTATAGTATACTATGTATCTAATTCTAAAACTAAAACAATATAATAAAATTTAAAATATAAACTTCAGATGTTCTAATTTTTTGTGTTGAGATTTTATTCAAATAATTTTTAAAAAATGAATTTTACGCCTAACTCAATCTTACAAAACCGATTTATGTGTAATATTATACATTAATATGTGATCCAAAATAGTGAGTGGAACAATATATCTGACAAAGTAGACTTTAAATCTAGTTTAACTCCACAAAATCAACATGTAAATTGATGTTTATATCCACTTATATATTTTAAATTGGTCTTATCTTTAATCGATGTATGACTTTCAACCATATGCGATATTCAATCATATACTATAAATGTGATTAAATATTTTAACAAGTGTAGATTAGCTTTAACTATTTTTTTCTTATCGAAAAAGACAAAGTGCATGGGATTCGAGAAAAAATTGGAACATAACGAAGCACAAAAGATAGGCACACGTAGTTTCAAGTTCCAAAGTTCTTTCTTGAATGTTACTGTTTTCAAAAGGAATAAACATACACGAAAATAGTTTAACAAGTTTAGAAATTGATTAATAGATAATATAAAATATACTTAAATAACTTCTCATGGATCAGTTTGTCTTAGAAAATGTTACATTTTTAGTAAAAAGATGCGAATGTTAATCCTAAATTAAAATTTTATTATTGATGAATGATTTAATTTATGCATGAAATCAGACAATGAAAAAGGAGCATTTTAAAACTTTGGCGCGAACAATCAAGTTGTTAGATTGAACGATAAAGCAATCGTATAAAGGGTCAAAAGAGAGGAGTTCCCTTATGTTTAAAAAAAAGTTAGAATAGATTCAAATTTTGAAAAGAAACACCACATTGCCATTAAGATCAAAATTGATTCAAAAAGAATAGAAAAAAGGGTATGTAGGTACTGAAATTCAAGAATGAAAAAGAAAATCAATAATAACTCTAATACGCTAGAGTTTATTTAGACCAATAAATTACTTTTTTTTTTATCTAAAACTATTCGAGAAAGTAATTTTTTTTAATAAATATTTTTATTTAATGTTTTATATTGTTAAAGACAGAATCCCACTTTACCTAGCAGACTTACCTTTATCTTTTTGAAAAATTATAGTAAAAGTCGTGTAGGAAATTATATATATATATATATATATATATATATATATATATATATATGAGATTTTTATTATATTTTTAAAAGTGTTTCTATATATATTTGTGTTAGGTCGAGAGACTAATATTTCCATCTTTGTCTTTTTGATATCTGAATTTAAGTCCTTCAAGTCTGATATGGGAGAGTGGTACCTGTTAAAGGGACTCTGACGATCGAGTTAGTAACTGACTGATAATATTAAATAGAGAGTGAGTACTCATAACTGGTTCAACTTACTTATCTTTCCGGTTTAGTCCTTTATTTATAAGCTATATGTTGGACCTTAAATTATCATGGATCCACTAAAACTAACTTACCTCCTTCTCGGTCCCTTACTCGGAAATTGTTTCCCTTATCCTAACAATCAATATCTTCAATCATTCCATTATTGTTTTGTTAGATGTTCAGATTATCAGCCCAATAATAATAATTAAATTATTGGCCTAGCCTACCAGTCACAATTTAAGTGTCGGTCCTACTACGATCCAATACCAATAACTTAGACACTGTCCAATTTTAAATTAAATATAATTTTAATGTTTAATCTCCATGTAACTATTCACTTTTCATGTATCCCAGGATACTATGAGTGAGTTTCTCTTCATCTCACTTGCTTACAACATCACTCCCACGTTGCATGTAAAAAAGATACTAATTAATTGTATTTTTCTTAATCATCAACAGCTAAGACCTTTATCTCAACTCTCCTAAAAAGAGAAAGAAACACAAATGTCAAAAATAGTAAATTCAAATTAAAAACTTCTCTTAAGAATACTTATTATTTAATGTCTACTAAAGAGTATTTTTTACTTATATATTCTAAACTCGTCTTCCTTATTACTAATCAATGTAAAACCTCGAATACACTCTCTCACACTAAAGCATATCTCGAGTGTGAGAATAAACATTAATGAATAATTTGATACTGGTTTCATAGCGGGTGAAATCATAAGTCCAACAAATAACAAATCTTTTAATAGTGTGTGATACAATAGGTCAAACCATGATTCTAATATCGCATCAAGAAGTAGACTTTAAATTTAATCAAACTTCATAAAATAATTTGTAAAGTAAAAATTGTATCTATATATATTTTAAACTAACCTTATCATAATTTATTTTATGCGAAATAAAGGTAAAGAAGAAGAGAAAGGTGTTTGACCACAAATTTTGTTTTTGATGCAAACATATAAGAACTATGTTTTAAGTGAAATGGAAGAATGGAAATGATAAAGGTGTGGTTGTAGTTGAATATATGAAAGATGGTTTTGGATGTGATATAATAATGGTGGTGGGACTTAAGCCGCGAAATAAGGAAGCGCCAATGGTAGTTGCACTTAGCAGATAATTAGTGTCATGATGCCTCAACTTTCGTAATTCCAGATAGCCTTACCACATTTTACTTACAATTTTTTCTATCAATAACAATTTTATTTATTTATTTTGGGATAAAATTAAAATAAAAAATCATCATAAAAACCATATTGTCACTGCATTATAAAATTTGAAAAAAAAAACCGTTATTTCAATATTAAATTATATGTTATTAAATTTATTATTATATTTGTATGTGATTTTATAAATATAAATAGAATAAGGAGTGTGATTGTTGTTTTATTAAGAGTGGAAAAGTTCTTCTGCCACGAGTTGACATTTTCGGTCTATGATGATGACCGTAGGACCATTTATTTAATTTATCAAAACTGTTTTATTAAAATCAAATCATATTTAATAGAAATATAATTTTCGAATTATTTTGTCTAAAGTATGCAAATTTAAATCTTGAAGTTAATTTTCTATTATTAATTCTACTAAGCAGAGTAATTCAGAACTAATAATAGGTAATTAGAAATATTAACTAATCAGTTAAATATTAAGGTATTTAAAAATTAAATGTACTTTTAAATATATTATATATATATATATATTACTGAAAATAAATGCGTGTTATTTTTTTATGATAATAAAAAATAATAAAATTATTATTATTATTATTATAAAATTAAATATAAATATATTTTTTTTATAATTTTACTTTAAGTAATTTTTATATATTTTGTAGGTAATTTTTAATTAAAAATATTAAGTTTAGAAAAGGATCAAATTAAAAAATTGTTAAATTTAGATAAATGATGATTTACAAAATTATTTTAATTTTTAAAAAACTATTTAAAGGATGAAACTAAAAATAAATGTGAAAAAAATAATCCTATATATATATATATATATATAAAATAAAAGATATATAACTTTTTTTTTTTTTTAAATGGCAGCTGGATCAACTTTGATCTCATCCTAATTATAGTAGGTCCGCTCACACCCAACACATTGTCACTCTTATTTTCATTAATAAGAAAACGCAAAACAAATATCCAATTTAAAATCAGAACGTGATATAATTATTTTTCTCTTACAACCACACATTCTTTTTTCTATAACTAAACCATTCAATTTTTGGTTCATAATTTAGATTTTAATTTTTAATTTTTCATAATTTTTATTGTAACCTAATGTCACACCCCATTAACTCTTTTTTAGTGTCGTCCACCTGTCACCCTTTCAGCTTCCTAGGATAGTAGTAGGAGACAGGAGCTGCAGCTACATTTAATTCCCTAACCTCGGGAAGCGTCTGGCGGCAAGGAGAATGAAGGACTTCTGGTAGTGGAAGCCATGTGGCAGCTAAAGGATGAACCGACCATCCGGACTGGAGGCCGTATTTAAGGTGGGATTTCAAAATTTTGCCACCTTCTGCATGCAACCTTTCTTCTTCCTCAGAACCCAAGTTTCAGAAAAACCATTTTCTCCTCCTTCTCTCTAAAACTTCAAACTTCTCTCTAGAATTCTGACTACCTCTCCACCTCCGATCACCTTGCTCCTTTCAGATTAAACACTTCTGGTGCCAAGCTCTTTCACTTGCACCGATCGGATTCCCAAGTGGAGCACTTTGGGACGTCTGGACAACCATAGCATAGAACTTTAGAAGCTTAGCTGGAATAGAGGTAAGGGAAGCTTATAAAGTTTAATTTTGACGTTCTGTATGATTGGAATATGTGATTGATTTAAATGCATGTTTGATATCTAAAGTATGTTGCTTGATTTCTCATAAATGGAATATGGTATGTTGTTGTATGAGTTGTATGATAAGTATGAACTATGAATTCTGCACTGATAAGAATATGTATGAAACTTAGAGAAAATGTGAATCTAAGATCGAACGTCATTAGGATCGTTCGATTTTCCCTAAAATGATCGGTCTTGTACTATTGTATCGAAACTTAAATGACTTGCTTATTCAGTCGTAATAATCTATCCATTACAGAACGCTCGGTCTTATACTGAGTGTTCGGCTTTAACGTATTCGGTCATAGACTGATTACCTAGTCTCATGTTAACTATGTTTATTGTAGTAGCGTTCGTTCACATTGAACGTTCGTTTTTATATTGATAATGTGTATTGAAAGTACTCGGTCATAAATCGAGTGCTCGTCCTGAGAAGTACTCGGTCATAAACTGAGTACTCGGTTCCATATTAATTGTCTTTATTATACTGAACGTCCGGTCTTATACTGAACGTTCAGTCTTGAAATGCTTGGTCATACACCAAGTATTCAGCCTCATATAACGTTCAGTCATACACTGAGCGTTCGGTTTATATTGATGATGTTTATTAAAAGTGCTATGTATTATGCCAGTACTTGAAATTTTAAGAACATTTGGCCTTAAACTGTACGTTCGTATTATATAGGTGTTTGGTATTAGACTAACACTTAATTTCTAAAGCATTCAATTTCATATTATTATTATTATTCATTTTAAGAACGTCCGGTCATAAACCAAGCGTTCGGTTTTATACGTACGATATTATGTTTGAGTAATTGGTCATAGACTAAGTACTCGGTTTGATGTAAATTATCCTTCTTGAGAAAAACGTCACTACTAGTTATGATTCGCTATTGAGTATTTGGTACTCCTCTCAACACCCTAACAACTTGGAAGTAATAACGAACGTTGGTTGAATTTGACTAAGTAAGAGAATTCCACTGGAGGAATGTCTCATGAATTTGGTAATGATTGGTAAAGTATGAATGTGGGAATGACTCAGGTGTTGTCCTTGATCCTGATATTCCGTGAGGGCGCTTCCTCAGGTAGAGGGAGGCCACTCATGCGTGGAAATGGCAGGAGGTCCTCGGTTATATGAGTAGATAACCGTTTGAGGACTAACCTCGGGTGGCAGCTGATAAGGAAAACAGTTACTACACCACACCGGGTGCTAGGGACGACCGAGCTACATGTTCATATGTCCAGACAGTGTCTTAGTGGTCGATCATGAGTATAGAATTTTATGTTGCATGATTGATTGGCTTGTATTGTATGTTTACTTGTATGATGAATTGATAAATTAAATTTACATAAGCTTACCCTTATTCTTCGTGTCTTTGTCTATGTTGTCATTCGGTATCTGACCGTTCGGTTGTTCTCTTTCTTGCAATGATCATCCTTTTGGATGTGAGCAGAGGATAGCTTGGAAGATGTTTTGGGGGCTACTTTGAAGGACGCTGTGCAGGTCGAGGAACCCGTGGAGGTCGTGCCCGAACGTTATGCAGGACCGTCCGGTCCTTAGTATAGTTGTTTCGTCTCCTTGTATTTTGTAAAAACGTTCAGTATAAGAATCTTTTTAATTTTGGCCGTTCGGTCAATGTATTGTATTCAAGACCGTTCGATCTTTTAACATGACTATTGTACAGCTTTAAATTTAATGATATTATCCTATCTTTTTCACCTCTATGCTTATTCACTACTGTTCTCCTTTATTATTCTTGTTAACTCCTAAAAATAAATTATAACTTTGGTTATATTTATTGGGATGTTACACCTACTATGTTATTTTTTCAATAAAATACGAGATATAGGTCATTTTATTAAAACTTAAGAACGATGAGCATAATTTTTTAACACGAACGAATTTTGAACGTGTATTTAAAAGTTATAAATGAAGGAGTGCCATTTTGTTAAAATTATAAGATATACGTGTTTTTATTTTAAAATTAGTGAGGAGTGGATTTCACACAACTTACATTGGATGCAATTGTAATTTTGCTAAAAATATAACAAATCAACTAAATATTTTAGTATAAAACTACATTAGAAATATAAAGAAATAACAATGATGATGGTCTGTGTAAATGGGAAGCATTGAGAATCGATTCTCTATCTTATTATAGAATGATGACGATAATTGATTCTCCTTTTCAATATAAAGACATTTGAGTGAAAGAGAGTGGTATCCTAGGATTGGAGATAGAAGATGATGAATTAATGTTAGAATTTTGTGATATAATTTGAGGACAAGATCAAAATGTCGATGATAGTAGCTCTAATAATTATATACTATTCAAGTTGAATTTCTAATGGGATTCATTTTTGTATTCACTCTTCAACATACACATTCTTATCAAACCAGAGGCGCAAATAAAGGCTTTCTACTCTTTGTCTTTTCATCATGTTTTAGCTTCTTTTTTTCTCACAGATATAAATATCTAAGTGAAATAAAATTTTATATAATTTTAAATAACTTATATACACATTAAAAATATACAAGTTAGATAAAATAACTTCAGTAGAGTTAATTTAATTTATACTTTTCTCCAAAAGTGTATTGGAAAAATCTATGATAGAAAAAATAAAAATAAAACTTTAAGAATTTACACAGACAACACATTCAGTTTTCGTGTGAAATTGCATAGGCTTTATGGGCTTTAACTCGTTAGGATTTCAAGCTTTCTTTTCGCACTCCCCATATTTGATAACTATAAGCCCTTGTTATTCTCTTTTTTTAAGAAAAAAGTACTCCTTTTTTAAATATTCTCTGATTTGTGATGATTCATGTTTATGCGTTGAAGCTAAATAAAGCTATTTCTACAAGATTTGTGTGATAGAACATATGATATAACTCCTAGGAGAGGAGCTAAGAGTATGCTTTTCATTTGTAAGTGAAATTCCTATTTTTTATAATTTCAAGATGAAAACAGTAGCTTGTTTGAAGCTAAAATGGTTCCGTGTTAATGATTTTGAAATAATGTGTTGCAATATTTAAAATATAAAAAAGTAATTATTTAATGACATTTTTATTCGACTCAATTAAAATTAAAAATAAAATATTCTTAAAACATTTTTTAACACTTCTCATTGTTTTAGGAAATGTAGAATTCTTCCTTGTTTTAGGAACTATAAAAGTCCATGAAAGGTCTACCTGATTTTAGTAAAAAGTCTGGGAATCCTGAACTGTGAATTCCAACATAATCTTTCTTGATAGCTTCGGTGTTGATTTTATTAGCACCTTTAGGCTCCTTCTCTTCTTCGTCTTCATAGTCAAGAAGGTCCTCCTTATACATCTCGTTCCAATAACATACTAAATTGTTTTCTGGTTCGTCCATGGTTATCCCGATCATGACCCTTCCCACATGGTCACCTATTATTATATGAACCTGCTGAGGAGCATTGTAGCTGGAAGGGGGAACCAAATACATCATTTTGAAGGGGCATGTCCTCAACCCTATCGACCTTACTAGTGAAAGAAATTGTTTTGCCTCCATGGCAAATCAATGCCACATTGAGAAGGATCAATACCAAAGTTGCAGCCATTGCTACAAAATAAGAGAAACTCTTTGAACCCAACATATGATGAGGATGTCTTAACTTCTTGTGCTAGATTTTTGTCACATTTTCCTTGAGTGAGAAAACAATTTGCTCCTCCTCCAATGGTTTTAGAACAAAGCTTTTCTCTTTCATTTTCACCTTGAACATATCTTGACTTTGTTTTCAAGAATAACTCTAAATCCTCCTCTTTCAATCAGTTGACCAACACTTAACAAATTTTGGTCAATTTTTGGAACGAGAAGAACGTTTGGAATAAATTTTGTGTCCCTTTCCTTTAACTAAGATATAATCACCATTGTCTATTCTAACTTTGGTGACATTGGTTGGCCTCATATCTCTAAAGAATGCCTTATCAAAGGTCATGTATGGTTAGTACAACCACTATTAATCAGCCAACTGTTGAAAAACAGGTTGCAACAAAAAGTTGACCTTTTTCCTCTTCATTTGCAATTTGAGCATCTTCTTCCTGTTGCTGATTTTGGTTCTGACAACACCTTCTTTATTTGGTTGTTGGTTCCTTTTTTTTTCCAATGTCCAAATTTGATAATTTTCACCATCAAAGGCTGATGGTGCTATTGTTGAAAAATTTGAATCTCAATTTTTCTCGTCGACTTTTAATACCAATAGTTGATTTTTAGAATCAAAATAATAGCACTTGATTTATTATTGATAATAAAATAATGAGAAACGTTGCAATATTTAAAACTTAAAAAATAACTACCTACTAATATTTTTATACTAATTTTAATCCACTACTCCAACCCATAATTAAAAAATTAACTAAATATTAAATATAAAAAAGACTTTAACTCAATTAAAACATTTTCTTAACATAATAATGATTACAACTGAAACAATGATAAAAAGAAAATTTGTGTTTTTTCTTCGTTATGAGAATGGAAAGTTTGTCATAGAGTTGAATCTGGAATTTTGTAGCGAATAAACCGGCAAAAGCTTCGAGGTAACAACAACATTTTTAATAATCACAAACATTGACATTCTTAAAAAAACATCCTAACTTACTATCAAATATTAATTAATAAAATTTTACTTTATACAACACAATATTTTATTTACTACATATACATACAAATGTTTACTATATAATTTATCTAACCTGTAGACTTATGTGATAAATTTATAAACTCAACTAAACAGTTTTATCCTTTCAGGAGAATGTTAGTCCATAAGAAATTAACAAAAAAAAACAAAAGTTTAGTTAAAAAAATCATAAAATCAATTATTACTAATCAGATTCACTTCATTTTATATGGTTATTTAATCAACTTTAAAAAAAAAAATCAGATTCACTTCATTCTCAAGTAGCATTAATATCAATTCAATAATGTAAATTCCCTATTCACTAGTGCAAAAATTGTTAATTTGGGTTTTTAATGTCACTTTCACAATCGACGTCTAAACGGGTGACGTCTATGGGACATCGAAATTCGTCAGAACCGACGTCCATATAAACGTCAGTTAAAGATATCCACCGACATCTACATAGACGTCTGCTTATACTCACACCGACGTCTAATTACTCTATATAGACGTCCACCTAAGATTAAACCGACGTCAATATGAATATATAAAGAGGTTTAAAATGATCCTAACCGACGTCTATGTTGTTATAGACGTCGGACACGACATTAACCGATTTGTGTTTTAGTGCAGTTTTGATCCAGGCTTTCGGTAGCATTGTGTAACACTCTCCTCTCGCTAGTTTCTCCACAAAAAGAGCTTGCGTCTTTTGAATCTTCTAGTCCTTTCAACCCAAAACCGAACCTGGGTCCATGGCTACTTCCAATTATTCAACCGCAACAGAAAAAAAATTACGGTGTCGAGAAGTAGACAAGGACCCCAAGTTCCATTTTGGGTCGGAAGAACTAGAAAACTCAAAAGATCGCATTCTTTTAGTGAGGAAACTAGCAAAGGGAGAATGTTGCACTATGTTACCAAAAGAGTGGATCAAAACTGCACTAAAACATAACACAAAAAAGGCAAATTTTAATAAGTTGAACGACAAGATAATCGATAAAAAACTAAAGAAAGTTTAAACGGTAAGCATAAGAAAAACCACGCACCTGGGATGAAGAGAGAAAAAGGAGAGGACGAAGACAATGACGTTATGAGAAAATACAATGCAATGCCAGAAGAGATAAAAAGTAGAGGTGCGCAAGGGAGTAAAAGAAGAGGAGAAGCATAGAAAAAGGAGAAGAGATGAAGATGCGATCAGAAACTGAGTGGTTAGAAGGGCTGCGGTTTATTTAAAATGAAATTGGGCGTCGGTTCGCAACCGACGTCAGTGTTTGATCGGGATCCGACGTCTATTCTTCTTAAAGAAGCTGAAAAGATTGATGCTTGATTTCCTGTCAGGGTAGTTCATGTCGGTGCCCCTTCTAGTCAAGGTCTAAAACCCTCGAATTTGGTGAAAATAATCAATTACTTCAATTTATACGTCAGTTTACGCTCAGAACGACGTCTAAATGGAAGGATTTTTGTCTTCCCGCCTTCCAGATAGGCCTTAGACGTCGCCGTTTGACTACGTGACGTCTAAGCGCCTGGGAAGTTGGTGAACAACATTAATTGCAGCCCAGTCGACGTCGCTTGTTCAAGGGATCTGACGTCTATGCCACGTCTAAAGCTGAACCGTTTGACGTTTGATTTCCTGTCAGAGCCTGGAACGTCGGTGCCCTTTTCTAGACGACGTCGAATTGTCTGTCTTATCACATACCTCAGGCAATCTGAGGTCGGTTTGAGGCAGGTGCGACGTCTATGATATCATAGACGTCGCCTAGCATCGAAACGGACGTCTAGTTTACCAATATATTTATGATAATGCCACCGTGCAATAATAGAAAAACCGACGTCTGATGGGTGACGTTAAACAACATTTTTCCACTAGTGATTTGATAACAATATAAACATGATGTAGAAAAAAGAAATATATATTTATATACAACATAAAATAAAATAAAAACAAATATATTTTGATACACTCACTTTCTTAATTATTATAAAAATAATGTCAAATAAATATAAATTGTCAACCTATTGTTCTAAAATAAAATCTATGAAACCTACAGGGCTGAATTTCTATACTATATATATTATGTAAAAGAAGTATGTGATTATAAAAAATAAAATTAGATATAAGGTTTAAGGTTTCAAAAAAGGATGGACATAGCCGCATGAAGAATCCTTATAAGGACCTTGTTGATTCTCTATCAAAATCAATTCACCCAAAACATCTTCATCTTGAGGTTTTTTCTGGTCGGATGTTTCTCTGGAATTTCCCAGATTCAACTCCCCTTGCATGGGAAAATCATCTTGCGAAACCTTTGGTGGATAAAACATAGTTTCCAAATACCCATTGCTACGTGGAGAACGTGGTTGATGATACCGGATAGTCTCAGCCTCATAATTCTCTCTCAAGCTCATTGACTCAGCAAATGGCAAGTCATCACATGATAGTGGCAATGGAGGCAGCTCTGCATAGTCATCACATGATGGTGGTAATGGAGGCAGCTCTGCATAGTCATTACATGATGGTAGGAATGGAGGCAGCTCTGCATAGTCATCACATGATGGTGGCCATGGAGGCAGCTCTGCATAATCGTCATACATCCAACCTCTCGGTAACCTATCACTGCATTTCTCAGTTACTAAAACTTGTTATTTTGAGATGAAGAAGATTGCAATTCAACTAAAGAAATGTTACAACTTACAAATCATGAAGTTCCTGAAAAATTGGTTGTGCATAGAGTGGTTGATTTTGAGAGTTATTAGAATTGTTGAACACACAAGATGATGTACATGCTTCAGGTAGTTGTACATCATACATTTGCTTTTCTTCAGGTTTCACAGAGAGATTCATGTTTTCACGTACAATAGAAATTGGTGGTACAAGGAGTGGTTGATTTTGAGTGAGCATCGCATGTTCAGATGATGTACCTACTACTTCTGAGTCACGATGAGTGTAGGTAATTAGACTGGTTTCTGGGTTGTGAGCATCATGCACAGGTTGTATGCCATCTGGGTAGACTCCTAAGCCAATTCGTTTCCTTTTCTTTAATCTAGTATTCCAGAAGTTCTTGATTTCATTGTCTGTTCGTCCAGGCAACTAAACCAAAACATGGAAGAGCATAACATAATAATTAACATGTGTGTGAGTAACTCTTGATCAATATATGAGTGCTTTTGAAAGAAAATATGTGAAGTAAAAGAGCATATTAATTCATACGTCCTGTGTCATTTTGGCCCATTTATTTCCCATCTTCGCATGTAACTCAATGACTTTGTTTTGTTCTTCTTTGGTGAATGCACCTCTCCTCAGATCTGGTCTTAGATGATTTGTCCACCTTAAACGACAACTTTTCCCACAACGAAGTAGTCCAGTCCTTTGCTTCACTATGTTCCAATTTCCTGGTCCATGTTGTGTCACGTATGCTGCCAGTATTGCATCTTCTTCTTCTGTCCATTGCCCTTTCCTTAGATTATTTCCCTCATTCTCATTACTTTTATGCTCCAGTGAGGACGAAGACATTGTTGCTATAAAGTAATAATGAAATCAAAGTTAGTGAATAATAATATAATACATGGTAAAATAGAAATCACCATTTGTAATAATATTATAATAATTTTTAGGGTTATTATTATATTCTTAATATTTAATATATATTAGAAAGGTTGTCAAATTCGTCGTCGACTCTTTTTATAAAAAAACATTATATGAATAATATCTTAGACTACAAAATTATATAATTTAAAATAAATAAAATTTATAAATATATTTTTTATAGAAATATTGTAAAACATAAATATTTAAATTAGTATAATTAATTTTGATTTATATTATAAGTTTTTCCATTAGAAAAGTTCGTAAAATAGATTTTACTGGAGTTTATCAATTTTACTATCGATTCTACCGAATTTATTTAAAAAACAAATTTATCTCCGAGTTAATTTAAAAGCTAAATCTAAACGTAATCTCATCCGAATTAATAAATTATCGAGAGTTTGATAACGATGTATATTAGTGTATCTATACATAACCAAGTAGTTCAACCTATATGATCACTAACACTAGTTTCTGATACTGTTTGAAATCTTGCAGCTTTGAACTGTAAAAAACAATTTGTTCAATACATTCAAAAACTCTCAACCTTGTAAATCATGGCACAGCAACATGCAAGAACTACATTTGCATGATGTAACTTGGAATCAAACAGATAAATCTAATGAAAAGTTTCAAAACAAATATGCATAGAATGTACTTAGTTACTATAAAGCAAAAACAAATGAAGTTAAAGAAAAAACCTCTAAAAAAGTAGGAGAAAGGTTGCTTCCATGATTGCAGTAATCATAATGAAAATCGTCGTAGATAAGTTTTTACTATTCAAATTTATTGTGTAGAGTAGGTTATTAATTATGAAGAAGATGTTGTATTTATAGGAGTAACACTATCTGAATTTGCTATATCTTCCCTTATCAATTAATATTATTATTATAATAATAACTGCTATCAATTAATATTATCGTAATAATAACTGATATCAATTAATATTATCATAATATATAATAACTGCTATCTGTATCTTCAATCAGTTTCAATATCAATATTGATATTATATTAATATAACAAGATAATTAAATTTAAGTATAATAATATAAAAATATTTAAATTTTAAATTGTAAACTAGTTATATTTTAAATGATCTAATAAACTTTTATCTCTTCTTAAAAGAAAATTTAAACAAAATTATAAGAACTAAATTTTTTATCTAGTGGTTTAGTTGGTTAAGATTTATTAATAAAATCTTCCCAAAATATTCAAATCCTTTTGTGGTTAAGATTTTTTAAAATCAAATTCTGAAAAAGAGATAAATGTCAAGATAAATTATATAATTCTTTATATATATATATATATATATATATATATATATATATATATATATATATATATATATATATGGTAATACAATAACGCGTCTACATGTGAGTTACATTTATTTGACACGGTAAGATGTCAGTCAATCAGTTTTTAAATTGTGTAATTTGATTGGTTAAAAAAATTTATCAATAAAACTCATTGCGTATCACTTGAATATTAAAAGTAAAAAAGCGTGTCAAATATAATTATTCACACAAATAATAATGATTACGTACTAAAATTGATAAGTGAGAAAATAGAAATATAAAATATTTACACAAAAAATATAGATAGTTATACGTGTACAAAAGGTGTTATAAAGCAATGTTTGTAATTTTTTTAAAATTCTAAAAAATAATATGAATCAAGTGATTAAAAATTAAAAAAAATACTTTATTTATTTATTTTATTTAGTCACCGTAAGAAATGTTAAAATAATTAAAAGTTAAATACAACGAAAACAATTAAGGACACCGAATTTTATATTTTAGAAAAAATAGTTATATTTAAAGATAATTTTGAAAAAAAAGTTATATATACTATTAGTTTTAATCATTTAAAAATATTGATATTCTCAACTTTTATTAAATATTATTATTCTTTCCTATGTAAGTTATATATACTATTAGTTTTAATCATTTAAAAATATTGATATTCTCAACTTTTATTAAATAAATTTTACTAATATTTATCAGTGCAACAAAAGAGATTAATGTATTTATTGATATGATAAAACTATTCCAATATCATGTTTATAAGTATTCCTAATAATTATACAAAATTAAAATTATATAAATAATTATATTTATTGTTATGCATTTTAAAATATTAATTACATTGATAGTAATTTATTGAATCGTTAATGAAAAATATATTTCAAGAAAACATGAACCATATAATTCTTTAAAAATTATGTAACAGGACGCCTTTAACCCAAATAATTAATCTCTTTTATAAATGAAAAAGTTGGTTTGGCTAAGTGAAAAAATATTTCTATGACGACTTATTATGACTGATAAAAATTATATATCATAATAGATTGATGGGTAACAAAATGATAAAAAAATAAGACATATTATAACGTAGTTTTATAAATAAGTTATAATATGAAACATAGTGACAAACTTGTAAATAAGTTTAAGACATATTATAATGTAGTTTTGTTTATCAGTTATAATATGAAATGTGGTGGCAAACTTGTAAGGCTTAATACCTCTTTTAGTCCCTTGTTAAAGGGGAATGTTCAAGTTCGTCCTACCTTTTTTGAAAAGTTTAATGTGGTCCCAACTTGTGAAAAAATGTACAATTAAATCTTTTTTGTCACGGCGTTAAATATTTAATGATCTGCTAACAGTGTGGACTGATCTATTTGTTGAGGTTCATAACGTGGATGCCTAAGAACTAATTATTATTAAAATTAACGTGGCAGTGGTTAAAAAATTTTGAGTTAGGGTTTGGGTTGCAGAAATCGCGATTTGGGGTTAGATTCGTTTCCCGGTCAACAATGACATCAAAACATAACACTTCATCCACGGGGTTCGCATTTGCCGGAACTTTTCGATCAAGGAACTTTGCTAAGTCCCGGTTGAAAGTGTCATCCGGACAACGAAGAAGATTGTATGCCAACTTAAAATTTGAGATCAGAACCCACATATTCAGCAGAACCACCATCTACACCAATTTTATTTCAATTTTTTAAAAAATGAAATAAAAGGATAATGATAATAAGAAGAAGAAAATAATTTAAACCGAGGATAATTAGAAACAGAGAATAAATCCAATAAATCCCATAATTTTGGGAAAACCGATGAATCCAACTTTCCAAATCAGCACATTGAATGACAAACCCTAAATAGTGAAAATAAAAAGGACTGCATACAGTAGAAAGAAAAAGAAAAACAGAACAAAAGAAAAAAGAAAGAGAAATAATCAAAAGCGAAAGAAGAAAGGTTGACATCAAGAAAGAAGGTAGGGTTGAAGAATTGGAAATTGTATGAGAAAAAAATGGAATCGAAAAGATAACAGAGAGAAGGGGCATACCTTAGAATCGAAAAGATAACTCGGAATTTTTTAACATCTGCCACGTTAACTTTAATAATAATCACATATTTACCCTTAGTCAGCCACGTTGCGCAGATCAGTTCACGCTGTCAGTTGGATCGTTAAATATTTAACGCTGTGACAAAAAAGGATTCAATTGTACATTTTTTTCACAAGTTGGGACCACATTGAACTTTTCAAAAAAGGTAGGACGAACTTGAACATTCCCCCTCTAACGAGGGACCAAAAGAGGTATTAAGCCAACTTGTAAATAAGTTCAAAATCTATTATTACCTAGATATATGCACCTGTTGGAATATCTTGATGTATTATGACAGATATTTAGAAATCGTTATTATATTTCTTCCTCTCTAATTTTTCACATTTCCCTCTAGCTATCTCTAATTTCATTTCATGTTCCCTCTCACGGTCATTCCTCTCTTCTGCTCTTCGTCTCTAAACCCTTGCGATTTAGAACACTCCAAGAAGACTTCTTTGCGCCTATGTTTTTCTCGGCTCCGAGAACACTCCTCATAAGCTTTCATTTCTACTCCATTTTTCCCATTCACTCATAAACATTGCTCCACTCACACAAAACTCACTTAAAAACCAAAAACCTGCATCCAATCTCTTCTCATCATCACGCACACATAGCACACAGTTCCGGCGACATTCCGGCAACGCCCAACCATTAACGGCGTATTCGATTGAGACTTTGTCGTGGCCACCACCGTCGCGCGTCTGCTGTTGGACATTCTTCTTCTACAGTAGCCGCCACAAGCACCTTCATGTTGCTCAACGCCTAGGGTTCGAACTGCAGTGCATTTGCCCTGCTCGGATCCGCCTCCGCTCTTCTCCACCCTTCGCTGCTAGATTTCGCCCTTTGTCACTGCTCGACTCTTGCATTGAATTAGGAATTGCAGTGAAGGTGGTCCTGAACTTAACCTATTTTTGCTAATTTAAAAAATCACTTGTGTTTTGTTTTGATTTTAGTATAAGAGATGTATCTAGCCTGAACCAATTGTATATAGCTCACAAGATAAATGGACAACGAACTTGAAAAGAATTCTTGACTGGTCTCCGTTCACATCAAAGGAGGAGCTCATTCTTCAGGTTCATTGCAATTTTATTTTATCTTGAAAAAAAAATTATTGTTTAGTAATTGATTATAAGTAAATATTTTTTAATACTGTTATTTTGATTTTGGGTAATATTTCAAGTTGTTGTTTGCATGTAGAAAATAGCTTATCCTTGGGTAATTTTTAAAGATTCATTGTCTATGAACTCATTAATTATGAACTCATTGACTGTTGTGGAACTGTTCTTCTGATGGGAAAGCTTCATCAAATGCAAAAATTACAGTGGAGTGTTCGATGTCATTTGGATTGAATAGTAAAAAACAAAACAGCTAAGAAAAAGAAAACATGAATCACAAAGCTTTTGATAGGTCTATTAGTTGAGGGACTTGTTTAGTGAGTTAGTTAGGTAAATTGGTTGAGAAATAGGACATGATGCCTAAATAGGAAGAGCGGTCGAGAGGAGGAGTTAGTATGGGCGTTATGTTTATAATTGTTATAGCTTGTTAATATCAACAATTAGTTGATATGTGAAATTATATACATTTGTGGGATATTTTATTTTTTAGGGTTTCATAAATAAAATAATAAATTAAAAAAATAAAATTAGGTAGATGGGTTGGTGGGCCAACCCGGCTCACCACGGGTTCAATCCGCATGAGCCAGGTTTAAATGAGCTGGGTTGAAATCTGACTCGCATATAGGTGGGTTGTATTTTTCAAACCCAACCCGACCCGAACCCGTGACGGCCGAGTTGGCCTGCGGGTTGTGACTCATTTTGACGGCTCTACTTCATACGACTTCATTTTTTTTTGTCAAAAATGGTTTGGTAATCAATTACAAGTATATGGTAATCAATTACCATGTCTTAAAGTCGTTTTTGGGGTGCACTACTTCAACACTGGTCAAATGAACAGTGTGAAGTCGTGCAGGGGGCACGACTTCTTCATTAGAAGTCGTTTGGACCCCCTACGACTTCCCTATTCTCGTAATTATTTTTTTTTGCCTATTCTCATAATATCTCCCTCATTTTTGCCTACTATGGTGCAAAAACCTCGCTCTCCTTGTCGACCTCCCTGTTGCCTAGTTCGGCTCCGCCGACGCCCAGGCCGAGCCCCTCAAGCGCCTCCTATCGCCGCCTCCAATGGCCTCTTCACGATCCTCAACGGTTTTCACCTCCGTAGCATTACGCGCCGCCACCGTACATGCCTTTCCATAGAGCCGTCAAAATGGGTCACAACCCGCGGGCCAACCCGGCCCGTCACGGGTTCGGGCCGGGTTGGGTTGGAAAAATACAACCCACTTATATGCGGGTCAGATTTCAACCCGGTTCATTTAGACCCGGCTCATGCGGGTTGAACCCGTGGTGAGTCGGGTTGGCCCACCAACCCACCTACCTAATTTTATTTTTTTAATTTATTATTTTATTTATGAAACCCTGAAAAGTAAAATACTCTCTTCACCTCAATGTGTATACCAAAAAAGTAACATCTGCTCTCACAAAGTGTTTGCTCTCATTTGACGGTGCTCTCACCCTCACTTAACTGAAATTCTTCAAGGAGCAGGTAAAACACCCTTCATTTTTTCTTCTCTTTTCTCCACATTTTTGTTTTCTCACTTCTCTTTCTTTTTTTTTCAAAAACCCTATAATGACAAAAATAGGGGTTCGCGAATTTGTTTTTTGTTCTGGGGGATTTGAAGACATGGAATGATTTTTTCATGTTCTGTCATGCTTATATCAGATTTTTTTAATTTTATTTAAACAATTTGAATATACATTATTTGAACAAGCTCTTTTTGATATATTTGAATTTGGAAAATTATGTTACAGATTAAACTATTAATTTTTTGTTGATGTTGTTGAGAACTGGTTCTCTTTTTTTTTACTAATATTTTTTTTATTGATTGTCGGAATTGTTCTAATATTAGGAAAATATTTATTAGTGAATTTGGAGACAACAAGAACAAGGATCAAGGGTTACAACAATTGATGTGATAAACTACATTCAGGTTGGTTTCACATATCCTATTTTTGCATATAATATAGTATTGTTGTGCTTTGTGCATGCTTGTGCGGTTGAGATTGAAGATTGTTCTGTAGCAAACAAACAAAGATAATGACAGAAAGTTTGTATTCTTTTTATTTAAAAACAAATTAAATGGGCTAGTGAGTCAACCCGTTTACCCACCAACCCGTGGTGGGTCGGGCCGGGTTCAAGTTTTTCTGGCTCGCTAATAAATGAGCCGGGTTGGGTTGACTCACTAAATGACCAACCCGTGATGGGCCGGGCCGGGTCGAGCCGGATTACCCGTTTTGACAGCTTTACCTTTCCATCATCACCAGTACGCGCCCAGCACGTCCCGCACCAGCAACATCAGAACGGGTCTAGCGGCAAGAACAAAACTATCTTGATAGGTGATCTGCATCACTATGAACGAAAACTATCTCTATTGCTGTTTTGCCTCCATCGGCAAGATTTCCCCTATCGTAATAAGCAAACTGGCCTATCAAAGGGTTACGGATTTTTCCAATTCTATTCGAAACTTACTGAGTAAGTTTTGCAAAATTATCTCACGGAAGTGGATATCCGTCACGTTACGGATACAGACCTCCGTTTAAGAAATAAACGAATATTCACTTCCGTCAATGTAAGGTAAAAAAAGAAAGAGGAGGTACAGGAAGTAGTAGGTGGAGGTGTAGGGAGTAACTCCCAAATAAAATTGAGTGCAATAGGTAAAGATCCGTTCAACAGATGTACGAATTTATGGCCCAGCAACACGCAAAAAAACGAACAGGTATTATAATGGGGGAGTTACTCTTTCTACCTCCCCACTTGCTTCTGCTACCTCTCCAATTTTTCCCATCTTTTTTTTAATTACAAAAGTATCCTTTTTTTTTACTTTTTTTACCCTTTTTATATTTTTATTTTTAACATTATTTATCAAATCCTAAATATTTTCCCTTTATTCTCTTCACACTCCACCCCCCAAAACATTTTTTAGAGGTTAATGTGGTGGCTGTCAGTCTCTTTTCCTCGCTTTGACTCCAAACCCATCATCGTTTCAACCAATCCTCTCACCCCACTGCATAAATTTCGAAACTTTTTCGCGGCTTCCCCAACATTTCGAGACAACATCATTTCCTCTGTTCCGAACAAATCCACATGGCAATAGAAGTGTGCTCCGAGATATCCAGCACGGGAATCAGCCCTCGAATCTCCTTCTCCCACGATCTGAAGAACACGGAAGATGCATTCGTTCGTGTCGAAGATCGCCACTGTGCCTCTTGGACTCGAGCTCTGACTTCGTCTTCTACATCACCAATAGCTTACCTCAACATCTCTCTTCCGCCAATGAGCTCTTCTCTAATGGCAAGATTGTCCCGACGGAGATCAAAAGCTTTCCCAAAAAACCTTCACATCCTCCTCGATCTCAACCTGCTACCACGAAAAAGATTCAAAGAAAGAGGCTCAAGGAGTTCTTGTCTGGTTCCTCTGACGAAGCAGAGAACGAAGAAGAAAAACCATCATCCAAGTATTCGCAAACGGATGCTGACATCCGCAAACGGATCTCTATATTCGTTTAAAGATTTCCAGATTTCCATATTGTATACGGAGTGAATTTTAACCTTAAAAATGAAAGGATAAATTAGGAATAAAAAATATAGAATGAGGGGCAGAAAAGGAAAGGGGAGGTGCAGGAAGAAAATGGGGAGGTGCAGGGAGTAACGCCCTTATAATAATGGGGGTGCACAAAATAAATGGATGCAGCCCAACAAATAACATAAAAGGTGGAGGATGAAAAAAATAGGAGTACACCAAGCAAGGAGTGTGGCCCAAGTTTGCCGCACTCGATCTCCTTCTTCTTCACTCACGAAGGTAGCCATTCCTCCTCCATTAAGACCTCCATCTCCTATTTTTTCGGTAAAACGATTTTCAACTACAATTTACTTTTTTTTATTCTTTTTAAAATTTAATCATGTCAATGTTTTAGAAGTAGAAGAAGTTATGCACAAGCGAAGAAGTTAAACAAGCAACTCACACAAATACATGTAAAATGAATTAATGATGTGCACTATAATTTATACAATTTTAAATATTAAATTAAATCATAATTATCTTATAAACAATATACTATCATAAATAAAAAAATGTACTTTTATGGTATTAATTGTTATCTCACATATTTTACTACTAACTTAGACATCAATATGTATTTTGCAAGCATACTATTCATGCTACGTATTTTTATATTATTTTAAATAAATGTCTAAATTTTTCCCAAATTTTAATTAAATTCAAAAAAGTTAAATAAAAATAATAAGCACATGTTTAGAGATTTAAAAAATTCGAGAGACTTATATTTTCTTTGATGCTAGAGATTGACAAGCATGATACGAAGTAAATTATTGACGGAAAAACATACGAAGTAAATAATTTATTGACTATAAATAAAATAAATTCAGCAATGTCGATAAATAAATATATAATTTATTTATTGTTTATTGTTTAAAAAATAATTTAATTTCCTTTCGTTGTTCTTGTTCATGGAGGTGAGTATTAACAGCAGAGCGGCATAGAAGAGAGTGAGACACAGAGAGAGAGGAAGAAAACCTAGAAATCGCGTTTTTGACTTAAGAGAGTGTCCCAAATTGTGAAACCCTAACACAGGAACGCAATCTGGAAGATGAGCATTCGAAGGTTGAGTAGCGAAGAATCGCAAGCGCTTTACTCTTTACTCAGAGCGGAGCAGCGTCCATTCCATGAGATCCTCTCGCAATTCAACTCCTCAATCCCTTCCTCTCGTCATTTCACTATCTCTTCCTATCTCCTCATCCTGTTACAGGTAACAAATCCCTTTTATTCTCGCCCTTTTTCAATCCTCACTCGCAATTCAAATTTCTAGGGTTTATCTATCAGAAATCTTGTACATAATCTGGCACTGATTCGAAACTCATTCTTGCATGTCAGCGTTTTGGGGGATTTTTTGTTTACTCCTTTTAAATTGTTAGGATGATTAGTTGGAAAATGTGTTTAATTAAATTAATGGGTTTGGTTTTCATTTTTTCTAAGGGGGATTTGTGTTTTAATTTTTGTTCGACACAGCTTTACGGGAGTGGTTTTGAAGGTTGTCTAATTGGAATCTTTTGTGAGCAGGACAACAAGGTTCTCACCACCGCTGAGAGGTTAATAGCTTTTTCTCTGCTTCTTGAGGCTTATTCATCCCAGAAACCTGCTTCAAATCCCTTCATAAGCTTTGTTGTCAACGTAAGCAGTTATTGATGTTATTGATGTTGTTGATGTTTTTGTCTTGTGAACTTTTTTGTATGGGTACACTATATGGTTTGTCTAATTCTCTGAAGATTGGGCCAGATTTTGAATGCAAGAGAAGGATGATATGGTTGTTTAACACATGAAATGGTGACCATAAGAAGGATGAGCTGGCACCTTGAATAAGGTTTTATCATTGAATTAGTTGATATATCGTCAACGATATGTGAGGGGATACATTGCCCAGAGGAATGGAAAAACTGATTTTATACCCGCATCTTTACTGCATTGCACTTAAGAGGCCGTGACCGAAATCTGACACACATATGGAAAGATAACATTTTTATTGCGGATTGATATTCAACTGTTCACCGATTCTCAAATCTGAAGTTGTGACAGAGTATAACTAACTATATTTCCTCTAAATTAGAATTATGTTGTTAACGAACATGCTACCCAGAAAAAGAGTTAACCAACGTTCATCCATAAACTTGAGTTTGTGGAAATTGAATTTGAACTGAGTTTATCGTAAGTGATGGTGATTTTTTGTGAATTAAACAATTTTGTCACTATGTGCCGAAAAATGTTTGAGTTCGTGCCAAATTGATATGGTTTTAAGAGAATAAAGAGAAACCTGAGAAAATATATTATTGATATAGTTTGAGAGGTACAAATGATCGTTTTTTTAGGATACTATAGTTTCTTAGATCTAACCAACTGTTAGTTATTTACAACAGAATAATAACAGGAAATGACTGTCTAACAAGTACAGCTCTTACTGACATGTGCATTATGCTATACAGTATAATAGTTTTTGATTTGAAGTTAAACTAGCTAGTGGACAACCATGTGAGTTAGATATGTGGATGAATGGAAGATAATCCAGATGTCCAATTGGAGGTGAGAGGAAGAGCTAAGAGAGCAATAAGATAAACCATTAAAAGGAAAACCTTAAAAGTGGTGTTATTTGAATCTGGATATTAACAGGGCTGGGTAGTGTTAGATTAGATGATTACTTGGTTTATGTAGCTTAGCTTGCCTGCTGAAATACATTGAATGTTGTTAAGATTTCTCTTTAGACAATTCCAATTTGGAACCTGTAGTGAAAATCTTAGCCTAAACAAGTATGCAAGGTTAATGATAAGCAATTGGAATCGTATCATATTTCTTCTCTATACAAGTAATAAGTTAGATTTTACTTTTTTTCTCTACATTTTTTGTTATCGTGTTATATTACTGTTGAGGTTAGGATAATTTCTTGGTTACAGGCTTCCTGTGATGAAGGGTCAGAAAAAGTTGAGAGGGCATTTATTCTGCAGCTACTCGGTTTTGATAGCTCCAATAATGGGAAAGAGGTTATAATCTGTTTGTTTTCGCCTTAACAATTGTCACATATATAGTTCAGTCTTTTATTTATTACATGATGGTGTTTGTGTTCAACGTCATTCCTATTTTATACAGTTAAACTTCATTCTTGTTGCCTATTTGCAATTATTCTGAGTTTATAGTCTGGGAAAGAGCATATTTCTAGATATTGTTGTTAGTCTTGTGCAAGTTTTGATGTTATAGGCACTATACAAAAGTCAGTGTGGAATAAGCAGATCAATAATTTAAAGGTGTTCTTTTTATTTGTAATTTTGTTGAAATTTAGCTGGAAAAGGGAAATTTTAGTAAGAAGTAGTATGATATAGGAAATAATTTTTTAAGGGAGTTTATTTGAGTGGTTTCTGGTTCATATTATTATTAATAGATACTGCTGATATGATTATTTCAATCTTTTTTTTCTTTCAGCCGACATATTTGTCTGTTGGAGTTCTAACCCTCCTATGTTGCATTTACCTTTTCTCCTCAAATTTCCTTGAAAAAAATATATCTTCTTTTTGGTCATTAAATTTGTTTTATATTGGAAAAATTGTGAATGGAATGTTATATGTTGATTAAACATGTTGCTAACGCATTTTTTTTGTTTTTAGATTCTGTCACCTGTTTCCCATGCAACATGCATCTAAGTGTTTGCTTTTGATCTTCCTTACTCTCTCATGCATTAGATATATATCTTTAGTGGTTTGTTATTTCTGAGGTGTTTTTCTTTTCCTGGAGGATTGCAGTTTCTTAAACAGTCTGCATCAGATTATGTTAAAGGATTTGATGAGTCATTACATGTAAGTCGCGATATGCAGAGCACTTTACCCGTACCGTATCCAATATTGTCCTTCCTTAATATCTAATGTCTTTGAGATACATCCCTACTTTTTAAAATTTCTCAGGATAGTCCTTCCCTTGGTTTAGGATTTCTATACTTATTTATGCTCTCTGATTCCAGGAGTTTCCGCCACTAGAACAGTTGAAGCAGCAATTTTCTGATAAAGTTCATCTAGAACCATATCATTGCTTATTAAAAGATGGTACTGTAAAAAGTGTAGTCCCAGACCCAGATGTTCCCCCAAGTTGTGATGCAGATTCATTAGAGTATGGCCCATGCAGTGGATTGACTAATTTATATATATATAGTTTTTTTTTATTATTATTAAATTTTACTTTGTTTTTTAGTCTATTCAATGGTTTCCCATAGCTATTTTAGAGTGGCAATTCAAAGTTCATATATGCTCTAAATTATTATAATTACCAATTTAAAGGTTTGACGTGCGACCTGGAACAAAAAGTAAATATGGTGCTGGAGATAAAGAAGAGGCAGTAGTTGGGTTGTTGTCAAATCTTTCATTGGAAGGATTAAATCCTCATTGGATCAGACCACTTCCACCAAGGCTGCCTATACTTGATGGGGAGGTACTGCATATTTGTATCTTCTATATTTGATTCTTGAGTCTTATGATTAATACTATTTATACTTGGAACCTTTTCAGCTAGTTTGGCTCAACCCTGATGACAATCATGAACTTATGTGGGACTATGGTATGTGTGTTGATACAAGCAGGGGGGCTGCGGTAAGGGACTTAATTGCAAAAGCTCTGAAGGGAGCTCTTGCACCTGCACAGCAAGAGGTTGTTGTTATTATTATTATTATTATTTGATAGAAGAGGAAAACATTGTAGGAGCAAAGATACCTAGTCAGTCTCTTTACTTGTCTGTTAAGGATAAATGGATAAGCCACTTGAAAAGATCATGTACTTTACACTGAATAAAGCCAAACTCTTAATCTTATCTCAAATCATTTGTTCAACTCTCAAAAACAATTAAAATGACTGTTACAATAGCCAAGTGGCATGTGGATTGTACATGACCATAAAAATTAGCTTCTTTAATATGGCCAAAATCTTCTAAGCTAGTTAAAAATTGGCCTACTGACACTGGACATCATTAAGAGACAGCAGCAGAACATTTAACTACAGGTGAACTCATTTAGAACAAGCACTACACTATTTCTTACTTATCAAGGGAAACAACCTTGTGGTTTGTATCCTATGCTGAAACTTGTAAGATTATGATTGATTTTTATGCGATGGGTCTCATGATTGTTTTTTATGCAATGGATCTCCTGATTAATTTTTATGCGGTATTGATTTTTAAGGAAAAAGCATTTTCTTCTTTTAGGTTTGGATATTTAGGAAAATTAAGTAAACCACTGTAATACTTTTCTTTGAACTTTAACATCAATGATTATTGAGTTCAGGTGAGAGACTGAGAGTTTCTGAAATTCTTATTGAAATGAGTTTAACCCTCCTGTACAAGAGATTTCAACAGATTTTTGTAACTGATTGTAACAAGCTCTACATATCAGTTAGTTTGAGGTCACAGTAGTTTATCAAAATATAACAATCTAACTGAACTACTGCTGTGCTGAGAAATAAAAAATAAAGAGTAACACTATACTCCAATGATAATCTGCTGTATATATTCCTTGCTTGTTGCTACGTATTCAGTATGGAAAGTGATATATGTACCTTTATTTTAATTTGTCTACTGTTTAATGAAATACGACTTGTAACTTTCTTTAATCCAGCAAGTTCTGGTGGAGCTAGCCAATGATCCAAAGCTTGTATATCACTGTGGACTGACACCAAGAAAATTGCCTGTACGTGTTTTTGTAATTTTTTTGGTGAATCAATGACAAAGTCAGGTCTTGGTGTTTCATTCTCATTTTTCTTAAAATCAGGAACTGGTGGAAAACAATCCCCTTATTGCAGTTGATGTTCTCACTAAGTTGATAAAGTCTCCAGAAATATCAGAGTATGCATTTTTTATCTTTATATTTTTTTGTCCTCTGGTATATAGATTACCCTGTTCCTATTATTTTCTTTATTTCTGTTTGCTTATTTATGGATGCAGATACTTTACAGTACTTGTCAATATGGATATGAGTCTACATTCAATGGAAGTTGTGAACAGGCTTACGACAGCAGTTGAACTACCGTCACAATTCATTCATATGTACATAACGAATTGTATAGCATCTTGTGTGAGCATAAAGGTACTTCACTTTACCTTATTACCATAAGCTTTTACTTTCCACAAAACCATTATGTTCTTCACAAAAGATTATGCTTTTGTATAGTAGTTACTGGTATTCAGTTCTTGGCTTGTAGATTACGTGGGGATATTGGATTGAGTTTCTTTCTGATATTTTATTCACACATGGAAGTAGCATGGTAATCATAAAAACAATAGGGATATGGGAGAATTTGGAAAGACATGATAGGAAATATCGACCTTAAGGGATAATGTTGTGGTATGATAAAAGTGCTGCTTTCGAGATAGTAAAGGTTGTCAAATTGTAGAGTCTACGTAAGCTTGTGTAGTTTTAGTAAACTTGATTTATAAACTCCTAAGAGTTTATCTAATATATAAATCAAATGATATTAAAACCCCATTAATGCATTATATGCATTTATAATAATCTTGATCATTGCTCAACATTTTGACTGCCTAATAAAGCACCGGCAGACAGAAGTGCGGTAGTACTTTAGTACTGTATATGATCAAAGTACATAAATGACCAACCATTTATCAATTAAAAAAGCAGAAGATTCTAAATTGAAAACTTATCAAAACGGACTTTCTCAAATCACGAGTCCTGGTGAAACACATCATTATGATTTCTAGGGGGGGATTACATTTGATTTCAAACTAGTTGACTTCTTGACTTGAGAGTTCACGCAAGCTTACACAAGTATACTTATGTAGATAGCACCTTGCTTTGTCTACCTATGATGATGATGATGATAATAATATTGTAAGGATTTAAGAGTTAACTCAAGATTTTGACAACCACTTGAGTTGACCATAATATTGTTTGAACTGGACAGAAATGTCATATGAATGCATGAGGCATGCATGCATGCATACATTTGTTCTTGCAGGGATAACTGTGCCTTGTCCAATTACCTGCATCTGCAGCTTAATTTCCCACTAATCCAAATATTATTCCAAATGTTACACAGTTTTCTGTTTTGTCTGACCTTTATGTTGTCTCTTTTTTATTCCTTACAATGATTTGCTTGTTGATTTTTTTCTACTGCAAAATTCTATACGCACATAGGACGAGGAGCAACTTCAATAGTAACTCTTGGTTGAGTTATTCTGTTCTATAACTGCTTGTATTATATATTAAATGATTGAATGTTTTGATATTATTTCAATGATCATGAAATTATGCTAAATCGGACATTAGTAACTAATAATCTTATAGTTGGCATTTATTTATTCTCCTTTTATAGAAGTTAAACTTTTGCTAGATTTTTTTAATGGTTTGATCAATGCTAATTTCAGACATACAAAGAGTTATGAAATTTGATCTTTGTATCTGTCTGTCTCTGTAATGTGTGTGTGTGTGTGTATGTATTAATGAAGCATCTATGCAAAATTATATCTATTCTGACTGCAATCTCAGCTAGGTTGGCTCCCCTACCAGTATACCTCATTCATATTAAACAAAATAAAGAAATAAAAGGTAAAGTGGGAGGGGTCACACCAAACCCACTAAAAACCTAAAATGAGGGAAACAAAAGCTGTCCCTACAAAAGTCAAGAAATAACAGGTGGAATCCCATCACACCCAAAGCTACCCTTATTTCTATGTCAAAAAAGCAAGTTGATCAGGGCATCAGTTACTTTCCTCTCTATACATATGAGAAACCTGAAAATGCATTTTTCTAAGGAGTTCAATACAATTTAGGCTCTGTTTCTCAGCTTCCACGGAATAAAGGCAATGGTTAGGAAAATCTAATAGATAGATATATATATATATATATATATATATATATATATATAGAGAGAGAGAGAGAGAGAGAGAGAGAGAGAGAGAGAGAGTAAGGTGAGTATGATGATTAAATCTTAACAATACACTTGAAACTGACTACTAAGATTAAATTTTTTCTGAAGTCAAATGATCACTAATGTCGTGTAACATTTTAAAATACACATCTCCATTCATGATAAGATCACTTGTTTTAATCTTGACCTTTCATGATAAGATCAGATGTTTGATGGGCCTCTCTCTAGATACACTCCATCCACACACATATACATAGATAAGTAGAGAGAGAGAGATGGACAGTGAGAGAAAAAGAAAGATATGCTGTGTCCATAAAATAATATTGCCATAGAAAATTATAAACTTGACATTGTTCTAGGAGCCATTTATGTCTGTGCACTTCACAAGATTACCATACTATTTTTTTATTTCATAATTAACACCTATGCTTTCTACTTTTTCTCAGGATAAATACATGCAAAACAGGCTTGTGAGACTTGTCTGTGTGTTTTTGCAAAGCCTCATTCGGAATGACATTATTAATGGTGAGTTTACTCTGTTGGTACATTGTTGAATAGTTTTGTCTCTTGCGACATTTTGTCTTAAAATGTGAGTAAAGGGAAGAAGATAAATTGTTGGTTATTGGTTTTTTTGTGTGGATAAATTATGATCGGTGGTAAGTGGAGGGTGTGGAAATAACACACTTGAACATGTTTGGAATTCATTTAAACAGTTTTTAGATAATATTGTGAGTAAAATGAATAATACTTTATTAAAGGCACATACTAACCAACAATTTTTTTTTCCTGAACGATTCTAGAAAGTTTTGTTACATGAACCTTAAATAAGCTTTGCAAGCTAGCTTAAAAATTTAGTTGGAAAATAAATTCAGTTACATTGTACATACGGCTAACCAGCAAGCCCACCATTGGATAATCATTTTTCGGATCATCATTTTAACCACTTCGTATGTTCCTGCCACCTTGCAATTTGGATTTAACTATGCTTTAGGGCCTGTACCCATATATGAATTAGAAGAAAGCATGGGTTTCCTCCAAGGATCTCCATAAGTTCCTATATCAGATTTATTGGTTTTGACACGAACAGAGGCTCGAGGACACTTGGTGGTTGTCCGGTTTGAAA
Organism: Vigna mungo; assembly: GCA_036885675.1. Taxonomy (NCBI): domain Eukaryota; kingdom Viridiplantae; phylum Streptophyta; class Magnoliopsida; order Fabales; family Fabaceae; genus Vigna; species Vigna mungo. The sequence continues at coordinate 430,054 of CP144692.1, forward strand.
AAAAAAATGCTATTTTCTGTGCTCACCTTTTATCATTGGAGTTTATTTGGGATTTTGTGGCAAAAGAACAATATTGGAGGCCGCCTTTGTATTTCTTACGAGAAATTGACATTCAGTTTCTCATGTCCACGTTAGTTTGTCATTTTTTCCAGGACTGGTTTTTTTGAGGATATCTTACCCTTTATAAAAAAACAGTATTGAGAGTTGATATTGTCCGGTTTCTTGTTTCTTGTTCGCTATTATGGATCTACTTAGTGTATTTTCCTGTAAATGGACGTCATTTTTATACATTGAACAAAAAAATAAAGAAAATTGCAGCATGTCACTGATTTTAGTAAATGATCCTAACTTGCAGTTAAAGATCTCTTCATTGAAGTTCAAGCGTTTTGCATCGAGTTTTCACGGATTAGGGAGGCAGCTGCGTTGTTTAGACTTCTCAAGTCTTTGGAATGATTGTCGTTTTAGCTTGTCAATTTCCCCCTCTTGCTGGTCTAATTTCAAGACATTCTGTAGATATGTATCTACCTAGAGCTAGGTAGCTTATGTACTCATTTCAAATTGTTGACAATAAATCAAGATTATAGCTTTAATGTCATTTGCATTTAATTGTAAGGGTTTATTTGTGAAATGTTCAAACAAGTTAGAATAGGGAATTTAGAGTGTAATTGAATTCTATTCTATAACTATATAACTATATTGGCTCTCCTTTTGTAACCCTTTTCTTAATAGGTTGAATTTAGAATTTTAATTACTTTTACTTTCAATAGTTATGTTAGATACTCTATCATTAGTTTTATCTCATTACCTTAAATTTCTAGTTTTTAGTAATCTTTTTTTTTTTATAAAACTTATTAATTTAATTGTTTGGGTAACAGAATATTAATTTAAAGGCTGAAACCTCATTAACTCAATTTAATCCCTTTTGGGTGGGTTGGATTTGAAAATACTTAACTGAAAGTATAATTTATTCGTGACTATATTGAATTTGGAATAAAAACTACTTTAATTGAGATATAAATCTGGTATTCTTTTCCTTTTTCTGTTAGATTGGAAATCTTGTATTTTAAAACACCTACACAAACGAGTATTCTGGTTTAAAAAATAATGCAAAATATTTCACATCATTAAAATTTCAAATAGAAATATTCTAAAAAGGTTAATACATTTCTAATTGTTTGTTAAGATAGACAAAGTGAAGAAAAATCTCTTCAGCATTTAAGTCTACAAGAGAATTTAATGAAATACTTAAAAAATTGATTTATAGATATTTTCTCGTCTAGTCCAAATCAAATATTAAAATACTATTACCATAAGTAGATAAAATAATATTTTTATTTATTTATCAAAAGAAGAGTATTCTTTAAAATTAGAATTGATTTTCCTTTTATATCTAAAATAATCGGTGAAAATTCTCCTTAAAGAATAATCAGGTTTATGAAAAATATTTATTATATTCACTTCTACAAGATGTTCCACTTTTTATAGAAAAGATATTGGTAAAAAGGTGTGAAAATGTTGGGTTTTAAAGTTTACTCAAACTCAATAACACTATCAGTAAAATGACAAGTAATTTAATAAGCAATTATCAACTATTAGTGTAAGGTATGTTTTATATTCAAGTTCTCAATGCTTCAAAAGAATTTAGTCTACTAAACTGATTGGTTAGATATAAGAATAGGAAATTGGTATAAACATATAAACATAATTTTATATTTATATGTTTGTAAATATTTTTAATCATGAATAACCTCCTTATATTTATTAAAATTATTTTTAGGTCTCAAATATTCTGAGAATAATTAGTATTTATCTCAAACATTTAAATACACCCTCAATCATTACATTAATATGCTGTGGAATGTTGTATTATATACCGAGAGTAAGAAACAAGAGAAATCAAGATATATAATAACTAAAAGCATTGTGCATTAAACTCTAATTAATGTGATTGTATGGTAGCCAAATAAATAGCAGAAGATGAAATAGTTCTAAAATAATCCTGTGATTATCCTATTGCAGTTGGAGCATTGCCATGAACAAAACTACCATGGCCACCCTAAGGTAACTTCCTTGTAGAATTGAGCTACCTGATAAAACCAAAATATTAAATATGAAATAATCAGAAAGAATATTATAAAATAGGGTTATACAATGTTATAAAACATTCCTACAACAGTATAGAGATGCCAAGATTAAGAAATTAAAACAAATGAATTTTGTTGATCAAATAATTTTTTTAAATTTCACTTTCCTGTTTAGAGTTTGTGATTTGAAAAGGTGCAAGAAAAAATTAATCTTTAATTAATATATGTTTATATAATAATTTCTTCATAAAAAAAAATCTAATATAATTTTGAATTTATCTTTGTACCGATTTTTAACACTTATTAAAATGTGTTTATTTTTATAAATATGTAAAAATTATATCTGCAATAAAATATATATATTTTTTAAAATCTCTCAACCATGAATGCAGAGCTTGAAGAATTTACCTTCATTCTTAGTGTTGTCATTCGAAGCCGGTGGTGCAGAGCTTGAAGAATTTGTCACTGATATTCCAAGTTCAGAGCATCCCATGCCAAGAGAACCTTAAACACACAAAAAAATTCAAAATCTCCAGAAAATTATCTGAAACTACTTACGGGTACAACGTAAACATAGATCAAACTTTTTTTTTTTTTTTTTTTTTTTTACATGAACATCAATCACAGAACTATGAGTGAGGTTTGTAATCTTACATTCTTTGAAGCAAGGAAAGGAAGTGACATTTAGGAGATTGTAATAGCCAGCATCACATTCACAATTGTAGGAGAACATTGATGTGTTGTTGCATGAGCCACCTCCACAATCAACCCAACGGCAAGCTAAACAACACTGACACAATGTTAATGATGTTTCATAAAACCTTGTCAAACTCAAAATGTTACTCATCTTTCAATTACCATCAAAGCTTGACTCATTGGATTTTGCTGCCTTTTCTTGAACAGGGGCAGGGGCTTTGGAACAAGAATAGTCCAATGTACCTGCACACAATATCATTCAAATCTGTCACTATTTCAGATAGTAAGATACTTCTTAACACACTTTCTTATTCAGTGAACTGAAATTCATGCTAAAATATACATAAATGTAGTAATCTTCAACTGCATAGTTGTCTAACTGTAGTGCAGTAATCTCTATAAATTATAAACCATGAATTGAATGATTCTGATTCCTCAACATCTTCAGAAAGTTTTGAATGTTTCTTTCTCTCTGAAAACATTAAATGCTTTTACTTGTAGAACCAGCTAAAACTTTGTTTGTGTTGGTTGCATTACAATAACATATGATTAGTCAGGAAAACCTATGACAGAATCTGAAGTGTATGAAGAAAATTTCTACCTTAAAAGCAAGAAATATGTTTTTGGAAAAATTTCCACCATGTTATCTCTCTATTCCTTTACTTCTACATATGGTAGACAGCTTCATGAAACAGTCATATAGCAGTGACCATTTCAACCACAAGAACCAAACCAAGAAGAAAAGGAACTGCATAGCAAGACCTTGTGCTATGTTATACTGTAAGAACTTTATATAAACAAATATTTTTCTTGATAGCGACAGTGTCACAAAGTTAATTCAACAAAGAACAAGACAATGATATAATAGTGTGAAGTTACAAGGGAAAGTTCTAAATTTTCTTACAATTAGGAACTATACAAGGAAGGAACTTGAAGGCTGAATCGTCATCGTTGGAAAGAGGCTGCTTCCAACCAGGTTGACAGTCACATTCAAAGAAGAAAGTGCTGTTCTGAGAAGCTTTGCATGTTCCTTTTCCACATTCCACTCCTTTGCAGACCTCATCTGAAACAAAAGAAACAAAACAAAACATCATGTGAAAACAATCCACAGCTTTCATCGAAAACTGTTTGAAAAGACCCCTTTATCAATGATTTGAATCAGCAACATATGATCTCAAAAAGATAAAACTTTTTGCATGCAAGAACCGTATCTTGTATCTTGTCATATAAAGATCCATCAAAAAGTTTAACATGAACACTGAAGAAATGAAAATGAAGAATGCATGGAAGAGATTAGAAAAGAAATGGTTACAGACCAACGATGGGAGAAAGGAGGTTAGATGTAGAAGGAAGAGGGTGTAGAAGAAGAAATGCAAGAAGGGGTATGAGAGTTGCAAATGCCATTTTCATCAAAGTCAAAGAGAATGAGAGGGAAGAGCTTTACATAACACAAAAGGTTAACAGGAGGAGATAATAAACAAAGCTGAGATATTTGAGTTTGGATAGTTATATAGTGTATGTGGTAATAATACTGTTCAATGCACTCTTTTTAAACCAAAATCTCAACCTTCAATCACTTTTTCTCTCTTCTCTAATTACTGTTACACCAATCAATTAATCACTAAATCTTGTAAGATTCCATGATTCTATATTTTCTACTATACAATCATGTATATAACTAATTAAAAGAAAATCAAATTTGAATTCGATATTGTTATATAACTAATATAACTAATGCTAGTATTACATATTTTTACATTGATTTGATACAAAATATAAAAATAAAATAATCGTAAATTTTTATAATTTTTTATGAAAGAAAAGAGTAAAAAGTAAATAAAATTGATGTGATATGAATGTAAAAATTTTAAATATAAAAGAATATTTTTTAATTTTTATTTGAATATGGGAATTAATAAGGTTGGAATACTGCAGAAAAAGCAGTGTATATGGACAGAGTAAGTCTTGAGTGTTTGACTCGTATATTTGTGTATTGGTGTCAACAGTAGTGTGCTACACGTACTCATTACTTCATAAATGATTTTTAGGTCATACAACCGCCCAATGTCAAATATCACTACATTATATACTTATTTTATAATAGGAAAATATATTTTTAACATTGCAGAATTTGATAATTTATTTTCAAGAATAGGTTTAATCATTTAAAAAATTCTACTTTTGCAAAAAAAGTCTCAATTTCATCCCTTTTTTTTTCTTAATTTAATCTCAATTGAAAAAATAAAAGAAAAAACGGAACAAAATTCAGATTCTTCGCAAAAATAGAATCTTCTCCTAAATGATTAAATATTAAGAATACTTTAGTTATTAAAAAAGTTGATTTTATATTTGTAAAAAAGATATATTAAAGGATAAGATCATTAATATAAAGTGTGTTTAAAATTTTGTTGATCGTAAAAAATAATACTGTCCAATTTTATATCAGTCGTTTGAAAAAGTCAACCCTTTTCCTCTTTCCTATTAGAGTCATATGTCTTCCTCAGTTTTTTTTTATTAAATAAAAAATATATTTTGACATACAATTGACATTATTTTTCTTTAATTTTTATTTCTTTTTTCAAAATATTACAAAATTTCACTATTTTTTTTACAGAAAATTGATAATTTAACACATCTAATTTTTTTTATATTCTTTTGACATTAATTTTTTTATTTTTTATTTCTTTTTTTCAAAAACTATAAAAATTTAATTTTTTAAAACATTTTACTCTTGTTAAATATATTAAATAAATGTTAATATGTATCATGTTATTCCTACTTTTTTTTAAAACTATTTTATCCAGACATGTAAAATAATGTCAATTTGTATCACAGTAACTTTACTCTTATTAAATCTTTCACTTTTTATTTATCATGATGACAAATAACTTTTTATCAATAGATAGATAGAAAGAGAGATTATCCAAATTCGTTTTATTTATCTAAAAGTATAAATATGTATATTATCATACAAAAATAAATATAAAACAGAAATTTCATAGTTATCAAAACATGGAAAAAATAAGAGCTATTATAATCAAACATGCATCCTTATCTCTGGTTATTATCTTGTCATCTTTTTTATTTTAATTATAATTTTATTTTTTGAAAAAAAAAGATTACAAATTTTTAATCCAGAAAAACTATTTATTTTATTTTCTTTTAAAAAAAATTACAAGGTTAAACTACTTTCAATAACAACAAAAATTACGTGGCAGTAAAAATAGTTGAATCCAAAAAAATGATATACTTTGTAGACATAGACATGTTTCTAATTCCATAATTATTGTTGATAGCATGATGTTTAGATAGGCAGTTCAATTTGTATGCTTTGACTTTATGTCAATAACTTTGATTTTGTTGCCCTCTTATTAATGAAGAGTGGAAATTTCCCAAAAAATGTTTTCGGAAATTGAAATTCTGATATCAAACCATACCAAACTAAACCTACCATCCTTCATTCCGTCTCATTAATATCATTTTCTCCAAAAACAAATTCTAATCATTGTTCCTTTTTTCTTTTCACAAATTTATTACCAATTGTTGAAGGTATATGCTTCAAATAAAACGCTCGATTAACTTCAATACCGAACATTAATCATAGAATTGTCAACTTAATTCTTAATCAGTAAAGGCTAATAGATTATTTCATCTAATCAACTCATTAATCACATTTGGGATGATAAAAAGAACCATATATACATACATATACATATATATATATATATCCACAGATCATGGAGTGATAGGCATTTTCTTTTTCCACCCCGTAATTTATTGTTGCACCCCCATAGTTTTCAAATTCCGTCTTACTAGTTTTCGAAAAGTTCTACACCAAAGGTTTTTGGAATTTTTGAAATATGATTTTCAGAAAAGGATTTCTGAAAAAAAAAAATTAGAATAGAATGTTTGAGATACATGAAATACATTTTATAATAAACTTTCTTGTACAAAATGTTAGAACAAGTTTTCCAGGTTATATATAACATTTTTTTGGAATAAGTTAATATCTTTTTCTTTTCCTCGAAAGAGAAGAGAAATGTTCAAAATCGTCTTACCTTCTTTTAAAAAGTTAAAAGAGATTTCAAAACTATTCAAATTATTTCTTATTTGTTATAGAATTAATTTTTTAACGGTGTAACTACGGTCAACAAAACATAGTTATGTGTGTAATATATATAATATTAGAACAAATATAATAAGAAAAATAAGAAAGAATAAATCTATGACAACCTCAAAACAAAAACATAGGTAGAGATACTAACACAAAAATCTCCCAAAACCATAACTATATCATTAAATAAGTCAATAAAAACGACCATACAATATTCACAAAATAATATATTTTTCACCCTACTCAATGATTATAGTGACCATACAATTCACCTAAGTTGTACTATTTATCTCTTTGTCATTAGTCATTAAAAGAAGACTACATTAAGACAAAAAAACTGAGAAACTACATTAAATAATTTTAAAAAATATTAGAAAAAAAAAACGTATTAAACATGTTGAAATTTAATTTTTGAATTGTTATAAGATAATCCACTTGGCATTACTATAGAGACTTACATAGATGTTCTGGGGCCCATTTAAGGAACCCATGATGAGTTAGGAAGAGTGTTAATTGGATGATGGACCACAAGGCCCAAATTAATTTTGGATGTACCAACATGCTCTTCCTTCCAAATCAAATCCTCCAATACCAACATTTTTTTTGTCACCTTCAAAAGGAGACAAATGACCATGTTCACAGGAGTTTATGCAACACACATGTTCAAACAATGAATTCCATGTATTATTATCATTATCATATATAAATAAATACTGTGATAATTATGCCAGAGACCATTTTATCACTACTTCAATTTTTATAACAAATTACATTTTACAATAATCAATTTAACTGACAAATTTTAATACTCAATTTTGTATTTTTTTTCTATATATTTAAATACAAAATGAAATTTTAATATATTAAAAAATAGAATTTAAATCTTAACTTTACAAAATCGGCTTGGAAGATAAGCTTTAATCTACATATATATTTAATCGTAAGATTTTCAACATACATCTCAACATCTTCTATCTCAACGTTTTCTTTGTCATCTTCGCATATCATTAAAAATTTAGTATCACTTGAGTACAAAAACAAATATTTTCACTAAATCTTTACAAAATTGAGAATTAATTATATTTATAACAAGCTTGATACATACAATTTATATGCACTAGTTTGAAGATGAGTGTTAGATATATTAAATTATTAGATCTCTTAGATAAATATTTTATCGATATCTTTTGTTAATTTGTTATTATTTCTTATTTGTACTTTGAGTTTAATTTATATTTCTTCTATTATAAATACAACATCTTATATTTAACACAAAAGAGATTAATCTCTAACTTATTTTTAACTAATCAACATGATATCAAAATCATATTTTTTTAATAATTTTTTTAACTAAAAATCAATAGATTATCCAATAATAACTCATAGTAGATAAAATTATAAATTCAATAAATAATTTGTGTTAGAAAAAACAAAATTATAGAATAAGGACGTGAGGATGGGTGCGTTGGTTTGAAAGGCATGTGAAGGTTTTCACCACATTGAGGAATTTCCACTTAGGGAATTTGGGTGTTGATGATAGGAAGTAAAAAAAGAGATTTAAAAATAGAGAATAAGGTAAGTGAATGGACCAAATCCCAATGTTTTTGTTTTCTCAATGAAATTGAAGAGCTTAATGATCATAAAACATAGCATGTGATTGCCAACAAATTATTTGTTTAAGCAAAGATGTATATATAACAACACAAATCACAAATCATGGGACCCTTTTTCCTATTTAAATTCATACCCATGTGCTTCAACAAACTTGTCCTTTTCTCTCCCATTTTATTCTCCACCGACTCCATTTTCAACTTCTTTTCTGCATTCCACCATAATACAAAATATCACTCTATTTCTTACTTACCCTTTTATGTATATCTAATTATATATATACTAAGCTAAACTTTCTTTCTCCCAATATGCTTTCAAGAAAATCATTTCCTAAAACTTCAAAAATGCATTCATTATTACAACCTAAATCTTATCTTTTTTCTTTGTCTTAATGCACTTTGATACAAAAAGAGTTAAAGTGCATGGAGCATTCAATATCATATGAGAGACTTTTGGTTACCCAAACTAATTAATCTAGCCATTTAAAAGCTTAGGTACTCATGGGTGGTCCTCAATTGTATCATAAAATTTAATTTTAACATAAAGTGATTCAACTCTCTATGTTGACAAAATCACTTGCACTTTGGTAGTTGTTGTGGGAATTTGGGAGCCAACAAGATGAAGTCAAGAGTTTCCTCTTATGGGGACATGAGAGAACAAATTTAGAACTCTTTTTTTTTTTCCTTCACATATTTTAAATGTTAAGCACATTTTTTGGGAATCAAATTTTATAGTATTAGCTACATTATAAAATATTAAAGAATTAAAGAAAAAGGAAAAAGAAAAGATAAAATTTTATCTAGAAAGATGTTAAAATTCATAATTCTCCATCATCATTAAGCAATGACCCAGAAAACCTGTAACACATTCTGCCAAAAGAGAGCATGAAAGCTCTTGAATCCATGCAATCTTATTGGATTTTGGAATATAACGAAAAGAAAAAAGTTGGTTTACTTTTCACAATGCATTACCATGTCATGGGAAGGTAACTAGGTTAAGCAAAAAAACAAATGGATAAATTGCAATTTTGTTCTCCTTTAATTTTTTTTCAAAAAATTTCTAAGGCGAGAAGATATTGTCTAGATCAAATTTTTATTTATCTGTTTTTGATATCATTTCAAACAATCTCTTATTAAGAAAATCATCTTATATATATATATAAATTTATGTCTATTTATTGTTTTATTTAATACTTTGTTTGTATCCTAATAGATTATATTTTTCAATTTTAAAAAAGTTTAGAATTCTTTATTTATTTTTTATGATATTTTAAACAAATAGATTAAGTATAGGATTGAATAGAAATAGAAAGACATGGAAGATTAAGAATTAGGTAAGAAAAAAAATTGAAAAGTGAGAGAAATAGAGAAAATTAGCTATAAAGAAGAAACACATGTTTGAATGAGGTGTGAAAATGATGGAAAAATATGTTTGGTGGTGATAGTAGGAGGAGTTGTATTTTTTCCATGGTTGAATATGGACCTTAAAAATGGACCCTAGCCAATAAAACCATTGTACTGAAGAATGAGTATTTTAGAAGGATTCTGCCAGTTGTTGTTGACGTACTTTTCACATGCTTTCTGATCCAACCCATTTCTCCTTAACCGACAACTCAATTCACCAAACCACACATTGCAACTAAGGAAATCTATTTTTAACCTTAACTTTTACAATAACTGCTAGTAATTATGATCTTTAACTGATTAACGGCAGACATGATCATGATTCATGAAACTCTTTTAGATTTCAGAATAAAATTGAAGTTAAAAACTGATTTTTTACTGATATTAACTTATCCTAAGAGCTAAAACATTACACATTCCTTATTTATCTGTGTAAGTATTGTGATTGGTGGCAATGGATCTGTATGAGTAGTGTTAAGGAGGTGGCCGTTGGCCTATCATTGAAGCTGCTTCTGTGCTTCTTCTTATGTAAGCAGAGGAGTTACCCAGTTACGTGGACAGGGAAGGGACCCAAATATGCACTGAAAGAGATAGTTGTGATGGAATAAGTTGAGGGGGCTGAGCTAAATTTAGCATCAGATGGGGACCATGGTATTGAAAGCAACATGTCAATAACAGATGTGAATAAATCTTGCATTTCATTTTGTTACTTTCTTCAGAGTTTTTTATGCTATTCATGTTTTGAAAGAGATGGGGAGGACAGGAAAATGGCTCAGGAACTTGTTGACAGGGAAGAGAGACAGAGAAAAAGAGAAGGAAAAATGTAGTACAAACCTGTGTCTGTTAAATGGAACAACAGAGAATCCAACAACTCCTGCTTCTTCAACAACAACAACAACAACCACCACCAAGGAGAAAAGAAGGTGGAGTTTCAGGAGATCATCAGCTTCCAGGGAACTGAATCTTGCAGAATCTGGTGTCACTGCCTCTGTGACACTGCAAACTACCACCACAGATGCTGAGAATGATCAAAGGAAACATGACACTGTGCTGGCTCTGGTGCCTGCTGATGCTGCTATCATCTGCTTGACTCCTGATTCCCATATATCGTCAACAAGTATTGAAGAGGCTGCAGCCATTAAAATTCAGTCAGTTTTTCGGTCCTACTTGGTATGTTATGTCATTTGTTCCCTTTATTCTGCATATATTTCAGAAAACAGGAGACGATGAAAACAAGAAATGAAAACAGAAACTTTTTTCTCAGAACAGATAGGCTAATATGGACTTTGTGTGAGTGTGTGTAGAGAACTGATACTGGTATGTGCGTGTGACTAATACTTGAATGTTTTTGCAATAGGCAAGAAAGGCACTGTGTGCTCTTAGAGGACTGGTGAAGTTGCAGGCACTGGTGAGGGGTCATTTGGTGAGAAAACAGGCCAGGGAGACACTAAGATGCATGCAGGCTTTGGTCGTAGCACAAGCCAGGGCTCGTGCTCAGAGGGCAAGGATCGTGTCAGAAGGAAAAGTTGATCAAAACCTTTCACCCTACAGAATGACCCCAGAGGACAACTTCTTCATGCACATGTATAATGTTAGTTCAATAGCTGCTGCCAAGTAACTACCTTTCAAATTGCAGAAGCATGGTTTGTTTTAAAATTTTACATGAAAAATTTCTGATAAACATTGGTCTTTTCTGCCTAAGGTAGTGAGAAAATGATAAATTTTCATTTTGAATTAACTGGAAAACACCTTGTAACACATATAAACGAAAATAGACTTAGTACTATTCAAATCATGAAAGACACAATATAGAGTCTGGCCAGACAAAAAGAAAAGGAAGGAAAATAACAATAAGCTCTTATGTTTGATTGATATAGAATGTGCTGTTTGTTCATCTAGGAAATGGAAAGTGGTTTGGAATTGGAAGAGAATGCCAAGATTGTTGAGATGGCTGTTTGCGAATCCAAAGCTAACTCCAGAGGCAGAAAAAGCTCTGCAAATCGAGAACTTTCTGATCACAGATTTTCTACATATTACTCACCAAATGGTTCATACTCAAAGGAGGAAAACTATAATGCATCACCTGCACCATCAACACTGACAGAATTGAGTCCGAGAGCATACAGTGGTCATTTTGAGGATTGCTCCTTCAGCACAGCACAAAGTAGTCCCTATTACAACAACACAAAGCTACCTTTTTCCTTCCCTAAACCAGCCTACACAGAAGCCATGTCCTATGACTACCCTTTGTTTCCAAACTACATGGCCAACACAGAATCATCAAGGGCCAAAGCCAGATCACAGAGTGCACCAAAAGCAAGGCCAGATTCTGTTGAGAGGCAGCCAAGCCGAAGAAGGGCTTCAATGGAAGGGAGAAATGTCCCAAAGCCAGTCAGGATGCAGAGGTCATCTTCTCATGTTGGTGTCACTGCTCAAAACTACCAATATCCTTGGTCAATAAAGCTTGACAGGTCCATAGTCAGTGAGTGTGGCTCTACAAGCACAGTGCTCACAAACTCTAATTACTACTGCACATGATCCTGATGTGAGTACTGCTACTAACCAATCTCATGTGACATGTTCTCACCACAAAACTGAATTGATAGAGCAACACAAAAACAACTCAAAGCAACCATGTCACTTAGTTTTGTTAATACTGTTTCATCTGATAAGGTTTCATTATTGCTTGTTTTAGCTGCAGCCTCATGGACTTTCCACTGCAACAGAGTACCCCTTTTGCAGCAAATTCGTCTTTTAGACTCTTCATTTACAAATTAAGGGTCCTAGCTTGCAAGGATTTTCCTTTCTTTATTTTTGAGTGAAGTTCAAAGTTTGAAGAGTGTCTTCTTGTATTTACTGTCATCTGGATTACACCACGACTACGAGAACACATTTTAACTGTTTGTGAACTGTGTATAAATTTTGCAAAGTCGGATATTTCCTAACAGCAATTGTATCTGGACATTATTCTTTATAATCATAATCATAAACATAGGTTAGGTTAAATATTTTTTTAGTGTTTCAACTAAACACTAAATTGAAACTTCTATTTGTTTTGAAACTTTATATATTTTAGTCTCCAAACTATGAATAGATATATTTAACTTAATAATATGAACTTTTTTTACATATATTCTTTAACATTTAAGATAGAATGTGTCATGGTGTAAACTAATCAAATATAAGTGTAAAACATGATTTAACACATAAAAAAATTTTAAACAATTAACTTAAAAAGACTATATCTATTATTTTTAAAGTTTAAGAATCAAACTATATCCAAATTTTAGATAAATATGAATTTCAATTTTGTATGAAAGGTTAAAAACTAAAAATATAATGTCAAAATATCATAAGTAAAATAGAAGATAAGTAGCACGTGCACTTTAGATGTTTCAATGTCTTATTCTAAACTTGAAGCTATTTAGGAGATAAGATTAAATCTTATGCAAAAGTGTTGTTATGGCAATATTATTATAAGTTGGAGCCATGTTGCATACCCTGTCATTAACACACAAGTGTTATAATGTATAGCACATGCAGGGCTACAAATGGACAGAATTATATGGTAACAGACTGGCATAAACTACTTATCATTTGAAATAAATTGGTACTCAAGCTATCAAATAATGTAAAAATTGTAAGGAGGTTCAATACTCTCACACATACACATAAGTCTCTACATTTAATAAGATATTATCCGTTTTGGACCAAACCCTCACGGATTTGCTTTTAGTACCACTCCAAAAGACTTCTTTTCAATGATGGTATCTTATGTGTATATAAACTCATATCGATCTCTCAATTTTTCTGATGTGAGACTTTGTTTATATCCAACAAAAATAACATCGATTATCAAAGGAAATGCATATTAGTTCTCCAAAGACACTTTATTTAGTATAAACAACCATATTAAATATATAAAATTTTAAATTTAATCAATGATTTATGTAGTCAAATCATTAACTCCTTAATGCAATACCTCAATTGGTTGAATTACTAATCCAATTATAATAACATTAATAAGTAGGTCATCTAAGGGTTTTGTCTTTTGAAATGACACTAAAATACATTTATTGAAAAGTGCATATATCTCCACGCTATAAGTGGACAAACTAGGAAACGTTTTTATTTAAAATGATAGAGTTTAGTGATCTGTGTTTATTTTCAGAAAACATTAGAAACATTTTAAATAATTAAAATAGTCTTTAAAATTAATTTTAAATTTTTTGGAGTGAACGAGAATTAGAAAAAAATATTATCTTTTTTAATTAGGAATGACTATCCGGGTTTGATTATATTTATTTGAAAAGTAAAAATTTACATTTATAATCTTTATTAACACTCACTCATATTTATTTTTCATGGTATATCTATACTCGCTCACATATTTAATAAATATCTTTAACAAATTTATAAATTAAAAATAAAATAAAAATAACGACAAAGTTAAAAGAAAATAGTACAATTGCATAAACTTCAATATACAATATCGAAAATGTTAAATTTTGTTTTAATAATTTATAAAAATAAAATAAATATAAAGACACAAACATAAGATATATATGCATACTTTCATTTAAAAAATTAAATATTATTCATATTTATATCTATGTTCCGTTGTGTGTTTTATTTATTTTTACTTTTATTTTATAAAGTGATGGACATTTTATTTACGATAAGCAGTATATATATATATATATATATATATATATATATATATATATATATATAATATTGAACTTGACATTGTAATAAATGATTAAGTTTAGGTAATTAATTTTAAAAAAAGAAGATATTACTCAATCAACTTTAACCTGATAGTCTTTATCAGACAACATGCCTAAATTTATGTCCAAATCCCAAAAAACGTAGGATATCCGAAATTTTTACTTTTCCAATGAAAGATTTCTTCGTAAAAAAATCAGTACTTTAGTTCCAAACCTGAAAATTATTTAACAACATATCTCAAACCTGAACAATCAGTACTGGCAGTGTTGCTGTATCCAATAGTATTCCTATTTTCTTACGGATATTTCACACAATAAATAACCATTAAACATGCATATTAACCTACATATCCAATACTAGTCTCAAATGAGTAGGCACTTATATTAAATACTTCAAAAATAAAATATGGTTTATACCAATGAAGAATCTACCTAGTAATAGAGTATCAGAGTAATGGAGTATCTTTCCATATTATTTGTGACTATTAACAGATAACAGAAAGACCAAACCGTGAAATTCTACAAAGTAAGCATAATAGTTTAGTGTTGAGCAACTTGTACCAAGTTTTTTGCTTCTCTGATAATTCTCCTAGTAATGTTTTCATTGAGCCCTTGACATATAAAGACTGAGTGACCCACATGAATGTTCTTTTGTAATCACTAGTCAAGAACATGATCCACTTTTGCTGGGACCTCATTTAAGCCAAATAAATGACAAAATTGGATGTTGACAGACATGCTTCCTCCCAAATAAATGACATCAACCATTATTGACAAATTATGAGCTCTAACACTGTTACATATCTTTTCCTTATCCATTCAAATATGAAACAGATATGTTTATCTTATATTTTGCTATTTTGCTGGGCACCTTAATCTCTCATTTATATGGAGAATATTAGAACTTTTTAACCATACAATAATATTTAATATAATACCAGACAAATATTTCTGTTCAAATTTTGAATAACCTCACTGAACATGTTCAATAGGATACTATGAAAGAACGTTCTTTCATACTACTATGAATATATGATTATAGTATGAATAGACCATCTTATTCTACAAACGAAAGAGGATACATAAATAAATAGTTGATTTAAATTTGGACATCCACCACCAAACTCAATATTCGTATCTGAACCACAAAAGTTACATATAAAATATCTATGCTACCTGCTTGAATACTTGCCTTGTCAAAATATAAAAGTACAAACAAACTAAAGGCCAAAGCTTCCAAACCAGAAGAACAGAAAGCCAATTGTGAAAAAAAGTACCAAAAGTGCAACTCCTTGATGGCTGAGATAACTTCAAACAATTAAATAAATAATATATGGATCTAACAAAATTATGAAGCACACAAGCTTGCCAGCAATTGCCACATCCCAATAACAAACAAAACATCACCAAATTCCATCTGAATTTGTTGAACAAGCAAATCTTCAAGTGAGCCTGTCATTTCTACCTTACGAAATAAATATACACCAAGTACTAGTGAAGTACACTAAGATCGGGGCATCTTTTATTTGTATAACCGGGGAAGAACTTCATGAACACCAATGTCCAAAACCTCTGGATCCCTGAAAATATCAAACAATATAGTTATAATTTGTTAATCTCTAACAGCAGTAGGGGCTTGACCTATTAAAAGTTACAATTTTAAAATAAGAACTTAAAATAAGGATGAAATTTTGAGGAAAATGGCAACGCGCTTATGATATAAAATAGTTTTGTGTTGTCATCCAATAACAAATTCTTATAGACTTGTTTGGACAAACTTCTCCATAAGCACTTTTCAACGAGAAAAATAAGAAAAAAATGAAAAGAATTTTACCATAAGTTAGAATTAGCTTATGTACAAGTTTAAAATGAGAATTAGAGAAGCCATATGAGACAACTTGTACAGGTTAACCTATGCATAAGCAAATTTTAGCTTATGAAGACTCATTTCATTTTTAAACACAAAAGTTACTCTGAAGTAGAAATTTATTTGACAGAAGTCAAAACTTTTAAATCTAGCCTTTTTGAGCTCCTTTCAAGGCTTTCTCCGTTATAAAAGATAGCCTTTTAAAGTTCTTTTTCTTAAAATTTTGCTTGGGTCAACTTCTTTTGAGGGGAAAAGAAGCCTAAAATAAGCCCCAATAAACACTACCAACCTAGTGGATAGGAAGTAGTAAAAATAGGAAAAGAGAATAAAGTTGATAAGAAACAATTATTATAAGCATATATATCCTCATATTTCCCAAAAAGAACACTTGATACTTGCAATATCACTCCCATAGATTGTTACAAAACCTATATTCACGTAAATAAGTGTATGCAAGAGATAATAGGAGAGAAACCTGCACAATGTCTGTCCCTTTTCATTTGAACTGGCTATAAAAAAGAGCTTTCGCAGAGAGGGTGACTCAAACTGCACAAAGAAACCGTCACTGTGTGCATGTTTCCACTTTCTTGATCCTTGGCCCTTCCAGACCTGCAAGAATAGAATAGAATTAATAGATTCTGCAGTCATTTAGAATTCACAATTCTAAAATACACACGGAATTGAGGTTGTAGGCTGATCTGTCAGAAAATGAACATCGACTAGATATATTTACATGTTCAAAAGTATGACATTAACATGTATTTGGCCAATTAATACACCAGTACAGCCCCAAAAAGAATTGTGTGGAGAGGAAGGCTCTGAGACAAATTTAAAGCGAAACACCTAAAGAAGTCCTTCATATAAAGGACCACACAAGAACTTGGATTTTGCAAAAAAGAAAATGGTATCATAAGGTCGATGTAGTCAGAATCCCACCATGAACCTCTAATTTTGTATTAACCTGAACAGCCCAAAAGGAGAGAAATTGAAAAAAAAAATAAAAATAAAGGGAGAGGAGATGGGATGGAAAGGCAAGTATAAAGCTAGTCACTAGCTGATAACTTACATGTAAGATTCCATGGGAATGTTAAACTATAATGAGAAATAGTATTGAAAATGAAGCGATAAGCAAAAAGAAGAAGCACATCTTTGAAGGGAAGCCTCATTTTATGTCTTATACCCGTTTTGTCTTTTTAAAACACACACCCTTGATGAGTCACTACATCATCATTATTGATGTAATGAGCTCGTCAGTGAACAAAAACCATTTTTCCTATTGAGACTACCAGGTCAAGCTTGCCAAGTATTTGACAATCCTCTTTGAGCAACAAAGATCTATTGTATCAAAGCGCAAATTTAAGCCATTTGGATGGGAGACATATCCCTTCAGTTCAGTCCTTCCGCTACCATCTCCATGTGTTGTGTGGCCATGCCTAGAGTATGTAATGTATAAAACAAAATTAATGCTATCAAGTGCCCCTATTCTTTAACTACAAGAATGAAACTACAGACCTTTTCCTATTTACGTTTCACGTAGTGCTACACCACTGAATTTGAAACACCAAAGGCATGAATGCATCTGAATTAACTCATATTGGGCCCACCTAAAATGATAGGTCGATCAGCTTAAACATTTTGGTAGGTGCAAATTTCACACACCTTGCAACCTAGGAATGAAATTATGACTTCTCTTCACTTTCCCTGTTGAAGATGTGATATGCCTCAAAACTACCCTTTAACCTTGTAATAAAACTTCCCATTTAACTTGAACTTCTTAACCATTTAGAGCATCTGATGTGGAGTTTGAATTCTCAATGCTTTAAGAAATCAGAAGTTACCTGTGGGTAAGCAATAATGCTTTTGGGAGTTACCAAGCAGGCTGCTTTGGAGAAAGATTCCTCTGCGTACTGCCTAAGAAATGAAAAGCAGTTGCTGTGCGTATGTGGTGATTCAAAGGCCTGCCAAATAAGATGAGAAAAATAAAAATATTAAAACTCATAATAGCATACAGGGAAGTTTTAAGAGTTGATAATCATAAGTGAACAACATAAGCCAGCAAAATAACCATGAATACTGAGCATAAAGTTCAGATATAAGATGTCCAAGAAGGAGCCACAATTATAATTGCACAAAGATTTAACAAGAAAATGCATACCTTATCAATATTCACAACTGGGGCATACTTATCGGTCTGTGTCTTTTCCTTATCCAGAAGAAAGTAAACTCTAGCATCCACTGAAGATGTTTCATGCCATGATTTTACAGCAGTCTCTATAGTCTCAACAAGGAATGAGAACAAATCTTTCCCGCATTCCGATCCATACTTTCCAGCCTGTATGAAGGAGATCATTTAATCCTCAAAAGGGAAATTTTAAATGATGCATGATTATATGGAGAAATAAATTATTTCACATCCATTAATAAATATTAATAACATGAAATATAAGTTAAAGGGAACAGAAAAAATAAAACATCTAGAAACCAAGAAGTAGAAGGAAATAGATATTTTTCCAACAATCTCAGTTCATTTTCAGTTGTTTTAACCTGAGTCTCTGCTGTTCATTCAGTTGAAATTGGATGTATTAATGCATTATTCAATTTTGAATGTGTTGATATCCTACAGCTTATTGTCATAAATTTCTAGCAGCACCAAGGATGTAGAAATTCTGAGTCCGACCTTCGTTCAGACATGGGAGAGAGGAAGTAAGAGATAAAATGAGAGATCACAACATTTTTTCAGCCAAGAGATTTGAAGAAAAAATACTTGGGAATTAGCTCGAAGAGGCTAGTAAAGAAGAATTAGGCAGTTAAACATTGAATATAAACAGTTGAAAAGGACAGTGAAACTCGTGGCTCTTTTCTTAAGGATTAAGGACCAGCCTCCTGTTTATGAGATAAACTAGTATATAAATTAACATGTGTAACCTTTTGTTCGTCATCTTCTCTCTTCATGCTTTTATTAACACTCAATGGGGACTTGATTGGACATTTTGTTTTAAAGATAAACCAATAGTCTGCCTGATCATGAATAAATGCTGCATTGAGAAAGGTTTTTTTTTGGGTGATTTTTTTATATGAAAAAAATTACTTAGAGTAGAAAACTTAGTTTAATCATCCTTCTTGTCTGTTTATGAATATTTTACACTTGATCATCCAATTTGGTTGTTAGGTTAAGATTAGCATACACACATACAAACACTATAACGGACATAAGAAGATTTAGTGTTTTGAAAAACCAATAGAAGTTTAAGCAACATTTGTCATCTTTCACTTTGATTTCCTACTCGTGAAGAAGTTTAAAATCAAAAGCTGTTACAATTTTTGTTTCTTCTAAGTTCCAACTCCACCAATTGACTTCCTTTTTTATTCATAGATGAAGAATTTATTGAAAAAAGGAGAAAGATGCAAAAATAGAGGATAAGACACCCATAAGGGAAAAGGACGATAAAGTAAAAAGTAAAGACCAAGAATATTGCAACAATGCATGCTAATTTCTCTGAAGATCCAACAATATTGCATATATTGGTATTTATTTATCAATCATTTTGCTCTTAATAAATTTAGATTATTTAGAGTTTATAGTCACTTTTGATTGCTTGCATTCAGCTTGTGAGATGTTACACCCATTACCACACCAGAGATCACAGATATTTGAAGGCTTTTGTGGCAGTGACTCTGAACAGCATCTAAAAGCCATTTTGTCCCCCATTTCTGTGTTGTCATACCTGGTTTTTGGAGGATTATTTTATTATCTCTATCTTTCTTCATCAGAGGTGTAATGGTTTTGGAAACCCATGTTTGAAACTCTTTCCCACATACCCCAACAACCTTCCGTCCTTTGATGCAATCCCTCCAACCCACAGATTCCTAACATAGTTCAGGCCAAGCCCCACAACCATTGATCTAATGCACACTTACCCTGTTCAGCCAGTCCTCTATAGCATAAGTATTTTCTTTCTAACACGGGTCTTACCTTCGACCTTCTTGTTGTGGCATTGCCGCTCAACATTTTGTTTCATTATCATTGATTTGTATATTTAGGCATAAAATTGACACTTCTGAATACTAATTTTGAATATATCCCAAATTTTGAATTGTTACTTTTAATTTTTAACTATTTTAAGGGTAGTCCAAAATATATAATTCGAATTTTAAAATCTTTAAAGTGGTGGTCATCCCACTGTGATACCTCACTATAGTGATTTTATGGTCAACCACTCTGTGCTGTTATTTGAGATTGTTAACTATGAGGTTAGCCTACATGGGGATAGCTATACACTGAATTTGATAATTTTGACTCGATTTAAGAATATACATTATTCCAAAACTTCTGTTTCTACCTCTGTGTATTCCTTCTCCCTTTTTGTCTCTCTTTTTGAACCTGATTCCCTTCTCTTTCTCCCATACCCTTTCCAAATCATATGTGTGTATTAATTAATTAATGCAAAAGAAAAGCTGAGAAAGCACATAATTTTTTATCACTCCTAGTTAAAGATTGGGAATACATGGATACTGACCATTTCAGATTTCAATGTATCTAAATGTTTGGCCACGTCAACATTGGATCTCATATTCTCCACTTCTTGGGCTCGCTTGCTATCTTTCACCAGTTGGTTCAACCTCTTTATCTTTCTTAATACTTCTTGACTTTGCGAGTTATACTGCAATGCTATCTGAAAGGCAGCTAAAGCCTACAAACAAATATTCACACAAACATACACAATAAGAATAAAACCCTAAACCGAAGCAGAACAAATAGCTTCCAATTAAAGTTAAGCAATAAGCTATTGAATACATACATCGTCGTATCGTTTCATGGCTTCCAATATGCTTCCCTTCCTGAAATATCCCTGGAAATGTATTCAAGCAGCATCATTCCAAAATGTATTACAAAGGTGCAGACACTCAAATATTAACAAATTAGATAAACATTTACCTTCTCCCATTGGGGTTTTAATTTGATTGTCATCTCTGCATCATCTAGAGCTTTATTAAGCTTATCCAATTGCAGCAATGCTGCAGCACGATTACTGGAAACCACCAAATAAACAGAAGAAACTACATCAGGAATCAAGATAAGGTTTATGCATTGAGTTCACACAACATATTTGACATGAGAAAAATGTTGATCCAAGCTACTAAATTTATATAAGAAAGAAAAAGCCAGTAACTTCTAAGTGCCACGCAACACATTTCTAGAATGGCCTATATTATTAATTAATAATTATTTCTAACAATATGCCCTCTGACATGAGATATGATTAGAAGCTGAATTATAGTGTGTGACAATCAACAAATACTGATATCAAATGAAAAGTAAACATAAAAAAAGATACCTAGTTAACCATTCAAAGAGAAATTTTTTCTACTTCCAGAAACAAAACAAAAAATTGAAACTCAGTATATTCCACTCACTTGCTTCCTCAGTGTCAAACAGACCATGAAGCTCAGTACATTCCACTCAGCTAACCAACATAATTAACTGAAAGAAACCTGAAAAGGGAGTCATTTTTTCCTATTTAAGAGCTTCAGCTTAAGCCTTAAGCGTCGATCTAACTCCAATCCAAACAACACACATGCTCATGCCAAACTGTCACTAAAAGACTAAATTTCTGAAACTCTGATAATACACTGGCAATAAAAACTGACACTTCAGTCTATATAAAAACCGAAAACCCCAACTAAATTAATAATGATAACAAAAGAAAAGAAGAAACCCTTTCGTGATTTCAAGGGAAACAAAATAAACAAGAGAGAAAAGCAGAGCTGAAGCAAATTTTGAAACCCACAATTGAAAGAATTGAACAATGACACCCAAATGAAAAAAAGGTGAAAGTTTTGAAAGAAAAAAGGTACCTATAGAGAGTAGGGTTAGAAGGGTCTTGCTTGATGGCTTGAGTGTAGAGTGCAGCAGCTTTGAGATACTTTCCTGACTTGAAAAACTCGTTGCCCTGATCCTTCAGAGACATCTCCGAACCTGAACCTTCTTTGGTTTCTGCCATTGATGATATTTTTCGTCTTAACCTTAAAATCTCTGATTCTGGTTCCTGAAGGATGTCTGTAGGGTTTACCACGAAGATCTTTGTTCCTTCTAAAACAGTTTTCTTTGGTTTTTAGATGCTTGTGTTTCATACTAAAAAATAAGCTAAATTGCACCCTTCCCATCTTGTCTTATTTTTATTATATTTAATTTGTAATCTTATCTTTTAAGAAATAATTTTAATTTTTTTTATGTTTTAAATGTGTTGAATATTGTTACTTTATCAGTTTAAAATAAAAATATTTGTTAACATTGGTTAAAAATTTAATATTTTTTACAATAACTTTTTACATGTTAAGAATGTGATAATTAATTTAACTTTTTTTTTTATATTTTACTTGAGGCTGAATTCAGTTTCTTTACCCGTGTGAAAAAATAATGTAGAGATTTTTCTTTTGATAATCATAATTTACTTAATTTCCAAATTAAATTAAAGATTTGAATTGTTCTATTACTAATTTAAACTAAAATTATTTATATATTAGTCTAAATATCAAATGAAGAAATCATGCAAAGTATGAAAATATAAGGTAACATTTCGCATTAGTTCCTCAGCCACAATCCACCATAACCAATTCATCAAATTAAAATTTCCAATTTTAATTTTTTATTTTGTATATTTAGCACAATTATTAACATTTTTACTTTATTTGTAAGCTCTTATTTATAATTTTAATTTGAAAGTGACTTTTTGAGGAAAAAAACTAATTAAAAGGAATGAAGTTTTTCTAAAGGATTAAAATCAATAACATTTTATAAGAGAATAAAAATAAGCATTGATATAAAGTAAGAAATTAAATATATAATCAATTTTTTAGTTAATTTTTCCTTCTAAATACTATAAAGTAACATATTTGTTATTTCTTAAATATGTGATACGGAACATATAAAATTATGTATCATAAAGAAAACTTTTAAGGAAAAGCTCTTAAAATACAACCAACAAGTGTCATTATTCTAAACAATTTCTAAAAAGTAATCTGTTTTTTTGATAATTTCATGAGTGATTATAAACATATTTAATTAGGCAATTATTTTTTTACTACCATTATATTTTTTAATAATTTTTTGTCCACTTTTATACTCTGTATAAAGGATAATTTTTTTATCACAAGTAAACTTTACCAAGGTCGAGTGCCATTGAAGAATTAGTTACCTTAAACATAAATAATTTAATAAAGATGTTCAATAAAAAAATCCAATATTTTAATGTGTAAATTTTTTCACTAGCATTCTAATATCAATAGGCAATGTAACCCATGAGTTTGCATCCATTCTAATGATTTTAGTTGAGATACTAAAATTCATTTCAAAGTTAACTAATTTGAACATGTTAATGAAATGTTGAAATTTTACCTCAAAAAACACTTTTTAATTTTAAATGCATTCACTAATACAATTTAGGTAGATATCACAAAATCATAATTATATAAATGATGAATACCTTATTTGTTTATCCTTCCTCTATTGATCTCTACAATAAAATGTATCAAATGCAATTTTAAATTTAGAATGTCACATTTTTCTTTCAAAACTTACAAATTAGTTGTCAATTTCATACATATAAAATTTTTAAAAAAGGTATTATATTTAATATATCTATCTTAAATAAGATTGTTTCTAGAAAAAATATATACAGAGAAAAAAAGTTTACAAACTCCAACCCATCTAAATTAATGCAATATATTCACTTGATCATGTGTAAACTATATAAAACCCCAAATGTTATATATCTAGAGTGCTCAAATAGTGTTCTTGAGTGAGAACTAGTTTTTGTTTTATCCCTTTTAACCTACTTTTTCCAAAAAAATTGCAATTGTTTGTAGATCACCACCATGACCAACTTTTACAATGATGTGCTAAATCATGCACAATTCTTTGAACTTGGCAACAACACAAGTTCAAAAGGATGCAAGTTATGCAATCAAGTTTTCACTAACACTCAAGCTCTCTTAATCCATCTTGAGTCTCACATGGCACAAGAAGAAATAGCCATTAAAAGACTCTATTCATTGCCTCAACATGTCAATTCTCAAAAACAATTAGGTTTCCAATTGCCTATACAACCTATGATGGGTGATGGTAGGGTTTTTCAAGCACAAACTCAACCTATTTTGGAGATGACTCACTCAATTAGAAGAAATCCATTTTCCAATTCTAGTCAAGTTGGTTCTTCCTCCATACCAATTAGGAGAATGCAAATTCCATCACAAGTTTTTCCATATGGTGCAAGTATCAATGATGATGGGTCCAAGGCATACATCTTGAAGTTGGAGAAACCTATCAAAAAGATTGATTTCATTGACTTGGTTAACACAGATGATGACAACAACTCAGAAGTAGAAGAAGTAGATTTGAATTTAAAGCTATAAAAACTCATCTTCAAATATTAAAAGATATTAGATTATGATTGAGTTTTGTCGCCTTTTAAATTATATATTATAATATGTTACCATTTGATCTTGTTTATTTTAGTTTTCGGAATTGAAAGTTGTAATGCAAATAACGAGAAAAAAAAATTGTTATAGTGATTTTTATTGTGTATTATTGAAAGGTTACACAAACTCTTTGATATTCAATGCATATTTAATTTAAAGCAAATTTTAATACATTGATTAGTAAAAATATATATCAATAGAATGTGATGTTATAATCTTTTATATATATATATATATATATATATATATATATATATATATATATATATATTATTTACGTTCACTTTAATAATAATATTATTATTTTTTTTCATCTTTGTAATTACGAATAAACTTAGCTAATAAAAAGTAGAAAAAAAAAATCACAATATAAGAAAGGAAATATATAATATAAAGGAGAATGTAATTAAAAATTAAACTTAGCATTTTTGGATCAATTGAGGCAATTTCATAACTAAAATTCAAACGTTTACCATGCCGAAATTCATTCCAAACTAGAATCATTGAAGCATTTTATCAATATTATCAATTGTTCATTTTTTTTCCAAACTTGAAATTTATTCTTAGAAGTTTATATTTTACTCTTTTCAATACAATACTGATGCATTTTAGGTAAATATTAAAATCATATAACAATAAACGCTTTATTTGTTTCCATTTTCATAAGTACTCTCTACAATGCTTATATATATTGCACATGCAATAGTGATAGACTAGCTATATTAAATAATTTTTTTATTAAATACATACATTAAACAAGACACCCTTTCAAAAATTAGAAAAAAGAAAAGTTTTGTTCTATATTCATCATTACAATAAATATATTTTAAAATTATTTTGAACATTAATCAATAAATATGTAAATCCTATTTTGAACTGGTTAGAAACTATTTTATAATATATAAATAAAATTACGGAACACTTGTTAACTTACATACGCGATATTAGATATTATTTTTCCCTTTGTCGTTATATGTTTAAAAGACACTGCATAAATAGTCCATGTCATTCTACATTTTTCCCCCTTTAAAGCTTAAAAAAAAGCACAATAATTGATTTTAGGAATTAACCTATTTAAATCATAGAAAAAGACACAACACGTCACATTCATACCATATACTACAAATGCAAGTGAATTATTGTATTACGGTATTTGTTTCTTTTCAATTTTTTAAGAATTTATTATTATTTATCTTATCTTGTTTTCAACTATTATATAATTGTCACACATGAGTAAAATAACAGTAATATTTAGGGTTATGTGAAAAATGGAAATATGATTTGGTGTATATAGGATATGTATATATGATGTCAATAGACTGGATAAACAAACAATTAACAACTCTTAACTGACTGGTTAAGATAGTTTGATAGTTACAACTTATTGACAGTTAATAAAAATATTAATCATTTATTGGTAATGAACCAGATCTAAAGGAAAATTCATTTCAATGTTTATAAATATATATTTGATAACTAATTCTGAATATTTGTTTTATTAAATATTTTCACGTTAATTTACTGAGTTGAGAGTTGAAATATCTTTTGTAAATAGTTTTTATGTGGCTTAAACAAAGAGAAGAGAATAATATACTAAATTGTTATACCATGATTATGAATTGAAGCAAAGTGAACAAACATTAATATCAAGTAGCATGTGAAAATGTTTATAATTTCTTAACTTCTTATGGAGAAATTTTATTATTATTGAACCCATTCATTATCCATATTTAATTGAAAAACACATAATCATTTTTTCATCATCAAATAAGAAAGTTAAGCAATTTAGTAATGAAGTGAGACCTTCAAAGTATAATTAGATCTACCATAATAACTTTGCTCTAACTAAATTAGTTAACTTGATATAATCACTAGCTTAGCTCAGAATAAAAAATATAGAATGCTTAATTATTAATTATTATGACAGTGTATAAGTCTATTACATTTTGTAAACACAAGCTAGATGAACGCACTTGCGACTTTAAAATACTGAATTTAGTGCATGTTTAAATTCAATTTGGACAATATACTTAAAGTAAATGTAGAGATATTAATCAATGTAAGCCTAGATAAATAATCATAGATTTAATTCATATCAAGATATTACATGGGATATTTTACACGTTTTTATTTTCAAAATGCTAAATATTATTATAAAATTTTTATTGAAAATTGAAAATTAAAAATAAAATATTAGAATTACATTAAATTCATGATAAAATTATATCGTACACATAGAAAAAAACTATTATAAAAAAAATCATGATTTTTTTTAAAAAATCATTTCATACTTTGAATTTAAAAAAAAAAACACAACATACTAAATCATTTCTCATAAATATCCTTATTTTCTTTTTATATTTTTGCTTTTTGAAAGAATTAGTATTAATGTTTTTTAGTTTATCTATGACATGTTTCATTGTAATTTGAAGTGACTTGATATCTTTTTAGGATTACAATATTTTTTCTCATATAATATATTAGTCTATTTAAAAATTATTTTCAATTTATTTGCAAAATAAATTTTCTTAAATATAAAAAAGAATATAATTGTTAATGAATTATTATAAATTGAATCTAATTATTATAGATCTTATATCTTATTGGCAGAATGATATCTTTCCAGAAAACACACTAATTAAGAAATGAGATTTTATTAAAATATCATCAAAATTCTCAACAAACAAGAAAAAATCTATTTACAAGACAATTATTATCATTACTAACTCATATTGTGATGGAACAATAAATCGTAACACAAAATGTTAAAAAAAAATAGTTAACCAGAAACTCAATAATAGAAACCATTATAGACTCTACTAAAAACTTAATCATAAACTTTACCACTTAATAAAAAAACAGATATTTTTTTGTATTTTTTGCATCTCCTGTTTTTTTCACTAGAAATAATATTAATATATTGTCGTAACCGGAATTTATAATGTATTATTCAAAATTGATTTTGAATTAAAATAATTTTAATTCGTATAAACATTTTCCTTTTGGTTAAAAGATAAACTTTCAGATAAAGGGAGTCATGGAATATTTTTCGTGTAACTTTTACACCTCCACACATTTTTTTAGTTTTGAGATGAAAAGGTTGAATTTGTATAATGTGTATCAAAGCATACTACAAATATATTTTTTCATTGAATAGAACAAAATTCAAATATACACTGATTATAGAATTATTCTTAAAAAGATTAAATTTTATTTTACAAAATAAATTTTTTTTATAACATTAAAACAAAATAACAACAACTCAAATATTTGTTTTAAAGTAATCATAAAAGATAATTATATATATATCAGATGGAAAAAATACATTTATCATAAATTTTGCAACTGTAACTGAACAAGTGAATGATGTTACCTAACAGGGTGTCAATTCAACTTCAACGGTCCTCTGTAAGGAAAAAACAGTGTAGAAAAAACTTTTTGAGGCCAATATGGTAATTTCATTCAAGTAGCATCGATTTCGAACGACAAGTATGTGTTTGATAGCGTCACTCTGTTGCCGTTTGTCAATGTTGCTTGAAATCCCGGTTTTGCCCTCATATTTTTTCCACAGTTCCAAAAAATCCACCCTTTCTTGTGTTATTCAAAGAAGAATGATGGTCCTTCTTTCAATGAGTTGGTATTCAAAGAACAACAACGTTGGATCCTGTCTCAAACCACTCACCTGTCTTTAGAAGCCATTGATGCTCGTCTTCTGAACTCGATTTTTAAGCATTCATTGCAACTTACCCCTTTTTTTTCCTTTTGGTCCGTGAAGCCTGTTTTTTCAAGCAAAGCTTGCCTTTTTGAGTCACCAAAGTCTAACCCCACTTTGGAACTTTGCTTTTTCCTTTTTGGGTATGTGAGCTTAGCTTCACTTTAGAGTCTCGTTCGTGATCCCTGAGAAAGCAAAACCCAGTTTCTGGTTTGGTTTTGGTCTCTTACAATGAACTCTTCTACAAGGTTGGATTCAGTTATGTTTCAGCTCACACCAACTAGAACCAGGTAACAATACTGTTACCCCATTCATCAATATACTTTACCATCTTCTTGTTGTTTCTTTTGCCATTTTGTGCCATTTCTTACCCACCCTAAATAGAAAACAAGAACTACGGGGAATAAGTTTGTTGGTTTTGTGTTTTTTAAGCACTTGGGTGTTTGATAGTCCCAGTAATATTTTTTACCATTTTATTGTTCTCGTTTTCTTTTTACCACTTGTGACATTTCTCACCCTAAATAGAGAACAAGAACCAATGAGTAAGTTTGTTGGTTGTGTTTTTTCAAGTGCATGGGGTATATGACAATCTTAATAAGTTTGTTTATTTTGTGTTTTCTTTTCTGCATTGGGATATTTGATAGTCCTACTAAAATGAATTAAAATGCAAATGACTTGTTGATTACCTTTTTAAGAAGCAATGATAATTTAGAGCACCGTACTTAGTTTAACAGTCTCATGGATTCAGTTCAGTTTTACCCTTTTTGATTTTTGCAACTGGAGTATTGTCTTGCCCTTATTTTGCAAATGTTGTAGCTGATGTCTCTGCAATTTCTTATGTTTAAATTTGCTGGTTAATTTGTTATATGATCAAAATTGCTGTCATGGGTTGACGGGTGGTAGGGGAGATGAGTTTGGTGCCACCATGCTTTCTATTTACTCAGAAAAAAACATGTTGTTGGTCGTGAGCTTCAGTACGAGAAGGACCTGATTTTAAGAAGTGGTCTATCTACTGAGAGAGTAGTGTCTGTAGTTTTTGCTAGTGATTTTTTGGTTGTTCGAATACATGGTTCATAGAAGATATTTCACGGAAAAGTTTGTGTAAGAGTAGTAGGTCACTAATTGATCTATGCAAATAGTTCATTTAAAAAATGATTGTAGGAATTTCTCTTTTGGTAACATGATTGTAGATATTAGCTGCCTGACTTTTTGCTTTGATTTTTTATCCTCATCTGTAATTCAGATTTGACTTGGTTATAACTGTGAATGGAAAGAAGGAGAAAGTTGCGTCAGGGTTACTCAACCCATTTCTATCCCACTTGAAGGCAGCTCAAGATCAAATAACAAAGGGTGGTTATTCAATTGTTCTTGTGCCTGGGCTTGACAGTGATGCCTCATGGTTTACCAAGGGAACAATTGAAAGGTGTGTCTTGTTATCATAATTTTTTGGTTAATTATTCTTATCAATGTATGTACGAATCTGAGTTGAAACTGATCAGTCTATGCTTATTCAAGGTTATCATTTCTTCCAGTATTCAACTCAACATGGATCTAGTATGCTGTTTTGGAAGTCCTGTTTTTCATGTAATATGTACTCCAAAATTCCATTTATATATTTTGTGTTCTTACACTTTCGAAAGTAGAGGGAAGTACTGGGATTCCTTTGAAAGTTAAACACACATACTAAATGAATTGTAACTCTAAGGTTGTAAGCTCAAAGTTTGTGCTCTTACAAATGATTCTAGGTGACATTTAATTTCACATAGATTTGCATGCTGAACTAACTTCCTCTGCTTCTTTAGGTTTGTTCGCTTTGTGAGCACTCCAGAGATATTGGAACGTGTTTATACTATAGAATCCGAAATTGCACAAATTGAAGAGGCAATTGCAATTCAAGGAAATAATTCTGTAGGGATGAGCTTTGTAAGTAAATATCTAGCAGATTTTAAATTCAATAGCAGCAATTAAAGGTCTGTTTAAATTAACTTGTATTTCTGTAGGTAGAGGAAAACCAAATAAAACATGTGGAAAACACTGAAGGGAATTTTGAAAGAACAGGTACATGTATTTCATATGGTTATCCTTTGAAACTATTAACTAACTTGTATTCAACAAAAATGGATATATATAAAGCATTGCTGAAATTTATAATTGCTGCAACTAAGAAGATCTGTTGGCTTTGCTCAGGCAGGAAGACTCAGCAGGATACAAATGAGGACAAAGCTATTGTACTTTACAAGGTTAGGAAAGTCTTGAATATCCTAATCTTATAGATTTATTATTTTCTCATCTGTTTGTGTGGATATATACCAGTCTGATACACAGCCACTTGATACAAATGGAGGCA
Source organism: Vigna mungo (assembly GCA_036885675.1). Taxonomy (NCBI): domain Eukaryota; kingdom Viridiplantae; phylum Streptophyta; class Magnoliopsida; order Fabales; family Fabaceae; genus Vigna; species Vigna mungo. The sequence continues at coordinate 461,096 of CP144692.1, forward strand.
CCAAATCAGAAGGAAACCCAAAGTAAGTTCTAAATACTTTTTTCTTCTTTTCTATGGTCATCCCTCAGTAGGAAACTTTATATGATGATTGCTTCTGATTAATATAAAATGCTTTAAGTTCCTATTGCCTGATATCACTCAAAACAATTTTGTAATATGGTCAGAGCAGATAGAGCAAACTGCTATTGCAGTTAATTTTAGAAACAATTATGAATCAGATAGAACTTATTTTTAGGTTGGACATATTTATTATTCATCACCGAGGATATCGAACTGATAATTCTGAGTAAAGAAGGAAAGGACGTGTAAGGCTCTTATGCCAGCTTGACCATCTCTTTTTTACACTTTGAGGATAATCCGTTATCCAGTACCATCTCCACCAGTGTATTCATAAATAACAATATATGCACATTATAGTCAGTGAATTTTTTAAGAAAATATAGGCTTCTTTTAAATTGTTGGAATGTAGAAGGTTTATTCCAGGAATCTATGGTAAATTAAATTTTTGTAACAGTTGTTTCTCATTGCCGTTTTGTACTTGGGATTTGTAACATTTGTTAATGCATGAATTGCAGTTGGAAAAACTGATTTCTTATTGACTAAGTCCTACCCTTGTTTATTTTCCTTGTATTGCCATATAAAGCTGATGATTTTCTAGTAGATTATTCTAATAACTTCTATTGTAAAATTTACATCACCACCCTTCCCCTAGAGTTATGATTATACTGACTAGATAATATGCTATCTAGAAATCTTCAGGTGAAGTCTGATTTTTGTGGATACCATCATTTCCAACTTTTTCTCTGGCAAACACAAAAATTTTCTCTTTTTTTTGGGATTAACCTTCCACACTAACTTTTCCTGAGTTTCTTCACAATTCAGCAAAAAGACTCCTCCTTGCTGAATTTAATGAACTAATGTCCAGACTACTCTCAACTTATGGTGAATGAAATGACACTTAGTGAATTTTTGTTATAAAATTAAGCTAACACAGAGACCTGATTGTGCGGTGTGCGTTATGTATAAGCGGTTCTACTTCAAGTGTTGTTATATTTATTGAACTTTAGTACACTAAAAAATTGTTTGTTAACGTATATCCTACTGTATTCCCTTCTGTATGTATTGTTTTAGAGTTCAGCTTTTGAAAGTCCTGGAGACACGTAAATCTGTGCTGCAGAAAGAGCAAGGAATGGCATTTGCACGTGCTGCTGCTGCTGGTTTTGACATTGACTACATGCCAGCTTTGATGGCATTTGCTGAATGCTTTGAAGCATCACGCTTGATGTAAGAATAATTAACTTTCTTAACTATTTTTTAATAGGGAGATTTTGGATACTTGGCCAGGCTAATTGCACGCACACACATATGTCTTCATGTGTATGTGTGTGTGATTTCTGGATGATCTTTCTGATTCTAACTTTGTTGCATTTCAGGGATGGTTGTAGAAATTTTATATCTCTATGGAAAAGAAAGCATGAAAGTGGCCAATGGCTTGAAATTGAAGCTACCGATGTCACAACCAATCGTGCTGACACCTGTGCAATTAATGCTTCTGGCATAGTGATTTCTACATCCCATACCGAGTTGGACTCAGAAAGTAACGGGAAAACTAATTCAGGTACCTAACATCTTCAGCACATCTTGGACTTGCATATTCATGCACTGTTTTACCTTAGAGGTCAGTGAAGAGATTATTATTATGGGTTTCTTGAGTGGACTAATAATAGAACAAAAATGGGATTTTCAATTTGATATAATCTATGGCTAACTAGGGTTTCATTGAATCAAATATTTAGTGCTGACTGACTGCCAACGGTTCTACATATGAGAAGAATAGTAAAGTTCCTGATTTCTATTTTCCCTAAATTTACTAACATTATTGTTTACAAATTTATTGATGTGTTCAGCGGACAGACAACCAACTGCAGGTTACCAAGATAATGTTCAAGGTCATTTTCCAAATAGTGGCTTCTCCTCTTGGCCTGTCCATTCTCCCCCAGGTGCTTTACCCATGTTTCAGACTTATCCAGTGCAAGGGATACCCTACTATCAAAGTTATCCTGGCAACAGCCCATTTGTGCAGCCAGTTTCCTCACCTATGGAGGACTCCAGACTAAATGCTAATCCAAATTTGAATAGAAGGCATTCAATGGATAATGGACAGTATACTGCATCTGAAACTATGAATGAAATGGCTATGGAAAGGGAAGGTTCACTGACTGGAGAACGACGTAAGAAGGATGGCCGATCAGGCAGACACAGATCTGGTATGGTGGTCATTCGGAACATCAATTACATAACAAAGAAAGAACGATCTTCTGGAAGTGGATCATGTTCAGATTATTCCTCTGAAACTGATGAAGATAAAGAGGTTCAGGAATCTGTTAAGACATCAAAAAGAAGAGGATCCAGTGACAAATCCTTTAAACGGCTGAATTTATCTGACAAGGAAGTAACAGACTCTGGGAAAGATGCTGATGGAGGACAGTGGCTAGCGTTCCAAAATTGTTTACTGAGAGGCGTAGATGAAGATAGGCATGTTGTTGACCAAGACAAGTTTGATGAAGTGAGAAGAAAAAAACTTGTTGCAGGGAATGATCCTATAGATTTTACTGAGCGGAATATGCATGAAGTTCAAGGTAGTGGAGCCTTAGATATGCAGAGAATTAGCAATGGATTGACCCATATGCCTAGGTCATCATCTAATAATGGTTTCTTGTTATCAAGAAGCTCGGGACAGTCTGTTAATGGCAGGTCTGTGGATGCTATGCAGTCTTTAGAAATAGATGGAAGGATTGGTTATAGAAGGGGGGCAAATGATGATTTTGTTAATGGGCTAGGTTACTCAAGCAATAAATTGGAAAGGAAGTTATTTCATGATATGAATGATGACTCCTATGTAGTCAGAGTCAATCATTCAGGAAATCTTGAGAGAAATGCTATTGATATGGACTCAGAGTTCCCAAAGGTACACAAGAAGGAAGAGAATGATTCCAATTATCAGCCAGATGAATTGAGTCTCATGCCTGAACGCCGAGTAGAAAAGGGGTCAATGGATTACGATCGTGCCTTAGACTATGAAATGCAGGCCTCAGGGGGTGGTTCTTTGCAAGATAAAAAGAACAAAGGTCTGAAACCAAGATCCAAGATGATGGATAAAGATCTGAAATCAAATCCTACACCAAATAATTCTTATCTAAAAAAGACTATTGGACCAGTAAGGAGAGGAAAGACTAGCAAACCGAGTCCATTGGATGAAGCACGAGCACGTGCTGAAAGACTACGAAACTACAAAGCCGATCTCCAGAAAATGAAGAAAGAGAAGGTATTCTATATTTCCCTTACTAAAATTCTGGTTTCATGTTTGTATTGCACATGCTTAGCATACAATTGAAGCACATTGCATCTAGTATGTTTAAAATTTAGATTAGTGAGAGATTCATGTTTTCAAGTTTGTTCATCTTTTTCTCAAATCTATTTATTTCTTATTTACAAATCCGATCTCCAAAAAATGAACAAAGAGAAGGTAATCTACATTCTCATAATTACTGAAATTTCCATTTCAAGATTGAACATGTTTAACATACAATTGAATTACATTGCTTTCAGTATGTTTAAATTTAGATTAGTGAGACATTCATGTTTTCAAGGTTGTTCATCAGCTTCTCAAATCTATTTATTTCTTATTTCTTATTTGTGATAATAACTAGGAAGAGGAAGAGGTAAGACGCCTCAATGCTTTAAAGATGGAGAGGCAAAGGAGAATTGCCGCCAAGAGTAATTCAATGGCTACCAAGTCATCCACACCACCACAACAAACAAAGAAACAGATTCCCACGAAGCTTTCTCCTAGTTCTTATAAAGGGTCTAAATTTAGTGATTCAGAGCCAGGTTCATCCTCACCTTTCCAAAGATTTCCAATCAGAACTGCTTCTGTTGGATCCAATGATTCTTCCAAAGCCCCAAAAACCAGCAGATTGAATACGAACAAACTAAGTCGATCAGCGCCTTCTCTGCCTGAATCCAAGCGAGAGAAGGGTGATGGTACCACTGATACTAAGGCATCAATTGCTAGAATTAGAAGATTGTCGGAACCTAAAATGAGTACCATTCGTCACACTTCTTCAATATCTGTTAAACCAAGAGGTGCTAGGACAAGTTCAATTACTAAAGCAACTAATGAGACTGATATCAGAAAGATTTCTGCTATTGTGAATCATGATAAGAGCAAGACTACAACTCTCCCTGAACTAAGAATCGGAACATCTAAAACAAGTGACATTGTCCAAATTGGATCGTCAGTTAAAGAGAGGACACAGAAGCTGAATATTAACAACTCTTTGAATTTAGAAGACACCTTGCTGAAGAAAAATGATTTTGAAATCTCACCTATTGACGATGAAGATGACAATCCTATTATTGAGAAGACTGTTGTAATGCTTGAACGTGAAAAACCCTGTGCTCCCAATAGTAATGATGGCAAGGCAAAAGAAAAAACAAGGATACTGAAGGGACAGTATGAGAATGATAAAGTAATGGAGAAAACTAAAACAGTGCCAAGTTATGTTGCTCTTCACACAACAGTTTCGGTAGATACAGAAACCTCGGACAATAAATCACGTGTGAAACCTGGATCATCCAAGGTGTGTTTTCATAAACTTAATAATAGTTAACCGTTGTAATCAGTATGCATGAAAGAAAAGAAATGTGAACATGATGATGTAAAGTAGGCAATACATGCCTGCACTCTCCAGGTATAAATTGTAGGGAACATATTAGCTGCAGTTTCAAGTCTCACACATGATAGCATGTTACTGGAAGGCTAAGTTGATTTATCTCAAAGATCATACGCTGCCAGACAGACAGAACATTCATAAATGGCGAAGTGCTAACATGTATGGCCTACTTTACATCCTAATTGTTAGTTGTGAATAATAACAACATAAAAAACAGGTACAGATTTGAGAACTTTGCTTTTCCTCAAATGCTAACTTATGATTTTCAGATCTTCAGTGGGGGAAGATAAGTCTATGTTCAATTATCAGGGGAAATTTGCGGATATTTGATAATTAATTTGAGGAGTGATGTGTTATTTTAGACATGTAACTGCAAGGTCAAGGAAATTCTTGTTTGACCTGTTGGTTATATGCCTGTGTACTAGTTGTTTATCTGAATTCTCCATGCATGAAAGAACTTCTTATACATCGGTTTTCAATGTATTTTCTTCCAAAATCAGGTTACAATGAATGATATAGAGAAAGAGCCTACAAAGTCGTCTAGCATTCATATTACTGATAAAACATATCATTCCCCTCATGTTCGAGTTTCTTCTTTGGAAGATTGTAGTACACAAAGCTCTGAGTACGGTAAAGCACCTTCTGCAAGCTTTGACAGTGCATCAATTGGTATGGAGACTTTTAGATCACGAGTGTCTGATTCCAGAAATTCAACTCTTGAGAAGATTCCCGAGGTGATTGAGAAGCCTCAGGTAAAGGAATCATCTAAGGGGTTCAGACGGCTGTTAAAATTTGGAAGAAAGAACCATGATTCGCCACCTGCTGCTGGGCGCAACAGTATTGATGGCTCTGAAGCAAATGAGACTGGAAAGAATGCTTCCCCTAATGAAGGTAGCATGATTCTAACAGAAACCAGCATATTGCTATAGTATATTTTAGGAAGTACATTTCTACAGCACCTTGTTAATACCATGATCCACACAACACTCAAAACCTTGAGTTCCTATAAGTTTGTTGAAACCTAAAATCTAAAATTACCAAACACAACTTTAATGTGTCTTTTAAGAACTAAACTGTGAAGTTCAAAGCTGGATAGCACCTAAATGAGTTCAGGAACCTCCCTCCCACAAAACTCAACACAGACACACTCTCCTACGTACTCACTTTTAGTCAATATATATCAATTTTGGTAGCTCAAGCTATAGCTTTGAAGACTTCCATGGCTTGTTTTCTGATTTTATTTTCAGTGGATGTATTTTCAGTAATAATTACATAATGACCCATTTTAGCTGTTTTGTGTTCAATTTTTAAGAACTTGCATATGAGGCATCATTTAATTGTTCTCATCAGTTCCATTGTTCTTGAAATCACTGAAACAAAATGAAAATATATTAACCCAAGATGAAAAAGAAAACACAACAGTTCCCAAACTGTTTTATTTTCTTTAATAAGCGTATATTAATTTTTTCTCCTTATGATGATTGCCTTTTAAATATGAGTGCCATGGGAGAATTTGAAAGAAGGCCAAACCATATTTGTATTTCATTTGTAAATACTCAAGCTTATCATGATATTGGTATTTTCTATGCTGTCATAGTTCATACTCTGAAGAATTTGATCTCTCGAGATGAAACTCCCCCAAGTGCAACTCCTCAAAAGTGTAAGTTTCTTTGAGTGAACTATTGCTTCATCTTATCTAGATTCAAATTAATATTTAATGAACACATTATTCTTATGCAGCTTCTCGCTCTTTCTCCTTGTTATCACCCTTTCGAAGCAACAAAGGAAAAAAGATAATGATGTCTTGACAGAATTTATGCTGTTCTGGGGTTGTGACAATGACCAATTGATTCTTTCCCTTTTTATATTTGTTTTAGCTGAGATTATTTTGTTGATTCTGTTAACCAAAAGGAATTTTGGCCCTCTTTTTGACAGTTCTTTTGAGCTTCAAAACCTCAGACAAATTATTTGAAAATCTAAATGGGGAAATTGATTCTGAATCCTTAAGGATTTGGTTCAGCATGTGATGATGTAAATTTTGTTTAGATAACAGGAAAATCAATTATTGTATTTTTTCCATGAAAAACAGACATCTCAATGTAAAATTATGGGTGACATTAATTTGGAGATACATTTCATTTACTCAATTAGTTTTATTCAACTATAAAATAATGCGTCTTGACATTATTATATCGAATGGAATCATGAATGCTTCAGGTGGCATTTGCTTTTAAGCTATGTACTTACATTTTCATGAACATGATTTTTAGAAGAAAATGGTATAAGTGGGCGTGAGAGTTAATAATTGGAATATGTTGATAATTTTCAATATATAATGGGAAAGAAAGTCAAACAAAGTGGCTTGAAAAAAGAACTGTTAGTAGAAGCTAACATGCTAACTTTTAATTTTAAGCTGAGATTCTTACAAATATTTGTGTAAAATTTTAAACAAAGAGGAATGATGCTTCATCACAAGTACTACTACCTTGTTTTTTCATGTAGAGTTAAGGTATTTTTCTTTCTTAGAGATCATAAATATGTCTAAACTTTCAATCCGTAGTATTCATCACACAATTTACAGACAAAAAGTATTCATCACACAATAAAGACTCAACCAAATTCTCCACTATCTTCATCAACTTTTAGTTCAAAGAATACTATTTTTTAGTACATAACTTTTTATTAAACTTTTGTAATCATTAAAAAAAAAAACTTAGTTAAGATTTTAATTTTGGTGTACACTTTTTTTTTTTTTTTTAATTTTCAACTTATTAGAAATCATTATAAACACAACAATTGGAAAATTACTATAAAATTATTATCTTAAAAATAGTGAGCCTCTTTGAGCTAACTTTTTCCCACAAGAATGAGAAAATAAATAAATTTGTCCATAATTGTATAAAAGTTTAAACTAAAGGTTTAAAGAAACTAAGTAAGAATGTTTCTACAAATTAATTGTCCAAAAATGACCCAATCTATTATATATAGATATGATGGAATAGTGGTGTGAAAATAATTTATATGTATAGTACATTTTAATTAAATTACTTAATTACTTTCAACGGCCTCTTGAAGATTTTTTATCAACAAATTCCATCAAGTGATTAATTAATGGAATAACAACAATCTTAAATAAAAGGCACACAATTTGGTCAATATTAAATAAGGGACATTAAATGTATGTTTTAAGATGTAGTGGGGGTAGATATTGAACCTTGACATCCTTTGATTGTGAACAATAAGCAAACTAGTAGTATATTAAACTTCAATTCAACTCAACATAATAAATTTACGTAACACAATCCACAGATAATGAAGATTTATTAAGAAGTGAGTTTCAAGATTAACTAAACCCTACAAAATCATAGATTTATAAGGTAAAGTTTTTATATATTATAATTTGATCTTATTTCTATTGATATGGGAATTTTAACAGGTTTTGTCACCTAGACAACTCAAAGGACGTGTGAAGAAATTGACAAAACTTAATACTATGCTATCGTAGTTTATAGATTAGTACGATAAATGAGAACTGTAAATATAAATCATGAATTAATTAATTCATATTTAGATCATCAAAATGGAAATAAAATGTAACTGTGAAGTGGTACCCAAGAAGCAATTTTTGTGTTATTATAATCTATTTATGGTTGTATGATTCATATTTTGTGAATCTAGACCATAGAACTATACACAGATGTTTGAAAATTAATATTATGTGAGAACTTAAAAAGTCATATTGAATGAGAGTCGTACAATTGCAATGTAAACCAAATTAGCTCAGAAAAAAAATCAGTGATAGAAAAAGAAATGAACAACCTTTGTGAACATTAGTGCAAATCACTTAGGAATTACAGAATCAAATACTTAGTTTTGTCATCACCATGTTGGTCATTATTAGGGCAATTTTTGTTGAGTTTTGGCATGATGAAAGTACAAACACCTAGATAATCTAGTTGTGTGTATATCTTGAAGTCTGATAAGTGAGTTTGTTGACTACAGCTGCTGCAACTAGGACACACCAATTATGGTGGCATGATTCAACAAAGCTCAAGGTTACACCCTTAAGGTGAAGAATCAGTCAAAGCGAATGACTAAGCATGAAATTTTGCTTCTGCTCATCCTGATCAAAGCTTCCTTTGCCAAGCACTCAGCTGCTTCTTGTGGATCCTCAATATGTCTTATGAGATTCACAGCCTCTTGGTTCTTCATCACCTGCTTACATAATATTAAAAACAGTTAGAAGTAGACTTTAAGCTTAACTCAACCTCACAAAACCGGCTTGTAAGAAATATCGTTAGGATAGACTCTAACCATGACTCTGATACCATGTTAGAAGTGGATTTTAAACTTAACTTAATCCCACAAAACCAGCTTGTAAGATGAGATTTGCACCTACGAATTGGCCTTATTTCTAGTAAACGTAGGACTTCCAACGAAAACTAACATTTCATTTGGATAAAAGAATAAGAAACTCATGGATTTCTTTTTCTTGAAACCTTAGTTTAAGTGTTTTTTTTCTTATATAGTGTTTAACTTTGTCACTTTTACACTTAAATTATTTCTAATAAGATTCATGATTCGCTGTTTTCTCATGAACAAGTATTAAAAGTTACTTAGTATTATGGGACTTACCTCCCATATGCCATTGCTTGCAAGGATCAAAAATTCAGTATCACAATCGATTCTATCACCTCCCACCACAAGTTCTGAGCCTTTAGAATGCTTTGTACCTGTTGTGTTGCCTGATTCACAAGCTATCATGCGTACTTTTTGTGCACATGCATAGCATTCATTATGAGATGTGTGAACAAAAACAAGCCAACACTTATGGATGAAAAACACAAACAAAAATTGGGACACTTGTGCAACTGAAATCTCAATTGAATTCCTAACAGGCAAACATAATGTAGTGATGTCAAACATTTTTTCTGTATTAAATAAACTTTAAATCTAACTCAACACTCCAAAATCAGTTGTTAAGGTGAGATTTGCATCTAATAAGTTAATCTCCAATATAAAATCTCCAACATTCCTATTCACACCTAGATATATACATCTCAATATAAAAATAAATATTAATGGATAATCTGATAATAGTCTTATAGTAAGGAACACTAGATCCAATGAACAATAAATTTTACTACCATAGAATTCAGATAATTCTGATATTATCTTAAAAAATTGACTTTAAAACCTAATGTAACTCTACAAAACCAGCTCGTGAAATTTGTACTCACTCATTCTGTAAGTTTATCACTGGTTGATGGTTCATATAATAATGAAAAAAAGGTGAGAGTGATTGATACCTGAAAAGAGTCTGCTATACCAATTTCTCTTGGCTGAATGACTGTGTCTGCCAGTTGTCTGATAAGCGACACCATTTCTGCACAAAACAGTTCTATAATCTCCCATGTTGGCTATCACTAGCTTTTCTCCATTTATTACCATCACTGAAGTTGAACCTATTCTGCATGTCTCCTCCTCTGGCTTCAGTGCCTCTCTGATCTTTGTTCTTACACCTAGGTAAGCTCTCTTCAGTGTTTCTTTCCCTTTTCTCCTCATATGACACTAACATGTAATTGAAACATCAGAAACACAGAAGAGGCCAGAAATATGGATCAAAATAGGGAATTTATGGGATCATTTTAGAACAATCCTTGGTACAGTATTGTGGATATTTGGCTTAATTGCATATATTACTATCAGTTTTTTTCAGCACATTTTACTCAGGAGTGATGACATGACATGAAAAAAATTGTAAGCAAAAACAAAACAAGATGAAAAGAATATCATTTGCAAAAGTTGATGATATAAATGACGTGCTTTTACCTTTTCTTGTGATATGCTATCATCACTCCTTTAATAGGTAGAATGTACAAAAGTTGAAAAATTTGACAGTAAAATGCATGGAAAAAAAATTCGTAATATAATGATAATTGAGTACTAAGTGTAAGATTAAGCCTAGATGTTTATGATGATCTCCAATCTAAATTGAATTTTTATCTTGTATGGTCTGTGACAACTTTAATGCACTTTTGACCATGATGAAATTTCAATTGTGTTAGAAGAACAACACTAAAACATTCATATATAGCAGTGTATTTAAGTTTTGCTATCTACCTCTCTGACAATGAATTTGTAAATTTGAGAAATGAGAATATACCAAGGGTGAATTTATGCCTCTAATAAACCATTGATGAGCATTATTACTTTGGTTGAGCAAAGTACAGATTGTAGCTGAGAGAAGTTAACATAACATTGATTTCTGACCTCTTTGAGCTTCTTGCCAAAGAAATGGGACTGCACAAACTTGGTAACTCCATCTCCAACTACAGCATCAAAGATTCCAAAATACCACAGTTCTGTGTGATCCATCTGCTCCCTCTGTATCACAACTGAATCAAACTCTAAGTCATCATCAGAACCACCTTTGATCACATGATGCTCCACCACATGATGACCATGTGATATTGGAATCATCCATGAAGGCTTGTTTCCTCTCCATTTATTTCTCCTTCTTCCAAAGAAAAAACGTTTCACCCTGAATGCCTGCTCAAGTCAATGGAAACATTGGTTATTCATATCAGTTACTATTCATTCATTCATATGAACAAGCATTTACCAAAAGATCAGAACTCAGATACTTTTGGTTTTGTTTCTTCAATCAAGATTAGAGCTTCATCTCACTAGTTTGCACTATAAAAGATTCATTGAATATGAAAAAAAAAAAAAAGATTAACACTGTGAAATCCCGATTCTGATTCAGTAACAGCATAAAAACATACATGAACAACTATATCTAAAGTTTTGTTCTTAGCTGCATGAAAATGTCAAAAGGGTCATCATCATTTTTTTCCTAGTAACATACAAGTCAGATATCCATTATTTCTGATGAACTTCTAAGAACCTCAATGGAAGAGTGAAATAGGGACATACATACCTTAAGCTTGATATGGAAGTCTCTTATTCCCATTTTCTTTGTATAAGGATTTGATCAGATACTATGAAATCAATATTTTCAGATGGAAAAAAAGATGTATCCCAATTTATTCTTTTGGCTCTGTGGTTGCATATTCAATAGAGGTGTTGTGTCAGGTAGAAGTAGCTGCTCTATTGAAAAAATTAATTGGTTTTGATTATCTGTTAGGAGAAACTTTTGAATATGAAGTAACCATCTGTTCTACTTTCTGAAGTTTTAAACCAGAACAAAAGACAAAAAAACAACTAAAAATATTGTCTTTGTTCCTTAATATTTAGCTTAAAATATTTTAGAAAAAGATAATACAATATGAAAATGTCTTCATTCTTATATAATAAAGACATCGCTTTCTTTCACTTACACATTTATTCATTTTAGAAGAAGGAAAATCTTTATATGATTTATGATTTCTACACTTTGTTTCTCTTATTTGCTTAAACGAAATTAGCATCTGACAACCTTAACAAGAGTAAAAAAGTTCATTATTGATTGTTGCATACTAAGAAATAGTGCGAGCTTTGATGCTTTTGCTTAGATACAACCATTCAACATTCATTGTGATGTGCTCTCCTTACCTCAACTTTTAATGTACAATGCAGCTGATTCTCATAATTATCTTGATTTTACTCATGCAGAAGTTTTAAATTCATCAAAGTTTTGAGATAATCCTCACTTTTTACTTTTACTTATACAAAATAAACCAATACTTATTAGGTACAAACAAAGTCTCACATCGAATAAAATAAGAAATGAACATGAGTTTATATACACATAAGATAATGATAAGAAATCTTTTAAAATGGTACAAAAAACAAATTTGTGAGAGTTTGACCTAAAACCGACCGTATCTACTTATCGGTGTGAAGATCTGTGTGTGATGAACCTCCTCCTTAATAAACTCAACAATACCTATAAAAATTGTAAGTCTTCACTAAATAAAAACAAAAGTTATATATATTTCTAATATCGGTCATTTATGAAAAAAACAATTGGGTTGATTAATCAAAAAGTATCCACCAAATTTATGCATTTTATTATTACTTATAAAATTGAGTTGAGACAGAGGTACATTTAATTTAATTTTTTTCTTGTTGCGTGGCTGGTGCCATGATTCTTGCCAAATTTAAGAACTTAACAGAGCTTATATATCCCTACAAAAATAGAAAAACAAAATGAAAGGATGGAACATAAATAAATATTATTTATGAAAACAGTGGTGTTGAATTAGAGTGTTAGAAATTAGAATGACCTGGTACATCAATATACTTTAATATCTACCTATGCATACTTTAATACCAGTTATGTACACTTTTTCAATTACTATTTTAGGTGCAACCATTTCTTTCATTTATTTTTTTTCGAATTAATACTTAGTTGATCCCCACATAATTTCATTCACTGAAAATATTAAGCAAATTTGAGATCTGATGTTTCCATATTAAGCAAATTTGAGCATCAATAATTATTATTAAATATTAATTAAAAAGTATAAATAAAATTACCTTTTGTTGTTTGCCTTAAATACAATATTTTTTTTATCGCCACCACCTTTTCAAATTTCACCTAAAACACTAATGAGATTTGTGCAAACACAAATATTAATAAATAATATAATTAAAAAAAAAATAAAATAAATATATCATTGCCAAAAGTTGTCACAATTTAAAAAGAAGATCAAATAGGTAGGAGAGATAAAAGACTATTATCATCCAGGTCGAACTATTTGTTATGATCATGGGTGAGTAAAATGAACTGAACTTTTGTATCATGATGTAGCCGAAGATAAATTAATTGGTTTTATTAGATATTTATGAATATATATATATATATATATATATATATATATATATATATATATATATATTGTTTTTAGTTATTCTTGATGTGTTATATTTTTTCTGTTTTCCGTTGTTTGTTTCCATAGTTCTAAGAGTTTAGAATTAACCAGCATAATCTTATTGTTATTCTCTGCATCCGCAACAACCACGACAGGTGATTCCTTCGCGCCTTATGACTTCTTTACAGTCTTGCACTCCTCTGCATCCATAACAACTACAGCAGGTGATTCCTTCGCGCCCTATGACTTCTTTACAGCCTTGGGCTCCTCTGCATCCGCAACAACCACGACAGGTAATTCCGCCCCACCTTATGCCTCCGGCTCCTCTGTATCCGCAACAACCACGACAAGTACTTCCTATGCCTCCCTTGGAGCCACCGCTTCCTAATCCTCCTCTGCCACTGTTTCCACCGCCTCCTAATCCTCCTCTGCCATTGTCTCCGTTGCCTCCTAATCCTCCTTTGTCACTGTCTCCGCCGCCGGCCGAGGACCAACCTTTATAGGCGTATACAGTGAGGCCCAACCTTTATGCAGCCACCAATTCAAATCATTTAGTTTTTGCAATTTCTGTATTCAATAGGTAGGTTGAGATTCTTGACGTTAGCAGGATGTCATTTTTTTATATGAATATTATGACGTACATTGTTTCGAATTAATATTGAGTAAAATTAAAGAAATAACTCTAATGAATATGAACATAGATAATTTTACTCAATATCAATTTGAAACAATTTTCTCCAATATTCATATAAAAAAATGGACTGAATAAAAATATAAACACAGATAATTTTACTCAATATCAATTCGAAACAATTTTCTCCAATATTTATATAAAAAAAAGGACTGATTTTAGAAACTGCGTCATAATATGTTCAGAATATTATGACGTAAATTTTTGGTACGCCATAAAATGTGTAGACCTATTATAATGTACAAAACTATGTACGTCGTAGTTTGTTTTTGTACGTCATAAAATATGATTTTTGTACTGCATACCACGACAGGTGATTCCTTCGCGCCTTATGACTTCTTTACAGCCTTGGGCTCCTATGCATCCGCAACAACCACGACAGGTGATTCCTTCGCGCCCTATGACTTCTTTACAGCCTTGGGCTCCTCTGCATCCGCAACAACCACGACAGGTAATTCCGCCCCACCTTATGCCTCCGGCTCCTCTGTATCCGCAACAACCACGACAAGTACTTCCTATGCCTCCCTTGGAGCCACCGCTTCCTAATCCTCCTCTGCCACTGTTTCCGCCGCCTCCTAATCCTCCTCTGCCATTGTCTCCGTTGCCTCTTAATCCTCCTTTGCCACTGTCTCCGCCGCCGGCCGAGGACCAACCTTTATAGGCGTATACAGTGAGGCCCAACCTTTATGCAACCACCAATTCAAATCATTTAGTTTTTGCAATTTCTGTATTCAATAGGTAGGTTGAGATTCTTGACGTTAGCAGGATGTCATTTTTTTATATGAATATTATGACGTACATTGTTTCGAATTAATATTGAGTAAAATTAAAGAAATAACTCTAATGAATATGAACATAGATAATTTTACTCAATATCAATTTGAAACAATTTTCTCCAATATTCATATAAAAAAATGGACTGAATAAAAATATAAACACAGATAATTTTACTCAATATCAATTCGAAACAATTTTCTCCAATATTTATATAAAAAAAAGGATTGATTTTAGAAACTGCGTCATAATATGTTCAGAATATTATGACGTAAATTTTTGGTACGCCATAAAATGTGTAGACCTATTATAATGTACAAAACTATGTACGTCGTAGTTTGTTTTTGTACGTCATAAAATATGATTTTTGTACTGCATACCACGACAGGTGATTCCTTCGCGCCTTATGACTTCTTTACAGCCTTGGGCTCCTATGCATCCGCAACAACCACGACAGGTGATTCCTTCGCGCCCTATGACTTCTTTACAGCCTTGGGCTCCTCTACATCCGCAACAACCACGACAGGTAATTCCGCCCCACCTTATGCCTCCGGCTCCTCTGCATCCGCAACAACCACAGCAAGTACTTCCTATGCCTCCCTTGGAGCCACCGCCTCTTAATCCTCCTCTGCCACTGTCTCCGCCGCCGGCCGAGGACCAACCTTTATAGGCGTATACAGTGAGGTCCAGCCTTTATGCAGCCACCAGTTCAAATCATTTAGTTTTTGCAATTTCTGTATTCAATAGGTAGGTTGAGATTCTTGACGTTAGCAGGATGTCATTTTTTTATATGAATATTATGACGTACATTGTTTCGAATTGATATTGAGTAAAATTAAAGAAATAACTCTAATGAATATGAACATAAATAATTTTACTTAATATCAATTTGAAACAATTTTCTCCAATATTCATATAAAAAAATGGACTGAATAAAAATATAAACACAGATAATTTTACTCAATATCAATTCGAAACAATTTTCTCCAATATTTATATAAAAAAAAGGACTGATTTTAGAAACTGCTCATAATATGTTCAGAATATTATGACGTAAATTTTTGGTACGTCATAAAATGTCTAGACCTATTATAACGTACAAAACTATGTACGTCGTAGTTTGTTTTTGTACGTTATAAAATATGATTTTTGTACTGCATCTGCAACAACCGCGACAGGTGATTCCTTCGCGCCTTATGACTTTTTTACAGCCTTGGGCTCCTCTGCATCCGCAACAACCACGGCAGGTGATTCCTTCGCGCCCTATGACTTCTTTACAGCCTTGGGTTCCTCTGCATCCGCAACAACCACGACAGGTAATTCCGCCCCACCTTATGCCTCCGGCTCCTCTGCATCCGCAAAAACCACGACAAGTACTTCCTATGCCTCCCTTGGAGCCACCGCTTCCTAATCCTCCTCTGCCACTGTCTCCGCCGCCTCCTAATCCTCCTCTGCCACTGTCTCCGCCGCCGGCCGAGGACCAACCTTTATAGGCGTATACAGTGAGGTCCAACTTTTATGCAGCCACCAGTTCAAATCATTTAGTTTTTGCAATTTCTGTATTCAATAGGTAGGTTGAGATTCTTGACGTTAGCAGGATGTCCTTGTATACATTTACACTTCGATTCTTGTCATTTCTTTTCGGATTCTGCCTTTCAAGATGTTAGAGTCCAATCTCATTTTCGGATTCTTGTCATTTCTGTATTCTGGCAATTTTAGATATTGGACTTTGAAACATTAGCATAATTTTCCTTCATTTGTTGATAAGATCTTCATTAGCATTAACAAGAATTCTCAAGGTTTCCGTGACCAAGTTGAAATTCCTGTTTATGATCAATCTTGTTTCTCAAGGTTTCCAAAATTACTTTTTTATCCTTAGTTCATTTAATAAAGTCAAACATAATTAATGAATAATAAATATATCTTAACCCCTAACAGCCAACAACCTAAGGTTTGTCTGATAAACCCTACACCCCCTTACCCCTTCCTGGTTCCACGATAATTTCACGAGCAAAGAGCAGAGGGTTTCAGTGAGCAAAACAATTGTCTGTGTGTTTCACTTGTGATTGTGTGCTGCTGTTTGTTGGTGGTTTCTGAGATAGACGTGAGAGGAAGAACGAGAAGAAGAGGAAGGAGAGCTCCCCAGGTCAGTACTGATTTTTTCTTCGCCGCATTTCGAGTTGCGGCAGACACAAACCGCCATTTGAGTTGCGGTTATGGGCAACACATTTCAAAATGCGTTTTCTCTTCGCCGCCATTCGAAATGCGTCTCATCACAGCCGCAAAACGAGTTGCGGCAGCCCTTAACCGCAATTTGATTTGCGGTTTAAGTTGTCTTGTTTGTGTTTTTGTATTTGCAGCGTTTGTATTGTGCTTTGTTTATGGACTTTATCTGTATTAGGTATTAGTTATGGTAGTTTTAGTTTTTAGTTTTCTTTCATAGAGCAATGTAGCCTAATCTAGTTTTAGTTATAGTTGTTTTCAGGCTAATGTAGTTTTAGTTGTAGTTGTAGTTGTTTTTATTGTGCAAGAGGAGAGGGTGAATGCTCTCTCGGTTAAGTGTAGAGAAGGGTATAGTTTTTGCGTCAGTTGAGTGGTGAACGTTATGAGTGTGAATGTGTGATGAATGTTATGGTGTGCGATTCTTAAGTGTAAAAGAATAAGAGAAGACTTAGGTGTGGTGAAATGGGTGAATGTTGAGGAAAAAGTAATAGCAAGGAGAGTGGCGAGTTATTTGAAGAGTGAGTGGAAGATATTAACTTAGTGTATTTTAGTATTATTTTAGAATATATTAATATTAGAATAGTTATATTTAATATTTATATTATCTATATATAAATATTAGGATTATTAAGTTTAGCATGTGATTAAACTTTTGATATTAGGTTAAATAAATTATTTGTAGTTTGATTTTAAATTTGAAAATTTTTCTTAATATTTTATTTGTTCTTTTTGTTAAATTTATGATTTTTTTAATGTAGGTTCTATTTAACTATATAAGATGGATAATTATCCATTTTTGGATTCTCAAATGAATTCTGATTTTATGTCGGAATTTTCTTCTTTTATAAACGAAGTCGGTGAGGGTGATTACACAGATAAATTTTCTACTGATCAAATATTCCCATCACGCGACGATATGATTGATTGGGTTCGAAAGATTGCATTTCAACTTGGATTTGTGGTCGTCATCATAAGATCTGACACAACAACTAGTGAACCTGGAAGAAAGACATTTGTTGTGTTAGGCTGTGAAAGGAGTGGGAAATATAGGAAGTATAAGCAAGACGTGCAACCTAGTGTGTCTGGCACTAGAAAATGTGAGTGTCCGTTTAAGTTGAGGGGTAAACCTAAAGGACACGGTTGGGTGTTAAAGGTTATGTGCGGTTATCACAACCATGAATTAGCAGAGACTTTGGTTGGTCATCCTTATGCAGGGAGGTTAAATGTTGTTGAACAGTCAATTCTTATTGACATGACTAAGAGTCAAGTTAAACCCTCAAATATTCTTTTGACTCTTAAAGAACATAATGAAGATAACATGACAACTATAAAACAAATATATAACGCGAGATGCACTTACAAACGATCTTTGAGAGGGTTAAGAACTGAAATGCAACAGTTAATGATGTTGTTAGATAGAGACAAATACATCCAGCATAGTAGATGTATGGAAGATTCTGACGTAGTAAGTGACCTATTTTGGACACATCCTGATTCAGTGCACCTGGTCAATTCATTTAATATTGTGTTCTTAATAGATACGACGTACAAGACAAACAAATATCGTCTTCCGTTGCTTGAGATCGTTGGAGTCACGTCCACTGGTTTGACATTCACAGCCGCCTTTGCATTGTTTCAAGTGAACGCCAAAATAATTTCACTTGGGCATTGGAAATGTTTAAAAGATTACTATTGACAACAGAGGGCGGTCCACGCGTTATTGTCACTGACATAGACCTTGCTTTGACAAATGCCATTACCAATGTCTTCCCTGAGACATATCATATGCTTTGTACATTCCACATTATGAAGAATGTGAAAGCGAAATGCAAGATGTTAGTGGATAATCAAGAGGCATGGGATGGGTTGATGGAAGTATGGCCAAATGTGATGGACTGTGACGACCAGTCCAAGTTTGGTGGTTATGTTTATCGTTTTGAGTATGCCTCTGCTGCATGGCCTTTATTTTTTTATTATGTGAACCGTACCTGGATCATCCCGTATAAGACATACTTCGTCAAGGCGTGGACGAACAAAGTCATGCATCTAGGCAACACTACAACAAACAGGTATTATTGTTAATTTTTTTACTTATGTATTTCATATTTGTTGTCATAGTATTAATGTGTTTTGTCACAGGGTTGAGTCTGCGCACTGGAACCTAAAGAGATTATTGGGGTCTAGTATGGGAGACCTATGCTCGTGTTGGGATGATATGCATAATGTCATTGTCCTACAGCATAATAAGATCAGAGCGTCATTTGAAAAAAGTATTAACTTAAAGAGTGATGCTTATAAAGCACTGAGATATAAAAGACTTGTTGGACGTGTTTCACGATACGCTCTAGAACGTATTGTTGATGAAGTAGAGCGAGTGAATAAAATAGGTTTGGACAGTGCTCGTTGTGGATGCATTTTGAACTCAACGTATGGCCTACCATGTGCTTGTATATTAGCACGATATGAGCCTGGAATGATTCCTGTTGGTGAAATACATGTTATCTGGACCCGTCTAAGCATTTCAAGAACTGTGTCTACTAAATCGCTTCCAGAGTTTAGCCTTCGTCGTGAAGTTGAACTGGTAGAGGAACGATTCAAAAATGTTGACATTGGTGAAAAAGTCAGCATAAAACATAAGATGCTAGAAATTGCTTGCCCATAGATGACATCTATGCTTGCTCCATCGCATAAAGTGAAGACAAAAGGGACACAGAAGACTAAAGTTGCACGACATGAGAGGTCTACGAAACGTGACCCATCATATTTTGAGCACGTTGACACTTTTCTTTCCAGGACAGAGGCTTCTTCTTCACGAAAATCTTAAGTCAAATCGAAGCCGAAAGAATTTGCACGAAGGGCAGTACCATTCTTAAATCAATTTCATCCGATTTGTCAACCATACATTGTCGATGTTGTTGATGTTGTTGCCGATGGTCATTGCGGTTATCGATGCATTACTGCTTTGTTGGGTTTAGGTGAAGAGGCATGGCCTACTATCCGACATAACCTTTATGAGGAACTAACTCAATGGCGTGATGAATACGCAAATTTAGTAGGAAGCTACGATCGATCGGAAGAACTACGTCAGTCATTAATTGTCCACGATCGATCACAGGTATTTCTTCAAAACCTCATAAAAATTACCTCATTATTTTTTTGTATTTTTTTTCATAAATACTTACCTTGTTCAACTACAGGTTAATGCTAAGAAGTGGATGACCATATCAGACATTGGTTATGCCATTGCAAATAGATACAATGTGATCTTAGTATGTTTGTCCTATGTTCAGAGTTTTACCATATTCCCACTTCGCACTCCACCGCCTACTGATACTAGACAACATCGGATGTTATGCATTGGATTTGTTAATGGATGTCATTTCGTACAGGTAAATTTCCATTTTTATTATACCATAAGCATTACCCATTACGATTCATTTACTAATATTAAGTTTCCAGGTTCAATTACAAGATGATAATCCGTTACCCATGGTGGACATGATTTCCTCAAACCATTGTTACCCAGAGGCGCGAGCATGGTCATCATTTTATACACATAGGATGCAATCATTTATGGAATTAATGGGATCTAATAAAAGTTATGTAGATCTTGGAGATGATTGAAATGAAGTTTGTTATGTAGTAATTTAATATTTCGTTTGTAAATATTTTTTTGTACTAATTCATTGTTTTTAATTAATTTTCATATTAATTTAACTATTTCAATTGTGTCTCGTTATATAATTTGATTCAACGTAGACGATTCATTTTAATGCGTTCAAAAAATTAGAAATAGTCCAAGTGTGGAAAGCGTACGCCAAAATACATTATAAATACTCAAAGTATAAGTAAACATCACATAAACAAACATTAAAAAGTAAACATATATGAATCTGTCCGTTCAAGAAAATGATGTCCGTCCACGCACATGACGACCACCTCTACTAGTAGTGGCAGGCTCGTACTCCTCAACAGATCTACGAGCAACCTGATATTTCTAATTAGTTTGCTCAAAGACTACAGCGTTCTGTGTGATGTGTTGGCAGCTTAACATGCCCTGCAGCATCCTGATGACAAAGAATATAACCAAATAGATAAATTAACTATGTCAACCAAAATTGATATAATAAATAATCACACTTAGTTTCAATACTTACCAACAATCTAGATTCAGGCGACCGTTTACGATGAACTGGGGCCACCGGGATGTTATCCGGAAGGTGTCGCCTCATGCGCGGTGCAAGACTGGGTCGATCATCGTCATCAGCTGGAGTGATGTACGGGTGGGACACCCGTCTAAACCACACCAGGTATCTGTCAACATACGCAGATGGGTCCTCAGCTTCAACGGCACCAGTAACGGCATGCTCTACATACCGCAACCAATTAAGATCAATCGTATGAATATCTGGCACCGGAAGGCTCTCAGGCGAACGTGATATAATCTGCACAAAACCGAACTGACGCAACACGTGTTCAGGCAGATGTCGGTGAAGCATGTCGCCTAGTCGAATCCATCCTGAAAACATACATATGGCCAAGAATGGACAAGTACGTTTGTGCGAAGTGTATGGATTCCAGATGATCGCATCATACGTGAGCCCATCCAGATATCTCTGCCCCTCCGTAAGACTCCAACCCTGTCTACCAGGTATGTATCGTGAAGCTCGTGAATGGAGGTCTGTGTACGTATCTGAGACTCGCCTCCTTCCCATCCCAGGAAGGTGCTCCTATATCCAACTCTACAAAAAACATTACTTACTTATATTATTTTATACATCTCTAAAATATAAAAATAAAAACTTTGTAAAACTTAAATGTACCTGTAGAAGAGTGGAATATCCAACTATCTGTCTAACACCATAGAAGCTAGCATCTCCTAGCTGCTCATAAGTATGTGCCAGTGCAGCTGCTCCTCAGGCATATCTCGAACATGCATTCAAGTCTCGCAACAGAAGGATGTACGAGACACGAATCAATGTCCCACTTTTATTAGTAAAAATTGTGCATCCAAGCAGATGCAACAAATACGCCCGAGCAGCGCACTCCCAAAGCTCCTGCTGAATACAATCGTGGTAGACCTCGCAGAGCCAGCTTAGCCGCACTTTTGGACCGCGTGACTTCTTCATCTCAGCTGAAGCTTTGGCGCGGTCGACGCCAAGCAAGTCCATAAGATTAGATCGAGCCTCATCGTACTCTAGGTCCTCCACCTCACAAAATTGCCCCATGATTGGTAGGTGGAGCAGATTGTGAACGTCATCTAATGTGACGCTCTCGACAAGTGAAACGATCAATCCATGATCAGCATACTCGTAGGATAGGTTGACTAAGGAAGCCAACCCTGACATGGATATATATGGCTCGATAGCCTCATGATACATTCCAAAAATTTTTAATTTTTTTCCATGGGTCCTCAATTGAATCTCCCCTCGATACTACATAAAAACACATAATTATATAACAAAAAACAAAAAAAGCAATTAATATTTAGGTTGATTGCCAACCTGGCCTTGCCATATGGCATATGTAACATGCTGGGAATAGTGTGTAAGCAAGGAGGTGTCATGTGGACCTCCTGGAAATCCATCATCTTCAACTTCATCTCCATCTTCATCTTCATCTTCTTCCTCACTATAGTCATCCTGCTCTTGAACATCTTCATGCTGAACATAGTCCTCCTCACGATGTCCCTGCTGTATAGATTCCTCCTGGTCCTCATAATGATGTTCATCAATGACGTTCGTGCGATGTTTCTATATACGTCTTCTACGAATAGATGCCGTAGGTCGTCTCCTTTCATCATGTGATGAAGATGATGGCTGACCACGAGACTTTGAAGCCTCTCCATGGTGAGATGATGCGCTTCTAGTTCTTACCATTTCTATTAACCAATTATATTATCAATATATTCTATAAAATAAAATTAAAATGAAAAAAATAAAATAACGAACAAAATCTATTAACAAATATTGAAACAAATAAATAAAAAATTTAAATTAATAATAATATATTAAAAAAAATATAAGCACAAAAGTATTACTTATTATAATACTTAAATAAATACAAATAAAAAAATATAATATTTAACAAAATCAAATTTACGTATAGGGATAATAATTATTTAATTAATAAATAATTTAATAAAATTTCTAAATTCATAAACCAACAAAAATAAAAAAATTAACTAAAATTATATACATAATAAATAATATAAAAAAATATTTAAGAAATAAATAAACCTAAACCCTAAAAATATATTTTACTGATAAAAAAAATTATTTAATTCAATAAATTAATTAATACTTATTCTAAATTCATAATTAATCAAAATTACATTAACAATAAATAATATATAAAATTTTATAAACTTAAAAAAATTAACAAACAAGCAAAACTTAAAAAAAAGGAAAATGATATTTTAACACCATTTTTTGATATCATTTTGACACTGCACACGTGTCAAAATGTGGTTGAACGATTTCAAATTAAAATTGCAAACTGCAGTCTGATTTGCGTTTGCAACAAAACGCAAGACAAAATGCGGCCTTCTACAACCGCATTGTGAAATGCGGCCTTTTGCAACTGCATTGTGAAATGCAGTAAAGCAAATATGCACCCCCCATCCACCCAACCGTAGATCCACCCGCAATTGGTCTCTGACGCTGATCCAGCTGCGGCAGCGTTTTTGCGGTTCATTAACCTACTCCCAAAACCCATCCGCAGTACGAACGGCAGCAGCCGTTAACCGCAAACGCATATGCGGTTCACCCCCAACCCTCTCTGATTCCATTCTCGCACTGATTTTAATACAGAAAAAATGCAACACAACAATCAGAGAACATGCAACAGAACCAGAGATGCAACACAACCACATAACATGATTCACAACAACATGATTCTTAATCCACATAACTAGATCTAATAAAACAAAAGTAAAAATACTAACCTGGACGCACTTCAAACACGAAAGTTGCTCAGGTACACGCGAAGGCCAAAAATACATGCACACTTCAAAAACTTGTGTTGTAGAGAATGAGAGAAGGTAAAGGGGGTGTAGGGTTTGTGGGTGTGAGATGCGGAAACTTTTTATAAAATAGGTAGCTTTATAGGTAGTAGGGATACAGTAGGAATTAAATTAAAATTTGGAGGTGCAGGACGAGAAGAAGGAGGTACAACGAGGAACACTCATCGAACATTTGTCTCTCAAAGCCATTACAAAGACTCTATATAGTTGTAATAGATTTGATTTGTCAAATTAGAGGTTTATAGTGATTCTAACAAAAAAACGACATAATTACAACACTTTTTTTACAAATTTAAATACTAAATCATATGATTATTACTTCATCTTATCTAAACCTACCAAACTTTTAAAAAGAATAAGACATCAAAACTGTTCAGACATTACTAAAAATAATAAATAATTATAATAATTGTTTAACAAAAATTACATATAACAATTACCATATTTGTACATAAAAATATTAACTAATAATGTAAATTGACACTGTACATTAATATGTATTATTGTTAAAAAAAGTTAAATAATGAAAGTAGACTTCTAAAAAACCAGTCCGAAAAATCAAGCACAATTATTTTGATATTGTTTAAAACATTCTTAAAATTTAATATAATCATACTTTTCAGATTAAAATACATCAACCTTTTATACCAAATTTATTGGACCAATAGGTTTTATTAAACAGCTCGGCAACATATATTTGTGATTTAAATTTCACAAAAATGATCTGGAAAATTTAATGCATTTGAAATAAAAACCAATCTCCACTTTTTTTTTTTTTTGCAAACAATGTTATTCTATTTTTGATGGTTGGAAATATTGAATAATTGAAAATTTTGGTAAAAAATATAATTTTGAATTAATTCATCTTAATTTTTACTAAGCTCGTTTTAGGCGTATACCACAATAATTAATATCTAATTACCAAGAAAAACAGATATGAAAATTTAAAACAAGAGAAAAAAACATCAAATCACATGAAAATCCTAATGAGAAAATTAAAGGCAGTTCCAGCTCACATTTGCATTGTAGCAAAAGATTTTTTTAATCAAATGTCAAAAAACCAATAATCAAACAAGTGCAAACAAAAGCAAAAAGAGGCAAACCTCATTCTAACCATGAGATTTGGGAGAACTGGCATCAATCCATTAGAAACACAAGATCTCAAAAATAAACATTTCTAGGAAATCTGTCAATGATACATAATAAAAACTCATGTAACAAGTAAACTAAGAAAGAAATTCATAACAAAATTTGGAAATTAGGCCTAAGAAGCACTCTTTTTCAGCTTAGCAAGCTCCTGCCTAACAACTGCTGCCCTCTGCACAAATTGAAAATAAAAATTGTAAATTAACTTCAAAGCCAAAACATAAAACCACCACATCATCATATGACAACGCATTAGAACAGGACCTTGGCTTTTCTTATGCATAAAAGCCATTTCACAAGATATACCAGTAATACCAAAACTAAAAAGTGTGAGAATAGGGATGTAGAACGAAACCAACCTTGATCTTTGCCAACATAATCTTGAACCTGTCAAAGTCATTGAGGGATGCTCTTCTCTTCTGCACAATCAGTTTTCTGCCCCATGAACTTTTCTCCCACCTGTTCTTAACATCTGTTCAGCAAGGAAACAAACTCATCAACAAAAGGAATGCTTATTTAATAAAAAATTGTCCTAAAAAATGAGTACCAACCAGCAGCGTCCATGGCTTGAATGAGATCCTTCTTCTTTGGGACCCTCTTGATATCAATCTTAATGTCAGTGAGTGACAGCCTCTTGAAGTTCACTTGGGACCTCACCATATCGGGAGCGTCCACAAGAGCCTATCAACAAATGAAGGAAAATTATGCTAATGTTTCAAAGTCTCTAAAAGCTGTAAAAAGCACATCCAACTTATAAAAAATTTGTACACCTCTAAATCTTAATAACATTTGATTCTATTTCATGACAAATTGATAACAAGAACCAAAAAATAGCACGTTCTTTCATTTAGTTGACGCTATTCAGACACAAATATACTATGATACAATTAAAATGCACACCTTAAAGTTACCAGCAGGATTGGCTTTTCTAAGTACTCTTAAAAGGAAGTTGATATTGAATATTCTCACAAACCAAACCGATACCAAGACTGCAAATTTAGTTGATGCTACAAAATTACAATACAATTAAAAAAAAAGCTTAACAAAAGAGATAGAAATAAAACAACCAAGAATAAATCATCCATCAAACTAACAGGGTAAAAGACTTTAACCCCTTCGGTGGAATTTGGCATTATCGAATACTAAATTGATACCAAGACCCTACACAAAATAGCGAAAGCATTGCGACACAACATAAAACTAAGCAGAACCAACAGCCTCAACAGAGCATAAAACCTAAAACCACGGATCAGAACATATATTCCAGCAACAAAATCAAGCCGAAATTTACCAACACCAAGATCAAATAATAGGTTTTTTTTTTACCCCAAACGTCACAAAAAACATTAGGGTATGCACTCCATGAATCTAATCCAACCGAAAAACACGAAATTAAAGAAAGAAAAACAAAAGGACATACTCTGTTCTGGTCAATGACATCGACAATGACTACTAGCCTCCCATACTCTTTGCCGTAGTTGATCTGAGCAACCCTTCCAATCTCAACGTACCTCTTGAATGGCTGCAACAGAGATCCGAAAAGAAAAACAAAGAAACATTTTTTTCATAAAAACATAAAACTCAGATGCAGAAATACGCAAGGTAGACAGAAAGTGTTAAAGGGTTGGTCAATGGAAACTCACCATTTTCGGACGAGGATTCTCTGACTGCGGAAGTGATGAAAGGAGGAGTGAAGGCTTGAAGTTAGGGTTTTTGTTGAAGTTGCAATTATAAAGAAATGAGCATGTGTTTGTGACGAGGGATACGAATGGGCCAAAACCCACATATGTTTCTGTCGTAAAAGAATGCTTGGTTTAGAAAAACAAAAACAAAATGGGCTACGATGGAAGCCCGTATGGCTCTTTAAAATTTCAGGCCCATAATTTACTAGATTTTATAATTATTATCCATATTTTAGAAATCGAACGAGGAAAAATACATGTCCATAGTTTACAAGATTTTAAACTCGTGCAAGTATTTATTTAGATTACATTTTTAAATATTTCAATTTAAAAGTATATGATAGATGTAAACTTAATAATAAAATATTCTATAACACATCAAATATAATTATAATTTTTTATTTATACCTATATAGAGATTACATTTTTCTTCCAATTTTTCCTTTGAAGTAACAATTATTTTAAAGAAAAATAATTATATTTTCATCTTTACCATTACAATTAATCTTAATTTAATTTTTTAAAAATTAAATTAAAATAATTACTTGACCTTTTTATCTTTTTTAATAGTTATTCATTTTTATAAATATTTTTAATAATAATTATTTATTAATTTAATAAATTTTTGTTAGAATAAAAAGAATAAACACGCATGAGTCTAATGTGTTTCCACTCGTAGTACGATAAAAAGAATTAATTATACTTTCATTATACATCCAATACAATCACTTAACATTAACTTTTAAGGATAATATAATCATTTAATTAAGTAAACATTAATATAAATAAAGAAAAAGAGAGATAAATGATAGTGAATGTGAGATAGATATAAAAAATTGAAAAATATTAAAACAATAGAACTCGTTTAAAATATTTTTACTAATAATAAAAATTTCTTGATGGTGAGGGTTATTAGTTTTAATGATTTAAGATGGTATTAAGATGCTTGTTTTAGCATGATAGGAGAAACGAGTTATAATTGAGAAAATTGATTCTTTAAATATTAAAACGTTTCTATTGTGTTTTGGTGTTGTTGAATTAAGTTGTACTCACATGATCATTATGATAAGTGATTTTAAAGGTTAAAGTATTTGGTTAATGATAATTATGATGTAGAGTAAAACTGTGAAAATAGTAATTATATTTACATAAGGATTTAGTATTATTTACCTAAAGTATTTAAAATAAAACAATAAAGTTATTTACATAAGTGTTTTTAAAGAAAAGTCAAAAAATAGAAAATAAATTAAAACCATATTTACTAAATGTTAAAAACACACTAAAACTATTTTTATAATCTTTCAGTTTATTTATTTTATTTATGAAAAACAATATTTTAAAAAAGAAAGATGCTAAACACTAATTTTTTCTTGAAAATGAAGTGGATAAGCGTCAATTTTTGAACCTGTATTTTCAATTCTCGTCTTCTTTGGCTCTATTTGAGTCTGTTTTCGAATTATTGTTTTGAATTTAGGGTCATATTTAAAATATCTAAAATTAGAAGGATGTCTTGCCAAGTTTAATAAAAAAAGAAAAATAAAATAGACTAAAATACTTTTCTTCCTTATTTATTGAAGTAAGTAAAATTTTTTACATTACTGTTATGGAGTCTAGAGGTACTGTTTCTTTTAAAGATAAATTGATTAAAATTTATTGTTCGTTACATAAGCATCTATTACACAAATTGTTAAAAATATTAGATATAATTGATATTACACAAATTGTTAAAAATATTAAATATAATTGAAATAATAAATAAATAAATGAATTATCCTACTCATACTCGTATTTTTATTGACTATTAATTTTATGGATAATTTTTATGGGTGAACAATTTTTTAACTTTATTATATTTATTTGAAGTTAATCAGATTTATTACTATTTATTCTTTCTTTTTATAAATACAATTTATTTATTTGTGGACCAAAAAAGGTACAAAAAAACACAACAATTTATATAAAATTGTTTTCGGTTTTTTATTTTATATTGTCTATTTCATATATCATTCCCTTACATGGATTGTTGTATCTTGATTGCCCTGTGTAGTTAAGGTTTTTTATTGGTCTCAACTTAAGCTATTTCTAGTATTTTCTTTATTTATATATACTTTATACTGTATAAAGTATATATTACACTCCAATGTCATGTTGTTTTAAGTTAGAGAATGAGTTTTGTAGTTTTGCTTTGTTTATTTATGTCGGTCTTTTCTACAATTTAATATATAATACCATTCAAAAGTTGTTTCTTTATTTATATATACTTTATAAAGTTGTTTCTTTATTTATATATACTTTATACGTACATTATTTTAACGTGTGAACGTGAATGGAAAAGAAAGATGTGATGAGATTTATAAATGTCAATGTGAATAAAAAAGACAAATGGGAGAGATTTATATAGAAAGTGGAAAAGTAACTGTAGATTAATAATCTACGGGTTTTTTATTGTATTTAGGGTTAAATATGTTTTTAGTCCCTATACATGGGACGATTTTGGTTTTAATCCCTCTTTCAAACTAAAGTACAATTTAGTTCTTCAACTTTAGAAAACTCTGGTTTTAGTCCTTTTTATCGAATTTTTTAAACTTTATTTGTTGTTTCAAACACGTTTCTCAGTTAACATTGAAGCAAAAACGTGTCAAACAGCGTAAACAATCAAAATGTTATAATGAGTTAACATTGAAACAAAAATGTATCAAACAGTGTAAACAATCCAAATGTTATAATGAAACGTGTTTGAAACAACAAATAAAGTTAAAAAAATTTGGTAAAAAGGACTAAAACCAGAGTTTTCTAAAGTTAAAAGACTAAATTGTACCTTAGTTTGAAATAGGAACTAAAACCAAAATCGCTCCAAAATATAGAGACTAAAAACATATTTAACCCTTGTATTTATGATATCCAACGGTTTGAAATTTATTTTAAGGATACGATGTTAGTCTCTCTGCACTTTTTATTCCTAATCCAGAGTGGGCAATGGTTTAGCGTTTGTGTTCAATTATTTTTTGTTGAGGCTGATGATGTTAGTTTTCTTGCATCCCTAATGTATGCGACTATCATATTTTTCTTTAAAGGGTTATAACACTCCGCAATGCTCTACTATATTAATTAATTCATTTTTTTTTTATAAAAAAAAATTATGATTCCTATTCATTGTGATAAATGAACACGATTATTATTTTATCAGCAACAATAGGCACGAATTCATGACATATAAAGTAGTGACTTTAAACCCATATTAACTTAAATAAACATAAATACCAAAATTTCTAGCATTTTGTATTTCTAATATTAAACGGACTCCACCTCGACACAATAAAAATATTTTTTATTAAAAAATTAAAAATAAATTCACATAATGTTTTGTTTTTCAGAAAAAAAAAACATTTTTTCTTCATGTTAAAGTAAACTAAATAAACCTTAAGAATTTTAAAATTTAGCCAACACAAAATTAAGGAGATTTGGCTGGCTTCAAATCAAAAAGAGAAAAAACAGAGAAAAGAGAATAAGGAAATTTGGCTAGCTTCAAATCCATCACTGCCGAGTGACGATGCACAGTGGAGGGAGTGCATGACACGACAACAATGCAACTAGCTTGGATGCTCCCTTGCATGAAAGAGGAAGAACAAAACCATTATCCCCTTACATGTGTTAGAGAAGAAGAAGATAAAGCAGAATACCCCAAACTCGACGACGTAGGTGGTGGTGGAGACGACGGCTTGGCTCAACGAAGATGGAGGGACGTCAAAGGGATTTGTAGCTGCGGTTATCTAAATTGAGATGGAAAAAATGGAAAAGATGAGAGTTGCCCTCACGAAAGAGGAAAAAAAGACAAGGGTTTTGAAAATAGAGAAAAAGTGAAATTTGAGTATGTAAAACGAGAAGAGAAATATGCCTAGAATAAAAGAGAAAAAAAAAATCTATGGTTTGTGAAAAAGGAGAAAGAGTGAGTGAGAAATTTTTTACTTTTTTTTATCAACAGATTCATCGATGAATTTTTTCGTCAATAAATGAAATATGTATTATCGATAGATTTATTGAATAAATAAAATATGTATTATTTACGGATTTATCGACGAATTTTTCCATCAATAAACAAAATATGTATTACCAATAGACATATTCAACTATAATTAAAATTTAAAAATTCATCAATAAAATCCATTGGTAATTCAAATTTACCGACATATTTGTTTCCACCGGTAAAATTCCAATGGTATGCAAAGGGCAAAGAAGTTGGTAGGTAGTAATTGATCAAGGTCCTGTATTAATATTATCATATACATCCATAAAAAATAAAATGATGTGATTGTTGTTATTGAAGAAATAATGAAAAAGATTATTATGTTGCAAACGCGAGAAGAGAAGAAGGGAAAAAGGAGGAGGAGAAAATAAGATAAACATGAACTTTTATTCTTCAACAGTAGGAAAAGAAGGTTACAAAGAGGTTTATACAGAGAAAAGACAAAAACACTAAGCTAAAAGGCCTGCGCTTAAGCTGAGGAAAAGACCACTGGACCAAAAAGAAGATCGTTGGCGTAGGAGCAGAATAAGAGAAGATTTATTGGAAGAAATCGATAAAAGCTTGAGAAGACATTATTTTTTTAACTTCGATTAAGTTTTAAAGGTGTATTCCAAAACCTCGTGGAAATATTTTAGACTTATTTCAAAATCTTTGTAATATCTTTTGGCTCTCTGTTTAGATTGTTTGTTTTGAGGAACTTTTGGCTCTCTGTTAGCATACATTCATGGAATATTTAGTTCATAGATTTCTTCATCCTTATGGCTTGGTGTCCCAACGTTGATGTAAACATTTTGTTACTTTGAGTTCGAATTAAGATTTTTGTCCTTTGCATTTCTACCTTTTCTCAACATCTACGTAAAAAGAATAATAGATTCGTTAATTATGTTGTGGTAAAGTTCGTCAATAATAAATTTTTCTTTTAGAATTTGTTAGCAAATACGTTAATGATTGAATTTTTTTGAAAATTTGTCAATAATTGAATTTTTAAAAATTTATCAATAATTATGTCGGCAAAATCAACATCAATTTTTTTGTCAAATTTAATAACATGTTCAAAATTATATAGCAATTTGTGAAAATAAGAAGAGGAGAAAATTGAGAAAAATAAGGAAAAGAAGATAGCAACGACAATGAAAATGTTAACAGTAATAACAACAACAATAAAAAAAAATGAGAAATAGGAGTCAAAGGCAACCATATATGACAAATGTGATAATAATAGCAATAATCCCGATAACCCATACGACGAGGATAATGGAAGAGAATGAAAAGAAAAATCAAATTTTGATATTTATCTACAAATTTTATTAATGAAAAAAAATAATAAATAAGATTGTTCATCTAATTTTTAGATTATTTTATAATTACTTTTATACATGACATTCTCCTTTATTTAATAAACATGAGTTACACTTTTTAGACTGTTGTGGAGATTTTGAAAGATTAAAGTAAAGTATCTAGGTTATAAGTAAAATTATAAATAGCTTCATTCATGCTATTATTATATATAATATATTTGTATGTTACAATTATTGAGACTAGGAAGGGATTAAGGTTTAAGGGATGAGCGACACTTAATTTGAAAAGCTAAGAAAAATGTTATCACGTTTTAGAATTCAGTTTGATTTCATTACAATCTTATCACAAAGGAAACAACCAGACAAAAATTGAACGCTGGTCCCAAACAGGTGAGAAAATACACAAAATATAAAATTATATATATATTTTGTGTAATTAAATGTTATAAAATTATAGATAACATTTGTTTACGTGTTCGAATTTAGTAGCATTTATGGTTACATGTTAACCCTCTCTTTAATTTTTTAAAACGTTTTCCCTTTATTTATGGAAATACTAATAAAACAAACTATGATATAGAATTGTGTAGTTGCATGTAAATTAACATGTTTGTCGTTTATTGTGGTCGTCCCTTTCAACTTGAGAATAATATGTAACAAAAAAAAAAAGTATGGCTAAGAGATCATGTAACACATTTGTCACATGGTTTATGAATTAATAAGTGTGGTCATCGTAGTTTCCAATACTGAGTAACGAAAGAAATAATGAAAATCTCTTCTCTTGCCGACATCATTGGTGCTTCAATTTTAATTTATAATGTTTTTCGCCCATAAAACAAAAAGTAAATAGGAACGGTGAAATCAAGGTAACTTCATAACATAAAAAGTATAAAGAAGTTAGGATTTAACAAGGACTTATTAAGAAATATATTGATTATTGATACGCGGGTAACCATAAAATTAGGATTTAATTATGTAAAAGGAAGAAAAAGGGGACAACTTTGCTAAAGCAAAACGAGTGGCAAATGCAGTACAATAACTTTCTTACATGGTTTCATTTTGTAAATTGCAACATTTGCATGACAGCCATTGTCAACTCATGCAAGGCGGTTTGAAACCCTTATATAATAAGGGAATGAGCTTCTTCATTCACAATACACCACAAAAAAACAACACAGAAAGAAAAATTAAGAGATAACAAGGTGTGAGTAAGAGCTGTGTGGGTCACACATAGTATATCTGGAGAGAATAACCAAAGAAACCACTATAGAGAGTGTTTATAGTAAGATTAGACACAGATCCAATGTTTATTTAGTTAAATCTCGAATGAATATTTTCTGTAATCCACTCTAAGAATGAGAGAATATTTTCTATAAATTTTTGGAAGTTTCAAAAGGAGTTTTGTTGTATCATTAGTGGAAGATTTTTCTGGATTCTGTTCTGTATCAAAGTTTTTTCATGCTAAGAGTTCCAAATCCTTCTAATTTTTCCTTTTTTTGTTTTTGTGTTCCGAATCCACTAGTGTAAAAACATCACGCCATGAGTTTAATGTCCAATCACTAAATAGTTAACGTTAAAAATGATCGGTGATATTTTTGTAAATAAATGCAATAATAGAATGTTGCTTAGAATTGTAATTCGATGTAATATTAGTTTAAAAGAAAAAAGAAAAAATAATAAAAAAGGGAGTAACCTTTGGCTTTTGAGATGAAGAAGAAAACGTCAAAGCCCCAACAAATTGGACGTAATATTAATGTTCTGATAGCAACACACAATTCACTAGTACAAAAATCTCGTACTACGTCACGCGGTCAACGTCCCATAACATAATAACCAACGTTAAAAATAACCGGTGACATTGTTGTAAATAAATTCATACTCTCCACGTCGATTGAATTTTATAATCAACGTTATAAAGTTAATAACATCAACGCACAACGAGTTCGACATAAAACAATAACCTTTATAATCACATAACGTCGACTAAGGAAACAAGTGACGTTCAATACAAAATAAATAAACACTATTTATTGATTTAATTAATATGACGTCAACCATAATAAAAGTAGGACATTGTATATTACAACCATCAGTTATTTTTTTATTTTTCTTCTAAATCAACCCATAAAACGTCCTATTTATACTGGCTTCGACATTTTATTATTTAGTTCCTTATTTATTATTTTTTCTTTTTTCTTTTTCTTTTAAACCAATCAAAGAATGTCGAATTCTTTTATGCATTCCACGTTGTATTTGCTAGAAATTATGTTTTAAATTTTTTCTTTTAAATCAACCAATAAAACATCCTTGTACTGGTGGCTTCAATGTTTTATTTGTTAAGATAAGCCAAATATTCTATTAACGGATATTAGGCAATCAAATATTGTATTAGTTATAATTTAGATATTATTATAATTTATGCACC
This sequence comes from Vigna mungo, assembly GCA_036885675.1. Lineage (NCBI taxonomy): Eukaryota > Viridiplantae > Streptophyta > Magnoliopsida > Fabales > Fabaceae > Vigna > Vigna mungo. Next base: position 495,938 of record CP144692.1, read on the forward strand.
TGTAATTCCTTTACTAGATGAAAAATTATATGATCCTTGAATTTATATATATATATATATATATATATATATATATATATATATATATATATATATATATATATATATATATATATGGTACTCTACTCTTTGAAATAATATATCAGAATTATTCTTTAAACCTTTTAATATGGTATCAGAGTCATCGTTAAAAAGCCTATCCTAGCGATATTTTTTGTTTATTGGGTATATTGTTTCACCCGCTATCGGACCACCCATTAATGTCTAGTCCCACGCTCGAGATGTATATACATCGGTGTGAGGGAGGTGTGTTGGAAGTCCCACATCGACTAGAGATAAGGCCAATTCATAGTATATAAGTGGGTGCAAGCCTCACTTTACAAGCCGATTTTGTGGGGCTGAGTTAGGCTTAAAGTCCACTTCTTAACATGGTATCAAAGCCAAACACTGATATCCTCTACAATATAGGAATCAGTGTCTTTTTTCATTGATCAAATGACTTGTGATCCTCATATATTTACTAATTTTTCCTCAAATTGTTATTATTAATGCCAATGGGGTCTCATTTTCTATTGAAGGTATAGGTATCATATCCCTCTCACCCTCCTTATCGATTCCTGATGTTTTATTTGTTCATACATTAAAATGTAATCTTATCTCCGTCAGCAAGTTAACCAAATCTCATTCTTGTGTTGCCTTGTTTTATTCAACTCATTGCCTTTTTCGAACATTCAGTCCAAGAAGAAAATTGTCAGTGGTAGAGAGAGAGTGAAAGACTATATTATCTTAATGTCTCACAACAAACCCATAAAAGAGGGTTGGCTTGTCTTGTGAATGATCACATACAAGATAAAAAAAAGGAAATTTGGTTATGGCATAGACGGTTGGGACATCCATTGTTTGGTTATTTAAAAAAATTATTTCCATCACTATTTCATAAATGCAATATTTCTGATTTTTTTTTTTTGTGAAACTTGTGTTATGGCAAAAAATCACCGTGTTGTGTTTCCTTTAAGCAATAACAAAACTAATTTTTCTTTTTCATTAATTCACACAGATGTTTGGGGCCCTGCCCCACAATCTACACATAATGGAAAAAATGGTTTATCAGTTTTGTTGATGATTGTACTCGGGTAACCTAGGTATATTTGCTTAAACATAAAAGTGATGTGTGTGATGTGGTTTGTTCCTTCTATCATCTTATTGTTACACAATTTAACACATGTATTAAGGTTATTCAATTAGGCAATGAAGGAGAATATTTTAAGACTGAATTAATAGAGTTCATGAACTCTAAAGGCATCTTGCATCAAACTACATGTCCTTATTCACCACAACAAAATGAAGTGGCTGAGAGGAAAAATAAACATATATTAGAAGTTATAAGATCACTTTTGATAGATGGTAATGTCCCATCTCATTTATAGGGTGAGGCTTTGAGCTCTACCATTTATTTAATTAATCGAACCCCTTCTAGTGTGCTTAACTTTCGAAGGCCTTTTGATGTGTTGTTTGTGTGTTGTCTGATCATTGTATCTTTCCTCCCATAGTTTATATACCACTTCATATTTTTGGATGTGTTATATATGTTCACTTACACCCACATCAACGTATAAAGCTTGAAGAACGAGCGATCAAATGTGTTTTTGTTGGGTATGGATCAACTCAAAAAGGTTATCATGCTTACCATCCACCATCAAAGAAATTTTATATTTCTATGGATGTGACATTTAATGAGCATGAATTTTTTTTATGCTGATTCTCCACTTCATGGCGGCAATGACAGTGAAATACATAACCATGATGTTAGTATGTTTGATATCTCAGATATAAAAATACATTGTGAAGATAAATTATCATGTGAGGATCATTCTGCAGGAAGTGAGCCAATCCTAAATATGGACACTTCTTTTCAGGATAATACAGTGTCTTCTGATCATAACCAATTGGCTCAATCTTCTCCACAAGTTCAACTTGACTCTTCATAGGTACCTTCTGATCCTATATCTGATAATACTAATTTAGATGAAATTGATCATGGAATTGATTCTTGTCTGCATGAGACCACTAGCACACCAAACACTGAGTCTACTATTGTTCAATATATTCTTCCATCTCGTTGTAACCGTGGTCAATCTCCAGCTAAGTATGAACCAGACCTCAAAGCCAAAGTTAAATATCCCATTAGTAAATATGTGTCATCTCACAGGTTATCATAGTCATATGCATCATTTGTATATCAATTATCTTCAATTTCTATTCCTAATAATATACAGGAAGCTTTGGTAGATTCTAGATGGACCAAAGCAATGGTTGAGTAAATGATAACTCTAGAAAAAAACAACACTTGGGATCTTGTGTCCTTACCAAAGGGGAAGAAAATTGTGGGCTGCAAATGGGTCTTTAGAATTAAACATAAAGTTGATGGAACTATTAAGAGGTATAAAGCACGACTTGTGGCTAAAGGTTACACTCAGTCTTATGGTGTAGATTACCAAGAGACGTTTGCACTGGTAGCCAAGCTCAACACTGTGAGAATACTTTTGTCGCTAGCTGCAAACCAAGATTGGCCTCTTCTACAATTTGATGTGAAAAATGCTTTCCTACACAGAGAAATTTCAGAAGAAATTTATATGGATTTTGCACTAGGCATGACAGATTCAATTGGAATGAAGGTTTGCAAATTAAAGAAGGTTGTATATGGATTAAAACAATCCCCAAGAGCATGGTTTGAAAGGTTTATCAAGTCTATGCCAAAGAAAATATACCATTGACTTGCTATCGGAAACTGGGCTGCTTGGGAGTAAACCAGCTGATACACCAATTGAAAAAAATCACGAACTCTTTAAATGCTCAAATTCAGCAAGCATAGACAAAGGAAGATACCAAAGGCTGGTAGGAAAATTAATTTGTTTGTGTCATACACATTTAGATATCACCTATGCAGTAAATGTTATTAGTCAATTTATGCATGACCCACAAAAGCTTCATATGGATGCCTTAAGAAGATTTTGAGATATTTGAAGTTTGCTCCTGAAAAAGGAATTTTGTTCTCAAATCATGGAAACTTAAAGGTAGAAGGGTACACTGATGCAGATTGGGCAAGTTCAAAAGATGATAGAAGATCTACATCTGGATACTTTACTTTTGTAGGAGGGAATCTTGTAACTTGGAGGAGTAAAAAACAACCTGTAGTAGCAAGATCTAGTGCTAAAGCAGAATTCAGAGGCATGACACTACGTGTATGTGAACTTTTGTGGATTAAAAATGTGCTATCAGATTTGGGTTTTAAACAAAATGAAGTTATGAGTTTGTACTGTGACAACATTTCGGCTATAGCAATTGGTCACAATCTTGTGCAACATGATAGAACAAAACATATGGAGATTGATAGACATTTCATCAAAGAGAAACTTGAAGCTGAAATAATTTCATTTCCTTTTGTAAGATCAGAATTGTAGTTGAGTGATGTTCTCACCAAAGGAGTGTCAAGAAGATTGTTTAACGAGTCTCTATTCAAGTTGGTAATGTGTGATATCCATGCACTAACTTGAGTGGAGGTGTTAAGATATGCAAAATATTCTATTAACAGATATTACGCACTTAAATATTTTGTTAGTTATAATTTAGATATTATTATAATTTGTGCTCCTATAATTCCTTTAATAGATGAAGAATTATAGGATCCTTGAATGTGTGTGTGTGTGTATATATATATATACGGTACTCTCTTTGAAATAATACATCAAAGTTAGTCTTTAAACCTTTTAATATTATTAAGTGGATGAATCCAAAGGGTCACCGAATATCATGTCAAATTTTTTGGGAATTGGACGTGAAAGGCTCCCACTAGTTTTTTTTTTTTTTATAAATACAGTTTCGGAGCCTTGGATAACCTCTACACCTCCATTTATAAAATTTCTCGTAAGAACTCTTTCAAGGTTTCTTTGTGTTAACTTTTTCTTTTTTTGTTTATCAACTCTTTCAAGGTGACAAAAACGAGTCATTTCTTTGTGGTTTAATTCATTGTCATGTTGAAGAGCTTGAAGGAGTGATAGATAATAAAAGAAGAGGTTGATACATTTCGATTTCACACCCTTTTAAAACTTTATAACTTTCATTCGTAATATTTCTCGTAACAATCTTTTAACTACTTTATTTGTTTTTCTATCAACTCTTTCAGAATCACAAAAGCTAGTCATTTCCTTGTGGTTTTAGGAATGCTAGAAGGTATGATAAAAAAACATAGCAGAAAGTTAACAAATCTAGATTTAAAAATCCTTCTTTATTATAACTAAATCGTGGATCTTTTGGTGGTTTGTTTTTCATTTTTTCCCTTCTGTTAGGTGTCATTATGTATTTTGTTTTATTTTTTTTTATTTATGAACCTACGATTTGTGAAAATGGATTTATATGTCAGTCAGAAGCCAAAGGGTGATTCCACATTTTTTCCCTTTTTATTCTTTTTTTTTTAAATCACATCAAACGTCAGACATGTTGGGATTAGACGGTGATGGTCGTTGGTGTATACAATCTTAGTAATCACATAACAGCTAAGGAAACAACTTACGTCCAATACAAAATAAATAAATACTAAATATTGATGTAATTAATATGACGTCAACTGTAACAAATGATAAACCTTATATATTACAACTCGCAAATATTTTTTTACTTTTGTTTTAAATCAACCCATAAAACATCATTTTTATGCTGACATTTATTATTATTATTTAGTTCTTTTTTATTATTTATTATTTTTCTTTTAAAGAAACCACAAAACGTCCAATTCTTCTATGAATTCAACGTTTTATTTGTCAGAAATTATGTTTTTAGTTTTTTCTTTTAAACCAACGATAAAACATTCTTGTACTGGTAACTTCTACGTTTTATTAAGCGGATGAAGCCTCACCGCATATCACGTCGAATTCTGTGGAGATTGGATGTGAAGAATTATTTTTATCTCCAAGCCCCAACAACCATTAAAAATATCCAAAATTTTTAAAACGTTTTCCCTTTATTTAAGAGGAAATACTAATAAAACAAACTATTTAAAGAATGGTCGCTTTTTATTAGGTTACGTGTAAACCGATACTTAACCTTTTCCGGAAGAGCCATGTTCTGAACAATGATTCAAAAATCTATTTTTTTATGTATAATTTAACAGTAATTTTATGTTATTTCTATAAACATATAACTTTCCTGTTTATTTATTGTTTCTTAAAATTGAAATATAAGAGGTACAATATGACCGGTTAGTCAACCTTAATAATACTATTAATTTTTTTTCTTATTTAGTTCTATGAATTATTTTCTTATTTATGGCATTCATAAATAAATATGTAGTGAATTGTATAAATTTGCTTCTATGATATAGAATTGTGTAGTTGCATGTAAATTAACATGTTTGTCGTTTATTGTGGTCTCCCTTTCAACTTGAGAGTAATATGTAACAAAAAAAAAGTATGATATAGATCATGTAACACATTTGTCGCATGGTTTATGAATTAACAAGTGTGATCATCGTAGTTTCCAATACTGAGTAAGGAAAGAAATAAGCTAAGGATGGAAGTCCATGACAGTATAAATAGGTGCCTCGGAGAGGAAGGTAAGCATCCTCAAAACAAATCTTCTACTCCATTTATCTACCTTATTCATCCTTTTCTTAAGTGTTTGTGAAGAAAAATGTCAATCCCTCCACCAGACGATCCATCCAGAGGATGTTCCTCGGAATTCTCACAGCCTCTAGGGCAACAAGATTTTGCTCAAGCTCAAAATTTGTTGGAGAATGTGAACCGAGTCAACGTTGTTCAAGGAAACTTGACAGGAGTTGAATACAGGACAGGTGACCTAGATCTTGATATCCGTCGGCCTGTGTATCGTTGGGACAGTAGGCCCTATCAAGAGATCTTTGCAAATGGGTTCCAAGCATGGCCACAGGGACAAACTCCCAACAACACTTACTATAATTTGCTTGATTTCATTGAACATGCAGGTGCCCCTCTTGATTCAAACAGGCCTCCAACTACAACACATGTCTTTGTTAGCACCACTCTCGACAATGCATGGCAACCAACCCCTTCCACCCAAGTCCTCCCACCAGGCTCTCAGATTCAATTTTATCGCTATGAAATATATTCTCCCGGTGGCATTTGGGTTGCTGTCACCCTTCGGGATAGATACTCATACGTTTCTCAAGCTGAAGTTTGCTTTGTTGGAGGCATTGCTCCTCAGTACATTCGATCTTGTCTCATTTTCACAGCAACACGTGAAGCCGGATCAAGGTTGGAATATTACATATGTCTCTTCGTATTTTTATACTCAAATAATAACTATTATATTGTGCAGGTATCCGAGATTACGGAGAAAACCAAGATTGATCATAAACAGGAATTTCAATCCAGAGTCGTTTCCTTACAATCAAGTAGTAATTTATATGCCTGTTTACTTCTACTTTGATGAGGACGGTACGAGAAGATACCTGCCGGAAGAAACTTATCCGCCTATGAGAGAGAAAAGACAGGCCTTGGAAGCTGATAACGATGCTGCTCTTGAGTGGTATACTACTAAAGTTGTAGAGGTACCAAGTTACATAGATTCTGCATTTCGTTCATCAAGACCAAATGAAGTTTATTTCTTCTTGAAAAATATGTATGTGCGGGTGTATTACAATCCTGGAGACACAAACGATAAGATTCTCACTGATCTGCGTTTGATTTGTGATGGTTTTCCATCACTTTCTGATACGCCGTTTGGAGAATATGGAATAGACTGTGCCTTCGATACTGAAGCTAGCAATGCATATATCTTCTCCACCAATCTTTGTGCCTACATTGACTATGCTCCAGGGACTATAAATGACAAGATACTCTCGGGTCCTATGACAATTGCAGCCATGTTTCCTGTCTTGAAAAATACTGTGTTTGAGAATGGTATAGACTCTGCGTTTAGGTCAACTAAAGGCAAAGAAGTTTACTTATTCAAGAACAATAAGTATGGTCGCATAGCCTATGATTCAAAGCAGCTCATTGGCACCATTCGTAACATCAGTGATGGATTTCCTGTTCTTAAAGGTACCATCTTTGAAAGTGGAATTGATGCATGTTTTCCTACTCATAAGGAAGGTCAAGCTTATCTTTTCAAAGGAGAGATGTATGTAAGGATCCATTTCACCCCAGATAAAACTGATGACACTCTTGAGACTGATGTGAAGCGTATCGTTGATTATTGGCCATCTCTTAAGGGTATTCTGCCTCGCGACAATAAAGGACTTGATGCTCATCCTCACTCTGATCATGAAGAACCTTATCCTGATCAGCATGATGAGCTTTGATTATAAAACAAAACAGATGTCATAATATGATAAGAATAAGGCTTCCATAGCCAATGTTTGCTTCTATTTCTTTCATGGTGTAAAATTAGGATTTGATATGATGCTTGTTTGTAATAAGTGTGGATGTTTGTTTTCCGTTCTTGTATGTCTATAATGGCTTAATAATTAATACAAGTGTGTTGTTTGGTGTAACAAAGGATTTCCAACCTTTCTTCCTTTGAAATATTTATATATTTTGGCAGTTATTTTTAAAGGGAAGCGATACGTTGACAACGAATTTTTAACAACATTTTGACAACGCCACGTGTCAGCGTTGTATTCGTCAATTTTATAAATTTTATTTCAAATAAAATCTGATTGGAAAAAGGGGACTTCTTGTTATTCCAAAAACACCCTCCTTCTTTTCTACCTTTTTTCACCTTTTCAGCCTTCTTTCTCCTTCGAAGCTCTCTCACCATTTTAGGGTTTTGGTTTTGGTTTGAAGCTCTGTCTCCATTGCTCTCTTTCACCATTTCCGGTGTTTCTCAGAATTTTTAATCTTGGTTTAGCCACATTGCAATGGGGTGAATGTCTCTGTTAAGGGACGACCAAGGAGAGATCTTGGTGGGGTGAGATGTGACTTCCTTCAACAATGAGACAGCCAAGGTGTTCTTGTAATAGCTTACAAGGACACTGTAAGCGACTACCAGTGGCAGAAAATAATTTGTACCAAAACCTCAATTGTGCTCCCCACAAATTACTTAGTGGCTCCCCACCAATCCTTACTGCAGTGTTTTTCAGAATTTTTAATCCTGGTTAAGCCACATTGGCATGGGGTGAATGTCTCTGTTAAGGGAAGACCAAGGAGAGGTCTGGGTGGGGTGGGATGTGACTTCCTTTAGCAATGAGACAACCAAGGTGCTCTTGTAATCGCTTACAGTGTCCGTGTAAGCGGTTACCAGTGGCAGAAAATAATTTGTACCAAAACCTCAACTGTGCTCCCCACAAATTACTTAGTGGCTCCCAACCAATCCTTTTTGCAGTGTTTTTCAGAATTTTTAATCTTGGTTAAGCCACATTGGCATGGGGTGAATGCCTCTGTTAAGGGAAGACCAAGGAGAGGTCTGGGTGGGGTGGGATGTGACTTCCTTCATCAATGAGACAACCAAGGTGCTCTTGTAATCGCTTACAAGGACACTGTAAGCTATTACCAGGGGCAGAAACTAATTTGTACCGAAACCACATCTGTCGTGGACGGAGATACAAAATACCTTTCGATTAACAAGACCATACAAAATACCTCTCGATTAACAACGAACCCAACCCACCAAGTAACAACGCCGATAGCCAAAAAACCTCTCCTTTGGAGAAAATATGACAATGCTGGACCTTATTGACACTTCCTCCCAACACTTCAATGGCGGACGGAGATGAAAGCCTTCAAAAGCATTCAATGTCAACCTTCAATAGCGAACGAAGATGAAGAAACACGTCTTCGATGGCGTGGCTAGAGTTTAGAATCGTGGAGCGAGAGTTTGGGTTTCGTAGAGAGAGATAGTTTCATGGACAAAGATAATTTCCTAGACGCGAACCCAATTGAATTCCAAAAACTCCTTTCCACAAATGCCCTTCCCCTCGCGTGTTTTGTTTTAAAAAATTTAATTCAACCAGCGAATGAGAGGACGCCCGCTGTCGTTGTCAAATTGTTGTTAAAATTCCGTTGTCAAAGAAACATTTTCCTTTTTTAAATTCCAACAAATAAGAAAATCTAACGCGTCTACTCATTTTTCCTAGGTGATTGAAAGAGAAAATATAAATTTAATATTTATATTAAATTTCCATCACATATATTATTAAACAATAAAAAAAAAGAGCTGTGCAACTAAAAATTGAAAATATCTTTCTTCTCTTCCTGACGACACCCTTGGTGCTTCTAATGTTTTTCTGAATTTCAAATAAAACCATTAATTCGTCTACCATGGTTGTTGTTATGCATAGCATGTTTAAGTGCTACAATACAAAGTTGAAGAAGAGTGTCACAGTTACTTTACCTTATACTGTATAAAGTATATATTACACTCCAATGGCATGTTGTTTTGAGTTAGACAAAGAGTTTTGTAGTTTTGCTTTGTTTTTCGAGGAAGTTCGACCTCAACTAATCCCTTCCTCACGTTTTAAAATTTCCATCTTTACCTCATTCTGATTATTTTATCACAGTATTTAAAAATATATCATTAACAATGAGAACTAATATATGGAATAAAATAATACAGACGTTTATACGATATACACATGTGAACTATGAAATCGTTATATTATGTAAATAATATTTAAAGTAATTGCCTACTCCATGTTGTACTCTTACTAAGCGTTCTGATCGAGGACAAATTATAAAATAATACCTAATGTGAAACGCATGAGACATGAAAATATACTATTGCATTCCAGATGAACATTGGATTATTTCTTTCAATGTGACATCCCAATTATATAACAAACTTATATAAAGAAGACATCATCATTTCAATAAGGAGAACAGTTAGAGTAGAATAATAGTTCAGTATTTGATGTTACAGTCATCTAAAAAAATGGCAGAATTTAAAACTTAACCAGTTTAGAGTATCTCAAAATAACACCAAACTTAAATTAAAATATGGTAATTCTAGTAAACTAAGCTGTAGCGTCAGCGTCTTCCAACACTTGCTCCAATGGGGCCTCCTCAACAACATCTGCTTCCATCCAAATGGATGATCATCGCAAGAGAAAACATACCCAAGCAACATACAACACAAAAGTAAGAGTGAGCTAGGCATACAAGAAGTATAACATAGTGCAATCAATGAGAATTATCATGCTTAACTACAAATATAAAAAACAAGCAAAGCAACTCAATCAAACCATGCATGCAAGTACTCAACACGACTCATCCAGATATGTATAATTGTCTAGCTATTGGTCGTCTGTGCGCTGCATAGTTCAGCTGGCCCATCCCCAACACTATGCAAGGTAAATCCCCCAATCTGTCTATGTCTAACTCCAAGACTATAGACGAGGATCTCCCTCTACTCCCACCACTCACACTGTTCTCCTCTATATGAGTATGAACAATGCTTTAAGTGTAGGAATAGACAGACCATTTCAAAGCTCCCGACCTTATACAAACAACAACAACAGTTCTCCTAACATCACATACAACCATCTCACCTTGAGATGTCCCATTCAAGCACAATTTCATCAATTCAATTCAAGTATATAACCATACATTCATACACACATAATACTTAACATAACATCAGCAAAAAGTTCCTCCTTGAACTCTATTCCACATTTCCATTCATAATTGTACATGTCGATATATCACAATCTTTAGTCATATCATAAAAACAACTAATACATACTCAGACCTTACATGCCTTCACAGAAACATCACTTATTAACACAAATTTATTTATGACCTTTAATTACCAATACTTAAGTAATTCAAACAGCTTGGAGACCCTCACCAATGGCTCCGGAAGGGTCAAAAACCCCCAGAACGACCTAAAGAACGTCCAAAATGGACATTCGGAACCCCACAAACTATAAAAAACAAAAGCAACAGCAGAAAAGGGCGCCCAGCGCCCTCTAGGGGCACCCGGGCGCCCAGCGCCCTCTAGGGGCACCCGGGCGCCATAATTCTGGCAAAAAGCCGAATCAAAGGGCGCCCAGCCCCCCTCAGGGGCGCCTAGGTGTGAATTCTGCAGATTTTCTGCAGATTTTGCACAATTCACCCACTCTCATTTCGTTTTAGGCCTTTTGGTGGATTTCTAGCACTCCTAACTTGATCTATATGATGAATCAAACTTGCCTAATAAACTCTAACACTTCCTGAACCAAATCTCTAGTGATTTAGCATCAATCTACACTCAAATTCCTCCATTTCATCAATCTATGTGGTCAATTCTAATCTTACCAGTTAAGCAATGTTTTTACCACTTTTAAAACTTTTAACAAGTCACAAATGACTAAATCAAATTATCCTCACTGCCTACTTACACCCTAAACCTCAATTACTCAAAAACACCCTCTCACTTCCTCTAAACTCACTCAAAACACTAGTTTTCCTCAACCTAAGAACTCAACTTCACTTCTACCATTTAGAACCTCATATTAACTAATTTTATAGTTCTAACAAGTTATAATTAACTTGCCTAGGCTGCTTAACAATTCAAAAACGTGACAAACCTCATTTGCTCAAAATCACTACCCCACTTCCTCTAAAATGACCAAAAAGTGACCCTGAGACACTTGATTTTCCTTCCTAACAATACCACAACAGATTTTCCACACCAAAGCAGTTCCAACATGCATAATTCATCATTCAAAATCATTCCAAACAGTTCATATGCATCAATCACCAAATTCACATAACACTCACACTTCCTTACATGCATTTCAAGTTAGCAAAAATCAAAATCATGCTTCCAACAACATACCGATTCGAAAATCATCATACATTCACGTCACACATCTAAAATGAAAAGAAGAACTAGCTCCCCTTACCTTCAATTGGTAGCACAACCGAGCTCTAAGAGACTCCAACACCCTCTCTTTACTTTCAAAATGCTATATTACCTATGAATCGTCAATTGATGATAGAATAAAAATCTTAGAGCACCGTAATAGCTAAAATTGAAAGAATAGGAAATGAGTTACATGCAATCAAATTGGTTGCATGCTTACAGCCCTAGAATGAATAGAAAGAGGGCTTCAACTTACCAGTTGTAGAAAAGAAAAATTGATCGGTTCAAAACGTTGTCCTTGAAGCCCCGATCAGCTAGGTAGCTTCTGTTCAACAAACCAAGGATCAAAATCGGAGTTGAGACGAAGAGGTTGTAAGGCAGAGAAGGAGAAAAACGTAGAAATGGTGGTTGTTCTTCAGAAATGAATGAACTTAAATGTTTAGTTTATATTTTATTTTTATTATTTTGTTTAATATTTTACCCGACCTATCCTACGCTGTCACTTGGCCATATTGAAGCTGTTTCATTTTTATGGGTCCTTACAAGTTTCATATGTAATATTGATATGCAATAATTGTTTATTGTGTGCAACTTTTAAACACAATTAAAGTGTTAGGTGTTTTTTCGCATATGCCCCTCACTCTAATATGGTATCAAGAGCATAGGTTCGTGGATCCTGGTGTATGTACAGTAGCTGCGTGATAGGTGACTGGAGTTGTGTGTATCCAGAAGAGAAGAAAGAAGGTTTCTTTGGGTGTGTGAAAATCAAGAACCTGTAAGATTCTAGCAAGAAAGGGATGTCAAGCTTTGGAGGAATACAAGAACCATTACCAGTGTTTGATGGGAAGCAGTTTGATGACTGGCGCATCAAGATGCAAGCCATCTTTGGCTTCTAGGATGTTTCAGAGGTGATAAAAGACAAACTTCCTGAGTTGAGTGAAAAGGTGTCTGAAGAAGAGAAGAAAAATTTCAAGGTATAGGCGAAACTGGATAGCAAAGCAAGATTCCTACTGTATCAGTGTGTCAACCCAAAGATATTCAACAAAATCTTAAAAGTTGTTACTGTTAAGGAGGTATGGGACATCCTATTGAAGGCGTATGGTGATGGAGACAAGAAGAAAGTGAAACTGCAGGCACTGAGAAGGTAGGTTGAGATTCTGATCATGGAGGAGAGTGAAACCGTGGCAGAATATTTTGACAAAGTACAAGAGCTAGTGAATAAAATGAGGGCATGCAATGATGGGATTTCTGATGAGTATATTGTTTATAAAATCCTGAGAACACTCACACCCAGATTTGAACATGTTGTGGTGACTATGGAGGAAGCTCGTAGGCTGGAAACCATGGAGATTGAGGAGCTGCTGCACTCATTAGAAGCTCATGAGTATCACATCAATGAGCGCAAGCAGTGTTAAGAACAGGCCCTACAGGCCAAATCACAATTTAAGGGCAAGAAAAGGGTTTAAGAAAGGTGGAAAAGGTAGCAAGAAAGGTAAAGATTCACAGGACCAACAAGGTGAAAAGCCTAATGAATCAGGAAAGGTGAAGAACCACAAAGATGGATAGTGGAAATTTGACAAAAAGAAAGTCAAGTGCTATAACTGTCAGAAGCTTGGACATTATGCCAACGAATGCTGGAAAGGTGAAGGTGCTAAGAACAAACCTAAGAAGAGGGCCAATCCGGCCCAAGAGGAGGAATTAGATTCGGAGGCAGTGATGTTGATGGCAAAAACTGAAGATGATTCATCAGAAAATGCAGTGTGGTACCTAGATTTTGGGTGTTCTACCCATATGACAGGGAGAAAGGACTGGTTTGTGAAAATACAAGGGGTTGCACAAGGAAAGATCTATTTTGCTGATGATATAAGTCTAAATGCAGAGGGATCTGGCAAAGTTGTTCTAAGGGGTGCAGAGGGAAAAGAAGTGATAATTGAAGAGGTATTGTATGTACCAGGGCTGAAATCGAATCTGCTAAGCTTGGGGTAGCTATTGTAAAAGGGATATGTGATGAAAATGAAGAATAACTGTCTCAGCATTTTCAATCAACAGAAGAAGATTATTGTGCAGGCTTAGCTGTTACAGAACAGAACCTTTAGAGTGGTAATGAGTGCAGTAAAGCACCAATGCTTAACTGCATCAGAGAGTAAGGAGGAATGACTGTGGCATCTAAGGTTTGGGCACTTAAATTTCAAAGACCTATCTCTGCTAGGTAAGAAAAATATGGTGAGTGGTCTGCCTAAGGTTGAAATTCCAGACACTGTTTGCAAGGAGTGTGTTCAATGCAAACAAACTAGGGGCAGTTTCCAAAAAAATCTACCCCAAAGGTCTGCAGAGAAGCTAGGGGTGATCTATTTTGATGTGTGTGGTCCTATTCAAGTAGAGACACCTGGAGGCAGCATGTATTTTCTGTTGTTTATTGATGATTGGACTAGGAAGTGTTGGGTTTATTTGATTAGAAGAAAGGAAAAAGTGTTACAGGTATTCTAGAAGTTTAAAAATCTAGTTCAGAGACACTGTGAGCAGAAAGTCAAGGTGTTGAAAACAGATGGAGAAGGAGAGTATACCTCCACTTAATTCAAGAATTTCTATGAAAGTGAGGGGATTGTTCCATACACACCATAGCACAATGATGCAGCAGAGAGGAAGGACAAGACCATATTGAATATGGTCAGATGAAAAGTTTCATTTTATTTTTTAGTTTTGTGAACTTTTTTAATGAAGAGTTTCTTTTGGTTATGTGGACTTTTTAACTTCAACTCATATGGACTAGAGTCAAATCTTATTAAAAGATAGGGCTAATATCTTTCTTAGTATTAATTGGTCTATCATGGTGGTTATGCATAGCATGTTTAACTCTTATAATACAGAGTCTAAGAGTGTCAGAGTTACTTTACCCTTATACCGTATAAAGTATATATATATATATATATATATATATATATATATATATATATATATATATATATATATATATATATATATATTACACTTCAATGGCATGTTGTTTTAAGTTAGACAATGAGTTTTGTAGTTTTGCTTTTTTTATTTTTTTATTTTTTATTTTTGGAGGAAATTCGACCTCAATCTAATCCCTTCCTCACGTTTTAAAATTTCCATCTTTACCTCATCCTGGATTTTTTTACCACATTATATAAAAATGTAACATTAACAATAAGAAGTAACATATGGAATATAATACAGACGTTTATACGATATACATGTGAACTATGAAATTGTTATATTATGTAAATAATATTTAAAGTAATTGCCCACCCCGTGTTTTACTCTTACTAAGCGTTTTGATGGAGGACAAATTATAAAATAATACCTAATGTGAAACGCATGAGACGTGAAAATATACTATTGCATTGCAGATGAACATTGGATTATTTCTTTCAATAGTTTCATATATATAATATTGTTATGCAATAATTGATTATATATTATTAATTAAACTATCATATCGTAGAAGCAATGCAGCACATTAATATTGAGTATAGTACCAGTTAGCAGTTTTGGGTTTATTTATGTCTGTCTGTTCTATAACTTCATATATAACGATTCAAAGTTGTTTCCAATTGACTGTAAAACACGGTTAATTTGAAAAATATATAAAAATATGTTGTGGTAGTATGAATAGAACAACAACTTATGATGTTTATGTGATGAGGAAAACAGCAAACGGTTTAAATAACACGGTAAAGTATTAATGTATTGGAAGCTGCGATAAGAGTGCAGAAGCCAAGAACCTCATCATTTGTTTATTTATGTAATGACAAAAGCACATGCACAATTTAGATAACATCTTCTTACGTGTTTCAGTTTAGTGGCTTTTAAGGTTACGTGTTACCCCTAGCTTTAACCTTATCCCAAGTGCCATTAAAAACATCAAAAAATCTCAACACGTTTGCCATTTAATATTACAATAATAAAGTGTTAGATGAAGCCAACAGAAAGGACATGCACCACCGATAACATTTACAAGGCTGGTTTGTTTTGACATGATAGATGATATTTGTCACATGCTTTGCGTACAAATAAGTGTATTCGTGGCAGTTTCCAATACTGAGAAAAGATTCTCACTCCAACAGTATAAATAGGTGCCATGGAGAGGAATGTAAGCATCCCGAAATCAAATCATATCTCTCTCTTGCACTCTTTATATCTACCTTAGTCTCTCTTCTTGTGTTAAGAAAAATGTCAAACCTTCCTTACATCAATGCTGCATTTCGTTCATCAAGAGAAAATGAAGTATATTTCTTCGCCAAGAACAAGTACGTGAGGTTGTATTACATTCCCGGGAAGACAGAAGATAAGATTTTGACTAATCTGCGTTTGATTAGTAGTGGTTTTCCATCACTTGCAGGAACGCCATTTGCAGAACCTGGAATAGACTGTTCCTTTCACACTGAAGCGAGTGAAGCATATGTGTTCTCCGGCAACAACTGTGCCTATATAGACTATGCTCCAGGTACAACAAATGACAAGATACTCGCAGGTCCTACCACTATTGCTGAAATGTTTCCTGTCCTCAGAAACACGGTCTTTGCTGATGGCATAGACTCTGCATTTAGATCAACCAAAGGAAAAGAAGTTTACTTATTCAAGGGCAATAAGTATGTTCGCATAGCCTATGATTCGAAGCAGCTTGTTGGCAACATTCGCAACATTAGTGATGGATTTCCTGTTCTGAATGGTACCATCTTTGAAAGTGGAATCGATGCGTGTTTTGCTTCTCATAAGGAGCCTGAAGCTTATCTTTTCAAAGGAGACAAGTATGTGCGAATCAATTTCACCCCAGGTAAAACTGAAGACACTCTTGTGGGTGATGTGAGGCCTATCCTTGATGGTTGGCCCGTTCTTAGAGGCATTTTACCTGTGAGCTAAACAAGCCTTCACTCTCATGCATCAACCACCTTAGCCTCGTCACAATCAATAAGGGTTTCATTTCCAACGTTTGTTTCTTTTTCTTTAATGTAACATTATGGTTTGGAAGCATGTTTCCTTTCCTAATGTAACCAGTCTGAATGTTTGTCTTTCCTTTCCTGTACCTGCATGTTTCTTTCGTATCGTTATGTAATTTGTGCACGTAATAAAACTGGGTGGTTTAGTTCAATAGAAGGATTCTTTTTCATGACTTTATGGATATCAAAACGTAATTTTAGTAAAGATGCCTCCAAAAAGGAAACTCTCTGTAATCACAATCTATAACAGCGCATGATCTTTAGATGTCTAGAAAGTCAGAATAAGTAAACTAGTTTTTGGAGGAACAAGCGATAATTTTTCAAGGACTACAAGTTATGAAAGATATTTGTGATAAAATCATCAATTATGAAAGATAAACTCTCTTTCTCAATATGTGACACAATTTGCATTCCCAATTTCAACTTAAAATCACTTATTAAAATACCTATTCTATTTTCTAAGCTAGGTTAATTAAGTAAATAAATTATACAATAGAATAAAAAAAAGATAAATAGAAAAGATAAGGGTGATGAGATTTGTGAATGTAAATATGAATAAAAAAATGAATATGAGGAGACTTACATAAAAAGTTTAAAAAAGAAAATTATGTAAAAAGATTTGCCAAGATGTTTAATGGTTTGAAATTTTTTTTTTAAGTTACGATGTTAGTCTTCTACACTTTTTATTCTGTATCTAGGGTGGGCAATGGTTTGTCATCGTATTCAATTTTTTTGTTGAGACTCGTTATGTTACCTTTTTTGCATCCCTTATGTATACGACTATCATATTTTTTTTGTTAAGGTTTTGTTCTTTCAACGGTAATTTTTTTTTTGTTTTTTAGTGGATCTGTGAATAATTTTTGTTGTTGTTTTTTAGTGGATTTGTGAGTAATTGAAAGTAAATTTAGAAATAAAATTTATAAAAATTAGTGTAGAATTGATTGATGTGACAAATTAAAAAATTTAGTTAAATTGGTAGAAATTAAAGATTATCAAAATATCTTTAATTATTAAAATAATATAAAATGTTATTAATTAATGTTATATTTAATTGTAATAATAATAATAATGATAATAATAAATAAATAAATAACATTGCTCTGTGATATGTGTTAAAAGACGAAGATTGTACAGAAAATATCTAACTGTATACTATTTATATCATATATTTATATATAAATATATTCCCTTCTTTATTATTCATAAGAAACATTAATTTTGATTGAAGAAGGAAGGTGAAGAAGGTTGCACATATTGATCTTGAGTAGCTACAAGTTACTCCATTTACTTACTTTTCCAAGGTGGAATGGCTGTCATGCATTCATATAAGCAAAGAAAAAAGTTTTTTTAACAGTATTTATTGACAACGCATACGTGACAACTTGTAATTGGTTCATTTTAAATATTTTTTAAACGTAAATTCAAATAGACCAATAAAGTGATGATACGTAATCCGTTATCAAAAAAAATTATCAAAATAGTAGCTACCTATATTTATTGTTACTGCTCTTAAATAAATCGACTTACCATCTGCTAAAGTGTATTCATTACAAACACACGAACCAAAACGTTTTTGTTATAAAATACATAGGAGAGAAAAAAAAAATTAAAGAAAGATTTCAAATTCTATAACTTCATATGTAGTCTTTAAAATGTAAAATAAACTTCTTAGATGTAAATTAAACTATTTAAGAAGCTCGACAGCCTGACTAAGAAGCTCACTAGCCCGACTAAGAAGCTCTACATTATAAATGAACCTACTCTAAAAATATATCAAATTAGGAAATTGGTTAAGAGTTGCATCATTTATCTTAAAGTTTTATTCAAGTAAATAAATGACTACAAATTACTACAATGCAGTTATAATAGTTATTGGTCTTTTATTAAACAAATTTTATATTAATGGATGAAATGTGATATGCTATAATTTAACTACTCTTTTCATTTTTACTAATTGCATTTTTATTCGTTTTTTAATTTGCAACGGTGTCTTCAATGTTGAGATAGGATAAATATTATTTTATTGTTTCTTATTACTATGGTGTTAGTTTGAAGAATATACGTAAGTATGTGAATTTTTCTTAGTTCTCTATTTTAAAAAATATAATTTTTAAATTAGGAATAAGAGTCTTATTAGATTACAAATGGTCTTGTTGGAAATCAATCTTAAAAGAAAAATAATTCATTATCTTGATCTATTAGCAAAATTGTTTGACATGTAAAAATATGTGATTCACATATATATGTATATTTTTAATTGTATCTTTTTTATTTATATACATGCTTTATTTATTTATTTTTTTATTAACTAGGGTTATACAAACTTATTGAACTCAAAGAGGATATATGGTTTGAAAGTCTAAATTAAACCATATCAAGTAAATACTAATTAAGGTAGATTACAATTATTTATTTCAAAATCAATTAATGTTGTTCATACTAATTATGTTAATGTTTCTTACTTTTTGTTTTTTAGTGTCCAAAAACAAGACAATAACAATTATTATGATATTACATTTGTTACTATAAAAAAAGGAAATTATCACTGCGAAGGAGAGACAATTTTAATAGATGTATCTTATCTCGATTGTGTATATAATTTATTCGTAGTAAAATTTTAATTGATTTATTTTATTTTTTTTATAGTATTTTTTTTATTGTATATGTCAATAATATTCTAACAATCAAATCATTAAAATTAGAAATTATTGGTATTTTTATTTCATTAATAAATACTTATTATATATTAGTATTGTATATTGCCTTGTAATTTTTACAAATTTCAACAACTAAAAAATTAACATATTGACGGTGTTCTATTAACTATATATCTTCCTACTTATTTAGTTTTATTACTTTTTTATAAGGAAATGTATTAATATAAATAACAATGATAACAGGAGTTTATTTGTTATCAGTGTCAACAAGTTAAAAACTAAATTGGTATATTAAAAATATTTTATTGAATTTTCTTTTCTTAAAAATATTAAAAATATAAAATTTAGTTTTTAAATAATTTTAATTACAATTTCCAATTTTATTGAATGATTATTCTCTATTAAATTACGTTTCAATTTTAATTTATATTCATCTTAGTAGATAGTAGTTGAAGATATTTTAGTCATTTATTTTATTGCATAACTAATTTAACTTGTAACATATCAATCAAATTAACTTTTTCAATTATTTCTCCATTATTTTTATTAAGTTTATTTTTTTTCTTAATTCATATAATCTTAATTTTCAATTTCTTTCGCTCTCCCCTCCACCCCATTTTATTTAAACATATTATTAGGGAATAAGGGATGAAAGAAAACAAAAGAGGATTAATTGTATAGCCACAAAATTTTCATAGTTGGAAAGATGCCCTTATAAATGACAATTAAGATCAAAAAATGATATAAAAAATAATTAATTACACTTTGTAATGTTTTTTAAAGGCTTAAACTTCACTTTTATAACCATTAATATATTTCCTTTGATAGTAAATACACAAGAGTTTCACGTTATAAATTTTTAATTGTGCATTCCTAAAAAATTACCATTTAACATAAATCAACTTCGAAATTAAAAGAAAAACCAATTAAAGAGTAATTTGGAATGCAATAAAATGATTTAAACATTAATAAACAGAAAACGTAAATTTAGATCTTTGAGAACGTGAGAAAGAAAAATATTAGTAAAAGAAAGAAAAAAAAACAGACATTTAAAATGAAAAAAAAAAAACATTTTAAGCTAAACTTCTCTTTTCTAGTAATTTTTTTTTAATAGTAGTCCACGTCTTTATCATGTTTTTTCCTGTCTTCTATATTTTCTTCAATCATATAAATCTTCATTTTAACTTAGCCAATTTTGCCTGATACCTTCTTTAAAATGTTTTTCATGGATTATTTCAAAAAGTCGAAAAATCCTATTTTTCTTTATCACTTTGATCAATTTTCTTCTTTCAAGTAATTGACCACTTTTCACCATTCTCTATGAACGGAGTAAATATTTTTATTAAGTACATGGACAAACTATATGGGGGTGCAAGAAGAAACTCTGAACATATGTTAGGTAAGCCCAATATTTACTCTTGACTTTCTTTGGCAATTTCTTTTAACAACTCCACACCTTCTTCGACACCTCCAAATATATGGGAAAAGTCTAATTTGTCTATAAATCCGAAACATTGCACTCTTCTTGATTACATAATAGATATTTCAAAAATACATTTTATATTATATAAATTTTAATATTTTTTTCAGAATAAACAGTCTCAAAATGTATTTACATAATAATTTAGAAATCTAAAATATATTTCCAATTAAAAAATATATTAAAGAATATTTGATGGAAAATATAATATTAGACTTTATAATACCTCCACGAAAATGGATGAGGAAAAGTTGGGTGCAAAAAGCAATTGTCAGTTTCTTTTTGGCACAAGTATTTTTGTGGACCAAAATCGCCCTAGAAGAAGATCTTCGCCGTTCTGCCATTGTTGTTTTACTCTCAATGGAGCTATCTTCACCTCCATCTCTTCCAACATCTCCTTCATCCCTTCTTCTCAAATCTAGGGTTAGGGTTTTCCACTCAATACCCAACCTCACGCGTTCTCCTTTCCAAGCTTCAATCTTTTCACCCAATCAACGCAATCTCACTCCAATCAACCTTCCCAGAAACGTCTCTTCTGCTGTCGTGGTGGGAGACAATGCTTCAGCTATGACGACTTTGCCAATTGATTCAGGTCAATGCAAAGCTCATCATCTGTTCTTTACTGCCTCAAATTTTGGTTTTTCCCATGCGTTTGAATGAGTTTTTGATCATTTTCAGATGCTAGAGTTGGAGAGGTTAAAAGGGTCACCAAGGAGACTAACGTATCAGTCAAAATAAACTTGGATGGTTCCGGGGTTGCTGATAGTAATACTGGAATTCCCTTCCTCGATCACATGCTTGATGTCAGTAATTTCAACTCAATTTTTGTGCCTTTGTGTTGCTGATGCCTTATGTTTTTGTTTTTCACATGTTCTTTTTGCTTCATTTACTTTTTATACTCCATTATTTCTGTCACCTTAAAATATAATATTAGATTTCAATAATTGTTCATATAAGTGGAATGTGTTGTGGGAGCTAAAGTAATTAGTTAAAGAATTATTTAGTAAATATTCTTCTATAAACTTGATATTATCTTAGTCAAAGACATCCCAAATGAGAATGCATATTGTTCTACCAAATTTGTAGCTATAATAGAATAATGAGCATGGCAATTTGAAATGAAAGAGGTGAAAACTATGGTGTATGTGAGATGAACTTTGAACTTGTTTATAAAAGAATGTATCTCCTTAGAAGGACTTGCATTGTTAGAATCTGGTCTTGTACCTTGAAGACTAAACATTAAAGGCCTACTAAGGATGTTGAAATTATTTAATTGAGATAATAGTTATGGAAAGAAACTAAACTTGATTGTGATTTTTCAGCAACTTGCTTCACACGGGCTGTTTGATGTACACGTAAAAGCCACAGGTGATATACACATTGATGATCATCACACAAATGAAGACGTTGCCCTTGCTATTGGAACAGTATGCAAACCATTTCATGAGCTGGTTATTTCATTCTTTTTGTTTTCTATAATACAAATTACAAATTTTCCTTGAAACTAAAACGTGTATCACTATCCTGCATTGAAGATTTGTGTGCAAGTTATATCTTTATATAATTTTATATTTCACATTTTCCTTTCTATACAATATGGAATTTAAGTAATTACTGGTGACTTCAACATAAGTCTTTATAGCAACAGGGATTTGTAATTACATTAGTCTTATTTTTATTTTTATTTTAAATGAATTTATATATCATGTTAAAACTAAGAGTTGTTGTCTATTACTACGTCTTCAGGCTTTGCTGCAGGCTCTTGGTGATAGGAAGGGTATTAACCGGTTTGGCAACTTCTCTGCTCCACTTGATGAAGCCCTGATACATGTTTCACTGGTAATTTGGATACTGTTTGTAGAAATAGTGATTAATTGTTAGATAATTTGTTTGGTCGACCATCATGTGTTTCTTGCACACTTTTCCAGGATTTGTCTGGTCGACCATATCTCGGTTATAATTTGGACATACCCACTCATAGGGTTGGAACATACGATACTCAGGTAGTGTAACCTGTTAAGTTACTTCATTGAAGTTTGGAATTTTATCTATTGAGCTTCTGATGTTTCCATAGTTTTTTTAAATGACTCTTGTTCCTTTTTTCTTTCCCCGTTTATTCTTATTATTTACTAATGAATCCACTGGGTATCCCTATTTATAGTTGGTGGAGCATTTCTTCCAATCATTGGTGAACACGTCTGGTATGACACTTCACATTCGACAGGTATTAATACATAGGTTATATCATAGGTTATAATCAATTATAGTCATAAATTAGCAAATATATTTGAACATATATCACTATGTAAGAAATATACTGAATGTTATTGATGTTTTACCAGGGCTCTTTGATGTTTCTAGTTGATGTTTTTCTATTCCTATTGTGAAAACCTTGTAACAAAATGAACATGTATATGCATTCCTCTTACACAGCTTGCTGGAAAAAATTCCCATCATATTATCGAGGCAACCTTTAAAGCTTTTGCTAGGGCTCTTCGACAAGCAACAGAGTATGATCCACGTCGCCGTGGAACCGTACCAAGGTATGTATATTACCACTGACAGCCTTTATTTTTATTTTCTTTTGGCTACTCCTTTTTGTTCTCAATTTTGTTCTTAGTCTCTTGATGTTTTACAGTTTCTAAGTCTCATTACTTAAATGCACTATCTGCCATATTTTCCTGTGTTGTAGGATGGATTAATAACTAAGTTACAGATATTAAGGGAGTGTATTTTAGGCCAAATATACCAAATGCTTTTTTTAGCATTTTTGCAATAAAATTTAGGATTAGAGTAAGTGTATTGTTGGCTGCTAGTTTGAAAACCTTTTATATTTTGACATTTTTTTCATAAGAAATGGTATACTAATAATTTTTGTTTTGTTTATATACATGTTTTGCATTTCATTTACTATGTGTGTATGAAAACTATGAGAATTTCCTTGAATGTTGTTGTCATGTATCCATCATTTTCCTTGTGCAGTTCGAAAGGAGTTCTGTCTCGCAGCTGATATCCTCTTCTGTTGGTGGAACTTGATGTTTCTTTTGGTACAAGACCGGCCACTGTAGACAATATTGTATGTATATTCATTTTAGAAAAAAAATAATTTTGAAGTGTATTTAGCTGTACATTTTTAAATAATATTTTTACATAATTTTTAATCTCTAATCAATATTGTGTAGAGATGATACAAATATTCGTATTATTACTATATTGCTAACTCCATTGTGTACCAAGTTCTAGCCTTTCTATTTACATCAGCAGATGCGCAATTTTTTATTTTTTTTTTCTGTTTAAGAAATTCAAACTAAAAATGTGGTGCATAAGATGTCTTTTTTCTTTCGCTACAGAATTATAAATATATGTGTCACTAAAGACATCATCATTGAGAAGGTTCTCTGGATTCTTGGTGGACTCAATCAAGTTGCAGAAAGCATAATTTATTGAACAGAACTCATTTGAGTGGGGAACTTTGAATTTTTTTTTTAATGTTTTTAAGACTAATAAGCAAATGGTATGAAAAAGAATTTGAGTGGAATTTGTATGAAATAGAATAAAATAGTGACAGAGACATTACCATTTGGCCAAACCAAAATGGCCAAAAACACGTCATAGTAATTAATAAAATAAAAGGAGGGTGCTAAAGAATAGAAAGAAAGTGTACCATAAAGATCTTTGGCCAATTCTTATTTGTTGAATTATTAAAATATAACTAGAGCTGTCAAAACGGGTAACCCGGCTCGACCCGGCCCGGCCCACCACGGGTTGGTCATTTAGTGAGCCATCCCAACCCGGCTCATTTATTAGCGAGCCAGAAAAACTTGAATCCGGCCCGACCCACCACGGGTTGGTGGGTAAACGGGTTGGCTCACTAGCCCATTTAATTATTATTTTTTAAATAAAAAATAAAAACTTTCTGTAATTTAAATTTAAACAAATTTCACTCTCAAAAAATTATGTTAAAGACAATTCAAAATAATAATAAAAAGTACAATATAATCCAAATGTCATCCAAAAACAAACACAAAAAACATACAAATAAGTTTCTTATATTCATCATTTTTTGTTCCTTATTTACGATATTAGAATCTTGAATAGATAAATCCACAATATTACGCTCTCTTGAATCATCTGGAATGTCAAACCTACCTGAATGTAGTCTATCATATCAATTCTTGTAACCCTTGACCCTTGTTCTTGTTGTCTCTAAATTCACTAATAAAGATTTTCCTAATATCAGAACAATTCTGACAATCAATAAAAAAATATTAGTCAAAAAAAAGAGAACCAATACTCAATAACATCAACAAAAAATTAATAGTTTAATTTGTAACATAATTTCCCAAATTCAAAGATATCAAAAAGAGCTTGTTCAAATAATATATACTCAAATTGTTTAAATAAAATGAACAAAATCTGATACAAGCATGTCAGAACATGAAAAAAAATCATTCCATGTCTTCAAATCCCCCAAAACAAAAAACAAATTCATAAACCCCTATTTTTGTCATTATAGGGTTTTTGAAAAAAAAAAGAAAGAGAAGTGAGAAAACAAAAATGTGGAGAAAAGAGAAGAAAAAAGGAAGGTGTTTTACCTGCTCCTTGAAGAATTTTAGTGAAGTGAGGGTGAGAGCACCGTCAAATGAGAGCAAGTACCATGAGAGTGATTTGTGAGAACAGATGTTACTTTATTGTATAAATAGTGAGTGAAGAAAGTATTTTATTTTTTAGAGTTTCATAAATAAAATAATAAATTAAAAAAATAAAATTTGGTAGGTGGGTTGGTGGGCCAACCCGGCTCACCACGGGTTCAACCCGCATGAGCCGGGTTTAAATGAACCGGGTTGAAATCTGACCCGCATATAAATGGGTTGTATTTTTCAAACCCAACCCGGCCCGAACCCGTGACGGGCCGGGTTGGCTTGCGGGTTGTGACCCATTTTGACGGCTCTAAATATAACCTTTTCTGAACCTAACTCCAACTTCTGCTACATACATCATTTCTAAGCTATTCAACAATGTCAAATTGGCTTATGTCATGAAAACTATCAGCAAACTTGAAATTAAAATACACATTGATGCAAAGCATGTGATACACTAAGCCCCCACTAAAGGATTAGTGTTGACACATTGAAGTAAAGCATTTTTACTTAAAAGTAAGAATACTAAATATATTTCTCAACACGTTCCGCCAAATTTTGAATTTTTTTAATAAATATCAATCAATAAAAGAAAAGATATTCAAAATAATATATTGGAGCATATGCATATACTCTCCACTTCCTTTTGGTAGTGCAATCGTGATAAAAGTTTGTCAGAAACATGACTTTCCTCTATTATCTTTTCTTGTCATGAATTTTCCATAACTCAGCGACTTTGTAGATGTCAATCTAACAGATTTTTCGCTATGTGGATCATCCTACAAGTTTTCGGTTAAGAAATTTTGATAAACTATGAACCCTGCACCAAGTGTTGCATCATTTAAAATAGTATCTTCCATGATTTGAAAATATAAGCGGTTATTTCTATCAATGGAATCTTCTAACTCAATAGTGTGCATCAATCTATCTGTAAGCATGTCACTCGCAAGAGATAACTTCCAATATTCTATGTACCGTAATTGTCAAGTAAATAGTTAGTGAAAGTGTGTATTTTGTTACGGTGACAGAAGGTTAATATGTGGTAGAAACAACACAAAAAAAAAAAGTATGGCCCTGTGACCAACATCTAAAATACCTACGATACAACAATCACTTTGTAACGCAACATTAACCATGTACAGAAAATATTGCCAAAAACCATGACATCACCATCTCCAAGGCTAACAGCATTTAAAACATTTGGCACGAAATGATAATTTTCATCATGTCTCGTTTGAAAAACAAATCTTTATCAGATGGTCTGCAGCTACAAACTTGATGTATACTAAACTGCATTTTCCTCAAATCCACATTGCTCAGTTAAGCATCAGCTGGGTAAACCAGAAATTTAAAAACTGTTTGCACATTTAACAGCAGGAAGCAGGATGGCATAACCGAGCAGATCAATTAATCCGTTCTTCCACAATCATGCAAAGACAATCCGTTATATTATGTTTCATCATATAACCAAGAGTTACCGTTCGCTTAGAAGTTCTCATTTTGTGAATCTTGCTCTGTATAGACTCTGAGCAACATACTCCACTGTCACCATTCTGCCATCAAACAGTCGTCCATGCAAAGAATGTGCTGCTGAACAACATGCTTCCGCTCTTCTATACTCAACAAGAACAGAACCCGGTTCAAATACACGATCATTATCATCTTCCGTATCAGTTACCTTTTGGGGACCAACTAATTCTGAACGAGTATTACGTTCAGAAAAGCCTTCCTGAACTGCAGAAACCGTGCCTTTTGAATCCGTGTTTTCCCCCACAATCTTATTTTCAATATCCACATCTGTATCGTTAGCAACCATTTCATCATCCAATTTGGGCACGTCATCGGATGTATCCTGTTGATCAGGATATTCTTGAATGATACTAGAAGCTATGCTCTTACCGCCGACATTTTCGACTGCAGTATCACTCACAAGGTGTTCTTGACATGATTTATCATCAAAAACTTCAGCATTTTTCTCAGTATTAACACTGGTACCATCATCAACTTTATATTCTTCCAATTCTTTCGCATCATCAAATTTAACCCAATTTATTTCTTCAGATTTGGGGTCAGTAGCCCTGTCTGAAAAACTAGATTTTGTACTAATAGAGTTGGTGTCTTGAAAAACTTTAGATTCCACTTCATTTATGACTTCACATTCTTCTAATTTGGTTGCTAAAGTCTTTTCACTGCTATGCCTGACTACATTAATTGATTTAATAGTCCCAAATCTGCAAGATAAAAGGGATTTCGTACAATAAGTGTTTATACTTTATAAACTTTTAAAATAAGAATAATTCCAGATGAAAAGCAAATACAGGGTTATGACCTTGCACATTCAAATCGTACATCATCTAAAATTTCTTCAATTGTCATGTCAGATAGAGAGGAAATAGACTCCGCTGCGAACTAAATATGTAACACAAACACAAACAAAAAGTAATCATAAAGATGTGTAATGTAACTAGAAATATAATTAAAAGGAGAAACATATATTTGACCCAAAGCGGACCCTAACAAAGATTTGTACCAAGTCCAGAGCTCCCTTTCATATCAAAAAAGATTGGTGGGAAACGGATCAGCCACGGTTTGGTGAATTGCTCTCTCAACTTGGCTTTGAATCAAGATGATTTTGATTCAGATATGAAAACTAAGAGCTTTATTACACACAGAGCCCTGTCTCCTACCCAATCTTGTAACACAATTCCAAAACGGACCCTCAACCCTCTTCTCTGTTACTTATTTCCCCCCATTCAATTATTATTCTCTCAACTGACTAATCATCAATTCTGTAAGAACTTTGGTCAACAGTAACAACTGTTCCCTAGTATAAACCCCTTGCTGCGCGCCCCCCTCCCTTCCTTCTAACATAGACCTTCTGGATAGATGACCAAACAAAAACATTACATAGTGCAGTTTAAATTTTAATACTACAGGCATTTTAAAAATTAAATTCACACCATTCAAAAAAAACCTTTCTGACCAGAATTACTTTATCTTTTACAGCTAACAGATACAATTAAAAAAATAGGAATGGAAAAAACCCCACTGAAATTGAATGAAAATATAATAACTTCATAAAAGCTAAATAAAGGATTTTGTACCACATTTTTTATCTCTAGTACTGGTGTAGGCTTTCTGAGCAGTGGTTTTGCATGCTCCGGAATCCCATAAGACGGTTCGCCAGCATTTTCCTGGAGTATTTTTATTTCATTTAAAAATGTGGTTATACTTCAAAGAAACCAAGGAATCGTATCCAATAATTAGAGTGAGACTATAGGGACCACTAGATGATGAGGTTACCAAAGGTGATGATGCATCAGGCATTGCCTGAACAACTGTAAGTACTTCCCCTCCCAGCTTCATACCATTCATACCAGCACAAGCTTTGATGGAAACAGAGTGATCCGAATACTGAACACAGTTTGATCAAATCAATGTTCAATAGAACATATGCAAAAGGAAAGAGAACTAAAGTATATAACAGTACACATTAGCTTTCAGATTTTGCTTCATATTAGAAATGAAAAAGATACTGAAAAGAAGAAAAAAGTGACAGCTTTCGCATCATAGATAAGAGAGAGCCATATACGCCCAAAATCATAAAAACCAAATCAAATAACAATCCAATCGAGTTTAATTTTTCACTTAAATTTGACTCTTCTAAACTGAGGATGCATTAAAAGCTATTATTAAACTCTTCGAACTTCATTTTGAGTAAAAGTTATAACTAAAGCACATTGTGCACTATAGTCAAAAGCCCTAGAACCACATAATGGGTTTTTATCTGCCAAAAGCCATAAACAGAATGGCCCAGTAAGTACTCTTTCCAGGATGTGGGAAAGAAGCTGCATGTATAAAATTGTGTGCACCTATATTAAATCAACCCAAAGCCAGTGATAACGATCTAAAAACCGTTATTTTTATATATTAATTTGATATCAAAACACAACCTTTATGACTTAGAATTAGCTTACAATCCTTTTGAAACTCTCTTATATCGAAATTCTTATTTTATTCATATGCTTTTATTATCAATAGTTCGAGTTTTCTTTTCTGCGGATAGAGCTTGCATCGTTTCACTCATTCGATGTCATGATCTTTGATTTTGTCGATACGGGAACGTACAGGAAAATCTAGAACTGATGAAAATTCTCTTGATTATGAAATACTACCTAGGGATAGGAGTAAGACGGTCAATTGCTTTAAGCTTATGTGATTAATACATTAGTAATTACTAGAGAGACTAGGGATAGTAAACTAGTAATTATGGTAATAGGCCCTTTTCGCTGAGGGACCGGGTTTAGAGTAATTTAGAAAGTTGCATGAACATTGATAATAAAGCGAATTTAATAAGAATAGTAGATATAGGAGGGTGGATTAGGATGAATTCGTAAACCCCAACAACTCCATTCATTCATATCTTTATTTGCCAATTGATCAAGCTTTGCATTTGCATGTTTAGATTTTGTTTTGCATCAACACTACTAAATTATTTTTCTTTCAAGTCTTATGTGATCAAATCACATGAACGTCTAGGCCACTAAGTCCCTTAGAAAACGATATCTGAACTTAATGTTCTACTATTACTTGATACAATCTGGTAACCTTGTCAGGGTCTTAACTGCCAGCAGTTTAATTAGGTTAGTTTTGATGATTTAATTTGTCTGAATTACTATGAAAATCCAAATATTGATTTGAGGTTTTCAAAACCGTTTAATAGGCTCAGAAAAGGGATGCCGCAATTATCTTCTTAAAATGACGGTGAAACTTCACAATAGAAGCTTCAAAAGGGAGAGAAATAGTTGTCTCAGTGGTTGAAGTCTCTTTTCCATGGTGACATCCCACCCTGCAGGGATAAAGTATTTCTTTGTTTCTTCACACTTGGGTTGAGACTAAATTTGTAAATATGTTTGTGAAAGTACACAACAGAAAGAGGATTTTAGAAAATAAAATATAAATAGACAAAGTTGAGAAAAGAAATATTACAAATGAAAAATCCAAATACCTATCACAATTCGTCATTCTAATTTCTAACAGATAAGTTAAATGGACCCTTGAGCCACTTGGGCTTCGCTCAGGTTATTGTCTTGCAGTAAGTGTAAATTCTAATACTTCCATTATGCAGAAGGTAAAAACTATTAAAAGATCAATACGGAAGAAATGCGGCATTACCTCCAGAAAAGCACATGATTCATTGTTGGCGTTGGTTTCAAAGTGGTAAGCCTTCAAAGATCCAAACGCACTAGCAATCTCCATAAGCTGAAAAGAAATTAAACAATTAAATAGGCCTTAGTCATCACACGAAAGATAAAGTAAGGACATTTAGTTATTAGATGGAGTTCCAAAAAACTCAGATCGCCAAGTTAAATTTTGAAAACGAATTTTTCGTTTCATTTCTTAATTATTACCATCTCAGAAGAAAGAAGGTTTGAAATTCCACCAATGAAGATCTGCCACAACATAAAGAATGCAATCATTAGACAAACAATTAATTGAGCTATAAAGTAGAAAAAAGGAAAGCACACGTATAGTTGAATTAGAGTACCAGAGTCAAAAAATTAAAAACTTGGATGGGACAATGTGAGCAATTAAAAGAGTCAAAACCAGAATACACTTAAAGCTATTAAGTCAGGAAAAAATAACTGAGCAGACAACATAACAGGCGAAGAAGATCCTTAAAATAAACAAACCAGTTCGCAACAAATAGTACCAAGTTATTTTGTCGACATAACAGTTACAAGTTTGATGAAGGCACTAGTTACACAAGTTAGACCAAAAGGGAAACTAGATATAAATAAGCTCATTAACACTAAAATGTAAGAACAAATTAATTTATACTAAAATAGTTAGATTAAGATGAATTATATAGGGTGCTAAGCAAAAAATAGCATCCAGATTGACACTTACACATGAAAGTAAAAATTATTGTTTTACATGCATACCTTGTTAGGTGAATCAATTACAACATCACTTATTGTGACACTGGCATCCATTGATCTCTCTGGTTCACCAGTCTGCATGAAAATAGCAATTGTCTGAAAACCTGCTACATGGATGATAACCACAATATACCTTAGAATTGAAAGGCTAACACAAAGGCATTAGTTTGTAATAATATCTTGAGTGATACAGAAAAACAAAATTAAGATCAGTTGACATCAACCATACTTTTAAGATGAATGTAAGCAACATAATTAACGTAACAAAAAATATAAAAACATAAAAGATCATCCACCTACACAAGTTACTGCTCAGACCTTCTCAGATCAGAAATTAGCCAAATAAATTAGTACCTGACACCTAAGCAACCAAAATATTGTACATTTAATTTATATTGTTCGTTAGAGAAGTTGTTCCACATACACGTACAATAAATATCCAATGCAACACATAAAATGATTCTTCTTTCAGAGGTTAGAATCCTCATAAGAGGAACCCAGAGATCAAAAGATGTCAAATAACAAGATATTTCTTTTGTTTTTCCAGGTGATTGAGGTAAAAACAAGCTAATAAAATTCAAGATGATTTTTCCTTACAAATACTGCCTTAAAAGGTACCAATTAATCAGCATTTCCATATTTCAGATCATTCATACAACCCATAGTAACTTCACATAGCACACCAAGAAGAAAAGAACATGTTCCAAACACTTGAATAGTTTATTCTTTTAATGCAGTTCAGAAGCAAAGACCACCTTCACACAAAGGGTCATCTATGAAAGAAATTAAGACAAAATTGAGGCCTCAATCTACCAGAACCAAAACATTATCATTTTTTGTCATGCATTTATGTGGCATGGGGAAATACCCTGCGAAACAGCATACTTGATTTGCCATAAAATCAAATGATCTTGGGATCATAACAAAATTAACAGAATTACCATCAAAGCACCCTCCAGCAATGAAGTTACACAAGTATATTCAACTTCCAAAAGGATGCCATGTAAGGATGGAATACCAGAGGACTGCTTAAAAGTTAGAACATTTTTCATTCCTTTAAGCTTAAGTAATAGAGACATGGCATTGATGTATTAAAATTGACTACAGTGAGAAAAGAACCATTTAGATTAATATGTAGACACTCCAATTCAATTCTTTATGCGATATATGTGCTGTGTCAAGTGATAAAAACTAATGCACATAAAATATTATGTGAAAGTTGAGAAGATACTGAGTAAAGAATGGTCAATCCACCTGATCTAAATCAATCAAGGATGATGTTTTTAGAAAGCAACATAAACCAAATTTTCAAGCCTTGGGATATTCAATATGATGATAAATCAGGATCCCACGGAAAAGAACAAAACAGGCCCTGGAACCGCGAGTGACATAAGAAAGTCAGAAATAACTTGCAACCCATAGCACTTACATGCTGAACTCGATAGAACAAACAAAGCATGAGATCATAAATAGCATTGTCAGGGCAGCCTAGAACAATAACCCTGAAACATTGGCCAGCTAAATCCTGGTAACGCATCAAACTTGCCAATACACCTGGAAGTCTTCTTAATTAGGAGTCAGCTTCATCACCATCCAGAATGTGTATTACGAAATACCCCATATAAACATCCTATTTAAAAGATTCCAATACTAGGGTCAGAAGATATCTCATAAAATGGAAAAAGCACTCCATGTGAATTATAAAGCTCTTGAAGCTACAGAAGCAGTTTCTAGCATTTGGTTATGAACAATATGAATTTATTGTCCAAATGTCCAAGAAACCTATCACTAAAAATGTCATGAAACACAATACTAGATTAATAAAGTACACCCACCCAGCATTACCCAGAGGACTGGAATCGTGTCTCAGGCAAAGTTGAGATTTAAGCCTTCAAGGCTGAGGACAAGACAGCCTCTAAAAGTTAGCACCTACTGACACAAGATTCTTCAGTGACAACAAAATTAAACTAGGAGGTTCTTTTCTTATAATTATAATTTTTATCATTTTTTATATATGAAAAAATTAGGATCTGGTACTCGTTAGATTTCACACACAAAAGAAAATTAATTTCCAACCAATACAATATTGCCCACCTCTAATCAGAATAATATTCTTTGAATTCCTGGCAAGCACTGGATATGTCCTTCAACTTTAAGCACCTTTTTATCATCTGCTATGAAAATTAGGAAAATTGGATGTACAAGATTTTGTGCCATGGTGCTGTTTATGCAGTCATTAGGAGCATTAGGTTGGAGTAGAATTCTCAAATTACTGAGAATTTTTTTTCTCAAAACTTGCCTGGAATTGGATTAGGTATCTTTGGTATTCAGCACACAGCTATTCCAAGGAAATTGATATTTCTAGCATAGAGATCGATTGGGTAGATTTACTAGTTTATTTATAAGTTTTTTCTATCACAATTAATTCTCCCCCTAAACTATTTATCCTGCTACAGAATAGACGTACTAAACAAACATTACCTCCAAAAATAATATAGCTTGAGATGGGATATATGGAACAATGGCTTAGCTAAGAGAAAGAATGTAACAAAATTCATCTTTAGAAAGGCAAGCCAATTTGACATATTTTGCAGGATCGATAAACTAAAACGTAAAATTCTCATGTTTTAGTTTATCTTAAAAGATCTTCATATCCAAGACACAAGCAAAATCAAACAGCTGAAAGGAAAAACTATTTGGGTCCACATTTTAAGCTAAAGAAAATAGAAATAACTTAATAGCTCAAATTAGTTGCATTTCCATAACAGAATCCTGAGAAAACATACATTATAATGATTGACTCGGTACTTTCAGATATACATACAAAACATCCAACATAAATTTAGAGCACATAAACGATAAGATGCAATGAAAGTTTATACATGCCCAGCCCATGTATATGTTGCTTTGTGGACAAAAACTAGAATATAAAAACAGGACCGTCTGACCAGCCTAACAGTATTTCAATTAGAAAATATTAAAAAGTTCAGTAACTATGTGCATATTAATCGAGTGGACAGCCTTAGTAGAGAATCAGCTTATATGGAGAAAGGAAGACAGAGTAGTGAATATTCAATTGTAGCATAATAGGATGCCTATCTAGCAGTGACAGCGACAAATGAGTAGGGAAGAGGAATTTTGCTTGGAGGGATGAAATAAATGAGAGCAGACACAGGAAGCAGTTAGGCAAGAAATTTTGTAATAGTTTAGGTAGAGATGTAGGCAAACCCTCAAAAAATCAGTATATGCTTCTATATTTTCTTTCTTTAGTATTACCAGGTCAGTTTTCCCTATTATAAGGAGCTACACTCCATTGTTTCTAATAAAACATCAGGTCCTATCAATATCAATTTCTGGAGTGGATTCTTCACAGTTTGAAATAGAAAGGCAGAGCCTTTGCAAGAAATTGATGCTGCAAATCTGGGTCCTCTAAAGATTAATTGAGTGAAAAATGCATTTGGTAATAATTGGAAATTTACAAAATTGATTACCATGAAATTACAGAAAACACAATCAAATATTTCATTCATAAATGCACATACAATATGAACCATACACCTAGGTTTTAATTTTCCATCATCCTACAGACAAACTACCAGCATACCAGGTGTCTACAAAAGCAAGTCAAATTAATGTAACATTAATTTGAAATATGGGAAAGAGATAGTGCTGCATATATTTCATTTCCCTTCTATTGGCAATAGCTTCTTAATATTAAAAACAACCATATATTATTCAGAAAATTCCACAAGTTCATTCGTTAAAGGATAAATTGTCCAAATACACCCAAAATTGATCATATCATAAAATTCAATAAACCTATAGATATAAAACAAAGAATGCACAAGCATAATAAATTGAATCTTTTCAAATTGAAACAGCGCTATCATCACAGCATCAATAAGCAAACCAAAATCAAAGGAAAAAGATACTACTCGATTAAAAGCAGGTACAGGTAAGCAAAGTAAGTGGTGGTAAGACAAATTCCATGGTTTGATCCAATAGTTATCTATAAATGGTTGCATAATTTTTTTTGAGTAAATTAAGAACATTTTGGTTGAGTAAACATTGAAATCTAATATCTACAATCTAAAATGAAGTATAATAAAAAAATTCAATCCAAGAGAAAAAAAATATCAAACACATCAATAGCTATTATATTAACAGTCTTAGTTCTATTATACAAATGAAAGAATGGATGACTGGATAAGGTTTTCAATCTTACTGCAACTTCAACATAGTCTTTGGGTCGTCTAATTTTCAAAATGGAGCCAAATAGTGTACTGCCATCAAAAGAAAGGGCAGATGATGCATCCTCAGCTGTAAGGAATTCTACAAGAGCTTGGCCCCTATCTTTATGCAACTGCACAAAAGAAATACAATAACAAATTCAAACGCATTTTTTCATAAGAAAAGGGAAAGCTAAATTTTCATATTTTACACTACAGACTCACAACGCAGCTGATGCAAGGTTGAGCTTGCTGGATATGATTTACCCGACCAGAGAGTAAGAGGTTATTGAAGCAATCCATCACAGCTTTCTCAGAGGCAGAAGCAGGTAGATTCTCAAGATAAAGCCTTCTAATAGGCCGGGTAGCTTGTGTCAATTGGACAGAATCAATGTTGGAATTTTTCCCTGTTGATACATCATTTAGAAAAGATATTGGTCGACGCTGCACAAGGGCTAGATCAAGAGAATTGGTTGACACCACTCCATGCATGTTGGACAACACAGCACCATTTGATAATAGAAAACTTGAAGAAACAACAGTGGGAGAAGGATTATTTGCTCCTACAGGGGGTAGATCCCATCCAGCACGTTTCTTCTCAAGAGAGTGCTTAGATGGGGAAGGAGTCTTAACAGCAGCTTCACTTTTCCTCTTCCTCGGAGAATAGCCACCAAGTCCACTTGTAGAGCCACCATGACGATGATGGTGACTACTTGAACCATTAGTTGATACTCTACTTTTATCAATATCAGGATGCTTTTTTCTAGAACTGTCTTTCAAAGAATGCATAGAGGACTCTTTACGCTCTCCATCTTGATAAGTACGTTTTTGCTCCCTTGGTGGAAAAGAAGGTGACCTATCCTCACGCTCTCGACTTCTTGAACGTCTCCTCTTGGCTGTTAATTCTTCATAATGTGACTTGACCTTAGCCCGCCTCTCCTTCCTTTCATAACTGTGCATGTTATGATGTTTCACAGCATCATGTTTCTTCGGTGTACTCCTGTCTTGAGTTTCATCATCTCCATTTTGGTATTTTCTCTTGGTTTCCCTTGCATATTTTGCCCTACCACCTGCATGCTTATCCTTATCTGATTCTCTATAATGCTTCTTTTCAGGCACTTCTTCAGAGTTATTGCTTAACCACCTTTTCAATCTCCAGCTATTATCTCTATCACTATCATGCCTCTTTTCGATAACATACTCATTAGGATTCTCATCCTCTTTAACATGGTTTTTTTTCTTTACTTTCCTTTCAGATTTTGGTCTATTTGCTTCCACGTAACTATCCCTATCTCTTGAATGCTTATTTCCAGCTTTATACTCAGAACTTTCACGAATTTGCTCATTTTTTCTATGACCAAACATCTCTATCTCAGTCTTTTCTTTGGTTATCTTGCCTTTATTATATAATCCAGCACTTGATTTAGTTTCCAAATTATGGTTAGCCCTACCTTTCACTTCAATTAAATCATCTTCCTTTACATATGTGTTTGGAACCTTCTTTCTAGAACTTACTTTCACATATTCCTCAGAAGCATGTTTCTCCCTGCCGAAGGATGAGCTTTTGTCATGTTTATGGATCCTGGCAGACTCAAAATGATCATCAATTTTCTCTGAAGAACATCCAAGTGTGGGGTCTTTAACATTTTCAAGCAGTTCTTTGTTTCTTCTTCTAAGCATAATCTCTTCAAAACTAAATGGCCTTGTACGGGCTGCACTCCCTTCATCACAATTATCCCCAGAAAGCTTATCACTTTTTCCATGCTTACCCTTTGCACGATTAGATTTGCTCATCTTGTATGATGCAAACCAAATATTACAAAAGACATTAATCACATCCCGACTAAGAGATTAGTAAGGAGAGCGCCAGTGAAGGAGAGTATTGAAAACTTGGAATTAAAACCATCGAATGATATATTATACTGTTCCTGTAGAAGCCAAAAAAGGAAAGACAATGGCATCACAACCACAAACATGAAACTATATGTAATAATTCATTCAACTGAATGGAAAACAGAAAGTTCAGTTCAAGCATTAATATGTTCAAAAATTCTGTCTAATAATGTTATGAAGGAATGATTGACTAAAAAATGAATATACTATAAATCAGAGCAAAATGGGTAATCGCAGTTGTCGATGAGAAAAATAAGAGTTGATGTTCCATATACATGCATTACATATAAATCAAACATGTGTAACTGAAACTCCTCACTTTACCCTTACTCATTTTAGAGGAGCCAAGTTAGAATAGTCTATAGATTTGTTCCTTAAATTGATCCAATCACTAGAGGATATGTGCATAATAAATAACAAACTGAAGCTAACTGTAGCAGAATAAAACCATATAAAAGAAATACATAATTCACCATATTGCAAACTTTTGTAGGTCCTAGGGCACAAAAGGCATAATTTAGTAAATAGCATAAAAGCTTGTTAGTTTTAAAGTTTAATAGAACTGTTTTTTATCAAATGATTTTGAACCATTGAATGGAATCGGAATGTGTGCCCAAATTAATCTCACAGCCAGTGTTGTCAATAGCATAGCGGAAAACTTCAAAAAAAACTTAAATCCACTATATCATATGGCAGATAGCGACATGGGAAAAGAGCAGAAACCAAATAGAAGGCAAATTTTTAGTGTATAAGTGAGAATGAGAAAAATTAAAAATAAGAAAAATAATTCAAATTTCGAAGAAGTTGAGGTTAAAGAAAAGAGAAAGGGGAAAGAAGGAGGAAAGGATTAAAGGAGAAAGGGAGAGATTTAAGAAAAGAGCAAACAAAAATCACAAAACAAATAATGTTACCAGTAAAAACAGAGGCGTTTCTGGACTGGAGGAGAATTTGAAGTTTTTAGAGTTTTAGAGGAAATAATAGAAATTTTAGTGAGAGAATGACACGCTATGACCTTAATATGCTCGATAACGATTGCATTCTTCCTCAATTCCATAAACTAGAGTTTGTGCTTCCCTCTAAAACACGCGGTACCTTGCGAATCCCGTAACCTAGATAAAAAGGTGCTATTGCAAATCCTTGGTAGACTTCACCAGCAACTTATAACGGTGTAACAAAAACCTAATATTGAAAATTCCAAAAATGCTACGGCGCAAAGAGAGGAAGAAGAGATAACGGTATATCCAAAACCTAATATTTGAAAATTCGAAAAATGCTACGGCGCGCAAAGAGAGGGAGAAGAGAGAACCTGATAGAGGAAAGTGAAGGCACGGCTGTTTACACGACGGAATAGCGGCGGCGTGAAGAGTGAAAATGAAATGTAATATCAGTGGGTTATCTGAAATCGAGAAATAGCATTTCTTCCTCTCAAAAAATAAAATAAAATAAAAAATATTATATTATATTTACATATAAATATAAAGAAAATTTACTTCGGATATAAACTTATTAAAACAGTAAAGTTATCATATATCATAATTTTTGTAAAGTTCATCTTTGATTAAAAGTTTTCATAACATATATTATATTTGCCAAATTTTATATCAATTTAGATTTATTTATATTACATCCTTTATGTCATGTGTATTTTAAAAATATACTAAAATAAAAGTTATTTGATCAATTCATTATTATAATACTATTTTTAATAAAATTTAATATAAATAATTATGATGATTTAAAAATTATGTAAAAAACGAATAAATATGTGTAAATAGAGTAAATATATATGTAGTTGTTATAAAAACGAATATCAACATTGCGGATGATTTGATTTTAGGTGATTTTATTTTTTTATTTTTTTTTATTATTTATTTTATTTTCTTATCATTCTATTTTATTTTACTTTTCTTTTTATAATATTCATTTTTAATTTTTGTTTTACTTTTATTTCTTTTAGTTTGGATTAACGTAATTATTATAATTAAGCGGAAAAAAAAAGAAAAAGTTTTGGAACGTGGCAAAATGACAAAAAGAACGTCGCATGTGATGGAGGAGGGGGACGGTGCATGTGTGTAGGCCAAAGGGAAAAATAGAATTTTGGTTCAGAATTAGGGAGAAACAAGTGTTTTATTAGTGTGCACAAAAAAGAGGAGAACAAGGATGGATAAGGGGAAGGATCATAAAATAGAAAAGGAAACTTGGCTATAGAGAAATCATCGGAATTAGGCATGGAGGGCATCATCGGAAGTGACAAATCAATAGCAGAGGAATTCTCAAGTAAACAACTCACTCATTATTCTCATGATGCATGATGTATGGAA
This sequence comes from Vigna mungo, assembly GCA_036885675.1. NCBI lineage: Eukaryota > Viridiplantae > Streptophyta > Magnoliopsida > Fabales > Fabaceae > Vigna > Vigna mungo. Next base: position 535,878 of record CP144692.1, read on the forward strand.
TTTTTGGTATTTGCTAGTGCATATTATGCTTGCTCTGTTCAAGAATATTATTGTGCGTGATTCTCCTTTCCTTCTTCGTTTTCAATCTCCATCATCACTAGTCACTATGACCGAACATCATCATCTTGTTTTCCCTTTCACCATTAGTTCATCCTATCTTCTCCCTGTTGTAGAAAAGCTGATAGAACCACGAACAAAATTTCCTAAGGCGTGTAGAATCATTGTCCTTAAGGACTTATCCGCTGTGTATTGCGCAAGTCTCCCAGGATACAACTGGAACTTCTCAGAAATTTCTGAGGATCTCAAAACTACCAAGGATCTCTTAAAAAGAGAAAGAATGAAACCCAGGATAATTTTTAAGAAATAAAAGGAAGGAGAGAATGAGAGAAAGAGAAGAGAGAATGAGAGTGTGAGAACTGATGAGTTTGTAAGTTGTGTTTTGGAATGAGCAAAGCTACTCTATTTATAGAGTGGGAAATCAAGGAAAATTGGCCCAAGGCCCAATGCAACGGGAAAAATCTCGTGCCTTGCGTTTGTGGATAAATCCCGAGTAGCTTTTTAAACGTTGCAACAAAAGAAAAATGAACGTTGCTATATAATAATGAATGTTGGCAGCCCATAGCTTGCGGAAGAAGCACGATACTTTGGGAGGCTACAGTGCACGTGGTCAAAGCCATTCCATAATATCTGCATCATCCAATTCTTCAGCACCCACAAACTACGGAGGAAAAATCTTTTGCAATATAAGATTTACAACAATCCCCCACATATTGCAAAAGATAAGAAACAATGATTGAAAGAAAGAAAAGAAGAAAACTCTTGGGTTTTATAAGATGTAATGCATCAGAGCTGGTATAGCAAGCTATATGAACCAGTCCTAGATCAAGAAACTTAACACACAGTGTAGTTGGTATAGCAAGCTATATGAACCAAAGACACTTGAGTGTGTTAGAGGTTTATCAATCACATTACACCCCCACAATTCTTGTTGTTATCGTTGTGATGCGCTTACTAGGCCAGGCGTGTGCCCGGTATTCATGAGTGCTCTAGAGATCATGCCAAGATCTCATACAAGCGGCCCCACTTGACACTCATATAGGTGATTTCATCAAGTGTATGCTGCAAATCATACACCACCCATAAGGGATATGAAAATCATTAAAAACTTTGATTAAATACAAAGTTTAACCTTTCAATAATGCAGTCTCTAGCATTTTCACACACACACACCATAGGAATGGACATATTTGATTTAAAATCAAGTTAATGCTATCAGAACTAACAAGTGACTTGTTTTTACCCATATGAACCTTATTCATGGGATCTCCAATCACAAAGGTTGGGTTACCATCACTTGTTTGTTTGCAAGTGGCTTAAGTCTCATTCCCCTCGATGTTTCTAAAATCATATTTCTTCCCAAGGGTTTTGTCAGAGGATCTGCTAGATTTCGTTCTGACTTCACCATGGTCAATGGAAATAGTTCCACTCTTTAGCAGTTGCTTCACCAAATTGTGTCTCAATTAGATATGTCTACTCTTTCCATTGTAATTCTTGTTTTTAGCTATAGCTATTGCTGATTGGCAATCATAGTGTATAAACACCGATGGGGTTGGTTTCATTCCTAGCGGAATGTTTGCTAAGAAGTTTTTCAACCACTCAGCCTCACTACCAGCCATCTTAAGAGCGACAAACTCAGATTCCATTGTTGATCTTGCAATAATTGTTTGTCTGGCTGATCTCCATGTAATTGCACCACCCCCGAGTGTGAATACATAACCACTAGTGAATTTTGTCTCATCTGAATCTGAGATCCAGTTAGCATCATTGTAAGCTTCTAGTACAGCGGGAAATCCACTATATTCAATGGCATAATCCATTGAACCTCTTAAGTATCTCAGAAGTCTGGAAAGTGCATCCCAATGTTCTTGATTTAGACATTGAGTGTACCTACTCAGTCTACCTACTGCATAAGCAATATCAGGTCTAGAAAAGCTCATCAAGTGTAGTAAGCTCCCAATTATCTGAGCATACTGAGGCTGAGATAACGATTTTCTCCTATTTTTCATTAATTTAGAGTTAGCATCATAAGGGGTACTCACAGGTTTGAAATCATAATACCCAAACTTCTTAAGAAGTTTCTCAATGTATTGTTCTTGGGACAGTAAAATACTATCTCCCTTCCTTATGATTCTAACACCTAAAATTACATTGGTTTCACCCATGTCTTTCATTTCAAAATTTGATCCTAGAAACAATTTAGTTCTAGCAACAATTTCATTGCATGTACCAAAACTTAACATGTCACCCACATACAAACATATAATGACACAATCACCATTTTCAAATTTAGAATACACGCATTTATCAGCATCATTAGGTGAAAAATCATCACATAGCAATACATTATCTAGTTTTTCATGCCACTGTTTTGGTGCTTGTTTCAAGCCATACAAAGATTTTAAAAGTTTACATACCTTATTCTCTTGACCAGGTACAACACACCCTTCAGGTTGAGTCATATAAATTTTCTCCTCTAAATCACCATTCAAAAAGGCAGTTTTAAATCCATTGGGTGTATCACTAGCTTATGAATTGCTGCTAAGGCTAACAATACTCGAATAGAGGAAATCCTAGTCACGGGGGCAAAAGTATCAAAGTAATCTATGTTGGGTTTTTGAGTAAAACCTTTTGCTACTAATCTTGCCTTATACTTCTCTATAGATCCATCAGGATGATACTTTTTCTTAAAGATCCATTTACAACCAATGGGTTTTGCTCCTTTAGGCAAATCTACTAAGGTCCAAGTATTATTTTTCTGAATTGATTCGCTTTCAGTCTTAATGGCTTTATCCCACTGTTTTGTATCAGGAGCATTAAAGGCTTCTACAAAGCTACTAGGATCATTATCAACTACATGGGTATAGAAATCATTACCAAATGAAGTTTCCTTCCTTTGTCTTTTACTTCTTCTTAATTCTTCACACAAGGCATCACTATTATTATTATCTATAGGTTGAGACATCTCATTAACCTTTAAAGGAAAAAACATGTTCAAAAAACTCAGCATTTTTCCTCTCCATTATAGAATTTCTTTCAAGTATATCACTTTTAAGAACTAGAAACCTATAGGCAGCACTATGTTCAGCATAGCCTAAGAACATGCAATCAAAGGTTTTAGAGCCTATTTTCCTTTTCTTAGGATCGGGTAACATCACCTTAGCTAGGCACCCCCACACTCTTAGATATTTCAGGTTAGGTTGATAGCCTCTCCACAACTCATAGGGAGTTTTACCAGTTTTCTTATGAGGTATTCTATTTTGTAAAAAACATGCAGTAAGCAAGGCTTCTCCCCAAAGGTTATCAGGTGCACTAGAACTAATAAGCATCGCATTCATCATCTCCTTAAGAGTTCTATTCTTTCTCTCAGCTACTCCATTAGACTCAGGTGAATATGGTGGGGTTACTTCATGGATGATTCCTTCTTTAACACAAAATTCATTAAATAGTACATATTCACCACCTCTATCTGATCTAATCCTCTTAATTTTCTTATTTAATTGATTTTCTTATTTAATTTATTTTCTACTTCAGCTTTATAGGTTAAAAACACATCAAAGGCTTCATCTTTATGTTTGATTAAGTAAACTTTGGTGTATCTAGAATAATCATCTATAAAGGTCACAAATAATTTTTACCTCCTCTAGACACGGTTTGTTTCAAATCAGCTAGATCAGTATGAATTAACCCTAACAGTTCAGTTTGGCGTTCTATAGAAAAACATGTCTTCTTTGTTAATTTAGATTCTACACATATATCACATTTACTACTCTGTTTATCATGCATATTAATCAATCCTAGTCGTTGTAATTTCATAACATAGGAAGAATTTAAATGTCCTAATCTAGCATGCCATAAATCATACGAGTCAACAATATAAGCAGAAGAAGACGATTCATTAATATTTTCAGAAATGTTAAGTACAAAGAGACCTTGATCACAATATCCCTTCCCCACAAAAACATTATTCTTTGTCATTACAATCTTGTCAGACTCGAATGACACTTTAACCCCCACTTTTCCTAGTAGTGCCACAGAGATTAAATTAACTCTGATTGATGGCACATGTAGCACATCACTCAAGGCCAGAGTCTTTCCAGATGTGAGTTTGAGAAGAACTTTCCCTTTTCCCAGAACGGGAGTGGTCTTGGAATCACCGAGGTAGACGTGTTCTTCTCCATCCCCTACACTAGTGTAAGAGGTAAAGGCACTTCTGTTTGCACATATATGCCTGGTAGCACCAAAGTCTACCACCCACTTGCTCACATTGGTCATCAAATTTACTTGAGAAATGACCGCAACAATAATATCATATCCTTCGGCTATATTGGCCTTAGGAGGATTGTCGTTTCTTGCTCTGCGCCTGCACTGCGGTGCATGATGGCCCGACTTCCCACATACGAAGTAATTTCCTTTCTTCTTAAAGGTGGGGTTAGATCCGTTGGGACGAGATTTTCGAAAATAATTTTTCTTATTGTGATCAGGTTTATGTTCGTACCTTTTTGAAGCAGGTTTGTCTTCTACCACGTTTGCTTTTGCAGACAATGTTTTGGCCCTTGCAGTAACACATTCTTTTCTGTTGGTATCTTCAACGATTATGTGAGTGATCAGCTCTGAAAGTGACATTTGCTTGTGTTTATGTTTCAGTTGTTGCTTGTAATCAGTCTAGGAAGGCGGCAATTTCTCGATCAGAAGCTGTGAGACATATTCATCTGGTAGAAGATCGTTCTCCACTTTGATATCTTCGAGCAACTTGTGGTACTCATTGATCTGCGACTTTATGTCCTTGTCTTCAACCATTTCCCAACGATAATAATTCCCAATGATGAACCTCTATCTGACTAGATCTTCAGCAGTGTATTTGAGAATCAACGAATCCCAAATGTCTTTCGCCTCCTTATAGGAACAGTATACATCGAACAAATCATTAGAAAGTGCACTGAGTAAAGTATGGCGGCATACCTTATTTGCATGAACCCAATCTTCAACTTGTTTTGAATTTGGAGGGAGACTGAAGTCAAGTTTTGCAGATGAAAGAGCAAAGGCGACTCCGTACATGTCTAACAGGGTTGACACACGTTCTTGCCAGCGCCGAAAATTCTGACCAGAGAAGACTTCAATTTTTGATACATCCGGGAATGGTTTGGCGAAGACCGTCTGAGTTCCGGAAACAGTATTCTGATTCTTCGAGGTTGATTTGTTGTTGTTGTCAGCCATAAGTCCTTAAGATTGTTGTAGAAAAGCTGACAAAACCACGAACAAAATTTCTTGAGGCGTGTAGAGTCATTGTCCTTAAGGACTTATCCGCTGTGTATTGCGCAAGTCCCCCAGGATACAACTGGAACTTCTCAGAAATTTCTGAGGATCTCAAAACTAGCAAGGATCTCTTAAAAAGAGAAAGAATGAAACCCAGGATAATTTTTAAGAAATAAAAGGAAGGAAAGAATGAGAGAAAGAGAAGAGAGAATGAGAGTGTGAGAACTGATGAGTTTGTAAGTTGTGTTTTGGAATGAGCAAAGCCACTCTATTTATAGAGTGGGAAATCAAGGAAAATTGGCCCAAGGCCCAAATGCAACGGGAAAAATCATGTACCTTGCGTTTGTGGATAAATCCCGAGTAGCTTTTTAAACGTTGCAACAAAAGAAAAATGAACGTTGCTATATAATAATGAATGTTGGCAGCCCCTAGCTTGCGGAAGAAGCACGATACTTTGGGAGGCTACAATGCACGTGGTCAAAGTCATTCCATAATATCTGCATCATCCGATTCTTCAGCACCCACAAACTACGGAGGAAAAATCTTTTGCAATATAAGATTTACAACTCTCTCAACCATGTCCACCAACATATACCCTGAAATAAGCATAGGAAGTGTATACAAAGAGTAAGCATCCTCCACCCATCCCTATCTTTCCTATTTGCATTCGATGAAATTCCCATTTTCCACTTGTATCTCATCCTATCTAGGGTTTCCTAAGACAATGCACCCTAACTGAAACCTCAGCCCAAGGCACCTCATAACAGAGTCACTCTCAATACTTCCATCGCACCCCTCCTCAAACTCCTCACCTTTTCCCCAATGATTTCTGCAGAGAATCATTTAATCTCATTTTCAAATTCGTTTTCGGATAACAACATAGAACACCACACAACCCCAACCTTGTTCCTACGGTCCTCGTCTGACCAAAACACAACAAACCATGTACTATTTCGATCGCCTCCTCAATGCCCACGTCTCTGCAGCTGATTTCCACCCTGTTTTCGAGATCATCGACGTCGTTCGTGATGACCAATTCGGAGATGTTTCTCTCTCGTGTGCGAGGACGAGCTGAGAGAAAGTGCACCGCATCGCAGCCAGCCACTGTTTTGGTGGCGTTTGCCGTCTCCGACAAAGCTGTAACGGCGACAACATGGGCGAATCGCACATGGTGAAGGCTTTTCCTTTTCGCGCGCGATGTTGGGCTAAGGGAGAGTGAACCTGACGCAATAGCTGACCTGGGTTCTTGTGAGGCTGGTTGTCGCCGATGAATCCAAGTGGAGGGTGCTATGCCGGTTGCCGTTTTTGGTTGAAGCAACGACGTCCCCTCTGAGAAGGGCACCTCTGTGGTCGTTCTGCTCGAAGGAAACCCTAGGCTTTAGGGTCTTCGTATAGTAGGATGAGTGGATATTGAGTGAACCCCTAAAGGGATTCCTAGGCTTGGGGAAGGGAGTTTGGGCCTGGCGTTTTTTTTTTATTTTATTCGTTTCTTTTTTTAATTTTTTTTCGTTTTTGTTTTTTTGCACCCCCGGTTTTCTATCTGTGCATAGTACCAATAATAATTTGGGCTCGTATTGGGCTAAACAATAAAGATTTTCTTCATTGCAGCTCCCTGTTTTCCCTGTTCTTGATCTTGTGTAGCTAGTCTTGCCATACAAATTCTTTTACCTTAAGAGACATCTTTTCACAAATACAGTGAAATCATTCCTTTATTTCATCCAAGATACCTAAATACTGTGATGAGTAGATAACCACCAATTTTCACCTCCAAAACAGTGCTAGTACATTTCTTGTTGAACTTGCATTTCATATACTCTATTTTATTTCTTACCCTTCAAAATTCACTATACATAAGGAACGAGTGTGATTAGCATTACAATAAACAACTGCAGAATCCTTATCTTATCCCACTAAAAAAACATTTGGTACATAAAATGTACGAAACCATTGGACTCAACAAAATAGCTTGGCATTCTAACAAATAAAACTTACTACCACTAGTACAAAAATCATATTTTATGACGTACAAAAATGAACTATGACGTACATAGTTTTGTATGTTATAATAGGTCTACACATTTTATGACATAGTAAAAATTTACGTCATCTGAAAATATTATGACACAGTTTCTAAAATCAGTCCATTTTTTTATATGAATATTGGAGAAAATTGTTTCAAATTGATATTGAGTAAAAATAGACTGATTTTAGAAACTGTGTCAAAATATGTTCAGATAACGTAAATTTTTGCTACGTCATGAAATATGTAGACCTATTATAACGTACAAGACTATGTACGTCATAAGTCATTTTTGTACGTCATAAAATATGATTTTTGTAACTAGTACAAAAATCATATTTTATGACGTACAAAAACGAGCTATGACGTACATAATCTTGTACGTTATAATAGGTCCACATATTTCATGACGTAGCAAAAATTTACGTCATCTCAACATATTATGACACAATTTCTAAAATCAGTCCATTTTTTAAATGTGTAGACCTATTATAACGTACAAAACTATGTACGTCATAGTTCGTTTTTGTACGTCATGAAATATGATTTTTGTACTAGTGAACCTAAATAAAAGGTGTTATTGCGAATCCTGTAACTTGCTAAACTTCACCGGCAACGTATAACGATATAACCAAAACCTAATATTGAAAATTCGAAAAATGCTACGGCGTAAAGAGAGGGAGAAGAGAGAGAACCTGGATAGAGGAGAGTGAAGGCGCAGTTGTCTACGACGGAATAATGGCGGCATGGAGAGTGAAAACGAAATGTAAGAGCAATGATTATCTGAAATCAAGAAATATTATTTCCTTGTCTCATCTTCTCCTCTTATTTTGAAAAGTAAAAAAATAAAATAAAATAAAAAATATTATATTATATTATATTTATATATAGATATAAAGACAATTTACTTCGTATATAAACTTATTAAGAAGACAGGAATGTTATTATATATCATAATTTTTGTAAAATCTTTGATTAAAAGTTTTCATTACATATATTATATTTGCCAAATTTTATATCAATTTAGATTTATTTATATTACATCCTTTATGTGATGTGTATTTTAAAAATATACTAAAATAAAAGTTATTTGATCAATTCACTATTATAATACAATTTTTAATAAAATTTAACATAAATAATTATGATGATGTAAAAATTATGTAAAAAACGAATAAATATGTTTAAATAGAGTAAATATATATGTAGTTCTTATAAATGAGTGTCAACACCCAATTTCGTCCGGGTGATTTAATAATATGCACATTTTCTCTTTTTATTTGATTTTAGGTGATTTTATCTTTTTATTTCTTTGTATTATTTATTTTATTTTATTTTCTTATTATTCTATTTTATTTTACTTTTCTTTTCATAATATTCATTTTTAATTTTTGTTTTACTTTTTTTTTTTCTTTTAGTTTGGTTTAACGTAATTAATATAATTAAGGAAAAAGAAGAAGAGGAAGAGAAAGTTTTGGAACGTGGCAAAATGACAAAAAAGAATGTCATGAAGTCGTTTACTGGAAGGGGGTGCGTGTGATGGAGGAGGGGAGATGGTGCGTATGTGTAGGGCAGAGGGAAAAACAGAATTTTGTTTAGGAATTGGGGAGAAACGATTAGAGGTGTTTTTTTTAGTGTGCACGAAAGAGAGGAGAACATGGGTGGATAAAGGGGAAGGATCAGAAAAAAGAAAAGGGAACTTGGCTGCAGAGAAATCATCAGAATTAGGCATAGAAGGCATCATCGAAAGTGACGAATCAATAGCAGAGGAATTCTCAGGTAAACAACTCACTCATTATTCTCATGATGCATGATGTATGGAATTTTTGGTATTTGCTAGTGCATATTATACTTGCTTTGTTCAAGAATATTATTGTGTGTGATTCTCCTTCCTTCTTCGTTTTCAATCTCCATCATCACCGGTCATTATGACCGAACATCATCATCTTGTTTTCCCCTTCACCATTAGTTTATCCTATCTTCTCCCAACCATGTCCACCAACATATACCCTGAAATAGGCATAGGAAGTGTATACAAAGAGTAAGCATCCTCCGTACAACCCCATCTTTCCTGTTTGCATTCGATGAAATTCCTATTTTACACTTGTCTCTCATCCTATCTAGAGTTTCCTAAGACAGTGCACCTCACTAAAACCTCGGCCCAAGGCACCTCATAACAGAGTCACTCTCAATACTTCCATCTCGCCCTCCTCAAACTCCTCACCTTTTTCCCAATGATTTCTGTAGAGAATAATTCAATCTCATTTTCAAATTCCATTTTTGGATAACAACATAGAACATCACACAACCCTAACCCTGTTCCTTTGGTCCTCGTCCGACCAAAACACAACAAACCATGTACTCTTCCGATCGCCTCCTCAACCCCCACGTCTCTGCCGCCGATTCCACCCCGTTTTCGAGATCATCGACGCCATTCGTGATGACCAATTGGGAGACGTTTCTCTCTCACGTGCGAGGACAAGCTGGGAGAAAGAGCATCGCGTCGCGGCCTGCCATTGTTTTGGTGTCGTTTGTCGTCTTCGGCGAAGCTGTAACAGCGACAACATGGGCAAATCGCACACGGTGAAGGTTTTTCCTTTTCGCGCGCGATGTTGGGCTGAGGGAGTGAACCTAACGCAATGGCTGACCTAGGTTCCTGTGAGGCTGGCTGTCACCAGTGAATCCAGGTGGAGGGTGCTATGCCGGTGGCCGTTTCTGGTTGAAGCAACGACGTCCCTTGTGAGAAGGGCACCTTTGTGGTCGTTCTGCTCGAAGGAAGCCCTAGGCTTCAAGGTCTTCGTATGGTAGGATGAGTGGTGGTGAGCGAACCCCGAAAAGGATTGCTGGGCTTGGGGAAGGGAGTTTGGGCCTGGCTTTTTTTTTTATTCATTTCTTTTTTTAAGTTTTTTTTCGTTTTTTTTTGCACCCCTGGTTTTCTATTTGTGCACCCTACCAGTAATAATTTGGGTCCGTATTGGGCCAAACAAAAAAGATTTTCTTCCTTGCAACTCCCTGTTTTCCCTTTCGACACTCCTTTGTCACTAGGGCTGAGGCCCAATCCGTTTTAAAATTAAAATTGGTCTGCACACCCCTTATTTTCTATTTTCACTCCTATTTCCACTTGGGCTTAGGCCCAATCTGTTATTAGAAATAAAATTGGATTAGACATCCTATAGTTTTTTATTTATTTATCTATATTTCATTTGTTTTATTATTTATTATTTTATTTCATTTTTAATATATCTACATATTTTAAATATTTTAATAATACATAAAAAAATATAATTTGAATTTAAATAAAATACCAAAAAATGTTTTAAAGGTTTAAGCACATGTGTGATCGCACGTATCATCCTTGTGCTAGAAAACCTTTTCTTCTTTTATAAAAAATACCAAAAAAATATTTTAAAGGTTTAAGCAAATGTGTGATCGCATGCATCGTCCTTGTGCTAGAAAACCTTTTCCTCTTTTATAAAAATACCAAAAAATGTTTTAAAGGTTTAAGCACATGTGTGATTGCACACCTTGTCCTTGTGCTAGAAAACCTTTTATTTTTTTTATAAAAATAATTAAAAATATTTTAAAGGTTTAAGCACATGTGGGATCGTACGCATTGTCCTTGTGCTAGAAAACATTTTCTTCTTTTATAAAAATAATTAAAAATGTTCTAAAGGTTTAAGCACATGTGTGTGATTGCACGCATCGTCTTTGTGCTAGAAAACTTTTTCTTCTTTTATAAAAATAATTAAAAAATATATTTTAAGGGTTTAAGCACATGTGTGATCGCACGTATCGTCCTTGTGGTAAAAAACTTTTTCTTCCTTTTCATAAATAATAAAAATGTTTTAAGGGTTTAAGCACATGTGTGATCGCTCGCATCGTCCTTGTGTTAAAACCTTCTCTTCTTCTCTTTTTAAAAAATAAATAAAGGTTTTAAAGGTTCAAGCACATGTGTGATCGCCCGCATTGTCCTTGTGCTAATAACCTTTTCCCTTCCTTATATAAAAATATCAAATACAAAATATCCATTTTCAAACAACAAACAGTTTTTCAGCTAGAACTACGTAACTCTGATTTCTCACTTTGAGAATAAGTACGAGTAAGGTCAATCCTTTTCGGGCACAAAAAATAAATAAAATATTTTTTTTTTGTTTCTTTAGAATTTTATTTTTAGGGATAATTAAACATTTTCTAAACCACATCACATTCACGCATTTAATTAAAGTACTGTCATCGGGCATGCGTTGTAGGGTACTAATACCTTCCCGTAACCGACTCCCAAACCTAAAATCTGGTTTTCGTAGACCTTGTCTTATCTTTTTATGGTTTTCCGTAATTTTTCAGAATAAACTACGGTGGCGACTCCAAACTCTTTTTCCAAATTCGTTTTCTTTTTTGTATTGTCGTCCCGTCGCGACACCGTTTACGACAACGAGTAAATATTAATTTGACTCTTTTTTTTGTTTTTTCTTAAATATTATTCATAATATCATATAACCGCTGTCAGGGAAAATTACTTTATGACTGTTCTTGAAAAAGTTTAAAAATTTATGAATCAAATATTATTATCTATTATTTATTATAATATTTACTTTATTATTTATTTTTATTTTATTGAAAATTATTTAAAATATTATTTTTTAGTTGTTTAATATTATTATTCTATCTTTTTATCTTTATTTTTATGTCAAATGTAATTTAGTTTATTATTTATAACTTAGATTTAAAGTATTAATGATTTTATATTATTTTTTTATGATTTTTAATTAGGTGATCATTTAATAAAATTAAATATAAAAAATATATTTTACTTTTATTTTCAAAATTATTATATAATAAATTATATTTGATAATATAAATTATTTATAATATCATTTAACAATTTTACCTCAAAAAAAGTATCAATAAAATATTATGATTAATTTTTTATTAAATTATAATATAGATTTTCTTTGAATATTTTTCATATTTTAATATGTAAAAATTAAATTGAAATATATTATTTATTTAATATAAGAAAAAAATAATAGCAAATTTATTTTCTTTTTCGTATTTGTTTTGATATGTCGTTGTCATTTGACATTATTAATTTTATGTTTTTATTTATTTTAATGTCATAGGGAATATTTAATTTATCTATAACTTATATTTGAAGTATTAATTTTTTTATATTATTTTTTCATGATTTTTAATTACGGAGTCATTTAATAAAATTAAATATAAAGAAATATATTTTAATTTTAAAACATACGTAGAAACAAGTTCTTACAATTTGAAAATGTTTCTTTCCTACTTTATGCGATATTTTTTTTCTTTTTACTTTTTTATGATATTTACCAATCATTAATTTGTTACTTTGGTTCTATATAAGTATATTTTAGAAAATATATTCCAATTTGTCTTTTATTAATAAATTTAGTTCATTTTTCTTTTATTGGAGAATTGTCTTATGCTGGTATACAATAAAGATGTAACCATTTCAAATATGATCATAAGTGTTATAATACACTTGACAATCAAATTTTAAAAGTTTCAAGTAGATAAATAATGTAAAATTCCAATTTTTTTTATCAAAAGAAATATAAAAGTTAAAAAAAAAAAGAAATATAGGATTTCAAATTTTTACAACTTAAAAATATTTTTTTTTCAAATGTTTTCTAAGACTCCAAAGTTCTTTGGCGCGTCTCTGTCGCACATATTTGTCTTCAATTATATCTGTAAGAGTGAACTAACATGCAAAATATCATTCATAAAATAAGTACAAGACTATTACTACACATAATCATATTAAACTTGAGCATTGATGTAAAATCTCAGGAAATCATACACTTATGATAGCTTCCATTACTCTTAGAGAATCATTCGCAATGCAATACACTCCGTCACACATAAGATTAGTTCGTTAACGTTGGTCAAAAAAAGCTCATAAACTAGAACCTCATATTCCTCTTTCTGCACATATCATTATTTTCTACTCGAGACTGGATGATTATTAGAGTGTCAATATAACCTCCAACGTTAGGCCTCCCACATCAACGCATTTACTAACAAAATGCTACCACAAAATCTCAACGCGAGATTATTAAAATTATGCCAAACATATATGCCATTAGAATTCTCGAGACGATATCCTTGGAATATACATGTGATAAAGATATTATATTTATATTTTTCTAGTTGAGGAAAGAGAGGGTCAATATTACAAATCTCAAATTTGAGTTTAGAGTTTTTTCATAATGTTGTTTTTAAAAGTTTATTATAGAACACAAGAGAGATGTATTTAAATCATGGTTAAATATATGTTTTAGTCCTCATATTTGTACCCAATTCTCAATTGGGTCCTCATGTTTTTTTTTGTCCCAATTGCATCCTAATATCTGTTAATTTGAGGCAATAGCGTCCTCTCCGTTAACTTGCTACTGACGCCGTTTGCACTGTGATGATGTGTAAATAATTTTATATTCGTGGCATTATGCATTGTTTAATGATTTTTTTTTTAATTATCCAACCCCCAGCAATCCTGAAGAACAATGTCCCTAGCATTCCTACAATGTCAGAGCATGAGGCCCCTTTGGAGAGTAAAAACTCGAACTTTGGAAAAACCCTTTTGTGGGGGTCGCAAGTGAGAACCTTGGGTGCTCTTCCCACGATGCTGTTTATTTGGGTATTGCTGAATCCGTTGTCTCTGAAGAATGCGATGACTGAGTCGGGCTTTTCGGAGGTCTCGAGTTGAATGAATTTGGAAGCCTTCAAAACGGTTTCTGGGGAGAACCCGCGGTCGTTTACGAGGTAGGAAACCATGAAAGAGTGTTGTTGTGAAGCATTTGAAAAGTGTTTCAGAGAGAGTATCGAGGGTAATGGATTGTTGGGTTGTCGGGTTTGAAGAGGGGTTCTTGAGAGTGACTTCCGATAGAGAAGAACGAGTTTGAAGCGTTGGGAATGAAACATATCCGAGTGTATGGATTACCGAAGAACTGTGATTCGAAGGGAGATTTCGTTCAGTGTTGCAGTTTTGATTGATATGATTTGTAATCTTCATAATCCCAAATCACCGTCAACAAATATACGATCCCCATGAACCAGAGATGGTCTTCTCTCGGCAAGCCCAGGAACCTCCATAGACAAAAATCGATTGTTCCTCTTTCTCATCGATATAGATTCCATATCATAAATCCTCATGTCTTCCTGAAAATAGAAGTCAGAGACAATGAATTAAAAGAAACAAGATCAGTAGGTTTTTTATGACTTATAGCAACTTAAAGTATATAAAATAAGATTACCTCCAACTGGATCTCTTCCATTATTATTAATGTTTTGAAATAAGATGAATAAGTCCTTCTAGTAAGACCTTCTTCAACAACTTGAGGGATCTGATTATTCTCAAGCAACTCTCTCATGTCCCTGGGAATGTGATATACTGGAAGCCTGTTTATGTATCTTCGAGTTGGCTTCGATGCAGGACGTGAGCCTGAAACATAATTATCCACAACAAATTTGTCCTTTTTCTTTGCTCTTGAATAGGGCCTCTTAGCAGCCAAAGACTTGGAGATTTTGTCTTCAACTAAGAGGAAAACCACCCTTTCAATTTTTTCATCTCCAGCATCAAAATATATGACTGATGAGCACATGCCAATTTCTTTTGTCTTGCAAGACAGCCATACTTTCAAGTTTTCACGAGGTTGAAGCACCCTGTCCTCCAAAGTGAAAGATTCTAAGCAGCTCTGTTTTCCATCTGCATTTGAATTTTCCGGTAGAGGTTCTGTAAGAAAGAGAGTGAAACTGTCCGTAGGATTTGAGGCAAAAATATGAACACTCCACAGGTCCACTGGTTCATCAGTAGTATTCCTAACGGTTATTAAATCCACAACAGTGTCCCCTATAAATACAGATTGAGGCTTGCCATCCACAAATTGAAATGGGGCAGATACAACAACAGGAACCCCTTCATAATCAAAGTCACTGCAAACAGATCTCTCTTCCTCAAAATCTAGAAACCCAATTTCAGCCTTATCTCCAATGACAGAGCGTTCCTCATCTGACCACCCGGCAGTACTCATCGAAAACTGTTGTACACCGCCTCAAAGTTATCTCTACACAAATCACCCAAAAATAAATACAACACAAAAATGGAGCAGAGTGTTGTTGTTGGTGATGCATAATGCCACGAATAAAATACAACACGTGGAATTTTTATTACACAAAAAAAAAAATCAATAAACAATGCATAATGCCACGAATATAAAATTATTTACACATCATCACAGTGCAAACGGCGTCAGTGGCAAGTTAACGGAGAGGACGTTATTGCCTCAAATTAACAAATATTAAGATGCAATTGGGACAAAAAAAAACGAGGACCCAATTGAGAATTGGGTACAAATATGAGGACTAAAACATATATTTAACCTTAAATTATTTTTAATCTTAATTTTTAAATGATGTGAAATTATTCAATATAAAAAGATAATTAATATTTAATTAGGCTTGAATAAATTATTTATGAATATTGCTAATTTTTAGAATAATTAATAATTAAATTTAATATAATTTTACTTTATTTAAGGATAAAAATAATTTAAAATCGTATTAGTTGCTCTCCTCAAATTAAAGGTATTTTAAAGTAACTATAACTTATAAGTTATAAGTAGCCTGTTATGGTAAATAAATTTAATTTAAATGCTTTGTGATTTAAGTTCAGAGTGAGTGTAGGTTTTTGTTGAAAGTCCCACATCGACTAGAGATAAGAGATAAAACCAATTCAATATATATAAATGGGTGCAAACCTGATCTTACAAACGATGCTTAAAGTCCACTTCTAACAATTTTCACTTGAGTTTTTGGTAATGTTCTTATATTTTTAAAGACATGGGAAAAACCAAAAATCCCAATTGATCTAAATTTATATTAATTTAAATTCTCCAACTTAACTTGATATATAAGATTAACCATTTCCAACCTTCCTTCATGTAGTTATATTTTGACCAAAAGCCCATGTTTCTAACATATACACAAGATTTTTCACATTGTGTGGTAGTTATGATTGCTTCACCAAAAGGAAGTTGACTTATATCAAAAGACATATGTTATAAGAAAACATTATTTTGATTAATTTCTATTGACTGGGAATTACAAAATTTGGTGAAACTTTATAACTTATTTAATGACTTTTTCTTGATTTTGTAATTTTTTAATGAAATTTAATCCATAAGAAAATGTTAGAAAAGAAGTGCTCTTTTAAAGCTCTTTAAACACTTTCTAAATTGTTCTATTTTAAAAATTATAAAATAGATATGTCAAAAATCTTACATAAACTAAATATAAACAAATTTAATATATTGGTTTATCGATTTTCATAACACTAAAAAGAAAAAACATGAAATAAAACATTTGTATAAGTTAAATTAGTTAACAAATTTCTTCATCGAATTGAGAAAATGTGGTAAATGTAATCCATGAAGTCCGATGTGAAAAATGACATCATGGTGGCGTCAAGATCCCGTTAATGGTGGCTTTGTAACCTAATATATGATAATGAAACTCCCACATAACATGTCACTACACATGAATTAGGAAGAAGCAGACCATAGAAGTTGTTTGTAGTTGGATATACAGAACAATAACTGTTTATATTCTTTCCACTCTTCTCCAATTATATGCATATATAGTTGACCTTTCTCGTAAATTAATTCATAGTCAAATTCAATAATTGCAACTTCAACACTTCAACAAGAGTTTTACTTACTCTTTTAATCACACTTTTGCGACTAATCTGACATTTTTTTAGTAGTAGTTTGGTTTGATGCGTAGGTTTGTGTGTATAGAACATAGTTGTCTTGTCCGAAAATTGTAAGAATATCAATCTCTCAAAAGACTTAAGCTCATTCAAAAGATTAATATATACCTTTTTTTGTTAATAAAGCTTATAATATATCTTACATGTTTAAATAATAAGATTATTATCTCTCTCAATAATTTCATATTTGTCCACCTCATTATTGATGTCATATTTTGAATGCTCTCACTGTAAACCCTTTAGTGGGACTTAGTGTATCCCATCCTTTACTTCAATTTGTCAACAAAATTATAATAATATTAATAGTTTTCATGACTTAAGCCAATTTCACATCAAATTATTGGTCAAACTTTCCAATTCATAAGGTGTTTGAGATATAATATATATATATACATATATTAGGTTGAGAAAAGGTTAGGTTTTAATGATTGAACAAATAGAAATTGGGGAAAGATGTGTATGGTAGATTTTCTTACTATTTTATAGCATTTTCTTTTATATTATGGTATTACTTAGTATGGCATATTTTGGCCCTTTTGGTGTGGCCAAATGGTAATGTCTCTATCACAATTTTATTTTATTTCATACAAATTCCACTCAAGATATAATAAGCATGACATTTGCTTATTGGTGTTGAAAATTAAAAATCAATTTTAAAGTTCTCCACTCAAGTGAGATTCAATAAATTATGCATTTTGCAACTTGATTCATTCCACCCAGAACAACTTTCTCAATGATGATGTCTTTAGTCACAACATATATTTATGGTTTTGTGGCCAAAGAAAAATAAGAACATCTTATGCACCATATTTTTAGTTTGAATATTTTAAACCGAAAATAATAATTGTGCATCATGAAAACTTTTATAAACATGATGAGAATATTATATATATATATATATATATATATATATATATATATATTCAATAATTATTTTATTAAATTTAGTTATTATATTATTTAAAATAACAAAAATATTTATGTAAAATATAAATTAAAAACAAAAGTTAAAAAAACATATTAAAATAACATAGTGATATATATATATATATATATATATATATATATATATATATATATATATATATCTTTAAAAGGATTACAATTGTTTTTTTCTTTTTGAATCAAACAATTGTTTTCTTAAGTGGTGAGAGATGATGAAATAAAATATACGTATATAATGGATATGTTTTTCTATTTTAGGAAAGTCAAGGTCTTCTTATTGTGTATTTTTGTATAGCCTACCCCTCTAATATATTAATTACGATTTAACAAAGAATTAAGGTTGTGTACAATGCGATGCACGGATATTAATATAGTATTAACTAAACTTTTCAACACTTTCATTTCAATAACAAAGAGTAAAAATTGGTTTTAAATTTGCTTGAGAAAAAAAGATAAAATTATGAAAAAAGTCTTAGAAAAAGTATTTATACACACATCCAGTATATTGGAAGTTTGTTAATTTTAGTATATAAAAATATATCAATGATTTGTGATAATACTCATAATATTCATTAGGAAAATGTTTCTTTGACAACGGGAATTTGACAACGATTTGCCAACGATACGTGGCATCTTTTGATTTGCTGGTTTAATTGCTTTTGTTTTAATGTTAAAGTTTCATTTGGAGGGTATTTTTGGAAAGGGAATTTCTAAAACCAAAGGATTTCGCGCCCCTTCTTCCCTACGAAACACACTCTTTCTCTGAAAATTTCATTCGAAACTCTCAATCCCCAAAGTCTCCGTCTACCATTGTGAACTCTCAAACTATTGCTCGACCATTGTGAACTCTTGACAGGCCACCGAAGCGCCCCTTCTTCCCTATGAAACACACTATCTCTTTCTGGAAATTTCATTTGAAACTCTCGGTCCCCAAAGTCTCCGTCCACCATTGTGAACTCTCAAACTGTCTCTCGATCATTATGAACTCTTGGCAGGCCACCAAACTCTTGAATGTAATGAATTATTCTATTTAATAATTTGACACAATTGTATAGAGAAATATGAAAGCAAATCAATACAGCTAAAGTATTGTTCATGAATTATTACTGAAGATGATTTTCTGTGTGTTTAATTGATTACAGTCAGGCTGTAATAGCTTACCAGTGCCTGTGTACCAAAAGTCCAACGCTGCTCCCTGACTCTGGTAGAGGGGCTTCCCAGTGTGTGGTGGGTACCAACAACTGGTTAGGGGTTTGTAAGAGTGTTTTATCCAAGTGCATGTGTGAGGAAGATGGACTTTGTGACTTATGTGCCTGTGTAAGCGATTACAAACAGATTGTAATCGCTTACCTGTGTCTCTGTACCAAAAGTCTAACGCTGCTCCCTGGCTCTGGTAAAGGGGCTCTCCAGTGTGTGGTGGGTACTGACTTGGTTAGAATTTAATTTATGAATTTGAGATTAATGGTTGTTTTTGAGGATCAACAACTGGTTATGGGTTTGTAAGAGTGTTTTATCCAAGTGCATGTGTGAGTTAAAGGGACTTTGTTACTTATGTGCATGTGTAAGCGATTACAAACAGGTTGTAATCGCTTACCTGTGCCTCTGTACCAAAAGTCCAACGCTGCTCCCTGGCTCTAGTAGAGGGGCCCCCCAGTGTGTGGTGGGTACTGACTTGGTTAGAATTTAATTTACGAATTTGAGATTAATGGTTGTTTTTGAGGACCAACAACTGGTTAGGGGTTTGTAAGAGTGTTTTGTCCAAGTGCATGTGTGAGGAAGAGGGACTTTGTGTGACTTATGTGCCTATGTAAGCGATTAGAGACAAGCTGTAATCGCTTACCTGTGCCTCTGTACCAAAAGTCCAACGCTGCTCCCTGGCTCTGGTAGAGGGGATCGCCAGTGTGTGGTGGGTACTGACTTGGTTAGAATTTAATTTATGAATTTGAGATTAATGGTTGTTTTTTAGGACCAAGAACTGGTTAGGGGTTTGTAAGAGTGTTTTATCTAAGTGCATGTGTGAGTTAGAGGGACTTTGTCACTTATGTGCCTGTGTAAGCGATTACAGACAGGTTGTAATCGCTTACCTGTGCCTCTATACCAAAAGTCCAACGTTACTCCCTGGCTCTGGTAGAGGGGCTCCCCGGCGTGTGGTTGGTACTGACTTGCTTAGAATTTAATTTATGAGTTTGAGATTAATGGTTGGTTTTGAGGACCAACAACTGGTTAGGGGTTTGTAAGAGTGTTTTATCCAAGTGCATGTGTGAGGAAGAGAGACTTTTTCACTTATGTGCTTGTGTAAGTGATTACAGTGCCTCTATACCAAAAGTCCAACGCTGCTCCCTGGCTCTGGTAGAAGGGCTCCCCAGTGTGTGGTTGGTACTGACTTGACGAAAGTCATGGCATAAAAAAAGATAACAACTTCCACGAAATAGGCACCCAACCACCAACCAAGCGTAATGTCCAACTCAACATAAAGACTAAACGACTAAGGAAATCCCTCAACGTCCACACAGATTGCTCACCACTTCGACGCCTTCAAAAAATTCTAACACAAAGAACAACTTCAAACCACAACGAAAAGCACGAATGGAGACAGAGATAGCTTCAAACCAAAAACAAAACCTATAACCTAAAATGGAGAGAACTTCAAAGGAAAACCAAAACCTAAAATCGAGACCTGGAGAGTAATGGAGAGAGAGAACTTCAAAGTAAAACCTAAAACATAAAATGGAGAGAGAAACCTTCAAAGGAGAAAGAGGGCTGAAAAAAGGACTCAGAGTGTTTTTGGAATAACATAATGTCACATTTTCCAAATCAGATTTTCAAAAAAAAAATATTAAAAAAATTAACCAATCCAACACTAACACATGATGTTGTCAAAACGTTGGTAAAAGAACGTTGTCAACATATCGCGATCCTATTCATTATGTAGGAATTGTGAAAATCTAGGCTCGATCGAATCTCTTTTCTTTCATCAACTCTTTTTTTTTTTCATTCCTTTTATAATTTTACTCTCAATTAAATTTGATGAGTTTGGACAGTTATATCAGTTTTGAACTTAATAATAACGACTTTAAACAAACCAGACAACTTGAATTTTAATAATGTTAAAAAGTATTTTTTATCAACTAAAATAAATATAATTAAATGATATAATTGGGTTTCCCTTAGTATAGAATCTGTAAAAGTTTAAGCAAGAAAGAAACTTAAAATTGGTCAAAAACACATTCAGAAAAAATCATTAATCTTATAAATCCTCAACACAAGATTTCTCTTTAATGACTATCTTATGTTTAAAATTCTAACCGTATTTTTCTTTTAATGAATTTATTATTTGTAAGAGAGTGAGTACAAATGTTAGGTCCGTTTCCTTTAAAGAATTTATGGCTAAATGAGAGAGGGAGGTGAGATTCTTTCTAATAAGTGATTTTAGAAGATGAAAAATGTAATTATCAAATAATCTATGATAATTAATAATTATAATAACAATAATAATAATAAGTTTAAAGATAACATTAATAGTGATAATAATACTACATTTAAATAAAATACTAATAAAAGTTATAATAACAAAAGTAAGTAATTAATAATAATATCAACTTTTTATTATAATTAAAAATTTAATTAAAATTATTTTTAACCAATCACATTTTATTTTAAATTAATTACATATATTAATTTTTTTTATAAAATAATCATCCAAGATTTATTTTAAATTAATTTTAACTAATTATATTTTATTCTTTATTAATTTTAATAATAAGAATAGTATGCAATTTTACCACTTAATGTATTAATATTTTTCTTTTTATTTGTTATGTTTATCAAATCATTTCTAAACTTTTATAGATTTCATCTTCAAAATTTTCAACTTTCATATAAAAATCCTTTAAAACAAATAACATTAATTTATTCTTTGTTTTACCTTAAATTCATCTACCTCAGTCTTCCTATAAAACCTAAACCCTAATCTTAAATAAGTAGAACCTAAAGTCTGATTGATATAACTATACATACATACAAATTTAGTTTAAAATTATAAAGTTGAGTTATGTGAATTATCCTTTGAAACAAAGAGCCTATCGAAGATTTCTACTTCATTTCATTGAGTGTCTAACGATGTATAAATTAAAATATCGGTAGTGAAAAGTTAAGAAAAAATTATTAAGCATCATATATATCACATTGATGATCAAATTTGCAATCGAGAAAATTGCTGTTCTTCCCTAGCCTTAATTGACTCATCAATACATTTCAATGTTTCTATCACCTTATATTCATATCTTCTTCCCCCCAACTAGTAATACTAACTTTAAGCCTCCAAAAATGAAGTTTTCTCTCAATGGCTCCATGTTTTTTATGTTGTGCAATCTTTTTATAAGACTTCTCTTTTGCCACACTTTTTTCTCCTTCTTCACCCATAATTCAGCTCCCTCCCATTTATCTATATATGGTTTTGGATTTCTTTGTAAATATACATGATTGCTTGCAAGTCTTCCTCTTCCATAGAGTAATTAAATTTATTGTTTCATCACTTCTTCATACTTTGGTATATTGACATGTATGTTCCAATTATTTCTTGTAATGTTCAAAATTATCAAATTGACAACTTAAAAAAAATTATGAAAATATTAACTAGTGTCAAGGTGATGACTTCACTAAGAAGAAGTCATATCAAGATAAACACAATTTCAACATTGATATTTTTTAAGTTGAAGTGATGTCAAAATAACACGACTTTAATTTAAAACATTTTAAATTAGGTTTATTTAGATTGACATGACTTCTACTAAAATTAAACTAAAGTCGTATTATATTCGATTTCAGTTTAAAATATATTGAACTAAAATTATACTATATTGACACGATTCCAACTTAAAAGTATTTTACATTAAAATTGTGTTACTTTAATATGATCATTTCATAATCATGTCATACTAAATAAACAGAGTTATCTATTTTTGTGATTTTTTTTTCAAAACTATCAATTTTAATAATTTTGAAAAAAAAAATTGCACTATTTTGATGCTTTTGCAGTCTAATTTTCTCATAAGCTTCAATGCATTTTGTATTGGAGAGAATATCACAAAACTAAACATTTACTCTTGAAATGAAAACTTCTTACAAACTTCCTTTTCCTATAAATTTGTCTTCATATCATATTCACTATAGTTAAAAAAAAAATAAGATGTTGTCTATGAGCTAGAGTGCCCATCACTATTTTCCTTAGAATAGAAATGTTTGATTTGGATTTTTTTTTTATATCTAAAGAATCTTCCAAAGGTGATGATATGATCGGGCATAGTGGTAAAATTCTTAAGAATATTTAATATAACTTCATATCTAAAAGTTGAAAAATCACTTTTTTGTTATAATGAAACATCTTCGTACTAGTACGTTCACATTCATATATGCACAATGATATTACACAGTTTGGACGTAATACATCGATGATTTTGATTTTAATATAATTATCCATCTAAGTAAGAGGGATCATACTCATATTACACTAACAAGTACGTGATATTCTGTCATTTACGTATAACACACTCTAATGTAGAATAGAAGAATTTGAGAAGAATAAGCAGCCACACACTTTAACAACTAAGGCACTTTTATGCATGACACTAAGGGAAAAAGGAAAATAAAAGGGTTATTTAACACCATTTGATTATTATTTGGTAATTTTTATAAAGATAAAATGGTTTTAATAAAAGTTAACTTTTGTATTTTGAAAAGAAAATAAAAAGAAAATGTTTTTTAACAACTTTTTTCCAACCACTTATGTGGTAGCTCGTGATTAATTATTTGACACATAATCTATTATCAAAAAGTTGTTAACATATCGTGATAAAAAAAAGAGTGAAAGTAATAAGAAATAATATCAAACGAGTGTAAAAGATAATATGGTGTCAAAGTTGTTGGAAATTCAGGTGTGACTACATTCTACAAAGATAAAAAAAAAAAAAAAAAGTAGAACATTGTATAAAGGTGAAAGATTCGTTAACCTATTATCTTAAAGTTTTTGATAAAGAATTATGTCAATCCCTTATGTAATTGGATTCAGGTTTCATTGATGTTGTCTCTCTGAATCTCGTCTTCCCTGTACCCCCACAAAAGTATCATTCTTCAAACGAAATCATGGATGACTCTATTTTTCCCGCATGCAAATGAAATAAAACGGGTCAAACTTTACTCTGATTAAGCCTCATCTTATGATTATGCATAGCTGCTATATATATGTTTCTACATGCGTGTCTAATTTCAAGAAACTTTGTTCAAACTTTATAGCAGTAACGTTTCACACAAATATACGTTAACTGCATTACTATATTGCATGCGTGCAAGTTTACAGAAAACGTGATTTTAATATTTTTGTCCTGCCACCAGTTTTTCTTATTTCGCCATGTCAAAGACTAATATATTCTTCTGATTCCATGAGCTTTCGTAGTAGACAGAGATTGAATATGAATTTTCTATTCTGATTTTATCATCTGAAAAAAGAGAGAGAAAAGGGTATGCATATTTTATATATTATAAATGGATAAATATGCTATTTTATCTAACCCACTTTCTAATATGTCTTTGCTGTGCAATGGGATATTATCCTATTGCTTGCTAACATTTAGATTTTCTAAGTGTTCATGGTAAAAGAGAATATATATATATATATATATATATATATATATATATATATATATATATATATATATATATATATATATATATATATATATATATATAAAAGAGGACTAGCAAATAGAAATTAAATAGGTTTTTAATTTGAAGAAAAGAAAAGAAGAGGGAATAAGGGAATTGCATAGTGGATATTGCATCATGTTGCTTTGATTATTAATAAAGTAGAATATTTTTTATATGTGGTGATCCTATAGAGAGGAGCTGTTATTGGTATACAGATTGACAATGATCTGCTATATAGCACCACTCTTGAAAGTGAGCACTAAGAATTAGGGAGTAGTTATACTTTTATGTATGTATATGTGTATTAAGGATTTAAAGTAAACATGTGATCGACTTTATCATAAAAAATGGTAAATTAGGCAAGACATCTTATAGTTGTTCCGTGACACTTGTGAAAGGATAGAGCCATCTTATCATAGCTGAGAATATATACGAAAGATGACTATTTCTGGATAAATTTATTGTAATTCAAAGTACTTGAAAAATTATTATAATTCAAAGTACTTCAACAAATACTTAAAAGAACAAATCTTTTTAAAAAGTTAAATTAAAACTTAGATGAAATAAAGATCATGGCTTCGAGTATCTATATAGAAAAGCATAGGTAGTTTAAAGCTTTATAATTTTAGACGTTTTGCTTGACCAAAAAAGTGTTTTGTTGGACAAAATTTTGTTTCTGTTTTTAAATTTTCAAATTATTTTTAGGTTTAACGTCTTTGAGTTTTTTTAAGTTGTTTAAATATTTATATTTATATATAGGAGTACCAAATATATATGTAGATACTTTGGATAATCATATGAAAATGAAGTTTTCATCGATTTGTTTTTGGATTAGAATTCCAATTCTTATTTAAGATGAATTTCAGTATAGCAAATTTTTCTTGATTTATAAATTTGTTAGATATGACGTTTTCAACGTTTGTTCTTATGAAAAATTGATATCATTGTCACAAACCTTTCTTAGAAATAATATTGATAAATCAAATCACATCTATTTAGGAATTCAAAGCTTTGTTTTTTAAAAGTTATTTTAGAAGATTGAAGAAGAAAAATATATTTAAATTTTGTTTACATTGATTTTTGAATGATATAAGACTATTAAACATACTAAAATTATTTTTACATCAATAATTTTTATATATATAAAAGAAAAGGACCAAGTAAATTAAATAATAATATAAACAAAAATAAATTTATTATATAAATGCCTATTTTGGGGGAACTTATCCTAGTGGCTCTTACCCTTTTTCCCATACCGAAAACACTTATTTGAGATGGACCAAAACGACAAATAAGATTTCCTAAAAATCTGTGTAGAAAGATTCTTAACTTTCTGATCTCGAAACCCTAGCTAGTGTTCATTACAACATTGACTTAGGGATATTCATTAATACTGATAAGGTGTATGGAGGGAAAGTAAGTAACATTCCTTATCGAGATATTAGGAATATTAATTAAGTAATATTCTTGCTGCTAGTTTAGTTATACAGTGTGTGGATGAGATAATAAGATTCTGCATGTGTAGCCTCCTCAAGATTATTGGCCAATCTAACCTTAAACTGTGTTAGTTTAAAACATAAATTAAACATATATAAATTAAAGTGATATTATTTTAAAAAATAAAATTTAAATTTAACTTAACACTACAAAATTAACTTATAAAATAATATTTATATTTATATGTAACGAGTTAGCAGCAGCCACCCACTAAACTTTTGTTTGGATGCATTGAAATTTTGGTCTTCATGAAATCAATTAATCAAAACTTGGCATCCATCGAGGGCCATTCCTATGCAATCCCAATAACTTAAAAGCAATGTATATTTTATATAAGGGATATTGTGTTGTGTATTAGTGGGAGCAACATAATAACAATCATGGGCACCTCCATGTACCAACGTCATGATCCACATTAAAATGATAATTATTGTGTAAATTGGCTGCCACTAAAAGAAAAAGAAAAAAAAAACCTAGTTCTTTGTCAGAAACACTGTAGGGAACAACTATGCAATAGTCGAAGCAAGATCCTGTGTGGGGTGTAGATTGGCCATGTTTCTGTTTGCATCTAGAAAGTAGGTCATGTTCGTAGATTCTTGTGGAAGGGAATCTCAAGCAAAACCTCCCCATTACTAATGGTGCCTCTGCTGTGTCATCAGACAGTGATTTCTTAAACAATTTTCAATGTACCATTGTTTACATACACAACTGTTTGGAAATCTCACTCACGCTTTTCACATCGACTAGAGATAAGACCAATTTATAATATATAAATAAGGTGCAAACTTCATCTTACAATTGGTTTTGTGAGGATAAATTAAGTTTAAAAACTCACTTTTTAATATGATATCAGAACCATGATTTTCTATTTCCACCCGTTACCGGGTGTTTTAGGTTCAAAAACTCATTTTTTAATATCAATTTATATATATATATATATATATATATATATATAAAACTTTTATCTTTTAAAATGAATTTATAAGATTGAGGTAGAGTTAACCTCAATGCATCACTTAAAAATTATTTTAATTATCGTTATTAAGGTATCAAGTACTTTATTGTTGATATGTTATCGTATCATTTATAGATATTTGGAATATTAACTTTATTATTATAATCTAATGACCTTATTAAATTTTCACTTTAAATTTTTTTTTATTTGACTAAAAGTTAATGTAGATTTCAATTTCTTTATTTACCTTATAGTCACTTGTGGTTTTAATAGTGTTAGGATATTGAGGAAAATTATAAAAAATAAATAAATAAGAAACTTCTTTTTAGTAAACTCAGTCTTCCCTCGAACCTTGGAGTTCAATGTCCTATAAAAATATGGAGATGATGTTCTTCTTAATAAATAACATACTTTAGAACAAAATGATTGTGTTAAGATAATGCAAATCATGCTTAACCAAGTATTATGACATTCTAAATTTATATAGACTAGGTTAAGTCTAAACAACCAAAACTCACTTAGATAGGGATAACAGAAAAATTCTAAATATAACATATGTACAGGTAAAATCTATGGATTAAATAATACTTTTAATGGATATATAATCACGGGTAATAAGTACTTTATTTAATTACCCACTTGTTAATAGGATGGATACATGTATTATGATATCCAACTTACATGTATAAGTATTTAATTTCATAAAAAGGAACAAAAATAACAAAATGTATACCTAATTAAGTAATTAGTATGAATTTATAAAATAAAAATATAGCACTTTAAAATTTATTTTGATATAGACAAATATTTTATTTAATTGTTTTAGTCAATTAGCATTCATAGATTATTCAAATAGTTCATATCATGTACAATTGTATATATTTTAATATATTTGTTAATATTTTAAATATAATTATTTCAAAAATTAATTTTTATTCATACCAATAATTTCTAATTAGATGACGATGATGTAATTTTTTACACAAGTGATATATTTTAATTAATGTAATGCTTGAGATATTTTGAATTGTTGAATCTACACCCAACAACTAGTATAATGATGACTAAGAGATAAGATAAAGTCATGGTGATAAATTACAACACTAAAAATTTATAGACCTAAACAAAAGGATAATTCTTATGTAGAGAAAAAAGTTTATTCACATATATATAATTAGCCGTAGATGTGTCAGCTTCAGCACTTTACAAATTCATGATATTATTATTATTATTATTAATATATTATACATTTATCTATTTCGTCGGTATTATATATTATATAGAGATGTGGATTGTGCTTAAGCGTTTGCTAGCCAATATATAAAGAAATAAGTGTTATTATTGTTCATTATTAATTAGGTAGCCAATAATTTGAAAGCACTTTTCAAGAAGCTTGAATAAATTGGGAGAGATATTTGATGAATGCTTATCCATATGATTCAAAGGAATAATATATTCAATCCAACTTTGGTATAGCTTCATCATTTAAACATCAAGATTCGAAATTAATGGACACACATTTTAATATTTTTACAATATGAATGCAAGAAGGGTGTCGATTTTACAGAGTATAATGAAAATTTTCTATTTTTTTTTTGGTTATATTTTCAGCATTTATGAGATATGTATTCAATTGAAATATTGTTGTGAAATTATTTAAACGTCGCCCTTTCCTAATATCAATTTAAAAAAACTTTTTTTAATATATTAACTTATCTTCATAGTAATCTAAATGGAAATCATTTTCCAATTTAACTCGAAATTGATACACATTATGGAACAAAGAACAAAAGTTAGTCATTATATTATATTTAACTCCCATTTTTTTTCTATTTTTACCTTTTTCATTCCTTCTTAACTCACAAAATAAAAGGTCAATCCAAGCTCAACCCTAATTTTTATCTTTCTTAATTCTATGCTGAATTTCAAAAACCACTTAAACTTTGTTGCAATTTATTACTTAAAAATTAAATTACTATGAAAAATGCATTAACAAATATATATATATATATATTTCGTCTATATGTATGCATGTGTTGCCAATTAATTAGTGTTAAGATACGTATAAAAGTCGCCAATGAAATACAAAATCAAAAGCATTTTGTAAACTAATAAAGCATCGAAAGAACTCTATATATCATTAATAGTTGTGGAAAAAAATTATGTTTAATAATTTCCTAATTATTCTATCTTTTTCTCTAAATAATTGCAAAAGGGATTTTTAGAAATAAAAAAATAAAAATAAAAAACTGTGAATCCCTATGATTAATATGAAGCAGATGACAAGTTGGAGGAGATTTGATTAGGGATTGTGGAAGATGAGGTAGCATTTGCAGAAGCAATAATTGGAGGTCCTTCACTTAGTTCCACAGCTTACTAATCTTGCAGATTATGATGCAAGAGCTTAATTAAGTTGCATTAATTAATTTTTTGAATTGGGAATATTCTGAGTAGATTCCTCTTTCACATTAAAAAAAGTATAGACCCTTTTTCAGTCTCCACTATTAAGGAAAAGAATGTTTGTAAAATGTTGAGGGATTCCAGCTACAAACTTTTTAGAGTGCACTTTGATCTTGACAAAAATTATAGAAAACCTTCCACATTTGGATCTTGATAAAATGATTATATACAAGATGGAAGTTTTATTTCTTCATTCATTTTTAATTTGTTCAACAAATTTGTCAAATTATCTTAATAATTAATTCTCAAATTTGTTAGGAGTTTCGGTATAAGTTTAAGTAATATATTAAATAAAAATGAGAAACTTGAGAAAAATATAAGAAAGAAAACTTATAATTTTTGATAAAATATAGGACACGGTTAAGATAGAACGTATGTAAGAAAAAAGTTGTACAAATACATAATTCAAATGTAACGTAGTTTTTACATGTAATATATTTTGTACATAGGTATATTTTGTAGAATACTTTGTATATAAAGTTGTTATTTTAACATATAATTATTATCTATTCTATTTTTAGTTTTGTTGTATTTAGATATATTTTGTGTAACTACATTTATTCAAGTTTTGAAATTATATAAGCAGATACGGGCATAGTGAAACAATAAAATAGTACCATGAATAGACATTCGAGCATGAAAATTTTGAATTTCATCAATTGTTACTCGGAGGAACGGTAAAAGAATACCATGAATAAAATTTCGACATCATTTTCCATTGACTTTCAAAATATATAAAATGAAAATACTCACTCATGACCATAATTAAGTAAGTATGCATATATACAACAACATAAAATGATGTCAATCAAAATTTTAACAAATTTATACATAAACTTCAATATACATGTTGTAGTAAATTATGAAAAATAATTTTTTCAAATCAGTTGAACAATTCACGATTTAATACAAATAATTAAAATTTTAATCATTTATACTAAATCTCAAACGAGAACTAAGATTTACTTAGTGTTTAACTATCATTATAATAAATTTTAATACAATTAAAATTATTTAAACATGACATCTAAGAGTAAATCTAAATTCCATTACTAAAAATATTTTAAAAATTTAATCAATAAAATAAATTGCCAAAAAATGCACTACTCTAAGATAAAAACAATAACGATGAAAACAAAATATAACTAATGTCATATACAAGAAATAACAAACAAAGTGCAATGAGAACTAAAAATACAATTTAATCAAATCAAATTCTTAAAAAATTTGGATAATTATATGCAAATCGTGGTATCCAAAAATTTGGCCAAGGGAAACACCAAAATCACATTTAACAACCAATAAAAAGACAAAGTGCAATGTATATTGGAAACCAAAAACTAAAAACTAATTATATATATTGGAGGGTGGTGTCGCCGTCGTAGTTGAGAAGTTGTCACCGGTGAGGAAGAAAGAGAACTCGGCGTTATTCAAAATCATATCCATGGACGAAAACAACCGATCAAAACAAAAAAAAAATCATACCCAAGCATCCAAGCAATATGCATTTGTGTTAAATGAAGAAAAAATTGCCTTTGGTGGTGGTCGCATTTGTCGTTAGAATAATTTAAAGGTATGAGAAGAGAGTGTGAAGAAAAAACGGAAAGGAAATGCTCTCGTGCTATTTTCTTAATTCCTAAAACAACATATGATGTTGATGCCCTGGGAGGTCGACGTCGTATCACATTATGCCTTCCTTTTTTCATGAGTCCACCTAAGTCTTGAATTAGATCCATCATGTTCTTAAGCTTTGTTCGAATAAATTCGACCACTCGTTAGTGTCTAGTGATGGAATATGTGTTGGAAGTCCAACATTGATTAGAGATTAGATCAAATTATTGTATCACATGTATAATTAAGTGGGTAATGTATTCCTTTCTTGAAGCATTTCCTTCAACACCTGTTGCAATTTTACAAAGCTTTGATCGACTCACCTATCGATTTCCCTCCATCAGTTTGAGCAAAAGAGTCTGCTCCAACATCGCAAAATCATGTCCTCTGATATGTTATCCATTGTAGAATCATCAAACTCCTTAGTTTGGCACAAGCTTGGAAAATCTAACAAATACTCTTTTGTCACATCAATGTTGTATAATTTATGGAAATTCATCACACAAAGATGCTTTCTATAATATTAGTAACATGCAATTTTCTCCTATTTCAATAATTCATGCAAGGACAGCTCATTCTTATTATGTTTTTACTACTACTAATGTTACATTGCATAAACTTTATAAACTATTTCGCCCTTCTCTTATAATTATCTCTTATACATGTTAAATTAATCTAACTCTATCCATATCTACAATTTGAACATCCATTATTAGGATTAAGTTTTTATAAATGAATGAAAATCTCACTTGAAAAAAAAAAATAAAAATATATATATATATATAAACTATGACTATGTCAGTCAATTCAATTTTGATATAGTTCAATATATGCAAATTTTAATAAAATATCTTATGTTTTAAAAAAATTGCAATATTTCATACTAACTTTCAAGTGATATAGAACAAAGTGGTGATAAAACATTGTTCTTACACATTGTTCCATGACAAAGTTTTGTGCTTCATGGAAACAAGTTCTTCTTAAATGTTAAAAGAATTATGTTTGATATATTTTCTCTTATTAGATTAGCTTCACTCAAAATATGAGTAATGAAAGGAAATTTTAACATTTTCACTACAATAAAAATTGTTAAAATTCATTGGTAACAGTTAAAATTCCTATTGCTAAATTTTATCGATGAAACAGGAAATTTTTAATAATTACTAATAATTGAATATCAATAAGTAATTTTTTGTTGGTTATTATCAACAAAAAAGTTAGTCGGTAAATATCATGATTTACCGAAAAGCAAATGCATTATGGTGATATGAGTAGCCAAATCAATTCCTTTAAGCTATCCTTCAACTGTATAGTCTCATACCTATACAGTCTCCAGATCTCTCTCATTACGGTGTATGTTCGATTCGTCCATGTGCCCCTTCCACTCGAAGCCTGCCAGGAGCTGCTCCTTGTCCGTGCCCGGGCGTCACAGGAAAACTCGTTTTGATAGCACTAATTTTGATTCTATTTTCTTTTTCTTTTTTATCTCTATGTGACTTTAATCTTAATCTTATATTCTTCTTTTATCTCTATGTGACTTCAATTTTGATCTATTTTTTTTATCTCTTTGTAACTTCAATTTTGATTCTATTTTCTTCTTTTATCTCTATATCCGTGACTTTAATTTTGATTCTATTTTCTTAATTTATCTCTTCGTGACTTTAATTTTGATTTTATTTCTTTCTTTTATCTTTGTGTTTTTTCATATACCGATTTCACTCTTTTTATTCTATTATAGAGTTCTGAAGTTTAGGATTCTAGCTAAGAAGAACAATATTTTTTTAATTGTTGTTATTAATGATTAATCTCAAAATAAACTTTATAAGTTTATGAAAAAATTGAGACTTGAGAAAGAGAAAGAGATTGAAGATTACAAGTCTACATTCATTTTCTTGACAACTAGATCAGATTTTTGTTTTAACTTATTTTTTTTATATACTTACCTTTAGTAGTGTTTTATGTATTATAATTTTTTTTAGATTTTATATAAAAATATACATATATGTCAATTATAAAATTTGAATTAGGCTATTAAAAAATTCAAAAGAGAAAAGTTAAGGCTTTTTAATTGCATAACAAAAAAGAACTATGAATAAATTTATAAAAATAGATAAGAAATGAGTTAGAAAATACAAGGGAGTGTTTGTAGAATGAACAAACTAATAATAATATAGATATGGTAAAAGTAATAATGTAATTTTTTAGTTTTATTTAATATTAAAAAATTAAAGCGACTACATTCTACACTTTTGAAAAAAGAAAAACTTAAATGTTAACAAATTTTTAAAATATGATAATTTGGTGAATCTTGACAAATTTGATTTATTTTCATAGTTAAATATAGGGTTGGAACATGATAAATCAATTAACATTCTTAATTATATAGAAAAATATATCCTTTTACAAATATTTAAATAATTTATAGAATAATACTAACAATTCCAATAATAGTTGTTTTAGTCGAAAGAAGTTTCTCAAAATAAAAGTTATTTTAGTTGAAATAAGTTTCTCAAAGCTAAAAGTAATACAAATTTATTTAAAATCATCAATGTTTCAATAAATATTAATCATATTATCTATTAAAAAATAAATATTAAATAAAACTAATTTTAATAATTTAATTAATAATTTTACATAAAAATTCAAAATATAAATTTTAAATAAAGGGTCTCATTAATTTGTTTTAAGCCTCTAAACCCTTAACCTCTCGTGTGTGTCTATATATATATATATATATATATATATATATATATATATATATATATATATATATATATCATATATTTAAGTATTCGATATCATAATATAAACAATTTGATGCGAAACAATTTTAGTTAGCATCTAGTCATGACCATCAAACTTATCATTACATTTAATTTAAGGTAAGATATGAGATGAAGGCACCATTGAGAAATATGAAAATTATTCTCTCAATATTTGTTAATTATCCAACCTTTGAATATTTAAAGAAGAGATATATTAAGATAGAGGAAACGTAGCAACTCAATTTCGTTGAAGTTATCTTACAATCCTTGCAAGAACAAACTTCATTTTAAATATACATAGACAATTTCTTCATTAATACTTTTAAAGAAGAAATAAAAAATTAGTTTCTCTATAACTTAAAACAAAATAATAGTTTAGTTTATGCATAAATTTATTTGTAAAATTCTCTCATCAAATTATTTTAAAAATTCTTTTTTTTTTTTTTTGCAAAAGTGTCTGGGATATTCCAAACATGTGTGTTTTTTTTTTTTTTTCTAATTCCATTTTTGTTTGCTAATCCTATTCTTCTTATTAAGGCAAACAGTAATGGAAAGCATGTATGAAAAAAGCAAATGTAAAGCAATTTTGAAAAGTTTTCCACATGGCTCTTCTCTTATAAAATCCCCCCTTCATCACATTCTCAATCTCTCAAACTCTTCTCTTCTCTTCCTCTTCTTCTCACCACAAACCAAACCCAAAATGGTGAAATTCTCAAAGGAGCTTGAAGCTCAACTAATACCAGAATGGAAGGAGGCCTTTGTCAACTACCGACAGCTCAAGAAATACATCAAAATCATCAAACTCAAAACACTTCTCAACCAATCACAGCCCCCCAAACAAACCTTTGGTCGTTCCATTTTCGATTCTCTTCGCTTCGTAATCAACAACCTCTACAATTCACACAACAACAACATGCAAGATATCATTCAGGTAAACTATGTTGCAAAACATATCACTATATAGTTTATAAAATCTCTGCATGTGTGTTTTCTGGTTTGTCTTGTTTTCCCTGTTTGTGTTTCTGTTTGTTTAAAACCTTTGCGTGTGTTTATGATTTTATGTGTCTTTGTCTTTGTTTTGTCTTTATCATGTACATTTTTTTCAGAAAAATGAAACCAAGAAATAAATGACAGTGAAATTTCTTCGAGGCTATTAATTAATTAGTACATATTTAAAGTTAACTATAGCTCATGCAAAGCTACTTAGCTGGTAATTTTGTAGGAAATTAATTAACACAATTCAAGTAACTTATTTATGGCTAAGAGGGTTTGAAATTACCTTAGTATAACAGCCACGTGAATTGCTTCTGGTGAATATGAACCACGAAAAAGTGAAAAGAGTCAATGATCTGTATGGTTAGTGTATGTGTGTTTGGAACGTGGAATATAACATTGGTAGGTTTAAATTTAAAGCTATTCTCTTTTATGGTGAAAAAAATATGTGATTATTAATCTTTTGATCATTAAATATATAACTTTTAATTGTAACCTCCTATAAATCCATTATTTTATTATCCAAAAATCGTACAGTTTTTCTTTAGTATGGCGAAAAAACGTGATTAGACTCTGATTTTGTTAAGCTTTTGATTATTGAATAACTGGTAATCTAAACATAAATCCATTATTTTATGATTCAGAAATGTTAAAGTTATAATATAATATGTATCTTAAAGAAAAAGTGAGATTTTTGTTAATCTATTATGATCCAAAAATCAGTAATGTGCTATAGGAAAACTAGAAGGATATATATAAATATATAAACAACACAAGGTAATAGAGAGAATTGGCGTTTTGAGAGAAAATACTAATAATAAAATTTATTAAAAAAATTACATTTAACTTTATACGTAAAATATTGAAATTGGGTTCCGTATCAAATCTTATCCTTAAAATAATAAATAAAAAAGATGAAAGTGGAGAATGTGAGAATGGCATTAAGGGCTAAAAAGCAAGTTTCTTTCTGCTTTTGCTTTCAGGAGTTTCTAATTCTCTCACGAAATCAAGGTGAAAATGGATAGTGGGAACACTATTGCATACACACCCATCACGAAACCATTACATTTTCATGAATATAAACTCGTATAGATAATTATTTAAAATTATAATTTGGAATATAGATTCATAAATACCTATATATTTTTTTTTTATAAATTGATTTTGTAAAAATAAGTTAGAGTGAAATTCATATCTTGATATTATTACAGGTGAAGAAAAAAATAACAGAAGAGAGGGAAGAAGTGTATGAAACTGAACTGGCACAGTTGTTTGCAGAAGAAGATGAGGTGCAAGTGTTTTTTGCAAAGCTTGATGGAGAACTTAACAAGGTGAACCAATTCTACAAGAAACAAGAGATTGAGTTTGTTGAAAGAGGAGAAATATTGAACAAGCAGCTTAACATATTGTTGGAGCTTAAGCAAGTCCTCACTAACACACGCAGAAAAAATCACTCTCTCAAACCTTCAAATATTGGAATTTTCCCCCACTCTCCTAGTCAAGGTTCAGGTAAACAATTTTTTTTTTTATGTGTAGAAAGTCACACGTCGATAGAAGTCCTACATCGATTAAAGATAATATCACTTTAGAATATATAAATGAGTGTAAATCTTACGTTACAAAACTCTTTTGTGAGATTAATTTAGATTTAAGGTTTATTTTTTTAATATAGTATCAGAATCCTACATTTTGTATGAATCTAAAAGTCTCACGTAATTTAAAAAGAAAAAGGTTATATAATGATAATAATAATTTATTACAATTCTTATAAAACAATTTTTAAAGATAAAATGGTAATGAAATGGCTAAAAACAAATAATAAATGGAATGCTATATATTTTAATGGATTTGACTTCCGAACCATCCTCTTCTTCTCAAATGCAAAATTTCACTAATTGAGAAAACAAATAAATAAACCTTTAGTTTTAATTGAGTAATAAATGTAGAAGAAAATTGTTCACTATAGATGTGACACGCTAGTAATATATAGCTTCAAGGTTTCTTATAAAACATAAAAGTTCTTCTTGTTTTGAAGAACGTTAGTTTAGTTACGTTTGATTTATCTGTGATATAAGTTGTTTTGTCTATCGTATATTCGATTAAAAAGATAATAAAGTAAAGAATAAAATCATAAGAGAATCCTCCTTAATAATAATTTATATGTGTGTGTGCCTCTTAAAATATGGTTTTTTGTTTCTTATTTTATTTATTTATAACTTATGCTTAGGAAAAATAAAAACTATATTTTAAGAGGCAGAAATACATTTAAGTTAATATAGAAATCACAGAATCTTTAGTACGATCGAATT
Source organism: Vigna mungo (assembly GCA_036885675.1). Classification (NCBI taxonomy): domain Eukaryota; kingdom Viridiplantae; phylum Streptophyta; class Magnoliopsida; order Fabales; family Fabaceae; genus Vigna; species Vigna mungo. The sequence goes on from CP144692.1 coordinate 573,241, forward strand.
CACCTCTTATTTAAAACTTTTTTTGGTTCATTCAAATATAGGTAATTATGTTCTTATTTATGTTCATTGTAGTTTAAATATTATGTATGTATATTGAATTTGATTAAAAGAAAAATGATGAACTGGTATTATTAACATTGGGTTCTTGATTATTAATTAGATGGTGGTTTATCTTTTGCAAGCTGAATTAATATATGTTATTAATTAGCATATACCGTGATAAAATTTTCAATATAATTAATTAATTAAAAAATGTTAACATAATTAATTTCATGAGTACTTATTAATTCGAAAATTTCAGATAAATTAAATATAGGAATAATTTTACGATTTTGTTAAAATGAATTAAGCTTAAACTTGTTAATTATATTTATTTGTGTATGTAGAAAGTGTTGGAAAACGAAAGGATTCATCAGATTCAGAGGTTTCAGAGATGGATGAAGTGATCTCAACGTTGGAAAGGAATGGTTTAAGTTTTGTGAACTCTGCAATGAGGGTGAAGACAAAGAAAGGAAAACCTCAAATGGCCATAAGAATTGATATTCCGGCCACCACTCCAACGGCGGTTACTTCCATGCTGTGGGAGGATTTGGTGAACAGTCCAATGAAAGCAGCAGGGTGTGGAGGAGAGTTCATCAACAAGAGAAAAATTCAGTGTGCTGAGAAGATGATTAGAAGTGCTTTTGTGGAGCTCTATAAAGGTCTTGGTCTTCTCAAAACTTATAGGTAATAAATAAATAAATAAATATATATATATATATATATATATATATATATATATAATTTAAGTTTAATTCATATAAGAAATTAAGATTATTTTTATTCTATTTGTAATGAGAGTAATGGAGTGTGAGTTGCATGGAGTAGTTTCACTATACCACGTAAGGAAAAAGAATGATTTGGTAGATAGAGGTTGGTGTGATAGGTAGGTTATATCGTCCAACACGTTTCTACTAAGATATAACCTAAATTTCTACAAACTAATCCTTAACTTATGTCATCCAACACTCATGCATGTTTCAAAATAAAGGAGACAAAATCCAAATTCTTCATCTTTTTGCTCTTCTCAACCTTATAGCTTAGCTTTCTTCTCAACTTTACATGATGTCCATGACGAGAACAGTGACATGCTAAAGATGCAATGAGACTAGGAAACTTTTCCTTGGTGCAAAGCAATTCTTACGTATCAATTTCAGCTTTTGCTCATGCCAATAAACACGTAATATATCTATTTTTCATTGAATGGCATTATATATAAATAGGTCATACCCTACAATATAAGTCCCTTTATTTTTATTACCCATGTGAAAACTAGTTTTGTTCCTAACCACATATTCTATCTTCTTTGTAGTTCGTTGAATATGGTAGCATTCACCAAGATACTCAAGAAATTTGACAAGGTATAACTCCATCACACTCATATATATGTGTATGTATAAAACAAAAATACCTAATTAATATCACATAAAAGTGATTTATTTATCTTTACTTCATCAAAGAATACCATTTTTAAATGATCCTTAGTCACATTAATTAGAGGTTATGTGTATATTTGAATTCAAGAGTGTTTTTAGATAGATAGTATTGTAAATATAGGGATGAACTTATATTTTAGTTTACTAAATATGGTAACAAAGCAAGTGTGTTTTGTTTGTTCGTTTTTCAGTTACATTTTGTGTATATGTAAACATAGTTAATGTTGTTGGTGTTAGTATAGTCTATGGTGGTACTCAACCTAGTTATGGGAAGAGTAAAGAGAAATGAAAGCACATTAAATTAGTATTTTGTTACATTATTCATGACGCTTCGTTTGGAACCAACTTGCAATTGTGGGCTATATTCTTCACGTGAAGCTACTAAGAAATATAACAACTTATCTCAATATATTCAACTCCATATGTTACCAAACCTAATTTCCAAACACAAAAACAGTGTTATTCTTTCTTCTTTATAGTTATTGGCTCATGTTCTTTTTTTTTAACTTATAAAAGAGTGTAAATGACATACTATTGACTGAAATTATATATATATTTATATGTAATACATAAATGTATTTTTTTATAAAAAAAAATTAAGAATAGGTGATATTGAGGTTGAAGGTGTATAGGTTTTCCATGACATATTATTGATGAAAATGTTAATTTTTATAACAACAATAATAATACTTTAACACAGTTTGGTTTTTAACATTCATCAGACACGATGTAGAGTCCATCTTTACTGAATTTTTAGACTATCACAGTCCACAATTTTTAAAATTTAACCACACTTGACGTGTCAAATAAATGTCTTTTTCACTTTGTGTGTCAAGGTACCATTACTCTTTTTATAATAATTACTTTGAAAATGATCTTAACTAACTCTAACATTGACATTTGAAAAGGTATCTTGTCAAAAGGCTTCTACAAATTATTTGAAGGAAGTGAAGAGATCTCATTTCATTAGTTCTGATAAGGTATGATTTATTTTCCCATGATATAAACCCTAGGAAGGGAATAAAAGAAAGAAAAAAATTATCAAATATTAATATTTTTTTTATTTGATCCTTTTCTCAAATTGTTAGAGTGGAGAATGTGATACACTATAGTACTAATTAATAATTGGTGTTATATGCAAATACAATACTTTTGAGTAAAGGTTGTTAGACTAATGGATGAAGTGGAATGCACATTCACAAAGCACTTTACCAACAATGATAGGAAAAGAGCAATGAAGTTTTTAAGACCTCAACAACAACCAAAAGCTTCTCATATGGTCACCTTCCTTGTTGGTAATGCCTCTCTCTCATTAACAACAACTTAGTATAAAGAAAAATAAAATATTAAAATTTATATTTTATTGACAATTAAAAATATATTTGAACATAATATAAAAATATATTATCCCATTATTTTTTGCCTAATGGTAGCTGCATCACTTAAAAATAATGCAATAGATGCCAAAATTTGAAGTGTATTGCAATTTGCAACCAGTGAGTGGCCACTAAGAGTGGTGAACCCCACTAATATAGTTTCCTAAGTCAACTTTTTGTTTCCTCTTTTTCTAACAATTCATTGATTTTTCTACTTACTTCCACTGTAGGGTTGAGTACAGGTTGTTCTGTATCCTTGTGTTGTGTATACGTAATCTTGGCTCATTTGTGTGGTATATTCTCTCCCAACACAGAGCAAGCATATATGGATGCAGTTTACCCTGTTTCCAGGTGATAAAATGCATCCTTCCTATTCAATTTACTTCATAAATGACCCTTGTTTACGTCATTTTAACCAAAACTATTCAACATCCTACTTCCTTTATCTAAATTATTCAAACATAAACAATAATAAATATTAAGAATATAAGAAAATCTAAGTCTCACGTTAAAAATAAGTTAAGCAATATAAGATAAAATATTCATAAACTCGTTGATTCATTTGAGGTCTAAATAGTTTAAAAACTCTTTACATTTTCTTAAAAGTGTTTTTTAAAGACAAAATCGTAACAAAGTTACATATTCCAAAATAGATAATATCTTGCTTGTATGATTATTGATCTAACGATATTATTTGACTAAAAAACAAGAAAGATAATGTTAGGTTACTAGGTTCGAAACCTAACTATGAACACTAATAGTAGCTAGAAACAGTAAAAAAAGAATGAGTTTTTTATTATTGATCTTGAAGGAATGTACACAGATAATGCTAATGGAGGCCTAATCCCCCTCATAACCCTAATGGAGGCCTAATCCTGCTTTTCTGGCCAAAGTTCACACTTTACAAAAAGAATACTCCAAATCTGTCTCTGAAAACATAACATAGTCCTATTTATACAATTTCTCTGCCTTCTATCCTAAACCCGATATCCATTATCTCCTATCACCCTATATCCTAAGAGATAAAAATATACTATGTATTTTTACTTGAGATCACATAAGTCATGTCACTTTAAGAATAGGACTACTAAGTTAGTAACTACTTAAACATCTAAGCTGAAAAATTAAAACAAGAAAACTTATATTACAATGATTTTTTGTGCAGTATGTTTGTATTACTAAGCCTACACCTGTTTATGTATGGATGCAATCTGTACATGTGGAAGAGTACCAGAATCAACCATAATTTCATATTTGAGTTTTCACCAAGCACAGCACTGAGACACAGAGATGCATTTCTGATGTGCACCACTCTCATGACAACTGTGTTTGGGGCAATGGTGATGCACCTGCTTCTAAGGGCTGCAGGTTTTTCTCCTAGCCAAGTTGATGCTATTCCAGGAATTCTTTTTCTGGTTAGTCCTATGGCTATTGCTTTTCCATGTTACTACGAAAAAAATACCATTCTTTTGCTTCAAACTCCATACAGTGATTTATGATAGAATTTATATGTAGTGTTGCTCAAGTCAAATCTTTGGGTGCTGATTATCAACTTCCATTTTCAGTTCTTTGTAGGCCTTCTCATTTGCCCATTTGACATTTTTTATCGCCCTACTCGTTTCTGCTTCATCCGTGTTATTCGCAACATAGCTTGCTCTCCATTTTATAAGGTAAGCTTCTTCCATGTATCAGAAGAAAATCTAGGCACAGATATGTGAAAGGAATTTACACTGTAATTCAATCAGAAGCATAATGTATGTTAGACTTATTGAACTTTTAGAAAAGTTATTACAAAAGTTATACCTACCATGTTAAAACTCTCTATACTATATGTAAGAGTTGGATGCATTGACATGCCACATTGCATGTAGTCTAAGTGCAAGATTGAGCTTGTAGTGTTTTTTAATTTAGCTTATTATTTCTACAGGTTCTTCTGGTAGACTTTTTTATGGCTGACCAACTAACTAGCCAGGTGATCTTACTACATATCTCACAAGAAGTTAATTTTGTTTCCCTTTGCTTCTCAAATATGCATACTAATAATCATCATTAAATTGTCTGTTATGGGTTTCAGATTCCATTGCTAAGGCATTTGGAAACAACAGGTTGTCAAACTTTTGCTAGAGTTTTCAAGTCACACCACCCAGAGACCTGCCATTCTGGAAGGCTGTACGTAGAAATAACCTATCTCATATCATTTTTGCCATATTGGTGGCGTGCATTGCAGGTATGCCCTTGGTGATGCATGATAATATATAGAATTTGTATCAATTTGTTGGGAATCTAAACATAAACATAAGTCTAAGTTCTGTATTGAGTAGAATAAGAAAGTTGAACAATATAAGGTAGAAGATCTATAAACTCATTTTGGTTTTGGATTGAAAGTGGTCTCTAAAATCTTACATACATTAGGTTCGGATCTCATGTGATCCTCCTTGAAAGACTCGTCACAATTTATAATGTGACATGATATATTTTCTAGCTGAAATTTTTTAGACTGCTCATTATGTTGTGAACTAACACATGGTAATTGAATGCCACATGACCAGTGTGCAAGAAGATGGTTTGATGACAGTGATATTAACCATTTGGCCAACATGGGGAAGTATGTTTCAGCAATGGTTGCAGCAGGAGCCAGAGTGACATATGGCAGGCAAGATAATAATCTATGGTTTGCTATAGTCTTTATCACTTCTGGGGTGGCCACAGTTTATCAATTGTATTGGGATTTTGTCAAGGACTGGGGGGTTTTCAATCCCAACTCCAAAAACCCTTGGCTAAGAGATGATCTAATTCTGAAGAACAAAAGCATATACTACATGTCTATTGTAAGTACTCTTTCACCACTTTGTTGCATAAATGTTAGAATCATGAATTAGTCTTTTGATCTCAAAAGGGCGTTGGATTTCACTTTTCAGGCATTGAATGTTGTCCTGAGAGTGGCTTGGGTGGAGACTATCACACACCTCAATGTAGGACCTGTTCAAAGAAGGCTACTAGACTTTTTTTTAGCTTCACTTGAGGTTATTCGAAGAGGGCATTGGAATTTCTACAGGTACTTTCTCAAAATGACTTTTTTGTTTGTTTTGTTTTATCATGAAATGGTGAACAAAATTCACTGAATTTGACAATTTCTGCATGAAAACTACAGATTGGAGAATGAACATCTAAACAACGTAGGACATTTCAGGGCAGTGAAGGCAGTTCCACTACCCTTTCGTGATATAGACTCAGACAACTGAAATGATTTTCTCACAGGTGTGCACAGATTGTCCTGTGAAAGAGACTTGCAATTGCCCTAAGGGAATAAAATTTTGAAGGTCACATCCCTCACCATGCATTGGATACCAATTAATTGAAGTATCAATGGAAAGTACAAACCAATTTTAGTGCCAACAAAAATGCATAAAAGATGGCATTTTGTCCTGTGAATTGGCTCTGACAGCTTTTGGATTTCATGTTCTAGATCAGCATCATTGGTAACTTGTTGATTTAGAATGTGGGTTTGAAGAAGATCATGTATCCAATGTTTTGTAAATTGCAATTGAGAAAACTGGAAGCATTGATTTAATTTGTAGAAGTGAGTTGAAAATAGTTATCTAATAATCAAATGAGAATGGAAGTTTAACAGTTAATATAAAATTTGATCTTCTAAACACTTATTCCATAAGTCAATGGTGTTCCTTTATTGTTTCTGAGTCAATAATATTTAGTTGAATTATATTAATGATGTGAAAAAGTGTTGGTTTCATTCATTCATAAACTGTAACATTACTAAAAATTAATAACTTCTATAATAATTTATAAGTCATACATAAGATGATTTATAATGACTAAATGTTAACATTGTACTAAAATTAAATTCTTAAATGTTCTCTTTATTTTTTATAAGAATGTTTTTGTTCACAAAAATAACAGTATCTGGCTTCTTATTAAAAGGTTGAACTATAACACTAATTCTCCAACTATTTTCAAATTCATCTCAATTTGATCTCGTTGAAACTGAATTACAATTATTAATTTTTCTTATAACTTAAATTTTTAATGTGAAATTTGTGACCGTTCAAGTTCAATCAAAATTTAAAATAAAAATAAAAACACTAAATACGTAAATAAGACCCTTAAAATAAAAAAATAAAAAAAAATACACGGTACACATGGTAATGTTACGATTTTGTAATCAAATCAAATAAATGGTTTTATTTAACAATATCAACATTTCACCCAAGTGAGAAGATATACTCAAACTAATCACAACAAAAAGAAAAAAAAAAATAATCTCGTGGAATACTATATTTTATTTACACATCATACCTTTTCCAATAAGTGAATTTATATATAGGGTTGAAAATGAATATTTATCCATGTGATTACAAGAACAAGATTGTGTCATCATATTAATGTGAAATTGCACTTTAGATTTCCCTTTTTTTATCAGGACTTTTGAGTGCCTTGGTGTAGCATATTCTCAACCAAATGTATCTGAAATGCCAAGTTAAATGATTAAGGATCAATTTCAGCTCATTCAGCATGATGCATATAAGCTTTCCATGGTCATTTTATGCATAAATAGATTGAGTATTGAAATATACAGAGTCAAGGAATACTATTGGCTTGACATATATCAGTGACAAGTGGTCACCCTGGAAATGCACCTATTGCATAAATACCAACACCAAAGCACCCATATCTAACATAATTAATTCCCTCTAAAGTATAACTTCAGTCCTCGGCATACCAAGTAAAAAAAAACAGCACACAATGACAAATTCTTAAGAATTAATCATAACTATCAAACTATTAGATGCCTCCACATAGCGGGTCGATCTCTTGATATGAGAAGAGCACGAGAGCCAAGATAATCAAAGGAAGGACAGTACATATCATCTGGGCCAATAACTTCTCTAAAACTTTGAGCACTTGAGTGATCCGTGTTGAGAACCCTTAGTGCATCATCTTTGACAGCATCAAACACAAATAGTCCTTGGCCACAAACACCCATCGCAAAGTCAGAATTACCCCAGACTTGGGAGATTGCTGCATGGTGTGAGTGTGCATTGGATTCTGGGAGAGGATAGGTGGTGAACAGGCCTTGTCTGCGCAATGAAAATTGTTGCAGCATTGTTGATTGCTTCTTTCCCATTGAGCTTGTGTTGGAGCAACCAATGAACACAGAATCACCACGACAGAAAACTGACTGCACATTTACACCAACTTTTGATATCCTTAGGCCCACACCAGACTTCTGGCGAAAGTCCATGACATTGATAGAATCTGAGGTGCAGAACACACCCTCGTTTCCTTCAGCCTCTGATGAACTCATTCTGAAATGTTATATTTCTAAACTTGGTTAAAATGCTAGCAAAAGTGCATGAATTTTGTACTACTAAAGTGCAGCCTCTGATTGGGAAAAATCCTAGCAAAAGTGCATGAATTTTCTACTACTAAAGAAAGTTCCTTTTTCCTCAAGGACTAAAACCAAGCTCTTTAGGGACGTTTGCTAGCTCTTTAATTTTCTGTTATTTCAATTTCTAATTTCCAACATATGACATTGTAAAATAAATGTTTTCAATTTCTCCTATACAAATATTTGGAATCAGAAAACAGTATATAACTTTTTTGAAATTAGATGAGCATGGAAGACAAAAAAGCAATTAAAATTCCCTTCTATTTTCCCAAAAGTTATCCGATTATAATGAAGAAAATTTAATGCTCTTTCAAACATTGAATAACTTTCAATATTGTATGCTCTACAAAATTTGAACTATCCAGATATTATTTGATTGGAGAACATGACATCAAGAAAACGATGAAATTGATCTAAGTTTGGCATCTTCCAGTTTCTTAACAAATAACAAAATGAATTGCAACTATCAGGCCTACACTGGAATTTTAATATAATGACAAGATAGCAAAACATGTGCCGGTTTGTGTGCTATCAGTAGAAAGAATGAATACAGAAAGTAACTAAGATATAGTTTTCGTGAATAAAAAGGCAGCACGCCACCAAGCTGTTAAGAGGCAAATAAATAAAAGAGTGACCTCAGAAGACAGGAACATAACATTTTAGATAAAGACAAGAAGCAAGAAGTTAAGATTAAAACAAACTCACCTTTTGCGAACCCCTCCACCCAATTCTGCATCAGTGTTGTTCACATGGAGAGCAGAAACTTTTCGACCATCCAAAGGAATAGAGAACAGAGCCTGAGGAGTAAGTGAGTTCACATCCCACAAAGAAATGGATTCAGCTTCAGCTACCACTATTTTCCCTCTGTTCCTCCACTGCAAAGGGCTGCAGTAATCCATGGCTAGTACAGACTTCTCAACGTCCCATTTCATGATTTGCTCCCCATCACGAACATCGAAAACTTTCACAGCTTTCTGTGAACTGGCAGTTGATATGATGAGAGGTCCACAGGGCCTGTACCAACACTGCTTAGCTTCTGCTGCCACAATGCCAGAGGTGGAATTTCTTCTTTGCACAACATTGTTAGGCAAGGGTCTAAGTGCAATTCTTGAGGAGGTTGTTCCAGCATCTACCTGCAAAGCTCGCACTTCTTTGGTGTAAAAGTCCCACGAGCAAAATCCTGAATCCATAGTATTGCCAGCAGATGCAGCTACTACAAATCTTCCAGAGCAACCATCAGAACCAGGGGCACGAATTACCCAACAATCTCTCCATATGTTGGGTGAAACTTCTGCAGGTGGCATATATACAGCTTTTTCCTGAAAGAATTAAGAAAAAATAATGCTTCTTTGTTCTTTAAACAATTCCAATGTTACTATTTTTTTCTCGTTTCAAAATCTCTTTTGGAGACCCTCAAGAAATATAGTACTAAATGATAATCAACAATCATGTGGATGAATGCCTCAGTATTCATTACTATCTACGTTCAAATAAAAAAGAACTTGATGAGACAAACAATTAAAGACACTTGCTGAAACTCTATGGATCAATATGAACCATTAATTATGTTTTATGGAGAACATTCAGATCTCATCATTAGATCTAAGCGTGGGTCATTTTTCAACATTGAGCATTAATTATAATATTTTTAACTAATCATTCATTTCAAGCTTTTTATTACTTTTTTTCGTAAGCACTTTAGGAAAGAGTTAGAAGTAAGCATATTATTGTTTCAACGTAAACTGAACCGACACAAACTGGAAATTGATAGCATCACATAATGAGACATAAATAACCAAAGTGCAAATAACCTACGCTATCTACTTTCAAATCAAAGATGAACTTGGGGAGACCAAAATTAACAACACTAAATTGAAATTTTAAGAAGGTCATTCAATCCTCTCTTACTATCTCTAATTGAGAAGATTCTTACTTTCAGATCCTATCACTAAAGTCCAATATAGATGGCCACCAAAGCAGAAACAGAAAATTATAATCAACCACGTAATGAATCACCTACATCTATTTTGACCATCATTTCATTCTCAACTAAAAAGATCTACTCCTAAGACCAAATCAATAACACTACTCCACAATTTGACATTCAGAATCTGCAACAAATGAAGAAAACATACCTCACAATTGGCAATATCATAATAGCTGCAAGAACCATCGTGGTGAGTCAGGAGGACTGCTTCACCTTCCGCAACAAACCACCCACCACAAGCAACCTTGTTACCAATCTCATTCAGCCTAAAATTGAAAGCTTCGTCCATCTCCTCCACAACCGCTCCTTCCTTGTTCTCCTGATCATCAAACTCCTCAAGCTTCTCATTCGCCGTGAGCATCGTATCAATGCCGTTCCTCGGATCACTGCAGCCCCCATTCCCACCAACCTTTTCCTTCACTTCCTCCCCAGCATTCACCTTATCAATAAAGGCCAAAAACTCAACCGCAACTGAGTTATCTTCAACAGGGCTCAATACTTTCTCTTTTTCCAAAGAATGCTTATCCTTAACACTCTCAGCAACCACTGTCCTCTCACGAAGCAGTTTCTGGTGAGGGAAAAGACGCGCCTCGAGTTCCTCATTTTTCAATATCGACCCTTGAACCAACTTCTTGTCTTCTTCGTGGGTGTCACCTTCACTGTCCTTATTGGAAACAACATGAACCATGGCCTTCTCAATTCCCGAGATCTTGTCCTGAATGTCGGAAAGAATCACCTTGGAGGCATCAGGGTTGTTCATGTCCAACATCTCCTTTGTCTTCTTTATATCCGAAGCTATTCTCTTCACTTTGCCCTCAAGAAAAGCGAGCTTCTCGTGAAGCCTGCTAGGGTACTTCGCGTTGCTGTTGTTGCTACTTCCATCGTTGGGTTCTTGGGAAATGGTGGTGGTGGAGGAAAGTTTGAGCTTCTGGGCGTTGGAGGTAGAAAGTTTGGATTTTTGTGTGGTGAGCTTGGGAGTGGGATCACGGGTGGGCTTTTGGGCGGAGGCCCGGGAGAGATCGGAGGGGCTTGAACTGCGGCCACGAGGGAGGGTTTTGAGGGAAGAAGGGTTGGAGCGGGAGGTGGAGCGAGAGGTGGAGCGGCGAGGGTTGGAGTTTTCTTTGAGGAGAGAAGGGGAAGGGAAACGACGAGAGGCGGAGATAGGGCGGGGACGGACGGCGGCGGCGCCGTCGTCTCCGCTGCCGCGGCGAGTAGCCATATCTGTGTGGAATAAATCGATAAGAAATTGATGGGTCTGTTATGTGGTGAGAGAGAGAGAGCGAAAAAGAAGAAATTTGCAGAGTGAATGGATGAATCGAAGGAAATGGGTAGAAGGGTAAGCGGGAAAAACACTGCAATTTTGAGTTTTGAAATTTCTGGGCCGCGAAATTGTTGTTTTTTCCCTTGCAAAGAACTATATATTTTGTTTGATTATTATTACTTGTATTCTTCATAATATTTATATAAATGTGAGACATCAAAAAGATAATAGGTTACTTGTACCAAAATCTTTAATTGATATCACATTAAATTATTTAATAAAAGTAACATGTTATTTTCTTTAGTAAAGGTTTTATTTCAATTATGGAATAGGTTTTGCAGGAAACTTGAATAAAAGTCATTTTTCCAAAATTTTATTTTAACAACACTTTTTTTTATAACATTTTAATATCATTTACATGTTATAAATTTAAAATTATTTCATAATTAATAATAATGATCATAAACATTAATATAAATCAAGACACTTAAATAATATTAAAATATTATAAAAAATGTTAAAAACATATCTTTATCCTTTCTGAAATCCAAATTCGTACAAACTAAAAGATTCCCCTAGGTGAAATGATGCTTGAATTCCTAGAAATATGATTAAATTTTTTCAGTTTGTAGGCATATAATTTTCTACCCTTTTTGTCCTTATAAAAAATAAATACTTAAGGATTACAGAAATTATATTAAAGAATCAAAACTAAAAAGGAAAAGTTTCTTTAAATATGGGAATCAAATGAGTAAATTTGTTCTCTTTTTTTGCTATATTTATGTTGTATTTGGCAGGTGAAAAATTAAAAAGAAGCATGGATAACGTTGTACTTGTACTTTCGAGGTAGAAGAAATTAAGTGAAAATGATTATAAAAACGAAGAAATCTAAATAATTATTCATCACTTATTTCCGTACGTTGTATATTTGTCCATTTTCTATGTTTCTTTAATCAAATACATTTATCTTCATTTTATTTATTATTTTTTCTATATACTCTCGTATTTATTTAGTTTGTTTTTTCTATTTTCGAAAAATAACCTTCTTATATTTTTTAGTTTTTAAATGTAGAAATACTTGACTTTATCTTATTATATCATAAGTAATAATGACTTGTATCTATTAATTAATTAATTAATTCAGGTTATAATCTATTTAATATTGCTTTAAATATAGAATAAACTATATTAAAAGAAAAAAAAAAAAAAAATATATATATATATATATATATATATATATATAAAACTTGAGCTCGAAATTTATATATTATTAACTTGTTAAAGTGTTTTGACCAAGATTGAAATAGTGACTATCAAAAATCATTTGTTCTTTTTTGTTTTGATTGTTGTCATGCAATTGAAAACATTTTAATTGATTTTGGATTTAATTACATCTATCTTGTATGATATTTAAAATGTTTGAAAAACATCTATTTATTTAGCTTTTAAGAAAACATTATGATTAATGTATAAAGTTAGTAGGGTTGGATGCTTATTTTTTTATTTTTAATATGCTGACCACATTTTGTTTGAAATTAATTACAGTAGTATGTTATATGAAATGAAATAATTTCTTTATAACAACTTGAATATAAAAAATATTTGGGAAACATATGTCAATTCATAAAATTAATAAAAAAATAGATTTTTAAATTATTTTAAGTTTGTCTAAAGAGACATGTATGTATTGAAAATTTAAGTTTAAGTTTCATAAGAAAGTTAAACAAAGTATAAATAATACGACTCATTGACCTATTGTTTTGAGGTTTTTGGTTGAATATAGAGTTGGTCTTTTATGTGGATTTAACTTAGTCTTATTGTTGTTGAATCGTTTGTTTAAATTTTCTCTTAAGAGACCATTTAACAATATTAGAGTTGAAGGTTTGTTTTGGTGAACAAAATGAGTATATTATAATTTTTATGTCAAAAGTCTTCTTAACAAAAGTTCAGAAAAAAAAGAATAGTCGTGGTTTGAAATGTTTATACTCGAAGATATATACCAATATAAAGATATTTACATTTAAATAAGAGATTATTAAGAATTAAAGTATGAGTCTATGTTCTATATTGAGTATGAATGGAAAAGTTTAACCACATATAATAAAAATCATAAATACATTGTCTTAAAATTTTGTATTAAAGGTTGTATCATTCTTTTATGTGGATTTGTCTTCGATTTCATTAATTTTGTTGAATTTCTTTTAAATATTGAAAGACATATGAATATGAAAAAAATGTTGATGTTACAAGAAGATAAAGTTACTACAAAAGTTAAAAAAGAGAATGCAAAAGGGATTAAAGGAGATTCTAAAAAAATATTTTCTTCAATTATTTTGAAAACATAAATGTAGAAAATATATTTTATTTATTTCAACTAGAATTTTAAGACACTTAGTTTATACACAAGGTTGACTTGCAAAAATAAAATCCTTTCTTGAGAAAACAAAATAAAACCTACATTCTTTATATTTCATACATGTGTCTAGTTTGTAAAAGTGTATGCATCAAACCAAATAAGTCTTAAATCCTTCATACTCTCTAGTTAGCGTATATTAACATATATTCGTCAATTTGTAACATAACTAGTACATGGAAATGATTTTTTTTTTAGAATTTTTCCAGACATTGAAAGTTCTTTTTGAGGTATAATTCATATTCCATGAATCTTAAGTTTTTCAAATTAAAGTGGTGTTTCTCCTTTTACATTTATTTTTCTCTTAGAAGGTAGAGTGCTTCTTCGTCTCTAATATCTTGATTTGTTTTCATTGTTCATACATTCTGAGTTGAAACATTTTAATAAAGAATATGTGGTTTTGCTAACAAATTGAATTCCTTGTTTTTCATTTTTAGTGCATGGGTTCATGTGTTTCTTCATTTTAATAAGTCTAAACTCAATATAAATACTAACAAAAAATTGAATGTTGTTTTGACTAAATGAGTTCAGATTCAAATAATTCATAATTGATTAAAAGTCATGTTTGATACATTATAACTTTAAAACACACAAATAAGGACTCATCTGTATGGCTTCCATTCTAAAGGATGATAGAGTATAACAGAGTCAATGCCACAAAATAATCTTGTATGCTTTAGCTATTAGAAGCCTTATGTTTGTTTTTTTACTTATAGTTAATTTGATGTTGCATTTGTATTGAAATTTTGGAAAGATATTAGAATAATGTTGGTGTTGATCATTGAAAAACTACAAAAAGGACAATGAATTAACTTTAAGGAACAAATAAGTACATGTTTATCTAAAGAAAAATTGATCATTTGAAGGTGATAGATTTATCTAATTTAGACTTTTTTGATATACCAATAAATCTAGTGACATTTTTATTCCAATTAATGGAGTTATATCATGGATACATCCTTGAGTAGTACTCCACAATGGAAGTCCAATTCACGTTTTTGTTGAAGAGTTTCATATTTGTTATTCAGATGGACTTAACTTCTCAAGGTTCTATTTTTTATGACTTCCAAACAAGTTGAGGTGTGGTACATGTCTTAGTTAAGAGTATGGAGTAATTGAGTCTATATGTGTTGTAAGCCAAACTAGATTATCATTAAAACCAATTTAATCACAACATAATCCATTAGAAATAGTTATGGTGCAAACTAGACCATTTTTCAAATATATAGGTGTTGAAACTGTTAAAATTGCCACATTAATTGATTAGTTTATTAATGTAATCAATTATATTAAGTTCGGAGAATGAACCTTGGTTATGAAATCAGATTAATCGATTAAATTAAAGACATAATCGATTATTCTTATGAGAAAACTATTTTTTTTTATAAAACTCAACTTTCTTACTCATTTAAGGGAATGATTTTGGAAATAAAAATTTTAGAGAAAAAGATATTTGAGAGTTTTTGGAGAAATTAGTATGAATTTTCTAAGTTTTTGAATTGACTCTAAGGTTTTCTTGCTTGACTTGGGATTGATATGTAAAATTTGCACATATGTATTTGTTTTATATTCTTTTGTGATTTTTTTTTTTGTATTTCTTTCATTGTCTGAGTGATAGGATAAGACAATTATGTTAGTATTGCTGTTGTGTGTAATTCTTGAAAGATATTTCAAGTTTATTATGTTGTAGAGTTTAAGATTATTAAGGTGTATTTGTGATATTTTAAACTCTTGTTAAAGTGAGATTCTAACTCATATTGATATAAATTGGATATAAATTTTTAAAAAATCGAATAAGCGTAAAATTTGGTGTGTCTTATTCTTTCTTTCTATCATCTTCTTGTATTTTAGTAATTAAAAAGGTTTCAAAATTAAACATTCTAAATACACTTTGTTAATTGATTAAACTAATTTTTGTAAAATTGTTTTTCAAAACTAAAAATAATTAAATTATTAGAAAAAATAACTTATTTCTTTTTTGGATTAGAAAATATTGGTTGCATTTGTTTTAACAGTATTCAAACTTAAATTTATATATTTTATTTGTGAACCGTTAAAGTTTCACCATGACAACTATAATATTTTATTGTAGTTGTGGCTAAGAAAAAAAAAAGTGGAAATGAAAGTAAGTATACCAATATCAAATATTTAATTATGAAATAATATGTTAAGAACAAAAAAAGGTTGATGAGTTGATACCAATTTATCTTTTAACTAAAGCCATACTATTAAAATTTTTATAGGATAATGTGATATAAATAGAACTTGGTTACAATGAAGCTTTTATTCAATTTTTGTACACATTTATATTTGTTGTGAATATCATTTAGTTTTGACCAACAATAAACATAAACATGAGTTCATTCATTTTGTTTCATTGCCATATTAAATATAAAACTTGAGAAATTTATTATGTTATAATATACTCACTAGAAAAAGAACCATCACCATAATTCACAAAATTAAGCTAACTCCTTAAGTTGCTAGTCTTAGTGGAAGAATGTAACATACTCTATTATTAAAAGGTAATTAATATATGTTTAAATCTTATTTAGAAGTTCAAATAATTTGAATGATTTGACAATATTTTAATATCATATACATGTTATTTTGTTATTGATTCAAAATTATTCTAGAATCAATAATAATAATTATAAACACCAACATAAACTAATCACATAATAACATATAAATAATATTAAAATATTATAAAAAAATATTATTAAAGAATCATTATCCAAATTTTAATTACGATCATAATAAGAACAATGGTTACTAAATACATCCATGATGAATGCTCAAGGCCGCCATAGAGTTTTTGATTATTTAAACATTATGATTATTAGTAAGTTTTATTTGTGTTACTCTTGCTTGAATGCTAATTTTTTTTTATTAAATTATTTATTTTACAACTTTAACAATTTGATTTTTCTTTTAATTCACATTAAATTGTGATAGTGAATAAATGAAACATAATACATTAATTTCAGTAAATAAATTAAAAAAGAAAAGAGGAAGTCATGAAGATAAAAGGAATTGAAGTTGAAATCACACTTCAATAAAAGAATTGCATAAAAACCTGAAATAATAATTTACAATTTGCAAAACAGCATATCAATCTTTCTCTTCTCTCTCTCTCTCTCTCTCTCTCCCTAAACTCTTTCTTCACAAATTACTCTCTCTTTCACTCAGCCCAATTTAAACCCTAATGGGCTCAAGGGGCCCACTTTCAGAACCAGACCCAAAATCTGAAATCGAAATGTCACTCAGAGAGTCTCCTTTCGACGATCTTGCCGACGATTTCTTCACGGAACCGTCCTCTAAGTTCTTCGATTTCCGCCGGCTGCTTCTCGGCGGCATATCCTGAGCGGAAGGCGATTCACCGCCTGGGTTGGACCCGCGCCGGTGTCGCCGGTGGCGGGAGCCGCCGGTGGAAGAGTCTTGGTTTGTGGTCTCTGGGGAGGGGTCGGAGGACCGGTGGCTGCGGCGCGTGCTCTTCGGTCTAGGCGCGTTGTTCTCCGTCTCTATGGATTGGTGACGGGACTTGGGAATGAGGTGGCGGGACTTCGAATGTCTCGAACTTTTCTCGCGTTCACCTGAATTTGAACGAATAAATTGCAGAAAAGATTTTAGGTCAAAATTAATTTTATCTAAACAGCATTATAAAGGTATTTAGTTTTTGTTTCTCTCCCTTTCTTGCACATGTTCTGTGTAAATATATCTTCTGCACATAATTATGAAAAGCTTAAGATTTTAAATGCTCACATTGTTTTCATTAAAGTTATGTTTTTTATTTTTAAATATTGAGAGTGGAGAATGAAATTTTTCATTATTATATGAAAGTGTCAACAAACATGTAAAATATACTAATTAGAGAGATATGTTCTTCAAACCTTCTGGATTAGGGTTCATCACTGATGAGGTTTCTTTAGTTCCTCCTTTGAATTCTGTCATCTGCATAAGATTTTAAATTGCACAGAGACTAATGTTTCTTAATTAAGGAGGAGTTATCACCTAAACAAAAACTGTTAGACTAGAGAAAGAGAATAGTACCCAGCTTGGTGCATTTGCTGATGGATCATCTGATCCAATATGTGCCACATGTTTTACATCAGTTGGTAACCCAATTTGAAACTGTTCTTCTTTCTCGTCTGCAAAATAGGTATCACCATAATTTGTAGTTTTAAATTTTCAAATTCTGAGCATAATTTTTCAGTTTTTTCATCATCAAGCAAAAAGATGCAACAAAACTAAACAAGTTTGAGAAAAATAAAGCATTTTTATGTGCATAAAACCCTCTAAAGAAAGCATTTTTGTTCTATCAGTTTTCTACCTTCCCTGCTTTGGAAATGCATGTGTGTGTTCTTCTCTTTATGTATATATATTCATAAAGAAAAATGTTTTATAAAATTCACTAAGAAAAATGTAGTTTTGATTTTAATTTCTGTGTGGGAATGTAGAATGCACACTTACCAAATATCTGGGAAATGTATTTAAATCCTTTAAGGAAGCCTTTCACCTTGGTCGACATTAATCAATGTAAATAAAGTTTGTTGATATCTACACCAAAAATCTTTCACTTAAAATATTGGTGCTGATTGTGTTGAATATTCAATGCAATAAGCTAAAACCCTTAAGATATGCATGGTTGGTTCGTGTTGGTGGTTGTGTGGGAGAAATAACCAACCATGAAGAGGGAGTCTTCAGGGTGGCATAATCTCAAAAGTGAAAACAAAATCAACATTTGTTTTTGATCAACCACCCTCTTCCTCAAATCAAAACCAGTAGCTCAACGTCTTTTTAGGTGAAAATCCAGCTATTTAGCACTTCATTTTTCAGGTGCAAAACCTATTTTTGGGACTCCTATCCTTTCTAAATCAAAGGTTCACAATTCATTCTATTAACAACACAACTGTTTTATCCTTTTCAACTTTTTATGAATTGTTTATTTTTAGAACCATTATATTTTAACACTTTCATTTTCTTCTCAACTTACAATTTTATAAATTATTATTTTATTTGTATTTATTATTTTTATTATTAATATAGTATTTTGTCATACAAAATAGTTATCAATAGTGGAGGTAAATAAAATATTGTATATGTATCATTCAACGAAATATGGTGCAAGATTGTGAGTCTTGATGTAAACATTTCAAAACAAAAATAAGAAAATGGGGACCCTTAGCTTTCTCACTCATAAATGGAGAATTTGTTTTCATAGTATTTCATACACATGTTTAAAATTTAAAAGTTTGAATTAAAAAAAAAAAGGAAAAAAAATTCCAAGTTACGAGAAATGTATGTATAGTGATGTAAAAATAAAATAAAATTAAATATTACATTTTCAAAGTATATAAATATTCATTCCCAATTCTAATTTGAATATAAAATTGAAAAGAAATCAAGAATGATTATTGTCATTCTTTAAAGGTGTAAATTTAGTAACTATATATATATATATATATTCATATATTGGAAAACACCAATTGGTATAAGAATTTAAGTATAACTTTTTAAAACCTACACGTGATCAAGAAAATTAACATTTTATACAAAGTTGGTGTCTGTATTCAATAAAGGCTACAAAGAGAAATTTTTTAACAAGATAATTTTCGAAAAAAATAATTTAATAAACTTTATCAATGCAAAAAAGTGTTAAAAAATTATTGTAAGAAAGTGTTGATTATATATCATCATATAAAAATAAATTATTATTTATCATCATTATTATTAATAAAAATACATTTATAAAAAATTATATCATTATTATATAATGTTATTAATTATTATTTTATGAGTAAATTATATTTGTATTCTTTGATTTTTTTTTTATATTATACAACACTTTTATTTTTATTCATTTTGGTTAATGTTTTGCATTATAAACCCTTACAAAAGACACAGGGTCTAACGAGCTTTTGATTGGATAATAAGATATAAATGTAATAATTCAATCGAATCGTGACTCACAAAGATCTGTGCAAATCTCAAAAACCACAAATTATCTGTAATCTATTCTTCTTGTTACGAATAAAATAGTATTATGAATATCAATGTTTCCTTTATACTGTATTTCAGAAAACAAGTTCCTAAACAACCATTAACATTAACCTTTGTAATAAACTAACTAATAGGGACCAACTTTGATATCACAAAGATACAGTGTAAGATCTTAATAGAGTATTTAGCAGAGAAGGATGAAAGTCAGTGCTTGTATATTGTGCTAGTAAAATTGATCAGAGCATGTAATCGAATTTCTGACCATGAATCTGTGGTTCATGATGCTTTCATGTCATCCAAGCCAAAACGAGCCTGTTCAAAAAGATAAGTTTGATGAGTTCATGGGTGAAAGGTTTAAAATGGCTAACATAGATTGCTTCCCACCTCCACCCCTCAAAATTTTCTTCTCTAAAAATATAGCTTTTGCATTGGTTTGAAAATTGTATACTAGCTTTCCAAATATAAATCATCTCACTTCAAACTTAACTTTCCTCAAAATAAATTCTTCAGAATCAAGATAATCTAAAAGCAATGTCATTCTACATGCATAAAAATGATCCAATATATCTTATTTCTTACCAGAAACTTGTGATTTTCTTCGAGTAGAGGAGAAAAGTTTGTACAAAATTTTCCAATGTCAGCATTGATATCGCCGGTGCCTCCTATCACCTCCATGAACTTCTTCCTACTAGGAGCAAGCTTCATGGCAACCTGTCAAACATTTAGTACATAGCTCAAAACCATATTCAGTTTCATACAACGTACAGTCAGTTCCTAGTTAAGACAAAAGAACAGTGGAAAAAGACAAAATAAAACAAAAGAAAAAACACAAGACAAACTAACAACGACAGACACATAGATAAGGTAAAATTGCATGGTATTTAAATGCTTGAATCTAAATTACATTGACTAATGTAAAGTGCGAAGAAACTAGAAGATGCAAGCTTATTTATTGTTGGAGTAATGTTTTACATGATCACGACATCATTCGGCTCATTTACTTTGAATTAGAAACCTTAATGCTACATGTCTCAATACTGGAAATTAGGACATATAAAGTAATAATATTGAAACTTACACTATTTCATACAACATTGAATATGAGGCACTGTCGTGATAAAGTGCAGAGGTAGTAGAAAATTGACAACACAATGATGCAAATGGTAAACTCAACAGCATTTTCTAGGAAGACTATTTCAATGCCCAGCCATTGACATTCCAGAATAGCAAGATGATTTATAGACCTCTGATAAGTCAATAAGCTGTATTTTTTTTATCATAACATTCAACATTATATCTACAAAGAATTAAACATAAGATTACAGAGAAGCTCGAGCTAGCAAGCCAGCCATGCCACTTCTTCAGAGTCTTGTTATAGGAATCTGTACAAGCTTGGTACATTGTCCAATCTTCATGCTCGACTAAGTTTCGGAACAAAGCCACCAAGAAATCCATTGCCCTAAAGATTTTACCGGTTAGTGAAATAAATGTAGCATAAATAATATTACAAGGATAAAAATGGCAATGACAACTACTACTCATTAGCTAAGATCTCAGACAACCAAATAAAAATAATTATCACATTAGTATCTCAACAACTTGAGAAAGATAAGCAGAACTAGCTGAAGCTTCATAACACTCTTAAGAAATAAAAGATAAAATCTAATTGAACCAAATTTAAAGGATTCATCATAGTTTCATACAATGACAACACAAGTTGTCTCCTGATATGTTGGAGAAAGCTAAATGACCATCATTGTACTGTGAAAAAAAATCAAGCCTACACAACAGACATTTAGATCTAAATCTTTTTTATGGTTATCCCTACGATTCCCCTTTTATTGTCCTCAACCTCTATTTATTGGGCTTTCTATTGGTCTTCATGTTATCAGCTCTTCTCACCGGAGCTTCTATTGGTCTATTTCTCACATGGTCAAGCAATCTTAAGAAAAAATTATCATCTTTTTCCTCACCCCCTACTTTCTCCCCAATATTCTTTCCTAATTTTAAGCTTTCTTGTATGTCCACTTTCTTGCAAAGCAGTAATGTTCTTGCAAACAGCTACTTTTATTGCTATAAGGTAAAGTTTTCCATTGAGCTTTATTAGAACGTATGCAACTATCTTATAATATTGTAATCATATACTAATATGTTTAGAGCATGGTAGTAAGTATGCAGGATTCATATAGCACAATATGATACATTTAACAACCCCATGATACAAATTTCTGGAAAACTCATTTATGCTCCCGAATCAGTGCTGTATCATTAGTATCACACGGAATCACAGTTGCAGCCAGAACTGCAGGTGAAACCAAATTTGGGTCTCACTCCTTTAGATCGAGGGCCTTGCATTCTAATATATTATTATCTGTGCTTTTGTGGAAATCTTACCTATCAAGGAAGTCTGACTAAGAAAGTTTATCTGAGGGGGAAGCCTTAGCACCTCAGCTCAGTACGAATACAAGTAAAGCAGCAACCATAGTCTGCAGTTATCATGCAGTAGCAACCGACAATACTTATTTTTTGGATGACTATAGTGCACAGTTTTTTTAGTATCATATAGCCACTGTTATAAGAATTTTAAGCACAGCAACAACAGTGTTTCTTAGAGGCTGTGTTACTGAAACTGTGCAAGAAATACACTACAATCATTCTTTTTGACTATGCCGTTGCTATTAATGATATCTTTGCATGTTTTTATGTCTTATATTTAAGTATATGGTAAATTTTTTAAATGTTTATGAATCTTACTATTCACCATATGAAATGATGTACATTTAAAATTTCAAACAGACTAGATACAAGTTATGGTTATAATCATTTAGAAGTTTTAAAAATTAGATTTTAAACTTAACTTTACAAAATCAGTGAAATGAAGTTTGTACCACTTATATATTGTAAATTCACCTTATTTCTAATCGATAGGAGATCTTCAAAAAGAAAAAAGAGACAGTGGTCTGTGCTCATCCACAACATAAGTTACATACGAGCATCAAGGAAAATTTGTAATGTTATACTTGTATCTACACATGCATGTATTCTGTATACACACATTGATGTTTAATGTTTCTATACAACCTCTATTAATTATGGCCAGTTTCAAGTCACATTAAGATCCAAATTTTGGAAAGCATGCCTCAAGAGACTCTTGAGAGTAGAGATTTCTTCCAGAAATTTTTTTCTAAGTATAGAGGCATTTTTTTTTATCTAATCTTCAACCTGTTGGCTAGTCAAACTTCCTACACGATCCAATGTATGATTGAAATAAAAAATTAACCCTATTACAAATTTTAGATAAAGTTCTCCAAAAAAACAGAGTTAGGAATGTCATACCAACATGAAAACACAAGTTAAATGCAACTGCATGATGTTCATTACCTTGTCAGCCAAAGAAGCCCATTGGTGCAACTAGATGATGATTTAGCAGTTTTAGTTTCAACCTCCACCTGTACCAAACTGTACAGGTAGTTGAATCTGGATGGATTGGAGGAATACATAGTTTCCAATCTCTGCCGAGAAAATCAGAGAGGTATAGAATTAGAACAAATCATATGATCCCAAGGCTTCGATAATGTACACACTTATAATTGTTAAAAGTTAAAATGAAAAACATTTTATGTAAATCAGATAGAAAGCCACAAATTAAAACAAAATGAATCACAATCAAACACTATTGGATACATATAGCCATACCATGTTACAACAAGAAGAAGTGAAGAATAATAAATTCAAAGATGCAGCAAATCATCTGACAAAGTATACAATATCATTAGAGTCGGATAGAACAGTTCACAAAAACATACCGATACGTTGCCACCTATGTCAGATTTAACAAGGGCCAAAGCAGTTCCAAACTTATCTGTTACAAGAAAAGTGTTAGCTCTTTTATCCATGATACATGTATCCGTTTATGCTTAAACAAGCACTAAACCAGGATGCAATGGTTCACAATCTATTGGAGTTTAATATGCTGCAGTTGTAGAGTTAGTAGGACTGTAAGATAAAAATTACTTCTGCACATTAATAGTCATGGATCTAGAATATAGATACCTAAGAGACCAAGAAAACAAAATTAAAAGCAATTTAAACATTTTACACATTTGTATTGATGAGAAAAAAAATAATCTCTGGATGAATGCTAAAAGAACAGGATCAACAAAAGTACACCATGGAAAAACTCACATTATGCATCTTACCTGGCTCAAAGAGGTGATAATTCATTTAAATTTAGCGGATATAGTGTCATTTAATACACCACAGATTAAAAAAAAAAGGATAATTGGATTATCCCTAACCATTAAAAAGGACAAAATATATATGGAGGAAACAATCTCGCAAAATGTTAGCATCTATTATTTCTTTCTTTTAAGAGCTAATAACAAGGTAATGAACAAGACACACCTATTACTGGCAATATGTGCTTGCACACTTCCAAGAAATGCTTGCTCAAAATTTCTCCATGCTCAGACTTTACATGCTCAAGTTCTTTCAGTGCAGGAGCGAAAACAGTCCCCTCCATTTTTGGGCTTTGCTGCACGTGACAAGACCAAACAAATACACTAACATCAGCTTAACAGATATAAAATCCACAAATATATAATTCAAATTTACGTATACAAATATCACCTTTCTTACGCCAAGCAGAAAAATATAAGAATACGAAGCTAAGAAAGAAAGACTCAGAACATCAACGGGAAGAATGCAGATTTTTTACAGGTAGAATGTGACATTACTAATTGTTTCAACAGTTACATAATCTATACTTGTAGCGAAATTTCTAAACTAGGAAAGTGAACAAAATTAACATCATATTGTACGAATAGAGTTAGTCATTGGAATCTGACATTAGTCATTGGTTCAACAGTAACATAATCTATCATTGTAGCGAAATTTCTAAACTAGGAAAGTGAACAAAAATTCAAATTAACATCATATTGTACGAATATAGTTTTTACTCTATTTTGATAGCTTGTGAACTAGAAAAAAAAATGGATTTCTTTAAAAGTAATACTGAAAAATATAAGAAAAAAAACATTCCAATCACTCTAAAAATGGTGGTTCTGAAGAACCAAAGTTTAACTTAATTTCACTTATAACACATCAAAAGCTTTAACTTTGCTTACAAATAGTGATTCTAAAGCTTATAAGATCATCACAATTTGCTTTCCTACCACACATAGTATGCTGCCAACTGAGAATAGGAAATTTCAATGAACTAAGAGTTTAGATCCTTGGATTTCTGGATGAGACACCCTTTGAGACGCTCAATAAAAAACAGACAACTTCACTGAAGAATTGCATGGAAAAAATAAATAACAGCAGATCTTGCTCCCGCTAAATTTCCCTAAGAGCAGAAAATAGCAGGGACTTGCCCAGAAATTGAAACTAGTTCAGAAAAAAAGAAGAATTTGGAATACCCATTTTCTAGTTTTCCAAAAGAAAGAAAATTTAGACTTCATTTGTTTCAAGAAACAATGGAACACGCATTGATCCGTGAAGAATTAGAGAAGAGATGATGTTCATACACAGGAGGAATCGAAGGGACTGTGATCCAAACAGCAATTGCGTTGGAGTTAAGAGATGGGAACAAGATTCGAAGATTTTTCTCCTTCCCCCTCCTTCGATGCTTCATTTTTAAGTGTATATATATACGCGGAAACAAGGGAACTGCAGTCTGAAACAACGAAAAATTATTATAAAATTTAAAATGTTACAATAAAATAATTATCGATAAGTTTTAAATGAACTGTTGTGAAAAAAGAGTTCAAAATTTATTTATTTGTTGTATTAATAAATAAAATCTGTGTTCAACGATTAAGAACGAAATTTAAAAATTTAATTAAAAGCTTGTTTTACATTTATTATGTGAAATTTGATTAAAAGTATTTACTTAAAAAATATAAAATTAAAAATAATACTAATTAAATATTACAAAAAACATTTATGATTATTGTCTAAATAATTAAGAATTAGGAGATGTCTATGTAACTATCACTTATGTAAGGGGCCTTAAAAGTTCAGGGTCATTCGCGACACTCAAGTCCATAAGCTAAGGTTACCTTAACCTTAGAAGTGGAGTTTTTCAGAAATTTGAGTTTATTTGCTAACTTCCTATTCTTTCTCTATAAATATTGTTCTGCCCTAAAAATTTTCTCTACCTTTTCTCTACATTTCTAGCACTTTAAACCGTTCGATTTTTGGTTGGGTGCTGCCAAATCGTTCTTGGCGTAGAGGGCTTTGATTTAAACAAAACACTTCTTCATTCCGACCGGTACGCCTCTCTTCCCTTTCTCTTTTGTTGTTTCTAGAGCCTAGGGCATGCAACGTTACTGGTTGCATGTCACTAATGAAGTTTCATCTTCATATTTTCTGCCAAGTCAAGCTCTAAGAGCTGCTCTCTACCACCCTCGTTGTGGTTTGTAGGTTTGTCGCGTTCTGTTGGGTAAGGCATTGTTAGGGCGTCTCATTAACCTGCACTGTGAGAACCAAAAGGTAAGGGGAACTAATTATATAACTTAATTTATTTGTGTGATATGATGGCATGTTAAGTTCTGAAATATGCATGTGGTGGGACTTGTATATTATGTTGTTGTGCTTAAACAGTGTGTGCTCTAACATTGAACTGGTGCATGTGAAATTTGCTGCTTATAAGTTGTCTTTGTTGAAATTGATCTGCTGAATTGGTCCTTAAATGGAGTAGTTGCATTGTAGATTTTGTTGAAGTCAATTCTAGTTTAAGAACCTGGTGTTTGGGTAGTAATTAGGTCATGCTCATAGCAAGTTGGGTAGTGATTTTGGGCATTTGGGGTTTAGAACACCATAGGGCAGTCTGGATAACCTAGATAAATAAATTGTAACCTGTTGAGAGTACTTCGTTGGTAGGATAAAGGAATCATAAAAACCGGAGTTGGCACATCCCTGATCATAGAGCAGCCCTGGCCTGGTCCAACAAGTTGTAACTAGTTATATGTGCCGACGTTTATGGGGAGTCTGATGCGTTCAGACATTTGATTCTTCTCCGATGACCAATTGGGCTGGTAAGGAGTGGTTGGGAGTAGGATATGTGTTGTAATAGTAATTAGGTAAACAGTTCAGTAATTAATAAACATTTTAGGTTTTTAAGGGGGAAGTGAGAGAGTGATTATGAGCATTTGGGATATTGGGTTCATTTGGTCTGTTTAGGTAGTCTAGACAAGTCAATTGAGACTTATTAAGATCATAAAACTGGCCTAAAACATAATAAGAATGGTAAAATTGAATTAGGAGTCCTAAGTTATAGACTTTGAGGTTTTAGAACTAATTAATTCAAGTCTAAAACACTATAAAATCAATGTATAGTTGCTAAAATCCACCTAGAAAAGTTTAAATAGGTCCCTATCACGAAATTGGGTGTTAGAAGTTAGGTTGGAGGGTTAAAAGTGGTTGGGGGGGGGGGGCAAGAGTTGCATGATTTTGCAAAACTGGCGTTCTGCAGGTCATGCAGACTCGTTATGCGAGTGGTCTCGCATAACGAGTTGCTCCAGGGGGGAGCTCTCTGCCAGAATCTCTCGTTATGCGACTCTGGTGC
Source organism: Vigna mungo (assembly GCA_036885675.1). Taxonomy (NCBI): domain Eukaryota; kingdom Viridiplantae; phylum Streptophyta; class Magnoliopsida; order Fabales; family Fabaceae; genus Vigna; species Vigna mungo. The sequence continues at coordinate 600,733 of CP144692.1, forward strand.
GCTATGTGAGAGACCCAAAGTCTGACACTAAATCAAACTTAATTCGCAAGGCAAGATAGGTTTGTGCGCTATGCGAATCAACACGGATTCGTTGTGCGAGTCCTGTGCGCTTTGCAAAAAGTGTAGTGTCTATTCTATGTTCTCTTAAGTTTGTTCTGTGTTGAAATTATGGTGAATTTGCTTGGCTATGAATTATGACTGGGATTGTATGTTACTGTGAAATGGTTGGTCCTTGTGGCTTTGAAAATATATGGTTATAAAATGATGAAAGTATGATTCAAGTGGTAAACCAAGTTTCATCTGTGTAGAATCTCTTGGTGAGATTCTTAGTGTTTAGAATGAAAGTAGGAGCTCAGTCTTGGGGGTCTTCCTGATGATCCAATGGTCTTTCTTCTCACGTAGAGAGGACTGAACCATGTGGTAAGGAGTAGCAGGAGGTCATAGTCTTGGAGGCTTCTCTAGGGCGCAGAACAGACTAACCTCGTGAGTGTGGCAGGGTGAGGAACCCAAGTTTCATAAGCCACCACGGGTGCATGGTCCGCCATAGCTCGACTCTCATTCTAAAGTCCGGACGAGTCAAGTCTAGAAGATAACATGCTAGGATTTGTGTCATATATTGCCTTGCTTGTATGTACTTTACTTGAGTTGAATTTGGTATGTATATGTTGATATAATTGCATGCTTTTTATATAATTAGCTCACCCTTACTTGCTTGTGTTTGTGCTATGTTTGCGTTTGTGTTCTTTTGCGATGATCAATCCATTCGGATGGGAGTAGATGACGAGGAGGTTATTTTGGAGACAGCTTTGCATGAGGATGACAATGCTGCAGTCTAGTCCACTAGGCTTTATTTCTCTTGGCCTAGGACATTTTGAAGAACTTTATCGTGTTCTAAGTTTTAAGTTCTCTGTATTTTGAAGGGAGAAACTCTAGTACTCCAATTTTAAATTCTAGTACTATTTTAAGGATGACTGTAATCTTAAATTCTCTTATTACTTCTCTAACTGCTTTCTAGTATTATTTATGATTACGTCTTACTTATATATATCTTTATCATATATTTGGGATGTCATATGTTTTCTATAATTTTGTAGAAATTAAGTGTATTTTAAAATTTAAGTTTGATTAATGTTCAATAAATTTGAGTATTTTTGATTAATTTTTTATTAAAAAAATTAATTAATTGAACATTTAAAAAATATTTTATTTTTGTTTAAATAATTAAACTTTTTTATTTTTGTCATTAGTGTAATAATATGATTATTATTTGTTTTGTTTTTAATTTATCGATCAACTTGATTTTTTTTTTAATTTTCTATAATTTATCAACTAACTCGTTGATTCTTCTCTCGGAGCATTCTTACACGTTGATTCTTCAATATATAAACTATAAATTGCATTTAAGATCATTCAACATTATCTAATTACACTAACTAGTCTACTTCATCTCTAATGTATGTAAAAGTTAATGAAACATAAAAAGTGTCCATATTAAAGGTTTTACACAAACTCATAAGATAAAATTTAATAGAATATTTAGAATAAGAAAAGTTCAAATTTATCAGAACAAATTTCTCAATTAACATAATAATAAGATAAGATATTATAAAATAAATAAGTGTATTTTTAAGATTCATCAAATATGATCAATCTATTAAATAAAATCCAAACAACATTATCTTCTCTTCTCGCAATCCCAATAAATATTACATGACATAGTATTATATATAATATCCTGAATAAAGTTTACATCAGTAAATTTTCTTTACCAAAATCCTCCTAAAGACGATAAAAATATTAATCTAACAAGTTTCATACTCTCAAATGTAATAAATAAAATGATATAATATCTGTTCTTAAATAATTTCATGCATTATTTTTTTCTTGGAACGATGTTAAGGATATCAAAATCGCGAAATTGAAAAAGATATTGAAATAAATATATCAAAAGATAAAGATATCAAAGACAAGATTAAAAAAAGAATGGTAACACAGGAAATCGGAAAAAGGAAATTTGAAATAAAATTAACATTAGATTAAAAATGAGAAAGGAATGAGAACTCAAAACGTTCGCAAGATAGAATTAAAAAAACATGTGTTAATATTCTAATGGCTAATTTCTTCAACTAAAAAGAGGTGAATTAGTGTTTTTTTTTTCAATTTTAAAACAATTTTTTAAAGAGAAATACTTTCTTATTTAATTGACAAGATGACTGAAAGATGTGTAATTAAAACACTTATTCAATTTACAAGAAACAAATTTAAGAATGAAAGAAAAAACACAAAAAAACATAGAATTTTATACTGATTTGATTATTTATAAATCTACATTTAGTTTCTTTCGAGCAACCTTAATGAGAAGTTTCACTATAGTATATCAAGAGTAATTACAATATTAGTAATTACAATATTCACTACATTCTAGATATATAAAAAACTTGAAATACTGTTATTTAGACTTAGCTTCTTTTGTCTGTTGACCGGTCGGTCCGGTCGGTCTGGTTGTTTGCTTTGTGTGGTTTACCGGGTGCGCGTTTTGGGTTTGTTTTGGGCTTGTTTTGTTTGCCGGTTTTGGCCTGTTGCGCGTTTACGTTGGTTATAAATAGTAACCAACCCCGCTCCTCAATAACAACTTTTCATTCAATAATATTCAGTATTCATTCTCTCGCTCCGCTCTCTTTCTCTCTTATTTTTCTCTGGTTCTAGGGTTTTCTCGAAACACTCCAAGAACCCAACAATTGGCGCCCACTGTGGGGCAAGGATTCGAGAATTCCCAAGGAGCAATGGCAACCAAGTTCGACGTAGAAAAGTTCAACGGCGCTAATGACTTCGGGCTGTGGAAGATCAAGATGGAGGCAATCTTGATACAACAGGGATGTGATGAAGCGTTGAAGGGTGAGTCGAGGATGAGTGATGCCATGACTCAAGAAGAGAAGAAGAAGATGGGAGATAAGGCAAGGAGTGCAATCATCTTGTGCCTTGGTGATAAGGTACTGAGGGAGGTTGCGAAGGAGAAGACTGTCGCTGAAATCTGGGCAAAACTAGAGTCTCTGTACATGACGAGATCGTTGGCTCATAGGTTGTGCCTGAAGTAGCAACTCTTTTCGTTCAAGATGTCAGAATCAAGAACGATAGAGGAGCAGATTGCAGAATTCAGCAAGATAGTTGATGATCTGGAGAATATTGAAGTGAAGTTGGAGGATGAAGATAAAGCTGTCATCCTGTTGAATGCACTTCCAAGAACCTTCGAGCATTTCAGGGATGCGTTACTCTACGGAAAAGATCAAGTGATCACGTTAGAGGAGGTTTTGACGTCAATTCGAACCAAGGAGTTCCAAAAACTTCAAGATTCGAAGACAACCGAGGAAGGAGCGTCCGGATTGATCTCGGTGAAAGGGAAAGGGAAGAAGCAGTCTGGAAAAGAGAAGAAGCTGAATCCGGACGGTACGAAGCAGGTGCGTTGCTTCAAGTGCCAGAAGATGGGTCATATCAAGAAGTTCTGCCCGGAGAAAGGAAAGGCCGGTCGGCCACAAGAAACCGCTGATGTGGCAGAGGCGTCTGAGGGATATGAGTCGGCTGGAGTGCTGGTGGCTTCGTCTGAAGATCCTCAAAGGAGCTGGGTCATGGATTCCGGCTGCTCCTATCACATGTGCCCGGTGAAGGAGTTTTTTGAGAATCTTGATCAGAAAGAGCATGGAAATGTACTGCTCGGAAATAACAAAGCTTGCCGAGTGCAAGGTGTGGGGTCGGTGAGGCTGAAGATGTTTGACAATCGTGAGATGGTGTTGCAGGCTGTTAGGTATGTGCCCGAACTAAAGAGAAATTTGATTTCTATTAGTGCATTTGATCTTGGAGGTTACACCACTAAAGTTGAAGATGGAGTAATGAGGGTCTGTTCTGGAGATTCTGTGGTTGCCAAAGGCAGAAGGAGGAACGACTTGTACATTCTGGAGGGATCAACTGTAATTGGTCATGTCTCAGTAGCAAGTGGGACCGAGAATACCGCCCGGTTATGGCACTTGAGGATGGGACACATCAGTGAGAAGGGTCTTGAAGAATTGGAAAAGCAAGGCTTGCTTCTGGGAGACAAACTGCAGAAGCTGGATTTCTGTGACCATTGTGTCTTAGGGAAATCACACAGGATACCGTTCGGAAAAGGGAAACACTCAACCGAACGCCCCTTTGAATATGTCCATGCTGACTTATGGGGACCGGCAAGAACCTTAACTCATGGTGGAGGAGCGTATTTCTTAAGTATAATTGATGGTTTCTCAAGGAGAGTGTGAATTTACGTTCTAAAAAATAAGTCTAAAACGTTTCAGAAGTTCAAAGAGTGGCACACACAGATTGAGAACCAATTGGGGTGTAGGCTGAAATGCCTAAGAACCGATAATGGACTGGAGTTCGTTTCAGAGGAGTTTAATGGTTTTTGCAAAGAGAAAGGAATCAGGAGGCACAGAACGGTCGTTGGAACTCCGCAACAGAATGGCTTGGCCGAACGGATGAATAGAACCATTCTAGAGAGGGTCCGATGCATGTTGCTGGGATCAGGGTTGTCAAAGGCTTTCTGGGGAGAGGCTGCCAATACGGCCGTCTATCTGATTAACAGGAGTCCGTCTTCAACTCTCAATTTTAAAACGCCAATGGAAGTGTGGAGTGGACGACCGGCTGATTACTCACACTTGAGAGTGTTTGGTTCTTTGGCGTTTGCTCATGTCAGGGGTGATAAGCTGAATTCCCGGGCGGCGAAATGTATCTTTCTTGGATACGCCGAAGGAGTTAAGGGATACAGGTTATGGAGGTTAGATTCACCTTCAAAACTAATCATTAGTAGGGATGTCATTTTTGATGAAACAAGGATGGCGATGCACCCTGAAAACTGGAAGTGAGAAGAAGATTCTCGTGGAGGTGGAGCATACTACTAATGGAGCTGACACGTCCGGTGGGACTGAGGAAAACCAAACGGGTGAAGGGCAAGTTGAAAACGGTCGGACGATAGAGGAGAACCGATCGGATGAATTTCGAACAGACCTTGGTGATGATACAGATGGTATGTCTGGCGAGGGAAGTCATGGAAAAGCTGCTGGTGTTGATTTGAGAAACTATCAGCTTGTTCGTGACAGAGAAAGAAGGATCTCCAAGCCAACCAAACGGTTTGGAGAGGCGGATCTAATCTGCTACGCCCTGAATGCTGCTGAAGATCTTAACCGATCGGATGAACCGAGAAGTTATAAGGAGGCCCTTGACAGCAGCGACCGACATCTTTGGCAGGGTGCTATGGAAGAAGAGTTGGAGGCTTTGAAAAAGAATAGCACCTGGAGATTGGTGGATCTGCCGAAGGGTAAGAAGGTCATAGGTTCGAAATGGATTTTCAAGAAAAAGGAAGCTACACCGGGCGGTGAGAAAGCGAGGTACAAAGCTAGGCTTGTTGCCAAAGGCTTTACTCAGATTGAAGGCGTAGACTATCATGAGATCTTTGCTCCAGTGGTTAAGCATTGTTCGGTCAGAGTTCTGATGGCAATAGTTGCGCATTGCAATTTGCATCTTGAACAGTTGGACGTTCGGACAACTTTTCTGCACGGCGATTTGGAGGAAACCATCTATATGAAGCAACCGGACGGTTTCGCTGTGGATGATAGGGTGTGTCTGTTGCAGAAGTCACTTTATGGCTTGAAGCAAAGCCCAAGGCAGTGGTACAGGAAATTTGATGACTTTCTGATAAAGCTGAATCTCAAGCGGTGCAATTATGATGACTGTGTTTACACTCTGAATCATGACGGTGAAATGTTATATCTCCTGCTTTATGTGGATGATATCCTAATTGCTAGCAGTGACAGGGGCATGATCGGTGAGACGAAAGCAAGGTTGGCGGATGCTTTCGAAATGAAAGAGCTAGGGGAAGCAAGGCGGATTTTGGGCATAGACATTAAAAGGGATAGACCGGGCGGTAACCTTTTTTCTGTCTCTGGAGAGGTTTCTCTTGTTGTTGTCCAGGATTGGGTGTCTACCGGTCGGTCACTAATTGTTTGACCGGCCGTGTCCGTGTTTTGTTTTTTTTTTTTTGTTTTTGAAGCAAGTCTAGGTGGAGAATTGTTATTTAGACTTAGCTTCTTTTGTCTGTTGACCGGTCGGTCCGGTCGGTCTGGTTGTTTGCTTTGTGTGGTTTACCGGGTGCGCGTTTTGGGTTTGTTTTGGGCTTGTTTTGTTTGCCGGTTTTGGCCTGTTGCGCGTTTACGTTGGTTATAAATAGTAACCAACCCCGCTCCTCAATAACAACTTTTCATTCAATAATATTCAGTATTCATTCTCTCGCTCCGCTCTCTTTCTCTCTTATTTTTCTCTAGTTCTAGGGTTTTCTCGAAACGCTCCAATAACCCAATAAATACATTTAAAGAATTAAAAAAAAAATAATGATACATTACCTTAAACTGTCAACAACAAGGTAAAAACAATAAAAAACAAATAATTATATACAAAAGATACAAAGGAGAAAACCAACTTGAACAACAAGAATGCAACGAGAACTCTCCTAACTCTTTAATTTCTCTCACTCATGACTTTAATATGAAAATTTATGTTGAAATAAAAAGAAAGTTAGTTTTTAAAGAAAAAATATTTTTTGAGAATATTAGTGGATTATACAAGTGAGATAATTAATTATAGATGTTCATATTTTGAATTTTAGAAAAATAAGTTTTTATTGCTTTAATCAATTATGTTAGTGACTTAATTGATTAAAAGCATTGATCATGTCTTAAATCCAGTAATTGAAAAAAGATTTAAATCCAATAATTCTGGTTCCAATTTTTATTTATTTTGTTTAATGTAATCCTCATTTTATTCGGATTTTAATAAGTTGTAATTTTCGTCAATTTTTTTTAATAACATCTAAATGGTAAATAAAAAATAATAACGTGTATCATGTTAGTTTATATTTTTTAAATTTTTTATTTTTTTTATATTTAAAAAATTATTTACTTATCAAGTTAACTTTATATCTAAATAATACTAGTTGCCCATAACTTAAGTTAAGAGAGACTTATAATAAATATGTACTTCCCTTCCGTTAAAATTGAAAAATAATACTAGATAAATTAGTTATAATAAATATTCTTACCAAAGTCCTATGAATATTCCTATAATAAATATAATATTATTCCATAATAAATACATTAATGAACTTAATTACCAAAGTTCATCACTAATTATATTTAAACCAAAACTAAATTAACCTTTACTAATAGTCAGAACTATGTTAGCCTTAACTAATAATAAAAAATTAATCCAACTTACTAATTAAAACTAAAAACTAAATAACAAGTAAAATTTTAAGATCATAACAAATACAAAATTTTAATAGGTAAAAATATCTTGTCCACAAAGGACAACTTTTTTTTTTTTTTTAAATTGTCCTTGCTTAAGAGTTCATTGTCAGAAAAAGCTTCAACATATAATAGGATCTTTGTGATATACTTCATGTTATTTGGATATACTTATTCTCTTTTTTTATACCTTTAAATGTATTAGAAATTAATAAACACTACAAGAAAAATCAACAGTAAAATTTATCGATAAATTTAAATTATTAACGATTTATTAATCGTAAAAAAGTTATCGATAAATTTATCGATGGAATCTTTGTTCCGTTACTAATTACGAACAATTTTTTCTGTCGGTAAATTCATTCATAATTACTGATAGATTTTTTTGTTGATAAATCTGTCGGTAATTATTGACAAAAAATTTAGTAGGAAAATTTCATCAGTAATTAGTGATGGAAAAATCTTTTGGTAAAATTTATCGATAATTATCAATAAAAATTTTTGTCGGTAAATATCGTGATCTGTTTCATCTTCTTCCCCGCTTTCATTCTTCTTCTTCTTTATTTCATTTTTACCAATTCAGAAGAATGAACACATTTCGAACAAAATATCTTCAATCCAAATTACAAGCTTTAATAAAAATTTGGAGAAAAAAAATTAAGGTTCATGCCAAACAGAGGCATTGAACGGTTGGGAAAACGTTGGCTTTGGTTGGGTTTAGAGTGGACAACAGCTGCATTGCACAACGATGGCAATGCTTAGAGTGTGAAAGAGTAAGAAAAAAGACATTGTCCCTCCCCTATGTGTGTTAGAGAATAAGAAGATGGAGTGGAAGACCTCAATGACATCGGTGTAGGTGGACACAATGACCTAGTTGAACGAAGATGGAGGCGCATTAAAGAAACTTGTACCTACGATGGCCTGAGTTGAGATGGAGAAGTGGAGGAATGCAAAGGCTACATCGTGTAACAAAAATGAAGACCTACGAGAGAGAGTGAAATAAATAATTCTCTCGTGGACAGAGAAAAAATTTGGAGGAAAATTTTCACTATTTTTACATATAGATTTACCGAAAATTTTTTTCTCGGTAATTCATATTTTATTTATCGAAAGATTTACTGACAAATGTTTTCATCGATAAGTGAAATATATATTATTGACAAATTTTTTTGTCGATAAGTGAAATATGAATTACCAACGAATTTTTTGACAAAAAAATCTATCGATAAGTGAAAAATGGAAGAAAAATCTTGCTTTTTTTACCGACAAAATTTTTTTCATTGGTAATGCGTATCTCACAAATTTTTTTGTCAATAAGTAAAATATGCATTATCAACTGGTTTTTTTTGTCAATAATGAATCCACTGATAAAATTAGTTGATAAAGTGAATTTCAAAATTGGTCAATAAAATTTGTCGATAATTCAAATTTACTCCATATTTATATTTGTAGATAAAATTTCATTGATAATTTCAAAAAATTTTATAGTGAAAATAAATCAAATATGAAAAAGAAATTAATAAATTTACTGTTCATAAATATTAAGTTAAAGATAGTATCTTTACCTCTTATAAAGTTTTAATTGTGGCTAGCTTTTAAAGTACTTTTAAAGATTGTTTAACTATTTGATTCAAATTAGTAAATAAAATAATTTGAAGAAAAGTAAAAGAAAATATATTACGTTTTTAAATATAAGGATATTGAGATGAAACATATGTAAATTTGAAATACCAATCACTCAACACCTTAATATATAGGAAAATGTTACGTTGACACTCTTTTTTAACACTCATTTAACAACGCCAGATGGCGTCTGTGCATTGGCTCCAAACTTTAATGCTTTTCTGACTTAATTGAGGGCAAACTGGGAAATACCAAAAAATGAATTTTCAGATTTGGCGCGCCCTTTTCATTTTCACGGTTTCAGATTTCATCACTCTCGATCACGTTCTCTGGTTGTCTTCCTCTGGTTCTCGTGCTCTGGTTGTCGTCCTCTCGGAATCGTGGTCTCGTTCTCAGGCGTTGTCGTCTCTCGTGGTTTTGGAATTGTGGTCTCGTTCTCGTGGTCTCGAAATCGTGGTCTCGTTCTCGTGCTCTCGGAATCGTGGTGTCGTTCTCAGTTCTTAGGCTTTGTTGGTGCTTGGGTATTGTGGTTGTGTTCTTATATTTGGGGTAAGTGGAATTGGAAACTTATTGCTCATGAAATTAGGAACAATGGCTTCACAGAGGTCATGCTACTTTGATATAAGGATGACATAATGTGCAAGGTTTTGGTTTCACATACACGGAATTCAACAAAGTTTGGTAAAGGATGGAAATAATTTTGCACCGAATATGGTTTGAAGGAAGGAGACGATGTTGTCTTTGAGGTTGACAAACGTTGCAATGATATCATAATAAAAGTTCACATTAATGGATGCCACTGTAATATTAACCACCCAATATCGGTGTGAATCACATTAGACATCCACAATTTAAGTTCAAGTTATGTTGTTTTTATATTTCATCACAAGTGTTTTTATGCTTTCTGAACAATGAATGGAGTTGAGTGAACTATTGAAAATTGTGTCTTGTCTTCATCATCAAGTAAAACAACATTATTATCCACTATAAGATGACAATAAAACTTGAGAAAAACAGTAACTAATATCGTGGTCCTCTGTGAACAAAATATGGGTTCTCTGTGAAGGACTTTGTGTCTAAATCATGAAAAAAGCTCTGGTAATTGTTTACGACACTATGGTAAACGATTACCACAACTGTTTCTGCATAACTTCTTCTAGAACATGATTTGGGGGCTTCCACTCAACATCATACCTTCCTTGCCTACCCAAACATGAACAAGCACACTAACAACACCTCCCAAGCACTAAATGACACCAAAACAGGTGCAAAACTCCAGAAAAACAACAACAAATACCATGGTCCCCTGTGAACAAAATATGGGTTCTCTGTGAAGGACTTTGTGTCCAAATCATGAAAACAGCTCGCGTAATCGTTTACGACACTGTGGTAAACGATTACCACAGCTATTTCTGCATAACTTCTTCTAGGACATGATTTGAGGGCTTCCACTCAACATCATACCTTCCTTGCCTACCCAAACATGAACAAGCACACTAACAACACCTCCCAAGCACTAAATGACACCAAAACAGGTGCAAAACTTCAGAAAAACAAAAACAAATACCATGGTCCCCTGTGAACAAAATATGGGTTTCCTGTGAAGAACTTTGTGTCCAAATCACAAAAACAGCACTGGTAATCGTTTACGACACTGTGGTAAACGATTACCACAGCTGTTTCTGCATAACTTCTTCTAGGACATGATTTGGGGGCTTCCACTCAACATCATACCTTCCTTGCCTACCCAAACATGAACAAGCACACTAACAACACCTCCCAAGCACTAAATGACACCAAAACAGGTGCAAAACTTCAGAAAAACAGCAACAAATACCATGGTCCCCTGTGAACAAAATATGGGTTCCCTGTGAAGAACTTTGTGTCCAAATCAAGAAAACAACTCTGATAATAATTTACGACACTATGGTAAACGATTACCACAATTGTTTCTGCATAACTTCTTCTAGGACATGATTTGGGGGCTTCCACTCAACATCATACCTTCCTTGCCTACCCAAACATGAACAAACACACTAACAACACCTCTCAAGCACTAAATGACACCAAAACAGGTGCAAAACTTCAGAAAAACAACAACAAATACTATGGTCCCCTGTGAACAAAATATGGGTTCTCTGTGAAGGACTTTGTGTCCAAATCACGAAAACAGCTCTAGTAATCGTTTACGACACTATGGTAAACGATTACCACAACTGTTTCTGCATAACTTCTTCTAGGACATGATTTGGGGGCTTCCACTCAACATCATACCTTCCTTGCCTACCCAAACATGAACAAGCACACTAACAACACCTCCCAAGCACTAAATGACACCAAAATTCAGAATTCTTTCCTATGTCAAACAATCATTGTTTCATTCATCCTTCAAATACATTAATACTATATTTCAATGCAAACTTTATTCATTAAAAATTCAAACAAAACCAGATTTTCCATTCACAATAACAAATGTAATGCAGATAGTAAGTAATAATATCTTAATGAAGGCAACTTGCATTTTTATAACATTCAACATAATACAAACCAAATTAGAAAACATATGTTCATGTTACAATATCTCCATATTAAAATCTCTTAAGAAAGCTATACAAATATCACTCATTTTCTATTCTAAGCAATCCTACGTAAGGAGTCCTAAGCGCTCTACTCTTGTAATGCCTTCATGACCCCATCGTCACATATGTCTTTATTGGAGGAGGATCGGTGGACATGCCTCCCGGGGAGATGTCTCCCGGGGAGATGGACGGTTCTTCATGTGGCACACTGTGTCCACCATCCTTTGGTCTTCTTCGTCTAGCTTTCTAAAATGCCACCTCTTCCTCTTACTCAAGATTTTCCTACCTACTTTAACACTGACCAGTGCTCCTTTCTCAAACGTTTGTTCAAACTACATATGTACTTTGTTGAAACTGAGTGACGAACCATCAACTGCATACAAAATCCAAAAACAAAAACTTAAAAACCCTAAATCAAAAACAACACACAACACCCAAACTCAAAAAACGAAACGCTAAACACCAAAACCAACCAAGGATGAACACGCTTACCCTGCTCGAAGAACTGGCCATTTTGCAAATCAACACACCAACAACCAAGATAACCAATGACAGTGGAACCCACACCGTAACCGAAGGCCAATAAGCCAACACGAAGGACGATCCACGGTCCGATGGCAAAAACGAAGCCAATGAAGATATCGGAACGGAGAAACCCAACTAGACAAACGTTATAGAATGGAGGAAATGGAAGAAACCCAAATTCAAATTTGGCGGAAAAGAGAAAAAGAGTGTTAAATTCAAATGAAAAATAGGGAAGGGCAAATTTGGAAGACAAATTTTCAGATTTCTGCATAATGAATGACGTCACATTTATGGTTTTTTTTTTTAAATTTCCGCCTAATGAAAAGTCGCCACGTGGCGTTGTTAAATGAGTGTAAAAAAAAAAGTGTTAAAATATCGGGATCTTAATATATATTTGACTACTACTTCTTGCACCTTTTTTACTTCACGCATCCTCTAATTTATAAAATACTTGAGTCAAGAGTAAAGTAAACCATAATCCTCTCTTTATAGACGTGTAGGAAGAAAAATAGGGAAGTGCAGAAAGAATCACCTATACACCCCAAACACCACAGTTTTAGAATTAAGCATACAAATTACACGAAGATAGGAAAGAAACAATCACTTACAGAACATTAGGAAAAGAAAGAAGCATCCAATAATCCTAATGTTACATATTAAAGAGAAAGAAACACACTTTGGCAATTAAAACCTTATTTTTGCAACATATTAATGATGTTTTTAACATCTGATCATACTGATGAAGAAGGTAAGGTGATTGATGAGAGTGAATCCCTTCATTCGGTGACTGGCAAAATGCCTTTAAGGGATGGCCAGCCTTCAACGATAGGAGTCACATCACCCACAAGTGTGTCATTAGTTGCATGTGGGGTGACTTTCATACGTACATACTCATCTCCTTTGAAAAGGTAAACTTCATTCTCCACATGAGAAGAAAAACACGCATCAATCCCATTTTCAAAGATCGTACCTTTCAAAACAGGGAACCCTTCGGTGATGTCAGCAATGTCCCCAGGTATCTTGGTATCATAAAAAATGCGAGTATAATGATTTCCCTTGAATATGTAAACTTCTTTGTCTATGGTTGACCTAAATGCACCATCCACGCCCTCAGCAAACACCGTGTTTTTTAGGCCGGGAAACATTTCAGCGATTGTGGTAGGACCTACGAGGATCCTGTCGTTTCCTGTGTTTGGAGCATAGTCTATGTAGGCACAGTTCCTGGCAGAGAAGATATATGCTTCACTGCCTTCAGTGTTGAAGGAACAGTCTATTCCTTGTTCTGCAAATGGCGTTCCTGCAAGTGATGGAAAACCAGCACTAACCAATTCAAGAGGAGTCAGAAGTTCATCACCTGATTCTCCGGGAATGTAATACAGCCTCACATACTTGTTTTTCATGAAGAAATACACCTGGAATGGTTTTATTGAAGGGAATGCGGCATTGATATAGACAGTGGCTGACATTTTTCTTAACACAAGAAGAAGAAGGAGTAAGAGAAAAAGATAGATAGATAGATAGATTGAGTTTGCTTATTTAAGTTCATCTCCAGCCACCTATTTATACTGTCATGAAATCGGATACTCAGCCTTTTTCTTTTCTTTTCTTTACATTTTCTTCACTCTATACACATGTAGAATTCAAAAACATCCTGATATTTTTTATTTAAAAAAAGGATAAAATAACGGAAAATAATAATATTTTAGTTATGTTTACATTACTTTTTTTTTTTATTTAAAAGTGTAATATAAATTATTATATTATTAAAAAAGGGTCAAATGAATATATTTTTAAGAAGGGTGTCCAAAAACTTTTTCCTTTTGAGTTGTTTAATAATTTTTTTATAGCATTTAATTACACAAAATATATATTTTATATTTTTCTTTTTTAAAATAGTCAGATCAACTTTTAAGGTATCAAAATTATCATTTTTGTATTGACTTATCTGTACATAAAACACATATTGATAAGATCAGACATATGCAATTTTTTTTTAATAATTGTCCTATTCTTGCCACTTATATTGAAAGCTACCACACCGTATTTCTTCTTAAATAAATATACCCAAAGTTTTAATTTACATATATAACTGCAGAATTCTGTATGAAAATACGGTTAATTGGAAATAAATTTGTATGCTTCATTGTATATATGACTTTATGAATGTAAAACTAAGAAAAAACTGACCATAAACATAATATTATTTTGTATATTTTCCAAGAAATTAAATAAATAATGATGTTAATCTTCTCATGGAAATGACAGACCTATATATAAATCTTGCTGTATTTTCTCACGTGTTTGGGACCAGCGTTCAAATTTTGTCCGGTTGTTTCCTTTGTGATAAGATTGTAAGGAAATCAAATTACAAATTCTAAAACGTGATAACATTTGTTTATGTGGTCCAATTTCTTAGCTTTTTTTAAGTGTCGCTCATCCCTTTCATCTTAAACCCTCCCACTCTCAATAATTATAACATCCACAAATTTATATATATATATATATATATATATATATATATATATATATATATATATATATATATATATAATAATAATAATAATAATAATAATAATAATAGCATGAATGAAGCTATTTATAATTTTACTTATAACCCAGATAGTTTACTTTATTCTTTCAAAATCTCCACAACAGTCTAAAAGTGTAACTCATGTTTATCATGAATTTTAGAGTGAAGGAGAATGTCATGTATAATAGTAATTATAAAATGATCTAAATATTAGATGAAAAATTTTATTTATTATTTTTTTTCGACTAATAAAATTTGTAGAAAAATATTATAATTTAATTTTTTTTATTATCTTCCATTGTCGTATGTTCTCAGGTTTACCTATCATATTTATTATTGTTATTATCGCTATGTGACGTGTCTTTAGCTCTTACTCATCTTTTTTTCATTGTTGCTGTACTGTTGTCACTTTCATTTTCGTTATCTCCTCTTCTTTTTCTCATAATTCTTCACTTCTTCTTATTTTCACATACCTCTATATAGTTATTAATAAATATTGATAATTAGTACTTCTTTTGGATAATATTTATTTATCTATACTCTGCATTCCGTACTATTTAATCTGGATAAAATTTGTTTAAATATATGTTTTATGTTTTTTCTTAAAAAAGGTTCTTCTTCCTCCTCCAAAACAGTGTCTTGAGAAAGATATAAAAAGTGATTTCATAAGTTTTGATTGCATTTACACAAATGTTCATTTGAAAGGTACGTGGCAATAAAAGAAAGTGAACACGTTTTTCACATAAATATTTAGTTTTACGTACTATCAACAACAAGGTGGTCCAAACATTCCACAACTTCTCATATTTTTTCATTCGATTATGGTGTTTACTTAGAGTGATTGGGGAGATAATTTGGAGGAGAATGATTGAGTGGATTTGAAAGTGATTTTTTTGTGTTTATTTGAATGAATTTAGAGGTAATTGAGAGTGAATTTATAGGTAAAGTTTGTGAGAATTAGAGGATTTGATTGATGTGACAATTTTAAAAAATTTGTTTAATTGGTAGAAATTGAAGATTATCAAAATACTCCTAGGTATTAAAGTAATATAAAATGATATTTGTTAATGTTATATTTAATTGTAAAAATGTTTATTAAGAGTAAAAAATTAAAAATAATTATTAAAATGTAATTAAATTATAATTTAGTAAAATGAATTTATTTTAAAATATAGTATTTGTTTGTAATGATAGGGAAGTTCCAAGTAGTATGAATTTATTTGTTATGGAAGTGAGATTTATTAATTTTGAATGCAACCAATAATTAAACGAAGTTATAATATTACATGACATAAAATAAAAAGTCCGAACATAATAACATACAAATACATTTGTAATAGATCATGATGAAGTTGCTTGACTGAGGCATGTAAGCAATATATTGAAACGATATTGTGGCGGCATCCATATTAACCGTCTTGTATGGGATGGATGTGAAGATAGAAAGTTGAAGCACTGTCTGAATAAATTGTCATCTTGAATGTTCATAGGCCGTAATTAGTTATTAATTTATTCCGATGTTGGATTAGATGGTTGATTCCTAGCCGATAACAATGAATTTCAATGCTCCATGGCCTATATTTGGCGTTCAAGAGCCGCATATAGTCTTGTACTTTGGGTCATTATTTCTTTCAATTCATCAATTATTCGTGGATCCATCTGTTTTTTAGTTCAATAAGTTGACAATAAGTAAAAGTATGAAAAGTGATGTGCAAGCAACTACAATTCAAAAATAGTAATGTAAGAAATCAATCACATAAGTCAAGTACATGAAAAAAGTCATGTAATACACTAACGTAATAGTAAGCTACTTAATCATCTAAATGGTGAAGAATTAAGTTAACATTTTGATTCAGGTGAGCAAATTTTCGGTTCACGTCGAGAGATAGGTTTGTCAAGTTATCTTCAATATGCTGAACCCGCACCTACATTTGTTCCATACCTTGCATTCTGTGTTACAAGTCTTGTACCCCCTCCCACATTTGAGTCATCATATTAAGATTTGAAAGATGTGGAGGAGGTTGCACAGGGTTGTCATGATGGTGAGGTTGCTCTTCTTCTTCATCATCGCCGACATCGTGTTGCCAAACACCGTTGACATTAACAATATTCAACCTCTTCAAAGAATTAATTGAAAACTGATGTTTGGTCCCAATATGAGTGCTGGCATTGACATCAATATGTACTCCACAATATTGCATGATTTGGGTGATAAGGACACCATATGGTAGGGGTGTGTCACCGGCCTTGCATTTAAGCATATGCTGCATGATGTGATGAGGACAATTGATAGTTATATTGTTTTTAAGCACCCATATCATAAAGATATCCTCCTGTAATAACCTTGCAAAATTTCTAGGTCGTGGAGTCAACATGTGCACAATAACATAATGCAGAAGTCTATCATTAATATTCAAAGAACCAACTGTTTTAACACGTTGACCCTGCAATTTCTGGTCCAATCGTAGTAGCTAATGCCATCTCCCGATCATAGGGAAAGTCGTATGGGATAGTTGAATAACACAACTTTTGACCCTCATACATCATATTAGCAATATTCAACCAATCGGTAGGTTTCAATCTGATTCTTCTTTTGTTGACCTCACTAAGCAAATATCCATTTGCAAAAATCTTTAGATTGGAATAGAAAACTTTGATCAAATCTGGATAGAAGCTGCCTGCAATGTCAGAAATTTAACCACTCCTTGAAATATAAGATGATGTTGAAAATATAAGCTTGAACCGGCAAATGATTCGAAATTCATTATTTTATGAACGATAATATTCCTTGTGTAGAAATTAGCTGCATAGTTTTCCATTTGATGGCTATGACTGAAGAAACGACACTGATCTAATTGTTCTGCAAGAGATGGTCTGACATAGGCTGCATCTTCTGCCTCAGTTAGGGTTTCTTTTCCATTACGACTTTTTCTGGGCCTTTTGGTTGATGATGAGGCCATTTCACAATTTCTTCAACAAAACAATTAATGAAAACAAATTATTGAATATTAAAAATAACAACAAGCAAAGACAAACCATTAGATCATAAGCATAAACTTTACTATAAAATTTAAGATGGATGAAAACAAGAAGTCATAATTACATTACAGGTACATCTCATGATATAATAGTAATACAACTAGTCAAATAACACATCCTAACAATCACCACCCGATATCATTTTACATAATTTATTCCACCGCTTGTGTGGTGGAAGTCCCATCAACCTCTTAACACATGTGGGGTTTCCACATAAGAAGTCATAACATTGCTCCAGCAAGTTTTCATCAACAATGTTCAAACCACTCAACATTTCATAAATGTCGCCCTCTGTGTATGTGTACGCCGAGGTGCGACGAAATATTTAATTTCTATCTTTCATTACTGAGACTTGACGCACGACTGCATCAGAAATTACACCAAAATGAACATTTGTGGAGCCAATGACATTTGTGAAACCATCCGGGCTGGTCGTCAACTTATCAAATTGAGCATCCAACACATCGACCATAGGTGACTTTCTTTTGGAACCTCGTGATGATGAAGTTCCTCTGGATGGAACGGATGGCACAGATTGAGTCTGCCCTGGACTATACTCATCTACAGATGGAGGAGGTGATGGTGGAGTTGGGTCTCTATACTCCTGATAGATAGGCTTTTCAGGAATGTACTCCATATTTTGATTCAAATCAACCTGTACACGAGGCCCAACCCGCTGTCGACGCGCTTGACGAGCGGTCTGAACACCACTCCCAGTTGCTCGATCTACAGCCCATAACTCCACCATCAAGTCGTAGTGTTTGATGCAGTTAACTCTCCACTTAGTTGCACTTGGCCTCGACTGAAACAACATACATGAAACAAATAGTGGTTGAACTTATTTATTTGAAAAATCCACCAAATCTGAATATTTAACAAATACCTGAATGAGGTCAACCCACACTTCGTCCTCAGCTTCAAATCTCATACTTACGGCGTTCCAGGAAAATCCACTGAATCCACCAAAGAGGTCATGAACCTCACGCCATCTGTCTTTCAACACCTTTTGACGATTTTTGACATTACTTTTACTAACATTAACATAACAAAAACTATGAAGGTATTGAACCATGTTATTATAGGCTTGAGTTGTCCAGCTGCCATCAATCCTATTACCCAAACGAGTCTCCTCAATCATAGAATGCAAAAGCCTAGCATCCATGTCCTCAATCCATTTAATGAACTCTCTTGTACCACTGGAGGACTCAATGGTTACTCCCTTACCTCTGTCCATATTAAACCTATTTCATAAAGAAAATGGGAACAAGTCAAGTTGAATTAATCATAAAACCAAATAGATGTGATATTCAAAGAACACAATCATAAAAAACTATCAATTACAATAACTATGAGTTTTGATAATCTCGCCACATTTCATCAGCTATGGCATCCCTAATAGTACTACCAACCCTATAATCATCTTCTCAAACTTGAGAAGATGACACATTATGATCTTCCCTTTCATTCAACACATTATCAACCTCATTAAGAAATGGGTCATCGTTATCAACTCCACGTATAAAGTTGTGTAGGATACAACAACCTAAAATAATGTCTGTCATTGTCTCCAATCCATAATGTGGTTCAGTGCCACTTGCAATGATAGGGAACCGTTTCTTCAATACACCAAATGTTCTTTCAATAACATTTCTCAATGATGAATGTCGATGGTTAAAGAGCTCGCGTGCATTTTGTGGTCCTCTGCGTATAAATTCTTTAAGGTGATATATGAAGCCTCTATATGGTGTCATAACCATACTTTTCAGCATAAATCCAACATCGCCAAGATAGTATTTTCCTACAATATTGGACAAATCTGTATTTAGTAACTAATAAAGAACCAAGAATAACATCCCAATGAAGACATTTACCTTGGGGGATCACCAATGGATCATCTCGATCAAGAGAATTTTTTAAGATTCTAGAATCAGATGTTGTGCCTTCCCACCCAACTAGAATGTATGTGAATTTCATATCAAAGTCACATGCGGCAAACACATTTTGAGTTGGCCAATCTTTTCTTCTAGGAAATCTCGGAGCATCTGCTCTTGGCACCCTTACACGAACATGAGTACCATCTATGGCCCCTATGCAATCCTAAACATTGAATTAAGAAGTCATCATACAACTGCATAACATTAACATCGTTTGATAAAATTACAGCGTTAACTCACAGATTCAAATGATTACCTTAAAGTAAGGATAAAACCAATTGTTGTTCAAAACATATGGATGAACCTCATCTCTTGATGGCTGAGTTAAAAATTCTGATTCTAGACCTAAAATAGCATCCAACACATTGTGAAATTTTAGCTAACATTATGCCCAGTTATATGAAAGAAAAATGCGACACTTCGATTCTTAACATTATGCCCAATTATATGAAGAAATTGAGCTACTTGTTCCTCCATTGTCGAGCGAATGACGTCTTTAACTAACCCAGTTGTTCTTAGTCTCTCACAAATATTAATAAATGCCTCTGGACCCATCCGAATAATGTCACAACATCAATTAGTATGCACCGGGTACGACATTAAGTGTTGCTTGCGACGGTCTTTGTCGTGAAGGAAATTGCTAACACTACTTGGATCTCTCGAACACATATTCAATATATTCAAGGAATGACAAACAATGCATAACATTGTTAGTGCAACCAGTGAGGTGGTTATTTGTAATTGTTGATGTAGCATTGCGACTATATTAAAGTCTACACCAACCACATCATCATCTAATCTTCATGGTCCAAGTACGACAAATCTAATTCTTCTTCCATCTATTTTTACTTAAACAAATAATCACATTATAATTAAAATCATGCATTCATATAATCATTATACATAATTCATTCCTATATTCATACATTCATATATCATATCTTAGTATATTAAATAAATATTATACATTAATACTTTAAATAAATATCATACATTAAATAAACATAATACATTATTACATTCACATAATCAGTTTTAAAAAATTAAAAAACAACATTACAAGCATTCATATATTAATTATAAAGAATTACTTGAAAGATGGTTTAAGAATTACCTCTTGAAGACTTATCAAAATTTAATTAATATTGATGAAACACAATTTCAGTGAACCTCCAATGAATGACCCTAACAAACCAAAAATGACAACATAATTAGGATTATATCAATATATTATACAATACTACAAGAATAACTTTGTTAAACATCATATACCTTCAATGATACCTTCAATGACTTTAAATTTAATCAAAGACATGTATAAGAGCATATTTTTAAGTTGAGAAGATACTATATATATATATATATCATGACAAAAATTCACAGAAACTCAAGATAAAAAGACATTGATTTGAAACCAAGCTTTATTTTCTACTATACCAATTTCAGCAGATAAAACAAACTAAATATGCAATTTAAATTCAATAAGACCTACAAAAGTTTATGTATTCAAATATAATGAAAATTACAGAGAATCAATTTCAGGAGTTACACCAAATTGAAAAAGTAATTCAAATCCAATAAGAATAAGTACTGATGTAATTTAGTTCCAAATGCAAATAGAATTATGAACTAACCATATCATAATATATGACAACTAGAATATGATAAGTGTAGTTCAAATTATTATTTAAATGTAAAATTATACTCTAAATACTTGTTAAATATCCCTATTTAAACAATAATTATTTAATTATAGCTCTCTTCACATATTCCAGGTTACTGTCCGAGCAATTGCACTGGAAAGGGGGTGTGCCTCACCAGTGGAATATGTGAATGTAAACCTGGCTATACTGGCGTTTCACTGGTACATTTCAAGTTCTATACTTTCTAGTTTCTTGCTTAAAAATTGTAAAACAGTAAATAAATGATCCTAACCTTTTAGCAAAAGATCTTAGATCCTTCAATTTTAGTACATCATGGTTGCCCTTGAATGATAAATGCCAAAACAAGCACAAAAAAAAGTCATTGCAAAGAAAGATACTCGTCCTTGACACACACCGACCACCTTCAAAGGTCACCAACCACCCTGCTCTTTGCTAACACCTGCAACACTATACAAAGTTGTTAACATGGTTGCCACCACTACAAAACTTAAGTAGGTTAACACCTTCACACTTCCAAATATCCATTGCCTACCTTGACAAGTGCATTACAAAGGTCCACTACGACCACCACAAGGTTCAGAACAGCAGCTTCACCTACGTCGACGCTTCACCGAAGTCCTTCAGCTGCACCTTCACCAAACTCCACCAAGCTTCACCTGCACAACGTTCACAATGTTCAAACTTCATGTACCACTTTCTTCACAAGTCTTCATCTGCAACAAAAACAAAAGAAAGGGTTAGGGTGTTGCATCTACTCCTACTGCTCCAACGATCCAGCTTACATCCTCAGGTTGCTTGGACACACTGTGTCCAGTCTGCTACATATGCACATCCTCATCTTAGCCTCGTGCATGTACTGCTGCATGGAGCTCTCCTGTCCTCAACTACACGGCCACGAACTGAACCATCAACATGTTAACATCAAGAAAATGGAATGGAGGAAGCATGGACGAAGCCTGATGCGTGCTGGAACCGAATAAAGCAATGCAGTAACCAAATACACGACACTCAAGCAACACATGTAACCAAATACAACCAACGCGTAATCGAATACACCACCCACGTTTCCTCTCAGCTGTATCATATCCGAATAAGCCCACCCCATAACCGAATACACCTTCCACATCTCAACTTTTGCAACCGAAAACGCAACGCTCTCCATCTTCAACGCTTCTTCCTGCTTTAAGCTGAAGTTCCCCATCTTCAACGCATCTTCATTATCAACAATGGCAACAGCCACGGTCCAAGATCAGCATACACCATTCTCCATTCATCTTCATCATCAAAAGGGTACCTTTCGAAGCTCCAACCTGCAAATATTCAACACACCATGACAAGGGACAATGCAATGGATAACTAACCTCATGAATGTGATCAAGCTCTGGTCTTTAATGCACTCAGCACACCCACAGTTCTCAAGCACAGAGGAGCTCACGAATGATGAAGGAGAAATCACAACACATATACTTCATAGCACACCTCAAATAATACACCATCCAACTCGCAATTAACACACACCAAACATACATCAACCAAGTCTCCTATTATATGGTCTACGGTCTTCTTCAAGGCTGTTTGAAATTCAAACGAAGCACTGTATTGCCAAGAATCTTTCCTGTGTTGGCCGTGAATGCTTTTGTGTGTAGTTGTGTCAAAGCACAGAAGCACAAAATGGAATCTTTACATTACTACGCTGCCAAAGTTACAAAGTTGGCCTGTCAAAGTGTAAAAATTGCACTTGTGAACAATTATCCAGCAGCCACAGTAACACTCGTGATGGCTCACACTGTGCATTACTATTTATTTATTAAGCACGCCTAAAATTGACTACCAGGGCTGGAATCGAGTACGATGTGTGCAATGTTATTTATTTGTCTCAGCTGATATTATGGTATGTAGTAAGGACAAAAAAGTCATTTTCCTATAATTCATTTCAAATCTTCATACTTCTGCAAGTGATTGAAAAAGTAATAATCTTACAATTCTTTTCAATTCGATCTTCGCAATTTACGAAAATGAACACTACTTTTATTTTCTTTCATCGTTTGCAAATCCACTTGAACAGTAAATCCTGTTCAACTGAACACAACATTAGTATTCTTGTATATCAATGATGGTGACAACAAGAAGCACAACACGTAATCATTGGCTGCCAAAAAAAAAGAAATTTAATTTTACAGATATTTTTTCTAACACAAGCAATTAGTATCTTTGACAACAATTATTCTTTTTATGTAAATGTTTAGAAAAGGTAGAAATGCAAAGGACAAAAACCTTAATTCGAACTCAGAGTAACAAAATGTTTACATCAACGTTGGGGCTATATTCCCGATAGCATTACCCAGCTACAATGCAATAGGGGCACCTAGCCAAGGATAAGGATCAAGAAATCTATGAATTAAATATTCCACGAATGTATGCAAACAGAGAGCTAAAAGTTCTGAAATAAATATGACCCAAGGTTCTAAAAAAGAGAGCCAAAAGATATTGCAAACATTTTGAAATAAGTCTAAAATATTTCCATGAGGTTTTTCATTCTGCATTTCTTCATTAACAACAATCACATCATTCTTCTTATTTGTTTACTATAATATTAAACTGCTATTAGAATCATGTGTAAGAATTTATTTTAACTAAATTTATTATTTATTTGAAATATTATGTTATCTATTATGAAGATATTTGATTTTATTAAATTTATTTGTTCGAATGATTATTAGATCACGTCTAGTTTTATTATATATTTCAATACGAGAATATGTTAGAAGTTTTGTATTAATTGAAAATAAAGAGATTTTATAATATATAAACGATTACAAATCTTATTTTATAAACTAATTTTATAAAATTAAATTAAATTAAAAAATTATTTCCTAACATTTACATGATTAAAAATAAAGTGCTTTTATTCAATTCAATCACGATTACCTTTCACAAACTTTCTTAGTAGTCTTTATTAAAACATTATATTACTCCTCCAAACTAGTTTATTTATTTGTACCATTTAGACATAAAAAGATAATACAGTTATAGGGATTATCTATGAAGTCATACAAATTAAAGTCATCTGTACTAAAAGTTACTTTTTGATGAGAATTATCTGTGAAGTGATACAAATTATTTTAAGGATTAAGTTAAATCTATAATAATTATCAAACCAAACCAAACCACCCACTTTATTTATTAAGTGTAGAATTTACATGAAGATAGCAGAGAAACATCGTACAGTAAAGGAAACACAAACATTTGTTACATTAGGACAGAAAACAGGCATCCAATCCCAATGTTAGATTAAAGAGAAAGAAACAAACTTTGGCAATGGAAGCCTAATTCGTAGCATATTATGACACCATTTATTCAGATGAGGCTAAGGTGGTTGATAACGATGGCGAAGATGACAGCTTTTGTAGGCCTGACATCACCCACATTCCTTCACTTACTTTCCCACAAAACCTTATTTTGGAGTTGAACACATCTTAACAGTGAACTCAATTAGCTTCCTTTCCGGAATCAAACCTCTGAGACTGGGCCATCCTTCAAGGATAGGCTTGATATAACCCACAAAAGTGTCATCAGTTGCACCTGGGGCGAGTTTGATACGCACATAGTTCTCTCCTTTGAAAAGGTAAACTTCAGGCTCCTTATGAGAAGCAAAACATGCATCGATTCCATTTTCAAAGATGGTACCTCTCAGCACAGGAAATCCATCAGTGATTTTCCGAATGGAGCCAACAAACTGCTTCGAATCATAGTCTATGCGAGCATACTTAGTGCCCTTGAATAAGTACACTTGTTTTCCTCTCGTTGACCTGAATGCAGAGTCTATACCATTCTCAAACACCGTGTTATTAAGGGCAGGAAACATTTCAGCAATTGTGTACGGACCTGAGAGTATCCTGTCGTTTATTGTACCTGGAGCATAGTCTATGTAGGCACAGAGGTTGCCGGAAAACACATATGCTTCACTCGCTTCAGTGTCAAAGGAACAGTCTATTCCATGTTCTGCAAATGGCGTTCCTGCAAGTGATGGAAAACCACTACTAATCAGACGTAGATCAGTCAAAATCTTTTCATCAGCTCTTCCGGGAATGTAATGCAACCGCACATACTTATTTTCCATGAAGAAATACACTTGATTTTCTCTTGATGAACGAAATGCAGCATTGATATAAGGGTTCGACATCTTTGTTAACAAAACAAGAGGAAGTAAGATAGATAGATATAGGATCCAAGAGAGAGATATGATTTGATTTGAGGATGCTTACATTCCTCTGCCAGCCACCTATTTATCTGTACATGGAGTGGGAATTTCTTTACTTGGTATTAATTTAATTTTGTTATATTTATTTTTTCTATCTTTCTAACTCTTTAATTAATTAAATAATTTATTATAGTATCGGAACTGAATATGTAAAATAAAATATTCAAATGTATAAAAAAAAAATTATAGATTCATTCTTATCTAAGTAAAAAAATATTGTTGCATAATTTTTTTGATCTTGTAATTTTATAAAATTTACAACAATTTATTATAATAATTACTTGAAAAAAATGTGTTCTATAAATTCCACATGTGTTTTACGCTTTAGGTTATCAAATCTGTTCTTTTCTATATTATATTTTATATATCGTCAAAGTTTAAGAGAATTATGAAAATGATGGTTTGAAAATGAAAAATAAATTAAAGAATTCGTGGACAATGAAAATAAGGTTAATCTTTATTCCATTTTTCACATTAGTTTTACTATATATATGATTAAATTCTCTATAAACATATTTTTTTTCTAACTTACATATTTCTCTATACATGATTAAGATCATATGAATTTAAATCATTCTTAATTAATATAATCTCTCTTTAAATAAAACAAAACATTTTTGATATTCAAAATAATTTAAACATATTTTTTAATTCACGAAAGTATATCAATGATAGATAAACTTGTGAGAATAAGAACAATCCAAATGGAATACTACTTTGATATATTCGACTTGAAGTTCGGAGAGATATGAGCTACGCAAGAGGACCATCACAACCTTCTTTAGTCTCAATATATATGATTTTATGTAATTTTTATAATATCAATACTCTTCTTGTTTATCAAAAAAAAAAAAAATGCCAACACTATTTAAAAACTAATATTAAATAAATATAAATTATAAGGTATTTCTTATTTCTTATGTAGTACATCTAATTAACAGTAAAAGATAGTAAATCGTCATCAACTAACGCCCTTT
Source organism: Vigna mungo (assembly GCA_036885675.1). Lineage (NCBI taxonomy): Eukaryota > Viridiplantae > Streptophyta > Magnoliopsida > Fabales > Fabaceae > Vigna > Vigna mungo. The sequence continues at coordinate 627,187 of CP144692.1, forward strand.
CTGCTTTAAAAAAACATCAAATAAGGTAAAAAAGAATAAAGAAAAAGAAATCCATACCTGCAAACAATGTTACATCCTCAATTAATAACAGACACACAGCGTACATTCGTTTTCATAAGTCCAAGATCACTTTCAACGTTATCTGCAATATATTCTCCATTTAGTTTTTGTCATGGAGACCTACAACTTTTTTCTTCAATTTCGTACCAATTCTTCGTTTATATATTCTTTACCAATTGGACCACAATATTCTTTATATATATATATATATATATATATATATATATATATATATATATATATATATATATTTATATATATATATATATATTAGAAAAATATATAAAATTAAAGTAATTCCAAGTAAGGAAATTCCCACTCCACAACAGAATAAATAGGTGTCTCGGAGAGGAATGTAAGCATCCTTAAATCATATATCTCTCTGTACAATTACTGTTGTAGAAAAGCTGACAGAATCACGAACAAAATTTCTTGAGGCGTGTAAAGTCACTGTCCTTAAGGACTTATCCGCGGTGTATTGGGCAAGCCTTCCCAGGATACAACATGAACTTCTCAAAAATTTCTGAAGATCTTAAAACTAGCAAAAATCTCTTAAAAAGAGAAAAAATGAAACCCAAGATAATTTTAAGAAAATAAAGGAAATAGAGAATGAGAGAACTGAATATTTGGAGTGGGGGAGATGCTCTATTTATAGAGCTCATGGATCAAGCCCATGATCCAAAAGTCTAAAATATTTTCTATTATTAAAAAATATTATTTTTAATAAAATGGAATGTTGGAAACAAACATGACGTTGCATTCCAAAAATAATGACGTTGGTAACATGCCTTGCGGGAAACGTTGGAGGCAGGTCCAAGCTGATAAAACTTCTTCCGCATTTTATGGCTTCTGCAACACTCATCCAAATCTTTTGCAATATTATATTATTTAAAATAATAACAATCCCCCACATATTGCAAAAGATAAGAAACAATGATTAAAAGAAAGAAAAGAATAAAAAATCCTGGGTTTTATAAGATGTAATGCATCAGAGCTGGTATAGCAAGCTATATGAACCAGTCCTAGATCGAGAAACTTAACACACAGTATAGTTGGTATAGCAAGCTATATGAACTAAAGATACTTGAGTGTGTTAAAGGTTTATCAATCACAATACACCCCCACAATCCTTGCTGTTATCGTTGTGATGCGCTTACTAGGCCATGCGCGTGCCCGATATTCATGAGTGCTCTAGAGATCATGCCAAGATCTCATGCAAGCGGCCCCACTTGACACTCATATAGGTGATTTTATCAAGTGTATGCTGCAAATCATACACCACCCATAAGGGATATGAGAATCATTAAAAACTTTGTTTGACTACAAAGTTTAACCTCTCAAAAATGCAGTCTCTAGCACTTTCACACACACACACACCATAGGAATGGACATATTTGATTTAAAAACAAATTAGTGCTATCAGAACTAACAAGTGACTTGTTTTTAACCATATGAACCTTATTCATGGGATCTCCAATCACAAAGGTTGGGTTACCATCACTTGTTTGTTTGCAAGTGGCTTAAGTCTCATTCCCCTCGATGTTTCTAAAATCATATTTCTTCCCAAGGGTTTTGTCAGAGGATCTGCTAGATTTCGTTCTGACTTCACATAGCCAATGAAAATAGTTCCACTCTTTAGCAGCTGCTTCACCAAATTGTGTCTCAATTGGATATGTCTATTCTTTCCATTGTAATTCTTGTTTTTAGCTATAGCTATTGCCAATTGGCAATCACAGTGTATAGACACCGATGGGGTTGGTTTCATTCCTAGTGGAATGTTTGCTAAGAAGTTTTTCAACCACTCAACCTCACTACCAGCCATCTCAAGAGCGACAAACTCAGATTCCATTGTTGATCTTGCAATAATTGTTTGTCTGGCTGATCTCCATATAATCGCACCACCCGCGAGTGTGAATACATAACCATTAGTGGATTTTGTCTCATCTGAATCAGAGATCCAGTTAGCATCATTGTACCCTTCTAGGACAGCGGGAAATCCACTATATTCAATGGCATAATCCATTGAACCTCTTAAGTATCTCATAAGCCTGGGAAGTGCATCCCAATGTTCTCGATTTGGACATTGAGTGTACGTACTCAGTCTACCTACTGCATAAGCAATATCAGGTCTAGAAAAGCTCATCAAGTGCAGTAAGCTCCCAATTATCTGGGCATACTGAGGCTGAGATAACGATTCTCCTATATTTTTCATTAGTTTAGAGTTAGCATCATAAGGGGTACTCGCGGGTTTGAAATCATAATACCCAAACTTCTTAAGAAGTTTCTCAATGTATTGTTCTTGGGATAGTAAAATACTATCTCCCTTCCTTATGATTCTAACACCTAAAATTACATTGGCTTCACCCATGTCTTTCATTTCAAAATTTGATCCTAGAAACAGTTTAGTTCTAGCAACAATTTCATTGCATGTACCAAAAATTAACATGTCATCCACATACAAACATATAATGACACAATCACCATTTTCAAATTTAGAATACACGCATTTATCAGCATCATTAGGTGAAAACCCATCACATAACAATATATTATCTAGTTTTGGTGCTTGTTTCAACCCATACAAAGATTTTAAAAGTTTACATACCTTATTCTCTTGACCAGGTACAACACACCCTTCAGGTTGAGTCATATAAATTTTCTCCTCTAAATCACCATTCAAAAAGGCAGTTTTAACATCCATTTGGTGTATCACTAGTTTATGTATTGCTGCTAAGGCTAACAATACTCGAATAGAGGAAATCCTAGTCACAGGGGCAAAAGTATCAAAGTAATCTATGTTGGGTTTTTGAGTAAAACCTTTTGCTACTAATCTTGCCTTATACTTCTCTATAGATCCATCAAGATGATACTTTTTCTTAAAGATCCATTTACAACCAATGAGTTTTGCTCTTTTAGGCAAATCTACTAAGGTCCAAGTATTATTTTTCTGAATTGATTCAATTTCAGTCTTAATGACATTATCCCACTGTTTTGCATTAGGAGCACTAAAGGCTTCTACAAAGCTACTAGGATCATTATCAATTAGATAGGTATAGAAATCATTACCAAATGAATTTTCCTTTCTCTGTCTTTTACTCCTTCTTAATTCTTCACACAAGGTATCACTATCATTATTATTATCTATAGGTTGAGACATCTCATTAACCTTTAAAGGAAAAACATGTTCAAAAAACTCAGCATTTTTCGTCTCCATTATAGAATTTCTTTCAAGTATATCACTTTTAAGAACTAGAAACCTATAGGCAGCACTATGTTCAGCATAGCCTAAGAACATGCAATCAGAGGTTTTAGAACCTATTTTTCTTTTCTTAGGATCGGGTAACATTACCTTAGCTAGGCACCCCCACACTCTTAGATAATAGTAAGTCTGCGCATTTTATGACGTAGCAGAAATTTACCTCATAATAGCCTGAACATATTATGACGTAGTTTCTGAAATCAGTCATAATATACACGAAAGATATTACGACGTAGATTTGTTGATATGTTATAATATGTGATTTTCAGAACCAACATATTATGACGTACATTGTTTTGTACGTCATAATATATGTTTTTTTAAAAAAAAAATTATTATTACAATTGAAATCCAATGAAATTTATTATTACAATTGGTACCTTCAGTTACATGGATCACACAATGCCTTGCAAATGCTACATGCATCAGAAGTCATGGATGACTCAGACTAACTATCTAGTCTATCTTATCCTTCAGTCCTTTAATTATTGGGTGATCCCAAATCATGTATGATGAAGGAACCTAATCTATAAAGACAATGTATAGACATATACAAGTGATTTATTTAATCTTACATCACTTAAAATTAGTTCTACAAGCCGACTAATCTTTATTGTCACTCTCAACGACCACCTATGAGAAAAAAGAGGATTAACTTCACTGAAGTTTGATTGATAAGTCGAAACAATTAAAATAATATAACACTTTGCCAACGATCGTTCAATTCAAAACCAATTAAGAGTTGCAATCAGAATCTTTGACATAACATTCCAACACATTAAATTAAAGCTCTAGAAGTTAGTCATACAGCTATAACAACTCACAATTCAAATATTGATCTCTAACTTCTCTAACACTTAATGTAAAGCATTACAACCTCTGATATATTCACATAAATTACTTAAGTTGAACCATTTGTGCATAATATTAATTTATATTCTATTATTGAAAATTTACACTACGACTTCAATCAATACCGAGAGATTCTAAAGAAAAAAATGGTTGTACAGCACAATATCTTATTCATATTCATCAGGTTATCACTATGATTACTTTTTCAAGAAGCCAAAAGCTGAAGCTAGATCAAGAATGTTGGTCCAATTATCAATTTCACTTTTAGCAACACCGCAGAAATAAACTCGAAATCTATTAGATTTTAATTAATGAATAAGATTATATAGTAAGAAATGAAGAATCACATCAGAAAAAGGAAGAGCTAATGACAATATTAATTGAAAATAAAATACTACACCAAAAACGAAGGAGACAGAGTAAACGACAACTCTTACTCTAACTTATCTATTCTCCTAATTAGAAATAAAACTAAATATTCCCAATAAGTTAAATGAAGGCATAAATAACAACTTGAACCCAGTAAAGTTTTTCATTGTAGAACTAGTACTCAAATAAGTGTAGAAAATAGTATATTGCCCAGCACATGGAACACTCTATAATAAAAAAAATCTATGAATACATTATAGAAAAGATACCAGAAGTATTCACCTGGGCATCACGCGGATCAATTTTTTTTAGCTCTCCTAATAAAGTCCTGACCTTTGTCGGTTTGACCAAGCTGAACATATATATGCCCAAGCGCCTAGAAAAAAAGACAATATATCAACACAACAATATAAGAGAAGGAAGAAAGAACATCCAGTGACAGATGTTAAGCGATCTTATGTTGCTGCAAAAGCATTCAAGCCATAGAAAGAAAAATGATGCTAAAAAGGAAGAAAGTAAAATTTCTTTCGATTTGAAGAACTTACTTTCAATGTCTCACAATTATCCGGGTATACCTCCAGGACCTTTTCAAAGTTTGAGAGTGCACTTTTAAAATCTCCCAACTCTATCTGCACTTGTCCCAGACTTGGAAACGTTAGTGATTAAAACAGTGAATTAGGTGAGCGATGTTGAAGCAATGAGCGTTTCAAATTGAACCAATTTTGTCAAAATGAAGATTTCATATAGGATACCGATGGTGGAGAAAGATAGTTGTGGGATAGTAAAATAGATTGTGAGAATCTACTAAAGTGAAAAATCAAACACATTAATTTATAAAAAAATATCAGATAATGAAAATAACTTCTAAATCACGCATCAAACAAAATCAGAAAATTAATGGTTGATCGGTGGCACTATTATACATCAAACAAATGTATTATATATCATAAAATCTAGATTTGTATTCGTTTATATACTATGAAATCGTTTAAACTCTAATCAATATAGAACTTCTAACACATATATCTCATCATGTTAAGATATATACATTTTGAGTATGGAACTAGACATTAATGGATATTCCGATAATAAGTGGAATAATAGATTCAACAAAAAACAAATATTCTAATTGTAAGTGACATAATATGTGAAACAAATAATAAATTTTGTTAAAATAAACTCTAACGCAGGACTCTAATATCATAATACAATTATCTCACTTAAGGACAAGTTTTTTCTTTCAATTCCAAAAAAAAAATAACAATCTTTTTCGAATTCAATCTAAATTAATTTCAATCTAAAATGATGTGAAATTCTAAAGATAATTAAAAAAATATATCATACAATCCAAAATTATCTTAAATTTCAAATATAATTGAAAAACAAACCCATAAACTAAATTAGGTAGGTTGACGAACCAACCTAACTCACCACGGAATCAACCCCGGTGAACTGGGTTCATAGTAGATTGGACTCAAAATTGACTCATATCAAAATTTTAATTTTTTCTTCAACTCAACCCGACTTAAACCCATAGTCACTAGTACAAAAATCGTATACAACATCGATGTTTTTGGGCTTTTAACGACAAACTCAAGGTCGACGTTACATTGAGAGACGTTAAAGTAACGTCAAATTATAGAGGCCGACATTAACAGTTTACAAAAAATGCGACCAATACATAAAGTCAACGTCTAATATGTGACTAAATGCACAATACCTAGGTGGATGTAAAGGATGATTTGATGTCCACTGAAAAGGTGGTGAGATGTAACATTAACGTCAGTCATGAAACTATATTCGACGTCAATGTCGCTGAGCTACAAAGGAGCTTGCCCAGCGGCACATTTTTATGGTTTTAGCAACGGGAAGGGGTTTAACGTAGAGTATAGCTTCAATCCAACGTCAACTTCCACTAGTGGAAAATATACTTTTTATAACGATTTTTTATATCTATTAAAATCTATCTGCTATAGAAAGTGACACAGTAATAATTTCGTAAATAAAAGAAACTTTTGTACACCGATTATAATAAAATCAAGTATAAAAAGTGATGCAGTAACAAAATTATAAATAATACAAATAGCTTTATAACGGTTGCATTAAAAATAGATATAAGAAATCTTTTATTTTACACCTATTAACCTTAAAACAGGTATAAATTATTGATTTATACCGGTTAAATATTATACTTTACATATTCAATTTCATGTATTCCGAGAGTTTCATTCGTCTCTCTCGAGCTTCTACTTCTTGAGACCACAACTTATCAGGTTTTTCCTTTCACATAATCACTTCACCTTCTCCGATCTTCATTTCTTCTCTCGAGCTTCTTCTTCTTGAGACCACAACTTATGAGGTTCTTCCTTTTTTAACCATTTCATTTAAAACCACTTTTGAACCGATCAAATCCTTTCTCATTGATTATTTTCATTTTCCACTGATTAAACCCTCATTTGCTTCGATCTAACCCATTTCTACTAATTAATCACTTGTTTTCACCAATTAATCGGTCCAGTCAATCTCTCCTCACTATTAAGGGCAGGAAACATTTCAGCAATTGTGTATGGACCTGAGAGTATCCTGTCGTTTATTGTACCTGGAGCATAGTCTATAGACACAGAGGTTGCCTGCCGGAGAACACATATGCTTCACTCGCTTCAGTGTCAAAGGAACAGTCTATTCCATGTTCTGCAAATGGCGTTCCTGCAAGTGATGGAAAACCACTACTAATCAGACGTAGATCAGTCAAAATCTTTTCATCAGCTCTTCCGGGAATGTAATGCAACCGCACATACTTATTTTCCATGAAGAAATACACTTGATTTTCTCTTGATGAACGAAATGCAGCATTGATATAAGGGTTCAACATCTGTCTCAACAAAACAAGAGGAAAAGATAGCATACAAGATAGATATATGATTTGATCTGAGGATGCTTACATTCCTCTGCCAGCCACCTATTTATACTGTACATGGAGTGGGAATTTCTTTACTTGGTATTAATTTAATTTTGTTATATTTAATTTTCTATTTTTCTAACTCTTTAATTAATTAAATAATTTATTTTAGTATCTTAGCTGAATATGTGAAATAAAATATTCAAATGTATAAAATAATAGATTCATTCTTATCTAACTAAAAGAATATTGTATTCGATTTGGTTAAGAATATAAACGAATTCAAGAACAATCCTTTTTTTTCCCACTTGAACTCAATGCCAAGAAATTAAAAAGAGAATATATTGCAGATGGAACTTCGAAAGTGATTGTGAACATATAAATACGAATACATGCTGTGTGTGTTGATTCCACTCACACAGTAGTCCTAAAGAAATATAAATGATTGGAGAATGAGGTTTATTCAATAAGTTTCTTGCTCAAAATTACCATTATACATGGAAGTTAGTCTTGCCTTTACTTATCTTTGCTTGAAGAAGAATCTTGACAACTTGGGGGCCTAGATCGACAACTACAACAAAAAAAAACAAAGGAGAACCAAGAGAATTGACCCGGAATAAGTAAAGAAAAATGTCTTTTTTATAATTTATTTTTGACAATTTTTTGACAACGCATACGTAATTGTTTGTTATTGGTTCATTTCAATTATCTTTTTAAAACTAAATTAAAACTGATTAATAAAATGATGACACATGTTCTTTATCAAAAGGTTGTAAAAAAATATTATTAAAATATCAACATCCATAAGTAAAGCATGAGAGTAACTACATTAGGTTTAACCTATGTAACTGTGATGGGAAATGTTCATCTTCATCTCTTCATCTCCGTTTTGGACCTTCGTCTTCGCATAATGTGTGTTTGACTTTCTACATCATTAGCATCGATATTTATGTTTTAACTGATGTTATGATGTCTACATAATAAAATGTATTTGTTTTAGCAGAGAATGTCTTAATTATTGAAGGGTGAATTGTATACTTATTTATATATCTTTGCTGACAAAAAGAAAGAGGGCTATTGAAGGAGTATTAATATAATTTGTTTATTTATTTAACCAAGCTTAGAGAGAGAAAAAAAATAGTTATTCAAGTTTAATAGGTTCTTTTAAATTTAAATTCTGAATGCTAAATTGTGTTGCATATTTAGGAAGAGAGTTTATCATTCATAATGGATGATTTTATTCAATTCAATCACAATTGCCTTTCATTCTTTGAAAAATTTATTTGCTCCTCGAAAAACTAGTTTATTTATTTTACCCATTAGATATAAAAAATAATGCATTTATAAAATAAAATTATGGAGACTTTCCTCTTGTAGCAAAGATTAGAGTCAACTTTACCAAAAATTACTTTTTTGATAAGAACTATCCATATAGTTATAAAAATTATTTTTATTGATTAAATTGAATGTATAATAATCATTGTATACACCAAATCAAACCAGCCACTTTTATTTATTATTAAGTGCACAAATTACACGGTGTTACAGGAAACGAAACACACAGATATTCAGACATTAGGACAGGAAACAGGCATCCAATCCCAATGTTAGATTAAAGAGAAAGATACAAACTTTGGCAATAAAATGTTTATTTAGTTGACTAAAGAAAAACTTTTATGTTTTCGTGAAAAAAATATCAAAAAATGTGAATTTATTTTTTATTTTTTAATAAAAAAATATTTTTATTTGTGTCGAAATGGAGTCCGTTTAATATTGGACCTTAATAGAATCAGCTCTAACACAATGCAAAATGCTACAAATTTCGGTATTTATATTTATTAAAGTTAATAAGAGTTTAACCACTATTTTATATATTATGAATTCGTGTTCATTGTTGCTGATAAAATAATAATCGTGTCCAATTGTCACAACTAATAGGAACTATAGATTTTTTTTATCAACAAAGAATTAATTAATTAATATAGTAGAGCATTCGGGTGTTATAACCTTTTTACAAAAAAAATATGATAGTCGTATACATTAGGGATGCAAGAAAGCTAACATCACGAGTCTCAACAAAAAAAATTGAACACAATAACTAAGCCATTGCTCATCCTGGATACGAAATAAAAAGTGCAGAGAGATTAACATCATAAGCTTAAAAAAAATCCAAACCATTGCACATCATCATGAATACAATACAAAAGAATTGTAAATTATTACTCCAGACAGTTTCTTTTTCTACTTTCTATATAAATCTCTCCCATTCATGTTTTTTATTATTCATAAATTTTATCACACCTATCTTTTTCTTTCACATTCACGTTAAAATAATGTACGTAATTTATTTCTTTATGTAAATTAGCTTAGAAAAAAGAATAGGTATTCAAACTTAATAAGTTATTTTAAGTTGAAATTTCGAATGCAAATTATTGAGAGAGAGTTTATCTTTCATAATCGATGATTTTATCATAAATAACTTTTTCATAAATTGTAGTCCTTGAAATATGATCGCTTGTTGCTCCTCCAAAACCTAGTTTATTTATTCTGCTATATAGAATATGATTACAGACTTTCCTTTTGTAGCTAAGATTAGAGGCATCTTTACGTTTTGATAAGAATTATTCATATAAAGTCATGAAGAATAATTTTACGGATTAAACAAAATCTATAACAATCATTCTATTAAACCAAACCACCCAGTTTTATTAAGTGCACAAATAACATGACGATAGGAAAGAAACATGCAGGTACAGGAAAGGAAAGACAAACATTCAGACTTGTTACATCAGGAAAGGAAACATGCTTCCAATCCTAATGTTACATTAAAGAGAAAGAAAACAAACGTTGGAAATGAAACCCTTATTGATTGTGACGAGGCTAAGGTGGTTGATGCATGAGAGTGAAAGCTTGTTTAGCTGACAGGCAAAATGCCTCTAAGAACGGGCCAACCATCAAGGATAGGCCTGACATCACCGACAAGAGTGTCATCAGTTTTACCTGGGGTGAAATGCATACGCACATACTTGTCTCCTTTGAAAAGGTAAGCTTCAGAGTCCACATGAGAAGCAAAACACGCATCGATTCCATCTTCAAAGATGGTACCATTCAGAACAGGAAACCCATCAGTGATGTTGCTAATGTTGCCAACCTGCTTCGAATCATAGTCTAAGCGAACATACTTATTTCCCTTGAATAAGTAAACTTCTTTTCCTCTGGTGGATCTAAATGCAGAGTCTATGCCCTCCGCAAACACCGTGTTTCTGAGGGCAGGAAACATTTCAGCAATTGTGGTAGGACCTACGAGTATCTTGTCATCTGTTGTAGCTGGAGCATAGTCTATGTAGGCACAGAGGTTGCCGGAGAACACATATGCTTGACTCGCTTCAGTGTCAAAGGAACAGTCTACTCCAGGTTCTGCAAATGGCGTTCCTGCGAGTGATGGAAAACCACTACTAATCAAACGCAGATTAGTTAAAATCTTGTCATCAGTTCCTCCGGGAGTGTAATACAACCTCACATACTTGTTCTTGGCGAAGAAATACACTTCATAATCTCTTGATGAACGAAATGCAGCATTGATGTAAGGAGGGTTTGACATATTTCTTAACAGAAGAAGAGGGACTAAGGTAGATATAAAGAGTGGAAGAGAGAGATATATGATTTGATTAAGGGATGCTTACATTCCTCTCCATGGCCCCTATTTATACTGTTGGATTGAGAATCTTTACTTAGTATTGGAAACTGTCACGAATACACACAAATACACACGCAAAGCAAATGAAAAGTATCATCTATATATCATGTCAAAACAAACTAGCCTTGTAAATGTTATCGGTGGTGCATGTCCTTTCTGTTCTTTCTGTTGGCTTCATCTAAGTTTATTATTGTAATATTAAATGGCAAACGTGTTGAGATTTTTTTATGCTTTTAATTAGTGGCACTTGGGGATAATTAACGTTAAAGCGAGGGGTAACACAACCTTAAAGTTGTCATGACAGAGTTGTTAAAGAAAAGTTTTTCAACCTTAAAAGCCACTAAATTGAAAGACGTAAGAAGATGTTATCTAACTTTGTGGATGTGCTTTTGTTATTGCATAAACAAATGTTATGAGCTTGTTGGTGTTATCTCAGCTTCACTTAGACACTAAAACTTTCTCAATCACAAATTCACGTAAATTACTCTAAACAGAATTTTGAAATGCTAAAACTAAAATTAGAACAACATTAATATGAATATAAGAATACAGATAATTATAGTCGAAATATAAAGCCGGTCAAAATTCACACTATTTAAAGTTAGGTAGATTAACTCTAACATAAATCCTAAAACAATTATTAAATTTAGAGTGAGGTAAACTGATTGAACGTTAACATTTATTAAAATAAGGTTTAATTATATTTCTTTTAACAAAAAAATTTATTATTATTTTTATTTGTTTTAATTTGATTTTTACTTTTAAAAAGTTGTACAATTATGTTTTTTTTTGTTAAATTTGATAAAACGACATGTAAACATGATAAGGTGATAAATAATTCTAAATTCTTATTGATGTATATTAAGTCTAATGCTCAATAGAATGTATCAATTCCATTTTAACATTTATTGTTATAGCGGAAGGTTATGTGAAAACTTGAGTATGAAATTTTAAGTAAGAAAAATCTTCACCGCAATGCATTTCATAAGTTATGAGATGTTTAGAGATGTAAGAAATACAGAAGAATGTCGTTATTGGATAAAAGAGCATCTCTGAAACTCATTGCTAACACATTGAAATTCTTTATATTATTGTAATAAATGTATTATCGTCCAAAGGAATCAAACTTCAAAAAAATTGGTGTTTTACATATATATATATATATATATATATATATATATATATATATATATATATATATATATATATATATATGGTTCTATATTACTATTCATGACATTTCATTTGTATGGTACAAATCTTCGTTCTTTTTTATCTATTATGATATAACTTATGCATATTAAAATTGATGTGTACATATTTTGTTATAGGCACAAATGAGGTATTTTAGCAAAGTCATTAAAAAAAGGATCTCGCCAGTTTATTGATGAGAAGTCTCCGCAAACACATGTAATTCTTGATAGATATTAATCGTCGGTAATTACTGACAAATGTATCCCTCAGTAGCTATCAATAGATGTATCCTTCAATAATTACCAACGACCAATATCTACTAATAAATGTTACTAACAATGCTTTTACTAACAAACTTTTGCTCTTTGGTAATCAGTAAAGAAATAGTCATTATTGATGAATTTTTTCTGTTTTAACATATACAAGTCGTCAATAAATCTAGCTTTTTTGTAGTATTTTCCACTGGGAGCATAACTATTCAGAGATATAGCGAGTGTCTCCCAACTATTTGGTGATTAGCTAAGCAACAATAACATCAATAGCTCATCTTTTAATATAATATTTATGATCAACTGATTCATGAGATTTTGAAAACTACTGAAGGGTTTAGCTACTGAAAAATCATCCCTGTATAAGTTTCCTAGCTTCTGAATAAGAAATGTCTTATTCAAGAGATTTTTAAATTCAAAAAGCTCGTCTAATCTCTTCCACAAGCTGTAAGCTAAAGTCTCACCTGATATATGATATGTTGATCCATCAATTGTTGGATCAGACTAATAGTGTTTTGGTTTAACTTCTTCTAGTCTCTATCAGATTTATCTATTAGTTTGAGACAGGATCCTCAATAGGATCGGTCTTGGGTTCAAAGTCTAAGGATAAATTCTACAATAATTCTGCAGCTTCTACATTAAAATGGTAAGAAAACTCATGATTAAAGAGAAAAGTTTCTCCAACAAACAAAAATAAACTTACATTAAAAAACAAAAAGGGATAAATTTCATCGACTCAGCACCAGTATCTATAAATTGTTTATGGAAAGATTATCTAGATGTCAAATGAACCTATTTATTTATTTGTTTAAATTACAACAATGTATACATGTTTTCATAAAATGAAAAATGAAAAAAACTTCAAAAAACATTCAATTTTATTAAGGAAAAACCTAAATGTCCAAAAAATTAAAAAAAAAATCACGAAACAAAAATTAACCATTAGCGAAATAAATTGAAAACCTTCAAAAACCGACTTCTAATGACGTTTTCTGGCTTTGTAAGCACCTAACGGTGGAACGGTTGCGGTGAACAACGTGTCTCCGACCAACTCCGAATCCTTTAATGGCAATGACAGTTGATAAATATCAGAAAAATCTCAACAGAATTGACACGTATCAGAGGCATGCAACGCACTGCGTGCTGTGTGTCATTTATTGAAATAACAATGTGTATATTTATACATCAGATAAAGGGAGAGAAAAGTAAAAAACAGAGAAGCACTAGAAGCTTCCGTAACAGCGGTGCAAAATAAACCAAGCAACTAATCCCAATATTAATTATGATTAAGACCCCCCCTCAAGCTGGGAATAAAGATTGAACATTCCCAGCTTGGTACGAAGAGTGGAGAACAGAAAAGGAGATAGGGACTTGGTAAAGATATCTGCAAGTTGCTGAGAAGAAGACACAGGCAGTAGTTTCACCAATCCAGATTGAACTTTTTCACGGACTAAGTGGCAGTCAATGTCTATGTGTTTGGTGCGCTCATGGAAAACTTGATTGGCTGCAATCTGGAGGGCAGACTGATTATCACAATAGAGAAGAGCAGGTTGCTTGAAAGAAATGCTTAAATCCGTGAGCAGATATGTCAACCATTGAAGTTCACATGTGGTGGTAGCAAGAGCACGATATTCAGCCGCTTAGGAGCTATGAGAAACTGTGGGTTGCTTTTTAGAACGCCATGAAAGAAGTGAGTCTCCAAGATACACAGAAAAACCTGTAACAGAACGACGACGATAGGAGATATCAGGGCGTGTGGTAGTTAAATAAATTAATATCCCGAGAAGACGACGATAGGAGGAAGAATCAGGAAGCGGTGTGCCACAAGTGGTAGAAAGTTTAGCAGTGTAATCAATTGGCGTGGCAACAGGACGAGAAGCCAACATACCGCAGTCTGTCAAAATGTCGAGAGTGTACTTTCGTTGGGAGAGATGAATTCCAGTGCTGTTGCGGGCAACCTCTAGACCCAAAAAGTAACGAAGATTGCCAAGGTTTTTAATTTTAAAAGTATGATCAAGGAGGGCTGTAACAGATTCAATCTCTGCAATATTGTTCCCGGCAAGGACGATATCATCAACATACACAAGAATAGCTGTAGTGGAAGAGTCAGAAATTTTCAAAAATAGAGAATGATCTGAAGCTGATGTTTATATCCATGCTGAAGAAGAAAAGAAGAAAGTTTTGCAAACCATTGGCGGCTGGCTTGCTTCAATCCATACACTTGGTTTGGGAAAGAAGGATTGATTCCCGGAGGTAGAGTCATGTAGACTTCTTCATCTAATTCTCCATGAAGAAAAGCGTTATTGACATCCAGCTGTTTTAAGTGCCAATTCAAAATTGCAGCTAATGCCAAGAGTAGTCGGACAGTAGTGAGTTTTGCCACAGGGGAGAAAGTGGCAATATAATCCAAGCCTTCCATTTGAGTGTATCCCTTAGCAACAAGACGAGCTTTGTAACGTTCAATGCTGCCATCTGCATGGTATTTGATTTTATAAATCCATCGGCAACCAATAACATGTTTTTTTGGGGGAAGAGACGTGACTGTCCAAGTTTTATTCAAGTTTAAAGCCTCCAATTCAGCTTGCATGGCCTTTTTCCAGCAATCATATTTAACAGCTTCAACATAGGAATGTGGTTCGGTGATTGTGGAAATGGAAGAAATAAAGGACTGAAAATTGTTAGAAAGATGAGAATAAGAAAGATGATTTTGAATAGGATAACACATACCTGGATGAAGAGTGGTAGAAGTTGATGTGAAAGAATGATGATAATCTTGAAGATACGAGGGAGGATGATGAGCACGACTGGATCGTCTTGGTGGTTGTGCTAGGGAAGGTGTTTCAGCAGAAACAGGAGGATTAGATGTAGGAGGATTAGATGTAGTAGATGAATAAGGAATAAAATCAGGGGAGAGGGAAGTGTTATGGAATGGAGTTGGTGAGACAGTAGGAATATTAGAATTAGGAGATGAAGGCTGAAGGTATGGAAAGTGATCTTCATAAAAGTATACATTGCGTGAGATGACAATGCTACGATTGTGAAGATTATAGACAAGGTATCCTTTTGTAGTGTGAGAGACGCCAAGAAAAACACAAGGATGAGCTCGTGGGTATAATTTTCTACGATGGGCAATAGATGTAGAAATGTAGCACAAACATCCAAACACTCTCAGGTTAGAAATATCACATGTTTGACCATAAAGTTTTTGAAAATGTGTGTTATTATTGAGAAACGGTGTTGGGATAAGATTTATCAAATAAGTGGCATGCAAAAGTGCATAATTCCAAAAACATGCAGGTAAATTTGAATGAAAAAGAAAAGCACGAGTGACATTGAGTAGATGCTGATGTTTGCGTTCGACAATTCCATTTTGCTGAGGAGTTTCTACACATGATGTTTAATGTATTATACCTTTAGATTTGAAAAAGTCATGCATAGAGAACTCAACACCATTATCGGTGCGAATGATTTGAACATGAGAATTAAATTGGTTTTCAGCAAAAGCAATGAAATTAACAATCAGTTGGCGAGTCTCGGCTTTATTGGTCATGAGAAAAATCCATGTAAATCGTGTATGATCATCCACAATTGTGAGAAAAAATTTATGACCATGCATGGAAGGGGTAGAGTAAGGGCCCCAAATATCCATATGCAAAAGAGAAAAAGGTTTTTGAGCATGTGAATGACTTATAGGAAATGGAAGTTTGCGTTACTTTGCATAATGACAAGAATTGCAAATGAAATTTTCATTTATGGTCAAACAAGGATATATTTTCTACATAATATGTAAGTGAGTGTTGGATAAATGCCCAAGGTGAAAATGCCAAAGATCAATAGGCAGAACATTACAATCAGGATGAACAATAGTAGAATGTATTTGAGGGAAATTAAAAATCTAAGGATCAAGCTGGTATAGACGATTCTTCACATCAACTGAACCAATCTTCATCTTGGTGTTTGTATCCTGTATGAGACATGAGTTAGCTGAAAAAAGAATTTGATAAGGTGTATTCAAAACCAATTTTGACAGAGAAATCAAATTGAATGTGAATGAAGGAACATATAAAACATCAACAAGAAAAAATGTGGAAGTGAGGTGAACAGTGCCAGCATGAGTGGCTATAACACGATGGCCATTAGGAAGGTTAATAGGAATAGGAGCAATGGTGTGATATGATGTAAAAAATTGTAAGGAATTAGAAACATGGTCTGTGGCTCCTGAATCAAGGATCCAAGGGGTTGTGTGGGGTGTTTGTGTTGTGCAAACTATGGATGAAATACTACCTGAGGGATGTAAAGTGTGTGTAGAAGAAGAGATTAAACCAATGTGATTAACATGTGCAGAACTGGATGTTGAAGCAGTATGAGATGGTTGCTGAATCAAGGCCAACAAAGCTTGGTATTGTTGAGGAGTAAACCGAATTTCTGATTTCTCTGAACTGGTATGTTGTTCCTTTTCAGCAACTGGAACTTCAGTAAGCGATACACTGTTAGCAGAGGAGAATTTGGCATTGAAGAAGCGGTGTCCAGGAGGATATCCATGCTTCTTATAGCAGACTTCAATGGTGTGACCGGTCTTTCCACAATGTGAACAAATCTTTCCACGAGTGGGCAAATCTTAGAATCAGATTGATTTGGGAAGCCGTGTTTGCGATAACATGTACTCTCTGTATGACCAGAACGTCCACAAAATGTACAAGCAGAAGTAGTAGTGGTAGGAGCATTAACAATATTTATAGAAGTCAGTTTTGTCTCGGCATGAAAAATATCAGGAATAGAATATTGTCTTTCCTGCTTGGCTACATACGAGAAGATTTTGTTGATTGGAGGTAGAGGATCCATCAACAAAACATGAAAGCGCACATTAGCATACTGATAATTTAGACCACGAAGAAATTGCATAGCCTGATCTTCCAATTTACGTTGAGCAAGGGTTGAAGACAATTTACAAGTACATTGTGTCCCACAAATGCAGACCGGACCTGGCCGAAAATTTTCCAGTTCATCCCAAATAACCCTCAGCTGAGTAAAATAATCGGTGACAGTGGATCACCTTGTTTTAGAGAAGAGGCTTCAAGCTGTAAAGCGGAAATGCGAAGAAGATCACCCTGTGAGTACCGAGATTTGAGATCGCGCCAAATTTCCTCTGCACAGTCCATCCAAAGGATGCTTTGCCTGATGGATGAAGAAACCGAATGAACAAGCCAGGAGACAACCATGTTATTACAGCGCTTCCAAGCTCCAGAGAGTCAATCAGAAGCTAATGGCCGTGGAGTGCTTCCATCAATGAGCTCCACTTTGTTCTTAGCACTAAGAGCCGTGAGCATAGATCTGCTCCAAGAATGGTAATTGGTGGAATCGAGTAAAGGAGAGACTAAGGGCAGGGCAGGATTTTCATTGGGATGGAGATATAAGAAATGGTGAACATTAAAAGAGGGATCAGTTTCATCACCCATGGCAGTAGAAGCAAAGAAGGGTGATGAAGAAGGAGAAGATGATCGTTAGGCTCTGGATACCATGATAAATATCAGAAAAATCTCAACAGAATTGACACGTATCAGAGGCATGCAACGCACTGTGTGTTGTGTGTCATTTATTGAAATAGCAATGTGTATATTTATACATCAGATAAAGGGAGAGAAAAGTAAAAAACAGAGAAGCACTAGAAGCTTCTGTAACAGCGGTGCAAAATAAACCAAACAACTAATCCCAATATTAATTATGATTAAGAACAGTTAAGTGCGAAGGCTGCCTTTCTCTTTTTCTTTTGAAAACCACCAAATGAGACCCGAAACCAAAACCATTCATTCTATTTCTATCTCATTTTCTTTTTTTAAAAAAAAAAAAATTCCACTTACTCCAATAATAACGTGATTGTAAAAAATTTGTCATTTTAAGGTGTCAAAGTATCATTACGTAATCTGAAAAAAAAATTCTGATAATAATTAATAGGTACAACAGAACTCCTTGAAACATTTATAGAAAATATTCTATTAGTGAATAAACAATACAAGAAAATATTCACTCAGATTTAACTAAACAAAAAGGTGATTACTTCACTTTCGAATCTCACCATAAACACTATAGTGGCTTCTTTGGTTTTTCTCTCCAGAAAACCCACACAGCTTTTGCTGCACTCCTAATTTTATGGTGACCTACGTCTCAATGATCAATATTTTTCTTAATAAGTCCTTGTTAAATCCTAACTTTTTTATACTTTTTAATAATAGATGACGCTTAAATGAAAAAGTGTTTATCATTTATTCACTTTAAAGAAGTTACCTTCATTACACCGTTCCTATTTACCTTTTGTTTTATGAGCGAAAAACATTATAAATTAAAATTGAAGGACCAATGATGTCGGCAGGAAGAGAAGAGATTTTCAATTTTTTTTGTTTAATAATATATGTGATGGAAATTTAGTATAAATATTTAAGTTCATATTTTCTCTTTGAATCACCTAGGAAAATATGAGTAGACGCATTTGATTTTCTTATTTGTTGGAATTTAAAAAATAACTCCGAAAATATATAAATTTTTCAAAGGAAAAAAGTTTGAAATCCTTTGTTACACCAAACAACACACGTATTAATTATTAAACCATTATACACATACAAAAACGGAAAACAAATTCTCAAACAAATTTCGAGCTTCAGCAAAATCTTGTTGGCCTACGGGCTGTGAGAATTCCGAGGAACATCCTTTGGATGGATTGGCATTTTTCTTCATAAACTTAACAAAAGGATGAATAAGGTATATAAATGAAATAAAGAGCTAAACAATTATTGAGAATCCTTCGATTCTCTTTACTGTCAGCTTTTAGACAGTTCATCACTGTTGTGGTGAATAGTGATTTGGTAGTTAGGTTGTTTGTTATTCCTTTTTCCGTTTTCCGTTTTCCTCCTTGAAACTCTATTTATATAGAGTTCCTTTTCCCTTTTCCAGATCAATTCAACAGAACATTACAATGTATTTTGAATGTATTACAGAATAAGAAAAGAAGTTATTTTTCATACTCACCTCATCGCGATCTCCAACTTTGCCTTCTACGTCGATGACATCCGCCGCCGTGCCGGAGCTCCACCGGCCACTGTGACTTTTCTCTCTCTTCAACTTCGCAGAGCGTCTAGAGACGCTTCTCTCTCTAAACTCTCCTCTGACGTTTTCATCTGCCACGCATACAACCACTTTATGCTTTTCTTCCAGAAACGGACCAAACATGTTTTGGGCCTTGGTTGCACAGTATTGGGTCAAAACCAATATGGTATCAGAGCAGGTCTAGTACCTGCTCTGCTTCCGCTGCCATCACTGTTGTTTCTTGGATCTTCTTGGGTCGTCTTCTTGAAATCTTTCTTTTGGCACCATGGAGCAATCTGACCAGACATTCAACCCAGCAAGTCCCTTTTATCTTCATCCAGGAGAAAACCCAGGTTTGACCTTGATTACCCAAACTATTAACGAAACTAACTATGCGTCTTTGAGCAGAGCCATGAGGAGGGCTCTGCTTTCGAAAAACAAAATAAAATTCATAGACGGGTCTATTAAGAGACCCCAGAAAGCTGACGATACCTATGATGCCTGGGAAAGATGTAACGTGATGATCCTATCGTGGATAACGAAGACTTTATCTCCGCATATTGCTGAAAGCGTCATCTATGTAGAAGAAGCCAAAGATTTGTGGGAAGAACTTAAAGAGAGATTTTCAAAAGGAGATTACTTCAAAATCTCATATTTACTACAAGATATACACTCAATTAACGTGGAGTTAGCCAGTTCTTCACTGACTTGAAGATTTTGTGGGAAGAATTGGAATCTTTACGACCTATACCAGTCTGCACTTGTGAAACTCCATGCAATTGTGACTTATCCAAGGTCTTGTTGAAGTATAGAGAAATGGAGCATGTAATTTGCTTTTTGAAAGGGTTGAATGATTCCTATAATACAGTTAAAACGCAAATTCTTTTAATGGATCCCTTACCCAATGTTAACCGTGTTTTCTCTTTGATTATCCAACAAGAAAGAAAGGAAAAACAAAGTAATACAGAGACTAGAATTCTGGCAAACATGGCTGAAAGAAGCAACCGGTGGAAACCTGATCAGAATTGGAGGAATCAGAGACGTGGTAATGGAGTTCGTGGCCAAGGTAGAAGAAGGGGAAGAAACCCAAATTATGGAAAGCAATGTTCCTTTTGTAACAAGATGAATCACACGGTTGATGAGTGCTATTCTAAGCACGGATATCCCCCATGGTATAAGAAGGAAGATAAAAAGAGTGAATGGAATACTATCAATGCTTATCAAAGCAACAATGATTCTGAGGGAATCCTGAAGCAACAACAACTGACTAACAGCAGCAACCCTTTTACGCCAGAACAAATGCAAAGACTTCTTAAGATGATAGAAAAGAATGAAGAATCTTCTTCTCACAAGATTAACCAAGTTCAGAGGCAAGAGACTGAAAATAAACCAGATAATTTTTCCTGGGTTATTGACACTGGTGCAACAGACCATGTCACACATGATAAAACTAATTTCACTGTTTTCACATAATTAAGCCCATTCAAATAAAATTGCCAAACAAAACCATCATCACTGCTGAATATGCTAGAACAATGCATTTTACTAAAAATTTTATTCTATTCAATATTCTCTACATACCTGATTTCTGTTTTAATTTGATCTCTATGCAAAGTCTCATTAAAGACTTGGATTGTAATATAATATTTTCTTATGAAAATTGTCAGATAAGGGAGAATCACTCGTTGAGGACGATTGGACCAGCTTTCAATTTTAGTCCGGTTGTTTGTGGTCCAATTTCTTAGCTTTTTAAGTTAAGTATCGCTCATCCTTTAAACCTTCCTAGTCTCAATAATTATAACATAACATGCACAAAAGTTATATATATATATATATATATATATATATATATATATATATATATATATATATATATATATATATATATATATATATATATATATATATATTTATATATTTAACTCTGCATTCCGTACTATTTAATCTGGATGAAATTTGTTTAAATATGTTTTATGTTTTTTCTTAAAAAAGTTCTTCTGCCTCCTCCAAAATAGTGTCTTAAGAAAGTTATAAAAAGTGATTTCATAAGTTTTGACTGGGTTCACACAAATGTTTATTTGAAAGGTACGTGGCAATAAAAGAAAGTGAACAACAAGGTGGTCGCAAACGTTCCACTACTTCTCATTCTTTTTCATTCGATTATTGGTGTTGTATATCAATGAAGGTGACAACAAGAAGCACAACACGTAATCATTGGCTGCCACGAAAAAAGAAATTTAATTTTGCAGATATTTTTTCTAACACAAGCAATTAGTATCTTTAACAACAATTATTCTTTTTATGTAAATGTTTAGAAAAGGAAGAAATGCAAAAGGACAAAAACCTTAGTTAGAGCTCAGAGTAACAAAATATTTACATCAACGTTGGGGCTACATTCCCGATAGCATTACCCAGGGGGCACCAAGCCAAGGATAAGATCAAGAAATCTATAAATTAAATATTCCATGAATGTATGCAAACAGAGAGCTAAAACTTCTGAAATAAATGACCCAAAAACAAACAATCCAAGAGTCTAAAACAGAGAGCCAAAAGATACTGCAAACATTTTGAAATAAGTCTAAAATATTTCCATCAGGTTTTTCATTCTGCATTTCTTCATTAACAACAATCACATCATTCTTCGAATGTTTACTATAATTTTAACCTACTAGAATCATGTGTTAGAATTTATTTGATATAATGTGTTATGTATTATGAAGATATTTTTTTTTATCTATTGTTATCAGATCACCGTCTAATTTCATATTCAATATATATATATATATATATATATATATATATATATATATATATATATATATATATATATATATATATATATATATATATATATATATATATATATATATCAACACGAGAATATGATGAAAGTAATATATGTTAAAAGTTTTACATTAATTAAAAATAAAGAGATGTCATAATATGTAAACGATTACAAATTTTATTTTACAAACTAATTTTATAAAATTAAATTAAATTTAAAATTTATTTTCTACCATTTACATGATTAAAAATAACGTTTATCATTTCTAACCGTAATTGATAATTGATGATTTTATTTAATTCAATCAAGATTACCTTTCAAAAACTTTCTTAAATAGTAGTCTTTAAAACATTATCACTCCTCCAAAATATACTTTATTTATTTGTACCATTTAGCCATCGAAAGATAATACAGTTATAAAATATGGTTACGGAGACTTTCCCTCTTTGTAGCAAATTATTAGAGTCATATGTACTAAAAGTTACTTTTTGATGATAATTATCTATTTTAAGGATTAAGTTAAATCTAAAATAAGGTTTAATCATTTAGAACATCCCTATTTTTGTAGAGTTTTTTTCAATTAGGTTCTCGTATTGTAAATTCTTTTAATTAGGTCACTCATTGTGAAAAATTAGATCAATTTAGTGTTTGCTGTTAAATTGAGTGAACGACGTTAAAAATTGATGTATGTGGCAGGATCACATTAGCAGGTTTTACTGACGTGGCAGATTACAGTGAAGTGAGTTGGATTTGTTTTATTCAAAAATTAATTTTTCTTCCAATAAAATGATTGAAAATGCAGTATTTAAATAAAATACAATTACTAAATGAAATCGCATTGTCTTCTTCCTTGGGTGTCCTTTTCCTGAAAATGAATTGTCTTCTTCCTTGGGTGTCCTCCTGTTAGGGTTTTGGCAGTTACAGCGATTTCACGTAGATCATTCAAAAATATTTTATCTTTTCTGTCAATCAGCCACAGGCAACCAATGCCTCATTTTCGTTCATCCAATACTACATAAGAGGTTTATATATTCCAGAATCTTCAAATCTTAAACAGTACATCCTCTTCTGTTGGGTAATCCGATTACCTTGGAAAGTCCATTCCAAAGAAATGAGAAGCTCAACCAGATAGAGAAAATTAGAATTACAGGATCCCCAAGCTAAAAAGAATGCACCTTTCAAGATCAAAGATAATTTATTCTAGATTCCAAAGCAAATACTTGAAAAGGACAGAGCATGCCTTTGATCACCATCTCCTCAACATAAATGCCTTTGGAGGCCAACAAGTGAAATTTGGGGACAAGCGTTCAAGAAATTAGGAACAAAGTACACATATCTCATGTCTCATTACACTTTTTTAACACTTAACTAAGAAATCAGGAAGAAAGTATACGAATTTACTCTTCCCAATTCCCCTGAACCACTACCACAGTGTGATGGATCAAAATTTCTGATTCAATTCAAGACCTTAACCCTATCAATTGCATTGCCCTCTTTTTCCCCCCTTCAGTGGCCAATGTCTCTCAGTGGCAGCTCCTCTACAACCGCTACTATCACAAGCTCGAGCTCTACCCTATGTCGTGGAAGCACGTCAACCTCGCCCGCACCAAAGTCATCATTGCGCCCTTCGGCGGCCCAGTCGTCGTCATCCGTTGTGAGGTTGCGCGTTTTGGGGATGTTGAAGTTTTGCTAGGCGTGGACGATGTTGTGGTAGGAGGATGGCATGCGGAGGCTCGGGGAGGGAGTTTTGCGTGGACCGTTGCAAAAGATGGTGGTTTCACGCGAGATTGTTTGTGGAGGGGGAGCTGGAATAGCAATAATGGAGAAGGTGCTAAAGGTGTGTGGTTACAAAGATTAGGTTTAATTATTTTATCTTGTTTATCATAAGTCATGTATAAATTAGGTTTAATTATTTAAAACTTGAAATAAAATAAATTACACCTAATACAAACACGTACCACATCATTAAAATTTGCTTGGTTAGTATGTCATGATTTATTAAATTTAACATCGTCCGCTGAATTTAATGACAAAACTTTAATTGACTCAATTATACAGAAACAATGACCTAATTGAGATAAAACAAATACGAAAACCTAATCGATTATGGAGACTTTCCCTCTTTGTAGCAAATGATTAGAGTCATCTGTACTAAAAGTTACTTTTTGATGATAATTATCTATGAAGTCATACAAATTATTTTAAGGATTAAGTTAAATCTATAATAATTATCAAACCAAACCAAACCCACTTTATTTATTAAGTGTAGAATTTACATGAAGATAGCAGAGAAACATCGTACAGTAAAGGAAACACAAACATTTGTTACATTAGGACAGGAAACAGGCATCCAATCCCAATGTTAGATTAATTCGTAGCATATTTTGACACCATTTATTGAGATGAGGCTAAGGTGGTTGATAACGATGACGAAAATGACAGCTTTTGTAGGCCTGACATCACCCACATTCCTTCACTTACTCTCCCAAAAAACCATATTTTGGAGTTGAACGCATCTTAACAGTGAACTCAATCCGCTTCCTTTCCGGAATCAAACCTCTGAGACTAGGCCATCCTTCAAGGATAGGCTTGATATAACCGACAAAAGTGTCATCAGTTGCACCTGGGCGAGTTTGATACGCACGTAGTTCTCTCCTTTGAAAAGGTAAATTCAGGCTCCTTATATATGAGAAGCAAAACATGCATCGATTCCATTTTCAAAGATGGTACCTCTCAGCACACGAAACCCCTCAGTGATTTTCCGAATGGAGCCAACAAACTGCTTCGAATCATAGGATATGCGAGCATACTTAGTGCCCTTAAATAAGTAAATTTGTTTTCCTGTCGTTGACCTGAATCCAGAGTCTATGCCATTCTCAAACACTGTGTTATTGAGGGCAGGAAACATTTCAGAAATTGTGTACGGACCATTTATTGTACCTGGAGCATAGTCTATGTAAACACAGAGGTTGTCGGAGAACACATATGCTTCACTTGCTTCAGTGTCAAAGGAACAGTCTATTCCATGTTCTGCAAATGGCATTCCTGAAAGTGATGGAAAACCACTACTAATCAGACGCAGATCAGTCAATATCTTTTCATCAGATCTTCCGGGAATGTAATGCAACCGCACATACTTATTCTCCATGAAGAAATACACTTGATTTTCTCTTGATGAACGAAATGCAGCATTGATATAAGGGTTCGACATCTTTGTTAACAAAACAAGAGGAAATAAGATAGATAGATATAGGATCCAAGAGAGAGATATGATTTTGATTTGAGGATGCTTACATTCCTCTGCCAGCCACCTATTTACATGGAGTGGGAATTTCTTTACTTGGTATTAATTTAATTTTATGTTATATTTAATTTTTCTATTTTTCTAACTCTTTAATTAATTAAATTATTTATTTTAGTATCTTCACTGAATATGAAATAAAATATTCAAATGTATAAAAATAAATCATTATAGATTAATTTTTATCTAACTAAAAGAATATTGTATTCCATTTGGTTAAGAATATACGCGAAGCCTTCTCGACAAATTCAAGAACAATCCTTTTTTTCCCACTTGAACCCAAGGTCATGCCAAGAAATTAAATATTGGAGAATAGAACTTCGAAAAAGTGATTGTGAATATGAATACGAATACATGCTGTGTGTGTTGATTCCACTCACACAGTAGTCCTAAAGAAATATAAATGATTGGAGAATGAGGTTTATTCAATAAGTTTCTTGCTCAAAATTACCATTATACATGGAAGTTAGTCTTGCCTTTACTTATCTTTTGCTTGAAGAATAATCTTGACAACTTGGGGGGCCTAGATCGACAACTACAACAAAGAAACAAAGGAGAACCAAGAGAATTGAACGGAAGAAGTAAAGCATGAGAGTAACTGCATTAGGTTTAACCTATGTAACTGTGATGGGAAATGTTCATCTTCATCTCTTCTCTCTCGTATACAAATGTTCATCGTCACCTTCATCTTCGTTTTGGACCTTCATCTTCGCATAATCTGTGTTTGACTTTCTACATCATAAGCATCAATATTTAAGTTTTAACTGATGTTATGATGTATATATAATAAAATTTATTTATTTTAGCAGACAATGTCCTAATTATTGAAGGGTGAATATTGCATACTTATTTATATATCTTTGCTGAAAAAAATAAAGAGGGGTACTGAAGGAGTATTAATATAATTTGTTTATTTATTTAACCAATCTTAGAGAGAGAAAAAAAAATAGTTATTAAATAGGTTCTTTTAAATTTAAATTCTGAATGCTAAATTGTGTTGCATATTTAGGAAGAGAGTTTATCATTCATAATGGATGGTTTTATTCAATTCAATCACAATTGCCTTTCATTCTCTGAAAAATTTATTTGCTCCTCGAAAAAACTAGTTTATTTATTTTACACATTTAGATATCAAAAGATAATGCAGTTATAAAATAAAATTATGGAGACTTCTCTTTGTAGCAACGATTACTTAAATTTACTTTTTGATAAGAAATATCCATAAATTTATAAAAATTATTTTTATGGATTAAATTAAATCCACGATAATAATTGTATAAACCAAATCAAACAAGCCTCTTTTATTTATTATTAAGTGCAAATTACATGGTGATAGGAAACAAACATCCACCTACAGGAAACGAAACACAAACATTCAGACATGTTACATTAGGACAGGAAACAGAATCCTTTCCCAATGTTAGATTAAAGATAAAGAAACAAACTTTGGCAATGGAAGCCTTATTCTTAGCATATTATAACACCATTTATTCAGATGAGGCCATGGTTGATGCATGAGAGTGAAGGCTTGTTTAGCTGACAGGCAAAATGCCTCTAAGAACGGGCCAACCATCAAGGATAAGGTTGACATCACCGATAAGAGTGTCATCAGTTTCATCTGGAGTGAAATGGATACGCACATACTTGTCTCCTTTGAAAAGGTAAGCTTCAGACTCTTTATGAGAAGCAAAACACGCATCGATTCCACTTTCAAAGATGGTACCATTCAGAATAGGAAACCCATCAGCGATGTTGCGAATGCTGCCAACAAGTTGCTTCGAATCATAGGCTATGCGAACATACTTATTGCCCTTGAATAAGTAAACTTCTTTTCCTTTGGTTGATCTAAATGCAGAGTCTATGCCATCCGCAAACACCGTGTTTCTGAGGACAGGAAACATTTCAGCAATAGTGGTAGGACCTGCGAGTATCTTGTCATTATATGTACCTGGAGCATAGTCTATGTAGGCACACTTGTTGTCGGAGAACACGTATGCTTCACTCGCTTCAGTGTCGAAGGAACAGTCTATTCCAGGTTCTGCAAATGGCGTTCCTGCAAGTGATGGAAAACCACTACTAATCAAGCTCAGATTAGTTAAAATCTTGTCATCAGTTCCTCCGGGAGTGTAATACAACCTCACATACTTGTTCTTGGCGAAGAAATACACTTCATAATCTCTTGATGAACGAAATGAAGCATTGATGTAAGGAGGGTTTGACATATTTCTTAACAGAAGAAGAGGGACTAAGGTAGATAAAGAGTGGAAGAGAGAAATATGATTTGATTAAGGGATGCTTACATTCCTCCCCATGGCCCCTATTTATACTGTTGGATTGAGAATCTTTACCTAGTATTTGAAACTGCCACGAATACACTTATTTGTACGCAAAGCAAATGACAAATATCATCTATATATGATGTCAAAACAAACCAGCCTTGTAAATGTTATCAGTGTTGCATGTCCTTCTGTTGGCTTCATCTAAGTTTATTATTGTAATATTAAATGGCAAACGTGTTAGAGATTTATTTATGCTTGCACTTGAGGATAACGTTAAAACGAGGGGTAACACAACCTTAAAGTTGTCATGACAGAGTTGTTAAAAGTTTTTCAACCTTAAAAGCCACTAAATTGAATTGAAAGACGTAAGAAGATGTTATCTAACTTTGTAGATGTGCTTTTGTCATTGCATAAACAAATGTTATCTCAGCTTCCAATACATTAATGTGTTATTTAAACCGTTTGCTGTTTGCCTCAATACATAACACGATAAGTTCTTATTCTAATCATACTACCACAGCTTATTTTGTGTGTATATATATATATATATATATATATATATATATATATATATATATATATTTCAAATTAACCATGTTTTACTGTTAATTGAAAACAACTTTGAATGGTTATATATAAAGTTATAGAAAAGACCGACATAAATAAACCTAAAACTGCTAATTGGTACACACCTATACTCATAATAATTTGCCCCCATTGCTTCTACGATATTAGTTTAATTAATAATATAATCAATTATTGCATAACAATATTATATATCAAACTATTGAAAGAAATAATCCAATGTGCATCTGCAATACAGTAGTATATTTTCAAGTGGTTACATGACGAATTATTTTATAATTAATCGTCGATCAAAACGCTTACGTTTGTGTGTCGTCCATCTGAACATTTACTTGGAATATATATATATATATATATATATATGGGTTTGTTAACACGCGTACACCTGTTTTTCAGTTGGTACGTTTTAACAATGTGTACCGGATTATAGTAGACAAAAATACCTTCATTTATCATGGATTTTAAGTTTTAAGGTCAAGGATATTTAAATAATTTTCATTCTCAACCCTTTCTCTTTCATCTCTCTCACTCCAACATTTTTCTGTCATTCCTATTGCCCCAATTGAAAAAAAAAATTAGAAACCCTTGTTTAACCCTTGTCCTTTTCCCTTTAAACAAAGTGTTTCTTTTTTCCTTTCTCTATTGGTATGAGATACATGATGTAAGATTACAACCTAGAATTGAAAGAATTGTACTCCTAGGGAATTCTTCTATACTTATTTATTTAATTTTCTTATGTTCCTTTTTTATCACTGAATCAACTTCTACATGCATTTAGAATAAACTTTAACCAGTGCAAGATAAAAACAGTAAAATCATTTTTTACCTTTGAGATTTGGAAAGAGTAACATAAAATGACAAGGTTTATATTCATTTTACACACATTAATAAATATAAAACGATTATAAAAGAGTAAACTTTTTCAATTTTTAAAAAATATCTTTGATTCAAATTACTACCACCATCTTCAATTGGATTGAGATGAGAGAAAAAATGTTGGAATGATGACAGATAAAATGTTGAGATGAGAGAGAAAATATCTTTGATGACAGAGGGTTTGTGATTTTTTATTTTTTTTCAATTGGGGCAAGATGACAGAGAAAATGTTGGAGTAAGAGAGATGACAGAGAAAATATTGGAGTGAGAGAGATGAGAGAGAAAATATTGGAATGAGAGAGATCAAAGAAAAAGGGTTGAGAAAATGAGGGAGGTGAGTAAGGGTTTGGGATATTTTTTTTTTTTTTTAAAGTTTTGAGAATGAAAATTATTTAAATATCCTTGACCTTAAAACTTAGAATCTATGATAAATGAGGATATTTTTGTCTACTATAATCCGGTATACATTGTTAAAACGTACCAACTGAAAAACAGGCGTACGGGTGTTAACAAACCTTTTATATATATATATATATATATATATATATATATATATATATATATATATATATATATATATATATATATATATATATATATATATATATATATATACATATATACATCTACATGTATGTATATATAATGGGCAGAAACTTCGCTCACGCACTAAAACTTTCTCAATCACAAATTCACGTATATGCATTAATTCTCTTGGAAAATTAGTTAAACAGAATTTTGAAATGCTAAAACTAAAATTAGAACAACATTGATATAAGTATAAGAATACACATAATTATCAGTCAAAATATAAAGTCGGTCAAAATTGGCACTATTAAAGTTAGGTAAATCAACTGTAGCATAAATCCTAAAACAATTATTAAATTTAGAGTGAGGTATTCCGATTATAGTTGAACGTTAAAATTTATTAAAATAAGGTTTAATTATGTTCCTTTTAACAAAATAAATTTATTATTATTTTTATTTGTTTTAATTTCATTTTTACTTTTAAAAAGTTGTACAACTATGTTGTTTTTGGTTAATTTGATAAAGCGACATGTAAACATGATAAGATGATGAATAATTCTAAATTCCTACTGATGTATTAATAGTGCTAAATAGACTGCATCTATTTCACTAATTCCATTTTAACATGATTTATTGTTACAGCTGAAAGGTTATGGGGAAATCTCAGCAAGAAGTTTTAAGTAAACTTTTTTACCACAAAACATCTTATAGATTATTTGAAATCTTAGAGATGTAAGAAATACACTTGGATAAGAGAGCATCTCTAGAACTCAATGCTAGCACCTTGAAATTCTCTAGATTATCGTAATAAATGTGTTATCATCCAAAGGAATCAAGCTTCAGAAAATGATGATTGATGAGTCGATATTTTCTTGACTTTACTTAGTTTATTGTGCTAGAATTAATTAGAGAATTGTGTTTAATTTTCCGGAATTTTTTGTTTTTCCTAAATATGCTTAATTTGACCGGAAATTCTAATTTTAATTAATTTGAATTTTCTGAGCTAATTATTTGAATTATTATTTACAGAGAAAATTTTGGAAATACAATTTGAGACATTTGAAGGACACCAAATAAATTCAAGACTCTCTAATTAGACATTTTAAATTTTAGTTATATTGTAATTTAGTAGTTTAAACTTTTTAGAAAAACTTTAATATTGAGTCAATTTTTGATTTTGCAAAGTTGGTGAACCCTACCTCATTTAGAAGGACTCGTAATCCTAGGAATAAGAGCAGCCGTCACTCTCCTCTTTGCTCTCGGCTGCGGCTGGAACGTGTTTATTTTGGGGGCAGCAACATTTTTCTTAAACAATGTTGATGGTGATGGACTTCTTTCTATTTAGTTTCATGAATTTTTCTATTGTAACTTCATTTAAGGTAGTATCAGCCGTCACACATTCTATGCATTCTCAGAGAATTTATTTTGGGGGCCGCTGCAGTTATTTTCTTGGAAAAGCTACTTTGCCATTTCATTTTGTTAGGAGAAAACGTTAATTCAAATCATTAGTCCAGCACCCTTTTATTGCTTTTGCTTTCATTTAACGCTGCTGACGTTTATCAAATTCACTTCATTTTCTTGGTTTAAAAAAAAAAAAGGGATTGATTTCTTTTGGGTGATTTGACGTTGCTGTAGAAAATAGTAATATTTAGCTCTTGTTTATTTTATTGAATGATAAAGGGAATATGAGAGTGATGTCACGGTGGTGAAGATGCATTGAAAAAGCTTTCTTTTCTTTTCTTTGGTGAAGTGATGGCTTAGGTAGAATTGGTGTTAATTTCTTTTAAGCACTCGGTGTTTGGTGGGCTGCAGCCGCCGCACCCTTTCTTTTTGGCATTGTTTCCTTTTAATTCCCTTTTGGATTCTTGCATGCTTTGCTTAAGCATTGTCCCATCAATGAAGCTAGCAGGACGTCATGGGCAAGAGGCAGCAGGGCCCCACCCATTTTATCTTTGTTCAGCTTTGTTAAATATTGTTTGGAGGATGATTTAATTTTTCGTAATTGCTGTTCACACGTTGATTCAATTTGGTTTGAAGATTTAGTATGTGGATTAAATTAGGCAAGCATATGTGCAATTAATTGAAAAGGAGTTCAGCCGCCAATATCACCTTCCACTTTCTTTTGACGCTCGGTGATCTTTCTTTTGAACATAATTGATTTTGTTTTCAATTAGGAAAAGCTGCATTTTAATTTTCTTGTAGAATTAGAATGCTGATTGATGGGGTGATGGACGCAAGGCATATTTCAATTTGGAATTGATGGTGATTACTTAGAGGGGAGTCACGGCCTATAGCTATTGTCATGGCCAGAATTATTTGGTTTGAAGGAGTGCAGCGTTGATTCAGCACATTGTACTCACTGTTAGTGATTAAATTTCGTGAAGTATATTTTTATTTTTCTTTTTGTCTTAGGAATGTTTTACATATTATGTTTAATTGTTTTTAATCTCTTTAATTTAGTATTGTCTTTTAATAGTTTTAACTCTGCTTAGATATTTGTTTAGTCTAGTATTTGGTTTAGCATTTTCACTCTCTGAACTCGATTTTAAAAAAATAACTGCAACTAGAACAGAGCTCCAAATGTTACGTTTTATATATTAAATAAAGATAATTGAGTCTACTTTCCAGAAAAAAAAAACCTCATCTCATTTAGAGTTCTATAGAAAAAGTTATGGTTAAAACATTGAGCAAAGGTCAGAGCTGTCCAGTTCCAGCGTGAATTTTCGTAATTACTGTAGCAGTTTCGTTTTTACTGTTTTAATTTCATTTTCATGCATGATGAAACCTTTTCAAACCCCCCCACACTGTGTTAGACCTGATTCTGAACCGCAGTTGGTCCTTGTGAGACGACCTAGGAGTCATTTCCTAGCTATACTGCATTTCTCATATGCAATTAAATTTGTATGGGCCGCGACACCCATCAAATTTATTGGGGGAGATTCTGATTTTTCTTTGTTAAATTTTTTGTTTTTTGCGTTAAATTTTTTGTTTTCTAGGTAGTTTTTGTTGTGTCTTTTGTACAGTTTTGCATGTCTCTCTTGATTTCTGGATTTGGTTTAGGTTGTAGACTTGTCTTTCACTTCATTGATACTCTGATTTGTTGGATTCCTTGCTTTTCTTTGCTTGGAAAGATGATTATGATGTTTGAGGGTGATTGATTGTGACAGAAATACCCTGTGTGAGATTTGAACCACTTGATATTCTTTCTCGTGTGTGATATGTCTCTTGATTGCTTGCACATATGCCTTGGCTTGACTCTTGTTGATGATTCTTGATTGATATGCATGTTTGAAAATGATAAAGGCAGTTTTGTTGTTGAGCCTCTCTAGCCAGATGAGCCTACCTTGTTTTCATCCCTTGATAATCCCTTTTGAGCCTATACTTTCCCCATTTCTTTGTTTTGAAGCTTATACACTAGTCCTAGGTGAAGAACCATGATTACCTTAACCTTAGGGAATTTTGGAGCTTTGGAATTGTTTTGGGAATAAGTGTGGTCTCCTAAAAGATTATGATGAATTGGCTAGTTGGTTCCTCTTCTTGTTTGTTTTTGTATATATGTTGTGTTATCTTGTCTCTTAGAGTTGTGTTCTGAAAAGAGAGAAAAGAGAAGAGACAAGGTGAAAAAAAAAACAAAAAAAAGAAAGAAAGAAAACATATAGAAAAATGAAAAAAAAATGTGAATAAAGGAGTCAAGAAGAGGATGGAATTAGAGGTTTTGGGTGTGAGTATACTGTGTTTTCACTTGTTCCTCATCGCTCCTCTATTTCCTTTGGTTTGTAGCTTATCACCCATATTTATCCTCCCTTGTCCTTGACCCCATTACAACCATGAAAAAGACCTTTTGATTTGAACATGCATATGTGTTTGAGTGTTGATATTAGAGGCTTGCCAAATCTGTTTGTGTTTGCTTTCTTGAGTGCATTGAGTTGACATTGTTTACCTTAAACACTTGAGAGAAACACTGATAGTGTGCATCCGTGAGGTTCTGTCATTTTTGTTTCACCTCTTGAACTGATTGATCGTTTTATCATGCTTTGAATTGCTTGGATGATTTCCCTGTGTATCTAGTTTCCTTGATTTTGTGTTGGATACTGTCTATTTCCTTTCTTTGTCCAGATTTCTTGAGGATTGTGTAATTCTGTTTCTTTCCTTGTTAGTCTCTGTTGTTTGTGTGTTGAGTATGTGTCAATTCCCTTATGTCCTCATAACTGTTCCCTGTTTTGCGTCTTGATTTTGCCCAGGAGTGCAAAAGACTAAGTGTGGTCTATTTTGATGAGTCAATATTTTCTTGACTTTACTTAGTTTATTGTGCTAAAATTAATCAGGAATTGTGCTTAATTTTCCGGTATTTTCCCGTTTTTCCTAAATATGCTTAATTTGACTGGAAATTCTAATTTTAATTAATTTGAATTTTCTGAGCTAATTATTTGAATTATTATTTGCAGGGAAAATTTTGGAAACACAATTTGGGACATTTGGAGGACACCAAATAAATTCAAGACTCTCCAATTAGACATTTTAAATTTTAGTTATATTGTATTTTAATAGTTTAAACTTTTTTGACAAATTCTTTATATCTTGGACCAATTTTAAAAAAATGTTGTTGGACCAAATTTGTAGAGACATTTGACAAATGACACCTAGGATTGGGTGGACCCCACCCTAATTTTGAAGGCACTAGCACACGGCATTTTAGGGTCCAGCCGTCACATTGCAAACCAATTTTCACTCTCTCGGCTGAGACTTGTGGGAGATATTAGAAATGATATTCATGGAGAAAGGCATTGGATGAATCAACGCAGCACATGCTTCCAGCCGATACTACAATATTTTATTTTACTTTTGAAGTTTTTTTTTATATAGGAGCTTAGGAAATGAACGCTGGTTGTCTCGGGTGAATGAAAATAATTCTCATATTTTGCATTGTGTGAACGGTACTTCTATGTTCTTCTTCAGGGTTGGTAAAAAAATGTGATTCATTGCCTTGGTGGGTCCGAAGATGGGATGTGTTTATTTTCGTTTGGAATTTACAAGCTTTCCTTCATTTTATTGAATCTAATGGTCACGGTGGGTGAAGACATATAGTAGAAACACTTTCTTTCTTTAGGTGAAGTGACGGGCAGAAGAGAGGCTTCATTCCATTAATGTTTTTCTTTTATTTAGTTGATGAATGAGGAAATGAATTGATGGGAGTTGGTGGAAAGTCATGTCCAGCAGAGAGACATAAAGGCACGGTGGTGGTATATTTTTTGAAGCAAATTCATTTTGGCTTTAAATTGGAAAGGAAAGCATTTTATTTTTGTTTTAAGCAAAGAATGAAACGGTGATGATGGGATGGAAGAGCACATGCTGCAACCAAGTCCAGAATTTTGCAAAATGCTTATTCAATTCCCAAGATTCACAACCATTTAATGGGTGTACGTTGATGATGGTAAAAAGGGGCACTCACGTGATGGAAGGGGTTTTGTCCATAAAAGGTTTTTTCTTTTAATTCTTTTCTTTTACATTGTAGTAATGCGTGTACCGAGAAAAAGTTTATAATACATGTTGAATGCATTTTAGTTTTCACCTTTTGCCATTGTTGCACGGTGCCTGTTATGGCAATTCAAGCTATAAATATTATTTATATTCACCGTGTCGTTTCCATGCATAATTTTACTTATCTAATGCATGCTTAATTAATTGTTGGTAGGATATTTTTTTTTGTGTGGTTTATCTTTTATTTTTATTTTATTTTAATTTTAGCCTTCACTTTAATATTTTTAATTATGCTTTGTTGAGTTTAATTTTTATTTTAATTTAGTTATTTACATTAGCAAAAATTACTTTCAACTCTCTCTCTTTTGTGTTTGACTTAATTCTTAAACCATAGTTTAGTCCTTGAGAGACGACCTAAGAGTCACTTCCTAACACTATACTGCATTTCTAAATTGCAATCAAATTTGATTGGACGGCGACACCCATCAATGATGTTTTACATACAGGTGGTTGGATATTACCACTCATGAGCATGCGATTCGTATGGTACAAACTTTCATTTTTATCCATTATAATATAACATATGTATTTTAAAATTGATGTGTATATATAAGTTCATATTATGTTACAGGCACAAGAGTTGGGAATGGTTGTGCACGTTTGTGAGGTATTTTAGCAAACTCATTCGAAAGGGATCTCGTCAGTTTGTTGATGAGAAGTCTCGGCGGACACATGTAAGCAAACACTTTTACTGTTACCAATAAGGAGCATTGGTAAATCTTGAAGAAAATGGTTTTGATGATGCTGCAAGATGTTTTACCTGAAGAACATATTAGAAATATTTAAAAGCACTTTGTAGAATATAAATGCAGTAGGAATGTCTTTAAAATTTGTAAAACTTGTATTTTGTACTGAAATAATCGATTATGTCAAGCAATAATCAATTATCATGAGTCTTACAGGAATAATCGATTATCACCTCACATAATCGATTATCACCTTTTTGAAAAACATGTAACGGACTTGAATAATCGATTATCACTTACAATAATCGATTATTACTGACAGTTGGGACTTGACCTTTCATATTCAGACTAGCTGGCTATATATAGGGGCCTTGAGAACTTTAGAAAGCAACGTTCTTGAACTGAGGCTTGAGTAGAATACTGTTTGTCAGAGGAAATTCTCAGAAGCTTGTTCAAGGTTCCCTTGCCTGGTCTCGTGAATAGGAGAAACTCGCATTTCATGTGTCGATAGTCGGAGCGGTTCTCTTCGAGTTGGCAAGGTGCTCTGCCTGGTCTCGTGAATAGGAGAAGCTCGCGTTTCGTGTGTCGAAAGTCGGAGCGGTTCTCTTCGAGTTGGTAGAGTGTTTGCTTCCGGTTCGTGTGTCGAAGGAAGCACTTCCAGTTCGTTTGTCGAAGGAAGTTACTCTCTGCACTCTTCCGGTTCGTTTGTCGAAGGAAGGTGTTTTCTATCCCTTACTCATTTCATTATCTTGTAATCTGTACAACTATATTTTTAGTGAAAATAGTTAATCACTTTTTATAGTGATTAACAACTGGACGTAGAATCTTTTGATTCGAACCAGTATAAAAATCATTTGTGTGATTTTTCTCTTCCCTACACTCCTTAATCTTTTAGCACTCCAACTGTTCGATAAAAGTTTTACAAGAAATTTAAAACTGATAAAGGAACTATTTTTGTGACCGAACACGCTTTCTGCTCTCTGAGTTGTTTTAATTCCGCTGCGTTAAACTCTTTAAAATTTACCCCCTCCGATACCGTCAATTGGTATCAGAGCTTGCTTTGATAGTTTTTCAAATTTTTCGAAAATGGGCGGTCACAATCAAATGTATTTAGAGTGTGCTTCAATTGATAGACCTCCTTTGTTTACGGGGGAAAATTATGCTTTTTGGAAAATAAGAATGCAAATATTTTTAGAGTCAATTGATAGGGGCATTTGGAAAGTTGTTTTAAATGGTCCTTTTATTCCTACTGTAAATTTAAATGGTGTATAGGAAGAAAAACCATATTTGCAATGGATTGCTGACGAAAATAGACGAGCCCAATTTGATATAAAAGCTCGCAATATAATATCTTCTGCTTTGGTATTAGATGAATTTTACAGGATCTCAGTGTGCAAAACGGCTCAAGAGATGTGGGAAGTTCTTCAAGTAACCCATGAAGGAACCGACGATGTGAAACGAGCTAGGAAGAACACCCTGATACAGGAGTATGAGATGTTCAGGATGCAACAGGGTGAAACCATCGCTGATGTGCAAAAACGCTTCACACATATCGTCAACCATCTTTTTGGTTTAGGTAAGAAATTTGACACTGACGAATTGAATATTAAAATTTTGAAATCTTTGAACAGGAAGTGGCAGCCCAAGGTTACTGCGATAACTGAGTCTCAAGACTTGACGTCCATGCCTATGACTGTGCTTTTTGGAAAGTTGAGAGAGCACGAGCTCGAGTTGAATAGACTGAGTGTTGAGGAAGCCCAAGGAAAGAGGAAAACGTTGGCCTTTAAAACTGAAAATCCTAAAGGCACAAGTTCAGAAAAGGATGAGGAATCTGAAGATGAAGACTCAGACAACGATGATATGATTCACATGTTTAGAAAATTCAACAAGTTCATGAAATTGAAAGGCAAGGAACAATTTAAAAAGGATCGAAAGAAGAAACATCGATCTTCTTCAAATTATAGTTGTTATGGTTGCGGAGAAAAAGGACACGTTAATGCGGTTTGTCCAAACCTTAAAAAGGGTGAAGAAGAGAAGTCATTCAAGAAAAAGAATGTTTATGTTGCTTGGAATGATAATGCTTCAAGCACTTCTTGTTCAAGTGATTCTGTTGAAGAAGCAAACTTATGTTTGACAGCGAATGTTGATGACACTGCAAGCCAAGTAAGTTCCTCTAGCCTTGACACTAGTGAATTTGATGTACAAAAAGCATTTCTTGAATTGCTTGATGAATCTGAGAAATTAAATGTTGCTCATAAAAATTTGAAGAAGGAGTTTAAAGAATTGCAAATTAAATATGAGAAGGCATTAGATGAGGAAGTAATTTTGAAAAATAAAATTTGCAATTTAGAAATGAAAGAGTCTTCAAATGTTGAACATCTTGTTGAATGCCTTTCATGTAAAAATCATGTGCTTGATATTGATATTCTTGAAAATCTGCTTGAAGTTGCAACTAGAAATAATAATGTTGAAATGCCTATACTTGCTAAAAAGGTTTATAAAAACAAAAGGGGTTTTAAAAGTAAAAACAAAATTAAAAGAACCTGAAGAGTTTGGGTTGAGAAGGGAACTTTTGTGAAAAACAAGGTGCATGATGTTTGTTGTTTTTATTGCATGAAAAAGGGACACACTTCTAACAAATGCAACATTAAACATTTTGGTGTTCCAAATGGGAAATATGCTTGGATTTCTGTTATAAAGTAATATGTGTCTAACCTCAAGGACCCAAATAAGATTATGGGTACCAAAAGTGCTATTGCTCTGTTTTGCAGAATAAGCTTTGAAAAGGAGAAGAAATTTTTTTATGATGTTTTGATTTTGGAATTGATGCTCCAAGCAAGGAAGTAATTTCATCAAATGATATCCAAAGCCTTGGTTCAAGCACCAAGTGACTCAGCTAAGTAGTATTTAAACTTTGTTGTTGCACTTTGATTTGCTTAATCTTCCATTATGAGATTACTGTTGAATTCATTTCTGTTTGGGCAAATAATATGTACATCACTGTTTCATTATTTCTATGTTGTACTCTTGTCTGCTTGCACATTTTAATCAATGAAATTAATCTATTTGAGACATTCATGTGCTTAATTGTTTTTTTTGTTATGATTAGACATGTGCATTGTATTTTAGTGTTTTGCTGTTAATTGTCAAATTGAATCTGTGTTTAACTGGCTCAGTAATCAATTTCATGAGTACTTTAAAGTTAGCCTTGGTATAATTTTTTTTTATCAAGCATCAAATGCAATGAAAAATTAATTTGAATGAGCTAGTTGACAGTTTCTATTTGCATTTCTGGATGATTAAGACGATTGATGATTAAATTGACAATTCTGTTTCAAAGCTGTTTTTGTGGAAATTTGTTTTCAAATTCAAATGCATAAGCCATGATAGCACTCATTGAAAACTTGGATGCAGTAAATGAACTGATCAAGTTTTGCATAATTTTGATGTAAAGTATCTAGTTTATAAACTGTTGAAAGATAAAATCTGAATCAGCTTGTGTTTGAATTTTTATATATGTTATTTTGATATGCATAACTGAGTTCATGGGATTGAACAGTTTGGGATATGAAAAATGCATGAATTATAATTGCTATTTGGGAAGTTATAATTTATGCTGTCAAAATTATTTTTGAACTGATTGTATTAGTTGAAATGCTTTTATGTTAAACTTAGAGCAACTGTAATCATATTCATTTAAGCTACTTTTGCGTTCATTGTAGTTTATAAATTAGTTGTTGAATCATTAATATCTTAATTGTTTGATAAATGATTGTTGATTTCATTGAATTTGATTTGTTATTAATTATTGAAACTAGTTTGAAATTGCAAATACTTTTCTGGACTGCCTTTTAAGCATTTCTCCATTGTTTTGGACTGAACAGATCTTAAAATATTTTTCAATTTGTTTGTAAGTGCATAAATTTTTTTTTTACATCTTATGACATGATCTTGTGATACCTGGTACCCATTTGAGGGAGAGATATATAAGGTTGTTAGATATCTGGACATTTTATGAATGTTATATGAGTTTTAGGTTGAAAATTTGGCCCAAATTTCTGTTTTTCGGAAATTAACGTCAATAATCGATTACCAAAGGGTAATAATCGATTATCTCGGACTAAAAATTTATATTTTAACAATTTTGAACACAAATAATCGATTATTTAAAGTAATAATTGATTATCAGCGTAAAAAAAAAAAACTTTTTTTTCTCTTTTTGGTTTGTTTTATCAAAAGGGATTATCACATTTAGGGGGAGTAATTTAAAAGGACTTAAATTCTTTTTAAAATTACCTAGTTTATGGGAAGCATAAAAGTTTAGATGATCTTTTAAGAAAGGGGGTGAAATTTTTGATTGAGATCTTTTGTGATAACTAGAGGATATGAGTCTTGCTCAAAAAAAAAAAAACAATTTTGATCAAATTTATGATTGGCAGCAAGCTCATGAAGATTATATGATTGATCAATTTCATGAAATTGATATTCGCTTAGGAAATATTGAAAATCGCCTCAACCTTCAACCACCTGAGAGATCCCCAAGCCCGAAATTTTAGTCTTAGCATTTCCTTATTAAGTGTGCTTTGATTGTTTATTTGTCGTTGCTTATAGTGTTTGTTGTTATATTTATGCACTTTTGTGATGCTCTTTATGCAGTTAATGTAATCCTTCTCTTATGAATAAAATGATCTTTTATGTTTTTTATATGCATACTTTGTTTAATTGAGGGGGAGATCATATTTAGGGGGAGCTTTTTACATAAAGTCTTTTTGCTTATGATCAAAAAAGGGGGAGAAGAATAATATAAGGGGAGAAGTATAATACAAGTTGATACAGGTATTACTAACCTTGTTGTTGTCTGTTAGCTTGTATGTTTTACAGGTAAGCCAAAGTTGCTTTTAAAATTGATTTTTTGATCATCATCAAAAAGGGGGAGATTGTTACCAATAAGGAGCATTGGTAAATCTTGAAGAAAATGGTTTTGATGATGCTGCAAGATGTTTTACCTGAAGAACATATTAGAAATATTTAAAAGCACTTTGTAGAATATAAATGCAGTAGGAATGTCTTTAAATTTTGTAAAACTTGTATTTTGTACTGAAATAATCGATTATGTCAAGCAATAATCAATTATCATGAGTCTTACAGGAATAATCGATTATCACCTCACATAATCGATTATCACCTTTTTGAAAAACATGTAACGGACTTGAATAATTGATTATCACTTACAATAATCGATTATTACTGGCAGTTGGGACTTGACCTTTCATATTCAGACTAGCTGGCTATATATAGGGGCCTTGAGAACTTCAGAAAGCAACGTTCTTGAACTGAGGCTTAAGTAGAATACTGTTTGTCAGAGGAAATTCTCAGAAGCTTGTTCAAGGTTCCCTTGCCTGGTCTCGTGAATAGGAGATGCTCGCGTTTCGTGTGTCGATAGTCGGAGCGGTTCTCTTCGAGTTGGCAAGGTGCTCTGCCTGGTCTCGTGAATAGGAGAAGCTCGCGTTTCGTGTGTCGAAAGTCGGAGCGGTTCTCTTCGAGTTGGTAGAGTGTTTGCTTCCGGTTCGTGTGTCGAAGGAAGCACTTCCAGTTCGTTTGTCGAAGGAAGTTACTCTCTGCACTCTTCCGGTTCGTTTGTCGAAGGAAGGTGTTTTCTATCCCTTACTCATTTCATTATCTTGTAATCTGTACAACTATATTTTTAGTGAAAATAGTTAATCACTTTTTATAGTGATTAACAACTGGACGTAGAATCTTTTGATTCGAACCAGTATAAAAATCATTTGTGTGATTTTTCTCTTCCCTACACTCCTTAATCTTTTAGCACTCCAACTGTTCGATAAAAGTTTTACAAGAAATTTAAAACTGATAAAGGAACTATTTTTGTGACCGAACACGCTTTCTGCTCTCTGAGTTGTTTTAATTCCGCTGCGCTAAACTCTTTAAAATTTACCCCCTCCGATACCGTCATTTACAAACTTCAAACTTGTACTATTATG
Source organism: Vigna mungo (assembly GCA_036885675.1). NCBI lineage: Eukaryota > Viridiplantae > Streptophyta > Magnoliopsida > Fabales > Fabaceae > Vigna > Vigna mungo. The sequence goes on from CP144692.1 coordinate 669,443, forward strand.
TTTCTTTTAAATTTCTTTACTGACACTTTACAAAATGTTTAACAACAAGAATTTTCAACTAGACTCTCACAGGTCAGATCGAAGCAAGGGTCATGTCCTGATGCAATACAAAACTATAATAATGACGAATGTTGGATCGACGTTGTCGATGAAAAAAATAAAGGACAACTCTATGAGGCATAACAAGTTGCTGCCAATTACACTGGTGGAAGAGGAACACTAAAACAACAACCATTAACTTCTGATAGTGCATAAGACGTTGTTGTCCACTTCACCTAGTGACTAGAACAACGTAACGAGGCTTATGATGAGTTGAATCAATAGTTTATGGATTTCCAAAATTTGGTCATGAGAATCCAGTCTCTAGAAGTAGAGACTTGTCTTCCACGACCTCAATCCACACCAACACTATCTCAACAATAATCCTCTCTAGTCGAGCCCACCCTAGTCTAGCCACCTCCACAATAGTAACAACAACATGAAAAAGAAGAAATAGTTTAGATGATTATGTAGTATTTTAAGACTTTGTTAGTTTTATAAACATTTAGTATACAATCTTCTATGTTTGTCTTAATTACATTATAAACATGTTTGTGTGCATATCAATGTCATGGATTTGATTGTCTAGCAAATTTCTTGGTTGTTTTATGTGCAAGGTTCAATTTATGGTAATAGTCCACTACACTTGACTTATCGCACAATTTACCGACAGAAATTATCGAAACATAAATTTGTCGATAATATCCTCTATTGGCTCACATAATTATCAACAAATAATGATCGTCGGTAAATGTTTTCCTCTGTAATTATTGACAGATATATTCTTCTGTAATTATTGACAAGACGAATAATATCTATCGATAAATGTTTCCAACAACACTTTTACAGATAAAATTTTCCTCGTCAGTAATTCATAAAAAAATAGTCATTGTGAATGATTTTTTTGTTGTTTTTAACATATACAAGTCATCAATAAATCCAGTTTTTTTTTGTAGAGTTTTCCATTGGAAGCATAATTACTCATAGATACTGCTAGTGTTTCCCAACTGTTTGTAATGAACTAAGCAATAACATCGTCAATAACTCATCTTTTAATACAATCTTCATAATCAACTGATTCATGACATTCTGAAAACTACTCAAGTATTTAGTTACTGAAAAATCATCCCTATATTTCAAGTTTATTGGCTTCTAAATAAAGAATGTCTTATTCAATAAATTTTTAGATTCAAACAACTCGTTTAATCTCTATCAAAAGCTGTAAACTAAATTTTCACATGTTACATGATGGTAAATATATTGATCTATCCATTGTTGGATCAAACTAATAGTATTTCGGTTTATCTTCTAATCTCTATCGTTTTTTATTAGTTTGACACCCTGATCCTCGATAGGATCATACAAGTCTTGACAAAATAACATCTCTTTCATTCAAGATTTTCATATTAAATAATTAGCAGAATCTAATTTTATCATGATTTGACACCATCACTGTCTCCCATCTGCAAATCACGAACTAAAGCTCATAATCGGAGCTCGGATACGAGTTGTTGAGAAAATGACAAAAAATACAAATAATAAGCGGAAGCAATAACCCCATATTAAATCTTCACTGAATAGATAATATAGATCACAGAAACAATGAAGTAGAAATTAGGAGACATCATTACATGAAAAAACTAAATATCCTTATAACCTAGTCTAGACAAATCATCCACTGATAATAATAATAATTAGGTACAACAAAACTCCTCTTAGAACTTCCAAAATTTATAGAAAATATTCTATCACTCTAAGTGAATAAACAATTAAAGAAAATATTCACTCGAGATTTAACTAAAAAAAAGTGATTACTTTTCTTTCGAATCTCACCATAAACATTCTAGTGGCTTCATTGGTTTTTCTCTTCAGAGATACTATGTGTGAGAAGTGCACACACAGAATACCCACACAGCTTTTGCTGCACTCACATCTTGTTCTCTCATAATTTTTCTTTCTGTGTTATTTTCTTGTGGTGTATTTTGGATGCAGAAGCTCATTCCTTTTTATAAGGGTTTCAAACCGCCTTGCATGAGTTGACAATGGCTGTCATGCAAATGTTGCAATTACAAAATGAAACCATGTAAAAAATTACACGTTGTACTCCACTTTCCCTATTGAATCCATGTCCGAAAGTTTTACTGCATTTGCCACTCATTTTGCTTCAGCAAGGTTGCCCTAGAGGCTGTGAGAATTCCGAGGAACATCCTCTGGATGGATCATTTGGTGGAGGGATTGACATTTTTCTTCACAAACTTAACAAAAGGATCAGTAAGGTAGATAAACGGAGTAAACATGATGATGATCTAGGTAGTTGTGATGATTAGGCCTCAAGAAAATTGTAATAAAATACTCAGTAACGAACAGGATTGGCGGGTATATTTTGATAATACATCAATACATAAACTGAACATTGAAAGTCATGGTGACAATAACCAACGTTTGCATACAAGCCTATGGTCGATTTTCCTACATGTTATAGTAACAAAAACAGTAAACTTTAATGCCTAAAAACATATTAAAACAGTAATCAACCTTCTCCACTAAAAAGTGGAAGCTGAACTTGCAGGAAAAGTTCTTGACAACATGATGATGTCTAGAAAAATACTTGTTTACTTTTTAATCTATCTTCCATTCTTAACTGGAAAAAAAAAAAAAAGAGTGAGAGTTAGAAGTTAAAACATTTTTCATCTATGTTAAAGGAAAAAATTATTTTCATTACCTTCTCCATTTCAGCCAGAAAATATTTTCTGGCGCCTAAATATTCCAGTCCCAAGAAAACTGTGCATGATTGCTTATGTTGGAACAAAATAGATGCAGCATTGATATACTCATCATCCAAATGCTGAACTTCAAAAAGAAGTTTTAATCTTTGAAAACATTTTTGTGTCAAAATTGCAGAAGGGAGAGGTGACTGGACAGATGATTGGGACAGGCATATTTGGAATGAAGCTCCATTAGAATTAGAAGATGAAGCATGACTACGACCGGATGCAGATGATAGGGATGATGATCGGGACCCTGAAATAAGGATGCTTGAAATAATACCAAAGCGCATTAAAGATTTGGCGGATTGACTCGAAGTTTTCTAGAATTCCTTTATAAAGAAGTCGGAAGCTTTCTGCTTGTTTCTACAAATTTGTCATATAAGAATAAGCATTTAGTGACAGGAAGTAAAAATGAATCCATATTTGCACCAGCTAAACTAAACTAAACCCATAATTAATCCACTTCAAAAATTCATTTCATTATTAGCTGCTTCAATTTCACAACATTTAAAAACCCTAATTAATCAAACACATTTAACAAAAAGACAATTATAATTAAAATAGATAGCAACAGTCCAACTAGAAGAAAGGAAAATCACAGCAAAAACCTTGTTTAATCAAAACAAGAAAAGACATAAATTGGCCATGAAGGTTTTGAAAACAAGGCCTTTTCAACCACTTACCCGGTGACTGTCGTTCTCTGGTATCTTTGGGTAGACTGCACCAGTGTCTAAATCAAATATTAATTCCGGATTTCCGTTCATCATATCTCTGCAACAATTTCTAAAGTAGTAGTGTGTAACATTCAACACGCGTTCAACCTGCCAAGCATTGGAAATATTATGTCCTTTTGATCTCCGGTCTATAATTTTTTAATAAATGAAATCCTTCCAAATAATTTATTTTCTTACCATTTCTTTAGTCATCGATACTCCTTCTTGATCTTGTAACAATTTGGAAATATAATAACATTCCAATGAACTAAAGATGTGATATCGATGTCTCCTTTGAAAAATAGAATCAGCAGCTAGAACCCTTAAAAGCGTTTGCTTATCTTCATGGTGAAGATTTAAATCTACTAACTTTTGATTCTGTTCATTGTAACCAAATGTTAGAAAACAAACACATAACTACAAATCCAAGTTCTAATTAAAATTAAAACTACAATTTCTCTATAAGCTATACTTACCACAGCTGCTTTATTAGCCATTTCTTGTTTCTTCTGCTGCAGACAACAAGTTTTTTGTTTCTTGTGCTGCTGCAGGCAACAATTTATCAATATGATTCATTAGTTTGACTATTGATTCATTTGGCCCATCATTCTAATCAAATGTTAGAGAACAAATACATAACTACAAATCCAATAACACCCTTATAGGTCTCTCTTGTTTGGATAAATGGAAAGAAATAAATACCTCTAACACCATTGTCTCATGGCTACCCATGCTATTGTCAGAAGACTCTATACCATTGTCTCATTACTCAATAGATGAGAAAACATATAAAGTACTCGAACATGATCATAGATAAATTTACACACCTTTTCTTCTGAAACTTTTTGTCTTTTGGAATAATTTGTAGAAGACCAAGAATAAGAGCAACAACTTGAACAAGGGGATTCGCTTGCTTCTCTCTTGTTTATCATTTTAAAGGTAGAAGAGTTGCTGGAAATAGACTCCATCGTATCAAATGATCAGACAGACACCTATCACATATTTATAAAAAAAAAAAATTTGCAAGATTAGTTTAAATTAATATTTAAAAGAGAAAGAAACATTTGGGCCTTTTCAAGGTTGAAATTATTTTGATATCTTAATGCACTGTCCAAACAAAAACAAAGAATATAATCAATATGAAAATTTGCAAAAAATTATTTGAATTATAAAAAGCATAACCAAGCTAAGCAGCAAGCCTTACAACCAACAAATCAATATAAGGGTGTTAACATGGGAAATGGGAAGAAGGAAGAAGAAGAGGAAGGTGACATAGAGAGTGGTTATAACTTTCTTTTCAAGCTACCTAGTGAGAGTGATTATAACTTTTGAAGTGATTGCAAAAACACACTGATACTTGATTCGTAGCAGAAAGTATCTTATCATGCAGAGATCTTATATAACCAAGAAAGAAACTTTCTCTGAAAGCTACCTACTGAGTGATTATATAACTAAGAAAGAAACTCTCTTCGAAAGCTTCTTATTATCAAAATAAACTAATAAAATAATGACACGTGTTTTATTGTTAAAAAGTTATTAAAAATAAATATCAAAATATCAATCTCCTTTATAAAAAGACACTTATATAATTAGTCAAAATTCAAATTTTCTTTAAAAGTTGCAAATGTAATTTTATTCTAAAATTACATCAAAATCATAAAAAAATTTCATTTATGATATATAAGATTAGGGGTTAGACTAGGCGTAACCTAAAAAGCTACTTTATTGTTGAGTAAGGAACAAAAATTATATACACGGACAAAAAGATAAATATTGTCATCTTAAAATTTTAATCATACGATTAAATATTTTTTTATTACCTATATTTATATTAATCTTAAGAATTTATATTAATCTTAAAGATTTTTACACTTGCATTCAATAAATTATGTTTTGACACACTATTAACAACTAACAACTTGACATAATTGAGTGAATATTAAAACAAGCTTTAATTAATCATTTAGTTCGTCAAATTGGGTAAACATGATCCTTCACGTCTTACCCAATCAATGCCCATCATCCTAATTCCATCCAATATTTAAATATTTGGTAGAATCCAATTGGCGCAATTGGAATATGAAGAACCAAAATTGCATAATGGTGATAACCTCTCACTTAACATGCAATTAAGCCTAAAAAAGTAATCAATGAATTGGTTCATGATTATACTCCCAATAACTCATTTCACCTCACACAACAGATACACTTTTCCACTACAAATTGAAGTAAAAAGTGTTTTTTTTTTGTGTTTTTTATACTTTGATATTTAACCGAGTTATAAAAAGAAGAATTATACAATTTTTTTGAAAAAAACTTATATTCATCACTTATTACAGTACACTACATGATATTCTTATCGTTAGTTTGGAAGGCAACAAAAATCTTTTTACACAATTTTCTTTTTTAACTATTTGAGTCTCTTACATTCATTTTTTTTATTCAGGTTGTCATTTATAAATCCCATCACATTTATCCATTCTATTCAAATTCATATTAAAAAATCTACGTAATTTATTTACTTATATAGCCTAGCTTAGAAAATAGAACAGGTATTCAAACTTAATAAGTTATTTGAAGTTGAAATTTGGAATGCAAAATTGTGTCACCTATTGAGAAAGAGAGTTTATCTTTCATAATAGATTATTTTATCACAAATACCTTTCATAAATTACAGTCCTTGAAAAATGATTGCTTGTTCCTCCAAAACTAGTTTATTTATTCTGACTTTCTAGACATCTAATAAAGATCGTGCAGGGTTATAGAATATGATTATAGAAAGTTTCGTTTTGTAGAGGCATCTTTACTAAAATTACGATTTGATAAGAATTATTCATAAAGTCATGAAAAGTATTTTATGGATTAAACTAAATCTATAACAAACATTCTATAAAACCAAACCACCCAGTTTTATTAAGTGGACAAAGTACATGATGATAGGAAAGAAAGAAACATGCAGGTACAGGAAAGGAAAGACAAACATTCAGACTTGTTACAACATTAGGAAGGGAAACATGCTTCCAATCCTAATCTTACATTAAAGAGAAAGAAAACAAACGTTGGAAATGAAAACCTTATTGATTGTGACGAGGCTAAGGTGGTTGATGCATGAGAGTGAAGGCCTGTTTAGCTGACAGGCAAAATGCCTCTAAGAACGGACCAACCATCAAGGATAGGCGTGACATCACCGATAAGAGTGTCATCAGTTTTACCTGGAGTGAAATGGATACGCACATACTTGTCTCCTTTGAAAAGGTAAGCTTCAGACTCCTTATGAGAAGCAAAACAAGCATCGATTCCATTTTCAAAGATGGTACCTTTCAGAATAGGAAACCCATCAGTGATGTTGCGAATGTTGCCAACAAGCTGCTTCGAATCATAGGCTATGCTAACATACTTATTTCCCTTGAATAAGTAAACTTCTTTTCCTCTGGTTGATCTAAATGCAGAGTCTATGCCATCCGCAAACACCGTGTTTCTGAGGACAGGAAACATTTGAGCAACAGTTGTAGGACCTGCGAGTATCTTGTCATTTGTTGTACCTGGAGCATAGTCAATGTAGGCACAGAGGTTGCCGGAGAACACATATGCTTGACTAGCTTCAGTGTCAAAGGAACAGTCTATTCCAGGTTCTGCAAATGGCGTTCCTGCAAGTGATGGAAAACCACTACTAATCAAACGCAGACTGGTCAAAATCTTGTCATCAGTTCCTCCGGGAGTGTAATGCAACCGCACATACTTGTTCTTGGCGAAGAAATACACTTCATATTCTCTTGATGAACGAATTGCAGCATTGATGTAAGGAAGGTTTGACATTTTTCTTAACACAAGAAGACGGACTAAGGTAGATATAAAGAGTGCAAGAGAGATATATGATTTGATTTCGGGATGCTTACATTCCTCTCCATGGCACCTATTTATACTGTTGGAGTGACAATCTTTACTTAGTATTGGAAACTGCCACGAATACACTTATTTGTACGCAAAGCACAGCTGATAAATATGATCTATCGTGTCAAAACAAAGCAGCCTGGTAAAGGTTATCCGTGCTGAATGTCATCTAAGTTTATTATTGTAATATCAAATGGCAAACATGTTGAGATTTTTTGATGTTTTTAATGGCACTTGAGATAAGGTTAAAGCGAGGGTAACACGTAACCTTAAAAGCCACTAAATTGGAACACTTAAGAAGATGTTATCTAAATTGTGCACGTGCTTTTTATCTTTTTTTGCATAAACCATTTGCTGTTTGCCTCATCCATAAACTCGATAAATACTTTGAATGGTTATAAAGTTATAGAACAGACAGACATAAATAAACCTAAAACTGCTAATTGGTAATAATAATTTTCTCCTTTGCTTCTACGATACGATAGTTTAATTAATAACATATAATCACTTATTGCATAACAATATTATATATCAAACTATTGAAAGAAATAATCCAATGTGCATCTGCATTAATAGTATATTTTCACTTGCCATGCGTTTAACCTTAGGTATTATTTTATAATTAGTCGTCGATCAAAACGCTTAGGTTTGTGAGTGCATGGGAACATTTACTTTTAATTTAATATATAATGCAGATGCTTTTTAATAATGCAGATGATAATATTTCTATATTTTATTATATGTATAACTTTTTTTTATGTTGTTAAGTTTGTATGTGAATGGGAACATTCACTTGAAATGTAATATATATACATATATATATATAAAAGAAGTTTATAATAGAACTAAAATAGGCACAAACTTTACTCACACACTAAAACTTTCTTAATCACAAACTCACGTATATGCATTAATTCTCTTATCTCAATATATGAGAGGTAAATAACACTAAACAGAATTTTGAAATCTTAAACTAAAATTAGAACAACGTTAATATTAATATAAGAATACACATAATTATCAGTCAAAATATAAAACGTTAGGTAGATCAACTCTAACATAAATCCTAAAACAATTATTAAATTTAGATTGAGATAAACCAATTCTAGTTGAACATTTTCTAAAATAAGGTTTAATTATATTTTTTTTTTTTGTAAAATAATTAAAACTTTCCCTTTTATTTTTATTTCTTTTAATTTGGTTTTTACTTTTAAAAAGTTTGTACAATTAAGTTTTTTTTGTTAAATTTGATAAAAGGACCTGTAGACATGATCAGGTGAAAATCTGTAATGAATATTACTTCACAAAATCAGCATGAACATAAAATAGAAGAATAATGAATTTTTCATTAAAAAAATTCTTTCTAAAAACAGGTCAGAAGAAGTTTTGTCACATGTTTTACTATGAAGGAATTAATTTTTTTGTACTGAGCTTGTTTGAGCCTATACAACTGTAAATAAGACTCTCTTTACCTTTGACAGTAAAACTTTTATGTTGATTCATACATATCTCTTCCTATATGTCACCACCACGAAGGAATCAAATTTTTTTTTATCATTGTCTTGGAGCTTGTTTGAGTCCATACAAATTCTTTTTCAATATGCAAACAAGACTCTCTTTACCTTTGACAGTAAAACTTTTATGTTGATCCATATAGATCTTTTCCTACATGTCATCATTAAGGAATGTTGTCCTCACATCAAGTTGGTCAACCTCTAAGTTCAAAGTTTCTGCCAAGCCAAGCACAACTCTGATTGAAGACATTTTAACCATGGGGGAAATATCTCTTCAAAGTCAATTCCCTTCTTTTGACTAATGTAAAACCTGTGAAAAATATCTACGTGCTATAAGATAGATAATACATAGTAATATGTATTTAAATTATTATTATTATTATCTTAAAATGTGTTGACACTAGTGCATAATTGGCCTTTAACGTCATCTTGCAGACGTTGGACCAAAAAACACCCAACGTAAATTATTGCCCGGTGGCATTTTCATAAATAAGTTGGGCATATCGACGTCAGTTCGGAGGGGTCCCGACGTCTATAATATTATAGGCGTTGGGGCCCTCCTAACCGACGTCTATATGTCTGACAGGTAGGTGAAAAATCATTTTTTTCCGTCATATAGATGTCTAATCCCGTCACTTCGACGTCTATATGCTATCATAGACGTCAGTGTCCCTCCTACCGACGTCTATATGTCTGACAGGTAGGTGAAAAGTCATTATTTTCTGCCATTTAGACGTCTTATCCTGCCACTCCGACGTCTATATGCGATTATAGACGTCGGCTCTCCCTACATCCGACGTATATACCACGAATATTAATTTTTAAATCGAATGGACGTCACATTAGTGTGGTCCCCAACGTATAGACGTCAGGCGCTGGGGCCACCGACGTCTTAGTTCCTGTTAAATCAGACATTGCGAACCAGCAATTATGCGCACTTCATCGTCTTCCTTTACCTTTCCTCTCCGCGAGATTGCATTTCCAGGTGTGTTTTATCTCTTTTGAACTGTTTAAACTTACTTTTACTTTGATTAAAGTAGTCTTTGATCTATTATCTTTCATTTGAACCGATTAAAATGAGTTTTCGTTGTGTTTTGGTGCAGGTTTTCTCATGTCTTTGGGTAGCGTAGTGCACCTTCTCCCTTTGCTAGATTCCTCATAAGAAAAACTTGCATCTTTTGGATCTCTTATGGCATTTCAACCCAAAGCCGAACCTGAGTCCTTGTCTAGCTTTCATGTCAGCGTATTCTTTTTCTTTGGTGGTTGGAATGGAACTAGGCAAAGACCCAGATTTGGTTTTGGGTTGAAATGCCATAAGAGATCCAAAAGACACAATTTTTTCTTACGAAGAAACTAGCAAAAGAAGGAGGTGCTACTACCTTACCCAAAGACACGAGCAAAACTGAACTAAAACACAACGAAAACTTAGTAGACATCGGTTAATGACATGAACGACATCTATAGTGCCCTTAGACGTCGGTTAATGTCATGTCTGACGTCTATAGTGCCCTTAGACGTCAGTTAATTCCATGTCTGACGTCTTTATATAAATATGGACGTGATTGTGCTCACGTCGAAACCTTGTTTTCAGTAGTGCAATATGGACGTGATTGTGGAGATTTTTTTTTTAATTATTATTTAAATAAATAATTGCAATATATAGTAAGGGTGTTAGTGTTTAGGTTTTTAGTTTGCTTATTGGATGTTCGTTTCATTATATAATGGCAGCAACCAGCCTTTTTGAAGTTGGTATTCTTTTAATTACAATATGTTGGCGGTATAATATGAAGATTGATGTGTGGTGATCTTTCACGGTAGAACAATATGATCAGGCTTATGATGAGTTGAGACAACATTTTATGGAGTTCTAAAATCTGGTCATGAGATTCCTACTTCCAAAAGCACAAACTTGTTATCCACGACCTTAGTCCACTCCAACACCATCCTAGCAATGACCCTATCTAGTCGAGTCCATACTAGTCCAACCACTTCCATAGCATTGGCAATAACACAATGAAAAAAAAATAGTTCACATGATTATGTAATTAAGATTATTTTAGTTTTATAATTATTTATTTTACAATCTTCTATTTTGTATTAATCACATTACAAACATGTTTGTGTGCATACTAATGTCATGGATTTGATTGTCTGGCAATTTGTCTTGTTGTTTTTATGTGCAAGGTGCAATGTGTGGTAGGAAATATAGTCATTACACTTGCACCTGTTGTACAATTTATTGACAAAAATTAATGAAGGATAAATCTATCAGTAATGTCCTTTACTGTTGATTCACATAATTACCAACGGATAATGGTCGTCGATAATTATTGACGACAATATCCTTCAATAAATGTTAGTGACAACGCTTTTAGTAGTATATTTTTGTTTATTAGTAATTCATCGAAAAATAACTATTACTGATAGATTTTCATTGTTTTTGATAGATATCGGTCATTAGTAAATCTAGTTTTTTTTTTTTTAGTGCTTTCCATTGGGAACATAGTTACTTGGAGATACCATCTATGTCTCCCAGCTATTTGGTAATGAGCTAAGCAACAACAACGTCAATAACCCATCTTCTAATATAATCTTCATGATGAATTGATTCATGACATTCTGAAAACTATACTCAAGTATTTAGCTACTGAAAAGTCATCCATGTATTTCAAGTTTACTAGCTTTCGAATAAAGAATGTCTTATTCAAAGAAGTTTTAGATTCAAACAACTCGTCTTCTACAAGTTGTAAGCTAGAGTCTAACTTTAATGATAAATAGATTGATCTATCCATTGCTAGATCAAATCAAATAGTTTTTTGGTTTATCTTCTTTCCGTCTTTGTCGAATTTATTTATTGGTTTGACACCCTGATCTTCAATAGGAACACAAGTCTTGTAATATAACAAATCTTCCATTCAAAATTTCTACATTAAATAATTGGTAGAATTTAATTTACTCATGATTTGATACCATTACCATCTCTCATCTGCTTATCACGAATTGTGGTTCCTAATCGAAGCTCTGATACCTATTGTTGTTAAGAAAATGACACAAATTACTAATAATAAGCGGGAAAAAAAACCAGATTAAATCTTTCGCCAATGATTAATATGAAGCACAAAAACAAAGAAGGAAGAAATTGAAACCGTTATTGATTAAGACGATTTTGATTAAGCGTAATAATAAATTGAACTAAAATCATATTATAATGTTACGCTATCAATTATGAAATAAACGTAAGTCGTATTATGTTATGTGTAAAGACTTGTAATTTAGTCACCATTTAGAGAGGACACATGGCAAGGTATAAGAGGATGAACCATTAAAAAAAAAATTAACTTAAGTTTATATGAAGAAGAAATCATATTTTTGGTTACCTTCTTCTTACCTAAAAGTTATCACCTCCTCTCCAAGCTCTTCATTCTCCATTTCATTTTCTTCCAAATTTTCAAAAAATTGAACCGTTTAATTCATCTCTTGTAGCTACTTGAATCATCTTGGTCCCAAGGTTTCCAATTTCACCGATTCCTTTTGCTGTCAAATAGGGTAAGTTGTTCTCCTCTCTTTTTCTTCATTTTTTGAATCTTAGGACATGCAATCTACTGATTGCATGTGTTTTTTATTTCCCTCAATTCCATTCCCTTTCAATTTCAACTGTGCAACTGTTTTGATCACCATAATTGTGAATCCATAGGGTTGGGGTAAATTCTGGAATTTTGTGAGAAACATAGAGGAAATCTGGAACTGTGTTGTGCTAAATTTCCAGGTAAGGGAAGCTGGATTCTAAAGTCTTGTTTGAAAATTTATGTTTAATTTGGTTTGGCATTTAGGTAGAATTGTTAAAAGCTGATGCATGTATAAATTGTGTGAAAAGTTTCGTTAATTTTGAATGAATGTATAATAGCATGTTCTGAAATTTTTGTTTTATAGTATGTGGTTGGTATGAACTGATATGTAATCAATTGTGAATTGTATGATTTAGTAAAAGTTGTGAATTTTGTTGTTTAATAGTGAGAATTCAGTGTTCTGCAGACTTGAGTAAAAGAGCTAAGTTGGTTTCAGCGTTTAAGTCAAGAACTAGGGAACTTGCGTAGTGAATTTTCAATCTAGGAGTCCAGGTTTGAAATAGGTACTTAGGACAGCTTAGGATAGTTAATTGTGACTTATAGGAAGTGTATAATTGGCCTAAAATGGTTTCTAAGTGGTAGAATTCAAATAGAGCACCTAGGTGAATCATATTAGAGTTTTAGGTTCAATTTCTTTGCATATCTCTTAAAATTTGGAGTTAGGATAGTGTGTGAGCATTCAAACAAGTTAGATTTAATCTATATTTCGAGTTAGGAGTGTCCAAAGTTCACCAAATGGCCTAAAACAAATTTTGGATGTGTGAGTTCCTCAAATATGCAGAATTTCGTTCTGCAGATTATGCAGAGTCGCACAGCGCACTCTGTGCGCTCTGCGAGGGGTTGCTGGCAGGAAAAATTCGCACAGCGCACCACAGGGTGTGCGCTGAGCGAATTTTATGCGACAGGATGTGTATTTTTGATGTTTTTGACGTTCTGGGAGTTCCGGACGTCCATTTTGGACGTTCTTTAGGTCGTTCTGGGGGTTTTTGACCCTTCCGGAGCCATTGGTGAGGGTCTCCAAGCTGTTTGAATTTCTTAAGTATACGTAATTATAGTTGATAAAGAAATTGGTATTAATAAATGATGTTTCTGTGAAGATATGTAATGTATGAGTTATATATGTTTATTTTGCTTCTGAATGAGATTGTATGATTAATTGGATGAGGTTGGTGAAGTGAAACAAGATTGGTGGTATGAATTATGGGCTTTGAGAATCAAATCAAGATCTCTAGGTGAGATCATTGTTAATGTTGAGAATAAATACATGAAGCTCAGTCTTGGGTGTCTCCATTTATGGGCCAAGATATGAGTGATATCATGTTAAGTATTGGAATGAATATAGGTAGCTCAGTCTTGGGGGTTTTCCTTAACACTCTAATGACTATTCAATCTCACTTAGAGAAGAATATGTCATGTGGTGAGAGTAGTAGGAGGTCCTAGCCTTGGTTGTCTCCATTTTTAATGGGTCAAGGTGAGTGATAACGGACTAACCTTGTGGTGGTAGGGTGGAACCCATAGCAATTGGCTTTGCAAAGCAGTAGAGGCCACCACAAGTGCATAACCCGCCATAGCTCGATATTCATTCCAAGTCCGGACGAGTCTAAGTATAACATAATCTAATAAAACTGTTTTCTATGTTGATTTGTTTGCATGTCTCTTGTTATTCTAGTTTAACTTTAATTAACTTGTATGCTTTTGGAAATCTAGCTTACCCTTGCACTGTTTGCTTTGTTTATATGTGTTTGAATTACCTCTTTGCAATAATCATTCTAAATTGGATGTGAGCAGAGGCAGGAGAGGTTTCTCTGAAGCAGGCACTGGAGGAAGAGGATGTCCCTCCCAGCTCTTAGACTTTAGTAGATCTTTCCTTATCATTTTGAAAAACTTTTGCACTTGTTATTCTAGTACTTAGGCTTTTCTTAGATAGTTTCCTTCTATTTTGAGATACTTTATTTATGTATATAAGTTCCTATTTCAGTTTTAATTCTGCCTCTAGTTTTGGATGACTGTATAATTTACACTGTCATATATTACTCTCAACTGCTTTAGTACATTATATTTGATACATGTTGTATTATATGGTTTCTATATAAATGGGATGTTACATTTGTGGTATCAGAGCAGTTTTTATCCTTAGAGAACCTGTAGGTTATGTGCATCCCTTGCTTGTGCTTGTGTGCTCTTAATTGTACATAAGCTTCCATTTTGGTTCTTTGAATAAGACTAATAGTCTTATTCTCTACTCAATATCAGAGCAGTTTTGTCCTTAGGATGACCTGTGTGTTACAGGTTTATTGTGTATTCTCTGTGAAGAGTTGAGTCTAAATGGTAGGTTACCATTTATTCCAAGTATAGATAGTAAAATTATGTATCTAACTAGAAGTTTTGAGAACAGAAAATGTCTCTATATAAGGAATGAGGATACACACTCATAACTTGTACTAGAGATAATTTTCCTTTCTTAATTCTGAAGGTTTGAGTAAAGGAATGGTAGTAATTCAAGTGTTATTGTCTATAGTATTTTTGTCTTGTTCCTGTCTTTGTGGTAGCGTAACCTAAAAACTACTTTATTGTTGTCATGTGGTGTCATGACATAACTCAGGAAAGTGCTCCATTCGTTCTATAATATGTTATTTGAATGAGTAAAAATTATATTAACGGAAAAAAAGGATAAATACTGTCATCTCGTACTTTTAACAAAATTTAAATATAATGTAAGTTATTATTAAATATTACAATTAAAAAATGATAAAAATAAGTTTTTTAAAACATATTTGAATTGTTTTTTCTATTTGTTTAATTTCCATTTGTTTAATGTGAGAAATATTGAAAAAGAAGGATTTGAATAGAGTAGCAATTCGAAAATTGAATGCCTTTATAGAATATATATATATATATATATATATATATATATATATATATATATATATATATATATATATATATATATATATATATATATATATATATTTAAGTATGATTTAAAAAAAATGTAAACCGAATAGAAAAACCCATAATACATATAGAAGAATATATATTTTAACTAAATATAATTAGAAATTTTGTGAAATCAATTGAACATGTGCTCTATGTAATCCCTTATAATCAATTACAGTTGCTCTATTCGGAGATGAAACAATGTTTTAATGATGCGGTTAAATATGTTTCTATTACATATATTTATATTATTCTTGATAATTTATTGTATTGAAATTTAAATAAAAGTTGTTTATTTATGATCATAATTATTTTTATTAAATAAAAAAGATAGTATTGCAAAATAAAACGAATACAAGAAAATTGATTTATTTTTACTCACCTCAGGCGACATAATAGAAATGAATAAAATTAATATTATTACGTTTGTTTCACTTACTCAACCATGCACAATACAAAGTTCTGCATCTTACCAAGTTTCTGACATTAAAATCTATGATCGAAGCCCCACGAAATCTCCTACTACAAACCATACCATAAACTTTTTATTTTTCTCTTCCATTGTCTCTCTGTTGGCAACACAGAATAGCAGTAACCAAATACAAAATGTGCAGTTATACATTTCTTGAAGATTTCGCAGTTGGTCCTTCTTTCATCATACTCATTGCCTTGGTCTTGAAACCATGTGCTCAGATTTCTGTTCACATTGGAAAAAAGTTTTGAAATATATAAAAAGAAGGAATGTTTGAAAGAAAAAAAATATTGTTAGAATAGCTATTTATTTAATTTCATTAGCATTGACAACAACACCTTATATGTGCCACTGCATAGCTTTTCCTTCGAAATGGACGATTGCCAAGCGGACCTTGTAATTGTTTGGTGTGTGTACGGTGGTGTATCCTCAAAGTCAAACGAGTTATTGGGCTCGAAGCCCAGCACCAGAATAAAAGGATCCCCAGGTATATCAATCATATATTCTAAACAGAAATATATCAACCAAGATATATTGCAATATCAATCATATATATTCTAAACAGAAATATATCAACCAGATATACTGGAAACATAAATAAAATCCAAACAAAGATATTTTATTCAGAAATATGCCAAGTAAGATTATATTATTTTGTTTATATTTTGTTCATCTTATATCAATCCAAAGCCTATAAATAAAGGCCTGAGGACTCCAAACAAGGTACGAGTTATTCACACTTCAAATACACTCCACTCATAATTCCTTAGCATATTCTTTGCTATCGAACTCTCTCAATCCTCTCTCACAGAGGGTCTAATTCTCTACTCACGCCTAACTTGAGCGTCGGAGCGCCTTTTCAGGTACTCCCCCCTCTCGGTCAGAGCTCGAGCAACACCGGACGGTCGCAGCAGGTACCAGCCGGACGGTCCTGAAGAAGAAGAAGCAGACAGAAAGACAGAAAGCGACGTCATCAAGGTCAGTCCTTCGGTCCCAAAAATTTATACCGAAACATTTTGGCGCCCACCGTGGGGCCGAGCGGCAAACCCAAATGGCGACCAGGAGGAGCATGAAGGAACAACAAAACACCAAGAAGTTTCAGCAACAACATCAGTCATCATCTCTACAAGGAGTTTCATCAACAAGATAAGTATTTTTTTTATTTAAAAAATGAAATAATAAAAACCTACCGTAAATTCTATGGGAGCACCAATCACCTTTTTCATTATAAAAATATATCAGGAATCCTTGGAAAGATTAAAACTGCCCTATATAAGTGTCAAGGATACATACGGCAATCTCTTCACCAATATTTCAAGATTTATTCTGTTTCATGCAGAATCATCATTAATTATCATTAATTTATTACTGCATAATTGAATGCCATGGTATTCAAAACTAATTTTGATATCACTGCTCAAGATTTATTCCAAGATTTATTTACATATATTCGGTAATCATGTATCAAGATACCACTTTTCATTATTATATCATCAAGGTAAAAGAAAAACTTCAGGGGCAATACGAGGATAAATCAAGATAGCCGCAAGAATACTGAACATGACGCAGAAAGTGGCGCACTCTCTCGGCCGGTCGACTTTTATAACATGATCTATTTTGTTGTGAATTGTCTAACCATGTAAATACATTGGTTTGTCTCATTACTCTTTTCGAGTTGTTATATCTCTTCAATGCAGATGACAGGATCTTGCACACAAATCATTTGGCTTATCTGGAGCTTACCATAAATCGAAGACCGAACTATTGCTAAAGCAATTACTAAAGCTGTTAAATCTCAACCGACCGGTCTCAATATATCTCTCTGATATTATATCTCTTGCAGATTGCTAAAGCAATTACTAAAGCTGTTAAATCTCAACCGACCGGTCTCAATATATCTCTCTGATATTATATCTCTTGCAGATTGCTAAAGCAGTTACAATCTTAACCGACCAGTTTCAATCAACCGACCGGTCTCAATTATATCTTCAATATATCTCTTACGGTTGCATCTCAACCGACCGGTCTCAATTATATCTTCAATATTATATTTCTTACAGAAGCGGTTACTAAAGTCGTACAATCTTAACCGATCGGTTTCAATATATATCTCTGATATTATATCTCTTGCAGATTGCTAAAGCGGTGGCATCTCAACCGACCGGTCTCAGTTATATCTTTCAGATTATTAAAACAGGTTTGGATTCAAAAGCAGGTTTAAAGAAAAGATTTCCTTCCGCCCAACGATTTCAATGAGGTATTTCAGTTCAAAATTCTATGTGCAATTCATCTTTACACTGCAGGACCAGGCGCCATGTCCGTCACTTTCAGGACGCAATGTCCCGGACGCAATGTCCCCCCGGGCGACATGCCCGTCACTTTCAGGACGCAATGTCCCGGACGCAATGTCCCACCGGGCGACAAGCCCGCCACTTTACGGACACAACGTCCCACCGGGCGACAAGCCCGCCACTTTGCGGACACAACGTCCCACCGGGCGACAAGCCCGCCACTTTGCGGACACAACGTCCCACCGGGCGACAAGCCCGCCACTTTGCGGACACAACGTCCCACCGGGCGACAAGCCCGCCACTTTACGGACACAACGTCCCACCGGGCGACAAGCCCGCCACTTTGCGGACACAACGTCCCACCGGGCGACAAGCCCGCCACTTTACGGACACAACGTCCCACCGGGCGACAAGCCCGCCACTTTGCGGACACAACGTCCCACCGGGCGACAAGCCCGGCATTTTCAGGACACAACGTCCCACCGGGCGACAAGCCCGTTACTCTCAGGACACACAGTCCGACCGGCACAACAATGCGGCAAAGATACACCGAGCGCCAACAAAACTAAGTCCTTCGGTCAGGCAGGAAGCAAACCCCTCCCTTTCCCTCGGACTTGGGGGGGATGATGTACGGTGGTGTATCCTCAAAGTCAAACGAGTTATTGGGCTCGAAGCCCAGCACCAGAATAAAAGGATCCCCAGGTATATCAATCATATATTCTAAACAGAAATATATCAACCAAGATATATTGCAATATCAATCATATATATTCTAAACAGAAATATATCAACCAGATATACTGGAAACATAAATAAAATCCAAACAAAGATATTTTATTCAGAAATATGCCAAGTAAGATTATATTATTTTGTTTATATTTTGTTCATCTTATATCAATCCAAAGCCTATAAATAAAGGCCTGAGGACTCCAAACAAGGTACGAGTTATTCACACTTCAAATACACTCCACTCATAATTCCTTAGCATATTCTTTGCTATCGAACTCTCTCAATCCTCTCTCACAGAGGGTCTAATTCTCTACTCACGCCTAACTTGAGCGTCGGAGCGCCTTTTCAGGTACTCCCCCCTCTCGGTCAGAGCTCGAGCAACACCGGACGGTCGCAGCAGGTACCAGCCGGACGGTCCTGAAGAAGAAGAAGCAGACGGAAGAGCAGAAAGTGACGTGATCAAGGTTTGACCTTTCGGTCCCCCAATTTATACCGAAACAGTGTGCCATCAACGGAGAAGAAAGTTTCACATTGAATTAACCATTGTTTTACCCCATTCCCATTAAAGCGAGGAAAAAATCTAGCTTAGCCAACCTAGTACTACAAGAATAAGATCGAGAATGGTTACCGTTATTGGAAATATTATGTGTTTCGCGGTTACCAATTAATTCTGCAAGATTACACATTCTATTCGTTTGGGTCTGGCTCTAAATTTCTCTATGTTTTATTATGAGATAATGAATTCACCTGAAAGGGCATGCCATCTTGCTAAGCAAGCATTTGGTGTTGCCTATGTTGGGACTAAGTGGGGTAGGAATCCTTTTAGCTATGGTGCTTATTCTTATGTTGCAGTTGGAACATCAGGAAAAGACTATGATATATTAGGGATACCAGTTGATAACTGCCTGTTTTTTGCTGGTGAAGCAACCTGTCAAGAGCAACCAGATATTGTTGGTCGTACAATGATGAGTGGACTAAGAGAAGCTGTTAGCATAATTGATGTTTTGAGCACTAGAAGGGATTATATTGCTGAGGTAGAAGCATTGGAAGCTACACAGAGACAGTTAGACATCGAAACTAATGAAGTGAGGGATATAATAAAGAAACTTGATGCAGTGAGATTACCTAAATCTTCCGTTGCTAAGTCCATTTATGAAATGCTGGAAGTTAATAGAATTCAAGAAGAATGGAAGATATCTGAGGAGGATTTGCCACCACCCAAGCCTCCAGACTTGAATTGGAGAGTGTCACCTAGGAAGAGGAGCATTACGACAAATAACAGTTCCCTAACTTCAACCTTGAGGACAAGGTTGATTTTGAGGGGTGGAGTAACGTTAGGAATAAAAGAGGGAGCGTAATATAGAAAGTATTTGAAATGAATTGATTTGATTATTGGATTACAATAGTATAAATATACAAATTGATAACCCAATTTGAAAGAGTTAAAAGGAAATAAACTCCACCAATTTAATATCAATTATTGTAATATCAATCATAATAATTGATATTTTAATATCAATTATTATAATATCAATCATTGATATCAATCATAATAATTGATATTATAATATCAATCATAATAAATGATATTTAACACTGACAATTAAATTAAATAAAGGGAAAGTAAATATACAAAAATTAGCTAATAAAGACTAATTATTACAATTTAAAATTAATTATTATAATTGATATCCTCCCGCAAGTTGGACGATCTGGAAGAGAGATGCAACTTGGAGAGTAATGAGTCAAACCGAGGATGAAGCAGAGGCTTTGTGAGTATGTCAGCAAGTTGATCATCAGTAGACACAAAGGAAACCCGAAACTTTCCTTTTTGGACATTTTCACGAACAAAATGATAGGCTAAGGCTATATGTTTCATCCAAGAGGGAAAAACAGGATTAACACTCAGAGTTGTGGTACCAAGATTGTCACAATAAATAACTGGATTGGTTGTGGGCATGTGACCAAGTTCAGTGAACAAGGATAGGACCCATAGAAGTTCACTAGCTGTGTCAGCCAAGGCTTTGTATTCTGCTTCAGTTGAGGAACGAGCAACAGAGCGTTGTTTTCGGGAGCTCCAAGAGATGGGAGTGCTACCAAGATACAACAAATAACCAGTGGTAGAGATATAATCATCCTTATCACCCGCCCAATCTGCATTGGAGTAAGCATGAAATGTTAGTGGAGCAGTTGCCGAGATGAAGATACCTTTGTTGCAAGAGCTCGCCAAATAACGAAGCACCCGTTTGAGGGCAGACCGATGTGTCGTTCTGGGGTGTTGCATGAACTGCGCAAGTTTGTTGGTGCTGAAGGCGATGTCCGGGCGAGTAAGACTTAAGTATTGAAGACTTCCCACGAGTGCGCGATACTCAGTTGGGCAAGGTAGGAGATCACCTGAATCCTTGAGTAATTGAGCACTAGCGGACAAGGGAGTAGATGCTGGTTTGGTGTTAGCCATGCCTGATTTATGGAAAAGTTCAGTGATGTATTTCCTTTGTGAAAGAAATAGTCCTGTAGCAGAAGGAATTACTTCGACGCCCAAGAAATAGTTAAGACAACCAAGTTCTTTCAGTGAAAATCGAGCAGCAAGGGTAGATATAAGGTTGGACAACTTTGTAGAGGAACTCCCAGTGACAATGATGTCATCAACATATACTAATAAATATAGTGTGGAACCTGATTTTTGGTAGATGAAGAGAAATGCATCTGCAGTTGAATTGACAAAGCCAAGAGAGAGTAAAAACACTCGAAGCTCCGTATACCAGGCGCGAGGTGCTTGCTTTAGCCCATAGAGTGCCTTTTTTAGGCGGCAAACATGATCAGGGAAACTTTTGTTGACAAAACCTGGGGGCTGGAGCATGAAAACTTCCTCTTTGAGCGTCCCTTGAAGAAATGCATTGTTGACATCAAGTTGGCGAATGGACCATCCTTGACGAACTGCAAGCGTGAGGACAATGCGAATGGTGACCGGTTTAACTACCAGACTGAATGTCTCTGTATAGTCCCAACCAGGGCGTTGGTGAAAACCTTTGACGACTAGGCGAGCCTTGTACCGACCAATTGAGCCATCCGGGTGTCTTTTGATTCGAAAAACCCATTAGCCAACCAAATTTTGAGTAGAGGATCGACTGACAAGTTCCCAAGTGTTGTTGCGGTGTAAGGCGTCAAACTCAGCTTGCATGGCTGAGCGCCAAATAGGGTCACGAAGAGCTTGGGTGATGATGTTGGGCTCGAGTGGAGAAGAGGGTTGGACATGGAGGTTGAGCTTTTTGATGGGTTTGACAATGTTGTTTTTGGACCGGGTGATGATGCCTCCTCCATCGGTTTGGGGTATCCTGTTAGGTTTGACATTGGGTTGGGTTAATGGCATGGAACATTGTGAGGATGGAGGTGATGAGGGGGATTCAGAGTGTTTAGTGGAGGGTTGGGTTGAAGTCGGGGAGTTGGGGAAAGATGAAGATGAAGAGGCAGCCGAGATTTCCTCTGGTGGGTTTAAAGTGGTACTGACCATTGGTTGGGTTATTGGATGAAGTATAGAAAGCTGAAGTGGGCCTTGTTGTTGCTCTACACTCGGACTGGCTTGAGGTGCTAAGGAGCTATACGGGAATTCATATTCAACGAACTTGACATGGCGAGAGGTGTAGATCCTTCCTGTGGTTGGATGGAGACATAAGTATGCATGTTGATCCGCCGAGTAACCTACAAAAACACACATAACAGACTTTGGTGCAAGTTTATGTTTAGCATATGGTTTAATCCAGGGAAAACACAAACAACCAAAACACAAACTACCATCTAAGCTGCCACAACTCTTTGACTTACTTACCATTTTTATAAGATTTAATGCTACTCTTCACGTTTCTACCCATAATTAAGGAGCTAAAATATAAATCAAAACATCATAAATAAGATTTGAACCCAAGACCTCACCCTACACTAAATAAGCTATCACACTAGTGCAGAAAGGGATTTAGACGTCTGTTATTGTGGGCTTTTAACGTCGTATCCCGAACCAACGTCTTTATGGGTGACGTTAATGGGACGTCGGAATCTGCAGGTCCGACGTCTTTATAGACGTCAGTTAATGCCATGTCCGATGTCTCGGACATGGAATTAACCGACGTCTTTACGTCTATAAAGACGTCAGACATGGAATTAACTGACGTCTAAGGGCACTATAGACGTCAGACATGACATTAACCGACGTCTAAGGGCACTATAGATGTCGTTCATGTCATTAACCGATGTCTACTAAGTTTTCGTTGTGTTTTAGTTCAGTTTTGCTCGTGTCTTTGGGTAAGGTAGTAGCACCTCCTTCTTTTGCTAGTTTCTTCGTAAGAAAAAATTGTGTCTTTTGGATCTCTTATGGCATTTCAACCCAAAACCAAATCTGGGTCTTTGCCTAGTTCCATTCCAACCACCAAAGAAAAAGAATACGCTGACATGAAAGCTAGACAAGGACTCAGGTTCGGCTTTGGGTTGAAATGCCATAAGAGATCCAAAAGATGCAAGTTTTTCTTATGAGGAATCTAGCAAAGGGAGAAGGTGCACTACGCTACCCAAAGACATGAGAAAACCT
Organism: Vigna mungo; assembly: GCA_036885675.1. Taxonomy (NCBI): domain Eukaryota; kingdom Viridiplantae; phylum Streptophyta; class Magnoliopsida; order Fabales; family Fabaceae; genus Vigna; species Vigna mungo. The sequence goes on from CP144692.1 coordinate 693,002, forward strand.
GCACCAAAACACAACGAAAACTCATTTTAATCGGTTCAAATGAAAGATAATAGATCAAAGACTACTTTAATCAAAGTAAAAGTAAGTTTAAACAGTTCAAAAGAGATAAAACACACCTGGAAATGCAATCTCGCGGAGAGGAAAGGTAAAGGAAGACGATGAAGTGCGCATAATTGCTGGTTCGCAATGTCTGATTTAACAGGAACTAAGACGTCGGTGGCCCCAGCGCCTGACGTCTATACGTTGGGGACCACACTAATGTGACGTCCATTCGATTTAAAAATTAATATTCGTGGTATATACGTCGGATGTAGGGAGAGCCGACGTCTATAATCGCATATAGACGTCGGAGTGGCAGGATAAGACGTCTAAATGGCAGAAAATAATGACTTTTCACCTACCTGTCAGACATATAGACGTCGGTAGGAGGGACACTGACGTCTATGATAGCATATAGACGTCGAAGTGACGGGATTAGACATCTATATGACGGAAAAAAATGATTTTTCACCTACCTGTCAGACATATAGACGTCGGTTAGGAGGGCCCCAACGCCTATAATATTATAGACGTCGGGGCCCCTCCGAACTGACGTCGATATGCCCAACTTATTTATGAAAATGCCACCGGGCAATAATTTACGTTGGGTGTTTTTTGGTCCAACGTCTGCAAGATGACGTTAAAGGCCAATTATGCACTAGTGTCAACACATTTTAAGATAATAATAATAATAATTTAAATACATATTACTATGTATTATCTATCTTATAGCACGTAGATATTTTTCACAGGTTTTACATTAGTCAAAAGAAGGGAATTGACTTTGAAGAGATATTTCCCCCATGGTTAAAATGTCTTCAATCAGAGTTGTGCTTGGCTTGGCAGAAACTTTGAACTTAGAGGTTGACCAACTTGATGTGAGGACAACATTCCTTAATGATGACATGTAGGAAAAGATCTATATGGATCAACATAAAAGTTTTACTGTCAAAGGTAAAGAGAGTCTTGTTTGCATATTGAAAAAGAATTTGTATGGACTCAAACAAGCTCCAAGACAATGATAAAAAAAAATTTGATTCCTTCGTGGTGGTGACATATAGGAAGAGATATGTATGAATCAACATAAAAGTTTTACTGTCAAAGGTAAAGAGAGTCTTATTTACAGTTGTATAGGCTCAAACAAGCTCAGTACAAAAAAATTAATTCCTTCATAGTAAAACATGTGACAAAACTTCTTCTGACCTGTTTTTAGAAAGAATTTTTTTAATGAAAAATTCATTATTCTTCTATTTTATGTTCATGCTGATTTTGTGAAGTAATATTCATTACAGATTTTCACCTGATCATGTCTACAGGTCCTTTTATCAAATTTAACAAAAAAAACTTAATTGTACAAACTTTTTAAAAGTAAAAACCAAATTAAAAGAAATAAAAATAAAAGGGAAAGTTTTAATTATTTTACAAAAAAAAAAAATATAATTAAACCTTATTTTAGAAAATGTTCAACTAGAATTGGTTTATCTCAATCTAAATTTAATAATTGTTTTAGGATTTATGTTAGAGTTGATCTACCTAACGTTTTATATTTTGACTGATAATTATGTGTATTCTTATATTAATATTAACGTTGTTCTAATTTTAGTTTAAGATTTCAAAATTCTGTTTAGTGTTATTTACCTCTCATATATTGAGATAAGAGAATTAATGCATATACGTGAGTTTGTGATTAAGAAAGTTTTAGTGTGTGAGTAAAGTTTGTGCCTATTTTAGTTCTATTATAAACTTCTTTTATATATATATATGTATATATATTACATTTCAAGTGAATGTTCCCATTCACATACAAACTTAACAACATAAAAAAAAGTTATACATATAATAAAATATAGAAATATTATCATCTGCATTATTAAAAAGCATCTGCATTATATATTAAATTAAAAGTAAATGTTCCCATGCACTCACAAACCTAAGCGTTTTGATCGACGACTAATTATAAAATAATACCTAAGGTTAAACGCATGGCAAGTGAAAATATACTATTAATGCAGATGCACATTGGATTATTTCTTTCAATAGTTTGATATATAATATTGTTATGCAATAAGTGATTATATGTTATTAATTAAACTATCGTATCGTAGAAGCAAAGGAGAAAATTATTATTACCAATTAGCAGTTTTAGGTTTATTTATGTCTGTCTGTTCTATAACTTTATAACCATTCAAAGTATTTATCGAGTTTATGGATGAGGCAAACAGCAAATGGTTTATGCAAAAAAAGATAAAAAGCACGTGCACAATTTAGATAACATCTTCTTAAGTGTTCCAATTTAGTGGCTTTTAAGGTTACGTGTTACCCTCGCTTTAACCTTATCTCAAGTGCCATTAAAAACATCAAAAAATCTCAACATGTTTGCCATTTGATATTACAATAATAAACTTAGATGACATTCAGCACGGATAACCTTTACCAGGCTGCTTTGTTTTGACACGATAGATCATATTTATCAGCTGTGCTTTGCGTACAAATAAGTGTATTCGTGGCAGTTTCCAATACTAAGTAAAGATTGTCACTCCAACAGTATAAATAGGTGCCATGGAGAGGAATGTAAGCATCCCGAAATCAAATCATATATCTCTCTTGCACTCTTTATATCTACCTTAGTCCGTCTTCTTGTGTTAAGAAAAATGTCAAACCTTCCTTACATCAATGCTGCAATTCGTTCATCAAGAGAATATGAAGTGTATTTCTTCGCCAAGAACAAGTATGTGCGGTTGCATTACACTCCCGGAGGAACTGATGACAAGATTTTGACCAGTCTGCGTTTGATTAGTAGTGGTTTTCCATCACTTGCAGGAACGCCATTTGCAGAACCTGGAATAGACTGTTCCTTTGACACTGAAGCTAGTCAAGCATATGTGTTCTCCGGCAACCTCTGTGCCTACATTGACTATGCTCCAGGTACAACAAATGACAAGATACTCGCAGGTCCTACAACTGTTGCTCAAATGTTTCCTGTCCTCAGAAACACGGTGTTTGCGGATGGCATAGACTCTGCATTTAGATCAACCAGAGGAAAAGAAGTTTACTTATTCAAGGGAAATAAGTATGTTAGCATAGCCTATGATTCGAAGCAGCTTGTTGGCAACATTCGCAACATCACTGATGGGTTTCCTATTCTGAAAGGTACCATCTTTGAAAATGGAATCGATGCTTGTTTTGCTTCTCATAAGGAGTCTGAAGCTTACCTTTTCAAAGGAGACAAGTATGTGCGTATCCATTTCACTCCAGGTAAAACTGATGACACTCTTATCGGTGATGTCACGCCTATCCTTGATGGTTGGTCCGTTCTTAGAGGCATTTTGCCTGTCAGCTAAACAGGCCTTCACTCTCATGCATCAACCACCTTAGCCTCGTCACAATCAATAAGGTTTTCATTTCCAACGTTTGTTTTCTTTCTCTTTAATGTAAGATTAGGATTGGAAGCATGTTTCCCTTCCTAATGTTGTAACAAGTCTGAATGTTTGTCTTTCCTTTCCTGTACCTGCATGTTTCTTTCTTTCCTATCATCATGTACTTTGTCCACTTAATAAAACTGGGTGGTTTGGTTTTATAGAATGTTTGTTATAGATTTAGTTTAATCCATAAAATACTTTTCATGACTTTATGAATAATTCTTATCAAATCGTAATTTTAGTAAAGATGCCTCTACAAAACGAAACTTTCTATAATCATATTCTATAACCCTGCACGATCTTTATTAGATGTCTAGAAAGTCAGAATAAATAAACTAGTTTTGGAGGAACAAGCAATCATTTTTCAAGGACTGTAATTTATGAAAGGTATTTGTGATAAAATAATCTATTATGAAAGATAAACTCTCTTTCTCAATAGGTGACACAATTTTGCATTCCAAATTTCAACTTCAAATAACTTATTAAGTTTGAATACCTGTTCTATTTTCTAAGCTAGGCTATATAAGTAAATAAATTACGTAGATTTTTTAATATGAATTTGAATAGAATGGATAAATGTGATGGGATTTATAAATGACAACCTGAATAAAAAAAATGAATGTAAGAGACTCAAATAGTTAAAAAAGAAAATTGTGTAAAAAGATTTTTGTTGCCTTCCAAACTAACGATAAGAATATCATGTAGTGTACTGTAATAAGTGATGAATATAAGTTTTTTTCAAAAAAATTGTATAATTCTTCTTTTTATAACTCGGTTAAATATCAAAGTATAAAAAACACAAAAAAAAAACACTTTTTACTTCAATTTGTAGTGGAAAAGTGCATCTGTTGTGTGAGGTGAAATGAGTTATTGGGAGTATAATCATGAACCAATTCATTGATTACTTTTTTAGGCTTAATTGCATGTTAAGTGAGAGGTTATCACCATTATGCAATTTTGGTTCTTCATATTCCAATTGCGCCAATTGGATTCTACCAAATATTTAAATATTGGATGGAATTAGGATGATGGGCATTGATTGGGTAAGACTTGAAGGACACCCAAATAGTGCAATAAGAACTTGTGGATCAGCATGGCATGATTACGAAATTTGACGAGCTAAATGATTAATTAAAGCCTGTTTTAATATTCACTCAATTATGTCAAGTTGTTAGTTGTTAATAGTGTGTCAAAACATAATTTATTGAATGACACTGTAAAAATCTTTTATACTCGTTATGGCGTGGGTTAGGTTCCTTAGACCAAACAGAACACACTCTTCTCACAATAATAGTCGAAACAGCTAAAGATGAAAGTATGTGTATGTATATTATTGAATCTGTAATATATATAATAACACTAGTGCAAAAATGCTATTTAACATCACCCTTTAGACGTCAGTTAAGGGTAAGCACGACGTATATTGATGACCGATGACATTTTCGTAAATAAGTTGGTCATATAGACGTGAGTTAGAAAGTGCCCCGACGTTTATAATATTTTAGACGTCGGGACCCCTCCTAACTGACGTCTATATGTCTGACAGGTGGGTGAAAAATCATTTCTTTCAGTCAATTTTTGATTCCATTTAGACGTCTGATCCCACCACTTCGATTTTTAAAGCACTTTAGACGTCTGTTATTCTGGAAACCGACGTCTAAACCCTAAATCCAAAATTTTAAAAAGTCACTTTTTGACTCCATTTAAACGTTTGATCCCGCCACTCCGATACGTGATTTTCTTTAAAAAGTATCAACTTGCCCTTACAAGTCAAAACTCGAATTTTCTTTAAAAGTTGCAAATGAAATTTTATTATAAAATTACATCAAAATCAAAAAAAAAAATCATTTGAATGAGTAAAAATTATATTAACGGACAAAAGGATAAATACTGTCATCTCGTACTTTTAACAAAATTTAAATATAATGTAAGTTATTATTAAATATTACAATTAAAAAATGATAAAAGTAAGTTTTTTAAAACATATTTGAATTTTTCTATTTGTTTAATGTGAGAAATAGTGAAAAAGAAAAATTTGAATAGAGTAGCAATTCGAAAATTTGAATGCCTTTATAGAAAATATATATATATATATATATTTAGGTATGATTTAAAAAAAATGTAAACCAAATAGAAACCCCATAATACATATAGAAGAATATATATTTTAATTAAAAATAATTAGAAATTTTGTGTAAATCAATTGAACATGTGCTCTATGTGATTCCTTATATTCAATTACGGTTGCTCTACTCGTAGATGAAACAATGTTTTAATGATGCGGTTAAATATGTTTTTATTACATATATTTATATTATTCTTGATAATTTATTGTATTGAAATTTAAATAAAAGTTGTTTATTTATTATCATAATTATTTTTATTAAATAAAAAAGATAGTATTGCAAAATAAAACTAATACAAGAAAATTTATTTATTTATACTCATTCAGGATTGCACATTTTACCTTAGGCGACATGATAGAAATGGATAAAATTAATATTATTACGTTTGTTTCACTTACTCAACCATGCACAATACAAAGTTCTGCATCTTACCAAGTTTCTGACATTAAAATCTATGATCGAAGCCCCACGAAATCTCCTACCACAAACCATACCATAAACTTTTTATTTTTCTCTTCCATTGTCTCTCTGTTGGCAACACAGAATAGCAGTGACAAAATACAACATTTGCAGTTATACATTTCTTGAAGATTTAGCAGTTGGTCCTTCTTTCATCATACTCATTGCCTTGGTCTTGAAACCATGTGCTCAGATTTCTGTTCACATTGGAAAAAAGTTTTGAAATACAAAAATGAAGGAATGTTTGAAAACAATTTATTTAATTTCATTAGCATTGACAATAACAACTAACAAATTCTCACGGATTTGTTTTTTATACCACTGGTATTTGATTTTGTGTATATAAACTCGTATTCATATCTGATTTTATCTATCGTGAAACTTTGTTTGTATCCAATTCGTAAGAGTGTTTTTCCTTGTTCAATTTTTCCATCTATTGATTATTGTTCTGGGCAACAAAATCTTTCATAAAAAAGGAATAAGAAGCAACTGACCTGTTCCGAATGAGGCAAATATTTCCCATCAAATGTCACTACCACACGATCCTTCCCATCCACTCCTTGAATTTTGTCAACTGAGCAGTAGAAATCTATTGCTGACATGCTAAATATGAGATGAACAAAAAAGCATGAGAAAGAAAATCTTCATCTTCATAGTAATATTTATTCATTCATTTATGTCGTTTATGAGTAAGTATGCCTTGTTTTATCACCTCTAACATCAAACTCAAAATCGTCTAAAAAATATATACTATCAGAATCAATTTTATCAGAAGCGTAATATGTTAACTTGGATGGGCATAAAATGAACAAATTTATCAGAAGCAGAAGAAGAAAACACTGAAACTTTCCGAAAATTAAGATGTCTTTGTGTGTCTTGTCTGAAATCCCCCTACAACTCCATAAATCAACAAATCATTTTATAATATGATACTTCCCTTGGCCCTAGGTTTCTGAACTTTGCTGTACAAGAGGATTTAATATAAGTATTAAATCTTCAATTATTGGAGGTTAAAATTGTTGGACCGTGATTGCAAAAAGGAAACCATGATCATAGGACTATCTAATGTATCAATTGAAGATTCCCTCTAAGCTTTTCTGCAGTTTGCCCAAGTTTCACAACAAAGAAGTCTTGATTTATTACCTAGCATCAGCACATGCTTATTGCACATTTAGGTTCATAGCTTAATACAAAAAGATGTATATAACCAACTGCAAGATCAGAAAATAAAACCAGGTTTTAACAGCAAGAGTTTATATTTAATGGAGATGGATAAATTAATTTGAACTGGTACCAAGTATCAAAACCCAAATGTTGATCATTTCCTTAAACTAATATACTTTTTATTTCTCATCAGTGAGGTTTAAAGCAGAATGATCCAGAAAACATGATACAATCAACAGCATCATCAACTCAAGTGATGTAAAGTAAAACACCAAACAAAAACACCTTCAGAATTTGGGAGAAATTTATCATTGTGTAATTGAAACTTACATCCCATCACCAAACTCCTCATTGATTATCTCTTTGATGCTCTCCCCAAAATGCATTACAGCTTCATTCAACCTGTGAAATAGAACATAAACATAATTTTTGGGCACCTTGAAACAAAGACCAGAAAAACGAGACAGAGAAGAACCAGAGATAAACTCCCAAACTGAATTATTCACTATTGGCTGTAAAAGACAATGTTTACAAAGGGAAAAACTTCCTTTCACACATAGTATTATTCCCTGTCACCAAAGTCAAAGATTTCAATACCAAAAAGAAGACCCCTAACACCTCACAAAGGTAAACTATTTATAGACTTTCTGAGAAAGTTTCTCCCCAAAACAACTAACTACATAACCCCTTTTATTTCTAAATTCCTTTCTATAATACACATTTATCACTCTCTCAATATTTCCCTTCCTAACAATAACCCAACAAATTAAGTATATAAAGAAGGCTGTTGATATAATACACTATACATGTTCCCAGCATTAGAATCCCCAAAACACATTACAAAAAAGAACTACTATGTACGTTCATGTCAATCACAAGACATCCATGATGGTATAAAATGACGTTTGCATCTCTCACTGACAAAGTCACATCTAAATAATAATTCATAATGCCCTGTTAACAGGACAAACTCCCACAACCATTCGGCAATTTCACCAAAGAGAAGACAACAGATGCACGTTTACTTCACCATAACTTGATCATCAACACAGACACTTACTAGAAGAGGGCCAAAACTTACAATTTTCCATCTAAGAATAATTTTTTACTGTCTTCACACTGGCTGCATTCATATAAATTAAACGGTAGCTTGCACTTCTAACACCCCATCACCAGTATAAAAGATTTTTCCACTGTCATTCAATAAATTATGTTTTGACACACTATTAACAACTAACAACCTGATATGATTGAGTGAATATTAAAACAAGCTTTAATTAATCATTTAGTTCGTCAAATTTCGTAATCATGAGATGATGATCCACAAGTCTAATTGCACTACTTGGGTGTCCTTCAAGTCTTACCCAATCAATGTCCACCATCCTAATTCCATCCAACATTTAAATATTTGGTAGAACCCAATTGATGCAATTTGAATATGAAGAACCAAAATTGCATAATGGTGATAACCTCCATTAAGCCTAAAGATTATACTCCCAACAACTCATTTCACCATACACAACAGATACACTTTTCCACTACAAATTGAAGTAAAATTCCCACCTTTTACACAAACAATAACTACACAGCTCTAGTAATCACATAATGAGAAATGGGTTGGGAGAGGAGGAGGCACCTATAAACAGTGGGTCTTGGATTGAGTCATGATTATACTCCAAATAACCCGTTTCACCTCACACAACAGATACACTTTTCCACCACAATTTCAAGGAAAAATCCAACCTTTTTCCACAGAAAATAGCCCCATAGAAATAACAAGCAATACCTATAAACAGTGGGGTCTTGGATAAGATTGGGATCATAAGATCTCAAAGGGGGTTTCATCATCTCCCGCACAAGGTATTCGGTCAGGTCGGGCAGCGCCCTCCGCAGAAGAGGGGCAGTGTCGGGTTTGAGCTGAGCCTGTCTCCGGAGAAGCTGAGCAACATAGACATTGGTGAGCTCTGTCTCCTTCGCTAATTGATTGTATGACTTCCCACTCTCACGCTTCACAGCTTGCAGACTTGCCACTGTGCTTTCTTTGTTCTGCTCCATCTCACACCGCAAATACAGACACACACTGATCTTTGGATTGAGCTACATGGTCGTCTAATCATGTTATATATGCCAAGTAATTCATTTTTATTTTAGGCGTAAATTATTTGTTTTTCCAAAGGCAAGTCACCACTTTGCGATTTAATTTTTGAAAGAACTTTTTTGTATTGTCAATTATAGATCTGCTTACGGCTTAATGATAAATTGATCTGTGTTTTTTTTTTTTAAGAAACATGATATTATTGTTTATTCAATAACAAATAGATGTATTATTATTTTTTTATATCAAATATTTTAAAAAATTATAATTATATATATATATATATATTTAAAATTAGAATACCGAATAAAATTTTCTGATAATCAAAATATTTATCAAGTTTGTAAATATTAATAAAACAAAGTTCATGAATTTAAAAAATATTCTTAACAAATTATAAAAAAAATGTTTAATATCTCTTTTGGTCTCGCGAAAAAAAGGATTGTTCAAAGTGATCCTACCTTTTTAAAAAAATTAGAAGTGGTCCCAACTTGTGAAAAATCGGATCAAGTTAATCCTTTTTTGTTACGACGTCAAAATTTTAACGGTGCAGGTGCCCTTGAATAAAACATAATGAGGTCTCCACTTTTTGTGATTGTGTGGCACTGTGAGGTTAAATGACGTGTTCAGTGTGAGAAATATCGTTTCTGTCCTTTTGCTATGTTTGTTATATTAGCTGGCAAGATATTTCTTTTCTGTTAGAGAGTGGTGGCTAGACTGTATTTTCTTTTATTTTTATTTCTCTTTCGTTTCGCTCAAGATATGTTGAATATATATTCAGCATTATGTAAAACTCTTTTCTTAGGGTTGGAATAATGAAGATTAAGGTTCTATTCATTTTATCTTATTTCTCTGTCATGGTATCATCGCTGACACCTACTACTTCTTCCGCTTAAGTCTTCTTCCTCATTTTCTGACCATGGCTTCCCTCAGCCAACATATTACACAGACACCAGATCACTTGGTGAATCCGACAAACCCACTTTACCTTCATCCAGGAGAGAATCCCGCATTAGTGCTCGTTTCACCTCTTCTCACGGAAAGCAACTTTCACCAATGGGAAAGAGATATGGTTGTAGCACTGGAGACCAAAAACAAGGAGAAGTTCATTGATGGTACTCTCCCTTGTCCCCTTATCACAGATCCGCTTCACGAAGCTTGGCGTCATTCCAATCGAATGGTAATGTCCTGGCTCACACAGTCCATGACTCCTTCGATCAAGCAATCAGTGATGTGGATGGATATAGCATTAGAAATTTGGAGAGATCTCAAGGATCGATTCTCACATGCTGATAAATTTAGGGTTTTTGATCTTCAGGATCAGATTATCGCTTGTCATCAAGGTGATTTGCCTGTTTCTGAGTATTATACGAAACTCAAAATCCTATGGAAAGAGTTGGAGCTCTATAGATGTGTTCTTACTTGCAATTGTTTGACTCCTTGTGCCTGTGGGCTTCTCGCCAAACTTCGCAAAGAAAGAGAGGATGATTATGTGATCCGATTTCTCCGAGGCCTTAATGAGAGCTATGCCCAAGTTCGCTCTCAAATCATGATAATGGATCTCATGCCTTCGATTGTCAAGACTTTTTCTATGGTTCTTCAACATGAACGCGAGTTCATCGGCATCAATCTCAAACAACCTGTTTCGGATTCTTTGGCCTTCACTGATGTTTCCAATTCTCAACCACGCTTCCACTCTTCCACCAAACTTCCTTTCAATGCCAGCAAGAACACTTCCAAGAACAACAAATTTTGTGAAAAATGCAAGAAGACAAACCACACCATTGAAACTTGTTATTTTCGCATTGGTTTCCCTGCTGGTTATAGAAAGAATAAACCCAACACAAAAGCTTTTGCCAGTTTGGTTGAAATAGATTCATCTGCCTCCTTACAGCAACTTGATTTGGATGGTAGTCTTCCCAATGACCAATTCACTTTCTCTAAAGACCAGTATCAAGAAATTTTGGCTCTGCTCCAACACAGTAAGGATCATTCATCCTCAGTCAATCAAGCCTCTGTTAAAAACCAAGGTACATCTTCTGTTTCTGTTCCTTGGATATTTGACAGTGGTGCCACGGACCACATCTGTCCCAATAAATCCTTCTTTCATAATCTTCATGCCATCAAACTCATACACATTAAATTGCCTAATCACACTACTGTCACTGAAAATTTTTCAGGGAATATTCACATAGGTGACCTATTTCTTCCTGATGTTCTTTTTGTTCCTGATTTCTCTGTTTACCTCATATATATTCCCAAACTTGTTTCGACTATTGATTGTATGGCAGTTTTTTGTGATTCTCATTGTTTCCTTTTCCAGAAATCTCAATTCAAGATGATTGGAGCAGCTAGGAAGATTAATGGCTTGTACTGTCTTGAAGAATCAAATGCTATGTTTTGCAATTTAATTCTCCCAAATGCTATTATCAATGAATCAAATGCTTTTGTTGTAAATGCAGTTACTACCAGTGAACTTTGGCATAATAGACTAGGCCATACTTCAAATTCCATTTTACAATTGTTATCTTCTCAACATACTGACATCAAATACAAAAGTTGTGCTCCATGTGATACTTGTCATTTTGCCAAACATAAGAAATTACCTTTTCCTCTTAGCACCTCTAAGAGTTCTCAATTTTTTGAATTGGTTCATGCTGACATTTGGGGACCCTTAACCAATGTTTCTATTGATGGTCACAAATATTTCTTAACACTTGTTGATGATTTCAGTAGATTCACATAGGTTTATCTTTTAAAATCAAAAGCTAAAGTCAAAACTGTTCTTCCCAATTTCATACTTCTCATTGAAAATCAATTTGACATTAAACTTAAAAGACTAAGGTCTGATAATGGAAAGGAGTTTTTCTTAATTGATTTCTTCTCCTCTAAAGGTATTTTTCATGAAACATCATGCATTGAATCACCTCAACAGAATGGAATAGTTGAGCGCAAACACCAACATATTTTGAATATAGCTCCCACATTACTTTTCCAATCTTATTTACCTTCAGTTTTTTGGTCCTATGCAATACGACATGTTTTCATATCATAAACCAACTCCCTACTCCATTTCTTAAAAGCAAATCTCCTTATGAAATTGTTTTTGGCAAAATTCCTAACTTTAACACACTGAGAGTTTTTGGTTGCCTAGCTTATGCAAACACTATTACTTCTGGCAGAACCAAATTAGACAAAAGAGCTTCTAAGTGCATTTTTCTTGGTTTCAAATCAGGGGTCAAAGGTTTTCTCTTATATGATCTCACTACACAACATGTTTTGCTCTCTCGCAATGTTATTTTCTATGAGTCTCATTTTCCATATATTTCTCCTCATCCTGTTTCACATCATCATACCACTGATACTGCTGCATCTCAACAATCATTTGATTCTTTGATTGCTTTTGATATACTTGGTTCACATTTTAATACTTGCAATGATTCTCATATTACTTCGGATGTTATCTCTAGTAGTAATAATCCTACTGTTGTTGAACCAGTTATGGAATTTAATGATGATTCTAAGGATACTGTGCAAGCTGTTGATCCACCTGGTAGAACTTCAAATAGACTTAGGAAGCCCCCTGCTTATTTGTCTGATTATGATTGTTCCCCTGTTTCTTTTGCTCCTACTTCCAGTTGCACAACTCATCCTTTACAATCATACTTGTCATATTCCAAATGTTTTAACTCTCACACTGTTTTTTGCATGTCTTTATCTGCCATTATTGAGCCTTCTTCCTTTAAAGAGGCTTGTCAACATACTCATTGGCAGCAGGCCATGCTTGCGGAAATTTAGGCTCTCTAAAGGAATAGAACTTGGTCATTGGTCCAATTACCACCAAAGAAAAGAGCTGTTGGTTGCAAATGGGTCTACAAGACTAAATTGAATGCAGATGGGGTTATAGAGAGATATAAGGCACGTCTTGTTGCCAAAGGGTTCACACAAACTGAAGGCATGAATTTCTTTGAAACTTTCTCACCTGTTGTGAAGATCACAACCGTAAGATTTCTTCTCTCTATTGTTGTTTCCCGCAAATGGTTTTTACACCAGCTTGACGTTGATAATGCATTCTTGCATGGTGATTTGGATGAAGAGGTGTATATGAAACCTCCCCCGGGATTGATTCTTCCGAAACCTCATTTGGTTTGTAAATTGCACAAGTCTTTATATAGGCTTCGACAAGCTTCTCGGCAATGGAACTCTAAACTCACAGCTTCCTTAATCTCTCATGGTTTTTCTCAAAGTCCTGTTGATCATTCCTTGTTTATTAGACAATCTGCTAATTCTTTTATTGCTCTTTTGATCTATGTGGATGATATCGTTTTAACTGGTGATAGCATGGAGGATATTGTTGCTGTTAAGAAATTTTTACATCAAGAATTCAGAATCAAAGACTTGGGCAATCTCAAATATTTTTTTGGTTTTGAAGTTGCTAGATCACGACAGGGTCTTATCTTGAATCAATGAAAATACTGCTTAGAAATTTTAGCCGAATTTGGTCTTACTAGCTGCAAACCAGCACCTTCTCCTTCGAACCCAACTCATAAGCTCAAGAATGATGATGATGATCTTCTTCCAGACCCTACTCCTTATAGGAGATTAATTGGTAAGCTGCAGTATCTAACAAACACCCGACCTGATATTTCTTTTGCTGTCCAGCAAGTTAGTCAGTTCATGTCCAAGCCTAAATCCTCTCATCTCAATGTTGTTTTCAGAATCTTGAAACACCTCAAAGGTTGTCCTGGCTTAGGTCTCTTTTAACCTTCCAACAATCCTCACAGACTTCAAGCTTTTTCAGATTCAGATTGGGCTGCTTGTTGCATCTCTAGAAAATCCACCACTTGTTATTGTGTCTTTTATGGGAATTGTCTTATATCTTGGAAATCAAAGAAGCAATCCACCGTGTCCAGGAGCTCTACTAAAGCTGAATATAGAGCTTTAGCATCTGTTGCTTGTGATTGCAATGGCTGAAATATGTTGCGGATGATTTATGTCTTCAAATTCCACTTCCTTTCCCTACATTTTGTGATAATCAATCTGTCATTCAGCTGGCCAAGAATCCTTCCTTTCATGAACGCACCAAGCATATTGAAGTGGATTGTCACCTTATTCGTGCTAAGGTTCTTGATGGGCTCATTGTTCTTTCTCATGTTCCTTCGCAACATCAACTGGCAGATATGTGCACTAAACCACTTTATCCTGGACCTTTCAACAATAATTTGTCCAAGATGGGCTTGCTGAATATTCACCACCCATCTTGAGGGAGGGTGTGAGAAATATCGTTTCTGCCCTTTTGCTATGTTTGTTATATTAGCTGGCAAGATATTTCTTTTCTGTTAGAGAGTGGTGGCCAGACTGTATTTTCTTTTATTTTTATTTCTCTTTCGTTTTGCTCAAGATATGTTGAATATATATTCAGCATTATGTAAAACTCTTTTCTTAGGGTTGGAATAATGAAGATTAAGGTTCTATTCATTTTATCTTATTTCTCTGTCATTCAACGGGAAGTTCGACCAGAGAGTAGCATAGATGCTCGTTAGGAAGGCGGTCGATGGGAATGCGTCGTGGTCGCCAGCGTACAGGTTTCATTAAACGACACACTACTTAAAGGAGTATTTGCTTCATTAGTTTCTTGTGCACTGATTGGTGTCCTAACCTCATTGTGGGGTGGATTAGATGTCATACTAACATTACCATGACAATTTCTATTTCATAATTTATTTACTAAAGTTTGTACTTCATTCTTCTTCTCATAAGTATGACTTATGGTTGGACCTGATTCATGCTATTAACAAGCCATGTAAGCAACATTGCTCTGATCACCATGACCATTTTGCATAGTATTTTCTTCTAAACTATTATCCTCAAACGAAAAATCAAAATGTTTAACGGGAAGGTTGGATGCTTTTTTCACAAAATCTTTTGTGTGCATCCCCACTATGGATGGCAACGGGTCGAGTTGGTCACGGATAGTGCGATATCCGAACCCGACTTGCATGTAAAAAACTATACCTATACCCGTCCCGTTACCCGCATAAAAAAATCCACGGATTTTTTCCAATCCGCGGATACCCGTTGGATATCCGTTTTAACCCAATAATACTTTAAAAAATAATATTTTTTTTTTCAAAATGGACAAGTACAAACTTTTTTTAGGTTTTTTTAATAATCTTCAAGATGGGCCAAGCCCAAACCCTTCATTAGGGTTTCTTCCTCAAGTTCAGAGTCTTCATTCTCCTTCCATCTAGTGCTTGTGCTCACGGGTTTCTTCCTCAAGTTCAGAGTCTTCATTCTCCTACCATCCGGTGCTTGTGTGGCGTGGTATAGGAGAAGTCCCTAGCAGCCTCGGGACAACTTTTTCTTCTCCATGAAACGAGCTCGAATAATAATCCCAGGCCGCCAAATCTTTTTCCCTCTGAAAGATGAAACAAAAACGGAACGAATCGCAGATCCAGCGCCTCACCGCCTCCAAGCTGCCATCGTCACGCCTCGCCGCACCATGACAAAGGGAGTTCGCTCCCGATCCAAGAAGAAGAAAGGAGGAACACCTCCCTGAGTCGCGCCATCGCTGCTCCACTGGCTACGTTCTCGCCGCACCCTCGCCGCGCCATCGCTCCGTCATCGCCGCTATGAGGTTGTTGCCTCTGCTCAAGACGTAGATCATCCCCGTCTCAGCATTGGGTTGTCCGCGGTGGAGAGAAAAGCATAAACTTTAAGCTTCTTCTGGTTTTAGTGTGATGAAGGTGAAAGAGAAAGGATAGAATGAGCCACTAAGTGTGACCCTTTAAAAGGAAACCCTAGTATTTTCTCTCTTTCTGTGACGACAATGCAAATGTAGGAGAAAAAAATTTGAAATTAGGGTTTGACGGCAGAAAGATAGCTTAGAAAATAATTTAAAAGGGGTAAAATTGAAATTTCATTTTCCAAACGAGTTGTGGGTACTCGTGGGTACGGATAGTGTGATATCTGAACCCGACCCGTTAACAAAATACCCGCTATCTGCTACCCGCAGGTACCTTTTACTCGCGGGTACTAAATACCAGTGGCGGATTTTATCCGCAGATACCCGCGGGTACGGGTTTTTATGTCATCCCTAATCCCCAGTAACCTGAAAGGTGTGCCTATTTCCATATTCCAGATTCTGCTTTTACTTTGATATAATATTTTCCTTGGCTTGCCATCATAATTTGGTAAATTGCATGAGTTCTTCATCTCAGGTCTATCTTCCACCACATTACTTTCCCCCACAGCCTTAAGGATCATTACCCATGGGAACACATAAACTGTTAGTGAGTAAAATTGCCTCATTCCAAAAATGCCTCTCTAGGTGAAAATGATGAGCTTCCATGTACTGACTTTAAAGTCTCCTTAACCCTAGCTTTAACAATCAAAGACCCTAGTTGAGTGATTTTCGCTAGAGGGTTGGACGTTTTTTTATTCGTGATGAACTCGCGATTAGGGTTCCTAATTTGGGGTTTCTATCCTATGATTAGTGTTCATTTGGAATTTGGTTTTCACAGGTTCTCGGTGGCTATGAATTAGGCTCGATTTGGGTTTCTTTAAGTCTTTGCGATTTCTTGCAGGTTTCGAAGGAGGAGATTGGTGGAGGAGCTCGCCTGTTTGTTTCTGAGTTTTTTCGAAAGTCTGGCGGAGAAGATGATGGTGGATTTTTGGTTTCGTTGCAGTGGCACATGGAAGAGGAAAATGTGATCTGGTTATTAGGAAGAAGTTGGTAGCCTTAGCGGTGGTATGAGGTGTTGACGCCAGCGGTTTGTGGCTCTAACGTTTCTGGAGGTGGAAGATGAAGCTGATTTGGCAAGCAGATTGTCTTTTTAAAATTCAAAATTGACACGTATATTGCCTCAATGTGCCACATCTGAGAAAAGGAGGACAACTCATTAAGTTTTGGCCAAGGAGGCAGCTGCACCGTTAAAATTTTGACACCATAACAAAAATGGATTAACTTAACCCGATTTTTCACAAGTTGGGACCGTTTCGAACTTTTTAAAAAAAGTTGGATCACTTTGGAACCAAAAGAGGTATTAAACCTAAAATTAACAAGTATACAAATTTAAGAATATTTTAAATGCTTTTTACTTTATTTTTTTTAATTTTAATTAATTTTTTTATAAAACTAATAAAAGTTATAATACATTAATTGAATGAAATAAAAAAATAAAGATTAAATTAATAATAATTAAAAATTATGTAGATTTTTCATCTTTTGAACCATTTATGTTAGATAATGATAAACAAAATTTATGAAAATAATATTAAATTATTATATTATAGTAAATAAAATATCTTAATACGTGATAAAATTACACTTATGAAATGAATTATAAAATAAAACAAAATTATATAAAAAATCATCAAAATACTATTCTACGAACAAATATAAATATTAAAAATGAGACATTTGAAAAACAGTTTGATATATTATTTAATCAAATCGTATAATGAAGAACTTCATACTTGAAAATCTAATTTTTTTTTCCATATATGAAACTATACATAAATTGTTGATAAATAATGATGTTTTCTTTTTAATAAAACAAAAGTTCTTCATATAAAAAAGAATCAAATATAATATATACGTTTTTTACACCACCTTCTTAATGAAAGGTTTATTGAAATAATATTTTTATGTGAAAAAATATTAAAAAGGAGCAGAAATATTAAAATTTGAGAAACAAAACTACTATTTAAATATAATCGTATAAAGTTTGTGATAAGAGAAAACCTATCTTAGAGATGTGGATGATTATGATGAATGTAAAACAAACCAAACAATTACAACAGAGAGGAAAGTGTGTAGCCAAAGAAAAATAAGAGTTATAAAACTAAAAACTAAAATTATTATTATTATTATTATTATATATTATTTTGATTACCTAATAAATTATAAGTAATTTAATAATTTTTATAGTGTAGAAAAACCTTTTTATATTAGTTAAAAGATTTTTTATACTAGTTTTGGAACGAATATAGGAACTACTAACTTTTTATTAGTTTCAGCATCGATATAGAAAGTGTCACTTTTTAACAATTTCTTTGTTTTCCCTTCATCAAAATTGAGATTGTAGGTCCACAAAACCACCCAAATCCAACCATTTTTTGCTACTCACTTCCTTCTTTATAAAGGCTTAAACTTTTGCAACTTGAGTTTTGGATCGAACCCTTGAACAAGTGAACCATTTCAGAGATAGTGAAGCAACGGTTGACAAAGACGATCTAATTGGCCGATCAGGTCACCGAGGCAATAGAAGAGACCAGTTCCTCATTCAAGCAAGAATGCTTAGAACTCAATTCCAAGACAAAAAAACTTGTGAAAAGCAATTGTGCAAAATAATGAAGGAGAAAGAAACAAGAGCGAGAAAGGGGAAAAAGGAGAATGAAGATTAGGAATTTAGGAATTCTCTATTTACAAATAAGAAACTACTTTCAATACCAGTTATAATTAGAACTGATAAAGAAAATTTTCTTATTTATTAAAAAAATGTCATCGAATTCACTTTTTATACTGGTTATAATTAGAATCGATATAGAATTTTTTCTTATTTATTACAAAAAGGTCATGTTATAGCTACAATCATATAAAAAGTGTTATTTTATTTATAATTATTTCATCGCTCCACTTTTTATACTTTATGGATTATAATCGATATAAATAGTCTTTATAAAAAATATTTTTTACATTATTGTTTAAATGAGATGAAATGAGTATTAGAACGTGTATGAGAAGAAATATCGGGTGGGTATATACACCCAATTGAACAATTTAGACATTAATACATTACTTATACTCATACTCAGTCAAACCGAAAATTTCCTATCAAAATGGATACATTTTTAAACAATACTTACAATAATAGATTTATCTATCATCCTAATTATATCTTAATAACAAAATAATCTAAAAAATATATGTTTTAGAAATAAAATACACATAAAAATAACATACATAAAACATAATCATGTAAGTAAATATGAAAAAATTATTATTAAAAAGGATAAATTATTATTAAAAATGATAGATGTTCTAATTTCTTTTCCTTCCATGTGTATTTTATATCTTACCATTTAATAGGGATGATAGAAATTTTCAGATCTTTTAGAGTTTAAAGTTTAAAATGCCGTCCGAAATCTAGGGTTTGATGTTATATTATAAACACTTCATGTAATTTAACTATTCCATTTAGTTAATTGTTTTTAGTGGGAAATTTCTTTTAATAAAGAAATAGAGAAATTTGGAGAATTCATTTATTATAACACATGGTATATGTTGGACTTTTAAGTGCTTTTCTTATGTGAAAAATAGACTTAAATAGTAAAATTTATTTGTCGAAGAGAAACTAAACTAGGTTGTTTGTCAAAGTTAGAACACAACAAAAAACGGAAAGAGAAAAAGAAGAAAAACTAATATAGCTTTAGTTTATCTATCACAGTGTGGATTTTCATATTGAAACTGCGAATGCTTTTATATCTTAAAAATTATTTTTATGAAATTTTATTCATATTTTACAATTTTTTAAAAATATATACATTATGTGAATTTCAATTTATATAAACAAGATATCAAATCATTTTGAAAAAATGCTATCCAACCCAAACACAAATAATGGAAATTTTGTAAAAAGTCAGAGAGACCTACCTTGGACTTCTTTCTTATTCAATTAGGATGTCTATGTTCAACCAGAAATTAAGACATACTGACTTTTTTTTCTCCTCTTCAACGGCACCACCCAAAGTTGGTTAACAAATAAATAGAGAACAATAGTTAGCAATACAAAGCAACCAAAATCTTATATATATATTTTTTTTTTCAGAAAATTCCTATTAATTCTTATATCGTAAAATGTCATTTGATTATAATTTTGTTACGTTGATCAAAATCAAAGTCACGAGTTTTAGAGATTTCATATATCAAGAAGTTTTAGTGTATGTGTGTTTTTAAATACAAAATAAATATATGTTATATATGTTGTTATGTGTATTAATAATAATGAAAGATGTAAATTATGGATGTGATATGATATGTGATTCCTTTTGGATGTGAGGTTTAAAAATCTAATATCGTGTCCATAATGTAACAATTTATAATGTACATTGGAAGTGTTGTTGGTTGAAGATTCTTGCAACTTATAAATAATGTATTAATATAACTTGTATTGTTGAGAATTTGATTATCTAAATTAGTAATGTATTTCTAAACTTCTACTTGATAAAAAAAAGGGTTAAATATGTTTTTAGTTCCTATACTTTGGGGCGATTTTGGTTTTAGTCCCTCTTTCAAACTAAGGTACAATTTAGTCCTTCAATTTTAGAAAACTCTGGTTTTAGTCCTTTTTAACTTTATTTGTTGTTTCAAATGCAATTCTCAGTTAACATTGAAGCAAAAATGTGTCAAACAATGTAAACAATCCAAATGTTATAATGAAACGTGCTTGAAACAGCAAATAAAGTTAAAAAAATTTGGTAAAAAGGACTAAAATCAGAATTTTCTAAAGTTGAAGGACTAAATTGTACCTTAGTTTGAAATAGGAATTAAAACCAAAATCGTCCCAAAGTATAGGGACTAAAAACATATTTAACCGTAAAAAAAATTATGTTAAAGGTTGTAATAGTAGAGTTACACAATTTTTTTTTATATTTTATATATGTTGTAAATACTCTAGCGGAAACTTTATATTTCAATGAGACATAATGTATCTTATGTATGTATATTTATATTTCAACTAGTTATTATATATATATATATATATATATATATATGTGTGTATCCAAGTCAAATCTTTAAAAATTACAAAGATAAGTCAAACTCAAAGTTTTTCTTTGACAAAAGTTGGAGCCAGAAACCTATCAAAGTCTAAAAATATTAATGGTAATAATCACATCGAACTCTCTAATCTTTCACTAGTTAATATTTTTTTTTTTCTGAAACTGAGCTTTTTTTTGGTAATAATATTTTTTGTTTATCTTCAAGCAAATAAAAGAAAACATATTCTTATCTTGTAGGTACTTACTCTCCCCCAAGCAAAGTAGAAGGATTGGGAGAATTGTATTGAGATATTAATGGATTTCTTTTTCTTCTTTTTTTTTTATCATTTTGAAAAGTAACTTTGTAATTAGTTTCTTACTTAATAAAATTGTTAAAGTTTTAATATTATTATAAAATATTAAGTTTAAATATTCAAGAGTTTTCACGTAAATGCGAGATTTTTGTTCAGATTTGCCATAAAGAGAGATTGTAATGAAGTATTGATGAAGAATAGACATGGAACTGCATTTCGTACTCTCAAACAGCTGTTGCCTCCATAAGTCAAAAGAACTTTTTGCGACATTTAACATAAATGGATTGCATTGGATTAAGTTGGTTTACGAGTTTTAATCTATTTTATCAGCACTACTTAATTTATTAAATTAAATGAACTTCTGTGTGAGTAGTTTGTAGTTTGATTCAATTAATTAACCTTAATTAGTAGACCCTAATCATTTTTAAAATTCATTACAAGCCTTGAAAATCATACAAATTAAAAGGTTTAGTTATACCTTTTTCAAATGTAGTAGTTGCGCGATTTAAATGTCTTAGGCTGCAATTTTCGGCTATCACAAAACAAAACATCTAATTTATGATATTATTTGTTAGAAGTGGGTTTTAGGCCTAACTCAATCTCACAAAACCGGTTTGTAAAGTGATGTCTGCACCCTATTTATATATTATAAATTGGCCTTATCCCTAGTCGATGTGAAACTTCCAACACATCATAGACAAAAATCCATAAATATTACTTAAATAAACTTAGTTTTAGTTAAAGAATAATGAGATAGATTGTTTTTATTATTATCATCCAAGTTGAGACTTTTGTACGTTATTTCTTCGTCATTTTTTTATGCTGGTTAAAGAATCAACATAGATAAAAAAAGTTTAAATTTTATAATTCAATTAAAGAATCAAAATTGTACATCAGAAAGGTTAAAAAATAATTGACATAAAAATTTGGTTTTTAAAAGATTTTGTCTTGTTTTTATTTACTTTTTTTACTACATAATTGGAAAATCAAGTATATGTCATCTTAAATAATGAATTTTTGGCTTAACTTAATTTTATAAGATTGATTATTGATTTGTAAGATAATATTTATTATAATTTTTATTATTATTATTTGAAGTAGGATTTTTAATACACTTCATTCATACCGAATTAGACGCAAAACTAAATGTTTATAAATAATATGATAATAATAATAATAAATAACATAATATATTAAACAAATAATAAATTTAACTAATAAAATTGTAATTACGAACAAAGAAAGTCCATATTGACTTAAGGTTAATGTTATATTAATCTTAAATACGTGTTGAAGTTGATCGATTATAGTGAAAAGAATATTTTTAAGTCTTAAATAGTTAATTGTATTTTTGAATTGGATAAATTGAAAAAAAAAATCTTAATTTTACATATTAAATTATTATTTAAGTATAATGAAGAGTTAAAATTTAAATAGTAAATGTTCATCATTCAAAATAATAATGCAACTATTTATTTTTTTAGACAACATGACCCTAAACAAAATTGTCCCTTTAAATTATGTTTTTTTTTTTATTTATTTTAGTTTAGATATTTTAAAGACATAAATAAAATAAGTTTGTAAAGATCAAGAATAGCAACTTTGGCTGGGCACATGTAAGTCTTTAATTCGAGAATCAGTAGATCACGTCAACGTGTATTAAAAGTGCCGGAAAATTAGAACCAAACGCGTTACTATTATTATAATTTGTCTAATCGATAATTATCTTCCAATTTTCTGAGAAAAATAATTAATAATAATTTTAAGGTTTAAGGAAATTATTTTACCCTTGTTACTGGCCTATAAATTACTGATTAAATTTTAAACAAGAAAAAATGACATACCAAAAACTAAATATTCGAAACTATAAAAACTGAAAAGTGGTTACGCAGAATTTAATGCAAAAAGACTTAACCAATGTAGTGGGCCTTGTCCTTATTTAATGCTGACACCATATTAACGCACGTTCTTTAATATTTTTTTAATAATTCATACAAAAAATACGTGGTTAGAATAATTTTTTTTAATAATTCATACGGTTAGAATACTTCTTTTTAATAATTCATACAAAATGTATGGTTAGAATAAGGAATGACAAAAATATTGTGTTTGTATATATGGATAAAATATAGCATGAATATATGGATAAAAAATAGTTATTATAAAATATATATATATATATATATATATATATATATATATATATATATATAATAGGAAAATGGCGGCTGAGAGGGAGTGGTGATAAATAATGGGTCCCCATTGGAACAAGAAAATGCATGGAGAAGGTGAGGCAGTCTATAAAGCAGAGTTGAAGCTCTTTTCTTTTTCACTGAGATTGCTGTGTTTAATATGGAAGAAGAAGAAGGAAGAAGAAGAAGAAGAATGGTTAATGGTGATGATGATCATGATGAGTACACAGAAGATGGAACTGTCGATCTTAAAGGAAAACCTATTCTCAAATCCAAAACTGGTCGTTGGAAAGCTTGTTCCTTTGTTGTTGGTACACTTTTACTTTCTCCCTTCTCTCCTTTCTACAATCACTTTCTCCTTCTACTTAATATTATAAGCGATAACGATACGTTTTAAATATTTTTTACAACATTTTAACATCATTTACATATCATTCTATTATTAATTCACACAGTAATATTTATAATTATTATTATTAAACATAGAATTATAATTTTAAATTAATCATAAAATAACACAAATATTATAAAAAAATATTGTCAAAAATATTATTATTCTATTATAAATTATATGCATTCATCGTTCTACTTTTTTTTTCTTAGATTCATACTTTTTATTTTCATCAATCTGAATTATGATATAATTCCTCTCAATTCCTTTCTATTGTATGGTAATTTACTAATTATTCTTTTATATTCTTTATTTATTTGCTTACTAATTTATATCTTTTACTAAACAATATTTTTCTTTTTTTTTCACCTTTTATTCACTGTAATCGGTACCTATGTCTCTCTTTACTACAATAGGACACGTAGTTGAGAAGTAGGTTGCGTTTTATAATCTAATTTATGACATTGTGGACAAGTTTATTGATTGTGGCAGAAGGTAGCTGTAGCTATATAATATATATATATATATATATATATATATTTACGTACGTAATATAATTAATATTGTCTTTTTTTAGTTTACCTTAGGGATTCATAGCTGGAAGACTACAATTCATCGTAATAGTCTTGGTGACTTTTTAACATAGAGAAATTTACATTATAAGATTGGTATTATAATATATTTTTATATATATTTATTATTTGAGATATATTTATTATTTGAGATAGAGTATAAAAATAAAATAATTATAAAAGAATAAAATTTATATATTTTTTTAAAAAAGGTAAAAAGTAAAAAAAATTATATTAAATAAATGTAAAAAAATTAGGTTTTCAAAAAATCATTTTTCTTGATATTTTGATCGGAGAAGTTTCTATAGTAATAAATAGACGCGAGAAAGAAATAATAATAATAAAAAAAATAAAAAGTTTTTAGTCGTAAAAATTAACCTTGTGGTTTTTTTAATATTTTTCATAATTAAAAATATATACATAATTGATTGTGGGATTATTTTTTATTTTATTTTAATAATTATAATAATTATGAGTAATAAAAAATTATATTAATACAAGTAACAACAATAATAATAAATACATAAACAGAGTTTTTTCCATCACATTCTTGGTTATACTTTATTTTCAACACATTCTTTTACTAATTAAAATTCCTAAGTTTTAGTAGTTTAAAATAAGACCAACTAAATACGATAATAAACCTCATGTTTGATGAAACTCACATAATTTTTGTTTGATAAAAGAACATATTAGAAACCCATTTGGGCAATTGTTATGTGTGAATGATGATTCATTGAATTGGATTGCAGTGTATGAGATATTTGAGAGAATGGCATACTATGGAATATCATCAAACTTGATTCTTTATCTGACAAAGAAGCTTCACCAAGGAACTGTAACATCTTCAAACAATGTCACCAACTGGGTTGGCACCATTTGGATAACTCCCATCTTAGGAGCATATCTTGCAGATGCTCATCTTGGTCGCTATTGGACTTTCATTCTCTCCTCAATCATCTATCTATTGGTATCACTCATCACAATTTAGAAGCACAAAATCTGAATTTCGTTTCTCATATCTGAGATTTTCTTTGAAATGTTCTTACAACTTGAAAACAAAAACAAATGCATCATGTTTATATGTTGGCAGGGTATGTGTCTACTCACACTATCAGTGTCCCTTCCAAGCCTAAAGCCACCAGAGTGCCATGAATTGGATTTGACAAAATGTGAAAAAGCTTCAACACTGCATCTAGCTGTGTTCTATGGTGCACTCTACACTCTGGCACTGGGAACAGGTGGAACCAAGCCCAACATTTCTACCATTGGTGCTGATCAATTTGATGAATATGACCCCAAAGAGAAGAAGTCCAAACTCTCCTTCTTCAATTGGTGGATGTTCAGCATCTTCATTGGAACCCTCTTTGCAAACTCTGTCTTAGTCTACATACAAGATAATGTGGGCTGGACTCTTGGCTATGCTCTTCCCACTCTTGGACTTGCAATTTCTGTAGTCATTTTTCTGGCTGGCACACCCTTTTACAGACACAAATTACCCACTGGGAGTCCATTCACTAAGATGGCTAAGGTCATGGTGGCTGCTATCAGAAAATGGAAAACTCCTATTCCTACTGACACTGCACAACTCTATGAGCTTGATTTGGAAGAGTATGCCAAGAAAGGGAGAGTCAGAATTCATCCAACTCCAACTTTGAGGTCTAACTTCTACCTTAATTTCTCATCTACTTCATATTCTTAACTTTGAGGTCTAACTTTGGTTATCCTAATTGGTGTTTTCTGGCTCTACCTTTATATATATGCATGTAGGTTTCTCAACAAGGCTTGTGTGAAGACTGATTCAAGTGCAAGTGGATGGAAACTAAGCCCTGTTACTCATGTAGAGGAGACTAAACAAATGCTGAGAATGATCCCTATCTGGATAGCCACCTTCATTCCCAGTGCAATGGTTGCACAAATAGGTACCCTTTTTGTGAAGCAGGGTATTACACTTGACAGAGGCATTGGTAGCTTCAATATCCCTCCTGCAAGTTTAAGCACATTTGTGACTCTATCCATGCTTATTTGTGTGGTGCTCTATGACCGTTTCTTTGTGAAAATCATGCAAAGGTTCACCAAGAACCCCAGAGGAATAACCCTTCTGCAAAGGGTTGGAATTGGCCTCATAATCCACATAGTGATCATGGTAATTGCATCTCTAACTGAAAGGTATAGACTTAGAGTGGCCAAGGAACATGGGTTGGTGGCAAATGGAGGAGAAGTTCCTCTCAGCATTTTCATCTTGCTTCCTCAATACATTCTTATGGGAACTGCTGATGCATTTCTAGAAGTTGCAAAAATTGAATTCTTCTATGACCAAGCCCCGGAAAGCATGAAGAGCCTTGGCACTTCCTATTCAATGACTGCATTAGGCATTGGGAATTTCCTAAGCACCTTTATTCTCTCAACAGTTTCACATTTCACCAAGAAACATGGCCACCATGGATGGGTTTTGAACAACTTGAATGCTTCTCATCTTGACTACTACTATGCACTTTTGGCCATACTCAACTTGCTGAACCTCCTGTTCTTCATGGTTGTGGCAAAGTTCTATGTTTACAAAGCTGAAATTTCAGATTCCATTAAAGTGCTTGGAGAAGAGCTCAGAGAAAAGACATCAAACCAAGTGATTCCAAGAGATTGATCAGATGAAAATGGTGGACAGATAACATGGGATGGTTGGGATAATTGGAAACCAGTTTAGCAGAAGTCGAGAATATCTCGTAGCTGATATTATAATGTCTTTAACGTGTGATGTTTTGGACTTAATTCATGTTCATTATGGAAAGAACAAGGTAGAAAAGAATATGTGAATTTATTTACTGTAGGCTTAAATAATTTGTGATATATATATTTTTTTCCTGCT
This sequence comes from Vigna mungo, assembly GCA_036885675.1. NCBI lineage: Eukaryota > Viridiplantae > Streptophyta > Magnoliopsida > Fabales > Fabaceae > Vigna > Vigna mungo. Next base: position 720,402 of record CP144692.1, read on the forward strand.
AATTAGCTGATACCTTTCTCCGATTAATTTATTTAAAAAAAATATTTTTTTAATAAACGAATTCTACATACTTCTTAAATAAATGATTATTTTAAAAGTTAATTACTTCAAAATTACCTATTTTAAGTTTAGTCCGTACTGTCAATTGTTTGAAAAGTAGTCCAACACACACTAGTTTGGACAAATTCTAATAACATGACTTTTATTTTTTTAATTAGATTATATAGGTGTAACATCCTCAAAATAAATTTGTTAAATGATATACATGCATATAAATTATTGTTAATAATATTTACAAAATTCTTTATATATATATATATATATATATATATATATATATATTTGGATAATATATTTATATTTCTTGATGATACAACTGACAAATAAATTTGTACGTGTCCAAAAATCACCAAAATATTGACGAGAAATATTAGGATTAATTGAGTACAGGTATTCGTGATACTTATTTTCTTAATATTAAAGATGAAAAATAAACTTTCTACCTATTAAACAAGAACTGGTCGAATTAGTTTTAATATTGACAAGAAATATTCAACTTAAACGGATTTACGAAATGATAATTCGATGTTTTAAATTATGAGGATAAATATAAATATGTATATATTTCTTTCATTCTTAGTTCGAATTGAAGAAAAAAAAGTGTGTTCTGTTAACATTAAATTCTTAATTATATTTTTTGTAAAAATGTTATTTAATAAATATTTAGACAATTATAGGCAGATATGACATGATAGTTATCTAATAAGGATGCAGATATCCTCTTACCACCTTTACTTAATGTCCTTAATCTTGTAGCATTACTTTCTCTTGTTGACAGATATCTAAATAGATATTTTCTTTTGTAATTATTTTTAGTTTTCCTTCCTTTGTATATATTTTTTTGATTTTGTTTTTCCTGTAATATATACATATTTTTATGTTTTTGTTTTTGCTGTAACATATACATTGTTCTTGACTTCATTCTCATTAGTATTCTCATTAGTATTTTTCTTTTGAGTCTTTTATCAAACACTTACATGGTATTAGTTTGAAGATCTTTTCTTTTCTCATGGTCACTTTGATTTTTTTTTCTTCGATCATCTTTCTTATCTTGCTCACCCTCTATCTCTTCATCCCGATGAAAATCCAGTCTTCATTTTTTTTTAACCCTCCTCTCTCAGACACCAATTTTTTATAATGGAGACATGATATGCTTGTAGCTCTTGAAACCAAGAACAAAAACAAATTTGTTCTTGATACCCTTTCTTGCCCTTCCCCTGATGATGTTTTACATGAAGTTGAAAGAGATGCAACAAGATGGTGATCTCATGGCTGATGCATTCCATGACTCTTCCTATCAAACAATTTGTCATGTGGATGGATTCCGCGTACGAGATTTGGACCGATCTTCTCCAGTGTTTTTCTCATGGTGATAAGTTTCGTATCGCCAATCTCCAAGAAGAACTCCAATCTTGTAAACGAAGTGATTTTACTCTGTCTCTGAGTATTATACACATCTTTAAATCATTTGGAAAGAACTTCCTTTGTATAAGACCATTCTTCTCTTTACTTGCCATTCTCCTTGTAATTGTGGCTTACTGACCAAGATTCAATAAGAGTACAATGATGATTTTGTCATAAAGTTTCTTCGTGGATTAAACGACGAATTTTCTCAAGTCCGTTCTCAGATTATGCTAATGGAACCTATGTCTGCTCTTCCTAAAACCTCTTTTTTGGTCCTTCAACAAGAATGCAAATTTCATAATTCCTCCTCTCAAACTCCACAAGATTCCATGGCCAATATCAATTTTCAGGACCCTCAGAACAAGACTTCTAATACTTCTCGTGGAGGGTCATTTGTTGCTCGTGGAGGTGGACGTACTAATAAGTTTGGTGGTCGTGCCAAATACTGTGATCATTTTCAAAGAACGAATCACACCTCTAACAATTGTTGGATCAAATATGGCCTTCCACAAGGTTATAAACCTATTATCAAACAGAATTATGTTCCCTCCAACTCCTCTACCAACCTGATTGATGTTGTTTCACACACCTCCAATGACTCCTCTGTTACACAATCTAATAAAACCCAAGTTCAATGCAGTTTTTCTCAGGGACAATATGAGGCTATTCTTGGCTTCTTGAAACAATTTCAACATTCTACTCCTATCATGGCCAGCGTCAATCAATGCACTCCACAATCATTAGGTTCTTCTTCTGCACCCAATTTTTCCTCTTGGATTATAGATAGTGTGGTTGTTGATCATATATGTTTGTCAAAGTTTCTTTTTAATTCTTTACAACCTATCACTCCTATTTCTACACGTTTACCAAATCAAAGTTCTGTTACTGCTAGATTCTCAAGGACGATCACTTTAGGCAATTTGGTTTTGCACAATGTTCTTTTTGTTCCTAATTTCACTGTTCATCTAATTTCTATTTCTAAATTGTTGCTTCCAACAATTGTTTCATTATTTTTCATCAAAATAGTTGTTTCATTGTATAGATGGATACTTACCAGATGATTGTAGTAGCTAAAAAATAATAAGGACTATTTTATCTCTTTAGTAATAATACCATCAATTTAAATTCCTTTCAATTTGTTTTTAATAACTCTAGTGATTCTTGTAATTTGTGGCACATGAAACTTGGTCATCCTTTAAAATTTCTTTTTCACACATTAGCCTCTCAATATTCTAATATTTCTTTTCAATCTATTGATGCTTGTGCTTTTGCTAAACAAAAACGTTTTCAATTTTCTGCTAGCAAAACTCAATCACCATGTTTCTTTCATCCCATTCATGTTGATATTTTGGGCCCCATTTATACTACTTCCATTGATGGATATAAATATTTTTTAACCATTGTTGATGATTATAGTCGTTTCACATGGATTCTTTTGTTGAAACACAAATATAATGTCAAACCTTTAGTTCAAAACTTCATTATTTTAACTGAAAAACTAGTTTTCTAGTAAACTTAAAATAATAAGATCTGACAATGGAAAAGAACTTCTTCTTCATGAATTTTACACTACCAAAGACATTTTTTATGAAACTACTTGTCTCCAACAAAATGGCATTGTTGAAAGGAAGCATCAACACATTCTTAATGTTTGTCGATCTCTCATTTTTCAATAAAAAGTTCCAAACATTTTTTGGTCTTATGCCATAAATCTTGCTATTCATATTATTAATAAACTATCAATCCCTTTTCTTCAAAATAAATCTCCTTATGAAATGTCTATTCCATCAAACCAAATTTTTCAAACCTGAAAGTCTTTGGATGCTTATCATACTTCAGTTTTGTTACTACAGGTCGCACAAAGCTTGATTCCAGAAGTAACAAATGCATTTTTCTTTAGATACAAATCTGGAACCAAAGGTTTTGTGCTTTATGATTTGCATTCACATTCTACTATTGTTTCACGAAATTTCATTTTTCATGAACTTATTTTTCCCTATCAAACTTCTTTAACTCCACCTTTGCGTCCTACACATGATGATATTTTTGGTATTACTCTTTTTGACTTTCCAAATATTGCACCGGTTTCCATTGCCACAAATTACCCAACAAATAATACTTCTAACCATACTTCTAATAGCATCATTCTTCCTACTGTTGGACGAAGAGTTTCTCTTAGAAACAAAAGTATAACTAGGTATTTAGACCACTACTACTGTGGTACTACTTCTAGCATTTCCTCTTCCTATATTACCTCGTATCTTATACATTTGTTCCTTTCTTATGTTAATTTCTCTTCTAACCATGCTTCTTTATGTCATAATATTTTTACACAAATTGAACCATCCTAATGTTGGCAACAAGCTATGAAATTCAAACTCCATGCTCTTGATAGAAACCAAACCTGAACTTTGGTTAATCTCTTGTTGGTAAAAATCCTATCAGTTGTCGTTGGGTTTATCGTATCAAGCATAAAATAGATGACTCTATTGACAGATATAAAGCTCGTTTAATGGCAAGAGGTTTAACTCAAACTGAAGGCTTGGATTATTAAGAAACTTTCTACCCTGTTGTTAAAATCACCGTTATTCGTCTTGTGCTTTCTTTTGTTGCTATTAATCAATGGTTCCTTCATCAGCTGGACGTTGACAATACCTTTTTCCATGATGACTTAACTGAAGATATATACATGAAGCCTCCTCCTGGTCTTTGTCCTGTACTCCCAATCTTGTTTGCAAGCTTCAAAAATCTCTTTATGGTTTAAAACAGGCAAGCAGAAATTGGAATCACAAACTAAAATCAAAATTACTCTCTCTCGGGTATACACAAAGTTCAGCTGACCATTCTTTATTTATCAAACATTCTCTTTCTACTATCACCATTATCTTGGTATACGTTGATGATATCCTTCTATCTGGAAACAACCTCCCTAAAATCACTACTGTCAAAGTTCACCTCCACAATAAGTTCCACATTAAAAACCTTGGAGATCTCAAATATTTTCTGGGTTTTGAAATTGCTAGGTCTCAAGTTGGGTTGTGTGTAAATCAGAGAAAATATTGTCTTGAATTGATTTCTGAAGCTAGTATGTTAGGATGTAAGCCTGCTCCTACACGTGCTGATCCTTCTGTTAAACTTCATGTTGATGAAGGTACCCTTCTCACAGATCCTTCTTCTTATCGTCACCTTATTGGAAGGTTAATCTATCTCATCATACACGGCCCAACATTGCTTTTGTCGTCCAACAACTTAGCCAATTTGTTTCTACTCCACGTCAACCGCATATGCAAAAAGCCATGAGAATTATTAAGTATTTAAAGAATGCTCCTAGTTCTGGTATGTTACATGCTACTTATAATTCCTTTCACATTCATGCCTACTCTGATTCTGATTGGGTCACTTGTGTTACCACTAGAAGATCCATCTTTGGTTTCTATGTCTTTCTTGGAACTGCTCTCATTTTTGAAAGTCAAAGAAACAAACCACCGTTTTCAAATCCTCTTCTGAAGCTAAATATAGACATAGGTTGCCGCATTACTAGACAAAAGCTTCAAGATGGTCTCATCAAGCTTCTTCATATGTCTAACCAATCAAGTTGTTGACGTTTTTACCAAGTCTCTTTATCTTTCTTATTTTAGCACTATTGTATCCAAGTTAAACATGCATAATATATATTCATGTTCATCTTGAGGGAGGGTGATAGAGATCTAAACAAATCTCTTCTTCTCATGTAACTGTTTTTAATTTTTCTTCCTTGTATATATTTCTCTGTTTTTGCTTCCGCTCTAACATATACATTGCTCTTGACTTCATTCTCAGTAATACTTTTCTCTTAAACCTTTTATCAAACACTTACACCCGTTAACATTATTAGCAAAAATATTAATATAAAAAATAACATTATTAACAAAAAAAAATTAATGTAAAAAATAAATATTCATCTGGATGCATTTCATCAACAACATTCCTCTTACTCGTTTCATAAATTCAACAAAAATTGTGTTGAGTAATATATAGTACTAAAGACTAGTACTTATGTGTTCTACTAGTTTGTTTAGTCATCAACCGATTTCTCACTTTAATATAATTAGTAACAACATAGATTACAAATAGGGTAGCTTCTAAAAGTCTTTGTGTTAAAGGCTTCTCTCAATCTAATCAACTCAATACTTTCATCTATGTATTAGAAATTATCAATGGAATATGAAATTTCACTATGCTTAAAATTCTCAATACCAAGTGTAGTTTTACATCTTATAAAAATGAAAAAATAAAATATTATATAAAAATAAAAAATTTATTAATTTATTATCTTAAAATTTTGAATAGAAAATCGTATAAATACCTTATATCGACTAATATTTGAACTTCTCTAATACTAATTAGTCACAATTAAAATTTTCTGTGAAATTTCTTTTTGTAAATAATACATATCGACCCATCTGTGAATAATATACAGATCATCATTCGTGATAATTTCTCACCGATCAACTTCATGAATAATTTCCCACCACTCAACCTCTGTAGGTAATATATACGTGTAAGTAATATATAAGGACCACGATTAGTATTTATATTAAGTCACACTTTTAAAGACAATTCAATCTAACCCAAAAAAAAAAATGCTATTATTTTATAAACCAATTCATTATCAATCAATATAATCCATGATGATATCATGCATATTATAAGAAAATGTAATGAGAGAATATATTTATATTATAGTAAAAGAATTAATTTATAAGCATTTGTATATATTAGACTTGAATATACCAGTATCTAATTTTTTTATATATCTCTTGTACCACTAAAAAGAGAATATTTATACGTTAATATTGTGTATTTTCATCATGTATCCATATTTCACATGTATATGTATCTGATATCTTAAAATCCTTTACTGTCTATTTTATAGAGCGCGCAGTAATACTTTTATGAAAATGACAATTTATAACTTTTTTTCTTATTTTGTTAACATTTAATACATCTGATTTTAGTTTGTATTCTCGCAATAATAATTATATATTTATTAAGTTTTCAAAAATTTGTTATTTTCAATATATTCTTGTATTAGGTCATGTTTCTGCTCAGAAATATAATAAAATCACGTTTTCTATTTTTTTTCCGGATCTGTTAGTAAAAAAGACTTGTTTTCATTTATTTTGGAACATGTTCTTCATTTTTAACATATTTAATCATTTTATAAATTGACGAGAGGTAGACCCTTTTGTTAGAAAAAGGGTGGTAAAGCTTTCCCAACTACGCATTTTCCACGGCCAAATATGTCAAATTTCTTTTCTAACAACACGTTTTAAACATTTTCCAAATGAAAAATTTAAATTGAAAAATTGAAGATTTTATTGTATTTTTTTCATAAAATTATATGTTAATTGAAGTCACATAAAATTATTTATTATAAACTAAAATGTATCAATATAAATAATTTTTATGTGAGTTTAATTAATAATAAATATAATAAGTATTTTATGTTTAAAAAATCGTCATCAGTATCATAATATTTTTTTCATTAGTTAACACCATTTTACACCGAATAATTGCGAGAAGAAACTTATACACTCACAATATGAACCCATAGAAATCTTACATGTAACAAGAGACAATTGTCCCTATTATGGTTAATAAGACTTTTAATAAAGGTGTTGTCGATATAATCAATTATCAATTATTTATCTAATTATCTAAATTTTTTTCATATTTTTTATTAAAAGTATATTGGCATAAGTTAAAAAATTATTTATTTAATATTTACAACTTTAATTACAATAAAGTATTAAATATTTATTTATTAAATAATTGGTGAAATTAATATATTTATTAAAAGCAATAATTTATTTATCAAAATGAAACAATTATAATTTAATAATTTATCACTTACAAATTCAAATAAAATAAATGCATAAAAGTTCATATTATATTAATATTTATTAATTTAATATTTAAAAATTTAATTCCAATAAAATATGTATTAGTTATATAATTAGCCAAACTAATATTCTCGATTAAATTTATTAATTTATTCAATGAGTAATTATTATTATTATTAATTAAACAATTAGTAAAAATTCTACTTCTTTTTGTTAGACATATTAAGAGGTTTCTCTTTTGTAATAAAGGATATCTTCCTTTTACGTAATTGAGTGTGTGAATTTTTGTGAGGTCTCCTAAATCACTATTTTTTTTAGTTTGGTTGATAACATTTTTAATAAGCTTACTTTATAAAAAGGGAAGTTGTTTAATATGATAGGAAAAATTCATCTAATAAATTTGATAATTGATTGATTATTGTCGTAGCTTCAAAGTTTACAAATGGTGTATATATATATATATATATATATATATATATATATATATATATATATATATATATATATATATATATATATATATATATATATATATATATATATATATATTAAGCTTCTTTTTGAAGTGGAACAATGATTTCAAAATTTTTGTTTAGACTGATGATACACAAAAATGGAGATTGTTCACTCTTAAATGGTCTATTTTGTCTGGTTCTAAAGTGAATGGTAGTTTTGAGGTTACTAATATATTTGTGTTTAACTTAAAAGTTAATGATTTGGGCTGAACTCTTGATTTTTTAGGTTTAAGTATCATAAATATATGTTATTTAAATCATCGTCAAGTTAGCATGGTATTAAGGATGCCTATGATGTTATTATTCAAAATACATTTTGGACACTAAGTAAGTGTAATTGTATAATATTTGGAATGATCTTTGGTATTTTGACATTTGCATATCAAAATTGGCCAAAATTTCTTATTTTGACAAAGTCAGGGTATGCTCTATTATTAGGTATGGATAGGTATTCATTGAAACTTTTCTTTTTTATTGTCAATTTATTTTATTTTTCTTCTTTAATGATTAATATGGATGACAGTATGTCTAGTTGGACTATGAACGATACTGGTGTGCTTTCTCAAAAGTTGTAAAACAATTTTATTCTTCTGGCATGGAAAGTGTGGATTGGGGAATTTGGTTTGGTTGAATGATGTGTCATCAACTAAAACTTTCCTCTTTGGAAGTTGTTGTATAACCATTTACCTATTGATTTAAAGGTTAAAAAATGGAATGATTTTATGTTATATGTATTTTTTGTGTGGTAATAACTTTGAATTTTTCTCTCATTTGTTATTTCATTGTTCTAGTATTATACCATTGTATGAATGATTTAAGGAAGCTTTTCATAATTTGCAATTTTCTTCTTGAATTTGGTTGTTTAGAATATGTAGGTAGTTTTTCACCCTTTTGGATTTGGTTGTTTAAAATATGTGGATAGTTTTCAAGAAATTGAACTCATAATATCTTATAGACTCTTTTCAAACTAATATATCTACTTATAATTTAATAGTTTAATATATACATATTTAAGTACAACAAATTTATTAAATTATTTAATTAATGGTTATAATTTAAATCATCATAAACAAATTTAATTTAATTCTAAAAATAATTTTGAAAAACAAAAAAAAGGTCATCTTAATTCAGGTCCCGAATTCATACTGCCACATTGTGCTCACTCATGGGAAAAAATACATACATGGGAGGAACCATTGGAATTTGATTTTTTTTTTTCTTTTCTTTTTATTTAAGACATAAATTCATGACAAAAAAAAATATTATTTTCAATAGAGTCATTAGTTTGTGACTAAATTTATTGGTGACGTGAAAAAGTTCTCATAAATAAGTTATTGTATATTAATTACTTATTGATACTTTGTATACATGTATATATATTGACAGTAGCATATATTTGAAGAGAAAGAAGATCATTTGCGTGTTTGGTAGAGTCTAAGAAAGTCATAGGATGTTCATTAAACGCGAAACATGTGTAATTGTTCTGTGCATAGTTTCAGAATTTTGCTGAGAATTTATAGCCAAACGTGGAATCTGAACACAAACCCAAACACAGAGAACTGAAGATTATCTTGGCTATGGAAAGAGGAGGAAGACTACTGAGTGATTATGCAGAAGATGGAACTGTGGATCTCAAAGGAAAACCTGTTCTCAAAGCTAAAACTGGTGCTTGGAAAGCTTGTTCTTTTCTTCTTGGTAACCTTCTTCTTCTTCTTCCTTTTATCACCATTTCACTTTCTCTATATAAATCTTTACATGTTTATCTATAATGTTTATATATCTATCCAAATTTTAGATTTCATGCAGAAAATTATTTTTATCCATCATAAAATATCTATTTAATGGTTATTTTCTTTATGTATTTACTTTTTTCATATTTTTTGTTTTGAAGACTTGTTGTTAATTATGTGTTATAAAGAGAGAAAAAAAATGAAACGATGGAGAGGAAGAAAGAAAGCATATAAGAAGTGAGATTGTAAAGAGAGGAGAAGAGTGTCAAAAGAGGAAGATGATGATGTCAAAAGAAAAAAATATCTTCATGTTGAACGTGGAACGTTAGCTTGTATAAGTTGGCATATGTTATTAATAGGTTTCTTCTAAATTTAAACTTGTTTATATTAATAGATCATCTTCATGCATCTTTAAATAAAGAAATATTATATATATAGTGTGATAAGAGAGAAATATACTTAAGGTCTAATATTTGAACAAATGATAAAACAATAATATAGCATACCAATAAGATGTATTCAAAAATAAAAAATAAAAAATCACAATTCAAAGTTAGTTTCAAATATCAAAGCAAACAAGAAAAAAAAAATAATACATATTTTTTTATGCATGAGATGATGTGTGTAAAAAATATAAATGAATACGAATCAAAAACATTTTAAATTTCTTGAAATTTAAAAATTTTCAATAAAGCATTATTAGCCTTGCTAATTAAATTAATCTTGAAAGAGTGATACGAATAATATATTCCTAATAAGAAATAATATTCTAGGATGTTTTTACATAATAAACATGAAGTTATTAAAAAAGTAGTCACTGTAGATTTTTTTATTAATAAAGTGATTAATATCGATAACTTATCAAAGTTTGGTGTAGACAATTGAAATGAAATTTCTTATATGATATGATATTGTCCTCAAAATTTTCTACAAAAAGATTACTACCAAAACATTAACTATAAATTTATTAACTAGTGTGAGTGAAGTCAGATATAGTTAAGCATTAAGTAAGAACTTTTTATATCACTTTCTCTACTTGATGGATAACCTCTTTTAAAGTAGCTCCAATTGAGTAGCTGCAATTGAATAGAACTATTTGTTGTTTAGGTCTATGCTGTGATTTTCTTGGTGAGTCCTTACCATTGTATTATTGTATGTACATGCATTCATGCATAAATCAAACATTGTCATATGTTTCTCATAAGGTTGTGAATATGTAAAACAGAATTGCATTGTCTATTGAATTGATTGGATTTGATTTGGTTGAATAAATCAATGAGATGTGTGATGCAGTTTACGAGGTGTTTGAGAGAATGACATACTATGGGATATCATCAAACTTGGTTCTGTATCTGACAAGGAAGCTTCACCAAGGCACTGTTACTGCTTCTGACAATGTCAACAATTGGGTTGGCACTATCTATATAACTCCTATATTAGGTGCCTATGTTGCTGATGCTCATCTTGGCCGCTATTGGACTTTTGTCATTTCCTCTGGTATCTATCTTCTGGTATGTCTTTTTACACATTTTGCACATCATTATCAAGTTCAAAGCCAATTCTGCCGTGATCTTTGTGAAATGAAGTTGTTGTATGTCCAAATCTTTGTGCAAATCTCACTGACATATCTTGTTGAGTGCATCATCAATGAATAGGAAGTATCCATGTTTAGGTTTATCTTCCTCATTGTTTATAATGGTAGTGTTTAGGTATTGTACATTAGCTTAGCTTCTGCTACCTATCAATTTTTATGCTAACTAGTTAAATCTGTTGGCTGGGTTGAAAATTTAATGTGTATTGGCATTGACAGGGTATGTGTCTGCTTACACTATCAGTTTCCCTTCCAAGTTTAAAGCCTCCTGAGTGCCATGAAATGGATGTGACAAAATGCAAGAAGGCAACCACACTACAGTTAGGTGTGTTCTATGGTGCACTATACATCTTAGCAGTGGGTGGTGGTGGAACCAAGCCCAACATTTCCACCATTGGTGCTGACCAATTTGATGATTTTGACCCCAAAGAGAAGGCACATAAACTCTCATTCTTTAACTGGTGGTTTTCCAGCATCTTCATTGGGACCCTTTTTTCATTCACAGTTCTAGTGTACATACAAGACAATGTGGGGTGGGCTCTTGGTTATGGTATTCCAGCTATTGGGCTTGCTATAGCATTCATCACATTCCTGGCAGGCACACCCCTCTATAGACACAGATTGGCCTCAGGGAGTTCCTTCACTAGAATTGCCAGGGTTATAGTGGCTGCTGTGAGGAAAAGGAATGTGAATGCTACTATCGACTCTACACAACTACATGAGCTTGATGTAGAAGAATATACAAATAAAGGGAAATTCAGGATTGAATCCACTGATACATTGAGGTACTCATATCTGTCTGATTCTCTTCTAATATTTTTTTGTTTTAAAAACTTTCCTTTCACACTACTTCACAATAATTTCTCATCCAAACTCTGTTAAATTCTGAAAATAGTTTCTAAAATAAGTGTTTTAAAAACCGAAGAACAGAAGGAGTTAGGAGATTCTTTCTCATCCTGTTCTGTTCTCTTCAAACTTTGTTCGAGGGACAAACTTTCAGAAAACAAAAAATGTGCTTAGAGGACAAAATACTTTCAAATGTACTTAGGGCACAACAGTTTAGACAGCATAAAATTGTTTTTGAAACCTGTAAACAAACAAGGTGTAATTCCAGACTATTTTCTCAATCATTTGATGTGTGATCCTTTTACTATGAAATGTTATGTTCACAAGTACAAACATGCAGGTTCCTCAACAAGGCTTGTGTGAGAACTAGTTCAAGTACTAGTGAGTGGATGCTGTGCACAGTTACTCAAGTAGAGGAAACTAAACAAATCCTAAGGATGATCCCCATCTGGGTTGCTACATTTATTCCAAGCACAATGCTTGCTCAGACAAACACCCTTTTTGTAAAGCAAGGAGTTACTCTTGATAGACACATTGGCAGATTCAACATTCCCCCTGCAAGTTTGATTGCATTCACATCTTTCACCATGCTTGTCTGTGTTGTACTCTATGACCGTGTCTTTGTTAAGATTATGAAGAGATTCACCAAGAACCCCAGAGGGATCACTCTTCTTCAAAGAATGGGCATAGGAATTATGATCCACATAGTGACTATGATAGTAGCATCTTTGATTGAAAGATATAGACTTAAAGTGGCCAAGGAACATGGGGTAGTTCAAAATGGAGGACAAGTTCCTCTGAGCATATTCATTTTGGCTCCTCAATTCGTGCTGATGGGATTAGGTGAAGCCTTCTTAGAGGTTTCAAAAATAGAGTTCTTCTATGACCAAGCCCCGGAAAGCATGAAGAGCCTTGGAACTTCATATTCCATTACTACTGTTGGCATTGGGAGTTTCATCAGCTCTTTTCTTCTCTCCACAGTTTCACACATCACTAAGAAAAATGGCCACAAAGGATGGATTTTGAACAACCTGAATGCTTCTCATCTTGATTACTACTATGCTTTTTTCTCGGTTCTAAACTTTCTGAATTTCATCTTCTTCATGTTTGCTACAAAGTACTTTGTGTATAGAGCTGAAATTTCAGATTCTATTGATGTGCTTGCACAAGAACTGAAGGAGAAGAGATCCAAGGTGTCAAACTAATAGTTTCAAGTGATTAGTTGATACAATATCGATTTATTGACAGCTTAATATTGTAAACACCTATTTAACACTTTCAATATCTTTTTATCTCTATTTTTCTTTCTATCATCAATCACATTTATCATTTCTCTCTCTTCTATTTTGTCATCAGATTCTATTTCTCCTGTTAGTTAGAGATTGAAAAGGGAAGAAAGGACATAGTAACAAGGAATAGTTTAGCATTTGAAAGCACATTAAGTTGTTTAGGGTGCGACCATTTTGCTTTTCCCTCTCTTCACAATTGGAGAGATATCACATTGCATATTCTGACAGAAAACAAGATTGGAGAAAGGAAAATGATTTAATATATCTGAGCAAGCACAAGATAGCGTGTATGCTTTCTGAAGAAAATGAAAAATGAATTTGGTACAAAATGTTTGTACATGAATTTTTTTTTTATCTTTAACTACTGTGTAAAAGTTTAGTATTCTCCATCTGCTTCATATAAGAAAAACAATTAAATCAGTGTTGCTAGTAGCTTTGGGACTAAATTATAGTAGGCAGTAGAGTGGAATAAAATCTTGTTTATATAATGAAACAATTTTGGTTCAGAAAAATGAGAAAAATAACTAGGTAATGTTAGAAGCTTATAATAAAACTAGGTAATATCATCAGAAGATGAAAGGAAAAAACTACAAGGAAAACTAAAAAGGATAAGTAATTTACCAATGTTTTCAATACTTACTCCTACTTTAGTTTTCTATGAATTGTCTAACCATTCAGCATAGCTCCAAGTATGCCCAAAATGAATCTACTAATCATTAAGAAATTCAAAGATCTTTCAAATCAAATTATTATTCTATATAGAATGTATGAATGGTAAAAAAATTTCGAAGAAAAATTTACACTATTATGAATCTGAACCTTTTCCCCCACAAGCTACCTACTTTTTTGGTCTAAACTTTTGGATATATCGTGATTAGCAGCAAATTCGAGCTTGACACAGTTTTTTTTTGTTTTTAAAAACTTAATTTCATATATTAACATGCACATAAATAGTTCATTTCATTATTTTTACTCACAATTCTTTCCATTTCTTTTTTCTTTCTCTTTCATTTCTTGTCTCTCAATTTCCTCTTAAACAAGTTTATTTAATCCCAATCATGTGTTTGGTTTCACTCAATAGAACAAAATCAAAGTCAATTAATATGAATCTTTATTTTAATTTTATAAAATTAATAGTCATTTTTTAATTATTTTCACCCTTGAAATAAAATTCAATTTAGTTAAATATTTATTGCCATTTTAAATTTGTACTATTAAAAAAATTTGTAAAATGATAGTACAAGTTTCCTAATTTTTATATTTTATTTATTCTACAAATAAAATAAAATGGTTATAACAAATAAATTATTGAAGAAATGGAAAGGTATGAAATTATTTTCTTACTACAAAATTTCTTTTGGTCATAGTTCGCCAAAAGTTGTGCTTGTTTGACAAATGTTTTGGCTGGACAGCATGTATTGCGAAGACGTACAAATTGACAAATTATCATGGACATGATCAAGAATAGTTAATAATATGCTATAAGAACAAAGAACACCAAATGTAGGTAGAACTTACACTAAAGAGTAGATACAGCAAATTGGAAGAAGTATTTCATAGAAGTCAAATTTGCATGTAAAAGAAATAAGGAAATGACCTCGGTGCCTGGATTATAATTCTAGCCGAAAAGTATCAAAGTATATATGGACATGTTTTAGTCCATGCATATAAATCAACAGACTTCATACAAGCAAGTTGAGAATGGTTGTTGAATAACATGTTCTTCTAAAAAAGTTAATCCAAATGAATAATCCAATCAAAGATCAAAGTTATGGTTATCCGGTGGACATGATAACCTCATGATTCACTGATAACATGCGTAAGCATGAATTGTTTCTCAAAATTAATACAGTATACAGATATTATTAACAAATTACAGGAAAATGTGTCAAATGACAAGCAGGTACACAGTTTAAACTCTCCCAAATGGTTTCCCAGGTATGGTCCAGCAAATAACTGCTACAGCATAAAAAAAGTAAATAGAAGTAGCGATAAAGCTACAGTAACCTGAGCCACCTATCTTTCCAAAATGACTGGTAATGTCTTATTCTGATTCTTGCTATCCACCAGACAGTCATACCCCTACATATAATACAGTTCATATGTAAAGAGTGGTCAGGCCTCAAACATCATATAATCAAACATCCTCCATTGCACACCATAGTTAATGTTGATATTTAACTATAAATTTTCTTTCATACTTTTTATATTGAGATGAAATCAATCGGTAGCAATGTCGATGAAAAAGACGTTTGTCAACATTTATAAAATAAAGATATAAAGCTAGCATTGTTTTCAGGTTAACCTTGCATGTCAGAAGCATCTCAATCTCACGTGTTAAAAACTAACTATACAATAAGAAAAAGCATAAAATAGAAACCACATTGAACTCCACCAAAGAAATTATAATGGGATAACTGGTCTCTAACAAAAATGTATGAAGTGATAAAGTAAAGGTTCACGTGATTTAATACAAATTAAGGATAGATAAACCTTTACTTTCAAACTTTATGTTTTCTTAAGTTATGAGGCAAATACATCATAATTTGTCATCCTGATATCTTCAAATAACTTTGAATATTCAAATTCATATTGCTAATAGAGCATACAACATAAACATAATTCTTTCAGCAATATATTTCAATGAGAACTAAATGTTGCATAAATCAAACCTAATCTTAAAAAGTGAACTTTAAACATAACTCATCCTAACAAAATCGACTTGTAAAATAAAATTTACACCTAGTTATATACTAGAATTTGACTATATCTTTAGTTAATTTGAGATGTCCTATACACTCCCTCACTTTGAAAATTGAACATCTTAAGTATGAGACTAGATATTTGCGGTTATTTGATAGCAGCACAATAGCAACTAGAAAACAAGCTACTTATTAGTGGAAACCAACTATGAATAGACCTACTAGAGATAGTTCTCCATTCTTTACAACTTTCAATGTCACCATCAAGATGTCGATTACTTGTTAACATCTTTCTTATTGATTTGAGGACTTCATAATATTGGATGACATTTTTAAAATCCCGCTGGTTTGAAACCCATAATATATACTTGGCATAACAGTTTCTGCATTCAAAAGGTAATTGGTAGGGAATGTGTTTGAAAGAGAAAATGCCTGTGTTGGGGGTTAGACCAGTGTATTGTTTACTAAGAGAGGTCATTCTGTGAGAGACTTTGTCCTGTTTTCGTCCTTTGTTGTTTGATCAGATCTCTGTTCAAAAGCTATTTTTAGATTTAATCCAAAAAATATATAAAGAGAACTATCTGGTTTGTATATGCAATTCTCCTGGGTCTAATCATGCCTCTCTTGTGCCTCTCCAAACGTCTAGTTGTTCACAACAAAAATTTGAAAGAAAATATATCTTTTAATCTATTTAACCTTGTGTTTATCTAGCATTTCCAAGCTTGATCAAACATAAAACATGGAAAAGTCTGATAAAGAGATGTTTCTTTAAATGATTAAAAGGGTAAAGAAAGGTAACCAAGTTAAGAAACAACCTTAGAAATAGCCTAACCAGTGGCCTGCAGCAGCTCCCTTTCAGCATTCTCTCTAATCCTTCTCTCAAGCTCGGGCCTGAAATGCCTGATAAGACCCTGCACTGGCCATGCAGCAGCATCACCCAAAGCACAAATTGTATGACCCTCAATTTGTTTAGTTAACTCCTGAAGCATATCAATTTCTTCTAGCTTGGCATTGCCAACTTTCATTCTTTCCATGATCGTCCAAAGCCAGCCAGTTCCCTCCCTGCATGGGGTGCACTGCCCACAGCTTTCATGCTTGTAGAAGTAAGAAAGCCTTGCAATAGCATCCACAACATCAGTAGATTTATCCATCACAATTACAGCTGCAGTTCCCAACCCAGACTGGACAGCCTTTAACGCATCATAATCCATCAAGACATCATCACATATACTCTTTGGAAGCAGAGGAACAGACGACCCTCCTGGAATCACTGCAAGTAAATTATCCCATCCTCCTCTAACACCTCCACAGTGCCTCTCTATCAACTCCTTCAGCGGAATACTCATTTCCTCTTCAACCGTGCAAGGCTTGTTCACATGCCCTGACACACAAAACAGCTTTGTCCCAGCATTGTTCTTCCTACCAAAACTGGCAAACCATTCAGGCCCACGCCTTAGAATGGTTGGAGAAACAGCCACTGTCTCCACATTTGTAACAGTGGTAGGACAACCATACAGCCCAGCATTGGCAGGGAAAGGTGGCTTCAATCTTGGTTTACCTTGTTTCCCTTCAAGACTCTCCAAGAGGGCTGTCTCCTCACCACAAATATAAGCTCCAGCACCAAAGTGGATATGAACATCAAAATCATAGCCTGAGCCACAAGCATTCTTACCCAATAAACCAGCTGCATAAGCCTCTTGCCTAGCCTTTTCAAGATTCTTACGTTCATTCACATATTCACCCCTGATGTAGATGTAAGCAGCAGTAGCCCTCATTCCCACTCCAGCAATTAAGCAACCCTCTAACAGCTTATGCGGGTCATGCCGCATGATTTCCCTGTCTTTGCAAGTTCCAGGTTCACTTTCATCAGCATTAACAACAAGATAGGAAGGGCGGCCATCAGATACTTTGGGCATGAATGACCATTTGAGGCCCGAAGGGAAACCAGCACCACCACGCCCACGGAGGCCAGACTTTTTCATTTCATTCACAATCCAATCAGTACCCTTGATTACCAGATCTTTCGTTCGATACCAATCACCACGTTTCATGGCACCTTTCAGAAAAGGGTCATGTAGCCCATATAAGTTAGTAAATATCCTATCCTCATCCTTAAGGCCACCAAAATGGGTTTTTTCTGGCGGTGGAGGAGGTGGTGGCGGCTGTGGTGAAGTAGGTGGCGGTGGCGGCTGTGGTGAAGTAGGAGTAGAAGCACCCTGAGTGCTAAATTGTCTTAAACCAAGACCCAATTTCTCACTACGATGTTGAACCAAGGCTGACCTTAGTGAAAGAATTCCCCTCATGGTTGCCTTACCTGACATTAATTCCAAGTTTTAGAACAAAATATTTTGGGTTAATCAAATCGTCCACAACTATACATATTTTGGGTTAATCAAATCGTCCACAACTACGGGACTAGCCAATAACATGAACACATGAATTAAAATTACCAATTACAATTACTCATAATCAAACCCTATTCAGCGCAATCAAATAAAATAACATAAACAAGGACAGAACTTATACGCAGTTTCATAAGTACTCATCATAATTGGAGTTTTATCTCCGTTAACTATGTTCACCTTTAAAGCAAACCTTAATCACTAAAATTATTAAGACAAAACTCTAATTCCCTTCTGATTGAAGAAAACACCGCCAAAAACAACTACGAAGCTGTATCTAAGTTTTTTCCTAGAAAGAGGGAAAAAAAAACAGCAACCCACAAAGAAAAATTCAAATTTTCTCTCAACATAAAATCTGAACAATAATTTCACACACACAAAAAAAAAAACAGCGTATTCTGGGAAATTGTGGAAACCCAAGAAAGACAAATAAACGCGATGGGTCTCATGCATCTGCAAAGTCTGGGAAGAAAGAAGAAGTGGTCAGATTGCATTGCACGCGAATCGTAACCACCAATATGTTTTGAAGGTGAAATTGACACAAAGAAAACTAGGGAAAGATTTGAGAAGGTCTAACATTGTCGGGTTTTGGAAGAACAGGAATGAAAAAAAAACACGTGAGAAAACGTACCAGTGGCGATGCAATTGATTGTTCAATGGGATCTGATGAGAGTTGAAATTGGAACACTTTCTGCTGCTCTGTGTTGTGTTCTGGATTTGATTGTTTGTGCTGTGTTTTTTTCTGTGTTCTTTTTTTTTTTTTTGGTGTGTTGGGTTAGATTTTGGGCTTCTATTTAGCCACGTTACATTTTTGGAAAAGGGGTTTTTCATTCAATGGTAAAAGAAAATCTTGAAGTAGACATAAGTTTTATGACGAAAAAGAAATGCTACCAAACTCTTTGATTTTTATTTAATTTTTTTTCTTTTATTTCTTCTTTGTTAGAAAATTGGACAAATTTCAAGGGATAAAATTATGGAGTTTATTTTAAAAATAAATTTATCTATAATTTTTTGTTATATACATATTTAAAGTGGGTTTTTTTCAAAATTGTAATAAACAGTTGTAAATGAATTTTATTTTACAAAGTGTATTCTCGAATTAATATTTTTAATTTGACTGTTAAATAAAACTTAATCACTGAAATTATTTTTTATTATTCTGTTGATATTACATAGTGGTTAATTTATACTGATCAACACAATGTCAGAACAGTTAAAAAACTCCAAAATAAGTTATATAAGATTTAGTTAGCTTTCAAAAACAATAAAAAAATTTGGAATTGACGCTACAACATATTCAATTATAATAACAAAAGTATAAATTTCTTAAAATAATATTTTAATGAAATAAAAATGCAAATATAGATACACTATGAGCTTATATTTTGGCTAACATTTCAAAATGAATTCATAATTTCTTAAAAATCATATGGAAGGTTATTAATATAAAATAATTTTCGTCAACCATAATTCAAAATAAATAAGGAAATGATACAAAATGCTTGCGATTAAACATAAAAATTATACATAAATAGTTATAAAAATAATACGTAAACTAGATCGAACTAAACCAATTTCATCTTTATAAATTTGACACTCAAAATTGTTTTAATGGGACAACTATCAGTAAAATGTTCTACAATATCATATCGAAAGTGTACCAGTTTAAATAAAAATTATTATTTTATTTTATTAATAAATATACTAAAACATTACCAAAATAAAAATAAAATAACATGCACAAATTCATAAAATTTAAATTGTACCTGAAAATAAAATATCATTAGTCATAACAGGACAAAATTAAGCTATAAATGAAAACCAATAAATTTAATATATTATATTTTAGTTGAGCAATAAATAAACTCTATTAGCAAATTCTAATCTCTTGCAAAAAAATTCATTTAGAAATGGGAACTTCGACTTAGAACAAGATGTACATATGTTTTAAATCATTGAAACGGAATGTTTATAAATCAAATTGGACTCTCAAACCACTATAACCAAAGAGACTCTTCTTGAAATATATGACTCGTCTTCAAGAATGTACAACAAACAGATGACAATGGTCTGGATAGCAAAAGTGCAAGCACATATTGACAAACAACTAACCGTAGCTTATGGAGAATAACATTGGACAACAATGGACAACCGTGAAACTTCAACTAGCACCGTGAAACTTCAACTAGAATGACTTTAACAAAGGAGATTTCTATCAAAAGTATATGATGGCCAACAATGGTAGACACCAACAAAATACAGGGACTAGATTGCCATCAAGTAAGAATAGGTCTATAGTGGATAAAAACGACAAATTGCAAAGACTTAATTGCCATCAATAATGGATGGGGGTCTGCAGTGGCTAAAAGTGATAAATTACAAAGACTAAATTGTCATTAGTAACTAACAGGACCTGTAGTGGCTGAAACATACTTCCCCTCATCGTGAAGGTAGATTTGGCTCTTCAAAAGACTTTTCCATAAGAGATACAACTGATGGGGTCTACAATGGCAGAAACATACTTTCTCTCACGGCAAACGGCAGAAATGACAGTTCGCTAATGACAAGCCGTGAAGATGGAAAATTAGATTATTTAAAATAAGGCTTAATAGCACTAATGGTCCCTATTTTGGTTGGCAAAATTCGTTTTGGTCCCTATTTTTTTTTTTCTGTTCAATGTGGTCCTAAAGATTGTAAATTTCGTTCAATCTGGTCCTTTTTGGAGACGCCGTTTAAATAGTTAACGGCAGAAACTCCAGTTTGCAGAAAAGTGTTGATGTGGCATTTAACTGCCCACGTGGAGTCCGTACAGGCATAGTGAGGTAAAATCTGAAATAAAGCTAGGACCATTTCGAACACACTTAACGAAAATAGGGACCATCAGGGATATTAAGCCTTTCTTTAATGAAACCCAATTTTTAATGAGGGTGGATAGCCAAATTAGGGTTTTTAGGCATAATGAGGTAGATTTATTCATTTTGAAATTGAAATTGCAGATATTAGGGTTTGCTTTTTGAAAATGCCACAACCTGAGAACACAACCTGGCATTTTTGAAATTCATTAGGGTTC
This sequence comes from Vigna mungo, assembly GCA_036885675.1. Classification (NCBI taxonomy): domain Eukaryota; kingdom Viridiplantae; phylum Streptophyta; class Magnoliopsida; order Fabales; family Fabaceae; genus Vigna; species Vigna mungo. The sequence continues at coordinate 741,896 of CP144692.1, forward strand.
TTAGAATTTGGGAACCCAACTTGTTTCACCTTTGCCTTCGTCAATGGCTACTACCCGCTCTCCCTCCAAAATCGCCGACAAACTCAAGAAGAGGAATAAGTTAATCACCTCCGAATAATGGGTTCTTCACCAACGGGGTTTTCATTTGACAAGCAATTGAGCATTTTTTTTTTTTGGGGTTTAGGGCTTTACTCATACTGTTGTGGAAAAAATGGGGTTCTTGCCTTATGATTTTGGAAGCTTTAGGAAGTGGTGCTTGTTGGGGTCTAGTTTGTTGCAGATTGTGGTATTGAGGCCTAACCTGCAGATTATTGCAAATAGGGATTATCTCTACCCCCATTGAACCACCACCAAGTGAGGAATGACAATTTTGGTGGTCCAAGCTAGTGCAACAACAAGAAGAAGAAGATTGGGAAGTAAACATGGCTACTCAACCACCAAGATTGGGAAGAAGATTGGTTAAAAACCCTAATTTGGCTATCCACCCTCATTAAAAATTGGGTTTCATTTAAGAAAGGCTTAATATCCCTGATGGTCCCTATTTTCGTTAAGTGTGTTCGAAATGGTCCTAGTTTTATTTCAGATTTTACCTCACTATGCCTGTACGGACTCCACGTGGGCAGTTAAATGCCACATCAACACTTTTCTGCACAGCTGGAGTTTCTGTCGTTAACTATTTATACGGCGTCTCCAAAAAGGACAAGATTAAATGAAATTTACAATCTTTAGGACCACATTGAACAGAAAAAAAAAATAGGGACCAAAACAAATTTTGCCAACCAAAATAGGAACCATTAGTGCTATTAAGCCTTAAAATAATGGTCTCACTTATTCATCAAAGCATCCAAAAATAGACCTGAAAAGGGTTGGTGAGATTGTTAACTAATATCCTAAATCTCACCACAAACACACTCCCCTTACGACATGACCAACCTTCAACCCATGAATTGGTTGTGAAATTCCTTGACTAGTTGGAAATTGATACAAATAGTTGGTAGCAAGATAAGACTGACCTGAGTTGCACCAATAGTTATTTTCAATCGAGTGTCTCAAGGCAAAGGTTTTGTGTTATTATTTCTCCAACCATAGATGAGTCCCCAAGCTTTTCTTTGACATGAATTCGTACACAAGGAGAAACTCCACATCATCAATGCAATAACCCAAAAGCTTCATTATGTTTGGGTGAGAAAATGTTCCGAAGCATGATTTCTAACTGCCACTCCTAAAGACCCTGCATACTTTTGGGATTCAACTTTTCTTTTTATATAGTTACCATGAACAAAGGGCCAAATCAACTAGGCTGATTTTGAGAAAACGGGTCTAAACAATTTAGTCACGATAAAGGTTTAGAAAAAGTCATAAAGAAAATAGAAGATGAAAGCAACTGGTGGGGGCAGAAACCAGAACACCACGAGGAACCATGGCTGGATTGTGTTGTAAGCCTTTGATTGAACGAACTTAGGTGGCTTCTATTGGTGATACTTAAGTGACGCAAAGAGGATGATGAAGAATCATCCCGTGGATCCAAAATTGCAGAACAAAACAGAAAGAAATTGAGGATTTTTCAATTTTAGGATTTTGCAAAGAAATTGAGATTTCCCAATTATTTACCATGGTTAATGCATCCTAGGTCAAAATGGGTTGGCGCAAGGACAAATTCGCAATCCACTCGCAATGAATGCTTGGAAGGGTGTAGCGGAAAGCTAGCGCGAGACCGCACAACTTTTGTTCTGGTGTGGTTGCCATGGAGAGACAGAACAGAGAGAAGGAAGTCCAACGAGACACATGGACAGGAGGTTCAGTTGGACTAAACTGTGGCCGTGACCGACGACAAACAGTGGCAGTGGATGATAGAAAATTACTAAAAAAGACATTGGAAATATCTGATATTAGGAGAACGAGACTAATCATTGAGGTACTTCAAAAAAGATGAAATTTTTAAATGCCAACAAACATCAAAGACAACCGGAAGAAACTCAAAGAACTTGTTCTAATACTATATTGAGATTAAAAACAAAGATAAGTGGATCTGTATTAGATAAGTGAAGAGCTTTTTCACCCTTCATCCTTTATTTATAGGATTATAACAATGAAAGACAACTAACTAAGATTAAAATGGAAAACACTCACACACAACTCATACCCAACTCACACACAGCTAACTCACACACAAGCTAATTATTCTAACATAAGACATGATTTCCGCAGTATAGTTTGGACCCTAATGTCAGATAACAGAAACTGTTAACCTACAAACCAATCAAAATCTATAAATTGTACAAAAATGTGTGAATTGCACATCTTTGTCAGAAATTCAACTTCAACAGTAACTTAATTACAGGAAAAGGAAACTATGATATTTAACATCTTGAAGTTTGATAGAAGGTAAATTGAGGAATATACACCTTATAACATTTTTCTACGCAAACAATATCCCAGTCAGCCAAAAAAATCAGCCATCCAAAACCAGAGATTTCAGGATCTGCTGGCTTCCAAATCTATCAACTCCAATCTAACAAAAGAATGTGAGAAAATGAACAATCAGTAGACATCCACATTTGTTTGTGTCCATGGTCTTCAACATATCCTGTAAAAAATATTGGTATAGATCATTGTGATTCACTTTTTTCAGGAACTTCCATTTGAGGAGGTAAGAGGTTTAAGAAGCTCCCTCTGACAGGTTGATTCGCAGCCACAGCTGATTCATCCTCTGTATCACACAATAAAACTAATTTATTAGAGAATCTGTCAAGCCAAACCAGAAGATATAGTGACAAAGTAACAGCAACTGCATGAGGAAATTATCGTGACTTGTGAACTTCTGAAATCTCTTAATCTGCTTTATGGCAGTTTCTAAAGCATTTTTTATATACACACATTATCTGAAGTGATTGAGTGTTCATCCCGTCCACTATTGGGACACAAGAGTTGGTGTTAAGTTGATGAAAATAATATATCTTAGAAAGACCCACGTCACCTAAGATAAACAATGGAGTGAGTTTTAGTAACTATATAAAGGACTCTAGGTTCAAAGTTTTAGTTGTCCCAATTCAAAAATATTTTGTATTTGACTTTTTTTATACTCTCATAGTACAGTATTGTAAGGTTTTGGTTAAATTTTTACTTTGAAGAATGTGGGTATACTTGGGATCAAAAGACATAGGAGAGTTGTCAATGAACATGCTTTTCTTATATTCGGTTTCATTCATGCTTTAATTCTCTGGTTTTGAGGAGTATTATTCTGTGATGGTGTATTGAATGCATTGAATTCTGATTCTGCACATATAGCTGCTTTCTTTTCGGAAACCATTTGACCCCAAAGTAGGCACGAATTCTCAAGATGTCTTCTTCAGTGCAGAAGAATTTAATGTGTCCAGTTATTAAGGTAGTTTTAGTTTGCAGTTTCAGTTTTCTAGTTCAGTTCTAAATTTCAAAGTCTCTGTTTTAGGATTGTTCTAGTAACAGCCATTATAGATTTTTAATTCGTTGCAATTTCTACATTTAGTAGTTAGAGTATATAAGTAGGTTCAAACCTCGTTTTACAAGTTAGTTTTGTAGGGTTGAATTAGACTTAAAAATCTGCATTCCATTTTACATTTTCTTTTATTCCCCCATTGCATTTTTTCTTAGCAAGGATAAACCATATAATCTAAAAACTTAACACATACCATTTCCTCAAATTCAATCCTGAGCCATTTCCCTACTACATTAGGGGGAAAACTTGGAATTTTATTGGCCTTAATTGCAACTAAAAAGGCTGTCAAAAATTTTCAGAATTATTTTCTGGTTGTCATTAAACAATGATCGCGGCTTTTCTCCGGTTTTGGAGTTCCACGTTGATGTTCTTCTTCAGTTGGCTTTGGAAACATCCTAATTACAAACTTTTAAAGTAAAGGGATCTAAGGTAGGATCTGTGCACCGCAAAAAAATAAAAACTTTGAAGGGAAATAATGAGTTTTTCTATGCATATATCTTAGAAACTGCATAATTTGGATTTGGGAGAAAAAAGGGGAAGGAGAAATTTTGTTAAAAATCATATGGTTGAGGTTTACTTTCCCCTATTTTTCTAGATCTTTATCTATTTCCTTTTAAGACAACATAAATATAGTCTTGTAATATGTAAGAAGGAACTGCCTGTGATACAAAGTAGAAGGAAGAAGTATATGCAGTTGTAGAACGGAATCATTCAGTATCACTTATACTTTCATTGGATATATAAAAAGACAAATATCTCAAAAAGAATAACATATTCTTACCAAATAGGGCCTTAATAGATGGTCTTTTAGGTTTTGTGCTCTTCTTCTTCAATTCAGCTGATAATGTACCCAAAAAAATACTTGTGAGGAGAAATGCAGTGATGAATCGAACAATGATGGCTATAAAGTGAAAAAATAAAAAAGAAAGAAATGCTCTATTTACACTTGGCCAGCTTCACCAGCATGATCTCACCAAAAAATTATGGTAAATCAAAATTAAAATTGCTCAACGCATCAAGATACAAAATTAGTTATTATCTCATCCAGGAAACCATATATAACACGGGAATAAGACAACCTTTAGAAACATATCTGCTTCATTTTAATTGCATGGCAATAAAACAAATAGTTAATGAAATATCAATTATACAACTTTGGAATCAAATTAAATTAACAAGAGAATCAAATATTCAATTAGATTAAATGGTCAAAAGAATCTTTAAAACACAACAAAGAAAATATCAAACAGGAATGTTTTTGTTCTGAAAAGAAAATGATGAAAATGAAATGAAAAGTTACATAGTAGAACAGTTATGTCACGTGTAGATATATACATAAGTACACACACACACACACACATATATATATATAGAGAGAGAGAGAGAGATTTGTAAATACCAATTCCTGGTATTTCATGATCATTTACGATTTCCAAATTCTTGTATGTGTACCCAACGAAGTTAACATCTTTAGATGGCAGCATCTGCAGCAAAAACGACACAACTAAGTAATAGCCTGGGCTTTAACGATGGTCCTTGTAAAGCTAATGGTTCATGATTTTCAAATCAAGAGGAAATTGTAATAGGAGTTATCCAATGTAAATTCCAGGTCATCCAATGTAAATTCATTGGCAAACCAAATGTTTTTAGTGGCAATCTGCTACAAGCATAATAGCTGATTCCATAGATAATGAATCAACCTTCTAGAAATTACTCAAACCAATTCTAAGCACCTTATTTTCTCAATTACATACAAGTTAAATTGTCAAGATGTTTCATCACATGAGAAACTAATAAAAAATTTATAATAGATAGACTAATGGATAGATAGATACATAAAATAATAGAGAGATAAACTCATTCTAGCAGCTTTATTTGTGATGAATAACCCAAAATAATCTGATTATGTGTAATTTGAACTTGGCAGAGCACACTCCTCATAAACCTAGATTCCAATATGTACACAGTGAATAAGGAAATTCCGAAATTCAATATAGTATATTAATAAAAAAGCATATCTAATCAAATATATATCCCAGAGGTCTATTTATAACCCAATATCCAGAAACTTAATAAACTATTTCTATTCTAAGTTGGAATAAGATATCCAAAACAGAAAAATATCCCCTAATCAAAGTAACAATAAAAAATCCCAGGAGAAAGACACTAACTGCGAGAATAAAAAGCCTAAATATCAAATCTAATGGCCCAATCCACATCAATGACATTAACAAATGGTACAATTACAGCAGCTCTTGTAGACCAACTATATACAAAATGTAAATAACAAGAACCAACCTTTCTCCAGGGCCCTGCTTTTGAGCAAGCTACAGTTTGTTTGTCTACCTACACATCATTGGTAGAACAAAAAGAGCGTGACATTGGTGGCAAAAAAAATTAATGAATTCTTCTATATCCATGAACACCAAGACACCTAACATACCTCTTCAAACTTCTCAAAGTTTTGAGTATCTAATTCATCATTGACCTCAGGTATGAAAGCAGCTTTCATTTTGTACAGTTTGTCCCATTCGATGCCTTTGAACCATGGATGGGCCTGGACAAAATCATCAACCACTTATTTGTTAATGTACAACTGTATTGTAAAGTAGATTGTAAAATTTTGCAAAGAACACACCACCACACCTTTATTTCATAGGCTCCTTTGGTTCCAAGCCTCTGCTCTACATTACACAGGAGTCTACAAATAAGATCTTTTGCCTCTACTGAAAGTTTAGCTTCTTCTGGAAATTTCAAATTAGTTCTCCAATTTACTATCTGCATATTGGAGGTGACGTACGATACAATTATTATTGACGAAGAAAAAAAATGTCACAAAAAAAGAAAGCCATGAAAGCAATCAACTCAAATCATTATAAATAGTGGATAACTGTCAAATTTCATCTATTACTATAAATAACAAAATCCCATAACTAGCAACAGAAGCATGATACAAATGATTTACATGTAACAAGAAACTATAAGGGAGAAAGAAAATATCATGAGAAAGAAACAATTGTCTAAATCAGGAAATCCTCTTGTTTTTTCTTAAAGTTGTTCATACTCAATAACTGCAGCCTCCTGGCAAATTCAATATTTCCAAGCCTTTCTGAACTGTATTCCCTGTTAGATTACATTTACCTAAAAAATATGCAATCACATTTTTCTACTAAACCAAGTTGCATGCTAGCTACAGGTAATGTCGTTCAAGACTCTTGAAATTTTCTGTACAGCAGTAAGCAGATAATTCTTCAAAATAATAGTTACATTGTATGGTTTAAATACTCAGGCATTTACAAAGCACAGGTGCATACATACATCTATTCTATTGAAATGTATAATATTTCACGCTAATTGCCATGAGAAACAGTTAAACCTTGCAGAACACAATGGACTCAAAATCATACATGGCGTAATCCAATTCATACAAAATGCATGATGAACTGGAATGGAATCCATTAAGAGTGCTCCTGCATGTTACCTTTCTACAAGTCAACATTGGTTCATCTGAGTAAAAGGGTGGGTACCCCACAAGCATTTCATACATTATAGCTCCTAGAGACCACCTGGAAGAATCCACATAACATCAGAATGAACTGAAACAATAAAAAGTTCACAAGAAATTGGGGGCCTTGGGTAGAATTTTGAATGGAGAAGGAGAAGACATTTTCTAATACCAATCACATTCCACGCCATATCCTTTCTTCAGCAGAACTTCTGGAGCAATATAATCAGGTGTTCCAACTGTAGAATAGGCCTGCGTTATTGCAAAGAAAGAAAGGCTTAAAATTGAGGCAAAATCAAGTGTTCAAAAACTTACATGTTAAATTATAGGATTTAAGACAGGGAAGGAAGAAATGAGACATCAAATAACAAAATGTATATTGACATATAGTGTGAATGATATTTTCCAAAAGACAGGGCACTAACCCCTATTTATACTAAGACTTAGATATACACTTCTAGTTCAAATAAAATAGCATAAATGATCCAAATAAAACTACATTCTCTCCACCAAAGGTCCATAAAGATATTTTATAGATATTTTAATAGCCCCACCAAGCCAAAGCTAACAAAGCTTTAAGCGTATTAAAATGAACACTTAACCAAAATATGACCAAAAAAAATATAGTGACTTGGTGCGAGTCCCATGCACTTGGTACCCCTTTAGAGTTTGTTTATTGGATATGTGTGCCTATACATTCAACCTTTTGAATTTTGGTCCCTATCATTAACATTAGTCCCTGATTTTGGTGAAAGACCACCCAATAATTTCATATTATTAAGGTATTGGGACCAAAATTCAAATTCAATATAATCCGGAATTGCTTGATCTTGCAGTCATGTAGATATTAAAAATTTTCATCCCACCTTAAACATAGCTTCTCTTTTCCAAATACTTTGCTTCTTCAAATTTTTCTAGTTTGACCTGCCCTCTGTAGTTACCCTTTTTTAGTATAGCTCCTTCATCCTATCTATTTCCAAATATATTTCAGTTAGATCCCATTGTTCCCTTGCGCAGCTCCTTCAACTGGTCTAACACCTATCGCATGGTTATATCCATGTTCTGCATTATTTGTCATCTTCTGTGACCTGCCTTTGTAATTCATGCTAGATTTTCTCCATACTGTTCACTTTTGAATCCATTTTTGGATTTCATCATAAATGCCTTGTTCTGTTTGACTAACCACCTCCAATACAAGGTGATAGGATGAACTAGTAATTGGTAAAAGATTTAGACATTCGAACAAGATTACAAAAAGAATACAATTTTCTACTGGGGTATCCTTTCTCCAAATGACAAATGAACTTGTCCCTATAGGTATTGTCCGAACCTGTCCAAATTTTGATAGGAAATCTCTGCAGTGAGTGAGTACAAGTATGAATATGGATAATACCTTATTCTCTAAATTGGGTATAAGGACGGGAATGGGTATTTTACATATTCACCCAATCCTCATCCTAATAAATGGCCTCGTGCCCATCTCCATTTTAAATTACTAAAATAACTTTAGTTTATTAGGTAACCCAACAAACTTATATTAACTTTCTTTCTGTTAAGGAATTTTGGATCCTTGTATGAAAAGGTTAGGTTAACCTTTTCATAAGAATGGTAGTAGAGCCTTTCAACAAAACCAATGTCTCGAGTTCAAACCTTGTTGAGCCTCCTACTCCTACGAAGAGGAGTCCCAAATTCACTGAGCTTCCAGGTGTTGTTGGCCTTTGAAGGAGGGACGTTTGTTAAGGAATTTTGGATTCTTGTATGAACTGGTTAACCTTTTTGTAACACTTTGACCCTTAGTTTAGTAACTTTTTTCTAAGGCACACATTTGATCATTTTTACTATTTTCCTATATTTATTTTATCCAATTTTTATTTGACCCTCTTATGTAAAATTCAAGAGTGTTGTCATCCTTAAACCCAAGAGGAAATTATGTAAAATTCAAGAGTGCCAAAAACTTTCCCAATATACACTACAACCACAGCCTCCCTTCTTTGACCAACCTCCTATTTATACTACTAACTCCTGAACAGTTAATTAAAACTATAACTACTCTTAGTTCATTAAAAATGTATTCCAGTTAGTTATAACTACTTTAACTGCTCCGAGTTAGTTACAACTGTATTTGTATCCCTATCGTTATTTTTATTCCTCTATCTTCTCACATACACTTTCCTAATAGAGGTGGTGTATCACTTTCATATCCACCTAAAACATGCCTATAAAAACAAACATATCAGCATCCAAAACCTGTAAGTAATTAACAATTAATTGTTTATTTGATCCTAGAAATGGTTCTGGCTTGAAAATAAACAAGGAATTAAAATGATCATAAATGTATGTGGAAACTAATGCTGAGGATCTTACAAGCATTCGTCGATTCTTCTGCCAATGCTGCAGTTGTTCCTGTTGACTTCGTTTAGGAGCCACTGGACGTCCATCGCTTTGGAGGGCTCCACTTCGGTTAGTTCCAACAGAAAAGTCCTTTTCTTGAAGATTACTGCAGTCTAGTGGTTTACATAATCCAAAATCTGATAACTTCATGTGACCATTTCTATCTAACAGCAAGTTGTCAGGCTTGATATCTCTGGAATGCATTTAAAATTCAAATTATCAAAAGTATTTATAGATCCAAAAGAAGACCACTCTAAGTATCGGTGATCCATGTCATAAAGGGATACTACAATTTTCCATCATTTGACGTTATTGTTTACAACTTTGAGTTTACCTATGAATATAATTATGCTTATGAATTGACTCTATGGCTAGGACAGTCTCCCCAACATAGAATCTAGCTTCATCTTCTGTCAGTATATCCTTCCGCATCAGCAATGTCATCATATCTCCACCAGGTAGATACTCCATTATGAGATATAAATATTCCTCATCTTGAAAGGAACAATAAAGTTTAACAATGCAATTGCTGTCAACTTCAGCAAGCAGGTTTCTCTCAGCTTTGACATGTTCAACCTGAAAAAGTATCCAATAAGTTTAAGAAAGCACAATTTACTCTAACAATGTGATCATTTCAATACCTGACCACGACGAAGCATCTCTGATTTCTTAAGCTTCTTCATAGCATATACATGACCAGTAGCCTTCTCCCGGCAGACTCTAACCTATGAACAGATGGAATTTCAATATTGTAACAAATCATTAGATAAGTTTATATAAAAATCAGAGTTTCAAAAAAATACTGATTACTTGCCAAAGAAGCTAATCAATAACTGCACTATGTCTCCAACCCAAATCCTTTATAAAACTTCACATGCTACTCAATGGTGGAAACAGCTAATATGCATAACACAAACTAGTGTTTTCTTTGCAACTAAAATAATTCATACAATTCAGCAATCCAATAAAGTTTAAACCAGCACAAAGTCAAAATACAATGGTTCTTTAACTCATTAAATTGAAGGTTCTTGATTGCAACATCCCACTTTGAAAGACCACTTCTCCCTAGCATACCTTAGTTATATCCTTAACCTAAAAATTTCTAACATGTGTAATAGAAACAAGTGCAATATAAAAACGATGGGCCAATGGCAGTGGGGTCTCCAACTAAATTTCAAGAGAAAGAAGGGGTTAAGGGGGCTAACAGAATGGACAACAGTAACGATGGGATTGGAGAGGCAGATATGGGGAAATCATGCCGAAGACATGGATATGGGGAGGGGGGGCGGGGTGGTTGTGAGGAGGGTGATTTTTGTCACTGAGCAGAAGACATTGGGTGATTTTTGCAGTTTCTATTTGCTTCATTCTTATACTAATCTTACTGCAATCAAGGCTAGTTCCTTAAATTCCTATCAAAGATTAATAGTAAATTTCAGTTCCTGTTAATATAGCAAAGTTAAATAACTAATATGAGTGCCATTACTCAATATGATTAGCAATTCTACCTCCAAATATTAGGAACAGCAATGAAAAAAGAGGAGAACAAAACTGATTTGATTGTCAAAGAGAGCTATAAACTTGTAATCAGAGTTTATGGTTTCAAATTGCAATCAACATCACCAGTCACCACACATACATATCAGTTAACTCCTTTTAGTCACTGGAGGTAACAGTACTCAATGCAATCTACCCAAGATTCTACATAAAACCTACCTAAAAGGCAAAATAATACTGATACACACATGTATATGCATACAAAAAAATATAGTAAAGAAAACACCCTCTAAATCACGACATTAAACTATCTTAAATTGGAAAGTCATAATCATAAATATTAATAAGAAATAGCTGATAAATGTGAAAACAATTAACCTTTCCTTTCAGTTGATAAAAACAGCACATTTAAATTTGAAAAGAAAAAAAAAGTAATGGCAATTATGATATGTAAACCAGAAAACCGAAATTCATTCAATTATGAAACATAAATAAGAAAATCACCACACATATTGCATGTACCCGTTTCAGGCTAACTATTGCCAATTTCAGTTCATTACAACATTTTACCCTAAAAAAAGAGTTCTCAACCATCATTTCTACTCCCTAATTCTAATAGAAACAAAAAAAGACAATAAAATTTATCATTCCAATGATATTGCATAATTCAGCCTTTTGCATCTGCTGAGAGCCAACAAACAACCTACAGCCCCAAAGCAATAGCAATGGCAACAACAGCCAGAACAGTGATGATAGTTGCAATTAAGAATAGGGAAAATTGCCGCCATGACACCCACCAACACCCTGCTCTGGCATTAATGCTGAAGGATAAAAGTCAAGGCTATCCACTTAGGAAAATAGAGGGTGAGAGAAAGATGGCTTTGGTTCACTCGCGGAATAGAAAGGCAGAGGGTAATACTATAAGTATTTGGAACCTAACAGAAAAGTGGAAACTCGTTCAAGATCATTGATCCTGTGATTACATGGTCAAGATCACAATCCAGAAGCAGTCTGACCTGGCTGCAACTGCAAGTTAGCTCGCTCTAGAGGCCAAAATTCGTAGAGTTGTACAAGTCAACGAGTTAATAACAATTTTAACAACACTTACTGTAACATTATTGCCAAGATCTGTTAATATAAAAATTATTAAGGTCAAACATAAAGATGGTTTTACTTGGATGCATAAAGATAGTTTCATTTAAATACATATAAAGATAGTGGATACCTCTCCAAATGCACCCTTTCCAATCATAGTCAGCGGATCAAAGTCATCAGCCCCCATCTTATGTCTCTGAAGCCGCATGTACTCCCTCTCCTTTTTCTCCAAATACTGAAGTAAGTTGTGCTGCTCTTCCTCAGACACTTCGGCATCTGCCAACTTCTTTTCTAGCATATTCCGTCTGCAAAAAAAAAAAAAAAAACATTAATTCAGGTCTTATTAAAGACTTAAAACAATTTCCCTTTCCGTTAGCTATTTGCACATAATAACATATCACTTCAGAGACCACTAAAGAAGATCTCACACAAAACTATATTCCAGAGTTAGTTGGAAGAGAGCTTGCTTGGCAAAAAAAAAAAAAGCAGCGGCAGTAAGGAAAACACATTTCAACCAGCTCAGAGATGACAATTAGCATGCTAGAAAATTACTTCATACGTACAGAACTCATCAAGAACACTAGATTGAATTGTCATCATGGCCTAAAATATATAAATTGATGTAAAGATACCTTTCCTTCCTCTCCTGCAGGCTTTGCATCTGCTTCTTGTAATGATTTTCTATGTACTGCTTTGCAGCTTCAACCTTCTGTTTGGTTACATTTGAAGGTGGCTCTTCATTTGTTGGGGGCTTTGGCCCTTCTTTGGTCACGCCTGTAGTTTCTTTTGCAGACTTCATTTTATCATTTCCCTTGAACTTACTAAACCACCGCCTTGTAGTTTCCATTTTATTCGTTCACCTTTTATGTCTCCGTTTTGTGTTTCTACTTTACCAAAGATCAAAAGTTTTGCCAAATAAGGATCTCGTTTTACCAGACATGAAAAACAAGGTACTATTATTCTTCACCAGAACAACTCAAGGCACATCAATTGCTATGTCTGTCCAAAGAAGAAAATAAACAACACTCAGCTAACAATCCACCTCAAAGTAATAGCTGACTGGAATCAAAAATAGGAAGCACTAATAAAAGAAAAGAAAACAAAAATAACTCAATAGTTTGTTTGTTAAGCAAGTAAAGGATAAATCAGATGAAAAGGTTGATCATAACTAATCCAACTTCAAGTAAAGGAACTGTCAGAGAAACTGCAGTACTGAAAGTAAAATTTAAACCTAAACGCACCATTGTCAAACTTGTGAGTGGAAGAAACTTATGGGCTCCCAAACATATATGCTTGGAAGTTTACTTACCTAGTATAAAACTCCATATAGAAAACTATTAATGACACATATGCATAGCATAATACACTTAACATGGCAAGAATTAAAATTTCCACTTCATCAAAAAGACAAGTAGCAAATAACAATAATAAAGTTGGATGGTACATTATTAGCACTGAATAAGATCAAACCATATAAATGACAAAATCATATATAAATTTATCAAAACATCTGTTCCAAAATTGAAAATATTTGAAAAAGAGGTAAAATATTGAAATCATTTGAACCCTAGCACAACACTGTCATTTTCAGTTCAATGGGGGCCAAAATTTTCAATTGATTTCAAGCTTGTTACCTCGCTTGTTCACTCTAATAATTACATTACTTAAGCTCATCTAGAAGTAGTTTCATTTGCAATTTAACTCATTTTCTCTAATCAGAACCATAAACTCTTTAAGAGTTCACAAGTCAAGGAGCTAACTCGAGAATTTAACAACCAAGCCTAAAATGTTTCAAAAGTGAAGCCACCAGTCACAAATTTCAGAAAGCTGAAGCATTTCCCAACAATCCCGATTTCACAACAAACCATCCAAAACCATCTGATTTTCCACACCATCAAGCCTTTCCATAACTTCTAGGTTTCTTCAAGAACGCACACAAAATACACACACAAGGATATCATATGCAAAAAACAACGAAATCAAAAGCCAGAATACCTATCCAGCGCATTGTAATCAAACAATTCCCTGTGCATTTCAAAATCACTCTTCTGGGCAGCAAGGAACATGGTCAAAACACAATCTTTTTGGATAATCCCAAAAAAAAAAAACTATTTTTTCCCTTTCCCCACATGTTCCCACCGACCCAGTGACAGAATACAATAGGACCCCCACAGACACACCCAAAAGAACAAATAAACAAAACCAAGAATCAAAGTCAAAACTGATTCAACAACAGCAGCAAAAGTACAATTTTGGATTGAAAGAGGAGGAAAAAAGGAACCTTGAATCTGGAAGTTGCGAGAGAAAGAAGTGAAGAAAGGGGGGGTGGAAGAGCGTAGAGAAGCAGTTTGCTTTGTTGTAGTTGTTGTGGTTGATGATGACGATGGTGGTAGTGACAGTGATGTGAATGCGATTCAATTTGCTGGTTTTAGCTTTTTGTTTTGTTGTGAGTTGAAAGTTCACAGTTGAAAGTTGTAAGGCACTTTTAGAATAATATTAAAGTTGGATAGATATTGGATTATACAGTGGAAACCGAGAGTTCTTTCTTCTTTCCTTTCTTTCTATTCCACCTTACCCAACACAACACAACACACTATGTTTCTTTTTCTTCCTCCTTTTGTTGTTACCCTAATAACACGGATTCATTAATTCTTTCGATTTTCAAACATCCAAGACTAAACACGCTCTAAATTTATTTCTAATCTTCTAAATTCAATTCAATTCTATTAAAACTAACTTTCATAGATAGTCACTTCATAATTGCAAAGCTTTTAACTTTTATTAATAATCACAAATTTAAGCTTTAAATGGGATTTTAAAGAATTACAAGTCTTCAATTCAAAACGAGTTCAATGTTCATTTAGTGTTATTGCTAAACTTTCAAAATATATCAATATTAATAAATTAAATATACGTTGAACATTTAATACATTAAATTTTAATATTTAATTTCATTTTAAAGTTTAATTTAATTTTAATATTAAATTTAATTTTAATATTTAATGTTTCCTATATGTAACGTGTTTGATGTCACCCTAATTGTGACTATGCGTTGACTAAAAGATAAAACTGGTAAAAACAATTATTTTGATTTAAAAAATATACTTCAAAGATAAAATTAGAAACAAAATATATACACCAAAAAAATAATTCATTATCGGTAACTTTATTGTAGGTAATTTTTAATTTTTCTTAAATGTTTTCTTTATTTATAAATAGTTATTTTAATTTTTATAAATGGTTGAATTTAAAAAAACGATCAAATTGAACGCTAAAATTTTTAAAATGTCACCTTAAATATAAAATTAACAAAAATAATTATTTATTTTATAAAAAATATATATACATAAAAAATTCATAACAGTACAGATAATATTAGTTATATTTTATTGTTTTTTATAATATTTATAATTTTTCACTGCATAATTAATATTTATAATGAATGACTTTGTATAGATTATTAAGTTAATTAAAATAACGTATGTTTACAGTGAATAATTTGTATAGGTTATTAAATTAATAGAATTAATTATATTTGTAAGGATATATATATATATATATATATATATATATATATATATATATATATATATATATATATATAAAATCAGTTCCAAAACCGTCCGTCTCAGTTAATTACTGTTAGAAATATGAAAATAATAAATAATGTGTGTACCAAATAGCATATATTGTTTGCATATTAAAATATCGGTTACACCTAACAGAAATATTTTTTTGTTGAGATTCAAAGGTTAGTTTAAAGATATAGTTTTGGGAATATTACTTCATAAGTTTTTAAAGTTTAATAAAGGTTTTCATCTCTCTTGAATTTTAAGGGTGGATTAACAAACAAGATTCTAATAGTAGTAAGTTCAGATTTTTAAATCATCATTTATATTGGAGTTTATAGAAGAGTTTGAATTCTTTTGACAAGTAGTTATATTTATACGAACAATTTAATGGATTTAAGTTTTTATTAAAATAATACATAAATAGAAAATATATTAATAATATAATAAATAGTATAAGATAAATAACAGTTTAATATATTAAATTATTGAAATTTAATTATAATATATAAATATGTAAGTTTGAACTGTTTTGTAATGAACAAATTTTAAAAAGTGTTATTGAATTATGTTTTTTAATATGTCTTGAGTCTAATAAAAACAAATTTTAAGTTTAATTTTGATTCTTTTAATTTTTTTATATTTTAAGTTTAGAGAATTTATGTTCTTCTATATATTAAAATATAGAAAAACATTGGAAAGGGAGTTTGAATAGTATTTTAAAAGTTTTGCAAATCAACTTTTCACAAAGATTATGATATCTATAATAGTTGAAGACATGTATATGTTTAATATAGCTTTTAAGAAAAAATTTCAAAGAAAAAAAAATAATAATATAAGTACTTTTTTATACGAGTTTGTTCTAATCTGAACTACGTCTAATTTTCTTTTAAGATCTCTTAAAATGTTTCACTAATTTTTTACAAACATTACAATGAGTATAAATCACTCTTGATATACAACAAGTATTATCAATTGCTCCTTCTTCAACACTAGTCAACATGACTATACGAGTTTAACCATAGTAGACAAATTGTTTATAATGTTTAACACCGTTGAGTTAAACGATAAAAGTTAAAACTTGTAATAGTTAATTCTCTTTGAATGAAAGGCTTTAGAGAATATGAACTTAAAGGAAAAAGTAACACAGTAAGGATTAAAGGAGTTGTTTTTCTATTGTTCTCTTCAATTAGTCCTCCTTATATAGCCTTCTTCAGTAGATAATGGTTAGACATATAGTTAACTTCCATGTAGACTTCGTAGTCTTTTTAAGTGGGTAGTTAGATTCAGGCTATAGAGTGGTTGTGCTCATAGCTTTCTTCAGAAGTGGTTTGTATGGTTATTCAGAGCTTAAAGTTTTGAGGAACATTCCAGGAATCTCTTATTATTTCTTAATGTCTTTATTTATCTTGTGAAGGAATTTGAGCAAGTTCTTGTGTTGTCAGCATTTGCACATACAAATAGCAAATCATACAAGCCAAAAACCACTTTTCGTATTTAATAAATCTTTTACACGTTAGTGATCTTTAAACACCTTTTGTGTTTAAAACATGTTGACACATGTTAGCTCATATGATAAAAACATCATTTAGTTATGTTAACAAAACTTGTGTTTAGACGCTTTATCCTTTATACCAGATGATATGACAATTAGACACATTATTAGGAGATCTATAACATTTAGTGCATTTTTATGTATACGTTGGATGCTTTTGTGATATCACATGTTCTAATCTCTTTTGATAATGTTTGGTGTGTTTAACTGATATCCTAAGTTATTCATTTCTTTAGACAATTTTATGTTCAACATTGTTTGAATATAAAATCTTAAGTTTTAGTGTTTAGTTAAGCATTTGCTAAACATTTTCACATATGAGAAGTTGTTTGTTAAATATTGTCTATTAGAGGATATATATATATGTGTGTGTATGTATATATATGTATGTATGTATGTGTGTGTATATATATATATATATATCTGTGTGTGTGTGTGTACATAAATGCTATTTTCATAAAATCTTATAAATGTTTATTTATTGTTTAGCATTATTGTTAGCAGACGTTTAAATAATGTATGTTAAATTTCAAAACATGAATTACTAGATAGTGTAATCTTTTAAACCATGTTGTCTTAACATATATTTCATTAATAGTCTAAACAATTTAACATGTATAAGAAGTTTGTTTGGGATAAAAGAAAATCTATTTAATTTTTATTTATTTTGTTTTTTAAGCTTACCTATTAAGATGTTTGGGTGCATGTGGATGTGATGAGAAAAGATAAATTAAGTTGAGTTTGAGTTTACTATGTCTATTGGTTAGGTTTAATTATTTAAACAAAACAAAATTCTTAAGTCAAAATTGATGAAGTTTTAAAAATCTTGAATAGATAAACATGTGAACTTGTAATCTTGAAATTGTTTTATTCCATATAGACTTTATCAATATGTGAAATAAAATTGGTGTAACTTCAAAAGTAGTGAATAAACAATAATGTTGTTTTACTTTCCAAATGTTGTGGGTTTAAGAGAAATAATGATACATGGCAGTGAAGTAGCTTAATACGAACACGAGCAGCCTTAAACCCCAACTTCAAAGCTTTTGAATCTTTTGTGTTTTTTCTAGAGTAAGGTCATGGGTTATTGACTACGAAAGGTATAATTGTTTTTCTAAAGTAAGATTTCCCCCCTAATTTGTTACATTGCATGCTAATTTGATTTTGTTAATCAAAGAAATTGAGTGTTTGAAAAAAAAAATTTAAAACTCTTTGACAGATCGTCTATAATATAAATAATCATTTGACAATCCAATATTAGACGATACTTTGCAAAAAATAAAAGATTGAAATACAATTCAACCATTTTTTTTGTGATTATCTTGTTTTTCAAAAGTTTTTTTTACGCATCTCACATTGACATTTACTCATTACTTAAACGATGAAATACATTGTTTAAGTGACGTGGTACATTACTCAAGCAACAACTGATCATGTAAACCAAAATAAGGTTGAATGTCTTGTTTATTTTAACCAAGAACACATTGTCCTAATGAAGGACAATTATGACAAATTATCGCTTAAGTGATAAGGGAATCAATTGTATTATTTGATTGTAGATTTAATCATTTTGATAGTTTTTATTTAGGTTAAATTTTCTCAAATAGGCCTTTTATTTTATTTTTTTTGTCTCAATTGGGTTCTTAAATGTGAATGCATGGACGTTAAATTTAATAGAGTTAAAATTAAATTGAGTTGTGGCTTTGAGCATTAATTAACATGACAAATGAAAGGTAGGGTATATGGAGTATTTAAGATTAAAAAATTAAAGAAATATGTTTTTTGAAATCTAATTTCGCTCATTAGGATTTAATTTTAAGTGGTTTTGATTAAAATAATAAAAACTTCAGGTCAAGGAACCTAATCCCAATAAGAAATCCTAAAATTTGAAAAAACCTTATCTAGTTCTTCTTTCTCGTAGGTTCATAACTCATTTTTTGCCACTATTGTTTCTCATCTTTTCCGTTCTTTGTCATGGTGGTACAATCTTCTTTCTTCGCTCTACAATGGTGGAGCCACAAGATGTTCTTTCATCTTCAACGTCCAACCCAATGATCAATCCACGAGTTCTTCCTCTCTTGATCTTGTAGGTTTCGTAAAACCTCAATCTAGGGTTCTCTTTACGACGCAACGATTTGTTCTTCGTTCTAGTGCCATGGTAGAGCCAATCCAAAGGCGTGTTGCTCCTTCACAGTCGCAAACCAGTGGTGGAGTTGCAGGGAATTTGATGGCTGGTGAGATACGAGAATCCATTACGACAACAATGACGACCTTCGTCTTTGCTGGATTTGTTTTTCTGCACGTGGTGTTTAGTTCGTGTTGGGTTTTTGAGTTCAATCCCAGAAGTCGCAATTGGCTTGATTTTCTCTTATTTTTGTGTTTGAAAACCCTAAATTGTTGAATTCAGCATATGGGAGAAGAAGAAACATAGACCTCACTTTTGATGTTATTTTCGGATGGACTTGCCATATGTGGTAGTTTTTAATTTGGTTTTCAAAAATCTTACTTTCTTGATTTCTAAATTCAATTTTATAAACTTGTTTAATTTTTTAATCTAAAATATTTTAGGTACCCTCTCATCTCCCCTTCATCTCTTTTACATGTGTCACGTCAATTAATAAATTCAACTTAAACGACAGTTGAACTTAATTTTAATCTTATTAACATAATTTAACGACACAAACCAAATTGTAGAGACAAAAAATAAATCTATTTGAGAGCTTTATTTCCTTTTTATATAACATGTTTTATTGTTTTAAAATTTTTTCAAATGATATAATTTCTACATAATTATATTATTACATAATATTTTGTCTTTTGTGCTAAAACAGTTAAGAGTAGATCACTATCTTTTGAAATATAAATTATATTGAGTTTGTGCAAGGAACTCTTATGGTAATTTTACTAAAAACTTTTCTTTTTAAAAAACTATTTAATTTGAATATATTGTGTACCTTTACAATGATGATATTTTAGAGGTTAGGAGCCTTCGTTAAAAGCGAGTTTGATTGAATTAGCCTTTTTCTATCAAGTTTGATTAAGTTAACTTTTCTATTTTCAACTTTTATTCAAAATTAAATGATTAAAAACATATTTAATTTTATCCAATCTTATA
Organism: Vigna mungo; assembly: GCA_036885675.1. Lineage (NCBI taxonomy): Eukaryota > Viridiplantae > Streptophyta > Magnoliopsida > Fabales > Fabaceae > Vigna > Vigna mungo. The sequence continues at coordinate 762,095 of CP144692.1, forward strand.
AGTATTTGATTAAATAAAATTTGAGTTGAACTTATCAAATCTAAACACAATTTGAGTTGTGAATTTGTAGCAAAACCATATTAATGTTGAAAGCCTCTCGTGAGATGAGATTTAATATTATACATTTTATTATTACGGTTTTGTTTTCTTTTAATTTATTTTATATGATATGTATATTTTGAATTTTATAATAATCATGTATGTTTTAATATGTGAACTCACCATTTTGCATGTTTAACAAGGAATATTAACTTACTAGTTATAATATATATATTTTGCATTTTCAAGTTTTAATTTCAATTTGTTCTTGAAATATTGTCTATAATACATGATATTGTGAAACCTATATTTATATATATTTTATGTTTGAGTATATGTATGCATATATTTTAGATCTTGATACTTATTTTAGTTTGACACGAATATTTAAATATTTTGTAAAGAATACTAAATAATTTAAAGAAAAAAAATGTCAGATTAAAGTTTTTTTATTAGTTCCTGTTATTCAAATCTTACAAATACCACTTCATTTTAATCCATGTAACAAGTATTCTTAGCATCTACTTTTAACAAAAATAATTCAATTATTTGTTTACTTATTTTTTTTTCAGACATTTTTTAAATAATAATAAAATAAAGATTATTTCAAAATCTAACACTACCATCTTACACCTAAACACTTCACGAAACAGAAACTAGGACCTTAGAGTTTTATTATATTTAAAAGGTATGTACTTATAATGTATAATTTATAATATTTAAATAAATTATATAATATGAAATCAATTATTTAAATTTCGAAGAAGATCAATCCAAAATCATTTAATACTATTTTTTTCTTCTATTTGCAAGTTGTGTTTTCTCAAAGAAATAAGTTATAAAACATCATTTTAAAAAGCTAATAATATTATTATTTACTTAATACTTTAACATATGAATTTGAATAAAAGTTTATCGATAACTATAGCTATTAATATTAGTGCGTTATATATTTTTATTGTAGATGATTACTTTAATTTTAAAAAATAATTAAATTAGAATAAATAAAATTTTAAAGTATAACATACTTATTTTAATTTAAATACTGAAAATAAAAATAAATTTTAAAATAACGACTATTTAAAAAATAAATATATGAAAAAAAAATCTCTTTTATATATAATCAAGTGTGGTTATAATAAAGTATAGAATAAATTACTATTGAAAAGTAAATGTCACAATTTTAGTTTATAATAATAAACAAAATTTAAGATAGAGTGGTATTTACTTTCAAATTTGAGGAATTAAAATGTTTCTTTTCTAAATTTGAGAATTAAATATTTCAAAATTTCCGACTACAAATATAATTAAATTAAGTAATAGTGATGTTTTTGTTTAAAATATTTTAGACTAAAATTTTTAGTATTTCATTCATAAATCTTTAGAGTAAACAATCAATTTAGTTTATAAATGATATTTCCTATCTTTTTCAATCACTACAATTTAAAAAAAAAATCAAATAAAACTTTGAAACATTTAAGAATTAAAACAAAGAAAACTAAGTTTTGAAAAATAAATGAAATCTTAGAATATTTCAAGACCGTATATATTTAAGTTTTTCTTAGTTTGAGATAGGAACATCAACAAAACGCACAAACACAGCAAACCAAAGAAAAACCCTAAACTAAACCCTGTGTTGTTGCTTGCAAAATCAATGGCGAAATCATCAAAACGCAGCAGCAGTGGCAACAGCACTGATTCGAAGATGAAAAAGAAGAAGAAGAGCAAGCAATCAGGTCCCGAAGGCGTAGCCATGAAAGTGAAGGCCAAAAGCAGCAAGAGCACTGGCGGCGGCAGTGGCAGCAATCCCTTCGAGTCCATTTGGTCGCGCCGGAAATTCGAGGTACTGGGTCAGAAGCGGAAGGGCGAGGCCCGCCGCATGGGACTGGCCCGAACCCTGGCAATCCAGAAGAGGAACAACACTCTCTTGAAGGAGTACCAGCAAAGTGCAAAATCATCGCTCTTCGTTGACAAGCGAATTGGAGAGAATGACCACGCACTGGACGAGTTTGGGAAAGCCATCTTGCGATCCCAACGTGAACGCCAGGTTCTGGATAATTTATTTTTATTTTGTAGAGGCTCATAGAGAATAAGTGGATACTTGTGAAAAATTGATTAAGTTTAGTTTTGGTACAGCGTAGACTATAACATCCTGTTAAAATTACTGGTTCTTAATGTAGTTATGGTACTATTCGAGAACCTTAGCTTTGGAGGAGTGCTGGCTACATATTTTGGTTAAAAGACATTCAAGCAAGAATTTTTAAACGAGTGAGAAACTCACTAAAGGCTATGATTTTCATTGGATTTTTGTTAATGGGAGAATGGGTGTTTACGAGAGTGTTCTTGAAGATTGGGTTGCGAACATTTTTTTTTTTTTGCACGCATAGATGGTAATGTAAATTTTGTTGAGGATTCTCATTAATGTGTCCTAGTTAAAATTCCTACAAGTAAGACTTTTTTATAAAAGAAAAGACACAAAAGTTTGTTATTTTGAAGAAGTTTTAACTAATGACGGAAATTGAGTTAAAGTGAATATGTTAGAGATTGTGCTGCAAGCATTTTTCTTTAGCATTCATGAGTGGATGACAGTGTAATTTTTTTTTGAGAAGTTCTAGTTAGCATCTGTCCGATGTTTTATACTTTTCAGTGTATTTAATTTAATATTAGTATTTTGTAAATTTATTTTAGAATAAATAGCACAAGCAATGGTGATGGATTACAATGTTTTCCAATCACAAACTCCCCATATGTTGCAAGTATGTTGGTGTTTATGATAATTATATTAGAATTCATATGAATTTTGATTAGTTGGCAGTAAAAAAACTATTTTTTTTAGTTAACTCATTGTTGCTGATGTGCTATTACTTATTTATTTTTTTGGGTGTTTATAGTTGAACATGAAGCTGAGTAAGAAAAGCAAGTATCACTTGTCAGATGGAGAGGAAGATGATTTTGAGGGAATTGATTCTCTTGGAAGAGATGATTTTGAGGAAGAGTTGCATCCTGACGATGTTGATGCTGAGACTTATGGTATTTTAACTATGTGATAGTTAGGTGATTTTATGCAATGTTTTTTCATGACTGCTGATCTCAATGCCTTATCACTTGTAACGAATGACTTGGTAAGCTGGTGAGTTATTTTTGTATGTTGGGTTTATATTGAGTTCTGGTTTTGCAGAGGAAAGAGATTTGGTTCAGCATAGGATGCAGATACCTGGAGAAAATGTGGTTGACGGGGAGGAAAATGTAAGGCCTGTTATGTTATTACTGTTGACATGCTTACTTTTTTTTTGCTGTTATGATGGCATTGTGCCTACGTGATGTGTTATATCATGTATGGATTGCCTAATCTGCTAGTGATTTCTCATGTGGTGATTATCAGAAATATTAATATCCTGTTCATCCTAAATTTTTGCAATTGTTGCTCAATATTTGAAATACTTTGAAGTTGGTTCTTAAATTTGACATTTTCTGTAGAGACACAAAAGCAAGAAGGAAGTGATGGAGGAAATCATCACAAAAAGTAAATTTTACAAGGTGGGAAATATTTCTCTTTCATTAGGGCTAAAGTGGTTTATTTGTCTTTTATATTTGTTGACATCTTTTCACTCCAATATTTTCCAGGCTCAAAAAGCTAGAGATAAGGAAGAAAATGAACACTTGGTGGAAGAATTGGACAAGGACTTTACTTCCTTGGTTCACTCTGAGGCCTTGTTATCTTTGACTGAGCCAAACAAGATGAAAGCTTTGAAGGCTCTAGTGAACACAAATGAACAAAGTAATAAGGACCATATACCTGCTAGTCGTACAATAGAAAATTCTGTGCAGGTACCATTTATCCATGAACTTCCTCTTATTATAAGAACATCCTACGTTCTAACTTTCTCTTTTATGGCAGGAAAAACCTGATGATTATGACAAACTTGTCAAACAAATGGGATTGGAAATGCGTGCTCGTCCTTCAGACAGGACAAAGACACCAGAAGAGATTGCTCAGGAAGAAAAAGAACGTCTAGAGCAATTGGAGGTATGCTTGAACGACTTTTAACTCTAGTTTGTTTTTGAACATTGATAAATTACCTTTACATATTAAGGAGCATTTTCCCACATATTTGGGTAATAAAGCTCTGATCTTAGCTATATAGCTAAGCTACATTTTAAAGTGGTTTAGACTATTGTTATGGTTGAATTGGAGGAATGAGACTGAACCCTGGGCTAGTAAACTAAGTTCATGCATGAATCATGAGTGATATTTGTATTTAGTATAATATTTTGTTTTTGGGGGTGAGTGAACCTGGTGGCTCAGTAAGGTTGCTGCCTTTTTAACCCACGGTTGTGGATTCCAATCATGGACTATGTGCACAGGGCAAAGTTATATATATATATATATATATATATATATATATATATATATATATATATATATATATATATATATATATATATATATATATATATATGTATGTATGTATCTATGTATATATAATTTATTTTTAGAGTAAACTAATGAATCCTTTTGTTCATTAATTAAGGAAGAGCGGCAGAAGAGGATGGTTGCTGCTGAAGATTCAAGTGATGAAGACAATGATGATTCAGAAAAGGCATCTGAACAGAAACCAAGATCTCTCTCTGGGGATGATCTCGGTGATTCCTTCTCTGTCAGTGAACAGATTGTGACTAAGAAGGGGTGGGTTGATGAGATTCTTGAAAGAAAAGATGAAGATTCTGCTAGTGAAGATGGTGACGATGACGATTCTGATGATTTGGGAAGCAATGAAGATGCTGATGAAGAATCAGATGAGGGGGAAGAACATGAGAAGGATCTTTCTTTAAAAGATTGGGAACAAAGTGATGATGATGATATTGGTGCAGATTCAGAAGATGGAGATGAAGATGATAGTGATGAGGACAAAGAAACAGATTCAGAAGACCTTGACGGGGTAGAAAGATTAGATGGTGCGGTTCATATGAAGGCAAAGAAAAATGATTCTGTTAAAAGTGTGAAAAGGGACAAGGATTTTTCAAATGGGAAGAAGATAGATGTTGCAGGGAAACAGTCAAAAGAGTCAGAAATTCCTTATATAATTGAAGCTCCCAAGACCTTTGAAGAATTATGTACACTGGTTGATAAATATTCAAACTCCAACATTATTTTGATTGTCAATCGGATTCGCAAAAGTAATCCAATCACACTTGCTGCAGAAAATCGAAAGAAAATGCAAGTATGAAACTCATATCTTTCTTCCTTTTTTGTCTAGACTCTGATATTCTTTTCTTACTTCTTGTACATACGTGTACTGCATCTATAATTGTTTTATTGGAAAAGTGCAATCTCTTGGTTGTTTTCAACTTGGCAATACTTTTTCCTATAATATGAACTTCAAAGTTTCATTGACAATTAACGGAAAACCTGTATCAATAACTAAAATATTTCTCTCAACTGTGTAAATATATTTGTTTTTACAGCTTTCATACTCTATAATTTAATGAAACCTAGCTTAGGGAACAAAATATTGTTGCTGTAGTTACTGCCTATAGTTTAGTGATTGAAAACTTTTCCCGAATTGATTTGATTCAAATATGTCATTTTTTATTGAAGGAATGCTGCATCGTTGTTTTGGTCAAACTAATGGATTAATAATATAGGCCAGATGATGACTTGTGTTAGAAATAGACTTAGTTTGTATGCATGTGCCTGTGTGCCTATATTATGTTGTAACTTTTTAATTGTTCATTCATCTAAATTTAATTATTTTGCTTTTGAAAGCCATTCATGTAGATGTACACTCTTTTACTATCCTCTTTTGGTAACATCCTGGAATTAAGCATTGGGTATTTGAAATGTAGATATGAAGGTCCAGTTTGTATTTCCATTCATAGGGATGAAATGGATAGGTATTATGAATAGCTCACTATGTATTTGAAATTTGTTAAGATTAGGAGCCTAGGGTGACATCTTTAATACTTGATATATTTTGAGAGAAGAATTGACCTAGAGATACAAGCCAACAGATGGCCGATCTGCTGGTTATCAGTCAGGAAAATAAGTTATGGACATCTGAACAATTCCCTTTCTATAGGTTTGAAATCTTATTTAAAGACAAATCCTAACCATTCGGATTCATTTAATCGTAGTTTTCTTTATTAACTTGGATAAAATGTAAGTGGAAGGTTAAAATAAAATATCAACTAAGAATGTTACAATGCAGTGGACTGTATGTAAACTAAAAAGATTGTACAAAAATTGTATAATGGCATGACCATTGAACTCTAACTCAGTCCTCCTTATCCTGTTTTATTTTGCTGTTCCTTGCTTTGCTACTGCACCACAGATAGTTAATTTAGATTATGTTTCCATTGATATATATGGCAAGGTAGTTTGCCTGAACGTTATTTTTTTTTTCTTTTTCTGGTAGACCAGATTGTACTAGCACTATTTTTGGATGAAACATTTGACACTTTTACATTCTGTTTCTAAATATTTTGTCAGGATATTGTGGTTTGTTATTGTTATATCTCTAACTATATGAGAGGTGCTTATGATATATCTTCTCTTTTTAGGTATTCTATGGAATATTGTTGCAATATTTTGCTGTTTTGGCAAATAAGAAACCACTGAATGTCGAGTTACTCAATCTGCTGGTGAAGCCATTGATAGAGATGAGTACGGAAATCCCATACTTTGCTGCAATATGTGCTCGCCGCAGAATTGAGAGTACTAGAAAGCAATTCATTGAGAGTATCAAGAAATCAGGTCAAAATAAAACATAGTTTAACAGTTGCTTTCTTTATGCTGAGAACTATTTGTTAGATGTTTTGGTAACATTCTTTAATTATTCTCTTGCCACAGAAAGTAGCTCTTGGCCTTCTTCAAAAACATTGTGCCTCCTGCGTTTGTGGTCTATGATATTTCCATGCTCTGACTTTAGGCATCCGGTTATGACCCCTGTGGTATTGTTGATGTGTGAATATCTGATGCGTTGCCCAATTGTATCTGGTCGGGATATTGCCATTGGCTCTTTCTTATGTTCTATGCTTCTCTCAGTAAGTACTTGCAACATACTTCATTGAGTTTATTTTGTCTAACTTGTATTCTTCTCATCTGCTTTTAATCTATTTGAATTCTATCGTTGAATGGTGGCTATATGTGCAGTCAAAATGGAAAATTTCATTTGTGGTATATGATTCCACAAATGAGTTTAGTTTTTGAATGATTACTTACTAAGATATTTTTTGTATTGCGAAACTTCAATTTTCACTTTTCTCCCTTGTTAAATTTTGTGCTTGCTTATGTACTAAATATAAAATGGCAGGTATTTAGACATTCTAGAAAATTCTGTCCGGAAGCAATAATGTTTCTCCGAACTTCACTGCTGGCAGCTACTGAAAGTAAACATATTTCAGAAGAAGATTCCCAGGTAATAATATTTCCATTGATCATCTGTAGTTTGAGTCATATTATGTGACGGGTGTATGTATGTTATTGGCCTCCTCCATTCTTTGAATAAGAAAACAATTGTAGATATTTTAGCCCTTTGGTAGAAAACTGTCGTCCTCACAAATATTGTGAATATTCTACTCTTTTCATTTAGACTGTACCCACATTTCCTTGTAAAAAGTTTTTGTTTTTTGTTTTTTTTGCTACTGCAAATTTACTTGAGAAAACAAGAGCATTCGGACAGTTACTGTACATTTTTTGGGCTTCTGTTCTGATGCCCTATACCATAGCATTTTCTTTTTCCAAGTTTACAATTCTAAGGCTAAATTAAGTTACTCTTGACAATAAGTAATAAATATGGGAAAGAACCATTTTACTTTTTCTATACTTTTAACATAATAAGAGCAGAAGAACATTTGATGGAGGATAATTATGATATCGCAGCACTTAGTAAATCCACAACCTAGTTATATCATCTTATGGAACTGATATCCCAGCACTTAGTAAATACTACAGCTTCATGTTTGGACACTAAAATGACCATATAATTTGTTTTATCCCAGTTATATCATCTTATGGAACTGAAAGCACTCAAGCCTCTCCTGTGCATACATGAGACAGTGAATGCGATTAGCCCTCTGAATTTCTTCAAGATTATAGACATGCCAGAAGACTCCTCTCTCTTCAGTGAAGTTGGTTTCAGGTAACAATAAGTTGTTAGAACCATTTATCCAAAAAGGAAGAAAAGGTTACCTCCTTGTTACTATGTTGGCAATCTTTGTTTTGAATGGGGTCTCGAGGCTTTTTTAAACCAAAAAATGTTAGTATGAATACTGTATAATATGTTCTTGAGTTGCATTATCAAGAACTGGCTGGTCATTTAGATTGTGTTATAGCTATAGTCTTGATAATTAATACTGGCTGCTGCTAATATTAAAGATTGTTCAGAGTATTGCTTGTTGATTTCTTTTTGAAGGCTTATGGTTTTCATTTAATCTTGGCTAATTATTATTCATTCATTGCAGGGCCAGTGTGTTAGTTACAGTGGTTGAAACTTTACAGGGATATGTTGACGTCTATAAAGGCCTAAGTTCATTTCCTGAAATATTCTTACCAATTTTGAGAATATTAAATGAGATAGAAGAACAGAAAAATATGCCAAATGCATTACGAGATAAAATAAAAAATGTGGCTGAGATTATTAAGTTGAAAGTGGACGAGCTTCACTCTTCGAGACGACCACTTCAAATGCGAAAACAAAAGCCAGTATCGATCAAACTACTGAATCCTAAGTTTGAGGAAAAGTAAGTCCCTCCTTTTCCTTTGCTTGCATTTGATAACATGTTTCCTTAGTCACGGTGAATCAGAAAATTAACATAAATTAAGCACTTGAATGTAATATTTTTTTGTTCTGCAGCTATGTCAAGGGTAGAGATTATGATCCTGACCGGGAACGAGCAGAAATGAGAAAATTGAAGAAGCAGTTGAAGCGTGAAGCTAAGGGGGCTGCACGAGAATTGCGTAAAGACAACTACTTCCTGCTTGAGGTGAAGGAAAAAGAGAAGTCTTTACAGGAAAAAGATAGAGCAGAGAAGTATGGAAGAGCTAAAGCTTTCCTTCAAGAGCAAGAACATGCCTTCAAATCAGGACAACTTGGTAAAGGGAGGAAAAGAAGGAGATAAAAGCTTCCGTATTTTTCCACATTCACGGTGTTAAAAGACAGGGCTTTACCTTCATATTAATCAGCTCAAGGAGTGGTTTTCTACTGCCTAGCTTCTAGAGTGGATAAATGATGAACAAGCTTGGAAGAATATTTATGGTGTGGTTAGAGAATAAGCTAGTCCTTACTTACCCCACTCAAAGGGTATAAAGAGCTGAGATAATTCATTTGACAATACTCTTGCCTTCCCAACTTCATCTTCTGGGAAGGTGTTACTCATGTACTCAAGTTTTGGGATTAGGAGGTGCAACTTCATGTAAGTTCTCTGTAAACAATCACAGCCGCCACATTGGGTGAACCAAGGTAAAAATTTTGCAAATGAATTTTGAATCTAATTTGTACTCTATTTCCTTTCTACAACTATATGGATTCTTCTATCACTCATGATGTAAGGATTTTTGTTAGTAAGCCATTTTTTAGGACTTCCACACAAGTGTGGAGTTTTGAGGCATATGTGGATCACGATGACAAGTGCAGTTACTTGAAAATTGATTTTTTCCTGTTTTTTTTATTGAAAAATACGTATTATAGTGTAACATTTATTGGTTTATTTCTAAACGTTATTTAAGGCAATACTATAAATTAAGATATATAGTTAGTATTTTTATTTATGATAGGAAAATGCTAATTGTTATCCTCGCAAATTTTTGTTTGCAGCATTTAATACTGTGGCGGTTTTTAACCTAGCTGTTGCCCTCCCTGCCCTTATCTTCAAGTTAGCTGAATTACGAGAACAACTAGTTAAGAATAAAAGGTTCAAATGTGTAAAATAATCAATTTTTTAAAAATTGCAGCAAAAATGTGAAAAAAAATATTTAATAATTTTTAAAAATTACATTCGAACGTAAGAATTACGTCTGAAATATAAAACCAAACAGGCCATAAACCACATCTTATATACTTCTGCATTGTCAAGCAAATCAATGTCTGCAGATTGTTTTCAAATTGTTCACCTCTTTATACATTTATTTCCCAGGAATTGAACTTAAGAAAATGTTCTGAAAAACATTAAAACAAAACAATATAAAGTTTCCTCTTAATTCAAATAAAAAAAATTCAAGAACATGCAAAATAATTTAACCATATAATCATTCATGAATAAACAAGAAATGTTTAACCAACAGAAACTTCAGTCTCATGAAGTAAAACAGCAAACAAAGATACTAAACTTCAAATATCAACACATTTTGTACAACATCAAATCACCCAAATCATGCCAAACATGCACCATCCAACACAAACAAGCCTTAATAAGTTCATAATTTTTCACGTCAAAGAAGTAAAAAGAGTAATTTGTGGCGGGTTTACTTCAAAATTTCAAACCAAACACGCATGTTGATCATTACGCAGATTACGAAAATAATCTCTAGGATTGCGTTCAAAGTCGTCCCTGAAAATGCGATAGTTCCTCCCTGGAGCCTTCATTGTCCTCCCTCTTCTGCAACAACAGCAGCAACAACGATAAAAACAACCGAAAATCACCATAATCATCTTCCAAAGAATCCAAACGACAACAATGGCCACCAGAGCAACCCCAACAGCACCAGCAACACGCAACCACATTTCTCCATCAATTCCAACTTCATCACAAGAGTTATCCTTAACATTAAATGTATATCCTGTGAATTTTTCAAGTATTGGATTAATCTTTGCCCCTAAACAACTTATCAGGGACACCAACCTGAAACATAGCGGCATTTCTCTTTGTTTCAGTCAACCATATCAAATTGGATTAATAGATTATCTCACCAATATAAAGATACCAACACATTATAATAAATCCTATTCTTTAATGTATATATACTACGTACCGATCTTTATATGTATATATGATAAATTTATATTTTTATAATAATTACCAGTTGATGACAGAATCCATCATAGTTTGAAGACTCTGGAGAAAGCTGAAACTCCTGAATAGGAAGAAAACAAGCTCTCAATAGTTTGAAAGAATCCCAAACGAATATCACTTTTATGAATTTGATTAGCCATGTTCAAAGTTGGGACGATTTCATTTCTGTCCTTAAAATGAAAAAGAAAAATGTTATAATTTCTGTAATTTGAAAAAGTTCTGTTTTAGCCCCAACAGAGATAATCACAGTGCTTTTAAGGATTAAAAACGGATTTGTTTTAAAAAGTAACTAAAGTTCTTCTTCAACTTAAGAGAGAAAAACAAAATCAAGATTAAACTAAAACTAAAATCTGCACAGTGCATGGAAATGATCTCATAAAAACAAGAAAACAATTTAAAAATCTGTATAATATCTTGATGCATCAACAATGGCATAATCTTACCAACTGACGAAGCTATCCAAGGTGGATTGAGACTCTAACAGTGTAGAGGCCCTCAGAAGAAAGTGTGAACCCCTATTGATGAAACCATCCATGGTGAAGAAATGATGAATCTTTGAAGAAGATAAAGAGGAATTTGGATGAATAGTGTTGAAGTAGACCAAGGGTCAATTTGTTTGTTGATTTGAAAATGTTTGGAAAAGAGAAGTAAGCAAGGATTGGTAGAGATAAAGTGAAAGAAAGAGAAGCAGAGTGAACTGTTTTTAGTGGCTTCCTCGAAACTATGCACAGCAAGAATGTTTGCTTTAATGCTAAGAAAAAGACGTAAATAATCAACTTTTAATTTAGTCATCCAATAAATTTCTATTTATGTAAAATAAATAAGGTTTTCTTGTTAGGTTTTACGATAACAATTTGATATTTTCAATCGATAATGATGCTTTGAAAATTTTTTTTTATAATATTTTAAAATCATTTACGTGTTATCCTGTGATTGGTTAATGTTGATATTTATAATTATTATTATTAATTGTGGAATAATTTTAAATCAATAAAAAAATAACATGATATTAAAATGTTATAAAAAAATATAGTGAAATATAATTATCCATTTTCAAAACACGTAAAGTTGAGTTGTACGGAGAATCCAAAATTACTTAATAAATAAGACATGACAAACTAAGCTTAAAAATTATGAAGATGTTTCCAAAGGCACAGAATTTGACATAGGGACAAACCTAAAATTGGTAATGTTACACTCTTCAGAGGTATCACATGTGTTTATTTTATTTTATTTTTTTGCAAAACTCTACAAATTAACTTGTTTTTTTATGTAAAAATGTCATTTTTATCTATTTGTTTATTTTTAATTATAAAATACACAACATGTATCATTTAATCAATTCAAACAATAAAATTATTAAATCTTTAATGGATCATAGCTTCACGCAATATGATAACTGACTTTTTAAATTTTATTGAATGATTTTTTATAGTTATAATAATATATTTCATATTAATGACATTATTTTATTTAGATTTACTTAGTATTTTAGTTTTGATGTTTCTTTCACATTAAAATACACAAGGTTTTGCATTTTTATTAATCATGAAACAACAATTTTCACTAGAGAATCGTAATGGAAATACAACAATAATGAAGCATAAGTTGTGAAAGCAGAATTTACGAAACAGTAGTGGTTTTAAAATAATGACATTATAAAATTTTAAATATTTAAAGGTTTAAAACTGTAAAAAAAAATTCGAATAACTTAAATTTATTATTATAAAATCTATCTCTTAGTTCTTCCTGTCTCCTCCTCTTTAGGATATTGACCTATGTTTTCATTATTTTTTTTTGAAGATTAAAGATAGTAGAATTGATTGTGATGAAAAACTCTATGCAATTATTCGATTAAAGAGTCAAACATAATGATTTTTTTTTTCTCGTTTATGAGGTATTTCTTTCTATTAAGGTGTATGTGAGACCTAGGGCTTGCATGTAGCTCAAGAGATTGGTTGATTGATGTTGTGGTCATTTGAGTTTGATTGCTAGATCATGTTTGGTGTAATTCATTTGATGAATGTAATATGTGTAAATTTGAAAGCTGAAATATGTGCAGAAATTGGGGTTTTGAAATGAAAAATGTTGTTTGAATTTATAAAGTTGGTATATTTGCTCAATATGGAGCTCAATGGATTGAATTTGGTATGTTAGTGTGTTGAATGAGGTATAAAAAGAATTGTGTGAGTTGGCATTGTCTGATATGCAGACTTATTGGGCGAGTCTTATTCAATCTGAGTGACAATCAAAATCAAATTTGCCACAGAGTCAAGAGAGGCCTACTCATTGGGTGGGTAGACTTTCGTTGAGTGACAACCAAACTCGAATTTAGGAGAGAGTTAAGAGATGAGGTCTTGCTGGACAAATAAAATCCACATTTTGGTTCTAGTGTTCCACTCACTCAGTGAAATAATTAGTCGTTGAGCAGGATTCTCCTAAGAGAAGTCTTTGGGTGAGTAAATGATCTCTCTAAATAATTTTCATTGGTGAACATGAAATGTGAGAATCACATAGGAAAATGGATTTATGGAATGGAAAGTGGATTGATGGGTATGAAAGAGGCATGATGGAATGGAAATCTTGTAAGTTGAATGATATAGTTGGGAATCTTAACTTTTAAGAAAAAAAGGATAAGTTCTCATAATTTATTATTATACATTGGTTAGAGATATGTGTTGGTCAAAAGTTATCATTTACTTTACTAGGTCATATACTCAAATTTAATGTCGTACTCTTGATAGTAAAGAGTTAAAGGATGTTTCATGACGAAAATTGAAGTAGAATCCTATAAAGTTATAGGTTAATTTGATCATAAGAGGTTAAGATTCTGCAATGTAGTATGATCATTCTTTTACTTTATTTCACTATGACATTATAGATACAAAACTTCTTTAAAACATAAATCTAAATGTTGAGCCTATATCTTCTATGAAGCTTGATTATATTAAAGCATACATACATTCATTCTAGATACATATATTAAATTTTTTTAGATATTAATACTCTAACGTGTCTATATATATATATATATATATATATTTATCATGGATAAAAACATAATGTGTGTATAAAGAAAAAAATAAAATATCGATGCTGTAAAAATCCATAATGCAGTAAAAAACAGATACGTTTAAAGTGTAAAGGTTAATATTTTTTGTGTAGATTCAACATTTTAATGATTTATGATTACGATTCTACATAAATTTAACATACGAATGAAAATGGTAGCAAAATCTAACTCTAGAATAACATGGTTTTATTTAATTATATGTGATGTATGTGATAAAAGTAATAATTTTACAAATAAAAGCTTAAACTAAAACTCATACAAATTTAGCCATCCAGGTGAGGATTTTACCTCTTAATGAAATTTAAATTCTTGAAAACAAGACAACTACTATATGGAAAAATATATTTTTTCATATATATTATACAAAAATCAAACTTTTCTTTCACATTTTACATTTGAATATAAATTTTTATAATTCAAGTTGGTACTAAGGAGAGTGAAACAGAAAGAGAAAGAGAGTACCTTAAAATTTAACTACCTTAACCATGGAACAGTGTGACACATATTTCCTTTTTGCCCAATGCCACTTCCCTAAATAGAAAATCTAAAGCAAACACTCAAATCTGATACCTTCCCTCATTCCATATCATATACCTTCTCTCTAAATCTGACTTCTTTAACTTTCTCTTCTCACACCCCAAACTAAGATTTCATCCCATCCCAGTAAGTTTTTTCTTCTTTTCCTTCTCTTTCCCTGCTCATTTTGCCTCAAGTTTTCGTTTTTTGCTGGATCTGGATCGTTTTTCTTTCTGGTTTCGTCTGATTTCGCCCTTCCAATGCTCACAGAAATGTCTGCTTATGTATATATTTAATGTACCCGTGATTGCAATTTTCTTTTTAATTTCTTCTTGTTGTATTCAATGGTGGTTGAATTATCAACTAGTTCTACCCTTTTTGATGTTGATGTTGTTTCCCATTGTGCCAGATCTGGGAGTTCCGTTTAATTCTTTGACTGATATTTGATTTAGATCGAATGATGTTTCATAATCGGGTTTTCCTTATTCATGATTCATTCAATTATCAGAGTCGTGGGATCTTTATGGATCCATCATTTTCATTGGTCAGGTATCAATGGATTTGAGGTCGTTATCGCTTTCTTTCATCTCATTTCTTCTAATCTTTTATTATTTTTTGTTAGCGCACACAATTTGAGGAAAACTAGGAGTGAATGTTATGGAACGGGTTTCACCTTTCTGGTGGAATTAATTAGAATATCTTCACTTACACTCATTTATTGCATGTTAGAACTTCTATTAGATAAGGCCATAAATCTTTGATTCCTATTGATGTTAATTATCCTTGGCCATTTAGTAGGACTACTTTAGTTGACAAGGTATACCGGTAGATTTGATCATGTTACCAATTATTGCTATCATCATCTTCTATTTCTTTCTTCTTAGGTGCTTACATCTCATCAAACTCACATCACACTAGAAAAGCAAAAAAGTTTTAAATTGGTTTTTGTATTTGGACCTGTTATTTGTGTTAATTATTTTAGCTCTATGATTTAATTATGAAGACAAATTTGAAATGGATGTCTGCATTTATTTGCTGACTGCAATCTCCTTCCTTTTTTGCAGGTTAATCTTTGAAGCAGTTATTAGGGGGTCAATTTCTGACAAACTTTGTTAGGAAGCTGGACCATGCTATCTAGTTTGATCTGTTGGGTTTGCTAGTTTAAGTGTTGTTTTGGGTGGTAAATTTGGTGCCTCATGTCTGGTGAAACAAGATCTGTGCTGTGATCAGTTTCAGTTCATTACTTAGCCGTGAAAAATATATTTGGATTTGCATTACTTTCATAAATGTCGAGGGGAAGATCTGATGGATCGCAAAAGAAGCGTGTAGTTGCTTATGCTTGTGGCGTGGCAATCTTTGTCGGATTTTTGTATGTGTACCAAGGATCCATCTTTGGTTCTCAGAAGGTTAGTTCATCTGCACTTGAATATGGGAGCAAGTCATTGAAAAGACTTGGGGTATCATATTTGGGCACAGATGATGCTTCTGATAGCAAGCAAGAGGATTCTTCACCAAGGATTGGGCTGGGAGATGGTCAGGATGATATTGTACCGAAGAGTTTCCCTGTAAGTGTTTGTGCAAGCTAATACTCAAGTCAGATTTCACTCTGTTTTTTCATGAACACTCCTTTTTGGTTCTGAGCTTGCACTTTATGACCCTGCTATTATATATCATGAAGAGTTATTTTGGTTCTATATTCTAGTTGTTTTAATTTAGTTGCTTACGGTTTACAAAACAATATTAATAATTCGTAAACGAATACGTAACTACACATATTATCAAGTTACTAATAAACAATGCAGGTCCATTGATACGAGAAAACTTGAACAAAACTAATAGCAAACTCAAGCAACTGAGGTCTTGATTACATAATTAAAATAAAATTTGTAGTTTCATGGTATAATCAAGAGAGCACAGCCTCGCCATAGTGAAAGAGGTAAAATTAAAATTTTCATTATTTTCCTCACCATATTTAGGTTCTATTTCTTGGTCTCTGATGAGATACATTCACCACATGTATTGTAAAGGTTATCTAAGTCAGTATATTTTTAACCCCCATCTACTTGAAGGTGGTTCATGTCATATCAACAAGATAGTGGATTTCATAACATTTCTGTTTTTGTAGGTTTGTGATGATAGTCATTCGGAGTTGATTCCTTGTCTAGACAGACATCTTATCTATCAATTGAGATTGAAGCTGGATCTTTCTTTGATGGAACATTATGAGAGACACTGTCCTCCTCCAGAGAGGAGATTCAATTGTTTGATTCCTCCTCCGGCAGGATATAAGGTAAAGAGCATACTGAGAGTAGATGTGATTTGCAACTTCATTTCCTTGTCGATACATTTATATTGTATTTGTCAATGCCAAACAATTGTTGTTTCTTTGGTGTTGCAGATCCCTATAAAGTGGCCACAGAGCAGAGATGAGGTATGGAAAGCAAACATACCACACACTCACCTTGCACATGAGAAATCTGACCAGAACTGGATGATCGTAAAAGGTGAAAAGATAGTGTTTCCTGGAGGAGGGACACATTTTCATAAAGGAGCTGACAAGTACATTGCATCAATTGCAAATGTAAGGCTTACTGGTATATGTTTTATTTTCTACAATTGGTAGCATCATTGGACTTTATGCATGTTATGCCGTTTGCCTTCGTTTGATTGACAGAAATGTGATCTATAAGCTAAAGGGCTTTCCACTACCATGTTCCACAGTGTTTATTGTTTGGTGCATTCTGATTACTAAAATTCACGTTACGGATCTCACAGTGAGTTTGTATTGGCAGATGCTCAATTTTTCACAAAATATTCTTAATAATGAAGGAAGACTGCGGACAGTTCTTGATGTTGGATGTGGTGTTGCGAGTTTTGGAGCTTATCTTCTTTCATCTGATATCATTGCAATGTCCTTGGCACCCAATGATGTGCATCAAAATCAAATTCAATTTGCTCTAGAGAGAGGAATTCCTGCATATCTTGGTGTCTTGGGAACCAAGAGACTCCCTTACCCAAGCAGATCTTTTGAACTTGCACACTGTTCTCGGTGCCGAATCGACTGGCTTCAGAGGGATGGAATACTACTCCTTGAGCTAGACCGGTTGCTTAGGCCAGGAGGTTACTTTGCATACTCATCTCCAGAAGCATATGCTCAGGATGAAGAGGATAGAAGGATATGGAGAGAAATGAGTGCCCTTGTGGGACGTATGTGTTGGAGAATTGCTGCCAAGAGGGACCAGACTGTCATCTGGCAAAAACCTCTTACGAATGAATGTTATATGGAGAGAGAACCCGGCACTCGCCCTCCTCTTTGCCAGTCTGATGACGACCCAGATGCAATTTGGGGAGTAAATATGGAAGCTTGCATCACACCTTACTCTGACCGTGGGTACCTTCTTATCTTCTATTTAGGATATATGATGTTTTTTGCACTTTATTTCTATGCCCTGTATACATTTTATAGTTATTTTTATTTTACTAGAAATATATTGTTGCTTTGCTTCTTTTGGTTTATCTGCAAATTGTATATTTTTTCTATGGTATCATGAGCCATACCACAAATGTCTTCGCTTTCTTTTATTGCTATTTTAGTTTATCTCCTAAATGAATGTAATGGCCCTCTTAATAAGCTTCCACTCGGTTTGGTAATATTAAATTATGGGTACTATAATAAATTGTAGGCACTCAATGACCATTTTGATTAGTTGTTTCATCTTCATCTCCCCTAATTAGATTGAGCAGTATTCTCTGCGTTCAATATCGAAAAGGTGATTTGATTGACACGTGATTGTGAGAAAAAGAGAGGAAGAAGGGAAAGAGTGAAAACATTGACTTACAGGGCTGTTTAGTTTTAGAGAATGGCCTAATAAGAAACTATGATATTATGGTAATGTAATAGATATTTTCTGAGTTAAAGTAAATTAGACTAAGCAGTGCTCGTTCCCCCTTTTATATTGAAGAGAAATATGTTTACTTAGGCCAACATTCGTCTTGGCTTCATTCACAGTACTCATCGACACTCGTTATTTTGTATTGTATTGTCCGTGGATTGCTTTTGAGCTGATACTGATGAGCTCGTTGTGAATGTTCCCAGTTAAAGCATTACTTGAAATACTTCAGTTTTTTTCCATCTTCTTAGCTACCGTTAGTGAACTTGTCCAGTTGCTTGAGTGCATGGAACCTATGATAAATTATGATAACAACTTTTATTGAGGTTTAACCATTTTACTAGAGATGAGGTAGAAGGCCTTCACCTAATGAAACTTTTTGTTGATTTTATCAGATGACAACAAAGCCGGGGGTAGTGGATTAGCTCCATGGCCTATGAGACTGACCACTCCTCCTCCTAGATTAGCTGACTTTGGCTATTCAAATGAAAAGTTTGAAAAGGATACGGTAATTGGAATTTCAATTCATTCTCTGGCTTGTTATAATTAAGTTCATTTTCTTGTAAACAGCATATAAACTTTTGAACTAAAGACACAATTAGATAAGTGTGCTATTGGCTTAACTCTTTATTGTGGTGTAGGAACTATGGCAAGGAAGAGTTGAGAATTACTGGAATCTGGTGGGTCCTAAAATGTCATCAAAGATGGTGAGGAATGTGATGGACATGAAAGCAAACATGGGTTCATTTGCAGCTGCTCTCAGAGGCAAGGATGTTTGGGTGATGAATGTTGTACCACGTGATGGACCAAACACGCTAAAGATTATATATGACAGAGGCCTCATAGGGTCTATCCATGACTGGTATTACAACTGGTTCTCCTGAAGCATAAATTTATTATTGCATCTTTGATATTTTTCCCTGACTCACTCCACCTTTTAAATCTCATTTGAATATACCGATTTCATGACCCATCTAAACTTATTTGACTTAGCTGATTGGGACAGAACTTCTTTATTTGACTAATTAAGCCACTGATATTTGTTACCTCATTGCTTTAACCTGTCCTGTGTGTCCTTGATTTAGTTAAAGATTTTTCTACTCAAAAGTGAGGAAGTGAGGTTTAGATTATAAAGGAGGTAATAGTTACTACTAATTAAAAAAGGATTAAATATGTTTTTAGTCCCTAAATTTTTGATGCAAAATTAGAATTTGTCTCTAATCCAAATTTAGATATAATTTGATCTTAAAACTTTAAAAATGAATAGATATACTCTTTTTGACCCAATTACGTTAAATTTTTTTATGTGTTAAACAACATCTTAGACTTGTATTTGAGCTGTTTATACGGTTTGATACATTCCAGTTTAAATGCAAGTCTTGAACATTGTTTAATACATAAAATGAAATTTAGCGTCTTGAGTTAAAAGGACTATATTTATTCATTTTTTAAGTTTGAGGACCAAAATGTATCAAAGTTTACGACATGTACGAAATCCAATTTTTTGTCTAAGTTTATGAACTTCAAACATATTTAACCCATTAGAAAATCAACAATTGAAATTGTAATTAATTTTAGAATTTGTTATATATGTTTTAAATCTCTTAAAATTTAGTCTTCAAAGTTATAAAAATGCAACTGGATTTTATTCTCTGAAGTGCACTTTTATCAATTCTGAGGAATCAAATCCTTTTACTAGTAGCTCCTATCTGTAGTGTCCAAAAACAAAATCTGAGTACGGATTTGATTGACAAAAGTGATGCACTGAAGAGTGAAGAATATCTTGTAACAGGTGTGAAGCATATTCAACATACCCCCGGACTTATGATTTACTCCATGCATGGAGTGTGTTTTCTGACATTGATAAGAGAGGGTGCAGTCCAGTGGATCTACTGATTGAGATGGATCGTCTATTGAGGCCTACTGGTTTCATCTTCATAAGGGATAAGCAAGCTGTGATTGATTTTGTGAAGAAGTACCTAACAGCATTGCACTGGGAAGAAGTTGCAACTGCAGATGCAGGTTCAGACTCTGACCAAGATGCCAATGAAGTGATTTTGGTTGTCCAGAAGAAATTGTGGCTCACGAGTGAAAGTTTTAGGAATACAGAATAGGACAAGACAATCACAAGAACCATATATGGCTTTTCCATTTCCACTTTCTTATAAATTATTCTCTGCTGCTACAAGGGATCCAAAGCATGCATGCCCTCAGTGTTGGAAGCAGTGAACAACAACTGCATTTTGTAGCATTATTACATAATATTTATCATTTTCCTTATTTAACTCATTTTTGTGATAATGATGCAAGTTATTATTTAGCCAAAGGCACTGTTATGCTTCTATAGGCTATTCATTATTTTGCCCTTCATTAGGGTATAATGTAAGCTACTTAATAATCAACACATAGTAAACTTTGTCTTGGTGATTGAAGATTAGGACTTGTCACACTAATGTGTAATATTTATGCAGGTCTTTTTCTGCTTCGAATGAAATATTATATAAGTTTCTTGCTTTCACTTTACTACTTATTTCAATGTAGATCAATCAAAGATTACAAAAGTCAACAACAAATTAATTAACACTAATCATAGACTCTAATCTTTAATTTGTCTTTAAATGTTCTAGGCAATAATATACATTAGTAAACTAAATGAGAATCTAATATAATATGGTTTTATGGCGTATATCATTGCGAGAGTGTGGAGTGTAACTTTTGAAATCCTTTGTTAGAAGTAACATTTTAATATATAAAAGAGGATACACTTTTTCTGGTGTCCTATTTTGTTTTTTTTAATTTTATCCTCTTAATGACTACTTAATAACTATTTATAATAATAAATTATTTTTTGAGAATTGATTTTGATGAGAGTAGTAGCCTTTAGATAAAGTGCTAGGATATGTCTTGGCACTTATTATCATTTTTAAGAACCATGTTATTACATATAATATTTCTGTTATTTATATTTTTTTTAATTCATATTTAATACTGCTATTTTAAAAATTTAATAACCCAGTGTTTCCTTTACCTAAAAAATATCAACTTCATGACTGTTATATATCATATACATGAATAATTTAATAAACTTGTTACTCAATATACACATATATAAGAAGTTATATATATAATTATAAAAATAACAATTTAAAGTATCCGTGCTAAAATCTATAGTGATTTTTTTAAAAGAAAAAAAAATGATAAATGTGTAAGATTAAATGGGTGTAGTTAAGTTATGAAGCACGACATCTTTCACTTTATGAATAAAGAGTAAGAAAATATTTCTTATTCTTAGATTGGAAGACGAGAGAGAGAATATGAGATGAAAGTACCAAAATTTCAGTATTTAGCTTAGAAAAACAAGATGAAGTCGTTTAAGACAGTGGAGGTATAGTTTAGCATTCACAGATGAGCTAAATTATCTCACAAGTAAAATTTAAAGAATAAGAACCACATATAATCATTGAGAAATC
The DNA here is from genome assembly GCA_036885675.1 of Vigna mungo. NCBI lineage: Eukaryota > Viridiplantae > Streptophyta > Magnoliopsida > Fabales > Fabaceae > Vigna > Vigna mungo. The sequence goes on from CP144692.1 coordinate 784,093, forward strand.
TCAACTTCAAAAATTTGCTAATTATATTTCTAAACTTTAATAATTATTTATAAACAATGTACTTAGAAACCAAACAAATATTCCCTTAATAGCATGATATTTATGCATTTTCTAATCCCTGCTGGGACATGAGACCAAAATGATATCGAGAATTTAAAGGATAAAAAATAAGATTACAGTTAAAAAATTGAAGGTAAAATAGAGTGAAAGCACAGTGAAGAGAGAAATGAGAGGCAACGACATAGAGTGGAACAATAAGTTTCAATCTTTATGCCCTGTTTTGTTTTTAGCTTAAAATACACCAACAAATGATAAAAGCATCATGTGATTTTCCTGCCGGTGAGGAAAACAACAGCTGCAGAACACAAAAATATGAAGTGACATCAAAGCCAAGAAAAAGTGACATGATCCAATGCCCAAGTAACATGGATCATAATTTTACATTGAAGTTTATGAAAACATTTTTATAATATTAAATCCATGTACTTGCTTGTCAAATAAAGATATCACAAGAAAAGATAAAAACATCAAGACAGTATAATCCCCTTTGGCCCTACTTTTTTATGTATCCTATTCTATAGACATTTAAACTTTCTAAACAAGTTTTCACTTGCCTCGGAAAATAATTACTGTTTCATTTGAAATAGAAGTTGAGAGTACAAAGAAACAGATTCCCAAGTTATTTATTTAAACAAAAATAAATTTCTTAAACATATAATATTCCCGTCACAAAGATGATTTTTTTTTATCTCATTATTTTGTTTCAGAAACACACTTTAAATCATAACCATTATTTAACAATTATAGGAAAACAATCTATTTAGAACCAAAAAATTGCAGCAAAATCTTAACAATGGTAATAGTATTCCCGAGCAGAAAAAAGAAATACATTTAATTAAGTCTAACATAACTATTGATAATCAAATATCAACGATCAAAATCGGGCTTTAATATGGACTACGAGCTACCAAAATGAAGTTAAACCTCACATTAACTTGTATAGGCTCCCTTAAAAATGACCTCAAACTTATAAAAACTGAATCTAGGACATTCTTTGGGCTGCTTCTTTTGCAAGGAGCTTCTCCTTGGCCCTGGTCTTGGCTTGGGATTTGGAACCCATGATTCCACCACCCCACTTCTTTCTGTACTCGTCATACTTGTCATTGAAGTTAGCCTGAAAAGAGAAGCAAAGACCAGAAACCAAGTAAATTCAGTCAACATCATCGATTAAAAGAGTAATTAACTATAGGCAATTGAAATGTAAAACTAGATCACCTTAATAGCTTCTAGGATTCTACTGAACTCCAATTTATCTTCGTTCTTGACAGTTGTCAAGCACAAAACTGAAGCCGTTTTCTTGTGGACAACCTGTCAAAAGAGCATATTAATCAGCCGAGTAAGTAACAAATCATAGATTCATACACATGAACTTTCTAAAAGCATCAGCGGCAACGTTTCAAAAAAACCAAACACCGGTGTTCAGTTTTAAAAACATTGTCTTGTTCAATAAATGTAAGTACCGTTCCCAAGCGTGCTTTGCCCTTGACAATGCAGTATGGAATTTCCATCTTCCTGCAGAGTGCCGGAAGCCAGACCACAAGTTCGATTGGGTCCACATCATGAGCAATCACAACAAGTTGCGCTTTATTCTGAAAAAAGTAATCAAAGAACTGTTACTCCAACATCACTTGAAAATTTTTATTCATGTTTCTTGAAAAAAAAATCCCTTGAAGCCTCAATTAACAACAATAACACAACATTATGGTATTGGGTACAGTTGTTTGAACTGTCTATATACAAGATGAAATTGAAAGGAATGGAAAGAAAAACCAAACGTAACATTCCCTCCAATAAGCCTCTTTTTCTTCTCCACCAAAGGGTGAGCTAGCTACAATAAAACACTCCCTTCTCCATTTTATCACACAAATATCTAAACTATGGAACGAAACTGCGTTCCACTCAATTAAATTCAACTTATTCTATGTCAAGTATCCAAACATATGAAACTTCACAATTACAGCGACAAAGACATCCTAATCTCTAAAGCACTGGGCCCCACGTAAAACCAAATTCTCGCTATTATTATTCAACATAGACCAGGAGTCAACAATTCTTAAGAGTACTTCGAATAATCAGAAGATCCCAAAACAAAAACACAAATTGCATTCTTTAAAGTACTTCCTTTAAATAAAATGATCTACATTATCTTTGGCAGTTCTCCACAACCACAACTCTGGTCAAACCTTGGCAATTTCCCACAATGTTTGAGGATTATAGTTCCAACATTGGCAATTTAAAACCTTGGCACTACAATTAATAACAATGAAAGCGAAAAAAACAGCAACAATAATAGAGGGAAAAAAAGACCTGCTCAATAAGGTAAGTAACATGATTGAGACCATATTTAACAACAATAGGCTTCTTGCCTTCAAGACTTTTCCCATCAGCCTCGGCCTGAGCCCTCTTCAACAAACGCTCTTTCTTCTCTGCTTTGTCTTCTGGCCTGTACTTCAGTAGCATCTTGAATAGGTTCGTTGCTGCTTCCGAAAAACCAGATAGTTAATATTAAAACGGTGTTTAACTTTTAGATGAAATCTTTTCCCAGTCCCCTAAATTTGTCAAAAAACAGTTTTAGTCTACCTTCGGTTGAGTTTGCTTATAAGTGATTTTGCCATAATTAATTTCCATTAGAAGCCGCAAATTATATTCGTAAAATTAACTTATTTTTAACAAAACAAAATTTCTTTAGAAATTACAGCCAAGTTCCAAGCATACAGCTTCTAATCTCCCATAAATAATAGCCTCCCCACAAGCATGCCCTAGCGTTTCAGTCAAACTCTGACAAAATCCGCAAAAAAAAAAAAAACTCAATTCAATCATTTAACATTTTATATTTGTATTGGTGTTTATGGAGAAGTTTACTATACCAAGATTCTTGTCGAGGGTTTTGGTAAACTGATTGAGTGCGGGAGGGACCTTGAGCCTCTGCTTGAGAATGCGTTTCTTGCGTTGGATTTGAACGGTCTTCGGCCATTTTACGAACCGAGTCAGGTCCCGCTTTGGAGGCAACGCCCCTCCGATTCCGAACTGCTTCGGACGCTTCTCGAACAACGGGTTCGAAACCTTCTCCTACACCAATCAACAGAGCAAAACAAATCAAAATCGAGTTTATATCACTCCACTCACTCCTCCATTTCCCCCAAAACCTTAAAACAAACCTGAATAGTCGGTAGCTTCTTCTTCGCTGGTACTCTTTTCGGAGCCTGTGAGGTTAAATCAAATTAAGTAAAAAAAAAAAAAAAAAGAATGAAGATGGTGATTAATGAAGAAGGTGTTAAATGCAACACACCATTGCTTAGCGCTGGTAAACGCGACGGAGTAAGAAGTGTAGTGGCGACGTGAACGAACCAGAGATAAAACCCTAAAAGAAGAGGTTTTAGAATTTAAAAGATTGGGTTGCACGTTGGGTAAGGCCCATATTTGTTGAACCCAGAAAGCAACTTTCTAAGGTCTATAATTACTAAATACGCCTCTGCATTATACTTGTTTTTTGTTTTCCTAAAGTACCCATATTGTTTTTCATTCAAGAAACTACGCTGCTAAAAAAATGTGTCAAGTTGGTGGTTTGACCCAGATTATAAATTTTAGATTAAGATCAATATTATATAAAAATAATTTGATATATAAATTAATATTTTTTAATTTATAAAAAATTATAATTATTATTTTAATAACCTAAATTTAGTGGTCTTTTTTTATGTTAACAGTATATTTGAATAGAAAATTTTAACAACGTAATTATTTTTATACGAAATTTGAAATGTTATGTGAAAAAAATATATTTTTAAGAAATTTAAGTCACTAAAATACTAAACCTTTAAAATTTTATAAGATCAACTCTATTAATTGAAATTGAAATTAGAGAATCTCAAATCAAATATAAAAGTTAAGAATTTATAATTTTTATATTCTCAAGTGTATTTTTTTTTACATTGTTAACATTATTAAAACAAAAAACATTCTTAGTTTACCTATATTTAAGTGCCATAATTTAAATATTGTTTTTTTTTAAGTCTTGGTGTCTCTTTGATACTAAAGTCAATTATACCTAATTTTTTTTCTCTATGTCATGGAGTTATTTTATTATCACTATAAGGCAAAATTAATTTTCAACCTTGTGATGAATATAAATAGAAACAATATTGTGATGTTTATTTTTTTACAAGAATTTAATATCGACATACATAAAGATCTAGAAAAATAATTTAAGAGTACTCATTTTAATAATGCCATTTAATTATATTATTCATAAAAAGTTTAACTATAAATAGAATTTTTATTTTATAAAAGTCATAATTTTTCTATAAACTTTTTTTCATAATTTCCTTTGTTTTAATTTTCTAAATTCATTTCTCATTTGTTTGATGTTATAAAACATAAGTGAATTCACAGTGAAAATGTTTAACATTTGATCAATCAAAATCTCAAATAAAAATAAGTTCACTTTTTGTTTTCTTTTTGAGTTAGTTTAATGTTTTGAGACACATGATTTTAAGGTTGATGTGATTAAAAATAATTCAAAGTAAATTTTTGTTTAATTGTAATCGTAATAATAATACACGTACACTTGTGATCTATTATTTGTGTAGGTAACTAGAACATCATATGAAAACTAAAGATTTAAGAACAACCTTAACTTAAGTGTGTTTTCTAAATAAGGTAAGAGAAACTAATTAAAATTTAATTCTTACTCATGATTGATGAGTGTAAATTGTATGGTGATGAATTGATTTTTTTCATAATTTCTTTTATAATGTTAATTTTACATGTTTGAAATTATTGGTTGAATTGATGCTTATGACTATGAATTTTAAGTGTGTGAAATGATGTTGTTTATGCTTTGACAATGTAAATAGAAATTGACTTGTCTTATGTTGATTTATGAGTAAAGTTATGTATATTTTAAAATTAAGATGAGTAAAAGCTTAGACAAGTTTGTCCATAAGCATGCTTACAACATACTCTTATATGCATACTCGTTAAGCGAGTATATGATTTGTTGGACGAGGATATACAATTTGCAAGTGAGAGAGCTCTACCGTTTTGATTCATTGGGCGAGTAACCCTCTCATTGGACAAACTTATTAATAGGAGTCCCAGGAGTTATACTGGCAAAGTGAATTAAAACTTGGTTGAACAAGTCTAAAATTGTTGAGAGCAAAGTGTGTACTTGTCTTTCTCAGCGAGATAGTCTTGTTAGATGCATTTTTTATGAATTTAGTCCCTTGTTGGATGACTTTAAATCGTTAAGCAAGAAAGTTTTAAACAAAGTCAAAGAGATCATGATAGTTTTCTTTTTTTCAAAGCATAAAGACTCTCTTTTTTTTATCCTTTCTATATAAGTTTTATTTTCTTCAAAACTTATAAGTTTTAAACTACATTACCTTATCTCAGTGTGTTTGTGTTGTGATTTGTTCACCGGTAAAGATCGCATGTTATATATAGTGCAGGTGAGAGAATTGTAAAGTGATATAATTGCTGATGATCTTCCTAGAAAGTATAGTTATTATATAATTATATAATTTTTGTAATGTATAGATCCTTTAAGTTGATAGTGTTATTTATCTCTCCAAAATTTATTTCAGTTTCTCATGAAAACTTTGTAAATACATTTTATATATTTATATCTTGATTTATGTTTTTTATCTAAATTAAACATGTGAATCCTTCTAAATTAGGATGTTATAATTATAAAAGCCATTATTATTAATATCTTAATTAGTAAAATTTGTTTAGTTATTGAAAAATATTTTCAATTAATAAGAATGAAAATACATTATTAAAAACTATAACTCAATTAATTTAAATTATTTAATTAAAATAAAACATTTCAAAATTTAATTTTTTTAAATGAGATTAATTGATTCCAAATGTTTGAAAAAATTTTAAATCTTTATAAAATTTTATATCTAAAATGATTCAACTAAATTAAGGTAAATATTTATTAGAAGTTTAATAAATTATTAATATGTTCATTTTAATAACTCAACTCCTAAAACACTTTTACAAACGAGGTTTTATCATATAATTTTTTAATATGTAATCATGATATATTTTATAATATAATGTTTTTTATTTATTAAATATTAATATGGTTAAAAATAAGAGGGCCTTGGATCAGTCACTAGTAAACGTGTGGTTTTAGTAAATGCATGTAAGGTATGTGTTATTCTTACATCATTTTCTTTTATTCCTTCCCTTTTTTATTATTTTTTTCATATATATTCAAATTAGTGTATGAGGTGAAACAACTTAATATTATATTATGGATACATTTAGATAATTTTTTCAAACATGCATTTAGAAAAAAAAATAGAATAAAGTTACAATCTTTAAAATTGTTATTTGTATAAGGTTTTTAATACTATTTTTTCAACATGTGATAATATATTTTATGATTACAAATACATAATCATAGTTTACATTTCAATTAAAAAAAGTCTATATAATGATGTCAAGTGACATCAGCCTAGTGAATAATAATAATAATAATAATAAAATTGTTAAGGAGTGACAAAAATTTAAGAAATTACTACTATTTTTAAAGAAAATATACGGTCTTTTAATTCTTATTAATACTATCATAAATAAACAAGGCTATTGTCGTTGTAATATATTATAATTAGAAATTAATTTAATTAACACACCCGCACACCACACAATCAATTGTTCAAACATATTATGCATTACCTCTTTTTATAAAAAAAATCACTCTACAAATTCATTTTTCGTATGTATATATTCTGTATCTGTTGGGTATGTTTTAGATTCTTGATCACTTTATTTATTGGGTAATCATGTCTATTGATTCTTTTATAAACTCTCATTTGGCATACAGGAATCATGTCTACGTAGGATAAAAATTCAGCTTCAACTTTCATACAACAACTGGAGTTGCATCAAGAAGTTTTCCCTTTATTTAGTGAAGCTTGTTCCAGTCATCCTGCTCTCCTTGATAGCAATAAGAAGAAAAGTAAATATTTTCTTCAATGTTCTTTCAACTGTCTATAAAAAAAATTACTCTACAAAATCATTTTCCATTTGTATATATTCTGTTTCCATTGGCTAAGTTTTAAATTCTTGATTACTTCATTTATTAGGTAATCATGTCTAGTGATTCTTTTATAAACTCTCATTTGGCATACAGGAATCATGTCTACTTACGATAAAAATTCAGCTTCAACTTTCATACAACAACTGGAGTTGCATCAAGAAGTCATTCCTTTATTGTTTGAAGCTTGTTCCAATCATCCTGTTTTCCTTGAGAGCAATAAGAAGAAAAGTAAATATTTTCTTTAATGTTCTTTCAACTGTCTAGGGACAATACTTCTATTTTTGAAAACCAAGAAAATCAGGAATATGAATGACGATGGATGTGATCATCTACAACAAGCGTGGGAAGAGGTGCAATGTTTTAATTTTAACCTGCAGTGACTAAAACCATATGTTGATTCGGCTCTCGAGAGGAACAATATTGTTAAGAATTTTCTTGAGGTAGGAAGAATGGAAGAAAGTATCATTACAAAAGACTGTTTTAGAGCACCAACAAAATCTTTTGAAGAAAAGGATATCGGACACTACTCTAAATCTTCAAAAACTGAAAAAAGAGATGGCGACAAAAAGAAGGCTTTGTCGAATTGGATATAGACGGAAATCTTGGATTTCTTGAATAGATTTTCTAGCATTTGTTATTCTCAATTTTAGTGTTTTGATTCAGTGGGCAAGTAACTTTTTTTTAAATGAGATTAATTGATTCCAAATGTTTGAAAATTTTTTAAATCTTTATAAAATCTTCTATGTAAAATGATTAAACTAAATTAAGGTAAATATTTATTAGAAGTTTAATAAATTATTAATATGCTCATTTTAATAACTTAACTCCTAAAACACTTTTACAACTTTAAAAAACAAGGTTTTATCATATAATTTTTTAACATGTAATCATGATATATTTTATAATATAATGGTTTTATTTATTAAATATTAATATGGTTAAAAATAAGAGGGTCTTGGATTAGTCACTAATAAACGTGTAGTTTTAACACATGCATGTAAGGTATGTGTTATTCTTACATAAAAGAATGTGTCTTATTAGTGACAGTAACCCCATTATAAACCATTTAGATATTATGGTTCTCAAAATATTATTATCCTCTTTTAATTCAGAAGTAAACAATGTGTTTTATTAGTGACAGTAATCCCATTATAAAGCAAACTTAATTAAATACATTATTGTTTTAATAAATTTCTTACACACCTTTATCTTTTTCTTAATCAAACATCAAACATCTCAAAAAATTAACATTGGGAATCTGTACGGAAATATCTGTACTGTTGTAATTCCAAATCCCAATTGAAATCAATTTCTTAAATTATGTATTTATATCTCACTTTCTTAAATAACGAGAATCATACTGATAGGAGAAAGAGAGAGACAAAAAATAATCTGTGATTATCTTGATTCTACATAATACAGATGCAAATATTTATACATCAAGATTATAACAGAATTAATTTTTATTAGCTATATATACAAAATAATAACAAACAAAAATAATAACAAACAAGATATTAAATCCTAACAAGATATTAAATCTTAACATATACTAAATCCTAACACACTTCATCATTTTCTTCAATCCTCATGTTTTATCCCCTAAAAAGTAAAGTGAACGTATATTATTAAAGATCGACTAAAAATTATAATGATTTTTTTAATACTTGATTTAATAATGATAATGACTTTAATAAAAAAAAGCCTACCTTAGATTTATTATTTTTTAAAATATTTCTCTTTTATTTCCACTCCATTGGGTAATGTTGGCAAATTAAAGTAAAAAGGATATAAACTTAAAAGTAAAAGTTACAAAGTGTGGTTATTAACTATTTTTCATTGCTAAAGAAAGGTGATATTGATATAATATTTGTAAGGAATAAACTATCCAAACTCTTTTGTGATTTCTTGTAAATTGAACCCTAGAGAATGTAATTATGTTTACAATTATCAATAAATAATATGTTGACAAAAAAACATGGGATAGTATATTGCAGACATTTTTCTCCATTCAAATTTAGTAAAAATAATATAAGGGTGGTCCTGTCCTTTACTGCATGCATGTGAATTATGTATTTTGATTTGGCTATTCACATCTTCTGTTTGCTGGGAAAATGTTCGACAAAATACATGCATTGCATTCAGAAAGAAAATTATATTTTCAAAATATAATCAAGAAACTAAATATAAATTCTGTAAATTGTCAACTTTAAAAGCTTCTTTAAAATTTCTATGATAAACACTAAGCACACAGAATCATTTTTATTAAAGGATTATTTTTTTCTTTCAAAATCGATTTATAATTGCCAAATGCAAAACAATCTGAGACTGTACTAAGTGTTCACAAAAAGATTAAGCACATGTTGTGAAATATCATATTAAACAAACAATCTGTTGTCCAAAATCAGACAAACACAGTACTAAAAGTTAACATTTCCTTAAATCACAGAAACACGCTAACACAATGTTCTCTCTTCAATGTCAGTTTCACCACATTTTTCTGATATCTTTTGCATGACATGTATAATTTTTTCTGTATCTCTTCTGAGATGGATGGTTTATCACTATAGTTCTTACTACAACGCAAAGTTTAAGAGCATTTTTCAAGCACTTTTTGGACTACAAAAAGTACATTATATCAGTAAAATAGAAGCTAAGCCTCCCTTAATAAAAGTACGTTTTACCGTCTTTAACATATATTTGTAACGAAGATCCAAACACAGATTAAGACCCTGACATGTGATTTTGAAAAACTGATAACCCTACTGTGAGAAAACTCTTCACTGGTTTTTCACTCCCGCTGAAGTAGGAGAAGTGATCAGAAACCCCAGAAAGAGAGAGAAAGAAAAAGGTTCATTAGATGCACAGACTTCAAGAACCAAACACTAATCACTGCATGTAGAATTTTATGGGTTATTTCATAAGTAAAAAAGCTTCACATTTTCTAATTTTATCATATACAATGTTTCTAAAACTTTTTAGAGTGAAGAACAAGAGACTTGAGACGCATGAGATTGGACTTGCAGTCACAACTCACATTAAAAATTTGCTGATTTGCCCTGCGTGCCCAGAGGACTTGCGCCATATCCAGAGGAAAAGTCTCTCCACAGGGCCCCCTACCCTAGTATCAGAAAACCCAAAAGCACGAAAACATAGGAAAAAAATAAAAATAGATGTACATTCGCACGTACATAATACTATATAGTAAATAGTATAATGCTAGAAATTAACCAGTGGATGATCAAGTGCGTGTGTGTGATACTAGCAAAACACTTACTATTAATTCATGTGGAAGGGTAAAAAGAAGACACAAGTAATAGCATTTTACCACATCCAACAAAGAAGACATGGAACATGATCTGCAAATCCATTACTCGTCATAAATGACCCACCTTCAAGTACATAAACATATTTATTACAAATTTGACAGTGAATAGGTCACACAATAACCCCTCTCACTTCTTCACACCCTTCGAGCTAGCCCTTCTACCAGTAACACTGCAGTTTCCATACCACAGTTCTTCTTTTTCCTCAGGGCAAGTCTTACATTGCAGGTTTCAAATTAACCATCACAACTGCAACCCTTATTATTGCAATATTATCAAACCTCTGAACACTTCCCCAGCCACGTAAATTATACTTGCTTGAAATTTCCTTTTGTCAACAACAACATCAAGGGAAGCCTCAACCGCAATTTAAAACCTTCAATAACCTCAAGTCAAACAAATCACAACTTCTGTTTAATATAAGAAAATGAAAAACAAATGGAAACATCACGTACTATGCATATATTACTTAAGATACGAAATGCTATACATAGCAAGATATATCAAGCAATTAAACTATATGTGTAGACAGGTAATCAAACTCAAATACAAAGGGAATCTTCATAACTATATATTATATGCAAAGATTTAACTTGTGTTGATAGGGTTTGATTTCTTTTGCAACTTCTGATAGTTTAAGACATCACAGACAAATACAATCATGTTTGCATCTGCAATGCAATTGCACAGACCTAAAATGTTTGCTGAGACTAAAATAAATCTCAAAGTTGCAGATACAATTACAGTTGCAGACAGTTAAAACTTCAATCATATAAATAATAATAATATAACATGCGACTTTATTGATCTGTCTGTCTGTCTACGTAGTAATATATATCATGAACTTTGTGAAGAAATTGTTAAATGGTTTACTACTATTAGAGTTTTGGTCAATCTGTGTATGACATCTGAGGTTTCATTAATTCTTTCTAGGTAGGTGGTAGAAGCCATGGATTTCTGTTAATTCTTCTAGAATTGTTTTTAAAACTCAACCTCGTATGTAGAAATTAGTTGGGACCATGAACATGTGGTGGACCTGAAATTGTAGACTATAATATAATAATGATGATAATAATTTGTAGAGTTTATGGTTGAGTCCTTACTATATATATATGCATAAATTATATATACTACTGAGTGGTAGCATTTGAAGAAGGTGGTTGAGGAGGACGCTTGCGCTTTTTTTTCTCGTAGCTGATGCCTCTAGCTTTGGCCTGAGAGTCACGAACTTCACGAAGGTAGAGTCTTACAGCACGAGCACCAAAAGGGTTGGCTTCAGGCTTTCCACCGTTCTCTTCAAACGCTGCTCTGAGACGCCCTATGAGGGCATCAAGGCTTCCCCATGCTTGGCGCAGAGGGCAGGGACACGGTGCAGGAGGGTTTGGATGCCCAAAGAAGGGACAAAGATGTGTGTGAACCTTGGTTTTACCGAACTGGTCGAGGTATCTGAGGAACTCAAGAACATGAGCACCACTGCAGCGAGAGAGGGAAAGTGGGGGCCTGTGGTTTCTGAGGTACTGCCCGAAAGTGTTCCAGTCTCTTCGCTTTTGGTTCTCATAGCGGCTTGGGGTGGAAGGTGGTGATGAAGATGTTGTTGTTGCTGATATTGTGGAAGAAGATGATGCTGAGGAGAAGTTCAAGGAAGGGGTTAGGTTTGTGATAGTGTTGTTGAGACCTGTGTTAATCATGTCTTTGCTTGGAGAGGATTCAAATTCCTGAAATGAGCTCATGGTTGGATTATGAATTCTGATCTAGATTGGACTCTTTTCACTGGTTAACATGGTTGAAGAAAAAGAGAAAAAGAAGAAGAAGATGAAAATGAAAACCTGATCAGATCAGATTTGAGAAAGAAGAAGAAGAGGGTAGTGTGTGAGGAAAGAAGGGAAGGGTTGGAATAATGTTATAGGTGAGAGAATGAGTTGAAGAGAGGGTAAAAGAATAGTGATTAGACTATAACATGTTTTGGTATGGGGCTAGGTTGAATTTCCTTTGGTTTTTGTGAATTCCTAGAATACTTTTGTAATATTCTAAGTTTGGTTTTCTTCTTTCTTTGAAAAGGTATTTTACAGAAAAAAATTTAAAACATAAATTTTATCTTATTCTGTATATGTTATTAGAAAACCAAGTTCATGCTAACATACTTAAAAATGCTCTAGTTGGTGTCTGCATGATGCTATGTTTTTATGAAATCTTTGGTGGGGGGAAGTAAGATTTTTTTTTTTTTTTTGTTTCTGTGAAAAGGGAAAGAAGGGATTGCAAATAGGGTATTGGTGAGTGAGGCAAATGGAGAAAAGGGAGGGTGTAAATGAGAAAGAAGGGGTGGTGTGTTTTGGCCTTTAGGGCTTTTGTGGAAATGAAAATAGGTTGATAGTGACAGTGAAAGGTGACTGATGCAGACAGCATAAAGTCATGGAGGGTGAAAAAAATATGAGAAAAAAATAAATGAGGGAATAACATGATTTTGTTGCACCTTCCTTTTGGGTTGATTGACAACACCTTTCCTGAAATGACAACTTTGCCCTTCTCTGTCTGATATGACTAACTTTACTTCATGAGTGGGATCATCATCAGCCAGAGCCTGAATTCACATGCACAGTATAGTGTGTAAGAATAATAAGTAGGGTTTGCAGAAAAGAATAAGAAGAAATCACCTTCTTGCATTGCATTTCATGTGTTAATCCCCAGAGATTTCTGTTGCAGATTATAATCATTTCCTTTCAACCATGAAATCATTGACCACAAAGACTTCATTAAATTAATACCTAATTCTGGAACTTGATGGATTCTGTGTTAAACACTTTAAAAGGGAAGAAACTCATTTCTATCAAACAGACAGTCAAGTTTAATCTGTGCTAAACACTTGAAAGGATTTTTCTGATAAGTTTATGTTTAGTTAAAGTTATATTCTTTTCACATTAAATTATACCCTTTTAGTAATTTAGTATTTTTTTTCTGTGAAATGAAGTCATTAATAAACAAATATGTTTGAATATATTTGTTTTGAAAAATATATAATCAATCAAATATTTGAATACAGATACAGTAAATCAATGTTATCTTCTTAAGGTGAGGTGAATTCAAAGAAAAGCATCACCATATACAGTTTAAATAAAAGTGCAGTCTGAATAGAGATGTAAGTCCAATAGAATCATTTTCTTTACAAAAAAAAATTATCTAGAATAAAAAAAATGCATTGACAATGTAATTTTCTATTTTTATTTGATTACTGTGATAAATTGGTTGACTTTCATATCAGCTAGGATAAAAGTTTATATGTTTTTCAATTATTTGGTAATATAAATTTTATTTTAACTATAATGTGCAGTTATACTACAATTTATATGTGCACAATACAATATAAATACTTATTTTTTATAATTAAAAATTATATATAGTAAATTTTACTCCTAAATATAAAAATTATATTGTAGTTAGAATGTATAATTTATATTATCATATCTTTATATTTTTAATTATTGATATATTGGAAAACATTAAAATTCAAGTTAGGATTAAAAAAGTTACTAAATATTAAAATGTCAAATAATAAAAAGAGTTACTCTGTCATGCAACATAAGAGTCCAACTTCTGAAAAAAAAAATAAATAATATATATATATATATATATATATATATATATATATTTATTTATTTATAATAACAATATGTTAATATTTAAAATTTCTGTTCAGCTGAGATTGAAAAGATCAAATGTATCTAGGTGAGGTATTAAAATTTTGAAATATATAATCAAATTATAGATATAATTTTTACTAAATTTTATATACATTGTCAATAAATTTATAATTTTTTTAATAATTTAGGTTTTAAAAGTTATATAATCTAGTATAATTATACTTGTTCATCTAAAATTTTATTAAAATTAAAAATAATGTTAACTCATATGTCAAATAAATTTCATTGTGAACACAGCTAGATATGTACTATTTTTTTATATAGAATTTGTGTAGATTAAATTTTTATAATATTTTTTAGAAGAGAAAAAATAATAATTGTTTTGTATAAATTAAATTAATTTATGCATAACTTAAAAAATAAATTAAAGAAGTAATATGAAAAAAAATCTACAACATTTATTAGTCTAAACTTTTGAAAAAATTCATTTCATTTTTTCTTATATTTAATTATTTTAAAAGCTCTATAAACAAATTTGTCAAAATTAAATCATGGTTTCTCACTTTTAGTATGATTTGCACTTGAGAAGTGAAAATAAATTAATATCTATTAGTGTAAATTCATAATATATTATCTTTGTGAATTAATTATCTAATTACTTAAGTTGCTTTAATATGTGAATTAAATTTATGGTAATTAATGATTGGAATAAAACTTAGATTGAATGATGATCTCTTAAAATAATGAAAATTTGTATGTATATAAGTTAAATCACTTCATAAAGAGTGGTCAATTTGAGTTAGTTAAATTTAACCATGATATACATTTAATTTAGATGAATCTGAAGTGAATTTTTATGTGTCAGTGATTATTTGGAAATATTTAAAAAGAATAGTAATATTTGAATATGTGAATGTTAAGTTGAAATTAGAGGTTGAGGTGCCAATAATGATTAAAAATGATTTTTTAAGAGGGGATTGAGATGAAAAACTAAAACTACACTTATGTATGGATAAAATTGCTGGATTGAAAGTTACTAAAATGTTCAACTATTTATGATAAGAAATGAAGAAATATAAGTGCTTTTAGCTGTCGCCAGCTACCTAGAACTGTTTCCTATGACATAATGGAGTGTGATAATTAGATCATAGATAAGTTTCTGTTGAATTTTAATGTCATTTCAAAAAACAAAAAAAAAAAAAACAAAATTACTCTTTAAGCACTTTTGCAAAAGAAATTCAAAAAAACTAATTTGCTATAGGTTAAAATTAGTCTATAAATAATAATTTAGAAAGAAATAAACAAAAACTTCATATATAAGTTGATTTTTAATTTAAAAAAAAAATATTTTTCAAGTATTCTAAGAAAATATATTTTAATCAATGTAAAAAAAAAAATCTAAAATTTCATTGTTTAGGTGGTTGCTACAAAAGTCATATTATTATTTCATCTTTAAATTTTAACTCATTAATTAATTTTTTACCTTTTTAATTTCTTAAAAGTTGTTGATCAAACTTATTTTAACACAAAATGGATATTCATCAATAAATTACAAAATAATAGGTTGATTAATAAATTGAAACAAAAATACAAAGACTTAAAAAATATATTTTAGAATTGAAAGTAGTTTAAAATTAACAAGATTAAGTTATTTTAATATTAAAATGTTCCGAGTCATTGAGATTTAGTTTTTCCATTATATAATTATTGAGCTATTATTTTATTTTGTATGTTGATTTTGTTTTATGATGAGAAAAGAACAATGAGGTACCAATAGTAATGATGATGATTTCCTAAGTTCCTCTGATGTTGTGAGTAAAAAATATTTTTAATTTGTGTGTATTCTTTGGATGCGGTTTTTCTTAAAGAAGAATATTATACCATATAAAAAAATAATTATTCTTTAGTCTAGATTAGTTAATAATTATACAGTTAACTAATATTGTACAAGTTTTTTTTTTGAAAAATAATATTTGGTCTTATTCATTATTACTTTATAAAAGAGTTAACATAAAATCTCTTTTTAATTTTAAGTATGGCAAAATTGATTAAAAAAAAATCATAAAATGTATCCAAACATAACCAAAATTTCCATTAAGTTGAAATGATAAGTTTTCTTAACTAACTCCACCATAACTAATAACAAAGTTATAAGAAAATAAAGAATTTTTAAAATAAACAAAAACTCATTTTATTTAAAAATAGATCAATTATAAATTATTTATATATCTTCAATTAATTTTGGTTGTGATCAAATTTCAAAGGAGATGAAGTTTGGAAGAATAAATTAGAAATAAGTTGGAAAAAGAAAAAAAAATAAGAAGAAAAAGAAAGAAAGAGAGAAAAACAATAAAGATAAAAAGAATGACACATTATTAATATTGCATATGTAGAAAATCAACAAATATTTACTTTTCTTCTCGCTCAATGAGATAATATGCTCCTTGAACAAGTATGTTTCTTCTTAGACAAAAGAATAAGTTGTGTCCGAATAAGAACATTTTGGCTACAAACTCTCATCTTAATTAAATCTTCACTTTCTTATACAATAATCTAAACCAAATCAAGGAAATATTACATCTTTCCATGAGGAGAACACAAATCATGAATAAATACATATTTAAAAGTAAAAATAAGCATGAATAATAAATATTTATCACATTTATAATAATCTAACACAATACTCTAATGCACACCAACAATAGAATCCATTCTCTAAGATGTACTCCAACATTCTAATACTCACCAATACACCAACGATAGAATTGATTCTCTAGGAGTCTCAGATCACTTATGTTTAACTGATGAGAGAGAGGAAAATCAATTATGCAAATTTAAATGAAAGAGGAGAATTTATTATCCTATTATATTTTTGAATCATATATGATATTTTTTTTGGAATCAATTGAAAAGTTTTATAATTTTAAACACTTAATAAACCACAAATTTTTTTTTATAGCAACTCAAATAAAAGTTTCCAAATTTATCAGGAATTCAAAACGTTATTAAATATTTTAAAAATAATAAAACATAATACGTTATACATACATACACATATATATATAGTTATTTATTTATTTATTTTAAATGTAATTTAAAAAAAATAATTAAAACTCTCACATTATCCTCATATTTGTAAAGAAATTTCAATTCGACCATCTTATTTTAAGTTGTCTTAATTAGGGTCTCAATTTTGAAAATGTGATATAATTTGACCATTTTCGTTAGTAAAAAATTGACGACGTTAACTCAATTTCAATTGTTACGTGACAGAGATAGTGTGACGTGACAATGATAATGTCACATGTCACTGTTCGGGAAAATGTCATGTAAAAAATCTCAATTTAATCCTTTTATTTGTATTTTGTTTCACTTCAGTCCTTTTTTTTTAAATTGGACCAATTTCACCTCTTTCCAAATTAAGACCAAATTTAACTTTTATATAGATGTATAATGAAATTTTCTTTAAAGTTGATATTTTTATTAAATGTTGTATTTCAAATAGTATTAATTTGGAAAGAGATGAAGTTGTTCCAATTTTTTAAAAAAATATGACTGAGGTGATACAAAATACAAATAAAATGACTAAATTAAGATTTACGTAACACTTTCCCCAACATTGACAAGTGACACTATCACTTCCACGTCACATTATCTCTACCACGTGGTAAAATCCTCATTTGACATGTGACAAAGTTTTTTTTTAATAAACATAAAATAAAAAAAATACCACGGACTGACACGTGACATTAAGTTAATATAGTCAATTCTATATTAACCGAAAGGACCAAATTGCATCACATTTTCAAAATTAAAGACTTAATTGAAACAACTTAAAACAGTACGACTGAATTGAAATTTCTGACAAATATAAAAACCATTTCAAGGTTTTAACCTAAAAAGTACAATAAATATTTAATTATTACTATAAATTAAAATTATATATATTAAATATTAAAAGAAAAAATATAAATGATTATAATCATAAAAATATTATTACTTTATAAATTAAATACTTTCTCTATAAAAATTGATATTATCAAATTATCATATACAAATATATAGGATATACATGAAGCTAATTAAATAAAATATTATAAAGACTTAATTCATTGATGATTTACATTTTGGGGGCAGTGTCAACTTGCTTAATGTTTTTTCTTTTTAAATTTAATTTTGTCTCCAAATTCGATAATATGTATCTATTAAGTTTTTGGTGTTAGTTTTTTTTTCAGAAACCGTGTTAAGAGTGTGATAATGTGACAAAAAACAATATATACATCTAAAAAATTGTAATTGTACAATGAAGAGGTTGAGAGGTATGTAAGATAACAACAAAGTTCAGCTAAGCACATAGAGAACTAAACCTGTTGAGCAAGACATAAAGAGTTTGACTAAGTGCATGAAGAACTAAAATAGCTCAGATAGACATATAGAGAACTCAGTAAAATGCATGGAGATGTCATATAACTCTACAAGACATCCCTAAAGCTTGATAAAATGCATAAAGAAGTCAAATTGGTTGGTGGGAAGTCCAATTAGCTCGATAAGGTGCATTAAGAACTAAGATAGTTTGGTGGAAAGTTCAGATAGCTCGATCCGATTTACCTAACTCTCTAGATATCTAGTCGAACAATTTGACTTCTACATAAACTTTACTCTTCTTATGTTTTGTTGAACTATTTAAGTTCTCCATGTATTTTACCGAATTATCCAAATATCTTGTCGCATTATTTGAATTCTTTACATATTTTATTGAGATCTCCTTATGTTTTGCCGAACCGGTTGAGATCTCCATATTCTTAGTGGAATTATTCGAACATCATGTGAACCTCTAAATATCTCTATTGTATAATTACAAATTTTTATATGAATATGTTATCTTTTACTCTATCACCACACTTTTAATATCGAGATTTTTTTAAACAAATTTAAAAATAAAATTGAAACTTTTTAAAAACGAACCAAATCACACCGTGATAATTCAGAGTGTACTTAAGCGTACTCTAAACTTAAGAAGTTAAAGAAAAAATATTTAGGCCGTGTGGACCCACCGGCTTCTGTAGAAATGAAGATATCTTTGTGGTGTGATTTATGTTTGTCTCTGCTTCACTTCTGAGCAGAGTCTGTGCAAAGGATAAGCTCAGACATGGCCTCTCTGAATTCCTTCATTATTGCTGCTGCTTCTTCTTCTTCATCATGTCAAAACCACTCTCTTTGTCACCCTCTCAAATCACCATTGCCCCTTCTTCGCTCTTTCACCTTTCCAAGAAACACTAAAAAGAAGAGCAGTGCAAGTGTTTGGCCTCTGTTTTGTGCCCTCAACAACCAGCCGTTGCAGTATAGGAAGCTAGGAGAATCCGACCTCAACATCAGCGAAATCACTCTTGGTACTGTAAGTCATATTTTCTCGTACATTAAAGAAAAAAGGAACGACATTGTTATTCCTTCGTTCGTTTTTATTTTGGTTGGTACGACGTTGTTGGTTTCAGATGACCTTTGGGGAGCAGAACACGGAGAAAGAAGCTCACGACATACTTAATTACGCGTTTGACCGCGGCATTAACGCTCTCGATACTTCCGAGGCTGTAAGATTTGTTCTTCCTATCTTTATCTGCATTTGCCATGTGTGTTTAGATGTTGCTGAAGTGTTTCAATTTTTTTTTTGTTATTTATTTCCATTCAATTGATTTCCCCCCTTTGAGATGATTTATGACAGTGTTGAAGAAATCAACTAATGTAGAAGATATGATCGAATGGATTGTTTAGGAGAGGAAAGGTTAGAAACTTAAGGAAACCAAACTATGATTGATGGATTTCAGAGATAATTTTTCTTAGAATTTTGACCTCTCAACCCACTCAACTCTACAAAATTAGTTTGTAGAATGAGATTGGCCAAGCTTAATAAACTTCAATTAAGTCATATCTCTAATTCATGTCAGAATTAAGACAATTCCAAAGAGGTCACAATTAAGGCAAGCTAGAGATGACAACTACTAAAGAGGCTTTGCAACAAAATTTAAGGATTTTTTGATATTTGAAGGATTACTTAACATGGAATTTTAGGACTACTTAAGTAATTTTTCTTTTTTAATTTAGGAACCATCTCAAGTACCAGGTAAGAGCGTTAGAAGAGCGAATCTGAACCATACAATCATATGGATGATTAAGAGTAAAATAATTTGGACTATGATTTATGATTCTATCTCTCACGGTCTATCTCTCTTTATACTTAGTTAATTTAGTATTTTTCAAATATGATATGATGTTTTGATATTATGCAAGATTCACTATTTGATTGCAAAAGGACCCAATCATTATCATTGCTATTTATAATTAGCCGGTGGTATTTGATTGCAGTACCCAATTCCAATGAAGAAAGAGACACAAGGAAGAACTGATCTCTATATTGGTAGTTGGCTCAAGTCTCAACCTCGTGACAAGGTATTGAATGCTCATTTTTCAACTGTCTATGCTGCTTTTCTATGAGTTTTGGAGACAGGGTCTGTTAAAAGTTCAGAGTAATATTTCATGATTACTTTCAATGTGAAATAGTGCTACTAAAGTTAGAGTGTCTTGTTTGTAAGCGTACGAAGCCTTTGGTAAGTCGGTTTTGCATTGAGAAAAAATGCTCATTGAAACGAATTTTGCTTTTGCTCGATTTGCCACTATGATGCCGTGATACTTCAATCTATGGCACATTATCTATTGATGAAGTGCTGATAATTTTATGACTGACAATAGTTTATAATCTTTTATTTAAACAATAATGTCTAACAAATGTGATTTTAATTTAGATCCGTGTAATTGCAATTGTATATCTATTATGTTTTAAGAAATTTATATATTTTTCAATCCATTTCTGTCATTGTATCTATCCTATCTTGTTATTATCATAGTATCTAATACACTTATCGTATCAGTGCCTCATAATTTTGCTATATATGATGATGGACTGACTCTGAGAATTGGCTTTCAACTGTTTTGGATGGATTTTGCTGAGTCCACTCTTAAGAATTTGAAACCATTTGTGAAATATCTCTGTGAATAGATTATTTTGGCCACAAAAGTATGTGGTTATTCTGAGAGGTCGAGTTACGTGCGTGAGAATGCAAAGGTTTTGCGGGTTGATGCCGAAAATATCAGAGAAAGTGTGGAAAAAAGCCTTAAGCGCCTTGGCACTGACTATATTGATTTGCTGCAAATTCACTGGTGAGTTTACACAACGCAAACATCTGTGGCTCACTTATATTTTTCGTTACATTATAGTTGTGCATGTAATTTGAACTTGTGTAAATCCGTGGGAAACTTGTTTATAGTTTTCATTGTTAAAAATGATTCTTATTGTTTTAGGAATCTTTGTAAATTAGTAGTGATATAGGATCAGACTTGTACTAGTATTTACTACAACAACTTGATCTAGAATGTGACCTTTATTATCAGTATTGACAGGAGTTTTATGCGTTTGTATATTTACGTGATATATCATATAAACAAATTAAGTTGCAAGCATTCTCCTACTTGCATCTTGAAACTGAAAGCTAAAAGGTTTTGAACTATTGATTTTTGAACTTACGGTGTGCTGCTTCATTATAGGCCAGATCGATATGTTGCACTATTTGGTGAATTTACTTATGATCCTTCAAAATGGAGACCCAGTGTGCCATTTGTTGAGCAGTTGCAAGCCTTCCAAGAACTTATCAATGAAGGAAAGGTGACTGATGTCTATCAATTCACTTTATTCTTCAGCTTTCCTGGTGTCTAAGGATTTCTAATGATTTCTACTGGTTTGGGCTTGGAGAAGCTTAGCACTTCTTTTATTTGCTAAAAATATTTATTCCAAGTGAAATTATTGATATTTGCTTGTAAGTTGTATCTTTCTTTGCTTAATTTTCGTGTTATTTTTTACGGAGAAAATGAAGTTGAGGAATGGCAGAAAGAATAGTTTGACTCTCAAAAGTTTTGATTAGACGAGAGGGGTGAAATGGCCATACCCTTTTGTAGGCTAATTTGCTATGTTATTTGGCCAATGTCTCATCCTATTACAAGCCTGTAAATAAAAACAGACAATTGTATGTCGCTTGGTTGGAAGCTTGAACCCATCACCTTGTTCAATCAAACTAGGATTCACTGTCTCATGTGCTTACTTTTCCAAGAAATTCGTGCTAATTGTAACGTGAAATTCTAATATTCTGATTACAATGTCATGTTTCTTCTCTTGTGCATGAGATTGGGATTCAGTTTCTTGAGATTTCTGTGTGCATCATAGGTACGCTACATAGGTGTTTCAAATGAGACTTCTTATGGAGTGATGGAGTTTGTCCACGCAGCTAAAGTTGAAGGCCTTCCAAAGATTGTTAGTATCCAAAACAGCTATAGCTTGCTTTCGAGATGTCGTTTTGAAGGTGAGATTGTGACATTCGCCAAAGGCTTGTATGGATAATTTTCTCAGCAAAAGCATTTAGAAGAAAAAAAAGAAGCAAATCAAATAAACATTTACCTAAACTAAAATAAGTAATAAGTGTTGGAGATCCAATATTGATTAAAGATATGGCAAAAAATAATATATTGATGGGTCTTATCTTACTAAGCTAGTCTTGTTTGTGAGGTTGAGTTAAGATTAAATTCCATTTTGTTGAAATAGTATAGATCTTATTTTAGCCAAGTTTGTTGCGCGTCACACCTTTATCAGATCCCACCATGGTTCACATTCAAGATGTTAAGTGTTGGAATTGAGGGAGTTTCTTGGGAATTCTACGTCGACAGCAGATATAGCCAAATAATAGTATTACATAGGTGAGTGTTGTAGATCTCACCTTACCAAAGTGCATGATTTGAGGATCAAAGTGCATATATGACTCTAAGTTGGACGGGGGGATTGTACTTTTTCCTTTTTGTAAGCTTCTTTAAATTCTGTGTTCCTTTAATTATTATTTTATTTTATTTTTTTGCAGTTGATCTTGTGGAAGTTTGTCATCCAAAGAATTTGAATATTGGCTTACTCTCCTATTCCCCACTTGGAGGTGGATCACTCACAGGAAAATATATAGACATAAACTCTGAAGCTTCAAAAAGAGGAAGGTTGAACCTCTTTCCCGGTTACATGGAAAGATATAACATATCAGTGGCAAGGGTACACCATCTAGTTCTTGTATTTGGACTTTAGTTCTGTTTGTGTAAACTTCTCTGCAAATACATGTAAAAGCAGAAAAGAGAAAATGAATTAAATTGAACCAGTGAGTTAAAAAATCAATTAATGCACATAAGTTTTGGAAAAGCCAAATAAGAGAACTTTTGTTGAAGTTCATACATGTATTTGATCTTATATGAGAAATTTAATTCATATTATCTTTTCATTTTCTTCTATAATTGTTTGCAGAAAAATTTATCCATATAGTCCTAAGTTCTAAAATATGGTGACAATACTGAAGAACCTACCTATTTTTGTTACTGGATTTCAGGAAGCTACTATTAAGTATCTTGAGTTAGCGAAAAAGCATGGTCTAACTCCTGTTCAGCTTGCACTTGGATTTGCAAGAGATCGTCCATTCATGACTAGTTCAATTATTGGTGCAACCTCTGTGGACCAGCTAAAAGAGGACATTGATGCTTTTACAACAACTGAGAGACCCTTGCCAGCAGCAGTCATGGCAGATATTGAAGATATCTTCAAGAGATACAAAGATCCTGCAATTTTTTGATCATTATACCTCTCAAGTTCACCATTGATTCAACATATTCCTCCATTCCTCTCTTCTCTATTCTTTTTGTCATGATTAAAACTAGAGTGCATATTGAATAAATACATTGAAACTAGGACTTATAAAAACTGATGTATTCCTTCCCTCAGTTACAGAAATGTTATCAGGCCTTACAATTTAAGACTCTAGTAAGTTATTGGGTAGTTTTGTTTAAGACTTAATGGCTGTGCATTGTGTAAAGAATTTTACACTATCAACCGTTATTGGTAAGCTAATTAAACTTACATGTTATACTATTATTTCCTACAAAACTTCTAAGAAATCTCATTGCTACTATCTTTTTCACCTGCACTGTCATTACTTGCATTATCATTACAATCGAGTAAAAATATGCTACTGATGCTCTTTGTTTCATATATCAATATGTCAAACATATCTAGTTAGATAATGAACTAATTAGAATTATCATGAGTGCAAAACTAACTCAGAATGCATACCAATAATCAGAACAACTTAAATCATATTTCACACATAACAAACATCATACTTCACCATTTCTCAATTCAATCTCATCATTAATATCTAAATTTAAACTAGCTTCTATTATCTCAAGTAAAAACTCCTCATGATCACAACCAAACAGAAATTCACCTTGAATAATTTTGAGTTACATAAATAGACGAAAGAGGCACATGCAATACACTATGCAAAAAGTTAACTTATTTTATTTTAAATTTTGATTGATTGGATTTATAGAATTCTTCTTACACTTTCTAATCTTTAGACATATGAATCATGAAATCAAAAATCTGGAAAAAAGAGCAAAGAAAAGTTTTTAGAAAATAATTTTAGTGTAATAATAATTTTTATAGAATGAAACTTCATTAATAAAATTTCTATTTATAATATAACATTTTAAATAATAAAATAATTAAGTGTCAGATTTAAAAAATAACTATCATTATTTACTATTTTTTTACTATTATAAGTTATTAGAGAACTTAAAATATGATTAAGTCAGATATATTAAAATCACACTTTTAAAAAATAAATTACCTCCCTATAGTATTCAAACAATATATAATAAATAATATATCCAGTAATTATTTTTCTCAAGAGGCAATGTTGTAAAAAAAACTAATTTTACCTCATTTAAACGATGATAAAGTTTAAATGTTTTTTTTATATTTTAAAATTAAAATTAAAAATAAGAGTTTCACATTTTTTTGGTAAATGATGGAAGTCTTTGATTGATTATGACTCTTCAATTTTAAATAATTTATCCCATGGTTAAATTGTAAGGTTGAATGTGTCAAACAAATTAACCCAACAACTATTTTCAAATAGCATAGGTGACATGGGTTACATAAAATTACTAAATAGCAAAACTTTTTTATTTAAAAACTAAAATTAATTATAAAATCTAAAAAACTACAAAGTTAAATTTAATTCATTTACAAAAAAGTTAAAAAAGTTATTTTTAATTTATTTCTTTTTCGAAATTTACTTCAATATAATATTTTGTCTTAAAGTAAATAAAATTTAAAATAAATAAAGTCAAATATTTCACAAGTTTTTTTATTACTAGGGAAAAATGGTTTAACTATTAAAATAACATTATATATTAAACGCTATTAGCCCAAAATTAGCTTTTTTTTCTTTTCAGTTTTAAAAGTAAATTTTGAACTGAAAACCAAACATGTCATTAGTTGGGGAACGTGGAAGCAGTTTCAAAAGGGCGCCAATATCTCATTCCCTTTCCTTTTACGTAACTTTCGCATCTCTCTCAACTGCTCAATCCAATCTTGCTCAGAAACTGATCACACACATGTTGATGCAACTTTCAACCCCCTTTTGCAAATTTTCAATCTTTTTGGCAGTGACATGATTAATCGTCATCTGGGTCATTCTCTGATTCTATAGTACATGTCATGCACAGCCACTGCTGCCATATATGAGTTTGAGGTTCTTATTCTTTATTTTCCTTAACATTGTCCAAATTCTGGGGGGAAATTTTCAGCTTGAGGTTTCCGGAGACTTTGATGAGAGGCCTAAGTAGAAAGCATGATGCTTGAGCTTTGTCCTCTTCTGTGGTTTCCTTACAATTTCTCTCAGATGGAATGGCAGATCTTTCTATATTTGGAAGTTCTGAGCGTCTCGAGCAAGTTAGTTTCACCACCAAAAGTTTTTATCTGAAAAATTTAAAAGAATATTTGGTTTGGTTAGGTTTTTAACAGAAAAATATTAGAACTTTTCTTTTAATTTCTCTGGGTATGCTTGTTTGTTTGAAGTGAGTATTCATTTTTGAAGTTGTTATCATGAAAAGAAAAATCGAAATATTGAGGATTTTGTTACGGTGTAGTTGGAAATAAGACATGCCTCCAAAGCTTACAGTTTGTTTCATTTCAAAATCACTTTATCTAAATGGGGAAAACACTAAGGAGTCTTTTCTTTTTTTTCTGGAATAGAAATTATCACTTTGATATGATTCTCTTGAGATTATGTTGCTTAGTGTTATAACATTGTCAGGGTTTCTATCTTTGGTGTGGCATTGCTTCTCTCTTTTGCTACTACCTAAACACTTCGGTGCTCCACTTAATTTCATTTTTGTCTTGTTTCTTTATGAAGGCGTTCATTACATTAAAAAAGGGCACGCAGTTAGTAAAATATAGTCGAAAAGGGAAGCCGAAATTTTGTTTGTTCAGACTCTCATCGGTGAGTATGTGTGCTGAAGAAAATTCAGTATACTGTGCAAACAATGGTACATGCTTATTATTTATATATTGAATTTCATATCTCTTCATGAATGATTTCATATTTAGTAGCATTAGCAGGATGAAACAAAGCTGATTTGGATTTCTCATGGAAAGGAAAAGAATCTAAAATTAGCTGCTGTTTCACACATCATCCCAGGACAGAGAACAGTGAGTTATATATTTGGTCTTTGGAGGCTAATTTCATGGTTATGTTAGCACTCTGATAAAGATATCTTGGGTTTCCTTTTAACTGCAGGCTGTCTTTAGAAGATACTTGCGTCCTGAAAAGGATTATCTGTCATTTTCACTGATTTACAAGAAGGGGGAAAGATCACTTGATCTGGTTTGAAAACACAGTCATTTTAAATTTAAATTTTTCAATTTCGTATATATTTTGAATCTGTTGCTTCCCCTTTTCATATCCTTAGATCTGCAAGGACCAAGCAGAGGTAGAGATATGGTTTTCATGCCTTAAAGCATTAATTTCCTCTGGAGATCGTATTAAGCGTGGAATAAGTGATTTAAGCAATGTGAGTTAAAAGAAATTGTTTGAATGACAGTTTGTTTTCAACTTATCTTAGTTTATAGGTTACACAGTTGCTACTTCCTATATATTCCTCCAATTTCTCAAAGATTAAAATCTAAGTTGGTCGTGGATACAAATATCAAATTTTTAACTACTTGGTCATGGAAACCTTGAGAATTCTTGTTAAAGCTCAAGTTGTTTTGCACGGGTGCACACGCACACACACATGTATTATGTATATATATATATGTGTGCGTATGTATGTGTATTGTTTCTAATATCTATGTTTTTAGAGCATTTAGGTAAAGTAATTCTTTTGACTCTCCTTGCAGGATTGTGTTGACTTTGTTGCTGGAACACTAGAGTTCGCATCAAGCATTAGCCGTAGCAGGTTTTCTTTTGAATCGGCATCTCATGAATCTACATCATCTTGGTCCAGATCGGATACAAATATGGCGCAGAGGACAAGTATCGGAGATGGTTCTCGTGTTAGTATATCAAGTATTAGCCACTCAAGTAGTGTAGGATCAGGAATAGATGACATAGAATCTCTTGGTGATGTTTTCATATGGGGAGAGGTTTGGGGAGATGGCAATTCATCTGATGGATTGGGGAGCCAAGCTTCTGGTAAGATTGATGTGTTGACTCCTAAGGCATTAGAATCTAATGTTGTTCTTGATGTCAATCAGATTGGGCCCGGTGTACGTCACATTGCGTTAGTTACAAGGCAAGGTGAGCTTTTTACATGGGGAGAGGACTCTGGTGGAAGACTTGGCCATGGCTTTGAAAAAGATTTTGGTCGACCTCATCTTGTAGAGTCCCTAGCAATTACCAACATGTCTTTAGTTGCATGTGGTGAATATCATTCATGTGCCGTGTCTGTATCTGGTGACTTGTTCACCTGGGGTGATGCTACAAATAGTGCAGGACTTCTTGGTCATGGCAGTGATGTTAGCTACTGCATCCCAAAGAGGGTGAGTGGCGCTTTAGATGGACATCAGGTTGTATCCGTAGCATGTGGCGCATGGCATTCAGCATTAGCAACCACCCTTGGGAAATTGTTTACCTTTGGTGATGGAAAATTTGGTGTATTAGGCCATGGAGATCGAGAGTGTGTATCATATCCAAAGCAGGTACAATTATTGAGTGGACAAAAGGCTATTAAAGTTGCATGTGGAGTGTGGCATTCAGCTGCTATTATAGAGATTATGGATCCTTCTGGTTCAAACCCTTCATCCAAGAAGATCTTCACATGGGGTGATGGTGATCAGTATCGTTTGGGTCATGTTAACAAGGAAAGTTACCTTCAACCAACTTGTGTAGCTGCCCTTGCTGATTATAGCTTTAACCAGATTGCATGTGGGTACACTATGACTGTTGCACTCACTGTATCTGGTCATGTTTTTACAATGGGAGGCACAACATATGGTCAACTAGGAAATCCAAATTCTGATGGAAAAGTCCCAATTCTAGTCCGAGATAAGTTGGTAGGTGAGTTCGTGGAGGAAATAGCATGCGGAGCAAATCATGTTGCTGCATTGACTTCAAGAAGTGAACTATATACTTGGGGTAGAGGTGCCAATGGAAGACTAGGACATGGAGACACAGATGACCAGAAAACTCCAACCTTGGTAGAAGCCTTGAAAGACAGGCATGTTAGGAATATCGCATGTGGCTCTACCTTTACATGTTGTATATGCTTACATAAATGGCTTTCTGGAGTTGACCAATCTGTTTGCTCTGATTGTCGACAACCATTTGGTTTTACCCGGAAAAGGCATAATTGCTATAATTGTGGATTGGTGTTTTGCCATCCTTGTAGTTCAAAAAAGGCTTCTAGAGCAGCATTGGCTCCGACACCTAGCAAACCACATCGTGTGTGTGATGCTTGTTATGCTAAGCTAAAAGGTGCTGATAGTGTTTCAAACTTAAATAAAGAAATTAGTCGTCCTTCCTCGTATGGAAGGGAAAAATTTGAGCGGGGAGAGGTGAAGTCTTCCAGAATTCTCTTGCCTCCCATCACAGAACCCATAAAGTACCTTGAGATTAGGACTACTAAGCATGGAAATATAGATGAGACTTCTTCCATGGTCCGAGCAGCTCAAGTTCCTATATCTTTGCAATTGAAAGATGTCGCATTTCCAATTTCGCTGAGTTCTGCACAGAATTTTTTCAAGCCTCTTATTCAGTCAAGTCATACTCAACCTCCACCTCCACCAATGAGACCTATGTCACCATATGCTAAAAGAAGACCACCAAGCCCACCTCGTTCTACCTCCCCTGGATTTTCAAGAAGCCTTATTGATAATTTAAAAAAGAAAAGCGATCATATGACTCAAGAAGTCTCAAAATTGCAAAACAAAGTATATTTCATAGTTCATACCTCTTTAATATCTATTAATTTTGTTCTTTATTCTCCGACCAGAACTTGTGCCAATTAATATAATTTGTGTATAATTCTTTTCTTGAATAGAATAAAAGTTTGAAGCAGAAGAGTGAAACACAAGCAATGAAGATTCAGGAGCTTCAGAAAGTTATTGAAGAGGAATCTTCTAAGTTTAGGGAAGCAAAGGATTTTATTAAGTCCATGACAGATAAGGTATCATAATTCTATATGAAGTAGACTTCTCCATTAGTTAAAATTAGCTTACCCATAAGCTAAGTCGTAGAAAATTTCTCATATAATATTTGTACATTTTTATTTTTAACTTATATATGAACTAATTTTGATGTGGAAAAGTTAATTATATTTTATACTTCATATTTTTCTCCTGTAAATCATTTGGAGAAGCTTGTCCAAACACACCTTTATCATACTTTAGATTAGCTTCTAGCTAATGAGAGCTTTTCAATTGAGATAAGTATTTGATTCCTAACGTACAAAATACCCATTATAAGTTTATAGCCTATAGGTATTTATGAAGAAGTTAGCTGCAAAAACTTTTGAAAAGCTAAGATGCAAAAGTTGATTTTACCATACGCAAAAGGTTTAATACATTTATCTCCTAGGTTTATTTTATCTGCTTTGACGTTGTTGCTTGTTCGAGAAGTTTGTATCAAGCTGAACTTGCATTTGGTTTATTTAGTTGAGGGAAGTGATTGAGACTTTGCAATCTGAGATTCCTGAGAATGAGACTTTGAGAACCATGCATGCTCAAGCTGAAGAGTTTCTTAATAAAGAAAAACGTTTGAAACTGAGCCTCAAGTCTCAGCCACAAAGTGCACCTGATGTATCTGCCTCGGATAGTAACTCTCAGGAGCTGAAAGAGCGAAATGATGATACTTCCGGGGTTGTTCCATCCCCAGACGGAGAAAATACTTTTGAAGAAACCAGCAACTCATCTACATCTAATACAGCAGCGAGTCCACCAAACTCAAGAAATATTTCAAGATTAAGGGACTCCAATGTACATTTGACAGAAGGAGAAAGATCAATCATTGAACAATTTGAGTCAGGTGTTTATGTCACCCTCGTTGTACTACCTAATGGTTACAAAGTTTTCAAACGAATTAGATTCAGGTATAAGAACTACTACTTATCTAACCAATTTCCACATATTTTCTGTCATTATGTTTATCATTGTATATGTTGATCGCTTTTTAGCAGTTTCATAAAAAATCCTGCTTCGTAATATGGCTACTGCATGTAACAATTTATATTTTTGGTTAAAACGGTAACTAGATGTTGAAATCTTTTAAGATCTTTTATTTCCATTCCGACCACCAATCATGTTATATGATAAAAATTACCTCTTATGGAGGTAGTGATATGCATTGATAGCTTCTCAACTTTCTTTTTTTTCGTTTATTACTACTTGATATTGATGCACACATACTCTCATATATATATATATATATATATATATATATATATATATATATATATTTAGATTTAGAAAGACATTTTTTTCTTTTACAGTATTGGCATGAGGAAGGCAGATGTTACCATGATTATATGAAAAGCTTCTAGGGAATTTGGCTTTTTATTTTTATTTTTCCTTAGTTTGATGGCAGGGGGTAACACTTTGAAACATTATAATCCACTATATTGTACGATTAGAGTATTGATTTTCGTATTTTAATTGTTCCTGTGTCTTTAATATTATCTCTGTCTGTTTTCTCTTTTCCTGTTTTCATTGGCGGGGGATGGTGCAGTAAACGAAGATTCAATGAGCAGCAAGCAGAAGAATGGTGGAACCAAAACAAAGATAAGGTGTACAGTAAATACATTCCACCACCACCCACAAAAAATGAAATTACTGGACCATCTGTTACCTCTACAAATGCTGAAGAGAATAGTGAGGCGTTACCTTCTTCCTGAACATATTTCTCTGGTTTACCTGGACATACAATATTCTGATGAAATGATTCAGAGAATAGAGGCAGCTTCAGTCTCTCAAGTGTAAAAAAAACTATATTAGGCTAATTACTGTAAAAAAACATGTCAGTATCTACAGCAGTCTTGATATGACCTTGAATAGAGGACAGAATATGTAGTATGATTTAGAGGTAGCAAAATTTACTTTTGATTAACATGATTTGGATCTCACTCTTACCCTGTAACTCTTCCTCTATAAATCCCTTTTATTAGCTTTTGTATTTTTGGCCTTCAAACACAGATATTGTTATTGGTATTGTACATTGGTACATGTGTAATTTAGCTCCTCTACCAAATCTAGAGATTCAATTAATAGACGAATGATGAACTGTGCTCCAACCACACTTTACATAACAATAGTAAGAATGACACTAATAATTCCATACTTCATGTTCTGTTAAATTTGATGTAGCAGGCTCTTGGTTCAACAGTGACAGCAAGTGTGAATGATTAAACTAAATATCCTGAAATAGTTGTTTCAGGCTGATGCTACTACCACTAAAAGGATATGTTAAATAATGTGAGTTTCCAGTTTTTAACAGAAAGGAAAAGGCTATTTAAATAAATTTCTTCAAACACTTACAAAAGAAAAAAAAAATGTAAAACGAGTCAAGTTTTTCATGTTATGACTTAACTCTTACAGAAGATTTTTCATTCAACTTTTTCCAAAACCAAATGTACACAAGTTATTTTAACATATGGAATAAGTTCAATTCTTTTTATTTTTTTATTTTTTGTCTATAAATACTTATGAAGAAGATGACTTAAACCCTACTGTTTGTTGTTATCTCTTTGTAAGAAAAGTGGAGGGGACGGTGGTATGTTTTGTGGTGAGTCAAAAATCACTATCCTCTCTAATTGGCTGCCAAACATGGCCTAATCACAATGCTTCCAAAACAAATGGGGAAAGAGTGGTGTAAACTTTCAGTGCCAGTCCATTTTCCGTCGTCTAGTCTATTCAACAGGGGACATTCAAATCTTCAATGTCTTCCTTTGGAAAATGAAAGCGGATATGTCCATAAAATGGTCATTTCATTGATAGTTTGAGATAGAGGAAAAGTTAGTACTACAACTTATCCTAACTTTTTTATCATAAATTGTTCTTGATTACTTTAGTGTATTTTAAATAAGACTCAAATTATTAAAGAGGACGGTGGAGGTGATTAGACTTAGAATACATATAAACTGATTTTAAGAAATCTGAAGATGAAATGATTTTAAGAAGACTGAACTTCACATTATTAGAGAGGGTGTTAGATTAGACTTCAGTGTAGATAAAATGATTTTATGAAATCTTGAAAATAAAGTGATTTGACCATAATATATGAAAAAGATTTATAATTCAACAAAACTTAAGGCAGTGGCAATCTAACTGAAACAAAGATCATGTCATTCTTTTTCCTTTTCTGCAATGGGGAGCGGGGTTCTGATCAGTGATCAACCTGACTTTTACATTAGAAATAAAGAAAAGGAGCCCACAATACAACTCAAAAGTTGCAAACTGCCACCACATGGGAAAACCTATAATATTGGTCTCTATAGAATATACCTTTGCTCATTTTCTCACCATACTTAGCACCCAAGGTTGCTTCTATGCTGTCAATTCTGCCGAAAGTGTTGAGCTAGGAGTGATAATTACACCCTTAAGATCAAGATTTCATGTTATTTCAATTCATGCCATCAACTGCAATTTTTGACAAATAATGCAGGAAACAAAGCAATGGCAGTTGAGTAATTCTTGTGACAAAAATGTGCCAATTTCAGGCACCAAAAAGATGGTAGCAACTTGTAGAACTAATTTATTGTTTAAAAACTAAAATGGGGCATAAAAGGGTTCCTTCATGAGATTGAGAACCATTTCTAAGAGTTCTTCCTTCCCTTTAGATACACATTCTTTCTTCTTCCAAGTATTCTTTTCTCTCATCAGACCAAAAACACCCTTCACTCTGTGATGTCTCGCATGAGGCTAGGTAAGAAGCTTCAACCTGCAAAGAAGGCATGGAATAGCTTTTCCAACACAGTCCAATACAAACTCCACAAACTCAACATCCCCAAGTCCTTCAAAACCACCCTTCAACGCCTCCTCTCAGCTTTTCACTCCCTTGGCCATCTCATACACTCTAAACTTCATCGCTCACTCACCACTACAAGGCCTCGTGCCACTACTTACTACCATGTTCAACACAAGCACTGTGCAGCCATACACATAGATGACCTCTTTGACAAGGCCAATTCCGTGTCCATGCATGCCACCAACAACAGAAGTGCTCATGCACAAGGGCAAACAAGCAAAGGCAAAGAGAAAGAGGAGCATTCCATCTTAAAGGGTAATTTGGTTGGTGAGTGTTACAACCAAAGTCACACCCTTTTGAAGAGAAATTTGACCTATGAGTGTACCAACCAGAATCACCACAGTGAAACTACTGTCAAGAGAAGTTTTACTGATAAGCATCGCAGCCAGAATCAAAGCGGTGAGAGTAGTGGATTGAACACTATAGAGGATGCATGGAAGATTGTGGTTGCTAAGTCTCCACAACTACATGTTGATCAAAAGGCAGAAGAATTCATCAGCAAGTTTCGTGAAGATATGAGGCTTCAGAAAGAGAGGTCAATGCTTGAATTCCAGGAGATGCTAGCACGAAGTGCCTAAAGAAATTTGATCTCAGCAACTGTTTCATTTTTCTAATTTGACATATAGAGTATAAGATTGATGTATACATACATGGAGCATGATGGTTTGATACATAGTTTCCTTTTCATTTCATTTTGGATTCTATTGAGAAACAAAGTGAACACATAATTGCTTATATAAGTAGTTGTTTGTGTGAAGATGTATAGGAAAGTAGGGTTTGTGTAAACATAATTTGCATTCATTCTTCTTTTGGTTGAAAATAAGCATCTGATGGATTGTGCATTGTTCTGTAATCTGACAGATAATGAAGTGTGTATACAATGTATTTGAGAGTTTTGTTAAGCTTTGTGTTTGTGGTGAAAACGTTTGCTTTAATGTTGTCTGGTTTTTCTTGTCAATTTGTTTGTTCTTATTGTCCAATGTCCACATGCATTCATTTTCTCTCTAACTTCAATTATTTTCAGTTGCTTTCTCAGGAAATAGTGATTTTATTGACTCATCCAGCTCACAAGTTAGAAAAGTGCCTCAACTTTAATAATGTGATGAACTAACATCTGGGAAAAGAATTTGTCTATCCAACAACGAACAATAGTTAATTTTGCTGCAAATAATTAAAGATACATAAAAGTAATCATAAATAATTTTAGATAATTTCAGTAATATCCCCATATAAAATAAGTTAACCACCTCATAACTTTATTAGCTACATATTAATTAGCAACTATATACAATTATATTAATTAACTTTTGACCACTTATGAATTAACTTGTCGAAAATTGGTTTATCTAATTACATTGTATTTCACTTCGAATATCAGAAAAAAGAAAGATTTCAGTTTTAGTTATTAAAAGCTAACCAGTTTGGTATTCGTGTGATGCAATATAAAATACAATGTAACCCTAAAAGTAGAAAATGATTCAAAAGAAGAAACAAAAACATGAAATTGTAAAAATTCACAAAATACGCCGTTGCCGGGGATCGAACCCGGGTCGTCCGCGTGACAGGCGGAAATACTTACCACTATACTACAACGACAACCTTTGATTTAAGAAATTAAATGAAACAATTTTATATATAAAAAATATGCTGATAAGAGTACGATTAGGACATCACACTTATATAATTGAAACATATTTTGGGTTAAAGACAGGTTATAATCAATTATAAAGTTCCAAAATTGATGTAACTTTTTTTATTTTATTTTGGATGCCCTAAAAAAAAATTCTTTCATTTTTCATTAACAAAATAATTTTTACTTTACTTCTTATTTATTTATCTTTCCACTTGTTTTAT
The DNA here is from genome assembly GCA_036885675.1 of Vigna mungo. NCBI lineage: Eukaryota > Viridiplantae > Streptophyta > Magnoliopsida > Fabales > Fabaceae > Vigna > Vigna mungo. The sequence continues at coordinate 819,455 of CP144692.1, forward strand.
ATAGCATTTATTCTTTTTTTTTTCTTTATTAAATGGAGCCTAAAGGACTTTCAATAATATCACTTGTGTTGTCAATCAATAAAATTGAATGGATAATAGAGGCAAGGACCCATCAATGATTAAAATGTCAATGTAACTATAGTTAAGGGTGAAATAGTAGTCTATCGGGAAGATCTAAGGGAAAACAATGAGAGAAAAATAACATGAAAAAAAAATGTAAAAAATGTTTTAAAAATACAAAGATAATGTTGTTCACATATTATTAAATGTACATGTAATATACTTTATAAGTTTAAAGTCATTGAATTGTAAAAGTATTATTAGCATAATTGAATTAGTATTATTTTGTTATTCATTTACATCTCAATTATTGATAATTTAGAACACGTGACATGTCACACATTTATTTGCTTTTAATAGTGTATTGATGGGTTAAAAGAGAAACATGTTTATATAAGTTATCATTGATAATATTTTTAAGTGATGTGAAAATTTTAAGTGCATTGGATAAGTTCATAAATTAAGAATTAAAATACATGATATGAAACACTTGTAATTAGATATTATCTTCAATGTTTCAATTCTAAAATAGGTATTGATGGGTTAAAATCAATGTTTTAATTATAAATTAGGTAGATAATATCTTTACTGTCAATTATTTTATCTGAAATATTATTCTTTTGGAAGATAATGAGTTAATGATTGGTTTATAATTCAAAAACACTTTGGTCATGAAATGATCTTATCTAAAAATGTTACAATAGTTTAGATGATTATTAGTTTTTATCATAACAAAAATATATAGTTTTATCAAACTCAAAAAATTATAAGAGTACCTCTTTAGAAAAACTTATACTATACTATATTTTGTTCTTATCATGATAAGAAAGAAGCAATAGTCTTAGTGAAAAACTTTAATTCTTTTAATTTTGTTGAAACTCGGTTAATGGTTAAATCACATATTTAGTTTTTAATAATTGTTAAATGTATTTATTAAAACAAAAATTAATTAATATTAATTTTAATTTTCTTTTTAATGAATATGCCTGACAATGGCATAATTACTGTAATTCAAACATGTGTTGAATTATTTTGACATTAACAAAATTCAAACAACATTAACATAATTAAAGTTTTTATAGTAATATTCCTACAACTTCTTTTCTCTTATTAGTACAAATGAAATATATTACTAGTTATCGTATCGAATCAAGTATTGATCCAAAATATTATTAAATAAAAAGTAATATTATATTTTATACTATTAAAAATAAAATAAAATATAAATTTAATTATAATTCAAATTTTAACTTTCTGGATGTTTCTTTTAAAAGAGGGATTAAAATAATTTTTTGGATTAAAAGAAAAATCGTGAGAAAGGGAAAGATTTGAAACAAAAATTTATCAAAATTAATCAATGATGGTAATTAGTTTAATAAATTAAAAATTATTTTAATTGATAAAAAATGTTTTACTCTTCATCATAAAAATAATTTAAAATGATCAGATTCTGATTACACGTTCAAATGTCAATGGATATTAGTATATAATTTACAGATAATTTTAAAAAAGGAAGAAAAAAAAGTAATTTTATGAGGTTAGGAAAGAGATTCTAAACCTTTGAAAAAGCTAAAAACTAAGGTCCACATCTGACGACACATGTGGCTGGCTGATGATGTCTCATTACACGCTTCACACAGATTAAACTGTGCCGTGGACCCCACTTCAATGGATGCTCCGTGACCACTCAACCTCTCTTAACCATTCTGTTAAGCACCTATACAGAATATTCCTTTTCCGTCTTATATTTATCATTTCACAAGTTTTACACCGCTTTCTGTCATATTTTAAAACTACTGAAATGTAATAAAAAAAAACACTTCGTCTTAAAATAATCTTAATTTCTTAATAGATATATTATTTCTGTCTTTACAAATTCAAATATTAATATTATTTTTAAAATGAATAAAATTTTTATTTTACGAAAGAAATACAATCAAGACATAAGTAAAATATGTTAAATGGGGGCTTAGTTATATTTATTTTTTGATTGCTAAACATCTTAATTTTTTTTCCTCTTACGTGTAATTATTTACAAGTAAATTTATTAAAAAACATGGTCTATTTTGTTATAAAAATGAAAATATTGAATTAATTTATTTTTAAATTTAATTTATTATATGTTAATTTAAATAAATTAAATTTAACTATTTGATTTTAACTTTTTTTTTTCACGCATTAGACAGAGTTTATATAAAGTATATCAAATATATTAATTTTATTTTTTATTCTATTCATATTTTTTAAATTAGTAGGACTACCTTAACGTTATCCAAAAATATTTATGAAAAAAAAGTTTCTTTTTCTGTAAACTACAAATAATTTAATTTATACCTTAAAAAATTAATGCGATTAAATTTTATAAAAAAATTATACATAAACTAATTAATTTATATACCAGTTTTCTTTTTTTTCTTTCCAAGAGTGTTTTCCCTCTTAAAAAAATAAAAATAATAGTAACACTTCTCTACATTATTTGCATCTTTAACGTTAGAAGAAATATGGAGTCAAAGCGGCGTCGTTCTACTTCGTTCTAACCATCTCCACACAAATAAATACCCAAGTCCACCCTCACTCCGTCACTCACTCCTTCAGTGTTCCTTCATATCTTCAACCCTCTTCGTTCCTTCAATTCGTTCCATTTCTTCCAAAATGGCCAAAGACCCAGTTCGTGTTCTTGTCACAGGCGCTGCAGGTAATCCTCTGATATCCAGAATCTCTTTTTGTACCTTTCATTTCTTTTAGATTCGTCACGATCGCTTGGTTTTACCCTTCTGTGTTTTCAATGCGAGATCTGTTGTCTGATGCTTGTTTTGAATTGGTTTGATGGTCTTAAGTTATGGGTCTCTATGAAAATCATGTCTTTGGCTGATTTTGAATCTTGATCTGCTTATGGCTCAGATCTGTTTTGTGATGAACCTTGGTGATGGTTTATATCTATGTGTTATAATCCCTTTTTATGTAGATTTGTTTTCGTTGATTTGATTTGTAAGTTTGGCTTGTGATTCTAATATAACTGTTTGTTAAGGTTGTTTTTTTTTTTATGCTCTTATAAAGAAATGGAATGTGTTTTATGTTTCATTAGGGAGTGAAAGTTGAAACTAGTGTAGTTTTGAGTATCTGCATCTCTTTTATCATCTTATGGTTTCTTGGTATGTTTCTTTTCTGTGATTGTATGAGAATTATCTGATTCTGTTATATTTTGTGTGGCAAGTTGACTTACTATCTAAGAAGCACCGAGACTTTCGATTTGTATCATGTATCTGACACGTCGTATCCGGCGCACCATAGATTACTTTCATGGGTAGGATCATGAATGAAAACTGTTGATTATATTGTGTGTTTGTCACTGTTGTATAAGAAAAATTGTTGTCACGGTACACTTTAATTGAACTGAAGCCTTAGTCAATTTGAATTATTTTCTGGAGGTGCACTTTCTTTTGTTTTGTATATTGATTTTTTGTTCTTGTTTTGAAAATGGTGTTTCTGTACTCTCTTCTTTTCTTTTTTTCATTTCTTTTAAGCAAAGATCTATGTGTTGTTTTAAGTTATTTATAGACCTCGTTAAAAACTTACAATGTTGTTTTCTGGTGGTATGATTTGTTGCCTTCAACTGAATTTGGTCTGCCTGTGGATGCATGGAAATTTATTTTTCATCATGTTGATGTCTTAATCAAGTGCTTTTATCAATTGTAGGACAAATTGGATATGCTCTTGTCCCTATGATTGCTAGAGGAGTGATGTTGGGTCCTGACCAGCCTGTGATCCTCCACATGCTTGATATTCCTCCAGCAGCAGAATCATTGAACGGGGTTAAAATGGAATTGGTGGATGCTGCATTCCCTCTTCTTAAAGGTTTGGCATGCCCTTGTTGAACGTTGCTTAAACAACATAGAAACTGGATCTTAGAGATGAGACAGGTTGTTTTAGTGGCTTATATAATCAATAGTGTGAACTATTTTGTTTCAGGTGTTGTTGCAACAACTGATGTGGTTGAGGCATGCACTGGTGTCAATATTGCCGTGATGGTTGGTGGATTCCCAAGAAAAGAAGGTATGGAGAGGAAAGATGTGATGTCTAAGAATGTCTCAATTTACAAGTCTCAGGCTTCTGCCCTTGAAAAACATGCTGCTGCCAACTGCAAGGTAATCCCTTTCATCTGAATGTGCAGTCCTTATTAACTAGATTTGATTAAATTTCAACTGTTTTTTTTATGGCAAAACTTGTATTTTGTTGGGGCATGTTGATTTTGTCTTCTAATTGAAAGCTGTTAATTTGTTGGTTTCACACAATTCCAATGAAATATAAGCAGATATGCTGATCTTTTTTGCAGCAGCATTTGTGCCCATTAACATATTTGAAGTTGCAATGACTTTATATGTATCCCCGTAATTATGTTGAGTTTTTTACTTGCTTGTTGAACTTTGATCACTTTTAGGAGATTCGAAACTTTACATGAACTATGCATTATGGAATAAACTCCACCTAGTTCATATATGTGCAAGTGTACTGTATATATGGTGAAGTTCTTGTTTCTTGTGATTCAATCTTAATAAAACCTAACTGTCTATTCATGGAATGTATCCTGCATGTTATCTTTTTCAAAAACATGTTTTCTCAGTTGTGTTTTATTGGAATATTTATAAAAGATTTTGCATTACCCTGCAGGTTCTGGTTGTTGCTAACCCAGCAAACACCAATGCATTGATCTTGAAGGAATTCGCCCCATCAATTCCAGAGAAAAACATTTCTTGTTTGACTAGATTGGATCACAACAGGGCCCTGGGGCAAATTTCTGAAAGACTTGGTGTTCAGGTTTCTGAAGTGAAGAATGTCATAATCTGGGGTAATCACTCATCCACTCAGTATCCCGATGTTAACCATGCAACTGTTACAACCCCAGCTGGGGACAAATCAGTCCGTGAACTTGTTGCTGATGATGCCTGGTATGTTACAAATAATGTAAATTATGGTAGTTCTTTTTTAAGATTGTGTGTTTATTGAAACATTGCTGCAAATTTTCATACTCAAGGTTGAATGGAGAGTTCATTACAACTGTTCAACAACGTGGTGCTGCAATTATCAAGGCTAGAAAGCTTTCAAGTGCACTATCAGCTGCTAGTGCTGCTTGTGACCATATTAGAGATTGGGTTCTCGGAACTCCTCAGGTTGGTTGGGCTTTTGTTTGATTTTTAATTCAGGTTTTCTATGTGTCTCCAGCTAAGCTAATTGTTTATTTTTGCATTGCTATTTTAGGGCACCTGGGTGTCAATGGGAGTATATTCCGATGGTTCGTACAATGTTCCAGCTGGACTGATCTATTCATTCCCTGTCACTTGTGCCAATGGGGAATGGACAATTGTCCAAGGTTAGTTTTTGTCACATGATAGTGTATTAAATCTAAACGTGGATACATATTTTTCACTAGTCATCACCAATGTTTTTTCTACTGAAACAATGATTACTTTATTAACAATCACTTCTATGGATGGTGCTTTCAATGCAACTAAAAGTACGGGCCAGTTAGAGTTTCGAGAATGTTTATTCTTGACAGACAACATTTATGAAACTCTAGTAATTAACTGAGCCGAATCATCTTTAGTTGAATAAAGGCTTTGTTGTTTTTCTATTAAATGATGTTTTTGTAATAATCACACTACTTTTTCAAAACAACCACTTGTTCTAACTTGAATGAATGCATCTGATAATTGTTTCATTTGTCCAATAATTTGCTCAGGACTTCCAATTGACGAGTTCTCAAGGAAGAAGTTGGACTTGACAGGAGAAGAGCTTTCAGAGGAGAAGGCATTGGCTTATTCATGCCTCTCTTAGACACATTGACCATGTTTTTGCGTATAGAAGTGTAGCTTCAATTTTGAATAATTCTCCAAGACAGAACAAAGGAAGTATGAGTGCAGAGAGTGTGCTTTTCATTGGCATTACTTGTTGTTTTGCAACATCTAATCCTTTTAGGAGGATATTTGAGTTTAACAGTTTTAGTCATGGTATTTAATATATCATGAGCCGCATATTTAGTTGGATTATGTGCTTTAATGGCTTCAACTTTTTGGTGTGTTGTGGTGGCTTTATGTGTTGGATGCACTAGCGTGCAGACGCATACCTCAGCTCTTGTGCAATAACGTCACCATCGATGCTTTTTACCTATACCATCTCTTTCTTTCTCACACTCCTAACTTTCTTATTAGTCAGTGAAGAATAAAAGCAAAATATTTAAACCTTAAAAGTGTAAGTATGCAAAATATTCTGTCATATGGTTGGTAGCAGCATGAGGTGATTAACTTTTATTCAAGGGTAATTGTGTATGCAAATTCATTAATTTTGTTTGACCAAGAATATTAAATATAATCATATCGATTATTGTTGTGATTAATAATGTTATTAGTCATTGAAACATATAAGAGTGATTAACTTTGTTTTAATTGAATCGTATATAAGAGAATTTTTCAATTGTTTACTTGTTTTTATGATTTATAAGTAGGTTTGATGATTTTGAAGATATACAAATATAAAGGTAAACTTGGAAAGCTAAGTTACTATTTATACAAAAAATATGAGTTTACAACAAAAAACCCTTTTTGTAACTTAGGTATACCAATATTATATGTGGCTACCAACATATTCAACTCTTTAATCTTATTTAAAATGAAATTATCATCAAATTAGGCTTATGACCCATCTCTTAACACTACTCACTGACCATTTAAAATAAACTTATACTTCCAAATTCAATTCATGACATGGGGAGTCTTTAGATAAAAGAATTTTTCGTCTTTAGATATAAGAGTTTTTCATTTACATGAATCTTAAACCTTCCTCAAGAAAATAAGATTTAAGTGAGAATTTAGACAAAAAGTTATCATACATGTAAATAAATAGTAACTTAACCTTATACTAAATACGGTGGTGAATCACTAAATAAAAACATAAAAAAACTCACTTAATAACTAATAATAATAATGTTTATTTTATTTTTTAATTTAAACTTCTAATGAATATTATTAAAATGAATTCATATGTGAACGTATTTTCTTCAGAGAATTCATTTGTAAGTGTTGTTATTTGTCAATTTGAGCAGAGAAAGATACAGAGAATAAGGTCGAGTGATTTTTTAAGCATCCATGGGTGACAAAATTTACTTTTCAGAGCAGCCAAAAATAACTTGCAAGTTGCAATTATTCGTTGGACCAATTCAAATTTAATAATTCAAATGAGTGAATTTAAGTGATGCTCCCAAAGATAAATCCAAACAAAAAGGACATAAACAACAAAACACAAGAAAAGGAGTGAAAAAAATTGAATACTCCATCACACAATTTTTTGCTATTACAATTTGAATAGCCCTATAACCTAATGAAACTTTTTCCTAGTACTACATACATAAAGCAAAGTTAGTTTTTACATATTTTTTTGCCCATTTTTTTATGCATATATTACATCATAACGTAATAATTTTTTAACCCTTTACACCGATTTTTTTGGCAATGAATGACTCTAGCTCTTAATAATACACCCTGAATTCATTGTAACAGTCAGATATAATTTGCTAATATAATTATTTTTGCTTTTAATTTTGTTTTCCTATCTGCCAAATTTAATGATACCCTTTGATGATAAATTGATCAGAACTCCGGCAACTCTATTGACTCTTCTGATCTGATGAATATGTCATACCAAAAATCCATGCCATCATCAAAGTTTGAACCATTATAACCAAAACTGTGTTGTTGGAAAGTGTCCACATAATTAAATTGTGGTTCATTGGAAATTGTCCAAGAATTTGATGATGGCATCATCATGGTGGAGCTTTCATCTTCAACTGTTTCCTCTGACCAAAAGCTTTCATCAATTGGAGGCATTGTTGTCTCCTCAGACTCTGTGTCTTCACTCTTGATCATGCTGTTGTTGTTGTTCATGTTTTTGTTTTCTTCACTGAATGATGAAAAATCACTGGAAGAAGTGCATCCTGACGATGATGTTAGGGTGCTGGAATTTGAATCAGATCGTTTTATTTTTGGATTTGAAACAACCCTTTTGCTATCTGAATTCACCAACTTCTTCTTCAAATGAGTGTGCCACACATTCTTAATTTCATTGTCTGTTCTTCCTGGTAGTTTTGCTGCTATTGCTGACCACCTGAAAACAAAGGTTTATGTTAATAATGTTCTGAGATATGCTATCCTTTTGCATCAGATTCTTGTTTCATAGATACACACATACATACATATATATATATATATATATATATTTGCATGTGTTAGTCTAACATATATAGGATATGTTAGAAGTTGCATGTGGTCTGAAAAGAAATGCCATACAAGTTTCTAGTCAGGTAGACACAGTGAGAGAATCCTGCTACCATACGCACATGTTTACTACTTTTTTGAATAATAATAATATTAAGCCATATTGATTAAAATCTGTAATTAAATATTATGTATTTCGTTAAGATATGGTGTAAAAAAACATACTGTAAGTCTTGATAATCGATGTTTTAAAAGGAACTAATACATTAAAATGATTTAATAATTAAAATAAACTAAAAAGATGGCTTGAAAATTCAATGAAATTCATTTAGATTATTTTTTATATTATTTTTGAAGAATATTAAATTAAGTGATAAAAATCAGTTAATGGATCCATCAATCCTTGATTTTCTATCAAACTGAATGGCTTTCTACCTGTATTAATTAATAATTAAGGAATGGACCCAATTCCTTTTCAATTTTATAATCAACGTTAATGTCGTTTGCCCCACCACTAAATCTTGATTACATTTCAAAGAAAACAAGAAAGAGATAAGATCAAAAAAAAAAAAAACCAAATTCACTTTCATGAACAGAATCACACATTACAGTAATTTCAGCAGATTACTAACTAATTATTATTATTGTTCCATAATGTGATTGATCTGAAGAAGAAATATGAAGCTACCTATTTCCCAGCAACTCATGCATCTTGATGATAATCTCTTCTTCTTCACTCGAGAAATTTCCTCTTTTGATATCAGGTTTTAAGTAGTTAATCCATCTCAGTCTGCAACTCTTTCCACACCTCAATAGCCCTGAGAAAAATACCAGACAACCCAGAATAAGATCAATGAACACAACATATCATAAATCATCTCAATATAAAGAATTCTCATGTTAAAAACTATACTTTAAAACTTAACTCAATCATACAAAATTAACTAAATTAAGATATATATGTTTTGAACATAAAACTAACAGATAAGATGATCAATAACATGACAGAATAAATCAAACAAACAAGATGATATTTTGCATTCTTTTATATACTATAAACTCATGTCCAAGAAATACCAAGTTATTAGTTATTCAAAACATGCTAATTATTCATAAAAAAAAAAAAAGTCTTTTTTTTCTTCTTCTGTTCATCTGTTTTGTATAGCAGTTGAGACATTGATGAAGTACCTGCAAGCTTTGGAAGCGCACGCCAGTTTCCATGGCCATGTTTTTGGATGTATGATATGAGTATTTGATCTTCGTCTTGAGTCCAAGGACCCTTTTTCAATCCCATCTTTTCACAGCAAGGAGCTCTAACCATCTTCAATGAACTTGAACACTATATAGAATAGTTTATATTGGTTTCGTGTGAAGAAGATTTTGTGGAAGGATTGTTGAAGTTTTTGTGTTGGGAAATATGAGTACTTATACATGGTTGATATTCAGCACGCCACTGTTGTGAGCCAGAATGGTCCAACACCAAGACCTAATAAAACCATTTTCATATTCAAACAATTCAGCCTTTTGCAGCTTCCACGAAATGGAGCACCTCTCACTTTCTCTCTCTATATACAGAAAATGAAATATATATTTTCGAAATTCTATATTTTCTATAAATGTTGTTAACATATAGAGAATATCGATTAATGTAAATTTCTTTCTTTTAGATGAGTTCAAAAAGTCACACACAAGTTAATTAAGAATTGGGATAAATGATAGACACATTTTTTAAGAATATAATTTTGATAAAAAATATATTTTTTAAGCTTTTTTGAATTTAATTATGAAAAGTGAGAGTGGAAAAACAAGTTTGAATTAGAAAAAATAAATAAATAAAAGTAAAGTAAAGTATGAATGAGAAAAATAAATATTAACGAGACATAAAGGGCATATTTATTATTATATATGCAATATATGAAAAGAAAAATTTAAAAAAATGCTTAAAATATAATTAATTATTACGAATGCATAACTTTTGTTTATATATATTGTTGGAAAAAGAGTTTTATGTATGTATTATTTATTATTTTTTTACATTTTTGTTGCTCAAATTTTTTGTGTTTTTAATTTTTTTTCTATTTTTTTGCTTTGTTGTCATTGTAAACAAACACATTCTAAAATGGTAATAGAGCAAATTTCAATAATTGTTGTCGATTTTTGTTATGTTTGCTTTTTATTGGAATAATTGCAAATATTTTATTTCAAAGATGTGAAATGTCTCATTTCCAACACCACAAAGTATATTAAAGATCTTATATCAATTACAATTCCAAATTATTTAGTAATATTTTTACTTTACAAATCAACTTTTGTAGGATTAAGGTAACTCGTGATTAACTTTGGTCTTTAAGTGAGATTAGGGAAAATAGTTTGAAATTTTGATTGCATAGTGTCGTATGTCACGAGTTGAATATTATTCAAAAGAATTTATGGGTTATATAGGTCTCTTTGTTTGATTGCAAGTGACATTTATTGTGCGGATTCATTTCATCATTTAAAAGTCTAAAATGTTACATCTACTTTAGCAGAAAATATATAATACAAATATCATGCTACCTTTTCTTATACATTTTTAGACTTTAATTGCTTCTACTATTTTAATAAAAGTTTTAATATTCTCCATTAGTCCATTAGAAATCATGATTAGGGTATAAGATGAGTTATTATAAAAGTTCATAAACTTATCATATATTATTTATAATATAATATTTTTAAGAACTCATTATTTATTTAAAGTTGTAGCTAAAATTTTCTTTTCATACTAAGGCTTCATAGGGATTCAAAAGTAGTCATTGATAATGTTATTTAATTGTAACACACATTAACATTTACGTACCTTTTAGCACACGAGAGGATAATATAATTTAAACATTTCTGTTAAAAGAATCTTTAAACTACTTTTTATATCACTCTTTTGAAATCGTAGACTTACACTATATATTACCACTTACATGAACTAAACTACAAGTATTTATTTATGTATTCATGTATAAAAGTTTATCTATATGGATTTAAATTTGTATATAATTTTTTTACTACTTATTATATGTAATTATTAGTAGAGAAACTGTACAAATAATTAGTTGCTTAATGTAATGCATATTTTTTTTATATAGTTTTAAAATAAAATATACAATTTACTACTACAATTAATTCATAATAAAAAAATGATAATTATTATAATGTTTTTGGATTTATACCGTAGTGCTTTCACTTGTTTATCTTCATCTAAGTAGGTTCTCATATGTTTATATATATATATATATATATATATATATATATATATATATATATATATATATATATATATATATATATATATATATAAATTATTAATATATATATATATATATATATAATTTTTGCATTTGTTAATTATTAATATATAAATTAACATTTCTCATTTGAAGGTTTACACTAAAAAAATTATTAAAAACTAAATGTGAATATGTGAGACAAATAATAGTGGACGAATAAGGAAAGTTTAAAGACAAAAAAAAAATAGATTAAATGGTTTTTCATGATATGTGTAGTAATTTAATTATTCAATATGATTTACCAATCAACTTTGTTGAGTATGAAGCGCTTAGAACTCGGATAACTTATTTGAATCTTGATACAAGTTTAGTTTACAGAAATAGGATAAAGAGTGATGTTTTGAGAATATTTATGAAAGAAAAAACCGTACTAAAGAAAGAGTTGATGACAAATTCAAATAGGATTTGTTTGACATTTGATTTGTGAACGTCTTTAAGTAAGAGTTATATTGCTTTTGCAACAATTATGTAGACTCAAATTAAAAATTGTGCAACAAAATCCTTAACTTTTGTCGCTTCACTCTCCCTCGCATTGGATTTGAACTGTCAAAGAAGATAAATAGATTTTTGCATGACCAGGGAATTGAGAAAATATTTTTTTTCTTTAACTTTGGATAATGTTTCTAGTAATGATGTTTTGATAAAAAAAACTTTAAAAAATGAGTTTGTTTTGCAAAATGCTTTGCTTTGTGATGGTGAGTTCTTGCATGTGCGTTATTTAACTGTGCAAGAAGGATCAAAAGCTCTTGGTGATGCTTTAGATCATATTAGGGAGAACATCAAATATGTTAGGGAATGTAAAAGTAGAATGATTAAATTTAAATAATGTCTTCAAAAAATACGGGACATTGATATAGGATTACTTTGTGTATAGATGTTACTATAAGTTGAAACTCAACTTTTTTTTATGCTTTGAAGTGCACTTAAATACCAACATGTGTTTGCAAGTTTACACCTACTTCATGAGAATTACAAGTACTGTTTGTCTAAAGAGAAATGGAAAAGAGTACAATAAATTTACATTTTCTTGTGATCATTTTATGAAATTACAAATATGATTTCTGCCTCAAGTTATCCTACATCAAACTTGTTTTGTTTTCTACAATTTTGGAACATCCAAAACTTCTATTGGAGAGTTTAAAAGATGAACATGAAGTTATTAGAGACATGACTGAAATGATGATGGTGAAGTTTGATAAATATTGGGATGAATATATCATTGTAATTGCATTTGGGGCAATTTTAGACTCAAGGACGAAGCTGGAAACACTAGGATATTGCTTTAAGAAGATAGATATTCTAACTTCAAAGCTGGAAACACTAGGAAACACTAGGAAATGAAGTTAGAGAAGATGAAGGAATGAATGCATAACCTTTTTTCTAAATATTGTTCCAAGCGTAAGACTTCCTCTGTTCTAAAGCGTAAACATAGTGATTTGTCAACATCATTCTCAATTGCTTCAATAAAGTCAACTACTCTTGATGTAAATAATTTAATTACTATTATTATACAGATGAATTAAACTTTGATTTCGCTTTTTATGTTAAGAATTAAACAACATAAGCTTTAGGTTGCTGCTACTAAAGTGGGAAGGAACCAACTTGATATATACTTAGATGAGCCAACATTGGATCTTGATATTATTGAACGTATGCATGTTCTTAAATGGTGGAAGGATAATAGTCAACTTGTTTCAGATTTTTCAGTCATGGATAAAGACTTGCTAAATATCTCAATTACTACAATTGTATCTAAATATGCTTTTAGTATTGGTTCAAGGATTTTGAATAAATATAAAAGTCATCTATTGCAAAAACATGTTGAAGCAATAATTTATACTCCAATTAGAAGCATGAATTTCTTAATTATGGGAACTTCTTTAATTTAATTTTTATTATTTTTTTATTTTCATAAATAATTTTTATATAACTTCTTTTTTAATTCCATTCCATGTTATATTTAGATGATGATGTTGATGAAGGTGGAAGAATGGAGGGGAGTTGTTCTGATGGTGCATATTCTAATGGTGCATCTAATAACCCTGAAAAGGAAAACGATGAAGATTGAACGAAAAATGATAATGAGAGTTTGTGTCAAATACTTTGTTATTGTTGTCATTTGTTATTGTTGTTATGTATTAATTAATTTCTATCTTTGTTGACAATGTATTAGATTATATGATGATGGTTGACAAGTTAATCTTTTGAATATTACAAAATGTGTAAAGTTTTTGTATAATACATGTATTGCTATGCACATACAGGTATTGAAACTAGGCCTGCATATATAGCAAAAAAAATCTGAAATTGGGCTCCAACTACCAAATCAGAAAAAAAAAAACAAAATTGGCCTGTTAGCTTGCTAACCCGCTAGTCCACAGGTCGAGTTGTTAATTTCAACTTTGTTAAAAAAAAAGACTTAATTTCTCACCAAGATTGGGGTGAATTGGTGATGCGTAAAAACAAAAGCTTTCAAAATCTTTTTTGTAAAATAGGATGTCTTTATGCTTTTCTTAAAACGCAAGTAAAATATTATGTAATGCATCAATTCACTTAATCGAATACACAAACAGTTTAATCGACTAAAGTAAAGAGTGTAGGGATCAGAGAAATCAAATGGTGATTTTTATACTGGTTCGGCCAACCTGCTTACATCCAATGTCCTTCCAACCACGAGAAGCAAATGCACTATAAAGATCAAGTTTTTACACCAAGGTTTTTACAGAGACCTCACGTCAAAAATGTAAAACACCTCTCTAACCCTTTAATCTAATATAGGCAGTAAACAATACAGACACGCATCATGAACATCCTCTTCTGTTGTCAAACCCTTTGAGGCACCCTTAAAGTCACCAATCTTCAGAGATTGCAAATTTCCTGATCCAGTAGAATACACCTTTTTGTGCAGAGAGATCAGACGTTCAAACTCAATCACGCTTGTTGCGCAAGAAACCTCAAGTCTTTGATCACCACAGTCAATCTTTGGTTCTTGAAGCTTTTCTTTCCTTTGTAAGATCACACAACGTTTTCTAAAAGATATGAAAGTGTTAATTCCAAAAGTTCTTACAAAAATCAAATCATCGTCAATTTATAGTATTACACAAGACAGATGCATTTTAATCGATTTAGCTACTAATCAAGTCGAATACACTTTGTAGTTATAATAGACTAGCAACAATCACAACATTTAATTGAATGCACATTTAATACAATCGACTCGTAATAAATGTTTGGTCAACATATTTAAAAATATGACCGTTATGTCAGTTGTGACAAGCATTTAATAGTTTTCAAAATCTTAACTAACTTAATGGAATACAAAACGCATACACTCGATTAAGTAAACACACTTAGAACAATTTTGAAAACTTTTCTCTTCAAAATATCTCACAACACAAAAGAGTTTGTGCAAACACACGAGTTTTAATCGATTCACCTCATAATGTAATTGACTTAAAACTGTTGTTTTGCCACACATTTAAAGTTCAACCAAAGTGTTTGTGGTTTTTCGTTTCCGAAAACATATGTTATGCATCCACAAATAAAATCACATATTAAACACAATGGTATGCAGTAAACAACACAATAATGTTCGCATATATGCTTGTACAAATATAACACAGTAAACATAAGCATATAACATGTATAACACAGTACACATGTGTTATTATTAATTATTTTTGTCATCATAAAAAACACAATTATCATTGAGATTGTGGGTTCAGCTAAATTGGTGCTCCCCTATCAACAATCTCAACAAACTTGTTTCTAATTGGTAGATTAGTCTGACCCGATCCGTTTTGTCAGTCCTAGTACTTACGATAACAAACATCCATAATGTGACCATTTTGTGTGTAATGGTATAAATCTTCTTGTTGTATTTTGAAGATTTATTATCTTGATTGGTAGGAAAACTACTTTTATGAAAGCACACATTCTCTAAATGACTTAAACAACCACAAAAAGAACAAGTAAAAGATGATGAACCTTCTTTTCTAGTACCAAAATTTATTCTCTTAAAATTAGCAATTAGTGTATAAATTAGTATCTAAATTACTTAGTATAATAGCTAATTATTTTTTAACTTTAAAACTAATTATTATTTAATGATTTTCTTGTAAATGAATTACATAGGTCTATAGATACAAGAGTTACCAACTTTATAATCAACAATTTTAGAATAACTTCCTCATCTTTCTTTATTTTTTAATGCATAGCTAATTTTTTTTCTTCATTAAAATTAATGTAACGTTATTCTTCTTAAATCAAATTGTTCTTGTTGTTCTTCTATACCTCATTAATCATTCAACTGTGTTGAAAAATTCCATATGATTATTTCTAATGAAAATAAAAATACATAAAAAAACCATTTCAACCTATGTTTTTTTACATATAATTAAAGAACAGAGCCTAGACAGAATCAATCAACTTTTTTACAAGAGCTGTTGAATGTTTTGCTTTATCCATGCATAAGACAAACGACAGGCTTGCACTCTCAGATATTAAGCCAATTTTGAACTCACGTGCCTTGATTTCTGTCGCCACTATTACAAGTTGACAATTTGCATTTTGCACTCTCTTTCAGACCAAATCCTATGATAACATTTTAAATTACGATGAACAAATACAAAACCTTAATATTCTTGAACATTTCTACGCCAAAGATTGATATTCATACCTCAGTGAGGACCTATTTTGTAGTTTTTTTTTTTTTTTTGCCGTCAAGAGTACTTTTTATGACCTTGTATTGGCCATGCATTCATGTAACGACAAAGTTCTTTTAACAACTCTTTTCTGACAACGCATATGTGATAGTTTGTGATTGATTCATTTCAAATTTTTTTTAAACATAAATTCAAACAGACCAATAAAATGATGACTCGTATTCTGTTATTAAAAAGTTGTTAAAATATCATCATATTTCTTTCATGTAATATTATTTTTTGCCCACCGTTTAGAATTGCATCAACTTGTAGAGCTATTAAAATCTTGTTCTATTGCAACTTTGTATAGTTTAAAATTATTTTTTAACCTTATTCTGAATAATATTGATAGGGAAGTTTATACGAGCATGAATGTGATCATGGATATTCATTATTAAAAAAAAAGACGACAAAACAATAAAGTTAGAGAAAGAATGCATAAAAGAATATAATATGTTACTCAAGAAGGCGGCATAAAACTTAATAAACAATTTGAGTAACTATAAACATGTTATTATTATAATTAAGTAAATTTTACATTAACTATAAATCACAAAATTAAGAAACATATATAACAAAAAAAAAATCTATAAATCAATTTTTGTATAATTTAAAATTGAAAATGGTATTACAATATTTTATATGAATTATTCACGATTTACTAATGTTAATTTTTTTACAATATTTTTCTTTTAAAGAGACTTGTTTTAGTATATCTAATAATCATCGTTTAGAAATTAAGATTAAAATGTGGTTTAAATGCTCATTCAACCTTTCAAGATAATTTAAAAAAAAAAAAACATAACAATCAAAGTTTTAAAGTGGAAAATGAATAGTTTATGATATGTGATGGATGAATCTTAACTTATTTCGATATATCTAATAAAAATCTCAAGGTAATAACGACTTATAAGACTCATTTAAACTTTAATCAATAAAAGAATGTATCATTAATTAATAAAACCTTCAATAATACATATTACTAATATTTTTCAACTAAAAATGAGAAGGATAAGAGAAAACACTAGAACAGGATTTTATTATAATCTCACCAAATGTATATAGTTGGTTTGATATTTGCTTTTTATTTCTATGATTACGCGACTTTGTTAAGTGCTTATATATTCAATAGAAAACCATTCCACTATCGAAAGAATACATATTACTATTTTGTAAGACTATATTAATTTTTTATCTCTAAAATGAGTAATTACCTTTAAAAAACCTTTTTAAAATATTATTTTACGGTCGAAATCAAATTTTGTTTATTCTATAGGGACTAAAAATAATAGTTACAAGTTTTAGAAAGATAAAAAAAAATGTTATAAAAATTCACCTATTTTATATAGACTAAAACGAACATTTAAATCCATTAGCAAATAATCTCCAATAGTAATAAGAATGCCTTTTAATTTATTTATATTTTTATTTAAATTTATTACACATAAGTATTTGTATTTTATATAAATTAATACATATATACATAATATTTAGTTTATTTTAATAAAATCTTGAAGATAATTTATGAAAGTGACTTACTATTTATACTTCGAGCATAAAATATTTTATTCATAAACGATTAGATGATATAAACTCTTATTTTATTGACACTTACAATTAAATTGCTCTTTTAATTAACACTTAAGTAGCTTTTGACTATATAGATCTTGAACATTAATTAAGAGAAAAATATGTAGATCCTATATTCTAGTTTGATGACTACTCTTGCATTAAAAACTAAGAAAAAGTGTTTGCCTAACAATGAATTGTCGTAATTATGGAAACTTTTTGCTGCTTTTTTTTTTTTCAACACAGGATGTGATATTGCTGAAATATTTTAAGCAAAAATTCTTTTTATAATGAAAGTAGTCAAATGGAACTATATTTAACAATTAATAGAATAATATATAATGTTTTTTTTTCTAATTTGCATGAGTTATTTATTTTATTCGGTAACTCTTACATATATGAAAATATATATATATATATATATATATATATATATATATATATATATATATATATATATATATATATATATATATATATATATATATATATATAGTGCTACTTGTGACAGTGACAAGATGCTAGTTGGATAAATTTTTAGGTCTAAGTAGGGTTGGAGATTTACAGGGAAATGGATATTTTCGATCCTATATTTCATTGTCAATCTATAGTTTTTGGTGTTCTTTTTTCGAGAGAGAAAAAACATGGATGAATACTGTTGGTGATTATGGGGATATTTTTCCTTTTGTATTATTGTAGAATTTTTTTTTTTTTAAATCATTGGTCATTACAGGTGAAGAGTATTAGAAGAAGAAAAAAAAAATCCTAATTTAACACTTTGAAAGCATTTATACGAAATTCGATTTTTTGTTTTAAAGTGTAAAATGTGTTTCTTTTAGATGAAACAGGTCTTAGTAATTATAAATTTCATAAAAAATAATGGGTACATTTCATTTTTCAATCTAT
This sequence comes from Vigna mungo, assembly GCA_036885675.1. Lineage (NCBI taxonomy): Eukaryota > Viridiplantae > Streptophyta > Magnoliopsida > Fabales > Fabaceae > Vigna > Vigna mungo. Next base: position 838,274 of record CP144692.1, read on the forward strand.
ACCTGAAACGTATGATTATCAAAATAATGGTGTATTTCTATCTATTCAAGCTAAAAAATAATATTAAATAAATATACCTATGATAAATATTTTTATAATATTTTACAAAATATGTTTGTTATTTTCATAATAAATACAATTATAGTATATAAAAAAATATTATACAATAATAAATATTTATGAGTATAATATGTTACACACTTTATTAAATCTGATAATTAACACACATAAACACACACACACACATATATATATATATATATATATATATATATATATATATATATATATATATATATATATATATATATATATATATATATATAATAATTAAATATAATTACTTTACATTTTTTATTTTTATCGTATTGAGTATTTATTCAATCTCATTCTCTTATATACTTTTTTATATATTTGAACCTTGAAAAATCATCTGCAAGTAGATTTTTTTTTCTAGTGGAGATCAATAAACAACTTTTTTTCAGAATCCATGTTCTTTTTCAGTTAGAATAAATGGCTTTTCTATTTTTTTTAAAGTACAACATGTTTTCTAAACAGTTTTCTCTTTAATTTTATAAATAGCGATTTAAATATCTTTTACTTTTCTAATAAAAACAAGCCATTTTTTTTACCTTCCTAAAAAAACCAGTTTTTATTTGACGTTAATAAAACTTTATAGTGAGACTCACTTTAAAAGGAAAATTCACTCCATCATATTATACGAGATATTATTTTTGATAGACAATTTTATTGATTGAAATAGAAGGGATACTTTAAAATAATAGAGACATTGTTTTATTTTATTTTTTTAAAAATAATTCTTCTTAAACTGCTAAAATTATAAACTATAAAATAAATTAAAAATATTGTAGTTTTTTTACCAATAGTAATAGGTTGCTATGGGTATAAGTTTAGAATTTTTAGTAGTTAGAGTAATGGAAAACTAAGTAAACGTTAGAATAAGTAAAACCTGTTGAAGCCGGACGTATTATATAGTATTGATTTGCATAAAAATTGACACCGGAAAATATATAAAATATTTCAATAAAAATAAAAACTTAGCTTCGAAATCTATTCATTTTAGTTAAATTATTTGATTTTTCATTTATAAATCTTTATATATCAATATTTTTCGTTTTATATTTTTTATTGAGATTTGATTTTAATAATTAAAGTGATCAAAACCGTTAACGAGTATTAAAATTATGACTTTCTTTTCTATAAATAATCTCAAAAAAGGATGGAGAATTCTCTAATAACAGTATATTAAAACAGACATCATCAAAATTTGAGTATTTTTTTTTAATTTAAAGTAATAAAAATTATATTTTAATAATATAACTCTCCAAAAGAAAACTATTTTCATGTTAATAAAATGTTATGATAAACAAAACAGAGGATTATAGTCAATATTGACCATTTTTCCAACATCCGTAAACAATTCTCAAAACATACATGTTTTTTTCTCTAAAAGATAACGACTTTCCGTGAAAGAGTTAATTAATTTTTGTCGTTAGCTTTTATTTTATTTTTATTTTTTCAAGTGCATGCATCTTAGAATGCTCATAAAATATATTTTATTTTCAGAATTCTTAATTTAGACGACCACGTGTATTTGAAAGCAATTAATTTAAAAAATCATCATTAAAAAATGTTAGCATGTCTGCTAGATAATTTATTATCCAATAATATTTAAACCTGAAGCTATATATATAAGCATGCATTATTAGAAGACAAGGCACATTAGCATAAATTTATATGCTAAAAAAATAAATAAGCCTTCACATTATAAAATTAACAAAAAACATGTTTTTGATTTTATTATGTGCATGCATGTAGACTTATACGAAACATGCAGTGACGACTTTCGTCATACAATGAATTATAACGAATAAAATAAATAAATATTCAATTTAAAAATATTTCACATATCTCTTTTCTTCTTTTCTTTGGATTATAACGAATTTTTTCTATTTATTAATGAAAATTATAATATACTGCTTTAATGAAATCACACATTATTTTACACATAAATATTCTATCTTTTGAATTTAATGATAATCACATTAAATTATTATATTATAGTAATTTAGCACATCATATGATAAAATTGTATTTATGAAAACGAGTTAAAATATAAAAATAATTATATAAAAATCATTAAAATAATATTCTACATGATAGAAAAAAATAATAAATAAAAAATATTAAAAATTAAAAACGATCAATTATGTAGTCTAGAATAAATTTGATACACCATTAAATGAAATTGTAAAAAATATATAATTAAGAATATAATAAGATAAATAGTATCTTGAAAATCTAAGAAATGTTTTTAGATATCAAACTAGTTGAACCGTTGATAATAAAAATTGTTTTAATAAACAAAAAAAAAAATCTATAAATAAAACAAAAATTAAGTATAAAAAAAATTAAAGATAAATTTTTTTAAATTATCTAATTACATAAAATATCATTACATACATATTTGATTTTTTTTTCATATGTAATAACAAATTTGTCCTGCTTTTTATTATATAAAATCCGATGTAAAAGAAAACATGTTTTTCATATGATTTTACATACATATTTTAAATAAAAATATTAAAAAAATAGAATTTTGAAAAGCTTCTTTCATTGGTGAGCATCACTTTCTTCATGTTTTCTATCGTTTTCTCTATTTGAAAAGTTCATCTTCACTGCTCACACTGACATCCTACTATCTCTCCTTCACATTCACATTATGCTATTTCTCAAATCAAAATTCATTTAGATTGAGTTTTCTTTTACATTGTTTTTTCTTTGTTGTTAAAATAATACTAAAAACTATTTCATTTACTAAAATTGATAATACACTATATATTTAAATATAATTATATAATAAAATATGTAATCAATAATTGAATAAAAGGAAAAGTATAAGAGATATGAATGAATTTTGTGAATATGGAAAAGTCAAGAGAAAAAAAAAGTATAATAAAATAAAATAAGAATAATTACGAAGTTAAAAATGTTTACGGAAACATGCACATATCTAAATTGTTATTTCTAGACATAATATTACGTAATACAACTTACAATAATGGATAGAAAATAAATTTATGTAGAGTAATATTGTATGAAATTATTTTGTCATATTTATTATATTTTATATCTTATTAAAATTAATATGAGATTTTCTTTTTTCCTTTTTTATGTGTGTCATCGTTGAGTGTATTGTATCATTATTATCTAATAGTAATTGGGATATATAACGTGTTCTACATTAATCAACCATGTATGGAACCTATATGTCTTTCTTTCTGGAAGCATGTGGCAATTAATTAAACTAAAACAAAAACTGTTATCGATTATTAAACCTAAAAATCGAATAATGTTTCAAACGTTAATATTTTTATTTATTTATATTATGTATGGCTGAATATTGTCTTGAAATTAATAATAGTACATTACATAAAGTCTTTTACGTCTAAATCAGTACAAATTCTATCAAAATAGCGAGATGTTTTAAAGAATGAAATCTCGTGAATCATTGTTTTTCTATCTTTGTAAATCAATGCAAACAAACGACACTTCTCTCGCAAATTCATCCTTACATTTTCTCGTAAACAAGAAATCACCTTCAAGTGAACACAAACTAATGAAAGAAGATGAATAATGGAGAGAGATTGGTGGAGGAAGAAGAAGATGGTGAGTAGGGCCTTCAATGGAGGTGTTGGAAAAAATGTATGGTGGTACAGAAAGAAGTTACCTACTATTTGTTTCTACATGAAATCCAATTAAATTGGGCCATCATTGCCATGTTGGTATTTTTTTTTTCCATCCCACTACATTATAACATCTCATAAGTAAATTTGAAACTATAGCGTAAATTATATAATTTAAAATATTTTTGGATTATAATTCTTAATCCTCTAATAGCAGAAATATAATAAATTACATAATTTAAATTTTTTTTCAATTGCATAGTTAATTTAGAAATGTTTTCCAATTGTATAATAAATAAAAATGTAAAATATAATTTTTATTCTATAATCTATAATAAATTTTTCAAAGGGTCTAATTCGAGAATATAGAGTCTAAAAAGTGGTTCTTAATTATCTAATCCTTAAATCACTACTATAATAATTACAAGTCGTAGTCTTAAATAGAGATTAATTTGAAACCTATCCAAAAAGTCTTTAATATATTTTGAAAAGAAGGCGATTATATGAACAACGCTATTTTAGGGCATAACAACGTATGAAAAAGTCTTCGGTAATCACTAAGTTTGCATTTTTTTTTCTCTCGTCTAAGCACACACCAAAATATATAAATATATAATATCATAGTAAAAGAAAGATTAAATTATTTTTTATCTTCAAAAAATATATTATATATATATATATATATATGTATGTATATGCATGTATATGTATGTATAAACTTGTTCTTTGATATGAAGTGCATGTATGATAACATGGTTTTGGTTTAATTTTTATTTAGAGCCTGAATGGCAATAATTTTCTGCCTTGTATCGTGGATCACAAGGTCAAGATTTTGACGTGATTCATAACTTTATTTTCTATTGAATTGCTTTGAATATGTAATTATAGTTTGAAAGGTTGAAATTACATATATGATTTCATCAAAATGATCGTAGATTTAAATTAGGATAATGATATTTAGACAACATTTTTTTTTACAACATTTGAACATTGATTACGTGTCAATTTGTGATTGGTGAAAAATTACTCCACAATCAATAATAATAATCATAAACATTATTGTGGAATAATTTTTGACCAATCACACATTGACACGTAATCAATGTTCAAATATTGTCAAATATTATTATCCTTTAAATTAAAGCTTGGTTTTTAATGAGCTTTTGAATCATTTTCAGGATTTTACTTGAAGCAAATTCATTTAAGTTTAATATACTATTGCGAACAACAAAATAAATTCTTTGTATTTAATAGAATTGTCACTAACAAAAAAAAAATTGAGTCAAGTTATTTTAGACATTAAATTTTGATTTTATAAACAAAGCACATTTAGAAAAGAAAAAAAATTATATTTTTTTTCCAGTTATGAGCCGAAACATAAATGTCTTTATTTTGTTTTCGTTCCCTTGTAATCCAAGCACGAAATTATAAATAAATAATAAAAAATTAAAAAGGTGGATTTGACTTTGATATGCATGCAACCAAAACTTAAATTCTTTTTTATTTAAAAATTATTTAATTTTAAGAGTATTAAATTTTGGTTAGAAACATAACCAGAAACCAAATATCTTTATAATTAAATAATATTTTAAACTAGAAAGAATATTTTGTTTCCGTTTTTATCAGAATCGAAATTTAATACAATAATCAAGGTTAATACTTTTAAAATTAAATAATATTTTAAATCAAAAAGATATTGGGTTTCAGTTCTTAATATTCTTAAAATTAAATAATAATTTTAAATAACAAAGGATAATATGTTTCAGTTATCACAACGTTAAAGTCTAGTATCACTTTATGTTTCAGTTTTGATTATAACTTAAACTCAATAAACTTTTTTTATTTTTTTTCTTTTGTTTTTTCCTACATAATAAATCTTTATAAAATACTACAAAAACAACACATTATATAACGTGGTTGCATTTGATGACAAAAACAATGGAGAATGGTGGTAAAATGATGTTCACAAAGAACCAGAACAATGACACATTTATAAAAAGTTTGTCAAAAATAACCCTAGACAACATTTTATGCTTCGGTTATGATAAAGGTCGAAGGCTAAAGGATAATATGCTTTAATTATTAATAAAACTAAAGCCTAAAGACTACTATACTTTCGACCTCAATCTTATAGAAACAAGCTGAATACATGTATGATTTCAGTTATTTAAAAATTGAAATCAATTCTACGTATTAAGATAAAATAATTAAAAAATATAAGTGACAATTTTAAAATTTTAATTAACTTTTTTATCTCGATTATTTAAAACTTGAAGGAGAAACATGTATGGCTTCAATTATTCCAAAATCAAAGATAAATATTTTCTCTAAGTTAAAATAATTAAAAAATAGTGACAATTTTAAAATTTTGATAAATCTTTCCGTCTTAGTTTTAAATTGAAGTAGAATATATGTATGATTTCGATTATTTATAAAGTAAAGTAATTCTTATCGCTCAAATAAAATAATTAAAAAAGTAACTACAGTTTTAAAAAAAATTTAAAAAAATGTCATGCACTTATCCATCTTAAATTATGCAAAAATCAAAGCAAAACATTATGACTTTGTTTCTCTTACCATTAAAGTTTGTAAGTTCATGAAACTTTTGAAATTGTCAACGCAATTTTATATACTTCGTTTTTTTAAAAATCAAAACACATCACAATTTAAAACGTCAAAAAATTGTAGTAGTATGGATATAAAAAAAATTGAAATCAAGTTTTTATAAATGTATTAGTTAGACTTTCAAATTAAATTTCATTCAATCAAGTCCATGTCTCTCAAATGTCTTCTTTTAGATTGAAAAAAAAATAATAATAATTGATCAAATTATGCAATTTAAAGAAAGATGACATTTTCTTTTTGTGGACTATATTTATAAACATTTAAAACATGGAGGCAGGGACATGTGACTTGTTCTTTTTCATATTTTCTTGCTCAGTCAAAACATAATGTCTTATTCCTTTGCTTCTTTTTGTTCGTTTGATTCATTTGCTATTCTTTTCTTCATTGAATTTGTACGAAGAAAGGTAATTGAATATAAAAATGAAAGAAGATCACATTAGGGTAGAGAAAAAAGTGATGATCTAGAAGAACAAAACCACTTGTAGACATTATAAAGTAAATTTGAGGTTATAGAAACATTTATGAGAGGAACATTTGTTTGTGTTTTTGAAAAAAAAGGAAGTTGATTTACTTTTGAAAAAAGAAAAAAAGAAAACTTAGGATACCAAAGCCAAACACAGTTTAAATCAGGGAAATTAAACTTTTGAAATATTCGAAGTTACTCAATTAAGTCTAAGAGTTAATTAATGTTTGATGTCTTTATATTTTTCAAAAAATATAATATAACAATAGTATGTCCATTAGCAAATTGATTTTAGTGATTTTTAATAATTTCAGCGAGATTATTATAAAAAAGAAATCACATGTTCTCAAATAAATAGTTGAAATTTTTGTAATATAATTTAGAGTAACTAAGTTTCAATTTTATCATAAATTTCAGTATTTTAAATTAAATTTTTATTGATTACTTAAATTGTTTATATTTTTTTAATTGGATTATGTCGTTTAATTTTATTATTCCACAGAGTGATGGAACTTGTATGATCAATATAAAACAATATTAAAAATTAACAAAATTATTATTTTTATTTCATATTAGTCATCAAATCTCACATCTCTCAAACGAAGAAGACAACGAAACAATGTGATAAAATAATACACACATCACCAAATTATTGAAGAAAACTAAATAACACAACATACTGAAAATATTTAATAACAACTTAATTAAAAATATTTAAATTTATGAGAAACTTAATTAAATCAACAATTTAATTTATTTTAGCACAATCACAACGTTTTATAAGTTTTTTTAAGAAAAATTTAGACAGAAAAAAACAATTATTTTTCGTGTAAAATACTATTTACAAACAAGTAGTAAATTATCACGTTTTTAATTTATTTTTTGTGAAAAATCAAAATAAAATAACGTATGTAGCACAAAGTAATCTATATTATTCACGAAGTGAGGGAAGTAAGGACTCAAATATTTCATTAGCAGTTATTATTTCACTTTTTTTAATACATTATATTATTAATTATATTTTCCTTTTCTTTTTCATCTAATAACTAAGTAATGTAGGGAGATTTTTTATAGGTTTAGAGGGAAGAGTAAAAAATAAATGAAGTTATAAATATAAGTAAAATATTTTATTCTTTCTTATTTATACCCCCATAATGCAAAGTCATATATCGTGCAACATTAGTAGTTGTTCAAGTTTTGGATTAAACTTTTTTACATTTATGATTTTTTTAAAATATATTGTGTTTTAATTATATCTAATAATCTCGCATAGTTTAAAAATTGAGATTTAAAATAATTTAAATATTTTTTACTTTTTTTCATCTTTCAAATATCTTCCACTATTTATAATAATTCACCTTAATGATGTTATTAAGAATTTAAGACGAGAAATACTAACTTAAATATGTTTTACCGTGGGTTTTGGTTTTCTTTAAACACGTGCTGTAAAGAAATTGCCAACAAACTGGTGAATGATTGGTAGAAAAAAAAATGTTACTAATTAAAGTTAGGTTATAGTATTAAATTAAATAATAAAAAAATCACTTATACTATTTTGTTTTTAATGTTTTTCAACCTCGGATTATTTGTCCTGTTTCTTAAACAATGTAAGAAAGCGTAAGTTTTTAAACATCATGATTCATGATATCTAAGTATCTTTTTCCTATTGTTTTACCTCAGTTATTAGGAAATTACATGGCACGTGTGATGGATGTGTCTGCCAGGGATCATCCATCAACTGTGTCTCTTCAATGTGTTCTATCACACGTGATCCACACATATAGACTTTGGTGGGATCCTCACCTTACAAATTTTGGAAAAAGACAATTTCTTGATTCAATAACTTTTGACCTTTCTGCCAATCCGTATTATAGTCTACATCACTAGGTAAGCCTAATTCACACTAAATTACTTTTGATTAGCTCCTTCAACAAAACTTCATGATGGCTTGGTAAACGCTGAACTTCTACCTCATAACTTTTGAATTGGGTTTGTTTGTGGCTGGAATTCAAGACTTTTTATGAATTACTCATCTTTTTTTGGCTCTGTGGTTTCTGAAATATGCAGTCTTTCTTGTTTTGTTGTTCATGGTTTTGAGCTGAACCCTGCTATTTATGCCCCAGAACCTTCTTATTCATCTTTAGTCTCTTTTGGTTAGTGATTGGAGATTTATTTCCCATTTACACGTTTTTATCATTGGTGGGGTTCGGAATTTAGATTGATGAGTGTGTGATTGTGAGACATGTGGGGAAATGTTTCTGAGTTGGATTTAGGTTGCATGACATACACAAAACAAAGAGGCAAACAAGTTGCCATTGAAGATTAGATAAGATAATCAACCTGTTGGTCTCATATCTTCAAAGTCAAGTCCTTTTTGACAGTGATTTGAGCCTGTCTGGTGCTGATTCTATAGATAGCTTTGTGTTATTGAGAAAATTCCAGATCGAAGTTTTACAGCCACTGCCAGGGTCTTCAGCTGCTCTGTGCTGTGTTGTGCTGGTAACAATATTCAATAGGAAACCACAAAGTTTTAAAGGTGAGCACTTTGCTTTTTTAAGTGTAGAAGGAAGCTCGAGGTGAAGTACTTGTAGTTTGATGAGGGTTAAGGCTTTGGCTTTGGCGTGTGAAATGTGAAGAATCCTTTATGGGTATGAACAAGACTATTGTTTGGTTTAGGAGGGACCTTAGAATTGAGGACAATCCTGCATTGGCTGCTGCTGCTAGGGAAGGTTCTGTCTTCCCTGTCTATATTTGGTGCCCCAAAGATGAAGGGCAGTTTTATCCTGGTCGAGTGTCAAGGTGGTGGCTGGGACATTCTCTTGCTCAGTTGGATAATTCGTTGAAATCACTTGGAGCTGAACTTGTGCTGATCAAAACTGATAGTACTCTTGAGGCTCTGTTGGAATGTGCAAATGCAATTCAAGCAACAAATGTAGTGTTTAACCATCTCTATGGTAAGTAGTGTTGTCCAACAAGATATAGCTTTTTACAGAATTACTTTGTTAAAGGTGCAAGCCATATTAGTATTGCTTTATAGTATTACTTACTTTGATGTTATTAAAATATTTGAAAACCTAAAAGTTGAGGAAGCAAGTAGGTTCTATTAAAATATTGAATTATCTCAATGGCAAAATTCACTTAATGGATCTCACAATACCATTGTATTTGGTTAAATACCAAATTCTGAAGGATATTATTCACCATGAGACTGTTATTAACAATTTATCATGAATATTGGATAAAAAGTAATTTACTTGAAACTTCATATGATGTGGTAAAATTGATAGGAGTGCTTCATAATGAACAAGAAAAAAAGCATTATGATCTATCTCTTCCAAGTCCAATGCTAGATATATGATCAGTATTCTTTTGTCAGATCCAGTTTCTCTTGTTCGTGATCACAACATCAAAGAAAAACTAGTGGAACATGGTATAGGTGTGCAAAGCTACAATGGAGATTTGTTGTTTGAGCCATGGAATATATATGACGAGAGTGGACATGCTTTTACAGCTTTTGCTCCCTTTTGGAACAAATGTTTGCAGATGCAAATGCAAGCTTTGTCATCTATTCCTTCTTGTCAACTAATCCTAGCTGAAGGTACCACTTTAATCAAGCTACTGTGTTTTTTTCTTGACAATATGATAATTGATATCATGATTTCATTAGAGTTTAGATATTAAAACCAATGAGAGCATATAATAACTGCCTGTGACAACTAGCAGCTGAGTGATGATGTTTTTCCGTTACTATTACCATTCTGTCTTCATCTTGCAATACAATTTTGCACATAAAAAAAAAGTTTCAGATTAGAATTTGTTTATCTTCTTCTGTTAATGACAGGCAAAGTTGGGAAATGTTCAATTGAAGAACTGGGTCTTGAGGATGAATCAGAGAAATCCAGCAATGCATTGTTAGGAAGAGCATGGTGTCCAGGTTGGAACAAGACTGAGAAGGCTTTAAGAGAATTTTTTGAACAGCACCTACTTCACTACTCCAAAAACAGGTTAAAGATTGGTGGGGACTCCACTTCGCTATTGTCACCATATATTCATTTTGGAGAACTGAGTGTGAGGAAAGTTTTTCAGTTGGCACGTGCCAAGCAGATATTATGGGCAAATGAAGGAAACAATGCTGGTGAAGAGAGTGTAACTCTTTTTCTCAGGGCCATTGGACTTAGAGAGTACTCACGTTATCTTTGTTTCAATTTCCCATTCACATTAGAGAAGCCACTTCTTGGAAACTTGACATATTTTCCTTGGGAAACTGATCCTGATAAATTTAAGGCTTGGAGACAAGGTAGAACTGGCTATCCTCTAGTTGATGCAGGAATGAGAGAACTTTGGGCAACAGGATGGATACACAACAAAATAAGAGTCATAGTTTCTAGCTTTGCAGTGAAAATGTTGCTCATACCATGGAGATGGGGAATGAAATACTTCTGGGACACACTTTTGGATGCAGACCTTGAAAGTGACATCTTGGGGTGGCAGTATATCTCAGGTTGCTTACCTGATGGCCACAAGCTTGAGCGTTTAGATGATCCTGCGGTACGTCATGTTTTCTTGTAAATTTTTGTACATTTTCTTTGTCATAGTAGGTTGCAAGTATCTGAGATTCATAATTTATATTCATTTTTATGCTTGTATGATCATCACAATCTATACAGTATATCAGAATTTGTTGTTGTATTTGATTCTGCTGAAGTGAAGTTTCTTTCCATTTTATTTCACTTTACTTTGTTTTCTTTACTTCCTCATGTGTCAACATTCAAAGTCTGAGTTTGACTAGACAAATTGCTTCCTAGATTTATTTGGTCCTAGTGGGAGTAAAATGCTATAGATTTTAATTCAGATTTTCTTTAATGCATTTGGTATCTGTAGAAACTTTTCTGTTCATGTTTACTTACAAGTTTTTGAAGTGACTACATCTGGTTTTATATTAAGATAGACACCAAGATCCTCTTTTGGTCAAAATATACATAACAAGCAGAAAATACTACTCACTCAAAGCATTGGAAAATCCTAACACATTAAAGCTAGCAGTAGAACTTTTCTAATTTTTTATCACTATGCGAACAGATTCATGGGGCTAAATTTGATCCAGAAGGAGAGTATGTACGTCAATGGCTGCCTGAGTTGGCAAGAATGCCAGCTGAGTGGATTCACCATCCTTGGAATGCACCCCTTACTGTGCTGAGAGCATCAGGAGTTGAGTTGGGACAAAACTATCCAAAACCAATCATTGACATAGATGTGGCAAGAGAACAGTTGACAGAAGCTATATTCAAGATGTGGGAAAATGAGGCAGCTTCAAAAGGGTCTGGTTCAGAAGGAAGACACGAAGTTGTTGATGAAAGTGAAAATTTGGCCATTCCAAAGGTTTTCTTGAAGGACAAGGCTCCACCGGCCAATTCTTCATCTAATGATCAGAAGGTGCCAACACTTCACCAACCCCAGAACGATCCTCCTCATAGAAAGAGATTAAAATGTTCTGCAGAGATCAATCATAAGCAGAACAGTTCACAAAATCTTAGCAAGGATACTGGAGTGTCAATCATTGATCAAGAGATTTCCTCCACAGCTGAATCTTCATGCAGGAGGCAGAGTTCAAGCACTTATTCATTCTCTGTCCCAGAACAGTGTTCCTCATCTTCCAATATGAGGTGCTCATGGCAAGATCAGCTGGACATGGAAACCAGTTCTAGCAAAGATGGTAAGTACAACTATATTTGCAAGGGTCTAAGGAGTTCCTTACGAACATTTAGTACACTACTAAATGTTTTCACTTAAAAAAGCAAATACTAAACTATTTCTGTTTTTTATATAGGAAATATTTCTTTTAATATACACTTTCAACTCTCAGTTTCTTAACCAGGACCATGAAGATACTAGTGATTAGTATTTGTGATATTTCCAAAGTGTAAAAGAAGTTAAAAGACAGTTTTAAATAAAGAGCAAGTTTAGGACACATGATTCATTGAATAGTGTTGATGCGGCATTAAGCATGTTCAGTAGTTCATGAAAGCTTCTATACTATTCAAATCTGACTTATTTCTCGGGGAAAAATGATTCAATTGGTATGCTGCTAATAGTTAATAATTGCAATGCAGGACCTTTGGGAGGGTGATGCTGCTTGCAATCATAAATGTAGTATACAGTGTCAGTTACACTTCTCAACAGGGAAAACAAAAAGTGCCATATTTAAGTTTTACTGTTTAATGTTTTCAGTATATGTTTACTTTTCTATATCTTCTATCTCATATCAATGCATGCATGCTTAATTTCAATAAAGGCTTAAAGATCTTGGAATCAAAATAGAATAACACAGGATTGAAACATCAGACAAACATATTTACCTGATCACTTTGGAAGGGTAAAAGTATATACCAATCTCATCTCTTCCTTTGCTCTTTACAATGACTTATCAGATTTGTTAAGTTCTAAAGGTTTATTTTAATAAACTTTTCCACAACTAGTGCTGGAAGAAGGAAAAAAGAAATAAACTTTCCCATAATAAGGTAAAGTTGGTTTTTGCATTAACTATTGTTGGAGATGCATGCTCAAACTCAGGATTTTCTGTCTGCCAACTAGTTCATTAGGATTGTGCTGATATAAAGTATTCTTCAGCATTTGCTTCAGTTGCTAACTTGCTTCTATAAAATTATGTACCTCTTACAGCTATATGATTGGTATTTGCATCAAATGGATGTGAAAAATGGTTTTTCTTAAAGTGACCTGCAGGAAAAAGTGTATAGAAAGCAAGTACTTCAGCAAATTGCTCATGGGAAGAATGGTAAGGTGTGCATGTATACTTGTAAACAAGTCCTGTAGACTTAGTTTAAAGGGTTTAAACTGTGTAGCAATTACCACTTCAAAGAAGCTATTTTGATAATTTTTTCTACAACCATCTAATAGAAGTATCCATGTTTCTCGCAGTCACTCTATATACACAGATTTTATTTTAAATCTAAGAATGACTCTAAATTTGATACTGAATAGAGATAAGAAAGTTGTAGATTTTATAAAAAATAAAATTTATAAACTCATTGTCTTAAAATTTTAAATTAAATATAATGTTAATTTTTTATTTATGTAAATTGAACGTGTGTTTCATTAATATTATGTCCAATTTTTCTTCAAAAGACATGTGAGTAAACTCATGAAAAAGTGGCAATGAAGAATATTCCTTAATTTGGTTGAATAATGTATATCTATATATAAAATATTTTCATTTTTTGTGTTCACATTTGTTTTTGACTTTTACCTTCTAAATAAAGGTTTTTTCTAAAATTAAAATAATTTATTTTATTAATTTTACACTTTTTTGAATTTAGCCACTTTTTGCTATTTGATAGTTTTCTTAAACTTAATCATTTTTAATTAAAAATTACATACAAAATAAATAAAAACTAATTACAATAAAATTAGAAAAATTATTTATATTTAATTTAATAATTATAACAATGGCAATAATAATAATTTTATTAGTTTTTACTATCTTAGAAAAAAAAAGTAAACATGTGTTTTCATTAATAATAACAATAATACAAATGACTAAATATGTTTTGATAAGTAAAATTTGTTCTTTGTTCTTGATATGTAAAATTGATATGTAAAATTAAAATTTGTTCTTGTTAAAAACTTTGACACGTTGATCTTAAAATTTTAAAAATAAATGAAAATATAGTTTTTTTAATTTAATTATATTAAATTTTTGTGTGTGTCAAACATGTTCTTTTAGTAAACATTAAAGTAAAAATATGTTAAAACAATTTAAATGTTAATATAAAATACATTTGACATAGCTAAATGTAATTAAGTTAAAAAAATTATATTGATTCATTTTTTACGTTTAAGAATCAAAATAAATTAAAATTTTGGATAAGAATGAATCTCAATTTCAAGATTAAAATCATATAAAATTATACTTAACTCTGATATCAATAACCTATATAGTAGAAACATGTGTAGACAAACTTCTTCACAAGATTAAAAATTTAGAAGTCTTGTGAAAAAATTAATATAAATTAATTTATGATGTTAATCTTAATTTTTGTAAAAGTTATTTTTTGTACCTTTTCTAAATATTAGTAGAGAAATTTATCAAACAAAAAGATTCCTCAACTTCTATTAATATATACGTAAACTTCATATTTAAACTCTCACTTTGGTGATGATGTTCGTGGCAACTATAGCTTCTTTCTTTATTCGGGTTTTCACTATCTCAATCTATCTTTACCATTGCCATGTTATGAGCCATATATATATATATATATATATATATAAAAGTCAACCAAAATGAATTATAAAGCTTACCATAATAAAGTGTAATGAGAAAAATAAATTCTTAAAATCCTTACATTTTTTTTAGAAAATTTCCAAAATTTATTATAAAGCTTTTATATTACTCAGCTCAGACATGAAAATTTATATTTTTGAAAGAAGATTCAGATATCATTGGAATTGACTTTAAATGATTCTGGGTTAATGAATTGTAAGTTACAATATTAGTTAATTAATTATTTACAATCTTTAATCAATTGAGTTGTCATGCTTATGATAATTTAGTTACTTGATTATTTTGATTTTTTTTTTATAAATTATTAATTTATAATTAAAGTGTTTATTCGAATGTCAATTCCTATAAAAGCAATATTTTATTCAATCAATTGCATAATATTTCCACCGTTGACATTTGACTTTGCATGAGTATACAGAACAATCATGTAATGATGAAGATATATCAATCTTGATAAGTATGATATGTAAAAAATCTCTTTTCGTAGTTTTAATTATAAAGTAGTTGAAAAGTTATTCTCTAATTGATAAATAATATATACATATATATTTTTTGGTTTATCTTTGTTATCAAATGTCTTAAAAGAATCCATATTATATATATTGAAAAAAGTTAATTTTAATTTTAAATATAACAATTTAATAAATAAATGAATATAAATCATTCTATTCTATCTTTTTTTAACTTTCTACCTTCAATTTATATTTATGATTTTATTTTCATTATTTATATATAATTATATTAATGCAAATATATATTAGTGTAGATTAAATATATTTTTACTTTCTGAATTTTGATATAAAACTAAAATTTATTTATTTATAAAATTTTAATATATTTTTTTTAAACTTTAAAAATAAATAAATATAATACTTTTAAAATAATTATGTTAAATTTTATTATGTATCAAAACATGTTTTATATTAATATTAGAATTATATATATTGTTTGATATATTTATGTTTTAATTTCAATTAAAAAATATGTTTCACGTGTAAAAAATATTAAATTAAAAAATATATATTTATTTATTTTTAAAATTTTAAGATTAAAATAATTAAATTTCTGAACTTAATTTTAAAATTTAGAAAATAAAAACGTATCTAACCTTATTATTATTAATTATGATTTTTTAAAAATATTAAGACAATTATCAAACATATATCAGACTTTGCATTTAAGACAGTGTAATAGAGTATTACTCTGTATTGTTTATTCCTGTTATTTTTATCCAAAAAGGAAAAGTACAATTAACATGTATCAATCTTAAACAAACAAAAACATAGAAACTAACACAGCTACTACATAATTAATGATGTGCAAACATATCTCACAAGCATAACCAAGTATTAAAATGTACAAAATATCACATTAATTTGAACACACAAACTTAGATTAGAGTTGAATCAAACAGGAATTGTCCTATCAGAAACTTGAGGCTCAGCATCAGCACTTCCATCATTCTCCCCACTCAACTCCTCCAGTGACTTACCCTTTGATTCTGGAACCAAAAAGGTGAACAACATTCCCAACAAGTTGATAACCCCAAGCACAATGAGTGAGTTCTTAATCCCAATTCCTGTAGGGTACCCTGCATCAGTCTTTTTAGGGTCCTTGCTTTGTGCAGCATATAGGAATCCAAATGCTCCCACAATTGCACCAGCCTTTCCTGCAGCTGCAGATATTCCATGACAGGTTGACCTAAGCCTTGCTGGGAAGATCTCTGCTGGCACAACAAATGTTGTGGCATTTGGACCAAAGTTGGCAAAGAAAAAGGTGAGGGAGTATATCACCACAAACCCTATTCTGTTTGCTTTCTCAGTCCAATGATCATATGGTATAGCCAAAGCAAACATGAATACTGTCATGAAGAAGAACCCCATCAATTGGATAGCAAAACGGCCCATGTAATCAATCAGAAACACTGTGAACCAGTAACCTGGCACAGTGCTGCACAGTGCTATCAGTGTTTGTGCTCTTGAAATCCTGTAAACCTACAAGAAAATCAGTGGGAAAACATGAGTTTTGAACAAAAGTAAATTGGCCCAGAATTTGTTCACTAGTTAGTTCATCAACTTTTATGTATACCTCATGAATTGCATTCATTGTCTTTGCTGGAGGGATCCACCCAATTGCACTGAAGATGTCTTTTTGGAAAAGGTTCTGGCTGTAAAATGCAATGTCCAACAAGAACCAAGTGGTGGTGGTTCCAACCAAATGCAGGCCATGGCGTCTGAGAAATTCCTTGCTGAACAAACCATACCTGTGGCTTTTTTCCTGTGTCAGTTTCTGCACCTTCTCCTCTTCAGCTTCAAGTTCCATTTGCAACACCTTAGACATGTCTGAAGCAGCTTGTTTTGCATTCTTGGCCACAAGGGCCGTGTAACGTGCAGTCTCAGGCATTTTCATGCGCCAGTAGTAGGTCAGTGCTGCCGGAACTGCACCAAACATCAAAATGATTCTCCAAACATAGTCAAATGGCTGTATAATGGATCCTTCTGGATTTTGTTCGTATGTGGGAAGGTTGTACTTTTGGTCATACGCATATGAAACAATCAAGGCGACTATTCCACCAGCCAAGATTCCAAACCCTTGCATGGCAAACACTGCTGCAATGAATGCCCCACGAGTCTTTTTGTTGGCGTATTCAGACATGATTGTGGCAGAAAGAGGGTAGTCACCACCAATCCCAAACCCTAGCCAGAACCTGAAGAAGCAAAGTGTAGCCAAGACACCCTTTGGAGTGGAGCCAAAGGAGAGTCCTGAGGCAAGGGAGCAGACCACCATGAGCACAAGAGTGAGACCATAGACCCTTTTTCTCCCCAATTTGTCACCAAGCCAACCAAAGAAAAGTTGACCAGCTAAGGTGCCACATAGTGCAACACCAGTGACAGAAGCTTGAACTCTTGGAGGAAGAGTTCCTGGCTTTGGTGCACCTGGTTCTGTGTAGTATAGTCTCCCTAACAGCTTAGTAACCAGGGAAATGCAGAAGAGGTCATAGGCATCAGTGAAGAAACCCATTCCTGCTATCACAATTGCTGTGAAGTGGTACCATTGTGTCTTCGCCACATCAAGTGCATTCAACACTCTTAGTTCTCCTGCCATTATTATTCACTACAAGCTTTCTGCACATGCAAACAAAATATCTTACAATTTTGATTTCTTTCTACCTCAATTCCACAAATATTACAGCATAAAGAACTGAAAGTTCTACGATTCTTATAATTTACTTATATTAAATGATAGTTTGGGAAACTGCTGCAGCTAATTTTGACCTTTGCAAGAGCTGATATGTAAGACATGGATATTTTGAATTAAAAACTTTAGCGATGATCATATTCAAATGAACTGATTCTTACACTAAAATATCTGTCATAACAGTTTCCTGATTAAGTATTTTATGTGGAAGTATTTTGGATAAAGAACTATATATATTTTGAAAGAAGGTTTTTTTATTAAAATTTTTTATGCCCATTAAAAGTAATGAATTGAAGATACAGTCAATGATCTTTATTTTCATACATTTGTCTCATTTCTAACTAAATATACTGTAGCATGCAGGTGTAGTTAATGTCTATGATGAAGGTCCAGACCAAAATATTGTGTTGTGGATGCAGAAATTTCTATATTACACACAGATAAGTTTCATCCATTGAAAATTTTGTGACTGCACATCATGCAGAAATTTATCAGAACATAATGATCTCAAAATCACACATATTATTGCTATAGGAAAACTCTTTTCCTTATATGAGAGAAAAAAAAAAACAGCAGAATTTTCAAAACAAACCAAGATGGATAGAGAGAGAACACAAACCTGCTTGCCAAACCAGACTGAAGGAATAGAAGAAGTACTTTGTAAGGTTTAAGAATATGGCATGGCATTGAATGCAGCTTCACACACACACAGACATATATATATATATATATATAACATAGTAGCACCATCCCTAGAATTAAAGACTTCCGGAGTCAAAAGAATATACTCAGCATCTGCAGCATATGCTTGAGCTTTCATATTCTTCAATATGTCAACTCTTCACAAACAACACTAAAAAGTGTTAGTTTATTCATTGTCAACCAGGTATTGTTCCTACATGGAGAAAGAAACCACTAAATTATCAACCCTTGTATTAGCTGTAAAACCTATAATATCTTACATGTTCATGTTTCCTCACCTGTCAATTTTCACAAATTCATAAAAAACATTATATTTCCCTTTGTTTTTTATATGTTCATCACATTTTCATTATGATATTTTGTTCACTCCAAAACATATAAAAGTAGTACACTTGATGATAGCGTGCACGAAGCTATTATTCTAATCTGTAATACCTTCATAAAAGGTATTGTTTTGTTTTAAAAAGACAGCAAAAAGATAATATCCGGATGTTGTTTAATTTGGACTTTGGTGGCTTCATGGTAATTTTGTCTTTAAAATTCAGGTCGACGGATTAAGAGAGAAAACTATTTTTAATCACGGTGATTATTTTATCAACTTTTTTACAACATATTATATATTATTATTTTATTAGTTTATATATTTGAAATAGTTGAAAAAATATTATAAAATAAATTATTAAAGATATATTTTACATTTTTAATATCAATTCCTACTTAATACGAAACTTTGATTTTAAAACAAACTCTCTAAGGCAAAAGGGTAGAGGAAATGAGTTTTTATCATAATATATATATATATATATATATATATATATATATATATATATATATAAATTCGTACTTTTGACAATAATTATTTTTATATTAATTTGATAATGTCCCTCACTACCCTTCACATTTTTTTAGAAATATAAAATTAACTTCTTTTAAGACTATTTTATTTTTATAAATATTGGCAAACATGTAAAAAAACATTTTTTTATATAACAACATTAAGGTCTCTTGTTTATTAAAAAAAAATAGGACAGTTATCATATTTAATTTATTATTTTCACTTTAGAACTTGATTTAATTTTTGATAGATTTCTTATTAAAAGATTCACTAAAAAAAATTACAATAATAATAAGATATGAAGGTAACTCATATAAAAGATAAAGACATTCTTTTTAATCTAAAATCTTTGACTATAAATTTATAAATTTTATTATTTTTAAAACGTTTAACGTTCACTTAAAAGTAAAATTTAGATTTAGACATGAATGCCCAAAAAAATTTCTATTAGAAATATTCCTTTTTTTTAAACATCTTAGTGATATAAGAGAAAATAATAATATGTATATAAATTATTTTTAATCTCAATTGAAAACTAAGAGAAATGACAATTCTTAAACTCTTCGTTTTTTTCCCCTAACATTTTGCCAATTTTTCAATCTCAACTTTTCTAAAATAATATCATTAGTTAATCAATGTGTTTGAAGTAACTTTCATTTTGATGTTTAATATTTTTATCAAAATTTTGTTGTTAAAAGACGCTACAATTTTTTAAGATATATGCATAAATTATCATTTTCATTCTTAATAAATGGGAAACTTTTAAGCGTAATCATTTTATGATTTTTTTGTCCACGTATAGAAAATACGTAACATACTAAGTTTAATTTATTTTGGTTTTTAGTTTCTAAAAGTGATTTTAGTAAATCAATTTTGAAGAATTGATTTTTAAATAAGTTGGGAAGAATAATAGTTCTAATTTGAAAACTATTTTAGACATGAGAAAACGAAAATACAAATAAAAAAAATGAGAGACTTTTATCTCGTTCTTCAAATTTTTAGAAGTTTGGAAGTTTTGATCCCAAATTGATAAAAAAAAACTAAAAAAATTAAAGTAAATAAAAAATAATGAGAATAATATGTTATTACAGAACACAACATGACACATGCAATGATGCAATCTGAACAAATTGATAATACAAGATTTGACCAACAACTCAAACTAACGTTTATGGTTTGCCACATTAGCAATTTGCAATTAAACTAAGATATGATTCTTGTTTAATTAATAAGTCAATCATACAATACTTACCGTATAAATAAGATTTTGCTTAAATAATGTCAATAAATAAGAAAAATATATTCTTAGAAGCTCTCAAATTAAAATGACTTTTACTTAATAAAGAAAAAGTCCACCCAAAAGTTACCATACTAATTAAGATTTTACTAAATTACATGAAATATGAGAAAATATGTAAAAATAAAAAATAAAGTTAGGATGATAAGTAAAACTTCATTACAATTGCGTAGAAATTCCCATAAGTAAAAAAAAATAAAAAATCAAACCTCATATAAGTATAGTTTAACATTTCAAATAACGATTAAGACGTCATACTTTAATTAGAACTTTTACATTATAAACAAATAAAAAAAATACTAAAAATAAAACAATGAGCAAAAACTTAATAAAAAAGCAAACATAATAGAAGTAAGAAAAATTAAAAACATTTAATAGCAGGAAAGAAATACTACAAAATTAAAGGAAGAAAAACAAAAACAACAGAGATAAAAATGTTATAAAATTTAAAATGGAAAAGTATGCAGAAATATATATAAAAAAAAAACAGTAATAGAGAACTGACAAAAAATTTCAAAGTTTTATTATAGAATTTCGTTTTTGATTTTTTTTAATTGAAGTTATTTATTTAAACATTTATAGATATGATAATAACACAAATAATAACTTTTAGCCATAACCAGTTTTATATTTAGTACACGATACTAACATACTAAATTAAGAAATTAAGTACAAAACGTACAAGTTTCAAACACACTTATTTCTTTTTTTTAACATGTGGACCACAAGTAGCACATATAAAGATAATGTCTCTAATATAAAAATAAAAAACATTGTCCTTTAATTATTATTATTTTACATATCATATCTCAATTATTTGCTTATATCATATTATTCGAGTCAAATCATGCTTTTGTAGTTGCAAGAAAATATCATTAATTCTTATGTGTGAATAAAAAAAATGAGTTGGTGTCACGATGAATAAAAGTCGCATTTGATTTACAAAAATTACTTTAAGTGGAAATTAACGACAAACAAAATCACTTGTATGATATTTTGAGGGCACTTAGAAATAAAATAATTCATTTATTGAAAACCAATTATACTTAGATAATATTATATTTAGAATATATATATATATATATATATATATATATATATATATATATATATATATATATATATATAAGAGATTTTTATATTTGTTTTCAATTTTATCCTTTAAATAAAAGTTTTTTAATTAAAATAATTATTTTATTATTTTTACTCTTTAAGTAATTTTTTTAATTTTAAATTTAACCATTCTTTAAATTTAATCATTTTTTAATTATAAAACTATCCATAGATAAATAAAAACTACTTACTTATAAAAATTATTTACATTTAATTTTACAATAATAATAATAATAATAATAATAATAATAATTTTTATTATTATTATAAAAATGACACATAATACATGTGTTTTTACTAATATATATAAAATGTATTATGAAAAGCTTTATTTATATTTGATTGCTATAAAATTATTAAGTCACTTGTGAAAAGTCCTATTATAGTAAAACGAAAAATAAAAGTAAACTAATTATTTAATTAAATATGTAATATCGATAAATAAATAGATATATACTATTTTCACCTCACCTACATGATTTAATGTGTAAGAAGAACCTCAAACATCATTGTTTCGGTAGGAATTTCAAGGACCGAAAGCACGCGATTCTGCTTCCTTCTGATGCGAAATCTCCAATTGCCTTCGCCGTCCGTTCTTCAGACCGTCCGTTCTTCAACCTTTGCCCGAGAGGGGGTGGTACCTGTAAAGGTACTCCGACGATCAAGTTAGATGTCGGTATAGGAAGACCCTCTGTCCTCAGCAAGTAGATGCCTAGAACGGAGAGAGGGTAAAACTCAATCAAGTATGAGAGTGTGGGTGTGAGAATCAGGGTAATGTAGGCTAGATTGTGCGTACCTTGTTTGGAGTCCTTAGCCCTTTATTTATAGGCTCTAGTTTGATATAAAATCAATATAACAGAATAAAATATAACCAGAATGAAATATAAACAAACTCACCTGAAATATCTCTGTTGAGATATTATTTGATACGAGATATATGATATTATATGATACTGTTCCTTTATTCTCGGTTGTGACATGACGGGCCTTGAGCCCAATAAAGCTGGATCAATTTAATAATTCGGCCCATTCAACTGGTAGGCTTGACCGTTCGGTGTAACCGGTCGTCAGAGATATACTACCGTACATCATCCCCCCAAGTCCGAGGGTAATAAGGGATGTAGGACCTTTTGTTGACAGAAGGACTTTTATGAGTTTATGTGTCGTTCGGTGTGAAGGTCGTTCGTGTTGATGTGTGTAAGCTCGGTGGACATTATAGTCCATGGGTTACCAAGACTCGGTGGGTCTTGATGTAACTAGACTCGGTCGGTCTCGATGTATTTGTTGGATCGAGACTCGGTGGGTCTCGATGTATTTGGCGGACGTTATAGTCCGTGTATGACCAAGACTCGGTGGGTCTTGATGTATTTGTTGGACCGAGACTCGGTGGGTCTCGATGTATTTGGCGGACGTTATAGTCCGTGTATGACCAAGACTCGGTGGGTCTCGATGTATTTGGCGGACGTTATAGTCCGTGTATGACCAAGACTCAGTGAGTCTTGATGTATTTGTTGGACCGAGACTCGGTGGGTCTCGATGTATTTGGCGGACGTTATAGTCCGTGTATAACCAAGACTCGGTGGGTCTTGATGTATTTGTTGGACCGAGACTTGGTGGGTCTCAATGTATTTGGCGGACGTTATAGTCCGTGTATGACCAAGACTCGGTGGGTCTTGATGTATTTGTTGGACCGAGACTCGGTGGGTCTCGATGTATTTGGCGGACGTTATAGTCCGTGTATGACCAAGACTTGGTGGGTCTTGATGTATTTGTTGGACCGAGACTCGGTGGGTCTCGATGTATTTGGCGGACATTATGGTCCTGTTTAACGTCCAGGTTTGCTGGACGACAGGAGTGACCATCCTGCAAGGTGTTTAACGTCGAGGATCGCTGGACGACGGGAGTGACCATCCCGCAAGGTGTTTAACGTCTAGGTTTGCTAGACGACAGGAGTGACCATCCTGCAAGGTGTTTAACGTCGAGGATCGCTGGAAGACGGGAGTGACCATCCCGCAAGGTGTTTCTTGATGTAACTGGATGAGCATGTAACTTCTTTAGAGATTTGTGACTGCTTTAGTAATCTGTAAGATATAATTGAGTCTGATCAGTTGAGATTTAACGGCTTTAATAATCTGCAAGAGATATAATATCAGAGATATATTAAGACCGGTCGGTTAAGATTGTACGGCTTTAGTAACCGCTTCTGCAAGAAATATAATATTGAAGATATAATTGAGACCGGTCGGTTAAGATTGTAACTGCTTTAGCAATCTGCAAGAGATATAATATCAGAGAGATATATTCAGACCGGTAGGTTAAGATTGTAACTGCTTTAGCAATCTGCAAGAGATATAATATTGAAGATATAATTGAGACCGGTCGGTTAAGATTGTACGGCTTTAGCAATCTGCAAGAGATATAATATCAGAGATATATTGAGACCGGTCGGTTAAGATTGTACGGTTTTAGTAACCGCGTCTGCAAAAGATATAATATTGAAGATATAATTGAGACCGGTCGGTTAAGATTGTAACTGCTTTAGCAATCTGCAAGAGATATAATATCAGAGAGATATATTGAGACCGGTAGGTTAAGATTGTAACTGCTTTAGCAATCTGCAAGAGATATAATATCAGAGAGATATATTGAGACCGGTAGGTTAAGATTGTAACTGCTTTAGCAATCTGCAAGAGATATAATATTGGAGATATAATAGAAACCGGTCGGTTAAGATTGTAACTGTTTTAGCAATCTGCAAGAGATATAATATTGAAGATATAATTGAGACCGGTCGGTTGAGATTTAACGGCTTTAATAATCTGCAAGAGATATAATATCAGAGATATATTGAGACCGGTAGGTTAAGATTGTAACTGCTTTAGCAATCTGCAAGAGATATAATATTGAAGATATAATTGAGACCGGTCGATTAAGATTGTACGGCTTTAGTAACCGCGTCTGCAAGAGATATAATATTGAAGATATAATTGAAACCGGTCGATTAAGATTGTAACCGCTTTAGAGTCTTGAGACCTGCACTGCATATATAATGGAATATTACATATGGCAACGCATATATATTATGGAATGCAAATGTGGCGGTTAAGCATAATATATGCCAGTGGAGATATAACAAATGAGCTTGTAGATGCTTTTCGTGTCCTTCAACCTGTATAAGAATATAACAAAGGACATTGATTATGATTCGATTATTAGGCTCGGGAGGCATCAATCCAAGGTAGATGCACCCAATTAAAATATAATCTTTCATAGTTGTTCCCAGATTGAGATACTATAGTGCTTTGAGGTTTCCAACATTTTCATGAAGATCGATATACGATCGGTTTGATGGTTGCAATGAATTCCTTTTTGTTTGCAGCAATCTTAATTCTCTTTAAGTGGAGAGCACGCCAAAGTTAAAGTTATCTATTAAGCTTTGTTTGAAGCATCCTCGGTACCCGAGCTCGAAGGCTTTCTTCATCCAATAGCTGTGTTGACAGGGAACCTATGCTGACCGCAGCGTAGATAAACAAATCACATAATGAATTAAGAGTGAATTCACCTCCAACAGTGTGTACAATGAAAAATTTCTAAGTTTGTGGGTCCCGCGTGACCATTCAAAATTTAAGTAAAAAATGAAGGTTCTTAAAGCCCTTGAAGGTTGCCTGAGCAGGCCTCGACTCCCATATCTCCGATTCGCACAAGTGAACTGGTAAGTATACCAAACAAAACCCGATTTCTTTCTCGAGGAACTCCGTTTGGTGGCATCCACGATAGGGAGAACGGTGCTGCCATGGCCGCACAAGATTGATCATGGAGGTCGGGTGGGGGAAACTTCATCTTTTTGACGAAGGTTTTTTCTTTCTTTGCATATAGTTTCATTCCAGGTGTCGTGGCAGCACGAGCCATGGTTTTGGCTGATGAAAATTTTTTAGCTTCACTTTGGAAGATTACTGTACTTGAAAATTTATTAGTGGGAAGAAGTAGTTTGTAAAATCTACATTGTCAGTATCGAACAGGAATGTAGAGATTGCCAGGCTCATGAAGCTTTTACTGCTTCAAGAGAGCACAATGATCTTTTTGCCAAATCGGTTATGATATGTGATATATGTAAACAAATCTTGTTGTGGAATAAATAAGTTTTGATTTGAATTATGCAATAATAGCAGAATTAATTTTGAATACCGTGAAGGCGCAGCGGAAAGAGTGAAGGAAGAATGAATCTGAGATGGGTTTTGTAGAAAGAAATGGAAATGGAGGGATGGACACACAATTTATTAAATTTCCCTAAATATCTTTCCCTTCCACGGCTCAAACACATCTCCTTATCATCAACACTGCAACTGTTGTTCCGAGAAGACAACAGGGTATGGGATGAAAGCTACATCTATTCTAAATCTTCATTATAAATATTCTTACCACATAAATATATGCTTCTAATATTAAATAACAAAATATTAAAGGTTTCTAACATTTTCTAATACCATAAACATCATAAAACCGTCTACTTTTATTATATTGGTCCCTTTTGTTTTGTTATATCTTCAAGAAACTAAAAGTGAATCCTCCCATGAGTTATCGTCGTGTTCTTGGTGGTGCAATTGTTGGCAATCAGAAAGAAGATAAAAGTGAAGGCGTGTAAGAAAATTTAAGGTTATTAAACAATAAAAGTTAAATTAATATAAATATTTTTGTAAGAAAAAAAATTAGTGGAAAGATATAAAAAGTAGTGAGATAGGAAGCAACACCCAAATAAAAAAAAATAAAATAAGTAAAAAGGTTAAAAATGTAAAAGAAAAACGATACTTTTGTAATAAAGAAAAAAAACATAAACTTGGGGAGGTGGAAGGAAGAAGAAGGAAGGAGGAAAAGGGGAGGTGGAGGGAGCAACACCCAAATTATTATTACTCAATGTGTATTCTTTTTAAAAAAAATACAAACTTTCTCATACAACTATTTAAAAGAATTTGCAAACTTTACATGCACCTTTTATGATCAAAATTGCAAATCATCTCACGTGGTGACAATACTTTAATCTCTTCATTTTTGTATTACTTTTTTTTACTTTAATATTCATAGTATATCTCACTATTTCATTAAATTTTATTAGTATTTTGTTCTAAAAATGTTTAACAATTTTATGCTTAAAAAATCTCACCTCATCCAAATTAGTTTTACAATAAATCAAAATCGAATAAACTAAATCACATATAATTGTTATGTTTCATTGATAACTATTTAATGAACAACCGAACCCTAAAAATCCTAGTGATGTTTAACTGATTATCTTTTAATCTACGAATCCAATAAATAAAAAATAGTAAGAGTAACAATATACCATATCAAACTCTAACACCATAAAATAATATTTGTGTACATTAATCAGTGAATACGTGCTTTTGTTCTATTAGGATGATGTGTTATGTATATTAAAACATAATGTGTTTTATCATGCATAATATGTAATGAAACATGGTTTTGTTGGTGAAAAATGATACGGTCACACACTTTTTTTTATTCATTTGATATAAAGTATAAAATAAAATGGCCATAAAAAATATTTTTTTGTATTTTTTAAGATTAAATATAATAAAAATTAGCAAAGAGTGGTATTAAATGAATGTAACAATTTTGTGTTTGAAAGTATCATTATTATTAGGAAACTGTTACTTTGACAAGTATTTTGACACCCTTTTTTACAACGCCAGGTGTCGTGCGGTGAGTGGACGTTTGAATTGAGTATTTTTAAAAGAAAAAACCTAAGGGAAAGGGCATTTGTGGAAATTGGGTTGTTGGAAATGAGTTGTATCCGTGCCTAGGTTAGTATCTCTGGCCACGACAATACAATAGTTATCTCTCTCGCCACGAAACCACCTCCGCCCAGGATTCCAATCTGTTGCGACGCCGCCGAACCACTATTGAAGTTGCCCATTGAACTCTCCGACGTCCGTCCGCCATTGAGGTTTTGGGAGTAAGTGTCGAAAGGGGCCAACATTGTCATCTGTTCTCCAAAGGAAAGGTTTTTTTGGCTCTTAGTCAATCCTGAAGTTATTAATCGAAAGGTTTCGTTTTTTTCCCCTTCCATGTTTGAATTTGTTTTTTGGTTAAAGATGTTGACATGCATAGGCTAGGTCATACACTTCCTCTTGAGCCAAAATTATATAAATGAGCATTGTATTATAGTGTGTCCGTGGTCCCTGGATTTTGACTGCGATGTTATGGTTTTTATGAATGTTTTGTTATGAATATTGTTGTTGTATGATGGATGTTGTGATGATTTCATGCTCTCGGTTGTGTTCGTATGGGAAGGGATGTTGTTTTCCATGTGAGAGGTTCGCTGATTAATCTCAGTTGGGGGACTTATTACTGGTTTCATTGTATTCTCTCAAGAAGCACCAAAAAACATTAAATTTAACTTAGAAATTGGTTGTGTACATTGATTGTTTATTGACTACCAACACAACACATGGAAGAAATAGGTAACAAGTATGGTTTTTTATTAAATTTTGAAACAAGTGATTTCCCTGTTGGTGTTTCCAAACAGAGGAAATAAATTGGCTGAAAGACGATGTCAGCCGCTGAACTGAAATGAAAGTCATGGACTGTTTGATTAATAATTTCCACCAAAAGTGTTAGGCTAATTTGTGGTTCATGAATTGTTGAACTTCGTTGTCTTTAGGGTAATTTGTGCATTAAAACTGTTTCTAATTGTTATTGCAGGTAAATATTTCACGGATCCCATTAGTTAACTCCAAAATGGAATCGTCCAAAAGCAAAGTAAGTATAGTTTTGGCATATTTGAATTTGTTGTTGTTTAGTAACAACGTATTGATTACATTTCGATAAATTTTTTATGTTTTGTAGTGGCAAGTTTGAGCTTGGATGGATACATCATACACTGTCCACATGAATTCTTTACTACAGGCAAGGCATGTGAGGCGCATAAGCAAAACTCCTTCTACACCAAAAACCAATGCAATCTGTTACGATGAACAAAAAATAGCATGACCCAAAACCTAAATACGATAACGTAACAAGGATAACATTCATACCTTGTTTGAAGAACCATGTCACCAGACGAACCCATGGCTTAAAAAATCGAACAAGTTCGAAGAAATGGACACCCAATAACGACAGACGCCAAATGTAGAACTCAAGAGCCA
Organism: Vigna mungo; assembly: GCA_036885675.1. NCBI lineage: Eukaryota > Viridiplantae > Streptophyta > Magnoliopsida > Fabales > Fabaceae > Vigna > Vigna mungo. The sequence goes on from CP144692.1 coordinate 867,676, forward strand.
AAACCAAAAAAATCACTCACCTGACACAGAGAACATTTAATGGATACAGACAGAGCCTCCGACCTTCAAAGAAACGCCAACAAATGAAATGGATAGAGAGATACCTCTTCGGAAAGAAACCAAAACCTAAAATCGTGAAAAAGATAGAAAGAGAATGTTTTGAAGGAGAAAGACATATTCAAACTATCACTGAGGGTGTTTTTGGAACAACACAAAGCCTCTTTTTTAAATCACATTTTTAATGTTAAAAAAAAAATAAAAAACAACCAATACCTTCATGACACGTGACGTTGTCAAATTGTTGTTAAACTTTCGTTGTTAACGTATCGGGATCCCAAAATATTTTCTCATTGTCCACAAATAACCTTTCTAACCCAACTAAATTAAGCTTTAATGGTTGGTATTAGACAATGAAAATACGTTTTATCAGACATGTTTATGGAAGAAGTAACATATTTATAGCACAAATGACATGTTATCATATTGAAATAACGAATTGCTGTAACAGGAAAGAAAGCCGAAATGCATATGGTGTCATTTATAATACAACAGGGGACATATAACTGTCTCTCACATCAAAAACTGAAACAAAGAAAAAGTGAAACCCGACCCCTCAAATTGTGGTGGTAACATTGTACGCGATGAGAATGTTCCAGCACATAAAAAGACATTGAGCTATACTCAAAAGAAAAAAAGAAGAAGGAAACAGAAATTTTACTATGTTCTTCATAGACCTCAACTTGAACTGCTGGTTGAAATCTTCCTTCACATTGAAGAGAACAGAGTTGTGACTTTGTTCAAGTCAATTTAGTTATGTTACAAACTTTATTATTGGTCTAAGTCAGCTCAATGAGGACGTACTCTTGTAGCATCAAGAATTGCCTGCTTCAAAAGGAAAGAAATACACAACTCAGAACGATTTTGTGCAGTGTTTTTGATAGAAAAATTTGATGGATTCATTGAACTGGTTCAACATCTAACAACAAGAAACTACCAAAAAACTTTACACCAACATGATTCATGAACTAAAAGATGAAGACTTTTGTAAAGAGCACTAGCCTTGAATGAAGTTTTGCTCCCAAAACCAAACTTAGGCTTTCTGTTTTCCATCGGCCTTAGTATCTGAAAAGAGCACATAAGTGTCTCATCAACAGTCATCATAGCTCCAGCATTGTCAAACTCTCCACAGTAGTTAGGAGCAGAGAAGATAGTCACAAGTTGTCTATTAGCAAAAAACTCATATCCATCCTCAACAACCTAGAGAAAGAAACACACAAGCATATTACACAACACTTCAACACTTGTCACAATTGTGTACTCAAAATTTGCAAAAGCAAATGCATATAAAAACCTGGTGTGCTCTACAGATCAAGTCAAGATCATGCTTTCCAAGAAACTGTGTGACCAAGCTGGCACCAAAAGTGTATGAAACTCCACGTTGATTCTCTCCCCAACCCTCAGAATCTTTACTAGGATCAGACCACAAGAGATCACAGAGTAGACCACTCTCAGGTACTTCTGTTGGACGTGGCAAAGAGTTTATCTGACTTAGATTGTGCAGTTCAGGAGAGAGTCCTCCATGCATGCAGAAGATTTTTTCATCAATGATGGCTGCCACAGGCATGCAGTTGAAGCAATCTGCGAATATTTTCCACAGCCTGACATTGAATCTTCGTTTACATTCATCATAGAAGCCATAGACACGGTTTATGGAAGCACATTCATGGTTTCCCCTTAGAAGGAAAATGTTCTCAGGGTACTTCATCTTGTAGGCCAAAAGAAGACATATTGTCTCAAGACTTTGCTTTCCACGGTCCACATAATCACCTAAGAATAAGTAGTTGGAGCGAGGAGGCAAACCACCATGCTCAAAAAGTCTTAGAAGGTCAGAATATTGACCATGGATGTCTCCTGGTAACACAGTGAAATGAAACAAGATATCAGTTTTTTCTACAAAAAACCTTAACTGCGAAACAGGGCTTCTTTTCTACAACTGAGAATAGTTTTGTACATCAAACAGTTTTTCTTTTCTATTTCTCTGTTTCATTATGCCCATTGCATTATCTTCCCATGAACAATACGTGGAGATATTGTTTCATCAGTTATCAAATCACTATTAGACCATTTATTAATGTCTAGTCTCATCTATATACATCAGTGTGGGGAGTATGTGTTGAAAGTCTTACATCAAATCAATTTAAAGTATATAAATAACTACAAACTTCAATTTATAAGTTGGTTTTAATATATTAAATTAGATTTAAAGTCTACTTCTTAACACACAGTATAAATCAGAATAAAAAGCCAGTTTTTTGTCATCCCAAATTGTATTCGAAACCATCTTCAAAATCATTACAACTTATCTAGTGACAAATTTGAATAGTATGCATGAGATTACAGAATCTAACACCAGTGTCACCATTTCTTCCACAGAAAAGTTCATGACCATATACTGAAACCGAGTAAGAAACTAAAGAACATATTAAATTAGAAGGAAAGAAAATGGGAAAGCAAATAGATACCACATATCTTAATTGGTGCCTCAAGTTCTAAGAGATTGGGCTGCTTCAAGAAGATATCCCTAGAAACCAAACAAAGCTGTTTGATTTCTCCCTCTGAGAGCTGCACCTGTTTCCCTGGTCTCCCTCTGACTTGAAGCAGTCTATTGATTATGCCATCAAGAACTCCACGTTCCATTGCCCTCAAAGACAACCAACAAAAGCAAAGAACAGCAATGCAAGAAGGGAAAAGCAGAGACCAGGAAACTTATGTTGTTGAGTCTTATATAAGTAGCATTTCATTAGAAAAAGAAAAGAGGGACATAACTTGAACAAAAATTAAGGAGGGAATCAATGCGTTGGTTTTTGATATGTAATCTTTTGAGGGTCACTTTTGGTTGTGTCTTGGAAACGAGTGGTGGCAGTTGAATTGGAAGGACAAGAATATATTCTGTTGAGGAAGGAGTAGAATTTAAACCAAACTATTAGGCAAACAGAGAGTCGTTGTGGAGAGAAGAAACGAATGAATAATAAGATTAAGGAAGCCATTGAAGAACAAAGTTGAATTTGATTTATTGGTGTAAGTGATTACTGCTTCACTCAGTCTTTGTAATGTTCAACATTCTTTATAGTACTTTTTTTCTAACTATGATGAACAATTTGTCTTGTCAATGATAACGAATCATTTTTTAAATGTTTTTTCGTCCAAAAGACTCATAAATTCTTTTTCAAAGTAATTTCACATAGGTTTAATCATTTCAATAACTATATATATATATATAATTAATGAAATCTCTTTTTTACTTACATTTTGTTGGATAAATGACAAATGTAGTTCAAAATTATGTAGATCAATAACAATTGAATTCTTGAGAGAACCAAAAGTTTGATTTATTTTCTTAGTATATAGAAAAAAAATACAAATTGATACCTAAACTTTATACTTTAATTTCGAATTAGATTTTTATAAAATGGTATTACAAAATCTATATATTTGTCACATTTTCTTAAACATTGAAATAAGAAATACGCAATTCTGTCTTTTTATAGACTAAATTGATACTGATTTATACTTTCAAATTCCAAAATAACCATTTACCCATTTTAATATTTAGAAGACTCAAATTTGAAACTTTTCAAATTAATCTTTATTTAGTATCATTCGTACTGGCAGTATTTTGGTAATTTTAAACTATATTTATTATTTATTTGAATTTCTTGAAATTTATAAAATTATAATGAATAAAAGTAAAAGTTATTAGTTTTTCTTTACCTTGCACTCAAAAACCGTGTGGGGCAAAGAAATCTTTGAAACTGTTGAATTTAATCTTATCGCAAATGTTATTATGCTATGAGTCGACGCGTGAAAGAATTTTTTTTTTCTTGGCCGTCGTTAATTGATATATTCTTTTAATTTCATTTCAGAATATTTTTTTGTGAAAATTTAAAAAACTAATAAAAAATAATATTGCCAGGAAAATTAATAGTCTTTCATATATTGAAAGAAAACATGTTTAGAACGACATAAAATGGACATAAAATTGTGATTTTAACATATATTATGTCAACATTAAACTCTTCAAATTATTTATAAAAGTACCATGGTGCATTTCTTACGTAGGTTTTTATTGTTGAAAGTTCATGTCGATTAGTGATAAGTCTAGTTTAGAATGAATAAATTGATGCAAATCTTACTTTATAAACTGATTTGTGAGATTGAATTAAGTTTAAAGTTATTTTTTTAATATGATATCAAAGTATGATTTAGAGTTTATTAAGAAAATTTGTTGTTTATAAGACATATTGTTTAATTCCACTATCAAGCTATTATAGAAAAATCTATTAATTTTTGTTTTTACACATAATAAATATATACATACCTCGTCTTAGAGTATATGTTGAAATTTTCATATCAATTAATAATAAAATCAATTTAGAGTATATAAATAAATGCAAATTTTATCTTAGAAGTCAATATTTTGTGATTAAATTAATAAAGACTGAGATGAAGAGAAGAGGTAAAAAACGAGTCTGTATATATAGAGAGAGAATTCAAATTGCATATATATAATATAGTCTCAATTTTATCTTCAAGTTTAGTTCAAATTAAAGATTTAACTTGTTTGCTAGCGAGAGTGGGTAAAGAAATTGAGGTTAGCGTGGACTGAACAGTTTTGAAATTTCTTCAAAATTCTAGAATGATCTCTGCAAAGTTAGACTTAATATTGCATGTAGTAATTTGAAAAGCATCCACAGATAATAATTAATATTAAAAAAAACACAACAAATGTGGAAATTTTTTAACAAGTTCATCCACCCACAATCTACTAACCTAACATTATATCCCATGCCAAAGACAAAATACGAGGAATGGGTCAAACTTAATGAAACTGAAGATTGAGTGCAATCATGATTAATCTTATATAGATTAATCATTATACTAATTTAACCTTGATAACAATGCACCACCAACAATGAATTAAAAAAGACACGTGTCGTTATAAGATAGGTTCGAACAACACTATAAATATGCCATGTTATGGCTCATGTACTTCCACCATAACTCGAAACATAAAACCCAGAATCAAGAACAAAAAATGTCTTCCAAATTCATGTCCCTATGCCTCCTAGTAATACTTGGGATGGCCCTTTTGGTTACCACTTCCATAGCTGATCGTCGTTTACTTTCAACGGAGGAATCCTCCGTCGAAGACAGCCATAACCATCACCATCACCACCCACCAAAAAAACACTGGCCTCCAACCACTCAACATGAACCTTCAAAAGTAGAAAACACTAAGGAAGAGGATGGCCACTATAAGCCTCCTACAAAGAAAAAACCATGGAAGAAGCATCCTCCTCTGGGAAACTAGTCTTGCCATTCGTGAAGCTTCTACTATCATGCATGCATGCACTCTTGTGAAGTATATGGTTTACATAGAGCATAATCCTTTGGCTCTTGAAATAAATAAATTTGATGTTACTTTCTTGTATTCGTACGTTGGTGTCTGCTTTGAATACTTTGTGGCTTTGTCCAAGGAATATATGTGCATGCTACATATGCATGCAATTACGTGTAATCTAATTTCTATTTTCTTAATATGCAGCTGTGTGAGAATTTGATATATTAATGAAATGAATTTGTGTTTCCTTTATCATTGAGATTATAATGTCAATCAAGAATATAGAACTGCCAAATACATGCTACTTTTCATTAGAATGATGGTAACATTTTAAAAAATATAATTCATTATTCTAAATGAATAATTTTGCAACTAATTTCATCTTCAACACAAGTAAGAAACAAACAAATAAATAGAAATAATAAAATAAACTGAGTTAAAGATAAATTCAAAGAATAATTGAAAAATGACCATTTTAAAAGAAAGTGAATTCCATTTTATTGAGAGAAAAGAAGACATTTAAGTGTAAGAATTTATATAGAGAAATAAGTTAAAAAATCTTGAATTCTTATTCATGAAATTTAGGAAAACACATATCACAATATTTTATCATGTTTAAATATAAGTTTTTTTTATCTAAATACATAAAAATATTAAAAGTAATAATATTAATTTCAACTAAAAAGATAGCAACATTAATAAATATTAAAAGACAATTAGAATCAATTTAATTAATACGGGCTTAAATAAATATTAAAATTAAATTAATATTAATTGTTCAATCTTATATTTATTTTTATTTAAATAAATATAATATAAAAAATAAATTAGAATCAACATAATCAATGTTAATTTAAATAAATATAATATTAAAATTAAATAAAATTAATTAGACCAATCTTAGTTTGTATATATTCAATTTATTGTTTTATTTAACTTTTCAGTTAAAATTAAGTTAGCCGACTACATCCCTATTTATTTATTTTTTTGTTTTGTTTGAAATTACTTGTAAAAATATAAATTAATCAAACCCAAACATATAAGCTACCTATAGCTTGTATCTCTCATAATGTTATTTTGAAACTTTGGTACAAATATCTTGTTTGCTTGTGAGAGTAAGGAAGAAATTAAGGTTAAAATCCGTATCTTCTAGAGTAACCTTTTAGTATTTAAGAACTTTTTTTTATTATGAGTTAAAATTAATTTATATATAAGTTAAATTTTGACGATTTAACAATTTATTTTATTTTTTATTTGGTTTTCTTTTTCTTGTAGAAGTATATATATATATTTAAAGTATGGTCATACACGTCCTTCGCTAACAAGTTTTGCAACCTCTTTCACTGATAGCTTTGAATTTTCTCCAAAACAAGATGACCTTTCGATTTATCCAGAACAATAATAAACCTTGCTATTTGCACCCCAAACCTAATAAAAATGTTGACCTTTTCTCAGGTTTTAACTCTTTAAAAAGTAATTTCAAAAAATAATAATAATCCAAGGATAGGAAGGTTGCGTTTTAAATTATGGGGTAGTTATTAATTTATTCTTAAATAATACTAAAAAATCGTGTTTTTTAACACAATTTCACCTTTCTTTCTTTTCAAACAACTTTTTTCATTTGAAATTTCACATAAAAAGGTCTATGTTTAGATGTGACATTTTTTAATTTTAAGTTTAAAAATATAACTTGTCACAATATGTTATCTAAATTAAAATAATAACAATTACAATGACAATAATAATAATATTTTACAATTAAATTTAATAAAAATAAGCTATCCACGATAACAAAAATATAAATTAGATGTAACATCGTTTAATTTAAGGTTTTTTTAGAAACAAGCTGTACAGTTAAACTAAAATTAAATTAATAAAAAAATATATTTAATAAAACAAATACCCTAATTATAAAACTACTTAGATTCTTTATTAGATGGAATGTTACTATTAAAAACAATGTAACAACCCAGTTTTATGGAATAGGAAATATACAATATTTACTCTTTTTTTATATAGTAACAATAACATTTTTTTATATGTTTCAAAAGAAAATAGATAAAATAAATCCATTGTTATTGTTTTTATAAATGACCAATGTAATTGGTTTTCATGGGCGATAAAGCTATTCTCAGTTATTTAAGAAAAGTATAAAGATTTTAAAAATATAAATAATTTACTTAATTAATTAAAAATAAGCTTTTGTATTATTATGGCTCTCATAAGGTATTAATTTAATATCATCTTTACATGGAAGGAGCGGGGTAGTAAGAGAAATTCACAATTGTAAAAAACTAAGGGGTGCAATTAGGAAAAGAGGGGATGCGAATTAGGACAAGCACATGGCCCAAAAGGATGGGTCGAATATCGCATGGGCTTGTGAAATCTATTTTGTACGGCACCTCTATTAAACAATTAAACATTTGATAATATTGCTAAACACATGATTAGTCAACTTGTCATTGATGAATAATTTGATGATTAGTATATAATGAGAATACTTGGAGCATTTGTACTTGTCTTTCAAAATGTTAGCCAAATTCACTTAATCATGGAAGGTGGGAAGCATAATCAATCAAAGTTAAATCATGGATTTCCACTAAATACCAAACTAACCATGCTAATCCTACATAAAACAAATACACTAATTTTATATATTTAACTTGACTTGACCATGACCATAAAATTTCTATTAATATTCATTAATAAAATGGGAATTAGATTTTAATAATTGGTAGATAAATGTTAGTTTTAGTTTTTAAAACTATGTAAAAACGTATAGATAAAAGGTCATGTCATATTGAGTATTTTGAGAAGTCGATATTAATGAATAGTAAATAAATTCATATAAGATAATTATTTATAAATATGTTATTGATGTTATTATTTATATTTATACGGTATTTTCAGCATATTTTAAATTATTGAGACGACAAAATTGAGATGTTCCACTTTAAGAGCAGCGAAAGAAGAAAGGAAGAGAAAATGGTGGAAAATTAAGAAGGATATAATAATGACACGTGATGATTAAAATTCAAAAGAAGTCAATTTTGTGAGTTAGACCAAAATAAAAGGAATTGGGAGAAGAAGCTTCTGTTTGCCTCAAACTTGGACTGTAAAACATGAGTAGGAGTTTAATATTATACTAACCAAGTTTGGATTTGATAACGTTTTTCGACATTCCACCAACTTAGTATAAGGTTCTTTCCTTGTCCTTTCCATTTTCATTTTCTTCAAAATATTGGTCATCACATCCTAATATTTTTCTTCTCCTTCCATTTTTTAATTCTATTTCCCACAATTAAATTTTGGTTTCTTAGTCCCTATCTAACAAAAAAATTGAAGAACTAAATATATTTTTAGTTCACAAACTTTGACTCAAAATTAAAATTTATCCATTGGTTTTCAAACTTTAAAAATTGATATACAAATCTACCAGTGAGTATCTCTTACAAAAAAATCCAAAACAAATAGTTGACAGTAGCATATATTTTAATATCGACTTATAAATGAGTCGGATGCAGTATTATACTACTTGTACCGGTGAGTATTTGTTACCTACAAAAAATAAAAATAAATATTTAATTTAAATTTTATTAAGTTAAATTTAATTAAAATTAAAATTAATTTATATATTTTTAGGTTAAGTTTAATAAAAAATTAATTTAATTTATATTATATTTTAAATGTACTTTTGTACTTTTATTAAATTTTTATTTAAAATTTTATATATATTTTTTAAATATTTGTGGGTATGCCCGAATACCCGCGGGTATTTTTTAAATGGATATCTGCGAGATTAGTGTGACATCCCAATTATATAGAAAACATAATATAGACGTCATCATTTAATGAGAGAACAGTTAGAAGTTAAACATGTAAATAAAGTCTTAGGAATTATAGTCATCCTCGGAAGAAGCCATGATTTAGAACTTTAAATACTAAAGAGTATTTCAAAATACATAAAATAACTAAGAAAATCCTAAGGAGACTAGTCTGCAACATCATCGCCCTCCAATGCCTGCTCTAGGGTACCTCTTCGCCCTCTGCTCACATCCAAGTGGATGATCATTGCAAAAGAAGCACATAACACAAGCAAGACACAACAAGTAGAAAGAGTGAGCTAGATATACAAAAATCATGTTATACAATCACACACAACATGCAGATTTCATTCGAGCATACTGAATTGCACTACAAGACTTGTTACACTTTAAACCGACTATCCGGACTTAGAATGGTTGTTGAGCTATGGTGGGTCATGCACTCTTGGTGGCTTCTACTGCTTTGCAGAGCCATTGCCAATGGGTTTCACCCTACCACACTCACGAGGTTAGTCTGTACCGCACCTTGGAGCATACTGGAAGCCTCCAAGACTAAGACCTCCTCCTATTACTCACGACATGGTTCAATCTTCTCTACTTGAGAATGATTGACCATTGTAGTTTCAGGATAACCCCCAAGACTGAGCTTACATGCAAATCATTCTAAAACACACTAAAAGGGCACCATCATGGATCCTCTCTTTGAGGATCATGGAATTACGTCCAAGAACCATACTTTGTTACATTCAACCATCAAATGTATCTCATACATTCACATATTTTCAATTTAATAACACTACCACCATCACACTATGCATTTCAATCATTACACACTTAATTCAGCCAAAACGAGAGCAAAAGAGAAATATGGACTCAAGAGATTCGCACAGCGCACCCTAATTCGCTATGTGAATTAACTCGCTGAGGCTGTAGGCCTCAGGCCTCTCGCACAGCGTACCTAGGTCGCTATGCGAGAGCTCAGACAGAGAGCACACCCCCAAGACCATTCACTATACGCCCATATTCGCTCTGCAAATTACCGACCTTTATTCTCAAACTCTTCCCAGTCGCATAACAAATAGATTCGTTATGCGAATCACCATACAGAGAGCAGCACCCTCCAGTCATTCGCACAATGCACCAGCTCGCACAACGAATGACTCAAACAGAGAGCACTCTCTACAAGGTCTCACTATGCGAGACCATTCGCATAGCGAGACTGCATAATCTGCAGAACTCATTTTCTACAAAATCATGCAACTCACATCCACTTTACCAATTTCACTCACTTTCCCCAACTTCTAACACCTCAAATTCATATTTCATGCCTAATTAAACTTGCCTAGATATTCCTAAACCTTCCTTCTACAATTCTAAAGTGATTATGAACCAATTCTTAACCTAAAACTCTTAATTCATCAACCCAAGGACCCAATTTCAATTCTAGCATTTTGAACATGATTTTAACCAGTTTTATGACCCTAACTAGTTCCAATTGACTTATCCAGACTTTCCAAACAGCCCAAATGCACTCAAGACCTCTAATGCTCAAAATCACTACCTCATCTCTTCTCAAATGACCTAGAACCATACCCAAACACTTGACTTCCTACCAAATTAACAGGTACAACAGAATTTCCACCTCAAACACTTACAACAAGTCCAATCCAAGCAATTAAACACATCCACATTCAGTCCATAGCATCACAACATAGTTTGAAAGATTATACATTTCAGTTCATGTTGTTATACTTCTAAGAACTCGGAAAATACATCAAACAACATACATATACCACAAGCAACTAGTTCAAATAAGTATTCTAGCTCCCCTTACCTTAAAGATTCATTGCACAGAAGAATCCTAGCCCCGACCGCTCACTAGCACTGCACAGAATACTCAACAGAACCTTACAGATCACCGTTTAGTGATCAAGAACAACTCTAAAAATCAAATTTGAGCTAGAGAGAACGAAAAGGAGATTGCTACCCACATGCAAGACAGAAACTTGCATGCTCACAGTCCCAAAAGCACGGAAGAAGAAGAATGACAACTCACTAGCTGAAGAACGAAGGATCGATCGATGATAGCAGAACCCTCAACACCAGGATCACCTAAGTAACTCCTGGTGGTTGAACAAACCGTTCAATGAAGAGGATTGTTAGAGAGAAGGTAGAGAAAAGAGAAGAATTGGTTCTAGAGAGAGATAGCAGAAATAGGCTAATGAACCAGGGTGTTCTAAAAAATCAGTTTATACTATTAAAAATCTGGTTCTATTAGTTTAATACACTAATCCACTCTTTTAACCCATTTTCCAGGTCCTCACAATTAGCAAGCGGGTAGTAGGTAAATTTTCTTGCTGTGAGTTAGGTAACAGGTAGGCACTATTCGTGTTCGATCAAATATGTTGTCATCCCTAGTTTTAGCATGTCAAACAACATTTTAGACTTACATTTAAGTTGTTTACACGATTTAATAGTTTCTAATTCAAATGTTAGTCTAGAACGTCATTTAACACTTAATACGTAAAAAAAAAAAATGTCATTGGATTAAGAGAAGTGTATTTATTCATTTTTAAAGTTGAAAACAAAGACAAAATTCAATTTCTCATTCAAATCTAGAAACTAAAAATATAGCTAACCGTAAATAGTTGTTTGTAATAAGTTAATTTTAATTTAAAAAAGTAATTTCAATTTTTTTGATTTTTTATCTTTCTTTGTTTATAAATACTAAGAGTTAGTATATTTCTCATTTTTTTTACCTTTATTTTATCAATAAAATTTGAAAATTTACTTAAAAATCTAGTTTAAAAATTTCAAATCGATGACTAAATTAAAATTTCATATTAATTAAAGAGATGATATAATATATAAAAGATATGACATAATATACCAATGTTTTATACATTGATTTTGTGAATTAATATGAAAATAACACTATTTATCATGACAATTGACTTGTTAATGAACTATAGTCTTTGGTTTTTATAAGCAATTAGTTATTACCTCGCCTTCTACCATGGCAAGATAGGTATGCCACTTCTTTTGAACATATATATATATATATACTTGTCATAAAAAGGAACCATTTAAAATAAAAATAAAAATATTAAATCAACATCATTGATCAAATAATTGTTGGAAATGTTGTCATCACTTTTTATGATCGTTATCGTCATAAAACTATCACATAAAAACACTATTCTTTCTTGTCTTGCTTCATAAATCTCAAAATTTGTCAAAAGTATGAAAATAGACATAATAATAAGAAACCCTCGTGCGTGGTTACACGTGTGCAAACCTTGGCCTTACAAATTGACTCTAATGCTTAGAAAAGTAAACTCTTACTTGATATGGATGTTTAAATTCTACTGTTTATTATTTCTTTTAATGTTCCAAATTATAATTTATAAAGATGCAATATTTATATTTTAATGTATGAAGGACAAGCTTTCCTTTTGATAATTTTCATGAATTTAATACTCAAACTATTGTTTTTTATTTTCTTTGAATATAATAACAGTAAATTAAAAGTCCCACAAAAAGGACAACCAAGTATCGAAATTTTCTATGGGACGAATGAATCATTGGTTGTCAAGAACAGAATATACTCTTGGGTATGTTTAAAACAATACTTTTAAATGGAGAAAATATATATTTTTAAATTAACAGAAATTGTATGGCGTTATAGAAATAAAAACATCAAAACATCAAAACATTATAAACTTATTTTAATTTTTTTATTTTTCCTTTTTACTATAAAAATCATCAAATTGTTTGAAGAATATTTATTATATTACTTTAAAAAATTATCCCCGAGCATATTCCTATCGTATACCTAATAAAAGTCTCACATCCAACAGTAAACGTTTAAAATAATTCACACTTGCCACAAGAAAATGAAGAAAACAAATCAAGAAACTCATTTGTATTAGATACACATGAATCTCTAATCGAACCATGCAATAATTTTATAAAAAAAACAAGAAGAAAATTAGGTGAAATTATTTATACATTTATTTATCCAAAAAGAGACAAGTGTTATCTACTACGACTGTTCTTTATTTATATTAAGAAAAGATCCCAAATATTACGTATTTTGAACTCAAAATAAAAATAACAAGTTCAACTGTATCAACGTGATTTGATCATTCTAAAATGACAAAATAGCAAACAAAATTAATAACATAGAAAAGTCAGTTGAAAGGACATAACTTGTAGAAATATCTTTCAGACTTAGGGTTTCACAAGAAATAAATAATGAAAACAAAAAACATAGGAAATATAATCAAACATTAAACAAAACAAACATGAAAAAATGGGAGTGAGTTGTACGAAGCAAAACTTGAATAAATATTTAAGAATTAGGGTTTACTAATGATCTAAGCACATGTAAAAAAACATAGGAAATATAACTAAACAAGATCAATAAAAAGTAAACAATAATAACATAGCTTGACCTAATTTGCTTATCAAAGATTAAAAACAATGGTTCCTATAATTCACCAGAAGACATCATTAACAATTGTTCTAAATACTCTTCTCCCAAGTCTTCCAACACAACCACGTTCTCTAACCTAACACCATCACTCTCTCGTGTCTCTTCCTTCTTCTTCTTTGCAGCCATTTTGCGTCCCAATGAATGTCTTCTCTTCAAGGCCACAACCGGAGAGCAACCTTCAAGTTGAGAGAGTGAGTAATCCATGTCTCTCAATGACTCTTTCACCTTTTCAACGGAAAAGTTGAGTACCGCGGCAGAACCTCGCATGGCAAAAGCAGCTTGATCATACGCCAACGCCGCAGTCTCGGCGTTGTCGAATGTTCCAAGCCATACCCTTATGCCATGTCGAGTAGAATCTCTTATTTCTGCCGCGAACTTTCCCCATGGTCGTCTTCGCACACCTCGGTAACTCTTACCATTACTATTACTACTACTTTTGTGTTGTTTTAAATTCACCTCTTCTTCTTTGATGATGAGTTTGCATGAATTGTTTTGCTCTTGATATGATGTGATCATGCCATAGAGCAGCATCTCTTCGAGATCGTTTTCGTTGAAAGGGAGATGGTGATGAGGGGATCCTACTGAGGATTCTGAAGAGTTTGATGAATAGAGAATGCAAGAAGAATCCATTGAAGAAGGGATACGAAGGAAACAGAGTTGCTCTGTTTTGGATTAGTTTTGGAACACACGGCTTTTCGCTTATATAGGCAATGAAATTTAAGAGTCAACACCTATGCCTACTTCACACTTGGATAATTTTTTCTCCATGGAAATTTATAAATATAGTCATTTTTAATTCTTGATTTTTTAATACTAAACAATTTTAATCGTTATAAATATGTTATCTAAATTACCAACAATAGATATAGTTTATATGAAAGGAGAAAATATTATTATTCTAGAGTCAATCTCAATAGTCTCTATAGATAAGCAAATGAAGTCGATGGTAAAGGTGGCTTAGGATAAGAGTTAGTGTGGAAAAGATTAAATCAATTGGTGTTATATTAAAGTTGATACCGTTGGCTATTCTCAAACCATGTTTCCAATACTCTATTTTTAATTATATTCTTCTTTTTGGAGGACAAAAGGAGATTAAGAATTACAATATAAAGTTCTCATTTATAATATTCATATTTGTAATAAATTAATGAAACAATGTGTTGGATGTTTTGGTGGGGAGAGGAAGTAACTTGTGGGGTGGAGTATTTTCTAAAGAGAAATGTTAATTTAGTGTTGTTATAAATACTAATGACAAAAATAATTATGTTAATTTAGTGTTGTTATAAATACTAATGACAAAAATAATTATTGTATTGATAAATTAACTAGTTTATTTTTTATTAGTAAATAGATATATTTTGTTTATGTTTTTAAAATGTAATTTTAGTTAATTGCTTTAAAATAATTAAATCAGTAAAATTAACAATAATTTTAACTTATCATATTAAAAATATTAATCAGTTAAAATTTTAAAAAATAATTAAATAGTTAAATATTTTTAACATACATATGTATAAATAAAATTAATGTATTAGTTCAGGCGATCTTAATAAAATTAGCTAAAATTTTCGACCCATTTTATGGCAGGAGGGCATCCCCTCTATTTACGGCGATCATTAGGTTGGAAATCATTGAACATACCTAAGCCACGTCAAGTTCAGAAAGAAAATTATTATTGTTATTATTATTATTTTTTATATATCCAAACCGATTTAATAAATAAAGAACTTAAATGCGAAATTTATGATATATTAAGAATCCTAAAATAAAGGAGAAATAATATTTATAAAATAACATTAAAAAGAGAAGTTATTATTCATTTACAACATATTCATAACAGAACACATTACTTTCGTAAGTAAACAACGAAAGAAAATTAAAACATATTTATGTAAAAACATGTTTCCAGAAAAAGAAAATTACGTTGAGAGGTCAATTTTATGTTCTTTCACTATGATGTATGTTGTTTTCTTTTCATTTAATTGTTTGGTCGATTTAAAACTTGGAAACCAAAGTATGATTAGTAGTGTTCATAGTCGACAAAAATTGTTGAAAAAGCTCCAACCTAGGGTCATCATGGTAGGCCCTTTTTAACGGGAAGAATCATAAATTAAAAGGGTTCACATTCTTAATTAAAAAAAAAGAAAAAAGTCATGATAGACACAATTCTAAAATATTTATCATAAAATTAATGAATTTATCATGCATATTTAAATTTTTAAAAGTTTTTACAATAACTTTGTTATATATGTCTAGTTGGATTTAACTTGATCTAGATAGTGTTGGTAATGAATTTCATTTTAAGTATTTGTGAGATATAATGACAATGATATGCTGAGAACGAATCTAATATGTAAAATAGTGAGTACTGATAATAGAAATTTTTTTTTTATTATTAATGAGTTTATGCATATTACTAACAGCAAGAGCGATTCGAACAAATCTATTCTCAAATGTTTGTTTTAAACCATGTAAGACTTTTATTAAAGAAAAAACTATGAAAAAAAGTAAAATAAAATTATTATAGAAAATGAATAGTATATCTTGAGTTGATAAGAAACTTGAGTAGTTCTTTGTCATGGAAAAGTTTATAATTTTGTCCATATAACAAAATTACACAAACAATTTTTTCTAGAAAAATTTTTACTAAAAGAAAGCCTTGAATCACATTAAATTTTTCTGTTTTTATTTAAATTTTTATTTTTATTTGTAAATGTGTCTCTTGGAAGAAATTATTATTTTTATTCTCACCATCATGCATTTATTAGATTAATCCACACATTTGTTGTATTCTTGTATGTTATAATAATATGTATATTTCATGTAGTGCTGTCAAAACGAATCATCTGGTCCAATTCAGTCCGGTCTATGGGTTTGTCACTCGACTCATTTATTAGCGAGTCAAAAAATTCAAATCAAACCCGATCTACTATGGGTTAGTGAGTTAAATGGGTTGGCTCATTGATTCACTTAATTATATATTTTTTTTAAATCCAAAAAAAAAATTACAACTTTTTTGTAATTCAAATTTAAATAATTTCACCCATGATGTTAAACTCCAAAGAGAATTCAAAATAAAAAAATTAACATACAACTCAAATATAATCCAAAAACAAATAAATAAGTTTATAAGATTGATAATTTTTTTGTCGTTTATCCATTTATAAGATTAGAATCTTGAATGAATAAATTTATAATATTTTGCTCTCTTGTAACATCTTTTTCTTTAATCTCATTTACAATGTAATAAAAAAAATGTTAACTAACAATATCGAAACACAAAATAATAAATAATTAAATTAAACTAGGTGGGTCACCAACCCGGATAAGCCGGGTTCTAAGTGAGCGAGATTGAAAATTAATCCATATAAAAAGCTTTTATTTTTTCCAAACCTAACTCAACCCAAAACCGTGGTAAGCCAGATTGGTCTGCAGATTCTAACCCATTTTGACATCACTAGTTTCATGTAATTGATCTCAATATAATTAAAATATCAAAATCTATAGAATAATATAACTTGAATTATATATAAAATGAAAAATGAAAAAAAAATCAATACTGTTTTTCTAATAAATACACATGTATATATAATTAGAGTATTCTTTGGTTTTTGAATTATGTAGTTTATTTTGGGTAAATTTGTGATTGCATGATAAATGGTTGGCATTTAGACATGCAATGTAAGTTTGAGTGAGACGTTGGGATGTTGCAGAAATAATAAGGGATGATTCCATTAAAGGGAATGTTAAAAAATTGTGAGGTTCAATGAACACTGACAAAAAAGTGCATTGTCATGATTATAAGAAATTATATGTAAAAGAAATGTAAGTGTACAAATCCATTTGAACTTCTATAAACATTGCATCAACCCAGAATTGCATTTGCATTTGGAAAATTCTACCATTCTTCTTCTCAGCTTGACTTGTTCAGTTCACTTCAGCTTGAAAACTTGTCATAAAAAATGATAGCTACGTAGCTTCCTAACCCTATCTCACTTTACTAAAACCTATGTCTAATCTTCTATAACTATGCTGTTTAATGTAAATCAGTTGACGCAAAGGATTAGGATAGATGTGACATCTCAGATTTTAGCACTTCGAATAAGTGCTTAATTATTTCATTCTTTAATGCATATCAGATGTTTTATTCCTATTAGTTTCTCCATGTGTGTAAATATAGTTGGATGATAAAATAGTTTTTCATTTATAGTTAAACGATTCTTAAAATCATAATTTTAATGATGAATATTCCTACAAAATTTACTAGTAAACATAATTATAACATTTTTTTTATATACATTTAAAACAAACATTTTGTTAATAACATTTCACATATTTAAGTTAAATAAACGATCAACTTGTACATTTTTTTTTAATTTTATATTTTTGAAATATCTTAAAAATAAGAATAAATATGTTTTTGGTTCTTTGAGTTAAAATTTAAATCAGTGTATGAAGTTTTAATCCAATTTAGTCTTTCAACTTTATAAATGTGCGTATTTAGTTCTTTTAATCAAATTTATTAAGTTTATTTGATGTTTCAAACATATTTAGTGATAACATTTAAGTTATTTACAGTGTTTTGATTTATTTTTATGTTAGTTGAGAAATGCGTTTGAAACTTTAAATAAACTTAACAAAATTTGGTTAAAATGATTGAATTCAAAGTTCGAAAGACGAAGACCTAAATTAGTCCAAAGTTTCGAAAAAAAGACTAATTTGGTTAAAATATTTATAGAGGGCTCAAGATCTGTCGACGTAAATCAAGATCCATTGAAGGTTCAACACATCTCCTATATTCGCTTGGGCTTTTAACCATTTTAACAAATTTTAAACAAATTACATAATTATAATTAATATAAAAAAAACCCCAAAATCTAAAAATATATACTACAAATAAAAATTTATACAAAAAAATAAAATTAATTAACTAAAACCAAAAAAAATAAAAGAAGGCAAACGCGAAACGGATCTTGACATCCATCAACGAATTTTGAGATCCGTTGAAGACTCAACGAATTTCGCATATACGTTTAGGCCTTTCGTAGTTCTTTCTTCTTCCTTTGTACATAGAAAAGACAGTATCAACCAACCTCTTAGAAACCAAACAAAAAGCATCAAAACTCCGCAACACGAACCAACACCACAAAACAAAGCACACCCACACCGAAATGAAGAAGACAAAAGGAAGCAAATGGAGTTGAGGGGTAAGAGAAACGAAAATGGTAGGAGAAAGAGAGGAAATGGGGGTGGGGGTGGGTTGCAGCTGAGGCTGAGGCTGAGTGAAAATGAGAGAGAGAATTATGATTTTAACAAAAAAGATAAATAGTAAAAGTAAAAAGGATAATTTTGTAATAAAAAATATTGAGGAGGTGTAGGGAACGATTGAGATGGTGGAGGGAGTAACCCTCTTCTTAAAAATACTTAGGGTGTTGCTCCCTCCACCTCCCCAAGTTGGTCCTTCACCTCCCCATTATTTTAATTTATTTCAAAAATATTTTACACCTCTCCACTATTTTCTTTTATTCCAAAAATACCCTACACCTCCCCACTATCTTTAACAATCTTTCTATTTCTCTCTCTACATTAATGAAGTATTTACATTGAATTTGTGATATATTACCAAATATAAAATTCAGAGGAAACTTCAATATTAGTACTTCTACCATTTCCATTTTATAAAATTAAAAGTTAGATGCAAATATAAAATAATAAACATAATAATATTAATAGTAAATAATGATATATTATTATTATTATTATTATATACTAACTTTATAGTGACGAAAGAACTAAATAAATTCTAAATCTTTAACAAATAACTTTTTTTTTATATTTTAAGTATTTAATAATATTTTTATATTATTTATCTAATAAATTAAATATTTTATTCAAGTTATTTGAGTCAAACATGTCGGTGAGTTAAAACATAATATAATCTTAAAAATTATAGATATTATATGTAAAAAAAAACACACAGATATATAAACATTTTTTTAGAAATTTAGAACAAAATTTTACTATTTATTAAGTACTCTGAAAAGAAAAAAATATATTAACAGCAAAAATAAGATTGAATCAAACTTATTTAAGAAAATATATCAGAAGTTTAAATTTGAGTCATGTAAATGCTCCATTAATGAGCCATACAAATGCTCCATTAATGTAGAGAGAGAAAGAAAAAGATTATTAAGGATAGTGGAGAGGAGAGGTATAGAGTATTTTTGGAATAAAAGAAAATAATAGAGATGTGTAAAATATTTTTGAAATAAATTAAAATAATGGGAAGGTGCAGGACCCACTTGGGAAGGTGAAGGGAGCAACACCCAAATACTTATACTCATGCATGAATGTGTAATTAGATTGGGCCGAGCCCAATGGTTTCTTTTTCCTTCTTTTTTTTTTTCATTCAAATAAACAATTATCTTTCTAATTCTCCTCTTCTATAATTTATCTAAGTTTTTTTGACCTTATACAAAATCAAATTCTATGACATTTTTATTGGTAAAATAATTTATCGGCTACAATTTTTAAGTTATAAAAAATAGAAACTAACAGACAATATATTTCAAGTATTAATATATAGACTAATTATAGGGTCCGATAAATTAAATTAAGCACTCACATTAGTAATCTCAATATTATAAACTTAGGTAAAAAAAAAAAACAAACCTACAAAATTAAGATAATGAATTTTTAACTTCTTAGATAAAATCTCTTAAATTTGGTAAGGGTTAATGTGAAAGGTTTGATTAGAGATTATGTGAAGAGAAAATGAAAATGACCCTTATTGTTTGTTTTTTATTTTAATAATAAGTGTGTGATGAAGAATGATTATCCATAGAACATAGCACACATAACTTTCAATCACAATTGAAAGTGGGTGCATTCCCCTTTAACCTATTTTCCTATAATTTCACCAAATTTAAGATTTTGGTTTAAGCTTTTAATATTCTCACCAATGAAATCACAGTGTCATTTGAAGGATCTTTCACTGTCAAACTTTAACCATAAGCATCTTTGAAATTCATCACTTTTCCCACATCATGCAGCTTCTCAGAAATTCATTGTTATCCATATATGTATAAGATATTTTATCATTTTTTTAAATTAAAAGAAATCATAAATATAAAAAAGTTTATATATGTAACACAAAAGTTACATATAAAAAAATCATTTGCTATATACTTATATTTTATTTTAGGAAAAAAAAATTAAATATCAACAATTAAAGGAGGAAATTACCTTCTCTTGAATCTTTTAAATATTGAATGGAGATTCGCTTCTATTATATTTTAATGAAACGAAATTCACACCTCTTATTTTACTTAAATTTACATTTACATTAAAATAAATATAAATATAATAACAAGTTATTAAAATTACTCATATATTTCGTTATAAATTATTTTATGATTTCATCGAGATTTTTATGAATAGGATGGTATGAGTAATTATGAAATATAATTTTATTGAAAAATATAAATTCTATTTATAGGATTAACATATTTTTATTGAAATAATACTTATTTATGTAGGTATCATCTAAATAGATGTTGGTTTGGACAATTTTATACTGAAAATGCTTAATAATCCTTATTAGATCTAATTTTTTAATATATTTATTGGATCAGATAAAAACATTTTATGTTAAAATAAATTGTTATACAATTTTGTCATCTTCGTAAAATTTGGGAATTTATTTCTTTCAAAAAAAGTTAGGCAATAACAAAAACTGAATAATAAAATAAATAATTATTCAGACAAAAAATATATACTATAAGAAAAATAAAGATTATAAAGAATATCGAAAAGTACTATTAAGTATGTAAATTAATTCACGATGAATTTTTGTATAGTCTTTTTTGTTTTTTTGTCGTGGTCTGAACAGTATCTCCAAACATAGCACCTTTTGTCAGGATCCATTAGTAACATTGTTAGAATATAATATAAAATAATTCTTTTTCATTTAAAAACCTTTTTTATATTTTAAAAACTTCTATTTTAATCTTCATATTTTTTATTTAAATTTTAGTCAACATATTACTTATTAAATAAATAAACGAGACTTCGACTCTACCTACCAACAATATAAAGCGAGTACTTCTTTTAAACCTGAAAAAAAAAAATAACTATTTTTTTCTTTTTCTTTGAAAAAAAAAAGTGCAATTTCTCCCTGTTCGGATAAAAGTTATGTGACACATAAGCACACACAGAGTCAAAAAGACAAACAAATCTACAAGGAAATATTATTATTTTTATTATTATTATTATTATTATATATAATAGAGTTAAATATGTTTTTGATTAAATTGGAATTAGTCCCTCTGTAACATCCCAATAAATATTACTCTAAAAGCATTGATTTATTTTAGGAGTTACAAAAATAATAAAGGAGAACAGTAAAGAAATCAACTTAATTGAAAATAGAATACGTTAAACATTAAAATTAACCCGAACAAAATACATCAACACAGCATACAAACTGAGTTAACACTTTGGTTTACAATATAAGCATAGACCGGTTGGTCAAGATCAAAATACTTCCTATACATAACCGTCTACAATACAAAATATAAGAAATAACTATCTCTAAGGATCGGACGGTCCAGTGCTATACTCGGACACTGCCTCTAAATTTTCTTCAGTCTGCACCACGTCCGTCAGGGTATCTTCTAAGGTAGCTTCCAACGTATCTTCTGCTCACATTCATAAGAATGATCATAGCAAATGAGAAGAAAAGTCGACCGGTCGGATACCGAACGACAACATACAAAACAAGACAAATAAGGGTAAGCTTATGTACATTTAACTTATCCATTCATCATACAAGTAAACATATTCTACAAACAATTTAACAATACAACATATCATTGTCATACTCAAAAATCAACCGTTAAGACACTGTCCGGACGGTATGAACATGTAGCTCGGTCGTCCCTAGCACCCGGGCGGTGTAGTAACTGTTTCCTCAGCTGCCGCTCGAGGTTAGTCCTCAAACGATTATATGCGCGTATAACCGCGGACCTCCTGCCATTCCCACACATGACCGACCTTCCTCTACTTGAGGAAACGTCCTCACGGAATATCAGGATCAAGGACAACGCCGGAGTCATTCCCACATTCATACTTTACCAATCAATTTTCCAATCATGAGATATTCCACCCGAGGAATTCTCTTACTTAGTCAAATTTCTCATTTATTATCACTTTCATAAAAGAAGGGTGTCAGGACAACGACCGTATTTATCAACGATAGAACAAAAGATAAAACGAGACCGGAAATATAACTGAAAGATCTGATAAGACTACAAATGACATTTATGAATTCTGACAGGCCGTTCCGGCAACGATTAAAAACTAATCATCAAAGACTTAACAATAATAATAACCGGGCGGTATAATCAAAGATGAGACTGGAGAATAGAAGAGTATCATTTTGTTGAATAATAGTCCGACAATGAATAAAGTCGTACCTAAAAGATTAATTATAACTATTAGTCATCCGGTCGGTTTGGTAAGGAATAAAACAAGTAATAATCATAGTCGAAGGATGGTCTATGACCGAACACTTCTCAAAAGGAATAATTTAGTCAAACAAACCGGTCGTTCCAATAAATAAACTTCACTAGACCATGCAGTCACTAAGTGACCGGACGGCTATTCACACAGAAGAATATCAGATTTGTAAGTTTTATAAAATTTTAAGTGTCAGCCTAAGGCCGAACACTTGTAATACCAAATGCTTAGTTTATGACCAGCGTTTATTAAGTACCTTACAATGGAATTATTAACGAAAACCACTAAGTTTAACAACATACTAAGCCGAACAGTTCGATTAGACCGAACGGAAATAAGGGAAGACCGAATGATCCTAATGATCTTCGATCTCAAACTTATATTCTCTCTAAGTTTTCATATTTATTCATCTCTTGCAACTCATATAACAATATTCCACATTCAATTCATACAAATCAAACAGCATACTTTATATATTAAACATGCATTAAATCAATCACATTTAAATCATACAGAACATCAAAATTAAATACTCATAAGCTTCCCTTACCTCTAAAGTTTAGCTGAACTTCTAAGATTCCACTAAAATGTTGACCGACCGTCCAAATAGCTCTGATTGAAAAACTAGTCGGTGCACTCGAAAGGTCTTGACAGCAGAAATGAGAATTCTGAAAGGAAGTTGGTGATCGGAACAGTGTTTAAGTTGGAATTTCTAGAGAGAAGTTTAGAGACTTAGAGAGAAGGAAGAGAATTTGAGAGTTCAGAAATTTGGTTTGAGGAAGAAGATGAAGATTGCATGCAGAAAGAGTCTTAAGAATTCGAAACTTCTACCTTAAATACTCTTCCAGAACCGGACATTTGGATTGCTCTCAAAGTGCCACATGGTTTCCACTATCAAAATCTTTCATTCCTCATGCAGCCGAACGCATCCCGAGGTTGGGGATTTAATTGCTGCTGCAGAGTTTTGTCTGCCACTCACTCTCCGGACCCTGAGACATTGACACGCGGACATTTACTAATGAGACATTTATTGGGGCGTGACAATCCCCCCAACAAATAAAAATTTTCGTCCTCGAAAATTAATAAGTACCTTCGAATAAATGCGGATAAGCTTCCTTCATAAATTCCTCACGCTCCCAAGTGACATCGCCCGTTCGGTCATCCCAGATAACTTTAATCAAAGTAGTACGTTTACCGAACGGTCGCTTTGTTGCGTTCTTCTCAACTCTCACGGGTTGTACTTCCACTGAGCAATCTTCTTTAAGTTGAATGTGGTCGGCTTCAAGTACATGCGAAGGATCAGCGATATACTTTCTAAGTTGTGAGACGTGGAATACCGGATGAAGGTTAGACAAAGGAGGAGGTAAAGCTAGTTCATAGGCGACTGGCCCAATGCGCCTAAGAATTTGATACGGACCAAGGAATCGTGGTGATAGTTTCTTTGGTCTAATAACTCGCCCAACACCGGTCATACGATTCAGCTTTAGGAACACATGCTCTCCTGCAGCAAATTCTAAAGGTTTCCTCCTTCTATCCGCATAAGACTTCTGTCGGCTTTGAGTTGCCTTAAGTCTTTCTTGGATCAGCTTCACCTTTTCTGTTGTTTGTTGAATAATTTCTGGTCCAGTCAATACTGCTTCACCTTCCTGGAACCAGCAAAGGGGTGTTCGGCATTTCCTTCCATAAAGAGCTTCATAAGGTGCCATTCCAATACTCGCATGGAAGCTATTGTTGTAAGTAAACTCAGCTAGCGGCAAAACTTCATCCCAAACTCCTAAGTGGTCCAAAACGCTGGTTCTTAATAAATCCTCGAGAGTTTGGATCGTCCTCTCGGATTGACCGTCTGTCTGAGGATGGTAGGCAGAACTCATTTGAAGTTTGCTTCCCATTTCTTGTTGAAGCGCTTGCCAAAACCGGGAGGTGAATCTTGGGTCTCGGTCTGATACTATTCCGGACGGTACACCATGTAGCCTGACAATTTCTTTAATATAAAGCTGAGCTAACTTGGACATAGGCATTTTTAAGTTGATAAGAAGGAAGTGTGTACTCTTGGTTAATCTATCAACTATTACCCAAATTGCGTCATGATGTCTGACCGTTCGGGGCAGATGAGTTACAAAGTCCATAGCAATGCTGTCCCACTTCCATTCGAGTATTTCTAGCGGCTGTAAGAGACCGCTCGGTTTCTGATATTCTATCTTGGCTCTTTGACAAGTTAAACATGACTCCACAAACCGAGCAACATCTTGTTTCATTCCTGGCCACCAGAAACTCATTCGAAGATCCTTATACATTTTAGTTATTCCTGGGTGAATACTCAGACGACTTTGATGAGCTTCTTCCAAAATTATCCTTTTCAACTCGTCATCATTTGGAACACAAGTTCTTCCATTATACCTTAGCAATCCATCTGTTCCATCGTTGAAGTCTTGGTGGGGTGGCACACCGAACGGTTTGCTAATTTTCTGCAACTCTTTGTCAAATTTTTGCTTTTCTCTAATCCGGTCGAATATGTTGCTTGACAACCTCATATAACTACAACTTATACCGGTCGGTTCAAATTCACAGTGAAGTTTTAGATCTCTGAAGCTTTCGACAAGTTTTATTTCTTGAACCATCATTGCCGCCATATGTATGGTTTTTCTGCTCAAGGCATCAGCGACTACATTTGCTTTTCCCGGATGGTATTGTAATTCAAACTCATAGTCTTTCAAGAATTCCATCCATCTTCTTTGCCTCATATTCAACTCTTTCTGGTCGAACAGATATTTGAGGCTTTTATGGTCGCTGAACACTTGAAACTTAGCACCATATAAGTAATGCCTCCAAATTTTGAGAGCAAACACTACAGCTGCCAACTCCAAATCATGAGTTGGATAATTCCTCTCATGAATCTTCAGTTGTCTAGAAGCATATGCAACGACCTTCTCTTCTTGCATCAATACGCAACCCAAACCATTATATGAAGCATCACAGAACACAACAAATGGATGGTTAACGTTAGGAATTACCAAGACCGGAGCATTCGTCAATCGCTGCTTTAATTCCTGAAAACTGGACTCACACCGGTCGGTCCAAACGAACGGTTGGTCCTTTCTGGTCAATTGAGTCAATGGCGCTACTATCTTAGAGAAACCTTCAATGAATCTTCTATAGTAGCCGGCCAAACCAACAAAACTTCTAACTTCAGTAACTGAGCGAGGTGTCTCCCATTCCAGAACTGCTTGTACCTTAGCCGGATCCACCGCAATTCCGCCGGCCGAAATTACATGTCCAAGGAATTGTACTTGATTCATCCAAAACTCACACTTGGACAACTTAGCATATAGTTGTTTCTCCCTTAGCACCCCAAGAACCATTCTCAAATGATCTTCATGTTCTGCTTTACTTTTAGAGTAAATGAGAATGTCGTCAATGAACACAACTACGAATTTGTCCAAGAACGGCCGGAAGATCCGGTTCATGTAGTCCATGAATATTGCCGGAGCGTTAGTAACACCGAACGACATTACTACATACTCAAAATGACCATATCTAGACCGAAATGCAGTCTTAGAAATGTCTTCTTCTTTTACCAATATCTGATGGTACCCGGATCTCAAATCAATCTTGGAGAAAACTGAGGCTCCATGAAGTTGATCAAGTAAATCGTCGATTCTCGGCAGTGGATACTTGTTCTTGATGGTTAACTTGTTTAATTGCCGGTAGTCTATACAAAGTCTGGAACTACCATCTTTCTTCTTAACCAAAAGAACGGGCGCTCCCCAGGGTGACGCACTTGGCCGAATAAATCTCTTTTCCAACAAGTCTTCAATTTGCTTTTTCAATTCAGCCAACTCTGCCGGAGCCATTCTATAAGGCGCAATTGATATCGGACCAGCTCCTGAGATCAAGTCGATGGAGAACTCGACCTCTCGGCGTG
Organism: Vigna mungo; assembly: GCA_036885675.1. Classification (NCBI taxonomy): domain Eukaryota; kingdom Viridiplantae; phylum Streptophyta; class Magnoliopsida; order Fabales; family Fabaceae; genus Vigna; species Vigna mungo. The sequence goes on from CP144692.1 coordinate 894,840, forward strand.
GAGGTAGACCTGGAACTTCTTCTGGAAATACGTCCATGAATTCTTCCATTACCGGACGGTTCAGATCCGGTCGGTCAGTCCCGCTTACATCCATGTACGTGAAGATGATGAAACTCATAGCGCCTTCAATCAGATCTTCTCTAATCTGGCCGAGTGTAATTGTAAGTTTCTCTTCTTCACTCGGAAAAATCAACTTCTTCTTCCCACAATCAATAAGAATGCGATTGGTGGTCAACCAATCCATTCCTAAAATAACTTCAAGATCTTGAAGAGGTAAACATATAAGATTTACCTTGAATTTGTACCCCTCTACCTCAATAGGACACTTCACACATGCAGTGGACGTCCTAACCTCCCCAGCTGCCGGTGTTGACACCACCAAGTCAAGCTGCATTTCACTCTCGGCTATTCCCAGTTTATCAACACATGCCTTCGAGATGAAGGAGTGTGTTGCCCCCGAATCAAAAAGTACACAGCATGACACTCCATATAATAGGCAAGTGCTGATGATGAGGTTACCTGAACCAGAAGCTTCAGTTCCCGAGATAGCATAAACCCTACCAATTGCTTGAGCTCTACCACCGCTCGGAGAGGACCTTCCAACATTCGGTGGCCTGGAGAATGTTCGTCCACCCATGTTACAATCTCTTTCCAAATGCCCATTTCTTCTACACTTGACACAAAACTTTGTATTCCCATGCCTGGGACAATCTCGCATATAGTGAGGGCCTCCACATGTGAAGCAACTTACGCTTCCTGGTTGACCGGTCGGTCTAGCAAAGTTCATTGGCCGAACGGCCAAAGCAGAAGGATCCGCTGAAGATGGCGACCGGGAGTATGGGTTCGTTCTGGGACTTGAAGAGTTTCTTGTAACAATTGATCCTCGAGTACTGGATGACTGTTGTTTCTTACACTTCTCAGCCTCCATCAAATTTTTCTCCAATACCTTAGCCCTCTCCACTAAGGCCGGGAACTTCTGGATACAATGACTTGCAATAACCGGTTTCAAATCTTCCCTCAGCCCATTTTCAAATTTCCGACACTGCCATTCTTCACTCATCCGCATCGTATAAAATCTCATTAACTGTTTAAACCGATTGGCGTACTCCGACACCGTCATTCCCCTTTGTACCAGCTGAAGAAATTCAACTTCCTTTGCAAACCGGACGCTAGTAGGAAAGTATTCTTCATAAAACTTATTCTTGAACACTTCCCATGTGATAGGAACATGATCATCTTCCAGCAGCATCTTCGAACTACTCCACCAATGACCAGCCTCTCCAGTCAGTAAATACTCAGTGAAAGCTAAGCGATTTTCATCACCACATCTCTTGGCGTCGTAGATCCTTTCCATGTCGCGAAGCCAGTGATCGGCCTCATCTGCACTGCAGTTGCCACTAAACTTGGCCGGACGGTGCTGGAGAAAACTCTCCAGACTCCATTCAGTTTGAGTGTTTGAGGAGGAACCGGACGGTCTGGCAGTTGATACCCCACTCGATAGTATATCCATTATCTGCCTTTGTGTTGACTCTGCTGCAGCTCTAGCGGCCTCTGCATTCTGTAGTGCCAATGCGTTCTGTTGAGCTAAGTTAGCATTCTGCTGAATAAGATTTGCATTTTGTTGCTGAAGTGCTGCCAAAACTGACTCCAGCACATTGTTTTCGCCGGACGGATCTCTAGCGACCGGTTGAGGGGGTGGTCTAGGAGCCATCTTCTGTTTTTAATCAGAAAGAGGAACCCGTTAGTCCACAAGAAATCAGAGAATTCTGATCGAACATTTAGAGTACGTAGCAATAAGCATAGTATACTCATAACCTACAGGTAGTCTAAGAAAGAAACTGCTCTGATACCATTAATGTAACATCCCAATAAATATTACTCTAAAAGCATTGATTTATTTTAGGAGTTACAAAATAATAAAGGAGAACAGTAAAGAAATCAACTTAATTGAAAATAGAATGGTTAAACATTAAAATTAACCCGAACAAAATACATCAACACAGCATACAAACTGAGTTAACACTTTGGTTTACAATATAAGCATAGACCGGTTGGTCAAGATCAAAATACTTCCTATACATAACCGTCTACAATACAAAATATAAGAAATAACTATCTCTAAGGATCGGACGGTCCAGTGCTATACTCGGACACTGCCTCTAAATTTTCTTCAGTCTGCACCACGTCCGTCAGGGTATCTTCTAAGGTAGCTTCCAACGTATCTTCTGCTCACATTCATAAGAATGATCATAGCAAATGAGAAGAAAAGTCGACCGGTCGGATACCGAACGACAACATACAAAACAAGACAAATAAGGGTAAGCTTATGTACATTTAACTTATCCATTCATTATACAAGTAAACATATTCTACAAACAATTTAACAATACAACATATCATTGTCATACTAAAAAATCAACCGTTAAGACACTGTCCGGACGGTATGAACATGTAGCTCGGTCGTCCCTAGCACCCGGGCGGTGTAGTAACTGTTTCCTCAGCTGCCGCCCGAGGTTAGTCCTCAAACGATTATATGCGCGTATAACCGCGGACCTCCTGCCATTCCCACACATGACCGACCTTCCTCTACTTGAGGAAACGTCCTCACGGAATATCAGGATCAAGGACAATGCCGGAGTCATTCCCACATTCATACTTTACCAATCAATTTTCCAATCATGAGATATTCCACCCGAGGAATTCTCTTACTTAGTCAAATTTCTCATTTATTATCACTTTCATAAAAGAAGGGTGTCAGGACAACGACCGTATTTATCAACGATAGAACAAAAGATAAAACGAGACCGGAAATATAACTGAAAGATCTGATAAGACTACAAATGACATTTATGAATTCTGACAGGCCGTTCCGGCAACGATTAAAAACTAATCATCAAAGACTTAACAATAATAATAACCGGGCGGTATAATCAAAGATGAGACTGGAGAATAGAAGAGTATCATTTTGTTGAATAATAGTCCGACAATGAATAAAGTCGTACCCAAAAGATTAATTATAACTATTAGTCATCCGGCCGGTTTGGTAAGGAATAAAACAAGTAATAATCATAGTCGAAGGATGGTCTATGACCGAACACTTCTCAAAAGGAATAATTTAGTCAAACAAACCGGTCGTTCCAATAAATAAACTTCACTAGACCATGCAGTCACTAAGTGACCGGACGGCTATTCACACAGAAGAATATCAGATTTGTAAGTTTTATAAAATTTTAAGTGTCAGCCTAAGGCCGAACACTTGTAATACCAAATGCTTAGTTTATGACCAACGTTTATTAAGTACCTTACAATGGAATTATTAACGAAAACCACTAAGTTTAACAACATACTAAGCCGAACAGTTCGATTAGACCGAACGGAAATAAGGGAAGACCGAATGATCCTAATGATCTTCGATCTCAAACTTATATTCTCTCTAAGTTTTCATATTTATTCATCTCTTGCAACTCATATAACAATATTCCACATTCAATTCATACAAATCAAACAACATACTTTATATATTAAACATGCATTAAATCAATCACATTTAAATCATACAGAACATCAAAATTAAATACTCATAAGCTTCCCTTACCTCTAAAGTTTAGCTGAACTTCTAAGATTCCACTAAAATGTTGACCGACCGTCCAAATAGCTCTGATTGAAAAACTAGTCGGTGCACTCGAAAGGTCTTGACAGCAGAAATGAGAATTCTGAAAGGAAGTTGGTGATCGGAACAGTGTTTAAGTTGGAATTTCTAGAGAGAAGTTTAGAGACTTAGAGAGAAGGAAGAGAATTTGAGAGTTCAGAAATTTGGTTTGAGGAAGAAGATGAAGATTGCATGCAGAAAGAGTCTTAAGAATTCGAAACTTCTACCTTAAATACTCTTCCAGAACCGGACAGTTGGATTGCTCTCAAAGTGCCACATGGTTTCCACTATCAAAATCTTTCATTCCTCATGCAGCCGAACGCATCCCGAGGTTGGGGATTTAATTGCTGCTGCAGAGTTTTGTCTGCCACTCACTCTCCGGACCCTGAGACATTGACACGCGGACATTTACTAATGAGACATTTATTGGGGCGTGACACCCTCTTTAAAATTTTGGCCTGATTTAGTCTTCCAACTTTATAAATGTATGCATTTAATTCTTTTAATTAAATTTGGTTAGTTTGAAGCAAAAATGTGTCAAACAGTATAAACAACCTAAATGCTATCATGAAACGTGTTTGAAACAACAAATAAAGTAAACAAAATTTGGTTAAAAGAACTAAATTCATACATTTCTAAAGTAGGAGACTAAATTAAGCCAAAATTTTGAAGAGGGACTAATTCCAATTTTTACTAAAATTAAGGGACAAAAACATATTTAACGTTATATAATATCATTTTTAAAATTTAGGAAACAAATTTTTAAAAGTTCCATAAAAAAGATCGCCAGGCACCTGTTATAAAACTGTCGTTAGAATGTATGAATAATAGAATTTAAAATATTTAAAATGAATTCGATGTAGAAAAATACGCGTATGTATATATATATATTATAAAAAAATTGTGTATGCTTAAAAGAAAAAACATATATAAATAGGAAATTATTATCAAATGGACTGTATTCTAAAAATTTGGAAAGATTTAGGAAGATGCAGGGAGCATTGGTGGTGGTGTTTGTTTATAAAGAATATTATTGCCTTACTTACGTATCTTTTATTTATATTTAAGTATTTAGATTAATTAAAAATAAAGTTAAATTATAATATATAAATATAAATTTTATTTTATAAGTTAACTTTATAAGATTGTATTACATTTAAAATATATTATCTTAAAATGATAAAAAAAAATAATCTTGTGATGAATTTCTCTCATAATTTTTTAACCTTCAACAAACAAAGTTGTAATTTATTAACTCATCTAACAATATAAAAAGAAAATTAATGTAAGATGCTTTTACATCATCTTTCTACTTAAGTTGTGCCATAATTCATGCCCTAATTTCTTAGCTTCATTAACTCAAAATATTTAGAATAGGTTTATTGCTGCTTCAAATCATTCATGCTACGTTAAGAATACTTTATTGCATAATATATATATATATATATATATATATATATATATATATATATATATATATATATATAATTTCACATTTAAAAAGTCTAAACAACTAAGTTTTGAAAAGAAAAATTAAGCATCCAAAGTTTTAAAATAGAGGGTGTAAATATTAGTTTGGTGACTTAAATATGTTTTATTTTCATAAATTATTATAACCAATTATGTTTCATAATTATAAATAATTTAATTCATGTAATATTAATGATGTAAAATATTATTTCAATACATGAAATGTTTCTTATGTAACAAATGAAAATATATAACTTATATGTAATCTATTGAAAAGTATATTTTACAAAAATAAAATATTTTATAATTTATTTAAAACGAAAACACATTTTTTCATAATAATATATAAAACCATGTTGAAAATCTCTCATTATATAATATATATTGTTTTTCTTCCATCGATTGAGAGAAATTGTTAAGTAGGAACTTTCATCATCAGGGAGCTAATTTCATCCATATATCCTAAACAAAAATCGCTTTTATCCATACTTTAAGGTAACAATTTACGAGCTACAAAATTATAATTGTATAAAAAACAGACAAAAGATGTTGAAGGATAAATGACAGAAGGTTCATGACATATTCTCGAATCATCTCTAATTATATTCTTCTAGTTTATCTTAATTTTTTACTTTGTATTTGTTGGTACTAATCAAAGTGTTTAAAGTAATTTTTTCCGCTAAAAGATGATGAAATTGTTTCTTGATATTTGTTAATGTCCTATTTGAATAGGAATAGCTACAATTATTAATTGTATATGAGAATTAAACTTATCCACAATTACATAAGAGTCATTTAATTTAATTAAAATATATTTTTAAAAAAATCTATAATTTTATAATAAAAATAAAATAATTAATATAATGAAAAAAAAAACAGTTCAATCACAACATTATCAATTTATATATCTTTTAAAGTACCTATTCACTATTTTTACTCTTTTTCAAATACACGATTTTGTTGTTGTAATAACTAAAAACAGTTAATATAATTAAAAAATAATTATCATAACTATTACCACAATTATTTTACAAATTTCTCCAAACAAAATATACATAATACACATATTTATCACAATTTAAAAGTAAAATTATAAAATTACATGTAAAAATGTAGTTTAAAATGCATTTTATTAATTGTTGTAGAATATATATCTATTGATATAGCAAATAGCTTATTTCTATAATATAATTGCTGAATACATTTTACGTATAGATGTTATCATTAAGCCATTTACATTTATCTTGTTAATTCATTATCTTTCATTTTTAATTTCATATGAAAACAAATATATTAAATAGGACAATTTGGATTGTCTCAATCCATAAGAAAAAAATATCCCTTTGTTAGCAATTTTATTAGGTAAGTTTAAAACAAATATGTTACCAATGAAAGATTTTGGATTTTTTTTAATGGGAAAATTGAGGAACCTTGAAATAATTGAGTGAAGAAAAATGACAGAATCAGTCATCTCATATATATATATATATATATATATATATATATATATATATAATATATATATATATATATATATATATATATATATATATATATATATTTTGCAACAAAACCTTGAAATAATTGAGTGAAAAAAAATTGGTGACTACATTTTTTTGTACTATCATAAATTATTGAGAAGAATTGCGAATTAGGTTTTAAATCATGTGAATAGATTCAACTTTTTGATAAATGTTAATAAATAACTGATGACTATAATTAAATATAGCCAGCACGAGTAGGTATCAATTTAATTAGACACATATTTGTAAGAGTAATAATAATAAAAAAAAAAGTCTTAGTGACAAATTTAATCCTAAAAATTTTCGTAAATAAATATTTTACCTCAATTATATTACATCCTTATTTCAATTCTTCATTTTCTTTTTAAATTCTTATATTATAATCTATTTCAGTTTGTGTAAAACTTTTTCTTTTTATTTCATATTAAATTGGGATAATTACAAAAAGAAACCAAGACATGGTCTTGTATAGATTCAATATTTATTACCTGATAGAAGCAAACTCATGTCTGAGATGGAAGAAACTTCTCGGTTAGGTGTGGCAACGAAAATGGAGAATGGTTGCAGCGAATGAAACGCACGGAAGGTGTTTGATAAAAGGTTTGGCAGTGTTTGGAAGATGATACAATGAAGAAACTAGCTCAGATGATTTTCCTAGAGGGAAAGGAGCTAGATGAGGCTTTTGCTAAAGCAAACAAAGTATGAGCTCGAAGGATTAAGGCAGCGGGAAGAATTTCAACAGCATAACACTAATTATCATTCAAGTTACATTTACAATGGATGCGAGCGTTCTTTTATAGAAGAAACAAGGCTCAATGGCGTCTAAGAGAAGTTGCTAAAATCACACTAGCATGTGCGGAAAACTTTGGCTGAACGTAGAAAGCATGTAACATGAGTATAACATTTAAAACGTGTTAAATGCTTTACTTGCTTAACCAGATTCGCTTAGCCAGCCAGGGTTTGAGCTGGGCGCTTCTTCCATCCGCAAGGCATTCCTTCTTCATGTTGCTTGTTGTCTTCAATCAATAAAATCCACCTTTCTTGGTCTCCTACTTGCTTCCTTATTCTCACCTTAAGTGATCTACAAAACAATGAAAGATATTTAGTGTTTTGAGAAGAATATGCTAAGACTTAGAAAGAAAAGATTAAGTTTTTATTTAACTTCCCTTTCATAGTATTGGTGTAGTTGATACTTCTTTGGATGGGAAGTTCCTAAAAGGGGTTGCCATCATTCTCTCCCTCTTTAAAAATAATTTGTCCTCAAATCAAGAAGAAAGAAAGAAGCACAATTGTGGTTTTTATTGTTCACCTGGATCAAAGATATATCTACAAAAACTAGCAAAAATGAGTATGATGAATAAGAGATATGCAAAGAGAAGAATATGAAATGAAGGCCTTTCGGCAAAAATTTTAGAAGACGTCTTGGCCTTGAATTTATATTTTGTTTCACTTTGTTTGGAACATTCCCCATGATGAGATGTAGAAACAAAGTGATGTTTTTGAAAAGAAGAATAGTCAAGGTACCTGCTAAGGAAGGAATTAACATCATGCATACCTTTGACTCATTTTTCTTTTTATGAGAAGGTTGCTTGTCCAACCTTTTTTCTTTTTTTCTTTCTTTTTCAATTTTTTCTTTGATTTTTATTTCATCCTCTTTTACTTGTTCAGGTGTAAGAGGAATCAATGTTATTTTATTTCCTTTATGAAGGAAAGTTATTTTGTTGGTAAAGCCATCATGAGTGGAGCTATGATCATATTGGCATGGCCTACCAAGTAATACATGCCCAACATCCATTGGAACAACATCACATAAAACATTTTCTTCATATTTGCCAATGGATATTTGTATGATTACTTGTGTGTTGACTACTATTTCTTCATCCTCTGTTATCCACTGAAACTTATAAGGCTTTGGATGAGGAATAATAGGTAAGGCCAACTTGTTTACCACTCTAGAACTACAACAATTGGAAGAGGAACCACTATCCACAATTAAGGAACAAGTGTTTTCAAGGATTTTGCATCTTGTTCTGAATAGGTTCTCTCTTTGAGATTGTTCTAGTTCTTAGTTTTGACTTCCAAGAAGTCTTCTAACCAACAAGGCTTAGAATTGTGTCAGATATCCTTTTCTTCAAAATATTTTGATGCCCCTATAAAAAGGTCTTTCGGTTCTCCAGTGTGATGATACTACCTTCCATTCTTTTTACCTTGCGAAACTTCTTAACATGATGTTTCATTTCCAAAGCAGAATCAACAGATGGTTTCAGCCACTCCAGGTTAAAATTAAAACATTGCACCTCTTCCCAAGCACGTTGGAGAATATCACATCCATCATCATTCATATCTTTGATTTTGTTGGTCTTCAAAAGTAGTAGAACTTTCCCCAATGAGTTGAAAGAACATTGAACAAAATATTTACTTTTTCTCTTCTTGCTCTCAAGGAGAGAAGGATGACTGGAACAGGCGTCAACCAACAAAGGGATGACTTCTTGATGCAACTCTAGTTGCTCAAGAAAAGTTGAAGTTGAACATTTATCGTACTGAAAATATGTAGACATGATGATTCCTGTACGCCAAATGAGATTTTGTAAAGAATGAGCAAAAGAATGAAGAATCTAAAACTTACCCAATATCACTGTAAAAACTAAGAAAGAAAGAAAAACCCATGAAAGTAATGGCTAAACATAAAATTCGGTTTTTGTACGAAACTAAGCAAATTTGTCTGGGATATTACGGAAATGAACAAAGTTTGGGTCAAAAGGAAGTCGTGAGGGGAGGCCAGACGACTTCTAGTGAAGAAGTCCTACCCCCTGCACGACTTCAAACTGTTCATTTGACCAGTATTGAAATCGTCCACCCCAAAAACGACTTTAGGGAATGGTAATCGATTATCATGGGCTTGTAATCGATTACCAGGGGCTTGTAATCTAACCCTTATGTAGAGTTGAAACACACTAAAAACACAATTGATGAGAATAACAAAGGCTAGAAAAATTTATTCAGGATATTCAAGTTTTCCGTCCATATCCAATTCGACAAAGCCTTCTTTTTTTTTTCATAATCTCTGTTTTCATTATTTCAAGGCTTAGAATTGTGTCAGAATATCCTTTTCTTCAAAATATTTTGTTACTCCTCTAAAAAAGTCTTTCGGTTCTCCAATGTGATGATACTTTCTTCCATTCTTTTTACCTCGCGAAACTTCTTAACATGATGTTTCATTTCCAAAGCAGAATCAACAGATTGTTTGAGTCATTCCATGTTAAAATTAAAACATTGCACCTCTTCCCAAGCACGTTGGAGAAAATCACATCCATCATCATTCATATCTTTGATTTTGTTGGTCTTCAAAAATAGCAGAACTTTCCCCAATGAGTTGAAAGAACATTGAACAAAATATTTACTTTTTCTCTTCTTGCTCTCAAGCAGAGAAGGATGACTGGAACAGGCGTCAACCAACAAAGGGATGACTTCTTGATGCAACTCTAGTTGCTCAAGAAAAGTTGAAGTTGAACATTTATCGTACTGAAAATATGTAGACATGATGATTCCTGTACGCCAAATGAGATTTTGTAAAGAATGAGCAAAAGAATGAAGAATCTAAAACTTTCCCAATATCACTGTAAAAACTAAGAAAGAAAGAAAAACCCATGAAAGTAGTGGCTAAACATAAAATTCGGTTTTTGTACGAAACTAAGCAAATTTGCCTGGGATATTACGGAAATGAACAAAGTTTGGGTCAAAAGGAAGTCGTGGGGGGAGGGGGCAGACGACTTCTAGTGAAGAAGTCCTACCCCCTACACGACTTCAAACTGTTCATTTGACCAGTATTGAAATCGTCCACCCCAAAAACGACTTTAGGGAATGGTAATCGATTATCATGGGCTTGTAATCGATTACCAGGGGCTTGTAATCTAACCCTTATGTAGAGTTGACACACACTAAAAACACAATTGATGAGAATAACAAAGGCTAGAAAAATTTATTCAGGATATTCAAGTTTTCCGTCCATATCCAATTTGACAAAGCCTTCTTTTTTTGTCATAATCTCTGTTTTCATTATTTCAAGGCTTAGAATTGTGTCAGAATATCCTTTTCTTCAAAATATTTTGTTACTCCTCTAAAAAAGTCTTTCGGTTCTCCAATGTGATGATACTTTCTTCCATTCTTTTTACCTCGCGAAACTTCTTAACATGATGTTTCATTTCCAAAGCAGAATCAACAGATATTTTGAGTCACTCCATGTTAAAATTAAAACATTGCACCTCTTCCCAAGCACATTGGAGAATATCACATCCATCATCATTCATATCTTTGATTTTGTTGGTCTTCAAAAATAGTAGAACTTTCCCCAATGAATTGAAAGAACATTGAACAAAATATATACTTTTTTTCATCTTGCTCTTAAGGAGAGAAGGATGACTAGAACAAGCTTCAATCAACAAAGGGATGACTTCTCGATGCAACTCTAGTTGCTCAAGAAAAGTTGAAGCTAAACTTTTATCGTATTGAAAATCTTTAGAAAGGATGATTCTTGTATGCCAAATGAGAGTTTATAAAAGAATGAGCAAAAGAATGAAGAATCTAAAACTTACCCAATATCATCGTAAATACTAAGAAAGAAAGAAAAATTCATGAAAGTAATGGCTAGACATAAAATCCGGTTTTCGTACGAAACTAGGCACATTTGCCTAGGATATTACGGCAATGGACAAATTTTGGGTTAAAAGGAAGTCGTGGGGGGCCCAGATGACATCTAATGAAGAAGTCGTGCCCCTTACACGACTTCACACTATTTATTTGACCAATATTGAAGTCGTGCACCCCAAAAATGAATTTAGGGCATGGTAATCGATTACTCACACTCTTGTTCGTCTTCATAATCGGAATCAGAATGAGAGACAGTATTTACTTTCCCTCTCTTGTTCTTACTCACACTCTTCTCTATTACTCACTCATTCTATTTTGGGTTGGGATCTCGCATTGACGAGATTTTACATGATTTACTCTTGAACTGTTTTCTTTTTTAATAGAGTTTCATTTGTTTCTCGGATTTGTTCCGGCGTTGACAGTGAATGGAAGAAACAGAATAGCTGAAGCGGATTTGGTTTTCGGCTTGTTGGGAGGAAAAAAATCTACTTCTGTTTTATGTCTAGCTTGTTTTATGTTTTGCTTTCTTTTTCACGTGAGAATTGATATGAAAGGAAGAATATGATATTGGGATATATTAAGGTACATTGAAGTCCTGATGTTGGGGGAATTTACCTATCCTCTACTATCAGTTAAATATGATGGAATTTGCAGGACTGCATTTTGAGTGCAGTTTTTGATTGACAGAGGATATCACAAAGTAAACAAACACAACCATATACACTAATCAAACATCATTTCATTCATCTCTCAGCATGCATAAGGCAAGCATATCTACGAACATATAGATGAGTATGACCAGAGCTTAGGTATATGAAGACTTACCTCCGCAGCTTCAAAACTTTTCCACTCTCTCTGGTTGTCTTAGACTGGATTTTCTTCGGATTGCTCAAACTCTTGCAGGCGCTGGAGAGCTCAGTTGAAGGCAAATGGTTCACGGATGACAAAGAAGCTCCTCAAGCAGTGATGATCGGTGATGGTGGTGAGTCTCTAATGTTTTAGCTCTATGTGACGATGATGTGTTGGAGATGAATAATGCTCCTCAATATTCTCTTGTGCTCTTCTGTGGTGATGGTGAAAATGAAAAAAAATCGCCTCGATACTCTCTAAGGCCTTGTAAAATCAGTCATTCTCAATGATTGTCCCCCCTCTGCTTTCTGTATCATCCAAGCATATCCCTTAGGATCTCCCCTTTGTCTTTTTCTTTTCTTTGCATTTAAATTGGATTAATTAGCCAAAAGAGATTCAAATTTCCCTTCCTTATGTAAGATTGCGGTTCTGCTCAAGGATTTTGCTCAGCTGGTATTTGCGTAGGCTGAAAACAGGGGAAAGCACAAGTCTGTCATTCCTAAAAGGGGCTATTTGACTAATGCGTATTTCTTTCTTTTTATTTTTGTCTACAACCATGCTTGTACACCCTATATTTAAGAACTTTTTTTTTTAATTTTAAACTAACGAAAAAGGTGAAACAGAGGATAAATAAATGAAAAGAAAAAGAAACACAATATAAAGTAGGAATAAAATGAAAAAAAAAACAAAATAAAAATAATGAAGGCAACAAATAAAAAATAATTGAAAAAAGAAAAGAAAATAAAAACCTTTTTCCCTAAAAGAGAAAATAAACTTAAATGAAATTGGTCTTTGCTTCGCATTATTGTTCCTTCTTGACTTTAGACATTTTTATTTGATTATCTGGACGAAATTTGCTATTAGCAGGTTAGATTACAAGTCCTTGGTAATCGATTACAAGTCCATGGTAATTGATTACCATGCTCTAAAATCCTTTTTTGGATGCACAACTTCAATACTAGTCAAATGAACAGTGTGAAGTCGTGCAGAGGGCACCACTTCTTCATTAGAAGTCGTCTAGGCCCCCACGACTTCCTTTTGACCCAAAATTTGTCCATTTCCATAATATCTCAGGCAAATTTGTGTAGCTTCGTACAAAAAACGGATTTTATGTCTAGCCAATACTTTAATGAGTTTTTCTTTCTTTCTTCTTTTTACGGTGATATTGGGTAAGTTTTAGATTCTTCATTATATAGCTGTTTTAGATTCTTTCTCATCAATAGTGTTTTTAGTGTGTTTCAACTCTACGTAAGGGTTTGATTACAAGCTCCTGGTAATCGATTATAAGTCCATGGTAATCGATTACCATGCCCTAAAGTCGTTTTTGGGGTGCACGACTTCAATACTGGTCAAATGAATAGTGTGAAGTCGTGCAGAGGGCACAACTTCTTCATTAGAAGTCGTCTGGGTCCCCCCACGACTTCCTTTTGACCCAAAATTTCTCCATTTCCGTAATGTCCTAGGCAAACTTGCCTAGTTCGTACAAAAACCAGATTTTATGTTTAGCCATTACTCTCATGGGTTTTTCTTTCTTTCTTAGTTTTTACGGTGATATTGGATATGTTTTAGATTCTTCATTCATTTGCTTATTCTTTCATAAACTCTCATTTGGCATACATGAATCATCATTATGTCTACAGATTTTCAGCACAATAAAAGTTCAGCTTCAACTTTTCTTGAGCAACTAAAGTTGCATCAAGAAGTCATCCCTTTGTTGATTGAAGTTTGTTCCAGTCATCCTTCTCTCCTTGAGAGCAAGAAGAGAAAAAGTAAATATTTTCGTTCAATGTTCTTTCAACTCATTGGGCAAAGTTCTACTATTTTTGAAGAACAACAAAATTTAAGATATGAATGATGTTGAATGTGATCTTCTCCAACGTGCTTGGGAAGAGGTGCACTGTTTTAATTTTAACCTGGAGTGGCTCAAACCATCTGTTGATTCTGCTTTGGAAATGAAAAATCATGTTAAGAAGTTTCGTGAGGTAAAAAGATGGAAGAAAGTATCATCACACCGGAGAACCAAAAGACTTTTTTAAAGGAGTAACAAAATATTTTGAAGAAAATGATATCTGACACAATTCTAAGCCTTGAAATAATGAAAACAGAGATGGCGACAAAAAAAGAGGGCTTTGTCGAATTGGATATGGATGGAAAACTTGAATATCCTCAATAAATTTTTGTACCCTTTGTTATTCTCATCAATTGTGTTTTTAGTGTGCTTCAACTCTACATAAGGGTTAGATTACAAGCCCCTGGTAATTGATTACAAGTCCATGTAACCGATTACCATGCCCAAAAGTCATTTTTGGGGTCCACGACTTCAATACTGGCCAAATGAACAGTGTGAAGTCGTGCAGGGGGCACGACCTCTTCATTAGAAGTCGTCTGGGTCCCCCCACGACTTCCTTTTGACCCAAAATTTGTCCATTTCCGTAATGTCCTAGGCAAATCTGCCTAGTTCGTACAAAAACCGGATTTTATGTCTAGCCATTACTCTCATGGGTTTTTCTCTCTTTCTTAGTTTTTATGGTGATATTGGGTATGTTTTAGATTCTTCATTCTTTTGCTTATTCTTTTATAAACTCTCATTTAGCATATAGGAAAAATCATTATGTCTACAGATTTTCAGTACAATAAAAGTTGAGCTTCAACTTTTCTTGAGCAACTAGAGTTGCATCAAGAAGTCATCCCTTTGTTGATTGAAGCCTGTTTCAGTAATCCTTCTCTCCTTGAGAGGAAGAAGAGAAAAAGTAAATATTTTGTTCAATGTTCTTTCAACTACTTGGAGAAAGTTCTACTATTTTTGAAGAACAACAAAATCAAAGATATGAATGATGTTGAATATGATCTTCTCCAACATGCTTGTGAAGAGGTGCAATGTTTTAGTTTTAACCTGGAGTGGCTCAAACCATTTGTTGATTCTGCTTTGGAAATGAAACATCATGTTAAGAAGTTTCACGAGGTAAAAAGATGGAAGAAAGTATCATCACACCGGATAACCAAAAGACTTTTTTAGAATTTTGAAGAAAATGATATCTGACAAAATTCCAAGCCTTGAAATAATGAAAACAGAGATTATGACAAAAAAAGAGGGCTTTGTCGAATTGGATATGGATGGAAAACTTGAATATCCTCAATAAATTTTTGTAGCCTTTGTTATTCTCATCAATTATGTTTTTAGTGTGTTTCAACTCTACATAAGGGTTAGATTACAAGCCCCTGGTAATCGATTACAAGTCCATGGTAATCGATTACCATGCCCTAAAGTCTTTTTTGGGGTGCACGACTTCAATACTGGTCAAATGAACAGTGTGAAGTCGTGTAGGGGGCACGACTTCTTCAATAGAAGTCGTCTGGGCCCACACGACTTCTTTTTGACCCAAAATTTGTTCATTTCCGTAATATTCTAGGCAAATTTGCCTAGTTTTGTACAAAAAATGGATTTTATGTCTAGCCATTACTTTCATGGGTTTTTCTTTCTTTCTTAGTTTTTACGGTGATATTGGGTATGTTTTAGATTCTTCATTGTTTTGCTAATTCTTTTATAAACTCTTATTTGGCGTACAGGAATGATCATGCCTACCGATTTTCAGTAGATAAAAGTTCAGCTTCAACTTTTCTTAAGCAACTAGAGTTGCATAAAGAAGTCATCCCTTTGTTGATTGAAGCTTGTTCGAGTCATCTTTCTCTCCTTGAGAGCAAGAAGAGAAAAAGTAAATATTTTGTTCAATGTTCTTTCAACTCATTGGGGAAAGTTCTACTATTTTTGAAGACCAACAAAATCAAAGATATGAACGATGTTGAATGTGATCTTCTCCAACGTGCTTGGGAAGAGGTGCAATGTTTTAGTTTTAACCTAGAGTGGCTCAAACCATTTGTTGATTCTGCTTTGGAAATGAAACATCATGTTAAGAAGTTTCGCGAGGTAAAAAAATGGAAGAAAGTATCATCACACCGGAGAACCAAAAGACTTTTTTAGAGGAGTAACAAAATATTTTGAAGAAAATGATATCTGACAAAATTCTAAGCCTTGAAATAATGAAAACAGAGATGGCGACAAAAAAAGAGGGCTTTGTCGAATTGGATATGGATGGAAAACTTGAATATCCTGAATAAATTTTTGTAGCCTTTGTTATTCTCATCAATTGTGTTTTTAGTGTGTTTCAACTCTACATAAGGGTTAGATTACAAGTCCATGGTAATCGATTACCATGCCCTAAAGTCTTTTTTGGGGTGCACGTCTTCAATACTGGTCAAATGAACAGTGTGAAGTCGTGTAGAGGGCACGACTTCTTCAATAGAAGTCGTCTGGGCCCCCACGACTTCTTTTGACCCAAAATTTGTTCATTTCGGTAATATCCTAGGCAAGTTTGCCTAGTTTTGTACAAAAAACGGATTTTATGTCTAGCCATTACTTTCATGGGTTTTTCTTTCTTTCTTAGTTTTTACGGTGATATTGGGTATGTTTTAGATTCTTCATTGTTTTGCTAATTCTTTTATAAACTCTCATTTGGCGTACAGGAATGATCATGCCTACCGATTTTCAGTACGATAAAAGTTCAGCTTCAACTTTTCTTAAGCAACTAGAGTTGCATAAAGAAGTCATCCCTTTGTTGATTGAAGCTTGTTCGAGTCATCTTTCTCTCCTTGAGAGCAAGAAGAGAAAAAGTAAATATTTTGTTCAATGTTCTTTCAACTCATTGGGGAAAGTTCTACTATTTTTAAGACCAACAAAATCAATGATATGAATGATGATGAGTGTGATCTTCTCCAAAGTGCTTGGGAAGAAGTGCAATTTTTAATTTTAACCTGGAGTGACTCAAACCATCTGGTGATTCTGATTTGGAAATGAAACATCTTGTTAAGAAGTTTCGCGAGGTAAAAAGAATGGAAGAAAGTATCATCACACTAGAGAACTAAAAGACTTCTTTAGAGGAACAATAAAATGTTTTGAAGTATAGGATATCTGACACAATTCTAAGCCTTTAAATAATTAAAACAGAGATGGCGACAAAAAAAAGAAGACTTTGTCGAATTGGATATGTATGGAAAACTTGAATATCCTGAATAGATTTTCGTAGCCTTTGTTATTCTCATCAATTGTGTTTTTAGTGTGTTTCAACTCTATATAAGGGTTAGATTACAAGCCCCTGGTAATCAATTACAAGTTCATGGTAATCAATTATCATGCGCTAAAGTCGTTTTTGGGTGTACGACTTCAATATTGGTCAAATGAACAGTGTGAAGTTGTACAGGGGGCACGACTTCTTCATTAGAAGTCGTCTAGATCCCCCACAACTTGCTTATTCTCGTAATTAATTTTTTTTTGCTTATTCTCATAATATCTCTCTCGTTTTTGTCTTCTATGATAAAAAAACCCATTAAGTTGTTTCATAAATATTGTTTCGACCTCTTGGAATACCATCAAAACAACTATAATATTTTGATATAAAATCCAACAAATATGTTGTTCTCCATTTTATTTAAACTACAAAAAAAAAGATAAAAGAAAATCTTACGATCAAACATGTTTCAGAAGAAGAAGATAAAAAAGCAAAAAAAAAAATTAAATAAAGAACAAAATTATTTAACCATCAAGACATTCTCGGTGTGTAATGCACATCCTCACACTTAGTCATAAAACCATGAGATCGTAACTCACTATCAAAGACAAGATAAAGAATTTGGATTGACTAAACATTATGAAGTGATCAAGAACACACCCACAAAAACAATGAACAAAAACAATGAACAAAAGAATGAAGAATCTAAAACTTACGGCAAGGAGAAAGACTTTGAAAGAGAGACTTGAGTTAACCTGAATATATAGTAATGTAAATAAAAGAAAATGGAAAGGTTAAACCCATTCGGAGGTCCTTGTTTTGGGGTTTTTTTTCCTATTTACATCCTCGTCTTATTTTTTTTGCCAATTGAGTTCCTAAAAATGCAAAATTGAAAGAAATTGACCCCTGCCATTACATCTTCTCTTGTCAAAGACGAACTCAAAACGGAAAAACGAAAGGAAGAAGAATGGTCAGTGCGCCACTGTGAGTCACCACGAACGAATGCCGCCTGGTCGCCGAAGGAGGTGTGGCAGCGATGTAGGTGGTGCGGTGCAAACAGTGAGGAAGTTCTAGGTTTGTGGAAGGAAGAAGCTCTAGTTATTTTAAAAAATTTATTCAAAATAAAATTTAAATAATACAAATAATTAATAATAATAATAATAATAAGATTAAGAAATCCCAATTTTTTAATTATTTGTTTAAGATACTGGCACATAAAATCCACAATAATAATAATAATAAGGTTAAGAAACCACAATTTTTTAATTATTTATTTAAGATACTGGCACATAAAATCCACGTAATATGTCTGTACACGTCACGTTACCATATTTGTCCACCTTATCTTTACAGTTAAGTAAAAAGTTAATTCTGTTAACTTGATTTAACGGCAGGAGTCAATTTTTTTAATTTTGTATTTTTAGGAACTCAATTAATAAAAAGAAAAAAACAAGATACAAATAAAAAAAAACATGAAAATAGGGACGTACGATTGAGTTTAACCAAACCAAAAATAAACTTTTGAAATTTATGAATGATAGGACATTGTCACGGTGAGGATTTTAGGTAGTCCAAAAGACATAAAAATCACAACGGTTAATTTTCAAGGATTTTATTGTAGCTTACTGCACCAGATACCCATCTCTTTCCACATAGTCACAAAAATACAAATGGAATATTGATTTAATTGTTGAATAATCCAATAATAATAAAATACACATTAAAGTACTGATTCATTGACCAATCAGCACGACTCCTTCTTCCCCAAGCAGTTGTTAACTTTTTCTGCATCAATTATTCCTTCATTTGAAAATTCAATTATATTACTCACCTAGGTGATTCATTAGATGTGAAAAAACTAGAAAAGTAATAAAAAATAAAAATATTTACATTAGACAAAATAAAAATAAGAATCACTCAAGTTTTATCTCTTAATCCAAATAATAATACAATATACTTCCCATTTCATTCACTCGCTGTTCCTCAAATCCATTTTCCAATGGAGTATATTCATCTTCTTGTCTATATAATTTTTATTATATATATATATATATATATATATATTTATTTATTTATTTATTTATTTATTTATTTAACTTGCTATATTATTTTTCTTATTGACCATTATATGGACATATCAACCAAAGAGAATTTACTTTTTTTCTGATGGAAAATAAATAATGATGAATGCTGTGAAAGAAAATTGAAGGAAGTATCTTGAATCTCCGACAAGGATGCATTTTGCAGATGACTAATATATGACTATTGTGTCATTCTTATATTTTTCTTTATGAGTGAAATGAGTTACCACCATGACCAATTATGTTATCCCAATTCACTTCTCTTTTTTTTTCATGTATTCCTATGTTATTTTGCCTGTGAATCATTATGTGATGATATCTGGCACGTGTTTAGAAACAATAACATTAGACTAAATTAATTAAATTTATAATTAAATATTTTTATAAATGTTGGAATAACATAAGATAAAATCAATTTATAATCTATTTTATATATTAAATTAAGTTTGAAGTTTACTTCTCCATAACAATCTCTGAAAAGATTATTAATTAGAAATCAAACTTAAGTTTTAATTATATTTATCTTTATTATATATATTTTGATTAATTGTGAGAAAACTGTATTTATTTTAATATATATTTTGTAATTTTACAATTTTATCAAGATTTCTTTGTTATCAATAACTTGTTAAATTTATTTTAATTAGTGTGCAGAAAAATTATTTAACTTTAAAACCTTTTTTCCTTTCCTTATACGAGTTTTACATATGTAAAATGTATATTTACTGGTAAAATTCCCTTACATAAATATAATAAAATATTAAAATTAAACCACCGACAACGTCCATTGAACAGAACCATGTCCCAAACACAGAAAATGACTAATACCATAACTTGTTCATCTTTTCTTGTCTTTTTCATAATGAGCATCCTCTGTTGAAACACACTGTAATGAATATTTTCTTGTTTACAACGATTAAATTACAAAGAACTCAACTTTCTGTGTTATTCTTCTCTTCAAACTGAAGAAGCTCCTCCAACACCTTATCATCCAAATACTCAAACTCAAAAACCTGTCTTTGCTGTCCACCATTTGCATGAGTAATGGATGATGATGATGATGATGATGGTGGTGATGGTATATTTTGAGGATAAACCCTAACATGAGAACGGTACTCATTAGGAAAATTCAAAATTGCAACACGACCCCTCATGGAAAAAGCTGCATGATCATATGCCCTAGCTGCCTCTTCTGCACTCTCAAAGGTTCCCAACCACAACCTTGAACCTTGCTTAGAAGGGTCTCTGATCTCCGCCGCATACTTCCCCCACGGCCGCCGTCGGACGCCACGGTACCTAACTTTTTCTGCTGCCTTTGTCTCCTTCAACTCGTTATGCTCTTCGCTTTCCATCTTCTCCATGGAATATAATGTTCTTTCTGTTATATGTATATATATATCATGCTACTTTTGACCTTTTTGTGATCGTCTGTACATGGAAGTACCTTGATGAAAAATGTGAAAAAGGAAAATAGTAAGTTGTTTGTCTATATTTAATAATGAAAGTACATATATATTTTATATTTTTTTTATCGAGTAATGATAGATTAATACGCATCTACATTTATTACCTATATTATAAGAATAAAATGATTATTAAAAATAAGTGAAAGTTTATATTTTAAAAATAAAAAAATAATAATATTAAATAAATGTAAAAGTTTTGTTTGTGTTAAAATATTATTTTTAATTTTTTTAATAGAGGATTTTTTTTTCTTAATATATATACCCCACCTATAGAAGTACTTCTATTCTAGAAAAATTATGTTAGATATTTAGTTATAGCTATAAGGATTTTTGTCCACTTTCAAAAGTGTGTTAAGTGGAAATCGAGTTCACACTCGTTTCACAGATGAGAAAGAAAATTGTCTAGGAATCAGTTATATATTTAAGATAAGTTTGGTCTAATAAAATCAAACTTTAATTATTTTTATTTAATTTTTTTTGTTTAAAAAATTGTGTTAGATGTATATTACATTTAATGTTATATCAACATATATTTAATGAAGTGTTTTCTAATATTTAGGTCATGATTTTAATTAATAAAGACTGGTTTTAAAGATATTTATATTGTTGTTATTATGTCAAAGAAGATAAGATCAAGTTGTTGTTTTGATGATCTCCATGTGCAATGATTTAGAATAGAGAAATTTTAATAGGACATGTGTCTAGATTGAATGTAAAGTCAAGTTAGAATTTTTATAAAATTAATTCAATCTTATCTTAACCAATTAGAGTTAGTTTTTATTTTAAATAAATTAAAACTTAAAAGAAAAAATTATAAAAACTATTTTTTAATTGATTATATTAATAATATATAATCAATTATTGTTAATGTATTGAAACTATGATTTCTTCTTTCCTTTAATTGATTAATTTTGGAGATAATCAATTAATCCAAAAAAACCTAAAACATTGGTCTTGTCTTTGTATTAATGAATTAAGTAACTTACATAGTCGATTAATATAAATAATTTTTTTTTAAATTATATTTTCTCATTTTAAATAAGCTCTTTTTATAAAACTCATGAGAATGTGAGAAATGGTGTTTTGATAGATTAACAATTGTAAAATTCTTTGATCATCCAAAAAAATCAAGATAAAGTGTTAGTGTTATCGAAAACTTTCTTTCATGGAATTAGGAAAATTGTAATATTTTCACAAATAAGGTAACTTATATTTTCTTGTATTTTTTTTTTTTGTAATTTTTTCTTTTTATTATTCTCATCTTGTTGGTGATATGTTAGAATAATTATATGTAATTTTACTCTTGTTTGTAAATCTTGAAAGTTTTTCAAATTCTTCATATATCTAGAGTGTAGGTTATTAAAGTGAATCTTATAGTCCTAATTCTCTCTTGATAATATTAATAAAAAACTAACTAAAGTTGCTAGATAATTGGACATGAATTAGTGAATTAGTATAAAAAAATTTATGTATTATGTATTCTTACATTGAATTTTTGTATGTTGGTGATTGTTAAAAATACTTAGTTAAACATCATCTATATATCCTATTAATTGATTAATGAAGTCTTTGAAATCTGTTTGAAAAAAAAAAGCCACATTTGTAAGAAAAACCAATTCACCATCTTCTTCCTCTTGGGTTGAAGATATTAGTTGTAACCATTTTTAACATAATATTGAATTACTTATTTATGTAAATAACATTAGTTAGTAAACTATATTTTTTTTTATATTGGTTGAAGCATGAACGTTTCTAATTAGTTTTTATTTTTGCAGAAAAAAAAATCCGATTATCAATTTAATATGATTTTGATATATTTGGAACATATTAGAATATCTTATGAATAAATGATTATAAAGAGATGAGTTAGTAATTGAATCTAGTAATTTGTCCATATTTTATTTGTATTATTTGTTTATATTATACTTTTATTTCTTTACTAATTGAGAATCATTAATAAGTATTTTCATTTACTTTTTTCTAATTCTACTTTAGTATTAAGCTAATTCTTGATTATTGTTCAAAATTTAACTCACCTAATAAAAAGAAGTTTCTAATAAACGTGTTGTTAACAAATTACACTGTCTGTACGGACGTTGACCAGAGGAAAATGTGTCTTTAAATTATTCAGGTTACAAATGTTGAATTAGATTGGACTATGTCACAGTTCATGAATCGGAATAATTAATTAATGTGAACAAAGGGAAAATATTTCTCACCATATTTTTCCTCTGTAATAATAAAATGTTCAGAATAATCAGCTTTTTAGAGCTCAGCAAAACTAAGATATTTAAAACCTATTTATATTTATATTTACTCTTTAATAAGTTTTACATCACCATGACTTCAAACTCGTGTCACTTTAAAACAAGTTCATTTTTCAATAACTGGATCACTTCAGTTTACACTTTAGAAAAGAAAAATCTAGTTATAATGTTAAGAAATAGAGTCTTAAGTAATTAAAAATACTAATATCAAAATACTTTATTATTCATTTTACTTTTGAAACTAAAAGCTAAACAAAAACAAAAACTATTAAATTATTATGAACAAAAAATAAAATAAAATAATTAATAAGGAGGAAAACCATATTTAAACCTAAAAACATTCTACTAATGTAATTATTTATTTGTTAAACACATTACCAATTTGTTTTTAGACAGATGTTTTATTTACTTATTTTAAGAAGAAAAAAACTTTGAAAGAATATCTCACACAAAATTATACGTAAATGTCATTTATTTTTTTACATTAAAACATTAAATTTTATGATATTCACTCTAAAATGTTTAGACATTAACTCATCAAAATTAGTTGGAGATATTAAAGAAAAATAAATTTATAATACAAATTTTCATCTAACTTCCAAATCAGATTTTTAAAATTAAGGTAGGTTTAAATTTTATTTCTTAATATAAGATGATAGTTATTTAAAGTTTGTTTAAATGAAGTTTATTGTTTATTTACATAACTATCTAATTCTAAGTTTCAAAAATATATATCCTAAAGGTACCTAGAAGAGATAAGACACATTTATACGTAACTACAAATTTTACTTTACAATCTCAATCTGTCTAACTAGTAGGTTGATTAATTACCATCGATTGGAAACTGATACATAGCAGAGATATAATAAATTTTTATTTTTATTCATTAAAAAGGAATAAAGCAGTGATGAACAAGAATAGAATATACATAAATAAGTGAACATTTCAGAATGAATGGCATTATTTAAATGTTTTATCAAATATCTGGGAAGAAATTATAATCATGATTATCCTAGACTTGAATTGGTTTTGAGAGAGATTATGTAGGTTATAATTCAAACTTAGGAACAGTGGAATTGACTTGTTCATTGATTGAAAACCAGACACTGGTTTTGTTGTCACCTTCTCTTACGTGAAACACGTTCAACTTTCATGCACATGTTAATCATGAAATCACAATTCCTCATCTCACCATAGCATAGTAGTATTCATAATATTGATGGACCCTTTGAACATTATAACAACAATTCCATGAACGAATACACCACAGGTTTATTTGCGAATGAAAAAAAAAAATGAGACTTTAAATAAGTTACTTAATTTATCTAATCTAGTCTCTCAATTTTAAAAATACTTAAATTTAATTATTTTAATAAAATTTTATTAAATTTATTTGACAAACAATATAAATTATTTTAATACATGAAACACATTTAAAACATAAAATAAATTTAACAAAATTTAGTTAAAAAAATTAAATCTACATATTTTTAAAGTTAAAGTTAAAAGACTAAATTGAAATATATTTCAAACAACTACTAATTCTAATTTTTCCTTAAACTCAGAATATAAAAAATATATTCAACTCAAAATAACCACATATTATTATGGTGTCTAATATTGAATCAATATTATATATTATATATTCTTAGTAATGAAAAAGTAAAATGAGTTGATATATAAATTAAAATAAATAATTATATATATATATATATATTAGATATATTATTTTTATTTTATATTTATTTTTATCTTTACTTTTAGTTAGTTTGTTATTGTTTCTTATTTATATTTAGGCTTAGTTCATATTTCTTCTATTATAAATAGAAAATCTTACGTGTGTATTTAACACAAAGAGATTAATTTTATATATACTTTTCCAATATATTCAACAATATATATATTTACTTATTTATTTATTAATTGAAAATATTTAGTATAGTTTAAAAAATAAATAAATAATGTATCTACTTTTACTATATTTTTATGAATTGTTAATTTTATGAATAAAATATTGTTTATGGGTAAACAATTTTTTACTTTTATTACATTTATTTGATTTTAATAAGATTTATTATTATTTACTATTTTATTGAAACCAAATTCATTACTTATTATTATTATTTTATTTAAATTGTATTTATTTTTATTTATTACTATTTATTTTCTATTTATAAATATAATCTATTTACATGAGAAAAAAAATCACAACAAACACCACAACTCACTCACGTAGAAGTGTTTTTTGTCTTTTAAAAAATTAATGTTCATAAGATTTGGACTTAATTAATCTCATGAGTTGTTGTATTGTGAGAGAAACACATGTTTTTTTATATCTTATGCATAAATGTTTTATTTACTAACTAGATAATGGAGGTTTTATTTTAGTTGAGTGGAAGTTATTGACATACCCTTTTAAAAACTTCTATATTTAGATTCATCGTAAGCAATTAAAGAAGTTTTTAAAAATATTTAGTACCTATAATATATTTTGGTAGTTATAATGAGGAAGTTTTAAAACTTTTTTTTGCTACATGTACAAGTTATCAAAAGAGTTTTGGTACAAATTTTAAACCTACAAAAAAATGTAGACATTTTTGCAATCATCATTATAAACCAATGTTTCTAGAAGAGGATTTTATTAAGGAAATTCTATTTTATTTGATTAAAAATCTTGAAAGATTAGAAATTTAACAATTTATAGTAATAAAAACGAAAACTTATTTTTTATGGAATAATTTTCAATTTAATTTTATATGTACAAATGAGAATTATTTTCCCTTTTGCATAAATTATATAAAATACAAATTGGATAAATAAGATTCATAGCGGGTAAATAAAAAGGACATAACATAGATAAAGATAGAAAAATTCTAATAGAACTATTCATAATGACGTAGATGTAGGTAGACATGTATCAAGTAAAAACAAAATATAAAACCAAACTAGTGGCTAACTATGCAAACATATCTATACTGGAAATTTAAATAAGTTTTTTTTTTCTCCAACAAAATAGAATAAGAAACACTTGAAACATAATTTGGTCGAAAAAAAAGAAAAGAACAACTTCTTGACTAAGTTTAATTAAGAACATATTGAATTTAAGTCAATAAGTTGCACGAGAACTTAACATATTTTGAAGTAAAGAACTAATTTCTAAATTCCATAATAGTACTGTAAGAAATTTTCCTAACTTTGGAATAAATAAAGAAGAATTTTTCTTTTCTTATTAAAGATACCACAATCTTTATCAATATGAGATGTCTTCTTTTTTTTATTAAAATTTTGCTAGAAACTTTAGATATAACAATTTGACTCTCAGAATGCATTGAAATAGAAGATATAGACTTATTTAATAATAATAAATCACATAAGAAATTTTTAAGAAATTTTGTCTCAATTGTAACATTATCTAAAGTAATAATTTCTATGGTGAAATAATAGATTTTTAACATATTTTACTCAATTTACCTTTTAAAAGAAATATTTTTAGATTTCATAATAATTATAAAAAAATTTCGTAACTTTGGAATAAATAACGAATATTTTTTCTTTCCTTATTAAGATATACATCAACCTTTACAAAATACCTCATACTTTTAAATATTTTAAATGTGGCTTTCTTTTTCTTTTTTTTTTTTCAATTGTAAGTCATAAGGAATTTTATAACAACTTTTATCAAGAATTTTATTTGAGAACATAACAAATATAATATAAAGTTTCACTTCACATAATTTTAAACAAACTAGAACTTGTAGCATAATATCTACCATATCAATCAAAATCATTTATCTATTTTCTTTACTCTACACCATTAGATTTTGGCATTATATGAAAAGGTTACTTTATGAGTAATACTTTCACAAAAAGTACTCATTTCTAAAAACATATATTTATCACCTCTATTAGAAAAAAAGAGTCTTAGTTTTTTTACTTTAAAATCATAAAATTCGAATAGTCAAACTTCTTGTACAATTTTGTGAACAAAATTAAAAACACTTAGTACAAATTTATGGACAAAATAAAAAACTCTATATTCAATTTTTTTAATATTATTAGCACACACATGAACATTAACCACATAATTATAAACCAATCGTTTAAATTAAAAACATAATTTAACTCGGATTAATCACATAGTACCTTTCATATAGGAAATCATGCAACACCTATCGGCATTATAAAAAGCCATATGTTATACAAAGACACAATCAAAATAATTAGATTATGAAGGAATGAAGTTTAAATCATAAAACTCATAAGCATCGTGTCAAGTAAAACAATTTCTTTTAATTTCATATAATAAACAAAAATTTTAAGTTCATAAATCAAATCAAAATTCGATATAATATTAGTCATTTGAAATTAAATTATTTTTTCACATAAATATCTAGATAAACCTATTCTTTTTTTCACATATGCATGTTTTAGTTGAAGTACTCCCATTATAGTGTTACAAATTATTTTACAAATGTTATCATAAAAAAACACTTAAAATATAAAACAAAGATGAGAATTGATAAAACAAAACATTTATTATAACAAAAATAATAAAATTGTAAATAAGAAAAGGAGGAATCTAGGTTAAGACATGCAGAAGACGGTAATTAGAGAGAAAATACTCTCACCACTAAAAACAATATTATAAACTATTAAAAACAGTTTTATATAAACTCTTGTTTTATTATCAATTTTCCTTCTACAAATAAATAGTATTTATAAGTAGAAGGAAATAAATAAAAGTAAATCATACTAAACCTGAGAGTAATTCTAAAGTTAAAAATCATTCATTTATAAATACTATTTACTCATAAAATTAATAGTCTAAAAAAACATAATAATGATAAAATCATTTAATTATTTATTTTTAAATTATATCAAATATTTCTAACATAAACAACTTTTAAAAAGTAGTTTGTCGTTAAATAAGCATAACCTCTAGAGAATAAATTATCGTTCTCCTTAGTCAAAGATAAGGTTCTTCTTGTTGGATGATAGGAATAATCGTAAAAGACTTCCTCTTCTTAGCTTTAAACTTCCACAAATCTAAAAAGATTGATAAAAAAAGGTAGTCATTTATGTCTTTGTAAATAAATGTTTGAATCCTAAATTTTTTTCATAAAAAGAACAAAAATGCATGACAGAAAGAGAGAGAATGAGAGAAAATATGAGAATGATTATGATAATAAATGACATGTATTTGAAAAAATATAAATCATACCTAAAATTATAACAAATGAATATTGTTCTAGCTTAGGTTTGTTATTAATCTTAAACCCTCGATTTGAAATATGATTTGATTATAAGAACTAAGGATGGATAGAAGATTTTTAAGAGCTCAAATTGAGTTTTGTTGTTTTCCTCTCTATTTTCTAAGTTTCAATCCAATATACTTTTGTTTTCTTATGCTTTTTAGTCCTATTGAAAAGGAAAAACGATCTAACTTTTTCATCATAACCTAATAGAAATAACTATGCTGAAATTGTTGATATTTTGTCCATTGTATTTTATATCACTATTGTTCAGCAAATTATATTATTATTATTATTAAAAAAATTGTCTTTTTCACTCTCTTAGAAAAAAATGAATTTGTTAAAAAAATTCTTTACTCTCAGGTTGCTTTGTTTTTGTGTCATTTGTGGTGCGAATTTATTTTTCACAACGAATTTGTACTTGATTTACTCATCAATGAAAACCCCAAACCTAAATGGATAATGATACTTTGACAACATTTTAACATCATCTGTATTTACGTGTCATTCTGTGATTGGTCCATGTTAGTATTTATGATTATTATGTGGAGTAATTTTGGACCAATCACAAAATGACAGATAAGTGATGTTAAAATGTTGTCAAAGTATCATTATCTAACCTAAATATTTAACATATTTTTTATTTTATAAAAAGATAGACCTGTAACCTTTTAGTGACATTAATTGTTTCGTGTTAAAAGATATATGGGTTAAATTATATAATTGAATCACATGGTACTTAGATATTTTTTACTGTTAAGTATAAAGAATTATACAAATTAAACATAAGTTTCCCCGTAAATATACCTATTAGTACAAATACATTAAAAATAGGGAAAAGGAATATACACAAATTACTCCATGCCTATAAGGTGCCCATTCTATATGTGTGTATAGTGATAAATACAAAATCTAGACTAGTAGAAACAGTTTATTTAAAATAATAAATTTTATTATCACAAAATATATGGATTTATAAATTCTTGTATCAATATATGGGTTGTCGTTTAATATTTGTGTTTAGTGTATTCTTGTATCAATCATTTGAAGACAAACTTAATCAAAAACTCTTCTTTTTGAAGACAAATTATATGCATGGTCTGCTTCTCAAACTTGCTAAACTTCACCCACACAAAAAAAACAGAGGAAACATTAACTCCTACATAAGTTATAAAGTAAGAATTCAAATCTATAAATT
Source organism: Vigna mungo (assembly GCA_036885675.1). Taxonomy (NCBI): domain Eukaryota; kingdom Viridiplantae; phylum Streptophyta; class Magnoliopsida; order Fabales; family Fabaceae; genus Vigna; species Vigna mungo. Next base: position 924,305 of record CP144692.1, read on the forward strand.
TTTTATTTTTATTTTAATCTCTACTATTTACATATATTTGTTAAATGATAATCTGTCTATTAAATAGCATCTTAATCAAGAACAAAAATCTGTGTGCTCTTTTTTCTTAATAAATTGTTACATTTTTTAGCCTTTGATAATTTATTTTCTATTCTGGCTTTCATATATAAAATTTTTATTTTCGTATCAAATGACAGACGTGTTGAATTAAATTATTTTATTTCAGAAATTAATGTAACATAAATAATGTTTTTGTTTAATTAATTAAGGATTGTTTTTCTTATATCGTTTCACTTTTCTTATTAAGAGTAAAAGAAAAAAGAATGATACCATTATAGTAAATCATTTCATCAGTAATACATACTTGAAACGTACAAAATTTTGGAAGACTCAAGAGAAAGTACTACACAACAGATATCACTGATCACTTCCCAATAAAAGCAAAATTTCTCAGCAAACGAAGGAAAAAACATAGAATTTACTTGATCAACCCTAACTGCTAAAATTTGGAGATGACAACTTATAATTAGATTAAGTCATTTACATACAACAGTGTTTTATCCATCAGAAAATAAAAATAAAAAAATCTCCAACACTAAGAAAAATCTCTTGAAAATCTAAATATGAGTTAACTCCGCATAATATCTCCCTATAAAAATAAAACAAAATCTGACACTATCCCAATATAAGTTGAAAATCTCACTTCCTCATTACACATTACAACCTTAATGTGTCTCACATGGTTATAGATAGATACGAAGTTTAGAACATCAACGTCTCCGATGGAAAAAAAAAAACATTCATAGTTTAGGAGATAACCTTTTGAAAACATACATGTTCAGACATACCTTGTATAAGGTAAAACTGTATACATGTGCCATGCTTCACTTGCCATGCTTATTTTTGTCTTCATCATAACCAAGAAGCTCCTCCAACAATTTGTCATCAAAGTACTCAAACTCAAACACTTGATTTTCATCCTCATTTCTTTCTCTTCTTCTTCCTCTTCTTTCCACGTGTTCATGACTTGAAATGGACACAGACGAAGAAGAAGAGGAAGACGAAGAAGAGGAAGGAACATCTGGTGCTGCTGGAGGAGGATATTCATCGGGAAAATTGAGGACTGCAAAGGGACCTCTCATGGCATATGCAGCTCTATCATAGGCTCTAGCAGCATCCTCTGCTGTGGTGAATGTTCCAAGCCACAACCTTTGACCATGTTTCATTGAGTCACGAATCTCTGCTGCATATTTTCCCCATGGCCTTCTACGTACTCCTCTGTACTTTACATGCTCTTCTTCATCCTTCGCTTTTCCCTTTGAACCTTCTTCGTCCATGGATCATATGTCTTCTTCCTTCTGTGTAAGACACTTTGAAGAGTATATATGCATATGCAATATTTCTAACCATGTGTTATTGTGACATGTGCATAGGACACAAGGTGGAAGCTTCCTCCACAACTCACATAAATATAAACAATGTTACTTCAATTATTTATTACTCACAAATTATTTGATATATTATCTCCCATTAACCATATTTGAAAAAAATTAATTACTAGAAAAAAAACATCTAAGTTCACACTATACATAAATTTTAACTGCCTTCCCTTTATTTAAATATATTTTTTCGACTATATCATTCAATTAATTGTATATGATTCTATTTCATATTATTATTTTCTGTTCTTAATATTGAATTTAAATGAAGGAAACTGTAGAAGAAAAAAAAAATGAAATCAATAATATCAACTCATTTTCTTGATCAGGGTAAAGGTTGCTTGATTTCATGTCTTGAGTTTGAAGGATGTGATTGTTTTTCTCCCTAAAGTGTTATTCATATAAAAAAAATTAAAAATATTGTAAATGAAATTTCAATTAATTGAAGCATATTTCTTTTATGATATGGTTAAAGCAAGTAAAATTTGTTTACAGTATCTCTTTCTTATCGTATATGGAGAAAGAATTAATTGATTTTAGTTTTGTCAAACATATAATATAACTGTGTTCTATTTAGTGTGCATGCCCTATTTCAGTCATATCATATGTATTATGTCACAAATGCTAGTAATATATTATAACTTATTTATTTTCATTACTTTTATGACTTTTGATTTGTCGATACATGGTTGGTGAGAAATGAGAATAGTAAAATAAAAAAAAAAGTTGATAAATTTAGTTGAGGGGAGATAAATTGAAAATAATTTAGTAAATTATAGATTTTTATTGTGATATTTGTATTGATTGTTTTTTATGTTTGCCTTTAATCAAACACGTTTAAGTTGAACGTTAACTTGTACTTGTTTGCTTTGTTTTTTGGTATGTTTTTCTCCTTACGACGAGGCATGTTAAAAGATGAGTGTTTTTCACCTTAAAAGGTGGAGAAATATGAGTTACTGTGGTGGTTTTTTCCACAAAAAATGTGTATAAAAGTAAAGTATAATAAATAGCGTTGTTAAATGTGGAAAAAATAGGGTAGTAAAGTGTTAGCACGATGTGGTTCACGTTGAAAAGTAGCGTCCATTGTATCTGGATGGTCAAGGAGGTGGCTCTTGGTTGCTTTCAAACTCTTTCACTCTTCACTTTAATCTTTTTTTTTTGTTTCCTCAATTCCATATATATGCAGTCATCAATTCACAAAAGGAAATAAAGTACTTCATCTTAAAGAAAAGACAGAAAAAAAAAACAATCAGAAATGTCAAACACGTGCTTACCTATACTTGTATTTGTTGGTAGGTAATTAAGTGTAGTTAAATGGTTGGTTTCCTTTGCTTTCTTGTTCTTTTGTGACACCCAAAACCTATATATATATATATATATATATATATATATATATATATATATATATATATATATATATATATATATATATATATATATATATATATATATATATATTACTCTATTACCATTGAGATAGTTATAAATCGAGTGGTCAATTATCCAACTATATATATATATATTATATATGTATATATATTTGTACTGTATAATTCACTAGATAATTTATAAATTGGATGGTAAATCATTTAATAATAATAGAATCAATGAGGAGTGATAATTAATTGATAATATACTTTTTCATAACTCATTTTATTATAACACACACACACACAGAGGTTCATTGATATATAAGAAAAATGAAATTTATCAAGTCTTTTGTATGTCCTATTATAACATAAACTTGTGACAAAATTTAACTTAGAAATCTAAATTTAAATTAAAAATAACATATGTTAAGCAGAAATAAAAATGTAAGGTGGGATGAAAAAGCTATATGAATTGATTAGATAATATTATAGAGGATTTGTTTTTCTATTGGAAGACGTGGATTTTGTTAGAATGTGTGTTTGAGAGATAATCTATTCTTCTTTATAAGTGATCAAGGAACGTATTTGTATAAGATAATGGTCTTGGGATGAAGATGTTTGCTTAGCTAATTTATAAGTTTGTATAGTTAGACAAAAATATTGTATAATTAGAACTTTCTTTAATTTTGTTATTGTTGTTGAAATGTAAACAAAAACACAGTTTCAGTTTTCTGTTACAAGTTCTGATCTAGTATAAATAATGTTGTAAAATCATACTTTGTGGTTAATGAAAAAATTGAAGTATCATTCAGTACCTCTTGTGTGTGTCTTCTATGTTCCTTTCCACTTGTCTTCGTTGTCTCTAGAGCCTGCTTGTGACGGTGTGTGGTGGAAGAGCTGAGAACCCTTGCAGAGCATTTCTCTCTGCTTCTCTCTCGATTCTCAATCTTTCTATTTTCTCTCTCTTATCACGTGGCTCTATTCTTTTAAGCAATGAAGATATTTCTTTTGGTGATATACCAATTTTTTCCCTCTCGTTTCTAACATGGTATCAAGAGCACGGTCGTGAATCCTGGTGTGTAAGGTGGGTGCGTGACAGGCGACTGAGTGTGTGATCTTTATCTGGTGGAGTGTGTATCCAGAGAAGAAGGTGACTTTGGCTAAAGAAAAATCAAAGAACCTGCAAGATTCTAGTAAGATTGTGATGGCCAGTTTTGGAGGCATACAAGGACCGCTGCCAGTTTTCGTTGGAACGCAGTTTGATTATTGGTGCATCAAGATGCGAGCCATTTTTGGCTTTCAGGATGTCTCAGAGGTGATAAAGGGTGGACTGCCTGTGTTGACTAAGAAGGCGTCTAAAGAAGAGAATAAGGTTTTCAAGATACAGATGAAACTGGACAGCAAAGCCAGATTCCTTCTGTACCAGTGTGTCAGCCCTAAGATCTTCAACAAGATTTCTAAGGTTGTTACTGCTAAGGAGGCTTGGGATATTCTTGCGAAGGCATATGGTGATGGGGACAGAAATACAAAGGTGAAATTGCAGGCGTTGAGGAGACAATTTGAAATTCTAATCATGGAGGAGAGTCAAACCGTGACAGAATATTTTGACAAGGTACAAGAATTGGTAAACAAGATGAGGGTGTGTAAACATACAATTTTGGATGAATACATTGTTGATAAAATCCTGAGAACCTTAACCCCTAGATTTGACTATGTGGTGGTTGCCATTGAAGAAACCCGCAGAAATAAGGTTATTGGAGTTGAGGAGCTGTTGCATTCATTAGAGGCTCATGAGTTACGCATCAATGAGCGCAGGCAGTGTCAAGAGCAAGTTTTACAGGTAAGATCACAGTTCAAAGGAAAGAAAGGGTTCAAGAAAGGTGAAAAAGGTAACAAGAAAGGTGATTCACTAGACTCACTGAACCAGCAAGGTGGAGAGTCTAGTGAATCTGGAAAGGCGAAAAATCAGAAGGAGGGTGAATGGAAGTTTGATAAGAAGAAAATGAAGTGTTATAATTGTCAGAAACTTGGACATTATGCCAAGGATTGCTGGAAAGGTGAAGGTGCCAAGAACAAGCCTAAAAAGAGGGCCAATTTGGCTCAAGAGGAGGAATCAAATGAGGAGGCAGTGATGTTGATGGCCAGAACTGAGGATAATTCACCAGAAGATTATGTGTGGTATCTTGATTCTGGGTGTTCTACCCATATGACAGGTAGAAAAGATTGGTTTGTAGGAATCAAGGAGGCTACACAGGGAAAAATTTGGTTTGCTGATGACAGGAAACTGAAAGCATAGGGGTTAGGCAGAGTTGTTCTGAGGGATGCAGGGGGAAGAGAAGTTGTAATTGAGGAGGTACTGTATGTACCAAAATTGAAATCAAACTTGTTGAGCTTGGGACAACTGTTGCAGAAGGGGTATGTGATGAAAATGGAGAATGAATGTCTCAGCATTTTCAATCAACAGAAGAAGATGGTGATACAGGCTCAACTGTCACAGAACCGTACCTTTAGAGTGGTGATGAGTGCAGTAAAGCATCAATGCTTCACCGCATCAGAAAGCAAGGCGGAATGTGTTTGACACTTACGGTTTGGGCATCTGAATTTTAAAGATCTGTCACTGTTAGGACAGAAAAACATGGTGAGTGGTTTGCCCAGAGTGGAAATTCCAAATATTGTGTGTAAGGAGTGTGTGCAGTGTACGCAAACAAAGGGTAGTTTTCAGAAGAATCTACCTGAGAGATCTGCAGAGAAACTAGGAGTTGTTTACTCTGATGTTTGTGGGCCTATGCAGGTTTAAACAATGGGAGGCAGCAAGTATTTTCTGCTGTTTATTGATTACTGCACTAGGAAGTGTTGGGTTTATCTGATCAAAAGAAAGGGGGAAGCACTGCAGATATTTCAGAAGTTTAAAAAACTGGTGGAGAGGCAGTGTGGACAGGAAATTAAAGTGTTGAGGACAAGTGGAGGAGAAGAGTATACCAATACTGAATTCAAGAAGTTTTGTGAGAGTGAGGGGATAGTGCATGAGGTTACCCCTCCCTATACACCACAACACAATGGTGCAGCGGAAAGAAAGAACAGAACCATATTAAATATGGTTAGATGCATGTTGAAAAGTAAAAGTTTGCCAAATTATCTATGGGGAGAGGCTGTGATGACAGCCACATATATACTGAATTTATCACCAACCAAGAGACTTGATGGCTTGACACTTGAAGAGGCATGGACAGGAGTAAAACCAGATGTTAAACATCTGAAAAATTTTGGGTCTATATGCTACAACCACATTCCATATCAGCAGAGGAGGAAGTTAGATGATAAGGGTGTACCACTGATTCTTGTAGGTTATAATCCTACTGGAGGATACAAACTGTATGATCCTGCATCAGGGACAGCATGTATCAGCAGAGATGTTGTTGTAGATGAGAGTGGAAGTTGGCAGTGGAAAGTAATTGAGCAGATACCATCAACCATCACTTTGGAAGATGCAACTGCTACAGTTGAAACAGAGGAGAATAGAGAGGATGACAGAACTAGGAGGTCATCCAGAACCTCACAGCTGCCAGCACACTTGAGGGACTATGACTTGTCCTATGAAGCAACTTTAACAACAGATGGACAGTTTGTGCATTATGCTTTAGTTGCAGAAACTGAACCAGTTGAATTTGAAGAGGCCGTGAAGGATGAGAAATGGCATAAAGCCATGATGGAGGAGATTGATTCTATAAAGAAGAATCAGACCTGGGAGTTGGCTGAATTACCCTCTGGAAAGAAACCCATAGCACTAAAGTGGGTCTATAAGTCAAAAATAAATCCTTAAGGTGTTGTTGAGAGATAAAAAGCACGACTAGTGGCTAAGGGATTCTTACAGAAGGCTGGAATTGATTATGGAGAGGTGTTTGCACCTGTGGCAAGGGTTGAAACTATCAGATTAGTGGTGTCTTTGGCCACTAAATTTGGCTGGTCTTTACACCAGCTTGATGTAAACTCAGCCTTCCTAAATGGAAGACTAGAGGAGGAGATGTATGTTGTGCAACCGCAGGGATTTGAAGTTAAAGGGCGGTTAGACAAGGTGTATAGGCTGAGGAAAGCTCTCTATGAGCTTAAACAGGCTCCAAGGGCCTGGAACCAGAGGATTGATGGATTCATGGAGAGTATGGGTTTGAAGAAATGTGTCTTAGAACATGGGCTATATGTAAGGTGTTGTCAACACAATGGAAGGATGGAGAAATTGATTGTGTGCTTATATGTAGATGACTTATTAGTCACGGGGGGCAATGAAGAATTAATTCTAGACTTCAAGACACAAATGTTGATGGAGTTTGAGATGAGTGATCTTGGGAAGCTCAACTACTTTCTTGGGATAGAATTCACTGAGACTGAGTGTGGAATAGTGATGCATTAGTCCAGATATGTGTTAAATCTGCTAAAGAAGTTTGAGATGGCAGATTGTAATGCAGCAAATACCCCGGCAGAAGTAGGGTTGAGGCTTGAAAGAGAACCAGAGGAGGAAGCTGTTGATCCAACAGCTTACAGAAGAATGGTGGGAAGTTTGAGGTATCTTTACAATACCAAACCTGACATTAGTTATAGTGTTGGGGTGATCAACAGATTTATGGAATGCCCGAGGATTTCACATCAAAACGATGTGAAAAGGATACTAAGATACCTGAAGGGTACTCATTCCTTTGGTATACTTCTGGAAAAGGGAAATGGTGGAGAAGAAGTGCAAATCACTTCTTACTCAGATGTTGACTGGTGTGGAGATAAGTCTGATAGGAAAAGCACAGCTGGATATATGTTCTTTTTGGGTGGATCTCCTATTTCCTGGAGTTCGAGAAAGGAGTCTGTAGTAGCTTTGCCATCATGTGAGGCAGAGTACATAGATGCGTGTGAAGTTACATGTCAAGCAGTGTGGCTGGGATTCTTGTAAAGGGCTGAAGATAGAGATGACTGGAAGAGTAAGGCTACTTGTCGACAACAAGTCTGCCATTGACTTAGCTAAGCATCCTGCATCTCACGGCAGGAGCAAGCACATCGAGACTAGGTTCCACTATATCAGGGAACAGGTCTGCAATGGACGATTGAATGTAGTACACTGCAGATCCGAGGACCAACTAGCAGATATACTCACTAAGGCTCTCAAAGGTGAACGCTTTCTAACACTCAGGAAGCATATTGGGGTGATTCGAGTGGAGAACGGTGAGATCTGTGTAGATCGGACCAGAGGAAGGGCAAAAACCTAGGGTTTTCGCCGGAACAAGTGAGATCGGGCCGGAAAAAGGCAGATCAGCCAAGAAGAAGGGTTTTTTCTCCGATTTTAATTGGTGAAAATGATTGTAAGCTCGAAAGGAGGAGATTTTACCTTTTTTAATCGGTGGAAAACGCTCAAAATCGAAGAATATGGTGTTTTTACCGATTCAATCGGTGAAAAAGGGGTTTTTTCTCAAATTTCTTTGTGTTCGTGTAGTGTTTTGTTTAGGAGGAGCGTTGAAATGTAAACAAAAACACAGTTTCAGTTTTCTGTTACAAGTTCTGATCTAGTATAAATATTGCTGTAAAATCATACTTTGTGGTTAATGAAAAAATTGAAGTATCATTTAGTACCTCTTGTGTGTGTCTTCTTTGTTCCTTGCCACTTGTCTTCGTTGTCTCTGGAGCCTGCTTGTGACGGTGTGTGGTGGAAGAGCTGAAAACCCTTGCAGAGCATTTCTCTCTGCTTCTCTCTCGATTCTCAATCTTTCTGTTTTCTCTCTCTTATCACGTGGTTCTATTCTTTTAAGAAATAGAGATATTTCTTTTGGTGATATACCAATTTTACCCCCTCATTTCTAACAATTGTTTGTAGACTCCTTTGTTTAGCTCTTGATTTGTAGCAGTAAAATGTTTAAGAACAAAGTATTTGTATAATAATATATATGAAATAAAAATCATAGAATGAAACAAAATCCACAACTAAAGGAGATGCACATCATATAAAGAGAGATAATCCAATGAAGAATGTTGAAAACAGAGGACATGATTTTTCATTGCCAAGCTACAAGGAAGCTAGAAAAACAATTTCAAAATATTCAATTGTTGTTGTAATAACTAACAATGAGAAAAAGGACCACAAAGACATGATGCTTCAACAGTGATAATTCTAATCGTAAGTTCTTAATAAGAATATTCATTGTTTTGAATAATTAACTGTGTATTTTGAGATTTTTTTAGACACATTAAAAATCGTAAACCTTCTTCACAATCTTCACAAAAAGTATTTTTTAAAAAATTGTAGTAAAGTCACTATATATTATCAGAGAAGGAATTGTCTCTTTGAACAACCCAAACTTTGATATTAATGTTGATTTCTTTAAAATATAACTTATTATCAGTCTTTCAAATTTAATAACCAAAGTTCTATTATGTGTTGTAACTTTTGTACTTGACTTTTATGCATTTAAAAACATTAAAATGAGGAAGACATCATGGTATTAAGCAAGGAATGTTGTATTACCTAAATTTGACATAAAAATATTCAAATAAACTTTGTCAAGTGTTAGCTAGAGAAGGGCTTCAAGAAGTGAGAAAAGGCAAAGATATTTTATTATGTCATAAATTTTGAGGAGATCATCTTTTGGTTACATTATAAAATTATTTTCAAATGCATTTGATCAAATAACGCTTCAATTTTGTATTGTAATGTTTGGATTGCAAAGAGCCACAAAACTTATTTTCCTTTAAAGTTTTCTTCTTTTTATCATGATTCACTCTAATGTATGGAATCCATTTAAGGTTACAAAGTTGAATGATGCAATGTAGTTTGAAATGGTTATGATGATTATCCTCGAATGACTTAATTATGTTTGATCAAGTCTAGAAGTTAAGTTTAATGACTATTTCGTAAATTTTACAAAATGATTGAGACTTGGTACAAAGTAAAATTTTGAGTATTGCATGGTGAAAATGAAGAAGAATATTTACAATCAAAACTTCAGCATCTTTTTGGTAACCAAAGAAATTGTTCATCAGAGATCTTGTGCAAATACTTCACAACAGAATAGGGTAGTCTATAGAAAGAATAGGCTGGCATAGTTAATGTAATTGTATTAAACTTTAGTTTATTTATACTTTTTGATACTATAAAAACTAAATTGTTTGTACTAAAAACTAAATGATACTATTTTCTAGTTCGGTTTAAAAAAACTGAACATTTGCATTTCTGTTTCTAGTTCAATTAACTCAGTTAACGGTTAAAAATCTATTATTTATTATTTTATCTCGTAAATTAACTATTCATTTATCTAAATTATCCATTATTTATTATTTATCTCATAATTATTATTTTTATTTTATTAAAAATAAAAATTAACATATACCATAAATATTTTGAATATCTATTATCATAGTTAAAAATAGAAGCGTTATATTTTTTTTCTTTCAAATTATTTAGAAAACAAGTTTTATGATTAAACTAAATTACATATCTAATTTGTTTTTATAATTTATGATATATAAAAAAATAAAGATTGTGAGACAAATATAATTTAAAGGTAAAAGATTAAATATATTTTATATTTTGTAAGAATAATTTATAATTTAACTAAATATTTGTTTGGTCTGGAAGCTAAGCTGGGCACAAATTTTGAAGAAAGAAAATTAGAAAAAAAAATTAAAATATAAAGAAAAAACAAAAGTAAATAAAATTTATTAGAATTATATGTTAATTTTAATTATTTATTTATTGAAAATATTATAAAGTTATTTAGTTTTATTTATTTAATAAGATTTGAAATAAATCTAAAGTATTTTTCTGAGGTAAGAGTAAACTTTTAAATAAAACAATCCAATAATTAGATATATTCTTTAAATTATATTAACTTATGATAAATGATTTCTGCTAAATATGATTTCTTATAGAAATAATATTTTACATGATTTGTATAAATTCTAAAAATATATAATTTATTTTAAAGACAAAAACAAAAATAATATTTAAAACCCAAAATATAATATCTACAGTAAAGACCGTTGAGAATTTAAGTATCGCTGATCTATATTCATAGTCTTAGAAGGATTTGATTATTAGTTAATTGGTATAGATTCAGATTTTTTAAACTGAACTATTAAACAATACAGTTCATGTATAGTATTAAGTAGTTCAATTCTTTTGGTTTATTAAAAATATAGTTAACTATAATTTAGTATAATATAGTACAGTTTAGTTATTAATGTCCACCCCTAATGTCAATTAGAGATATTTCTAAGCCTACTTATGATCTTGACTTAGCTTAGGTAGAAGGATGCTATGAAGCCGAGGAAACAAGATCATTGTAAATAAATAAAACTTGGGAATTGGTAGATTTTCCCATTGGAAAGAAATCATGATGTCAATAGATATATTTTATGAAATCCAATGTAGATGATGCAATTGAGAGATTCAAAGTTAGATTACAAGCAAAGGAATATACACAAGCATATGAAATATACTAAACTAAAACATTAGCTTCAAAATTAGTTCAATTATTGTAATCTTTAGTTGTAAACATTGACTGTTCCATACAACAATTAGATGTAAAAAAAATTGTTTTTACATGGGGAATTATCTAAAAATGTTTAAATGGAACTATCAAAAAGATGTGGAATATCATATACTCATAGCAATAAGGTATGTAAGTTAAAGAAGTCATTACATGAACTAAAGCAATTGCCACGAATATGGTTTGATAGATTCACTAAGTTTATGCTTACTTTTGTATATCCACGTAACAACTAAGATCATACTTTGTTTCTAAAGAAAAAAAAATGAAAATGATACAAATTTATTGTTTATTTTGATGACATGATAGTTACGAGAGATAATTTGTAAGAACTTAAGACATTAAAATATAACCTGGCAAAGAAATTGAGGTAAAGGACATTGAGTTTTTGAAGTATTTACCTTATTGGAATTGAGGTTTCAAGATCAAAATCAGGTATTTTTCTCTCTTAACAAAAGTGTGCATTGAATTTATTGAAATAAATTAGAATGACAACATGCAAATCAACAAATTCTCTGATAAGGAATTGAGGTTGTATGTTGAAGAAGATCAAACTCTAACTAACAAGGAGAGATATTAAATACTTGTAGGAGATATCATATATCTTATAAGAAGATTGGTGTATCTCTCACATACTATACAAATTTTAGTTTGTGCTCTTTTGATAGTTCATATAAAATAAAGGTGAAAAACTTATGGATATTTATATACGAATTTTATGGTACATAAAAGCTATTTTTGAAAAAGGAGTTGCATTAAAGAAAAATTCCAACTACAAGAATGTGATGATTTATATTGACGTAGATTAGATGATAGATAATCCATCCCCAAAGAACTAACATTTAAATTGTATATGAAAATCTTATAACAGAGAAACAATAAGCGAAAAGTTGTAGCTAGATTTGTTATAGAAATTGGTTCTTAGACTATATGAAAACTTGTGACAGTGGCTATTTTATCCAAAATTTGAGATATGCACATACACACGTGTCGTTCAATATATTGTGATAATAAAGTTATGGGACATACACAATTTTGTCCAGACCGAATGAAATATGGGAGGTTGATACTTTTTTTTCACCAAGGAAAGGTTTGATAAAAATATTTTGAAATTATCAAATATAAAGTTGGATAAGTAGATTACTAAAATTATAACAAACAAAGTTTTTGAAATATTATTATATGATCTATTTACCAACTTAAAAAAGATATTAATGAATATTTAATTTAAATTATAAATTTGTGTAGTTATATTAAATATTCTATAATTAAAACTCTCTTAATTTAAATTATAATTCATGTACTTGTGTTTAACTCTTAATTTATAGAAATAAAATATTATAAGAAAAAAATATAATACATATAGGGGTTTGTTAATGCGCGCACGTCTGTTTTTCAGGTGATACATTTTAACGATGTGTACCGGGTTATAGTAGACAAAAATATCCTCCTATATTATGGATTCTAAGTATAAAAGTCAAGGATATTTAAATAATTTTCATTCTCAAAACTAAAAAAAACAAGAAACCCAAAAACCATTACTCACCTCTCTCGTTTCTCTCAATCTTTTCTCTTTCATCTCTCTCATTCCAATCTTTTCTCTGTCATCTATATTGTAGCCCCAATTAAAAAAAAATCAGAAACACTGACTGTTAAGAGCAATTTCTTACAAAAAAAATGATTTTATAATGAGTTTTCATTTTATAATTTTTGTCTTATCTAATTTTCACAAGCATAATGACATATGAAGGAATTGGCCGTCTGGAAAAAATCAGAAACACTCGTTATTAAACAATTTCTTACAAAAAATGATTTTATAATGAGTTTTCATTTTATAATTTTTGTCTTATCTAATTTTATCTAATTTTCACAAGCATAATGACATCAAAAGGAATTGGTAATTGGCCTGAAGGTTTTTTAAGAGATAATGATTCAACATTTCTAGATGATGAAATTAGAGAGGGTAGTGAAGATGATGAAATTGAAGAGATATTGAATGAACATTTGTCTGAAGGCGAATATGTCAATTGACTCAACTCTTTACAAAGGTAAATTGTTTAACGACGAATATTTCTAATTTTTTTTCAGTTGGATCTACCATAGGATGATAGAGAAAATGTTGGATGAGAGAGATGAAAGAGAAATGGTTTAGAGGAATGAGAGAGATGAGTAAGGATTTGGAGGTTTCTTTTTTTTTTAGTTTTGAGAATGAAAATTATTTAAATATGCTTGACTTTAAAACTTAGAATCCATAATATACGAGGATATTTTTGTCTACTATAATCCGGTACACATTCTTAAAATGTACCAACTGAAAAACAAGCGTACGCGCGTTAACAAACCCCATACATACATACACACACAATATATATATATATATATATATATATATATATATATATTAATGAAAATTATCATATTAATTTTATTTTTCAATTGATATTTCAACATACAAATGGTTATAAGCAATTATTTTTACAGGATATTACCTTAGTTCAGTTGGAAGACTTCCAAAAATAAAATGGCATGGATGAGATTTAGAGGAGTCCCACTATATCTATGGAATTGAAGCTACTTCAAGAAAGTTATTGTGACTCTTCAAACTATTGTAGATGTCAATAAGAACACCCACATCTGGGAATTGCTGCATAGACAATTTTATTTCTAAACAAGAAAATGTTCATAAATGGGTGCATTAGTAACATTAGTTTTGAAGGAGAAAATCACCCAGTAACCAAACCAAACCAGTATGTACATTTTCTGAAAACTGAAAAAACAACAATCACCAAGAAATCTCAAACCTTGAATATTCAATGTTTGTCACATATTCACTCTACAAGCTGCTGTATATTCAATGGTGCAAGTTGCATCATTCACCTTCCAATTATTTACTCATTCTTTCATTAACATGGGTCACTTAATTTCGTTTCTATAATTAGATCAGATATGGGTGACAACCACTAACTATATTATATTAATTTTCATGGTTTATGAACATGGAAATGATTGTAGAACCACTTTACTTTTCAATCTTATGGATACAAAGAAAGTGAGATAGAGTAAATGAAAAGGCAAATCTCTTGAATATGTATTGGTATGAATAATTTTACCAAAACCAATGGACAATGTTGGATTTATCGAAAAGGAGTTTCACCATAGATATAAACAAATAAAATCTAAGTCCAATCATATAAAAAATTAACATCATTCTCTACTTAAAATCTTAAGATAATAAATTAACGAATCTTTCACCTTTATATATTATATAATGTTCTATTTTCTAATTTTTATCTAATATGAAACTGTGATTCACACTTATATTCCCGAGAATACAAAAGAAATAAAGAAATTCAAAAGACCTCAAACTTTCAAACTTTAACGCTGTGTTCGCTTGAACAGATAACACTGTTCAAGCGAATTTGAGAGCGCGGATGAAATTTGAAATCGTGTTCGCTTGAGCCAATTTCAGAGAGCGGAAATGCGCTGATTTGAGTGGATGTTCCATATTTTGCACTGTATCGTGGATCTCTCTAATATGCAAAGATTTGAGTTGATTTCCACTTAAAATACCTAAATGCCCTCTGTCAATCTTAAAAATTCCAACCCATTTTAATAATAAAAAATCCTAATATTAAAGTAAATAATAAAAGACTAAAACGCATTGTATCAGCTGAAGTAAAAACTGAAGGAAGGGAGCCTTATCCGGATACAGTGTTAACGTATCCGGATCCACGTTTTGAAGAAGAATGGAGAGGGATCCTTATCCGGATACAAGTTCCCGTAACCGGATCCGGGAAACGTTCTACAGATGGTACCTTATCCGGATACGGTATTGTTGTTCCACGTTCCGTTTTTGGATGGCAGGGGCTGTTTGCGGTGCGGTTGCCGGTGGTTTCAGACTTTGCTCCGTCGCAACAATAAAGATTGAAGATGTGTGATATCATGTTGGAATCCATGCAGCGTCCATTATGAGGAGGAATTTGGTTGTTGCGTGAATGGAGGAATTCAAAAGGGGGTAAGAGGTTGGTTGGAGATAATCGGAGATGATGGTGATTTGTAGATGCCGGTGTGGTTACGATTGTGGAGTGTGTTGGCCGGAGAGTAATTGGTAGATGTTGTTGGGTTGAATGCAGGAGGATGGGTTGTTTATTGATTGAAGGGATAGTGAAGTCTGAGATGAATTTTTGGTGGTGTTGGGGATATTAGTGATCATTAGAGATGAAGAACTGATGCACCCCATTAGAACCTCTCTGATTGTCTATAGAGATGAAGATTCAGCACATAATACAATCAACAAAATATATTACATTTTAAAAAATATTTATTTTACTATATTATAATTTTTATAATATTTTAAAAATTAATTTTAATTATTATTAATTAATTTCCTTTCTTTATTAACATTTATACAATTAATTAAATATAACATTAAAAAATAACATTTTATATTACTAAAATAATTAGGGGTATTTTAGTAATCTTTCATTTCTATCCATTAAACAAATTTTTTAATTCTATCACATCAATCAAATCCTACACTAATTCTCACCAACTTTACCCTCAAATCCACTCTCAATTACCCACA
Source organism: Vigna mungo (assembly GCA_036885675.1). Lineage (NCBI taxonomy): Eukaryota > Viridiplantae > Streptophyta > Magnoliopsida > Fabales > Fabaceae > Vigna > Vigna mungo. Next base: position 940,218 of record CP144692.1, read on the forward strand.
AATCTATTTAAAAAAACAACAAAAAAATTACCCTCAAATCCACTCAAATCATCTCTCTCAAATCATCTCCCTCAAATCCATTAAAATGAACACAGACTTTGACACATTTTTCACTCTGTTGTTGAGGTCAACATATAGTTTCATTGGTAAAGACTTGGTCATTGATGATGAACCACTGTCACCATTCTAGCTGGACCCCCACTCACTCTACAGACCCTTCATTAAAAACTGAACCATACGTTACCCTAGATATTGGACAGTCACCAAATACATTCCAACTCATGCACAATTTTAGGAAAAAAAATACTTTTAGCTTTGGTAAATATGACCAAATTTACTTCTAGTCAGAAACAATAACTCTTTTGATGTAATTACAAAAGCCCATCACATCATCATTAAGAGTGATTGTAAAAAGCAACTTACAGAAACATTCAAACTTATAAGGACGACGATATTTTTGAAAACTTTTTTTTAACAACTTTTTGATAACAGGACACGTGTCATCGTTTTATTGGCATGTTTGAATTTATGATTTAAAAAATATTTGAAACGGATCGATCATAGACTGCCACGTATGCGTTGTCAAAAAGTTGTCAAAAAAGAGTTGGTAAAGAGACTTTTTCCAACTTATAAAGACTATTATCATAAAGAAATGTACGTGAATCTTCAATATCGTTGTTAGAAATTCACTTGGTTTTGACAACAGTTTTTCATTTAATTTCAAACCCTCTCATGTCTCTTCTCTACCACCCCCTAGTTTATAAGTCTTCTTAGTCTTTCTCTATTCTCACTACTTACCCTATATTTCATTCCTCTTTACTCTCCAACCACTCCCATTTTCTGTTTGGATTTGGGGAAAAACCATGGCCTACTTCAGTTAGTGCATTAAGCATATACTAAACATTTTTCAGGGAAAGTGTGATAAGACTCCATTCATGTGACAAATTCCAAGATATAAGAAAACCCTTTTGTTTGCAGAATCTGATATGGATTTTGTGAGCCAAAGACACCTACTTCATTTACCAATACAAGCTGATTCACCTTGCACAGTTCCTCCAAATCATGATATTCCTCATCCTTCTGGTTCAAATCTTCCCCTCTTAGCAATCCTTGTGGTAGGAATGATGTTCACAACTTTCTTCCTTATAGGCTACTACATGTTAGTTGTCAAGTGCTGCTTCAATTGGCCCCATGTTAATCACACAAGACTATTTTCTCTGTCCAGACAAGGTGAAGAAGATCCATCTGCTGGATTCTCAGCAGCATCCGATCCAAGAGGGCTAGAGGAAGCAGTTATCAGGTTAATCCCTGTGATTCATTATAAGCCAGAAAAAGGGGATACAAACTTTGGTGAAAGAAGCAACCTTGATGATTGTGCAGTTTGCTTGAGTGAGTTTCAACAAGATGAGAAGCTGAGGGTTATACCAAACTGTAGCCATGTCTTTCACATTGATTGCATAGATGTCTGGCTTCAGAACAACACTCATTGCCCTCTCTGCAGAAGAATTGTGTCCTTGACAAGCCAGGTCCATGTTGACCAACCAAACCTTCTCACTCCAAGGTTTTCATCTCAAGACCAAAGCCAAAACATTGAAAACAATGTCAGTGATGAAGGTTTTGTTGTGATTGATTTGGATGGTGAACATGATAGAGACCAAATCCTGGAAGGAAGACAAGACTTACCTACCATTGCTGTTTCTTCACAGAAGAATGCAAAGAAGCTTCATAAAGTGATCAGCTTGGGAGATGAGTGTATTGGCATCAGAGCCAAAGGTGAAAGCTTTTCATCAGTTCAAGCCATGAGGAGGTCCTTTTCCATGGATTCATCAGTGGATAGAAAGTTTTATGGGGCAATTCAGCAGGCTTTACAGCAACAGCAACAACATCATGAACATGTTCATGAGATTAACACAGTTGAATCCTGTGGTGGCAGTGACAGAGTGAAGAGATCACTCTTTTCTTTTGGACATGGAAGCAGATCAAGAAATGCTGTACAACCTGTTGATTTGGAGGCATGAAATTTTTCTTCAGATTAATTGTTCTAGGTGTCTACATTGAAATTACTCTTGCTTCTTACAGCTTAAACTTGATGATTTCATATATAGTCTTCCATTTTTTTTTATCATTTAACCACTATTTTTATAACAACAACAACAGAACACGTGTGGTGTTTGAATTTATATTTAAAAAGATATTTAAAACGAACTAATCATAAAATTATAAAAATTTGTTAAAAAATAGATATTAAAAAGAATTTTTTTTTTTAATGATCGATGAACTTGCTTTAACATCTATATCTTTAAGTTTAGTCAAAATCAAGAATTCTGTCTAAATATAAAGAATAGAAAGAACAAAATTACTATTTTTGAAAGATGTAAACTAAATATTCACCTGTTTAAGAAATCAATTCAATACTAGTCTATTTATTTACACAACTTGCTAATAAATTGGATTTAATATTATCACACGATAGCAATGAATTTTTCTTTTTGACATTTGTAAGATTGTTGCTGAAATTGACATGTAATAGTTTTCTCAGCAATCTTTCCCCACTAAGGACCATAAATTAGGTTAAATTCTAGCAAAATCTAAAGAGATGTGAAGAATTCGAAAAAAAAATTGATAAAAAGAAGAATCAAAGATAATATAAAAGGGAAAAGTGGGCACTTTTCCATTAAAAAATAAAATTAGATACATCAACCTTATAATTCTTCTTTATTATTATTAATAATAATGACTTCGAAGCTTTAATGTACAGTCGAATGAAAAATTAAAAATAAGAATAAGAAGTCAAATTAAATATAAAACTTAAATATTAACAAATTAAAAAATAAACTATTTTCTAAAAACAAATATTAATTTTTCCACCAAAACACCAACACCACCACATTTTTTTTATTTTTTTATAAGACAATTAACAACTTAATTATTTGTTTGTTTTCAATTTTGAGAGGAAGTTCGGTGAAACTAAATTGAATAATATATATATATATATATATATATATATATATATATATATATATATATATATATATATATATATATATATATATATATATATATATATATATATATATATACTAACATTAACACGTGATATTATTTTGTCATGTGATATTAAAAATGTTACATGTCACACCAATAACTTAAATAATAATAAAATTTTGAAGAAAAAATAAGAATAAAAAAAATCATAAATTAACACTCGTTAGTATTATTTTTAAATGATCTCATTTTTTTTAAAAGTTAAGACATAATTAAAAAAATTTTAAATATAAATATCAACTTAAAACTTCTTAATAAAATAAAAACCAAACCAATAATTAAACGTGAAAATTTATTAAAAATTAAGATAATTTCATGGAAAATAATGCAATAGAAAAGTGAATTCAGAATTTCTTATTTTATTTTAAATAAATTTCCATTAATATGTGAAAGAACATATCACTAACATTTCTCATAGTTTGTAGTTATTTAACTCAAACTATATCCTGAAAAATATTAGTTAAAAGAAACACTTTTTACAAACTTATTAATTAAGATAGAAAATGTGTGTTGTTGTACAAAGTCAACCTAAGACCCTTTCTAAGAACGTTGACTCCTTGACCTACATGACCCATGAATTGGGCTACTTATAAGGTTCAAATGTTCACACTACTGACTTTTTGTATTGTCCATTTTTGGAAGACTTTTGAGTCTTCTTCCTTATCATCTCTTTTTGACTATTCTAGTTATAATTACATTTGTCTCCTCTGCATTTCGTCAAACTCAAGCTTTCTCATGAATGGGTTTTCATCTTTTACAAATTTCCTAATTGCGTTCTTTTCGGGCCAATTGTACCAAAAGTTCTTCACCTAAACGTGCTTTTCCAACTAATTCTACTTTCAATCAATTGTTCAACTACTGCCTATGTCCTTCATCACACGGTTAAGTTGTACTTATTTTTTCTCGCATAAACATCTCGTTTTATAGAAAAGAAATTAGAGCTATCAAAATGGATAATCCAGCCCGATCCAACCTGACCTATCAAGAGTTGGTCACTTAGTGAGTCATTCTAATACAGCTCATTTATTAGTGAGCCGATAAAATTTGAATCCAACCCGACCTACCACATGTTAGTGAGTTAAATGGGTTGGCTGATTGGCTCACTTAACTTTTTTTCACTCTCTTCTTCTTAGATTCTTACAACATATTACTTTGATCGATTAAATTAAAACAGTAATAATTTGACCAATTGATATAAAAGAAAATGAAACAAAAGAACTCTATTGTTATATAGTCTAAGCTATCAAGCATAAAATTTTGCCAATTTAATTTAATGTGACATACAGCATAGGAGAACTTTTGGATAGACGGCAACATAGTGTAGCACGAAAAGCTCTATTGGAAGATAAATGTTATGCGTTTTGATTAATTAATTTAATTAATTTGATTTCAATTAAAAAAATAGAATTTGAATAATTAATTTAATTAATTTGATTTCAATAAAAAAAGGTGGGTTGGTGAGCCAACCCGGCTCACCACGCGCTCAACCCGGATGAGCCGAGTTCTTAGCAAGTCGGGTCAAAATTAACTCGCATCAAAATTTTCATATTTTTTTCCAACCTAACCCAGCTCAAACCTGTGGTGAACTAGATAGACTCACAGATTTTAACCCATTTTGACGGTACTAAAAGAAATTACAGAAAACAATAAAAAATAAAAAATAAAGTCGATTTTAATCTAATTTTTTTATATCACTTTTTTATTATTTTTTTTAGATTGGTTTATTTTCATCATTCCTATTTAATATTATAGAATTATAATATATTTTCAATTAAAAGTGTTTGTAAACATCAAAGAGGAAATACTAACACTAAATGCCGCAAATATTATTGACATCAACCTAATTCATATCTCACAAAAACGTAAATTTGAGTCTTGCCATGTGAGTTTTTTTTTTTTTTTAATTTAAAATAGCTTTGATCCCTAAGTAGTGAGTGAATGTTTGAACTATAAAAAGAAACTCCATTTTCTTTTCAAACGTGGAAATCTTCATATAACATCGAAGTCACTCGAGAATCTTGAGTCACCATATAACAGGGTTGCAGTCAGAAATTTGATTTGGTGCAGGAAGTAATACCTAAAGCAGAGATATCCCTTAGAAGAGCATGTTAAAACTTCAGAGGCCTAAACTTACATTAAGGCAAGTGTTTCTTGCACCCCATATTTTCTTTTTACACCTCATAAATCTGGTAAAACTATGTGTATTTCTACTGGTTCTATTTCCTTTAATGTATATTAATTAAAAAATATTTTTATAAAAAATAGAATTATATTACAAAAATACAATATCATCGAATAAAAGATACATAATAAAATATACGCATATATAATATTAAAATATAATAATTTCACTATCATTTTATTGCTATTATTTTTTAATTAAATAATTAGGATAACATATGATCATAATTCAACGTCGGATAGTAAAATAAAATACATCATATAAAAAAAGTTATTAAAATTTCATATATAGTATAAATTACACAAATATCTTTATTTATAAATATGAGTTACTCACAAAATTTTAAAACAATAATTTAAATAGTAAGTTCAATCTCAAACTTGAACTCGTATATTTAATCAAATAAATAAATTCTTACCCGTAATTTATTTTATTAAATTTGAGCAATTTATGAGTAGCCTGCCTTATTTTTAAAATGCATTTAAGTAGAAAGTATTAAATGGTATAAACCACCTAAATATTAGTCTGAAAAATGTTGTTATTGATTATGAGGATTTTATTTATTTTTCTGAAGAAAAAACTATATTTAAATTTGAGAAATAAAAAAAATTCATATTTCATTTAAAAACTAAAAATATATTAAAAAAATGAAAAATAATTTAGTGAATATAATCAATTATATGTTAATGATTTATATATTAAATTTATGAAATGAAAAATTTCTGTGCTAAAAGCCAAAATACTGTTCTTATTATTTGCGTGGGGAATATTTGAAGGCTTTTTGGTGTGATAGAAGATAGATAGGGCGGTTTGGTTAAAAGAAGTGGCAACCGCAAATGGATTCCTTAGGTGACAGCAGCTGTTGGGATTTTCTCGATTACTCTTTCATCGATCAAGCGCCCCCTGATTTCCTTTGGCCCAATCACAGGTTTCTTTCTTCTTTTTATGAACTTTTCATTTTTAACTATTCTTATTTCATGATTGCATGTTTCTTTTTTTTGGGGTTCATTCTTTATCTTTATGCTATTGATTATGTGATTTGGTGAAAATTAAGATTACCCTTTTTTTATGTTAATCTGTATTATTGATTGATTTGTTCGTTGTATTTTTGTAGTAGCTCAAGTTCATTCCTTTAAACATTTTTTTTTTAAATGTTGTTGATTTGGTGATGTATGATGAAAGGTTATTGTTATTTTTTGCGGAATTTGGTGTTGCATGGTTGGATTCGTATTTTCTGATGTACCCTGATATGGAATTTGATTCGAATGGTGCATTAGCTCCCAGGTTTTAATTGTTATTGTGTTATTATATGTTTAGGGTGATTCAAGTTCTTTTTTTTTATAAATTATTTTGAATTTTTTTGTTGCTTTTGTACTGGGAAATGTAAGATACAGAAAAATTAGTTTTTTTATTTTCTATTTTTTTGTATATAGAGCTAGTGGTGTCTATTGATGCATGTAGCCAAATCACACTAGAGATTATGAATATTGTCTTTGCTTAATGTTGTGTGGCAAACTTGGTGTCTATTGATTATTGTAGCCTAATTACATGGTAGGATATGAGATGATGGTTGTTGTCTATGCTTAATATTTTGTGTGGCAGATGGCTGACACGTTTTCTTTTTTCCTGTGTTTGCAAGTTTGAGCACTGAAATTGAAATTCCAGATGATGCTGTTGCTTGTGAAGAGAACACCAAGAAGAGGTATCTTGTTTGTTGCTTTTGAAGTGATGTACTATGTGATGATGTAATTACTGTTATGAAAAGTTGATGAAAATATTGTTTTGACTCCATAGACTATCTTTTTGTAATTTCATTCATTAACAAAAGATGTGAACTTTAAAGCATACATGATTGTTGTACATGTATCTGTTGTAGTCTCTCAGACACCCGTTAAATCTCAAGCTTATGCTTTAACAGAATTGGTTGAGTTGCCTTTCTTTTTTGTGTTTTTGTTGGGGTAGTGATCCTGTCTTTTGAATCATTTTTTTGTGATCAATTTGTTGCAAATCATTTGTAGGGGGCGTACTGATTCATGCTGTAAGGCGGGATCAAAAGCATGCCGTGAGAAATTGCGGAGGGAGAGACTCAATGAAAGGCATGCACGCTTTTATATATTGAATTTATAGTTCATGTCACAGAGTACTGGCTGAACTTTTAGCTTTTCCTGTAGCTGTTGCATAAGGAATGTATACTCTCCCCATTAATTTCTGGTTTCTTCACACATTTAGGTTGTGTTTCACGCATTGTTGTTTTAAATACTTGAGTTAGATACATCGCATGTATGTGGTACACTGAATGTGTGAAATTTACAACTCTCTCATCCAATTCAAAGATTATTCGTTAGGCATATGACTTCTCTGAGCCCAAGGCAATACCAACTTGCATTAATTGTTAGTTGTTACATTTCTTTGATAACTTTCTATTGTTATGGGAAAAGTGATCTTAGTTTCTAGATACTCAAGATCACCAGGTATGTTAGATACTCGTGTAACAATCAACTCTTCCTGCTTTGTTTTGTGTTTTTTCTGCTTCTAATGATCAAAGGGAAGAACTTGATTGTGATTTTTTGCAGGTTCTGTGACCTGAGCTCGGTTTTGGAACCTGGGAGACCTGTGAGAACAGATAAACCATCTATACTCGATGATGCTATCAGAGTCTTGAGCCAACTTAAGACCGAAGCTCAGGAACTCAAAACAAAAAACGAAAAGTTATTAGAGGAAATAAAATGTTTGAAGGTCAGTATTGTTTCAGACATTTTCTGTAGTGAGTTGAATATTTATTTCTCTTACTTTCTGCATTTTGGATTGGTTTTCTTTGAAATGTTGGGCTCTCCACATACTTTATTCTTGGAAAGAAAATGAATTTGACTTTGGTGAAACTACCAGAAGCTTTTCATCTTGAAGTGATTAGACTTTATCATTTGTTTTGTTTTCTACTTATTGCTCCCGAAGAAGGCTTAGAGGGCTTCAAGCTTCACGTTACACCATTATATCACTTGCACTGCTAAATTTCATGAGTCTTGTTGTAAGTAGTGCTGAAATGATGTGATTTTAGCATACACTTGATGTCAGAATGCACGCCAACAAAGCATTTAGTAAGGTGGTCCTTTTCTGCATGGAGAAGAAAAATAATGATTAGTGGTTCTGAAATTAAGCAGCTTATGAATCAGTAAAAGTTGATTGAAAAAAGTTGCTACCGAGGTCTGTTGCATTTACCTCTCTGATTATGTTCCTTATTAAAAAATGGGAATTGTAATATTCGTGCAGTGGTTATTGTTTATCCTTAGAGCAAAAGTGGTAATTTTATGTTCATTGCTTTTGGATGTTTGTCCATTTTACTGTTTATGTCTTAGACGAGGATTATATTTTAAATTCAATCCCTCTCAGTAACATGGTTTATGAATTATTTTAACATAGTTTTTTGTAATGTCACTGCATCCTATGTTGATGGAATTATTTACTTCTGATGTAATTTTGTTTGTTTCTTTTGTTGTCTGCATTCAGCTAGCCCTTCCTCCAGTTAGTTTTGCAACTTCTGTTGATTCTGCCTATCAATATTTGCATATTCTTCCAGTTTTATGCATGACTAGACTAGCATGCGTAATTCATGTTTGAAAATAAGTAAATCAGGGATTGTGATACTTCTGCCTTTCAGTTATGTTTTATAATCTAATATTCAGATGTAATATCATGTATAGTTTTTCTTTGTAAGGGGATCTAGGCCTTACTCAATCCTATCCTATAAAACTGTTAATAAAATGAAATTTGCATATACTTTTATATATATATATATATATATATATATATATATATATATATATATATATATATTATAATCTGATATTATTATTAGTCGATGTGGAATTTTCAACCAATTAAATTATCTTTTTTGTTTCATTGAAGAAAAACACCTTAGGAGTTCAAACTCTACAACATTGCATTAGTGTTAAAATCAAAATTACAGAATTTATTTGTCTGAACAGGCTGAGAAAAACGAACTTCGTGAAGAGAAACTTGTTCTGAAAGCAGATAAGGAGAGGATTGAGAAGCAGTTGAAATCTTTGGCCATTGCTCCAGCAGGGTTTACGGCACCCCCTGTAGCTGCTGCTGCTGCATATCAAGCAGGGGTGAACAAGATGGCTGTTTATCCAAACTATGGCTACATTCCAATGTGGCAATATCTTCCTCAATCTGCCAGAGATACATCCCAAGATCATGAGCTTAGGCCTCCTGCTGCATAGTGTTGCTTCTGTTATGCCTCTCTGCATCATTTCACAACACTCTCAAAGTATTGACATGTAAATACTGTCATTGCTTTGATTCTTTTTCTCCCTTTTTACTTGCTATAACGTGCTAAATAGTTTTACAAGTAAAACTATGATGCTTATGACATGAAAACTATTGATGTCCAATGTAAATTGCCCAATTCTTTGCTTCAGAGTAGCTCTCAAAATTCCATATTTTTTTGGTGACTATGTTACTGATATGGAGAATGTTTTGTGGATACTGGTCTTCATTGGGAAATCTGATGTTTTGCTTCAGTTGATTAAATTACGATAATCACTATTATTTGAAAAATGTTTTTTTAACAATTTTTTTTGACATATGCTTATATAATAACTTGTAATTGATCTGTTTTAAATATACGCATTAATAAAATAGTGATCCATAATTTATTGTCAAAAATTGTTAACATATTACAGTCATATTAAGTGATGTTAGTTGTATGGATTATATTATACCACTTAACCTATCATTTAACTGGTTTAAAAACCAAGAAATCATTAACAACAAAAATTGGTTGATTAAGTTACTTAAAATTTTCTTTTATCTGTAGTTTACTAATGAAAAAACAATAAATTCTTGCAAAAAGGTTTAGTTTGGTCAGCAATATTTTCTGTTATTTGCTTTTCTTTTTCAATAAATTTTCAATGTGATGATTAATGATAAATGTTTTTTGAGGTGTTAACATAATTTAGATATTTTCTGAGGTGTCTAACACGAGTTTTAAAAAAATATTAATTTGATATTATAAAATACTTTTTTAATTTTTCTTTTTGCAAAATATCTAGGAAAAGTACTTTTAAATTTTGTATTTTATATCTCAAACTTATTACAAACCTCACATATATTTCTAGAAAATGAAATATTGAGAGTCATAGTTAGTAGAAAATACATAGAAAGCCTGAATTTTCTTAATTTTAATAGTAGAGTGACTTAATTAATTTATAGAAGAAAAAAAAAACGTACTAAAATCTTACATAAACCAAATTATGGGAATTAAAATTGCAATTAACTATATTTTCCACATTGATTAAGTTCTGTATTCTTTTAACTAAAGCTAAAGTGTGTTTTTCATGTGAACAATTTCATTTATTTTTCTTCTTTAAAAAATAATATAGTTTCCATTAAAAATCAACCACTTTATTTTGACTGTTCTTTTTACATGCTTTAGGTGGTACCTCAACTTTATATACTATTTCATAGTGATTATTCAATTAATGGTTTAAAGTATTTATCAATTTATTGTTGTGGATTATATGATTCTGAACTTCCCTACACCACTATGCTTTATAATGTCAAATGAATAAATAATTATTTAATCTAGATGTGGATTTGGTGGTGATTAAAAGTGCACTTTCCATGTGAAAATTTTAGGATATCCTATCAAAATTGTGTTTGTGTATCTCTTTTGGAATCATAGATCATGATCTATAAAATATAACATAATCTTTATGCAAGTTGTGTGAAAGGTTAAAAAAGGAAATCATTTTAACCAGACCATTTTATATAAATGGTTGGTATATTTATTCATTTTAAAATCTTATATTTTATACAGGTAAAAATCTTATATATTTTATCACATAACTTCTCTAACTAATAATATGGTGATATTTTTTTAATTTAATTACCAATAATGTTAAATAATTTTATATCATCTCTAAATTACATATTATTACTTATAATGAATCACTCTTAATAATAATTAAAATTGCAATACATTAAGAATATAACTATATAAGCTCTTACGTTCTGAAAAGATAAAAAGTGGTGATTTATTGACACCACCATTCCTTTTTTATATTCATTCTACAACCCTATAAATTAAGATTTTGCCGAAATAATATTTTATTAAAAAATAGTTATAAAATAGATGTATTTAATGAATAGTGGTGTCAAGATATTATTTTTAAAAAATAATTATACTACTGATTGAATAATTCATAGACATCCGTGTTTGACGTATGATATTTAATTATGAATATTGAAGTAAATCTTTAGCAATTAGATTATTTGAGAGGATTTTCTTATATTTCAAATCATTTTGATTTTTTTTTATCATTTTATTTTTAGATCTTTGATTTGTCCATACGTATATAAAATGAAAAACATGAAACATGTCTTAAAGATATCGTATACTACATTTTCTTTTATATTTATCATTATTTAATTAAAGTTGTTCGATAAAAGATTCAATTTTAAATCGAATTAAATAAAGATAAACATCTTCTTTTAGTATTGATTTAGCGTTAAATAAATCCTTTTAAATAACAATTGAATGTTAAATAATATTTTTGATATAAACATATTATATCCCTTGTCCATTCGCTATTCTTGTCCCATAAAAAATATTTTAAATATAAGTAGAGTTTATCTTATTTAAGTGTAAAACTAAAATTTCTAGATATTAACATTCTACATTAAAATAAAAAACAAAATTCTAACTTAATTTATATACAGTGGAGGAGGTATGTGAAAATAATATTATTTATTTGATAAATTACAGTTTTAATCTAAAAAGTATTAAGTGTTGTCAAGTATCATTCATTATCATCTTGTAGAGACAACATAATTTCCCTTATTATTTTAAGAGTAAGATTCCCAATTTATTTTCAAATAAATATATATTTTTTTCTAAAACTTTGCACAGGTTAAAAGAAGGGAGAAACAATAATTTTATAGGATAATGATATTTAGACAATTTTTTTTTACATCATTTAAACATTGATTATGTGTCACATATTGACAAGTAATCAATGTTCAAATGTTGTCCAAAAAAATTGTCTAAATATCATTATCTTTTTATATTATGTTTGACTTACATAAATAATAGCATAAGTTATGAATATATAATTATAAGCATAATACTACATATAATATAATTAATAATAAAGATGTCTCTCCCAAAAGTTTCTTACTTGAACTTTTTGAACCATTTTTTTTTCAGATTACTTTCTATTATTTTACTGTCTCACATCTTTTCAAAAAATATTTAGTTAATTTCGTTCTGGAGATTGGAGATTTCAAAAAGCTTGAAAAAAAAGTCATTTTTTAAAAATTTTCCTTGATTAGGTTTCTAAAGAATTTGTTTAACCTTTATGTGTAAATTTATGGTTTTACTTAAAAGGGAAATGTTTTCTATTTAATTTTTTTAAAGTTGTAAAGAGTTGTTAAATTTGCTTAATATTTAATTTCTTTAAGTGAAAATAATCATTAAAAAACTAACCCTAAAGATAACATTAGTAAATCACAAAACTTGAACTCAAACCAATAATCATTGAATTTGATTGATTTGTTCTTAATTAAATTTGATTAAACTACAAACTCAAACCAATTTAATTGATTTATTTGAATTGATCCAAACTAATAAACACTCCTAATAACTATGCTCACAAAAATAAGAAGGGGATAAACATAACTGCATCTGCCTTTTCAAGTATTAAGGATCTGTTTGAATAAAAGTTAGAAGTAACTTTTGAGAACTGAAAATATACTAAAAAGTGCTTCTAACTATGTATTTGAACATGCTCTAAATATCTCTAACCAATACTTGAAAGATGAAGTAAGTGGAAAATAAACATCTCAAGCAGCTGCATCTAAGCTTTGTGGTAGACACTGGTTTATATCTTAGCAAGGCAAAATCATATATACATTTTTCCTCCCCTTTACAATCTGCATTCTGAAGCTACCCCAGTTAAATTTCAGAGTGCAGAACTAAAGTGATTCCTCCTATCAACAGCATGGAAAGATAATTTTCAATCAGATGAACTTCGGTTGGATGAGAGAAACTTGTGGAAATTTTTCAAGAAAGAGCAATTAATACTTTTTTCTTATCTGCCAGCTAGTAGCCAAAACATAATTACAGATGATAATGAAGTTGAAAACCAGCTCAGGAATGCTAGTGCCACAGAAACCTGGTACTTCTGACACTCCTCTCCAAAGTGGCAGTGTCCCAGATCATGAAAGTACAAAACTGTTATGCCAGCTGAGGCAGAAGCTGCTGCTAGAGACAGTGTTGCTGTTACCTGTGGAGAATGGACAGTGGTCAAGAACAAAACTTGTCAAATGATAAACATCATAACTGTACAAGTAAGTGCTACTGTCTGTAACACACTAATCATACTTTTGAAAGAGATATAAAGATTATCCAAATATGCAAAAGTTGGGAAGAGTATAGGTTGGCTAAGAGACTAACCCAATCTCCAACTACAAAGAGGCTGATTAGTACTGGACTGAGAAGGGACTGTTTTCTCACCAAAGAAAACAAATCCAATAAAGCTAGCAAAAAACTCCAAATGATTTGTAATCCCATTGAAGCTATCAAGTAACTGCATAATTACCAATGGAACAGTCAACATTTAAGTTATGATATATCCAACATACATCCATTGCTATTGAAGTATTCATGAACAATGCAAGGTTAATTTCTTGATCACCACTTCATCAGAAGAAGCAAAAAGCTTCATGAGACATGTTTTATTTGTTGTCTAGGAAAAGAAATAACATAAAATTGAATAGAAAACAATATAATTAGTAGGAGGTCTATCACAGTCACACTCCATTGAGGTTCAACTGCAGACCTCCTTTCCATGCAAGCACTTCCTTCATCTTGACCATGAGGCTAGTTTCTTAGTTTCTTGTACCAAGCTGCCAGATCATAAACACACATTCAGATCTTTCTTCAATTCTAGCATTGAAGCATAAAGTCCTCGAAGAAATGCATCATGATCTTGAAGTGAAATCCATTGCCTCTTTATAGGGAAGAAGAAAAAATTGAAGGAGGAGAGATCCTCTGAACAAGTCCAGAAATTTACTGGATTTTTTATGCTGTCCTCTGCTGAATATTAATAATACAAAGATGTTGGTACTTTAAAAATCTTTTCAATATATATTTTAAAACATCAAAATTAGTGTTCATCATGTACTAATCAAAATACCAACTAATTAATTTCCTGCAACAAAATCACTTATTGGACCTAAGTAGTCAATGGTAAGGCATTTTTTCCTTACAAGGTAAATCAAAGTATACATCTTCGGTGCCTCGGAGTACTTTGGAATTGAATAGTTCAAACACCAAGTAGGTTGTGTCCTCACAATATGAAAAACAAAAGCAAGCAGAGTGCAATCTCATGAAGCCACTCATTGCAATTTACTCAAAAAAAGATGAAATAATCAGTAAGTATCCACACATTCATAAATCATAACTGTTGGATGAAGATCAGATGATTCAATATCTCATATGAGTCATTTGTCCAATGGTTCAAATTGGTTGAATGCATTGACATCCATACATATTCAGCAATGAAGATGAAGCAATCAGAAAACAATCTACTAACTATGACACGATTAATGTCTTTTGGGAACACAACACTCATGAAATCTCTGTCATTCAGACAAGTTCAGCATAAACAATATAAAAACATATAATATTGGTAATTTATTTTGAGAACACAACACTCATTCATGAAACTCAGACCAAACTGAAATAAGTGCATGATGGAGTTTTGCAGAAGAAAAACAAAATCTTGGCTTGAATGAGAGGAGAAGGGAATTGACTGATTACCAAAAGGCAGTCAAATTAAAGAATCTGGATGTGGTGGCCATGGAAGCAATTGACCCAGCAGCAAAAGTGAACTGTGTCATCCTAAGAACCAGTGCAAGAACAGAGCCAGGAGCCCCACAATAACTCATCTTCTTTCTCCGCCAAATCAAATCAATGATCAGCCCCTCAATGCCTAACAATGAACACCCATTTTCAGATTTCAGTCCAAAGGACAGAACAAACCATCAACGGATCGAAAGGTGAGACTTTTAACATGAACTTCACACCCCCGTCACACACCACACAAAGTCACAAACAAACAGAAAGATAAGGCACAGAAATAGAGACCCAAAGGGAAAAAGAAGAAGAAGAAGAGGACAAATCAGAGATTCCAAGTTGAAATTTGAATCTGGCTTAACACAACCCAACAAACTAAACAGAAGAAAGCAACAACACAGACTGAAGAGATGATGGAGCAGAGAGAGAAAGAGAGAGACCATGAACAATTAATGTTAGCAATTCATCATAAATTCACTTTATTTATGAGGACCATGATAACGATATGAGAGATTTTATTAGTTAAGTACTTTTTAATATGCCATTTTAACTTTTTCCTTCAATAACATGTGGATGCATTTCAGCGTTTCCACCGTGCTTATGACGTAATAAAAGGACACTTATCATCTATATATTAACACAGATGATAGTAATGGGAATTATTCATCAATTTTTTTCATCCCAAAAAGTAAAATTTAAAACCCTAAATTTTAATTACCTGATTTAAGATCAATGTCACTATGCATATTTTAACATTGGATCTTACTTATAGAAAAGAAAAAGTTAACTATATTAATATTACAAGGTTGCTGAATTTTAAAGCTTTTTCTTTCACTCAAAAGGTGGTCGATCTCATTTCAGTAATAATAATATGTCATATGCAATTTGATATTTCATGAAAAAAGTAAATTTATATCAAAGTTTGAAAAGAAAAATATTTTCTGTATACACAAATTTAACAAACCCATAGATAATTTTGTTGAAATTCAAGTCAACAAGCCAAGTTATAGCCTTCCTCCACGCCACAGTTTTTGCCTTATTGGGTTGAATACTGCCTACAAAAACATAAGGACTTAGCCTCAACATGTTGGTATCACAAACTTTTTTTATAAAATTTTTCTTTTCAGATAGAATTTGTGTGGTTTCTACTAAATACGAATATATATAATTGAAAATTCAAATATGAGTGTAAATATGATATTAGATAAAAATGAAAATATAAAATATCATATTAAGGATTACCAGTTACAAATTTATTGTATTAAGATTTTAAGTTGAGAGCAATGTTAATCACTTATGTAGTTAAATTTAGATTTTAATATTATTGTATTTTTTCTTGTAAACCTAAAAAACACAATTTTTTCTTTTCTGTGCTTTTTTTATTGAGTTTTGTAAGTTTTTATAATGTTATATTTTTTTCAAAATTTTCTATGTAAGTAAAGAAAAAAAATTCCCAATACTTCTCAATTTTCATATTATACCTTCAAAATTTTAACATTGTTCCTTTGATTAATAATCAAATACTTTCCAAAGTCGATTAAGAGTTTCATAAGTAACTAGTTTTCGAAAATCAATTAAGATTTTACTAACTTTAAAAAATAATTAAAATTTTAACGATTTTCAAAATTCATAAAATTCTTAACTTACTTTTAAAAGAAAACTACTAATTATTAACTAAAGGAACAATGATGAAATTTTGAAAGTAAAAAGAAAAATCTCTCAAGTAAAAAGGTCTTAATATGTGTTTTATGAAATATTAAAGAAAAAAATTAAAACATTTTTAGGCGGAAGGAGACTTCTAATCATGTTTTCTTGTAATCTTTCTAAAAATCGTGTTGATTTTGCTCTTATTGATTCATGCATTCATAAATACGATATTCATTTCTATTATTGTTATGAAAATATGAATATGGTGTTATATGATGGAACTATAATTATGTGCCTTCAAAGGGATGAAAAGATTATCCTTAAGCATGTTGATGATTGGGATGTAAAACGAGAGTAATTTACTCAAATAAATTTAATCCAAACCAAAAAATAGTGTTTTTTGTAAAGAAAAAACAAAACGCTTCTAGTATATAATTATATATCCTTGATATAATTTTTGAATAAATTAGTCGTTTTTTCGTTAGATGTGAGAGGAATTCTTAAGTCGGAAAAATCTTAAGAAGTCTAACAAGTATGTTTTACTTAATTAAGTTTCCCAGAACTGTTTTTGCGATTAAAATGTAATTAAAACAATGTTTTTTAAAAAATATATATCACCTTTTTTAATTTAATATTTATTAAGAATTAGTACAAAATAAGTTAAATTTTATTGAACAAAAACATATGAATTTCACTTTCAATTTCTTACGGTTTAAGGTGATTTGGTTTATACAGAAAGATTTGTAGAGTAAATCTAATTGTTCATTCAAGCTATTTAATAAATTGCATAAATCGTATTTAACATGGATTTTTCAGAAAATATCTTATAATAAAAAATTACCCTTGAATAATGGGTTAAGTGTAATTCTAAATAAATAAATATATATATATATATATATATATATATATATATTAACATTGGGTTTGTCATAAATATATTTTATATCATCGTTGATATAATTCGTTTTATATTGATTCATTGTTCTGCTGTCATCTTTTGGAATCTTCCATTAATATCTCTTTCTTTTCACTAGAACTAGATAACCTTATTTTTTCTTGTTATAGAGACCTTAAACTTCGATGCAGAATGTTGTCTTCAAACTGCATAATACAAGATAATAGTTGGTGATGGAAAACCAAATAGTGAACATTTTCACTTTGGTAATAAATCAATGATAATAAATACAATAATCTTAAGATATTAATTAGGTAATAAATAATATAAGATATATATTTGGAAAATTAATTATAAACTAAATATATGTTTACCTAATGTACAATAATAAAATATATTTGCATATATTTTTCACATAAATCTTATATAATTATCTATCTCTATATGTTTGCATATTCAAATTTGTAGTGAAGTATTTTTTGCTTTTTATGAAACTGGTTTTTTTTTCAGTGATTTTATTTTATTTATGTTTGTTTACAAATAAAGTTTCCTATCAAATCAAATAAGAGATGAATAGATTTATATATACATAAAATATTTTTATTGATAAAAAATCTTTTGAATTGGTATTAAAAATAAATTTGTGAGACTTGACCTAAAACAGATAATATGTGAAAATCTATGTGTTAAACTTTCTTACAATTTCAAGTTTGTATGGTCTCATCAAACAACTTTAGTTCAAGAAAATACGAAGAAATTTTAATTCCAGATTTTATAGTTCAATACAGAACAAAATGTCTGAATGATTACAACATTTCAAAATTGGTAAGATAACTTCACGAAATCAGTACCTTTGTTCACGAAATATTGTGCTTTTGAATCTTATAATTTTTCACAAGGAAAAAACGAGTGTGAAATCTTTAATTTTAATTTTCATATAATTTCTTACTTATAATTTATACACATATTAGAGGAAATTTTTTAATTTTACAATTTTTCAATTTTCCCGCTTAAAATAAAATAAAAGTATAAAATTTACAATCTCATTTAAATAATTAATAATAAATCAATAATATCTCATTTTAATAATAAATCATATGTTCAATACACTATATTGTCACATCATCATAAATATATGATTTCAAACAATTTGAATCGATATATTATACATATTATAAATCATTGCCCTCAAAATTGTAATGTGAAACATTAATTCTAGTTCACAAAAATACATTTTCTAATAAAAAAACTGGATTTATTTTACGATAAAATGACATAAGTTATCTTCTTCTAAGGTTATTTATATCAAATTGAAAAACCAGTGACATAAATGAAAACGTATCAACTATAAGACATTTTGTTTAGTGATTGAGATCCAAAATGACTTTAGACCCACCCAATCACCCATTTTGAAAACAATAATCATAATTTAAAAGAAAAATTAAAACTATTTTACTATATATATAATTGATAAAAAATTACGAAATATAAAGTGGGGGTTGCCAAATTTTGATGGCCTATTTAGATCATGGGTCAAGAAAGGCTGACATAAATTTTCCACTTTATTGTTGGGTGAGGCCACCCATTTTGCAGGCTCTTATTAAAATGGAGTAACATGTCCAGATATCAAATTAATATATTTTTTAAAACTTTAAAATAATGAGTACTTTATTATATATAAAAAAAAGTTGAATAAACCATTTTTGTATTAAATTTGATATTTTAGTTCAATTCTTCTTTTAAATATATAAAAATTCTCATATAAGTAGTCAACTTTATTTTATTGCTAAAAGAAAATTACATATAAAAAACATTATACTATACTTAAATGATAAAAATTAAAAGAAGTTTTATAGGTGATTATATTGAATCTATTTGTTTAAATTATTTTTAGAACAAAAAATTGATTTTTTAATAAATAATTACTTGGTTGATTAGACTTGACTACTACTCTTCAGATTGACTTCTTTTATGTGCAATTATGTTTGATTTACTATGAATGTGATGGTGGCTAAAGAGATCTAATGAAAGCCAACTTGTTAGTGGTGGTAGGTGATGCATTCAATTGAAAATAAATATTTTTTTAATCCTTATTATATCATAAGGCATGTGAGAAATTATTGATATATATATTTTTTAATTTGTTGTCTTTGTTTAGTTTATTAAATATTATAATTATTTATATTTTCTATTGATGAATAGTGAGATCTTAAGAAAATAGTAGTAATAAAGATTAATTTGGTATATTAATAATATCTTAACTTTTTTAAACTAAATCAATTAATTTTATTAGTATTTATAATTATGTTAAAATTATATTACATTAAAAATAAATGAGAGTAAATTAAAGTGAAAGCAATATAATAAATATTTTTTTACTTATATATCTTTAATACAATTAATTAACATTGCTTGCTTAACACCCTCAACTTCCTTTAAATTATTCCAATTTTTACTCATAATAATAATAAATAATAATGATTTCTTTTAATAATATTGGCTTAACAAAATTGACCAACTTTCACTTTGCTCTGTCTCAAATATTATATTTGATTTTGTGTTCCTTGTTTCACTCTGCTTCTCTTTCTCTATAGTCTTCCCCATTATTCTCTCTCCGAGCTTCACTCTGTTCACCTCTGCAAAAGGGAGAAAAAAATGGGGTTTTCCTCTTTTCTGGGTCGCGTTCTCTTTGCCTCCCTCTTCATCCTTTCGGCATGGCAGTTGTAAGTCACCCTTTTGACAGATCTGTCGGATTAGTTTAAAGGAATTCACTTTCCACTTTGTTTTCGGTTTTTGGATGTTGGCTTTTGTTCTTTCCATTTTGTTTTCGATTTTTGGATGTGGGTTTTTGTTTTCTCGCCTTGGTTTCGAGGATTGAGTGTAAAGGGTGCGGCTTTTTAGGATTTGGAGACGCATTTTGAGTCCTTTTGATGGACGTCATACACGGATTAATGATTGGATTTTGCTTTCAATTTTAATGTGCATTAATGAATGGAGTTGTTGATTTTCTAGAATATAGGTGCCATTGTGGTTGATTGTTGATTGTTTATTGTCTTTTGAGCAAGGGTTTATAAAACGGTTTGTGACGGCAATTTTGGCGCAAGGTTAATGTTTTTGGAGTCTCTTGACTGCAATTGTGACTGCATCAGCAGTGTTTGTCACCAATGTCAAAGATCGTGTTAAGACCTTGCTTTTGACTATGGTATCATGTTGAACTTTTAAGTGGTTTTTAAATATCCGTGAGTGAATGTGCTTTTAAATTCTTGAGTTGCATAGTTTTTAAGCTGTTTTTCTTTTGAGCCTAAGCTTATAGATCTAATTGTGGAGTCAGTTTTATGTGTCAAGAAGCTTCAGGTTTAGGCTAAAATGAATCTAGTTATGAAAAACAAGATAAAATTCATTGTTTCCTTTACTGGCCTTAACCCCATTAATGAAAAACAAGATAAATCCCATTGTTTCACATGCTGCAGATCCTGCTCCAAAGTCCAATAACTGGAATCTAATCTGATTTGGTTTTTCAACTTCCCTATAGGTGCATCACTGGGTTATGTTAAACTTCTGTACCTATGTTGTCTCCGTTTGTTTGAAAAAAAAAAAATAGCTAACAAAGTGTTGGGTACTTACGAAATTTTGGTTTGCTAACGTACTACTTTGTGTGACTGAGTTTCTTATTATTGCAATGGGGTTGACATAACGTTTATAATGCAAGGTTTAATGAATTTGATGCCAATGGTGGACCCATTTCGAAGGAGTTGATTCCCAAACTCACTGTTGTGAAGAAAAATTTGTCCTCCAAATTGGGGGTAGCACTACCAGATATTGATGTGAGGCCATCTTTTTATCTACTATCCTTTTAGCTGAATAGATTTCATTATTTAGTACCCTTTCTGACTGAAATACTAAATACAGGCCCGGCAATTCATTTCTGTTATCATATTTCTCAAGGGAGTTGGTGGGATTTTGTTTGTGTTTGGCAGCACATTTGGATCTTTTCTACTGGTAAGGGCTTGGTTATATTGTGAAGAAGACACTATTCTAAATCTTAAGTGTTCTTTTGAAGCTCATGTCATTGTTGTGCTTCAAACAAATTATAAATCCAGATTTATTTTTTTCTCTTTTTGTAGCTTCTGCATTTAAGGCTTTTGTTGTTGTTTTTGTTATAGCTCTTACATTTGGCGCTTACCACTCCACTTCTGTACGATTTCTACAACTACAGACCTGGCAAGCCCAAGTATAATCATCTGCTGAATGAATTCATGCTGGTTTGTCTAAAACTTTTTTGACTTGATGTCTTGCTAATTGATGTTTTCATTTGTGTGAGAACTTGATATATAGTATTGTTGTTACTTTTGATGGCAGAACACGGCACTTTTCGGGGCATTGCTATTCTTTATTGGAATGAAGAACTCAATTCCCAGGAGTCAGCTCAGGAAGAAGACCCCTAAAGCGAAGACAGTTTAGAAAAATAGAGTAAAAGAAGTACTAGTTTGTCAGAGTGCTTAGTTTCGGCATTCAGTATTTGATCTTCAGCTGAGTTTGAAATAGTTACTTAGACTTTATTAAGATTATTTTTGTTTATTTGTCAGATGGACCATATTTTGATTATGGGCATGCTTCCCCTTTTACTTGCAATTATATTCTACTTGGCAAAAAGAAATTAAAGCTAAGATATGTTCAGATTTGATTATCAATACTTCATGAGTAAATGGATTTCCTTGTTGGAAGCAGAGTGAAAATTCTTACTAACTGAAATCAGATGTTAATGCATGAGAAACAAACTGAAATCCTCTTTGAAATGTTGTTGGATCATCATTCTGATGGAGACAGGTGCTGGTGTTAACATAGACTCCATCTACCTATAAATTCATTCGGCCCCATTGGGTTCTTGAAGCCACCTCCATGCATGAATGAATCAAGATGGACCCTTTTTATTCATGATGCTCTAAAGGAAAAGAAAAGGTGACAACAATAATCACCTCACATTAAGTATGATGATTTACATGATGGGCTGAAATTATTACATTGATTTACCCTTTTTTTTTCTTCAATCTCATACTCTTCGTTGTTTATACCATTCATAACAGATCAATAAATTCATGATTTTTTCTTCAAATCTTGGAAACAATGGATTTAGGTGCTAAACCCAAAACATCACACACTTCAGGGAACAAACTCTTTCTCACTTCAACATAAGCCTCCCCAACCCACTTCCTTCCTGCCAACTCCTCCCCCAGCCCCATCGCAGCCTCCACGGTACCCTCTGCGCTATCGTGCGCAGAGCGCACAATCCCCATCTTCACCGCTTCCTCCGCCCTCACCTTCCTCCCCGCGAGCACTAAGTCACGCGCCGCCGCAACCTTCTCCCTCATGACGGCTGCAAAGTAGTCAGGGAGCGTGATGCCGAGGTCCACCTCCGGCATGTAGAGGACGCCGCGGTCGCCGCGCATGAGGACGTGGTCGTGCGCGAGCGCGAGAACAGCTCCCGCCGCGGCGGCGTGGCCGGAGACAGCGGCGACGGTGGGGATGGGAAGGGAGAAGAGCGCGGCGAGGACGGGGCGAAGGGAGTTGGACATAGCGCGGAGACGGATGCGGGCAGCTTGGTGGTCGGCAGCTGCACGCGCCCAGTGGAAGTCGAACCCATTGCAGAAGAATCTGCCTTGGGCGGTGGTGACGAGGGCGGAGGCGTCGGTGGCTTGGGAGTTGACTTGGGTGAGGGCAGCGAGGAGGGAGGAGAGGAGTGTGGGGTTGAGACGGTGTTGTTCGTCGCTTTCGCTGGTTAGGGTTAGAACGAAAACCGATCCTCTCTTCTCTAACGTGCACCCCATGGTAGCTGAGAGTAGTTCTGTATGACTCATGGGTTAACCATCCTCTTTAAAAAATGGTCTTTTTTTTTTCGCATTCGGAGTTTTTTTAAATTCTTAGTCCCAATACTCTATTGAAAGGGAATTGGAACAGAATAATAGTAAGTTATTTCAATTTTTTATTTTATAATATGTATATATACATCAGTATTATGTAACTTTTAATCAAGAAAAAAAATATAAACTTTTAATATAATTAATATAAAGATTAATATATATTTTTATTATATTAGTTAATTTGTCATTACTCTATAAATCATAACTTTAATATAAATATTAATGAAATATTTAATAGGTTTAAATCCTTGAACGATTTTGTTTCGGTCCTCTCTTTCAATTGGGTCTTAAATTTGTAAATTAGTAATAATTAAGTATTTTTTTAAATGGTAAGAAACAAAAGGATATGTTGAGCTGTAATATTTGTTTGGAGGAGATGTTATTTTTGATTAGTTTTAATGGTTAATATGTTTTATGATGATAATTTAAGCGTGAATTGAATTATGACATACAATTCTCCATCCAGATTAGAGTTTTGATGCCGAGAGAATTCTTGTGTCGCCATGACATGGAGAAGGTTTTTTTGGTAGTCTTTGGTTCTTTCACGAAGGCACATTGCATATTTGGATTGGACAATGATATTTTAATGACAACTTTTTTTATAACATGACATGTGTCACCATTTCATTCGTCTGTTTAAATTTATTTTAAAAAAATATTTGAAATAAATCAATTATAAGTTATCACGTATGTGTTGTCAAAAAAGAATTGTTAAAGAGACTTTTTCCATTTAGATTATGTGGTTTTTTCCTTTCTGCAGTTTAAAGAAGTTAATGGAGGTGGTGCACGATATTCCTTGGAGAATATATATATATATATATATATGAATAGGGATGGCACCAGGTCAGTGTGATATCCGAACCCGATCCGTCGAATAAAATTGTATCTGAAACCCGACCCGCTATCTGCCGGATATCCATCCGTCTTAAGAAAATCCGCGGATATTTTAAAACTCATGGATATCCACGGATATCCGCAAATATTCAAAAAAATATATTTTTATAAATTATTAAAATAAAATTTAAATAGAATTACAAAAAAAAAGTATAAAATATAATATAAATTAAATTAAATATAAATTAAAATTTAATTTTTGTTTGGGTTGAATGAGTTCGATGGTCAGTCGTCCTTCTTTGCTTTGTTCTCTTTTGATCTTCAATCCTTCTTCCACTCCGATGGGTTGTTGACGTGCAGAAGACTCTCTCAAGATATAAAAAGGTCTAAATTTTATTAGGATAAAAGAGGAAGATTGTACCTACTTATCAATTCTATATTTATAGAGTCTATGACAGTCAAGCCCATTGATTAACCATTAGTGCAGTATATTTTAGGCAATCAACAGTAATAAATAATTAATATCGTATAATAAATAATTAATATCGTATATATTTTGTAAAGAGTAAGACATTTTTTTAATTAGTGGAGTATACTTTTATGCAATCAAACCCAATAACCAATACCGTATATTTTGTACAGAGTAAGACAATCTAACCTATTAATACCTGTTAATTGTCAATAAATGACAATTAATTTCAATCAGCATATTTCATATAGTACAATTTTAATTAAATTTAACTTTGTAAAATATAATTAATGTTAATTTTAATTATATTTAACTGTTAAAAAAGATTGAACAGTAACACATCTTAAAATAAGAAAATATGGTGGGGTAAAAGTGTAATTTTATTTTTTAAACGGGTAACGGATATCCACATGTATGAATAACATGATACCCGAACCTAACCATTGATGAGCGAGTATTAAATTACTCCGGCAGGTACCTATTACCCGTGGACACTAACTACCTACAACGAATTTAATCCACAGATACATGCGCGCGTAGATGTTTTGTCGTCCCTAGGTGGCACGATAGAGCTTGAATAGCGCGAGAATTTCATCTCGGGGTTTCGTTTTATTTACAGATTGGAACGCGATTTGGGTTTTGTTAGTGATTAATGGCAAGGTTGACGATTTTGCGGTGAGGAGCTTGCAAACTCGCGAGTTAGGGTTTAAATCTGTGTTTCTATGAGTTTTGTTTTTTTTTTGGGTTATTTATGATTGCAGGTGCGTGATGGTGGAACTTGATGCTCCATGACCGCTATGGTTGTGAGATTATCGCGATTTGGTTTCTGTGTGTTTGTGAAGAGAATGATTCACGATGGAAGAGGAACGAAGACACGAGACCGAGGTGGCGCTTCTCTAGTTTGTGTCTTGGTTGTGATTTGGGATTTTTCACAATCTAAATTTTCTGGTTTTCAGGTCTTCATGGAGGCACGATCATAGTGCAACAGTGGAACTCACTATTTTTGTGATTAGGGTTTCATCACGGTGGCTGCATGACGATATGCTGTGTGTGATGAAGCCGATGGGTGTGCGACATGTGAAAGATGTTGTTCGCTGTGGTGATTAACATGGTAGAATTGTGGTAATCCAATGGAGATGATGACGACAACATTAGATTGCATTTGAAGAAAATGAATGTTTGTAGTGTTATTAATTGCATGCCATAATTTAAATTATATTTCCACGTAATAAAACAATCCAAGTCAAAATGTCTAATATACTCCACGGAGACATGAGACGTTGTTTGTTACTACTTAACCGAAAAATAACTTAATTGTTATTGTTATTAATTTACAAAATTTAATACCCATAGACCGTTTTAAACAAGAAAACCTAGTTGAGATTACTGAAAATATGATAACCTCCAAGAATTTAAACCTATTTAATATTTTTAATGTATCATTTATGCATACATATAAAACTATGAATATTTTTTTTCGGTAGTTAATGTGATAGCAAGCGTGTGAATGACTTTTAAGAGATAAGAAAAATTAAAATTAAAATTAAATCCACTCAAAATGTATTTAAAATAATTAATATTAAGTTTTAATTTTAGAAAACTATTTACCATAATAATGGCTAATATTTTCATAATTAATTTTGAATTAAACTCTTGTTGTATTTACAACAAATAACGATCCCATCACAGACTTCATTCCCTGACTTTAGGTTCACAATTCATTTTGTTTGTTTTTTTTTTTTAAACAAACTTACATGATCACAGAAACTGTTTATAATATTTCAAATTTATATAATTAATTTATTCTGTAGACACTGATAAATTAATATATTTGGATAATTTATAAACACTTACAGGAAAACAAAAAACAAAGTTATTTTTAAAAGGGTTAAGATTAATTTAGACGAGTTAACTTTAGTTATTAGAGAATCTCTTTTTATTTTCTTTTTTAAAATATATTCATTGTTAAATTGAAGTCTTACATAACTCAAAGACTATTTCTTAAATATACTAATTTGCTTAAGTTTTAGTAATTTCCATATATACTGTAATGAAGATAAAAATAAGTCAATTTCAATTTTTTGACACTGTGTAAATATACTTTTAATTTTTGTAAAGTTAACTTGTGTCTCTTTCATTTTGTTTTTAATTTTTCTCTTTATAAAATTTGAAATATTGTTTTAGTCTTTATAAACACGTTTCTTTTAATTTTTTTAAAAATTTTAAATAATTACTTTTAGTCTATCAATTGATAAATATAATCTATTATGAATCTCAATAATTTTTTCCTGGTGTTATATACTAACATCATATTAAATCAGTATGATATGTTTTATTTGAAATGATCAATTTACATATTTTCCAACATTAAATGGTGAGACTCATAATATTAAGAACAAAAAGCTGATTTTTAATTTTGGATAAAAAACAAAATCAGTGGAACAAAATTAAAGCCCATTTGTCTCCCAACAATTAAAAACACATTTAAACGTACTTTATATTTATAAATTAATTAATTTAGCATGGAAATTAATTATTTTTTGATTAATACATAAACCTTATTTTGAAACCATGAATCAACGGCGCCAAAGAATGAAAGAATTTCGCGCCACTGAAAAACCAGCGCTTAATCCAATAACAAAACCCTGTCTGCCACTGACACCACTCTCACTATCGTCGTTTTCATTTCGTTTCTTTCTCTCTTTCTTTTTCTTAGTATTTTGCAACGATTTTGTATCCATGGAGGAAGAAGAACCTTCCATAACATCGCCACCTCCAGGAGCGTTTCGCAAGTTCCTCTTCCGCAGTGGCAAGCCTGTCATCGCCGCGAAGCCTCTCACTGTGGTCCGCTCCACCACCAGCAACGGCGGCGCGCGCGTTCTTGCCGTGCAGCCAAACCCTAACGAGAACAATGCTCTCCAAGAAGAAGGACAAGGCGAAACCGGCTTCGATGTTTCTTATTTCAACGCACTGGACAAAAGGCAACAACAACAACGACAAAGGCTCGAGGAGTTTCTCAAGTGCACGAACACGAAGGTCGCTTCCAAAGGAGAGTCTTTGAAATCGATGGTGCCATTGGAAGAAGAAGTAGAAGAAGAGGAGGAGGAAGGCGATGAGGCAGAATCAACTCCACCGGTTCAACCGGTTAGGATAGTGTCGGAACCGGTTCCACCGGTGCAGACAACAGCGGTTAGTGATGATGTGGAGGCGGTGGCGGTGTGCAAGGATGTGGAGAAGAGGAATATTCCTAATCTCGAGGACGGGGAGTTTCCGGAGGAGGCTGGATGGTTCTTGCTTGGGAGGAAGGCTGAGGTTGCGGTTTCGACTGCCAGAGGAGTGCGCAGATTGGTGGACAATGAAATCGTTCATTTCAACTTTCCTCTGCCGACTTACTCGAGGAAGTCTCAGTTGATCGTTCGTGTTTCAACCAAGCGTTCTGGAGAGGTAGTTGTTGTCATTGATTGTTATTGAGATTGTTTATGATCAGGTGTGTTTAAGATTTAACTGAACGTGGTATATGTTTGTAACTATATGTTTAAATATGAATGCATACGTGTGTGTTTGTATATATTTATGTGTTTGTGTATACATGTATATCGTGTATATATGTACCGGTGTGTGTTTTCTCTTAGTCCAGTGCTTGCAGTTAATCTATATAATACGACTAATTAATGTTTGAATATCAATATTTAGTGCCAAAAGTGATTCAGGAGTGATCTACGGTGTTACATGATGTGTATATATGCGTGTACTATATATGTAAATATAATGTCTGGGTGTGAATGTACCTAGGTTATGAAAGTTAGGTCTTTCGAAAAGGGGTACTTATAATTTGAGGACTTGATGTTTGAATATTTGCTCGACAAGGTATCTGTTGTCTGTTTCTGATTGAATATACCTGTGGAAGACAACAAATAGTACGTGTTTAGTGAATTTGAGTTTATAAGTGAGTATGTAAGAGTTAGGCTTGATGGTGCTTTGTGTGGTGGCTTCAGGTTGGGAGGATGCCAATGGAGTGGGCAAAGATTGTGATTCCACTTATGCGCTCTGGAAAGGTCAAGGTTCGAGGCCGATGCATTGCTGCCCCAGATAAACTAGAGATGATGCAAGAGATTCTGTTTTTAGTGAGGTATAATCTTTATAGCTCCGTCTGTTGATACAGATAGTGTCGATGGAAGTTTTTTTTTGTGTATTCATTTGCATTTGGATGTCAAATTGTATCGTGTCTGTTGGTAGGTGAATTGTTGAGTTTTTCTTGCAGCTTTTTTATTCACAACTCTGTGTTTGCCGACCGTGTTGACACCTCTTGGAGGCTAGAGGCTTGTGGTAAAATTGATGATACTATGTACCCAATTCTCGCGCTATTAAAAATGCTAGAGATCAAGCCATCTCGAAAGGTAATCGACTCTCCTCATCTCTCTAATTTTTGTTTTTTTGTTTTTTTTTTTGTTTTTAATTATGCGTCTGTAATCGTTGGTTGCTACATTTAACTAGGCTGAATTCATGCCAGAAGATATAGATTCTCGAAAGCGGTTGCTCTATCCAAGGGTACGATTTACCATTTTCTATCCTTCTCTTTTAATGTATTATAGTTTGCATGATGTTGTCCAAGATAGTGTATTCGGTGTTGTGAATGTTACTTGATCCTGTAAGCAATCTCTTCGTGCAAAGACGGCTTATTATGCTATTGATTTCAACAGGCTGGGTCAGATGAAGCTGCAGCATTGCATTTGATCAAGCGAAGAAAGGGTAGCGAGCCTATTCCCGAGCAAAATAATGACGAACAGGCTCTTTCAGAGTCAGCTTTAAACAAAATTGTTGGAGCTGCAGAAATCTATGACTTAAAGGTAAGTAGCTTTGAAGTGTTTTATTTCAAATGTTTATATTAAAACTTATCTCAACGGTTACTTGTAATAAATTAACTCGTCTCTTGTATTGCTCTAGGAGAAGGAAGCCCCAAAGACACTTATGTGTAATCTAAAGCCTTACCAGAAGCAGGCTCTGTATTGGATGGATGAAATCGAGAAGGGAATGGATGTTGAGAGTGCAGAAAGAACTCTGCATCCCTGCTGGTCAGCCTACACTATATGCAAGGGGTAAAGTACTAAAAGAAAATTATTCAGCAAACACAATTGGGGTTTTCTCCTCAATGCTGTTATGCAACTTAACTTTACTTGCTTTCAGCAGAAGGACTATTTATGTCAATACGTTTACCGGAGAAGCTTCAAATAAATTTCCCAAAAAAACGGAGATGGCAAGAGGAGGAGTGAGTTTGTTTGAGGCCATAAATTATCTGAAGATTAAATCATTTTACCTGCTTACAAAATTGGTTTTATTTATGTTTTCATCTTTGGCTTTAGATTCTAGCGGATGCAATGGGACTTGGAAAGACCGTTATGACAATTGCTCTGATACTCAGTAATCCAGGCCGAGGCAACTCAGAAAACAAGGATGCGATAAATGGATACGATGATATTATAGCAAATAAAAGAAAGAACGCTTACGCGATGCATAAAGTCGAGGGTGGCACTCTAATTGTTTGTCCCTTGGCTTTGTTAGGTCAATGGAAGGCGAGTGTCCTCTGCATTATACCAAATCGAGAAGAAAATATGTCTTTTCTCTTCATAGTTTAAATGGTATATTGTAGTTAACAAGTATTTATTTTCCGCAGGATGAGCTTGAAACGCATTCAAAGCGCGGTAGTATATCCATATTTGTTCATTATGGTGGCGGAAGAACCGATGATCTCTTGTTCATCTCAGGGCATGACGTTGTCTTAACAACTTATGGTGTCCTATCAGCTGAATACAAGAATGTAAGAAACATTCCTTTATATTTTGTACCATTTTTGTAGTGAACCTTCTTCATATAAGGTTCTCTGGCTTTTGAAACCAGAATGGAGGCAATAGCATCTATCACAAGATCCAATGGTACAGGGTGGTGCTGGACGAAGCTCATAATATAAAAGCCCATAGAAGTCAGGTTTCCCAGGCTGCTTTTACTCTCTCAGCACACAGCCGCTGGTGTCTAACTGGAACACCGCTTCAGGTTTGTCTTTAGTTTTCAGGCGAACATTATTTGTAATCAGATTATAATTGCAAGGTTAAAAGAACACTATTCCACGTGGAATGTAATTTCCATCTTTCCCAGATCAAAATATTTACTTCACCTTTCACCACCTTTTGTGAAATGTCATTTCCATTGCAGAATAGCTTGGAGGACCTATACAGTCTCTTGTGTTTCTTGCGTGTTGAACCTTGGTGCAACTGGGCATGGTACGAAAAGAATGTGATTCTAAATTACATGTTTGTTTAGAGCAAAATCTTTTTTATTCAGAGAATCAATATTTATTTTGTTGATGGAAACATGTGCACAGGTGGCAGAAGTTGATTCAAAGGCCTTATGAGAATGGTGATCTAAGATCCCTGAAGCTGGTCAAAGCCATTTTGAAGATGCTAATGCTAAGAAGAACGAAGGAATCGAAAGATAAAGAGGGAAGGTAGTGATTCTCGCTTCACTTGAATTGCGCATTTGTTGCCAACTCAAATGTATATTTTTTAATAATATCACACGTTTTCCAGGCCTATACTTCTCCTGCCTCCAATTGACATTGAATTGATTGAATGTAAACAATCAGAGTGTGAACGTGACTTCTACGAAACCCTTTTCGAGCGATCTAAAGTAAGTTTTGTGCCACGATTTCTGATTTGTGCTTAGTTTCGAATAAATTTAGTTTCATTTTTATCTCTTTTCCATGAAGTCAGTCTATGTGTTAATAGTAGCTGTTCTCAATCATCGTTTTATCTAGAAACTAATTAATATCTTAAGCACTTTGGATTGCTGTTGGTTTTAATGTGCTTGGAGTGTTTACTATCTCAAGACTTTTATCATCCAAATGTAAACAGGTTCAATTTGATCAGTACGTTGCACAAGGAAATGTTTTACACCATTATGCCAATATCCTTGACCTTCTAATGCAGTTGAGACGCTGTTGTAACCATCCGTTTTTGGTTATGTGGTACGCCTGGCAAAACACATTCAAATGCTCTTACATGTTTCCCTCTCCCAATTTTTCTGCCTCTGATACTATTTTCCCTCGTATATGAAGCGGAAGCGATTCCCGTAAGTATGCAGACTTGGGCAGAATCGCAAGAAGATTTCTTCAGTCTGATACTGGTTCACCCAACGAAAGCAATCAAGATGATCCACAGCTGCAAGCAGAGGTGAACAAACTCGCAAGTATATTACTTAATTTCGCTTCTCCGGACTCTATCCAACCTCGTGCATACATTGAAGAGGTTTTGGAGAATATTCAAAAGGGCGACCCAGGAGAATGCGCAGTATGTTTGGAATCTCCAGAAGATCCTGTGTTTACACCATGTGCTCATAAATTTTGTAGAGAATGTCTATTCAGTTGCTGGGGCACCCCAGCGGGTGGCCAATGTCCAATGTGTCGTAATTTGCTCCAGAAAGATGATCTGATCACTTGTCCGTCTGAAAGCCCATTCAAGGTCGATATTAAGAACAATGTGACAGAGTCTTCGAAGTTTTCAAAGCTATTCGAATTCCTGGAAGGTATTCTGAACTCACCCGCGGGTGAAAAGAGTGTAGTCTTCAGTCAGTGGACTTCATTTTTTGATCTCTTGGAGAATCCATTTAGGCGGAGGGGCATTGGCTTTTTGAGATATGATGGAAAATTGACGCAGAAACAGAGGGAGAAAGTTCTGGATGAATTCAATAAAACAAGGGAGAAAAGGGTAAGTGAAATCAATTTGAACTATTTATTTTCCATTTCAATCGAAAATAGGCGCCACTGAATCACTTCATGTTACAGGTTTTGCTGATGTCGCTAAAGGCTGGTGGTGTTGGCTTGAACTTAACTGCAGCCTCAAATGTTTTCATTATGGTATGCTATGCCTATTTCCCTTCTCTCCATTGTCTACCCTGTCGAACAACATCAAGCTTATGTGATAACATTGTGTTGTAAATGTAGGATCCATGGTGGAATCCTGCTCTTGAGGAGCAAGCCATAATGAGAATTCATCGCATAGGACAAAAGCGTAGAGTGAAAGTAAGAAGGTTCATTGTGAAGGTTAGCCGATCCATTTTTTCAACTTGCTTACAACCTAAGAAAATACAAACGCAGATGCAATCATGCATACCCTTCATAAACCGAGACACCTCTCTTGCCGACTTCCTTTTCGGTCAAATGTTTCGGAATGGACTTGGAATATTCAAAGTTTTCTTTTAGCCAAACGGCGTTACTTGATTTGTTATTAATTGATAAGCCCACACTTCCCTCCTTTTTCCATGCTTTTCCTACCAACTATGGGTTAACCCTTTGATTATTTTATTTTAAACGGCTTTGCCTTGATATAGTTCAAATTTGTTCACCATTTTAAGGTTCTGATAATTTTTTTTTCTCCTTGGTATTTTCTCACGTTTTTCACAAGCAGTCTCCCAGCTTTTATCCTTTTGTTGGGTGACTTGGACTAACTTTTCTTTTGGTTTAAGTTGGCACGTTATTTTGACTTTATTTTCCTCACATTTTTTTTTTCAACTATGGCAAGAGTTAATGAGTGATGTGAAAACAGGACACAGTGGAAGATCGTTTGCAACAAGTACAGGCCAGGGAACAAAGGATGATATCTGGTACCCTCACCGATGATGAGGTTCGGTCTGCTAGGATCCAAGACCTCAAAATGCTATTCACGTGAGATAATTTATTGAGCCTCATTTTTATCTACAAAGCCAATTTTGTATAGCTTTTTGAATCCTTTTGTGTACATATATCATTTAATGTTATTTGAACACAAAAAAGGAAGCCCACTGTTTTTGTTTATCTAGGCTTCAGTGCTTATGGTAAAAGTGGTTGCTTCCTTTTTTGTCATCCTTGTCAGTTTAGAGAATCGGAAACCAGGAATAGAATTTTCCATTAACTTATCACGTTAAAGGTGAAGCAATAAAATAATATTGCACATTGTTTTTTTCCATAGCTAATGAATAGAAACCAAAAGAAACAACATAGTTCCTAGAGAAGCCAAAACGGAAAAGCTTTTGTTAAAGTTTTGTTGAAATGTGTCTTTAATGAATGAACACGAAAGCATATTAGGCCACCAAAACTTATGTTGACTTTATTAGCCATACATACCATAGTTCAGTCAAATCTTTTAGTCATGTTCTACGTTATTTATTGCAATTTTAATTTCTTTAGATTTTCAATCACTCTTTATAGGCTTTTTCTGTTGAGTCCAAATATAAGCATTCAAAGTGTTAGTATTTATTTATTTTTTGGTTTATTTTAATATCACAAATTGTATTATTCTTTATTAATTTGACACTATATTATTATTTAGCATAACTATTGTGGTCTCCACCAATATTTTTGTTGTTGTCAATCGTAATCATCCACAACTAACGGGAAACGTTAGTTGAAACTATTTTTTAAAATCATTTGTCCGCAACTTGATTACGACAGATGAAATTAAATGCTATTTGAATTATGTTTAGACTTGTTTTAAATACCTGTTCAATTGAGTTGGAAAAAATTACCGGTTTAATAATTTGTGTTCAAAATAATAACAATTTTAGAAAAATATATAGAGAAAATTGTCTTTGATTCTTTCATATTTATGTTCTTGTCTTATAAATACTTTTACCATAATCTACAAATACTTCATGTTATTTAAATTTTATACCAGCAGATTTTCTGTTTTCTAAAAATTGTCGCATTTTATATCATATTCGAATTGAATATCGGTATCGACTCATCATGCAAACAAAATAATCTTGTACTATTTTTAATGAAACTTCTCTACATTTAAGAGAAACACTTGGGGTTTATCTAGTGACAAAAGGATGTTAGAAGTACACTTTTAGCGCGTCTTTTATTTGTTAAAATTTATTGAAAGTTATAAAATTATGAAAGAGATTTATTAAATATAAATATATGAAAAACGTACTGTGAAACATTTGTATTGTTTTAATAAAGCAAAAGATTTGGTCACTTTCATGAAAAGAAAAGCAGCATGGTGCAACAGAAGGGCGTTTTGTAAGATATGCGGCGTGGGATGCAGTATCGGAATTTGGACGAAAGTGCAGCTGGCTGGGTTGGGTTCATTTTCATTGCCACCATAATCATTAACGTTTTTTACGCAATTTACTTTTGCTGTTTCCTTTTTTTTCACTGTTTTGTTTAATAAATGAGAAAACAAAACTTTCAGACTGTGGATATATAATTTTATTGACAAGATTTTGACTGAAATCAGGATCCAAAATTAAATATGTACTTTCCTAACACTTCTATTCTCATAAAAATGTTAATTGTCCTATTTAGATTATTGGTGGAGATACTTGTAGCAAAAAACTTTTCTTTTTAGACTAATGAATAATGAGTGGAAACTTGTGTAAATACACTTCCATATTTAATATTTAAATACTAAAATAAAATTAGTGTATGGATTAATTTGTTTAATGTGTTATAAAATTTGTTTGATCCGTGTATAGATATATTGTCTAATGTGTATTTAGGCTTATCTAACCAATATATGGAATAACTTATTTAATATTTTTTACTATACTCATATAATTAGTATATGGATGATTAGTCTAATGTATATTGTTAGTATGTGTAATGTTTTTTGTTATATTCATCTAATCAATGTATGAATAGACTCATCTAATGTGTATTGCAAAATTCATCTGAGCAGTAAATGAACACAGACTTTTCTAGTGCTTATCAATAGGCTTGTTTAATTTATATGTTGAAAGACTTGTTTAATGTATATTGCTAGAATTAGTCTAATAAATATACAAGTGACTCATCTGTTGTGTGTAGCTAAATTCGTTTAATCAATCTATCAAGAATCTCGTATAATGTTTTTTGCTTTATTCATCTAATCAATGTATTATCATATTTGTCTAATCAATGTGTGAAATGATTTGTTTGATATTTTTTGTTATACTCATCTAATTATTGTATAGATAATTTTGTGTATTTTTTTTTGCTATATTCTTCTAATTAATGTACGGAAAGACAGATTTGATGTGTATTGTTAGACTTGTTAATTAGTATACATACATATTCGTGTATTGTTAGACTCGTCTAATAAGTGTATATTCAAACTTGTGTAATGTATATTGCAAGACTTGTCTTATTAGTGAGTGAAGAAACTTGTCTAATTAACCAAATTAAAAATGTACAGACAAACTTGTTAAATGTATATGGTTAAACTTGTTTTTATCAATGGATAGACATACTAGTCTAGTGTTTGTTGCTATAATATATGGACATAAATGTTCCATCAATGTATATTCAGAATTATTTAATTGCATTACAAGACTTGTTTAACGAAGAATGGACAAACTCATCTATCATGTATTAATAGACCCAAATGATTTGTGTATGGAAAAACAAAATTGTCTAATGCATATGGATAGACTTGTCTTATCAATGTATCGATAACCTTGTTCAGTGTTTTTTTTTATAGTTATTTAATTAGTGTATGAACAAACTGAGTATATCTACAAATTAAAAATATCATTTATTTCTCAAACCAATAATATATATATATATATATATATATATATATATATATATATATATATATATATATATATATATATATATATATATATAATAATAGTACTTCAAATTTAGAGACTAACTAATTTCTCAAAGTGTCTTAACTTCCTTCAAATATAGAGTTTACTAAATCTTTCTATATTTCAATTTTTATAGATTATATTTTTTTTAATTTGAAGAACCAAAATCAAATTCATCTTATATTTAATTAAACTATTAAAAACCATCTTAAACCGTGATTAAAATAATAATGTATAGAATATTGTGGATACAACATTATTGAAAATAAAAATTTCACTAAACAATTCCAGTTGCCTTTTCAAGGATAATTGTCTGTTGAGATATGTAACAAATGCTTTCAATTTATAAAATGTTCATATTTTAAAATATTTTACCCTCATATTTTCACGTGGCTATGTAAGATTCATGAAAAATATTTATTTTAAAAAAAATTAATAGCAAATTTTAGCGTTATTATTGGTAATAATAATGCTAATGAATAGAAAATATAATTAAGGTTAGAAAAATTTAAATTTATGATAGAAAATTATTATAATTTCAAGAGGTTTAAAATTCTGAGAACTTATCTTAGAAAGTTTTGTTTAAAAAAAAATGAATAGTAAAAAGTGAATAATAAAAACGAAAAAAATAAATAAAAATAATGAGAGGATAAAAATCTCTGAGTTGCATGATTAAGGAAGGATAAGATTTGTAAGTGGTGTTGCAAGTGGTGATTAAAATATTAATAAAATAATATTAAAATAATAAATAATATTAAAAAAATAATTTTGATAGTAAAATTTTTGGACTATAAATAGCCATGGGAGGGGAGTTTATTCTGCACAAAGAGAGGAAGAATTAAGTGAGAAATCTTGAGAAGAAAGAGTTAGGAAGAAAAATTTAGAAGAGTAGAGGTTCTAGAGGGTTTTCGGGAGAACAAATTCGGA
This sequence comes from Vigna mungo, assembly GCA_036885675.1. Lineage (NCBI taxonomy): Eukaryota > Viridiplantae > Streptophyta > Magnoliopsida > Fabales > Fabaceae > Vigna > Vigna mungo. The sequence continues at coordinate 977,619 of CP144692.1, forward strand.
GCAAGAGATTGAGTCTGAAATAGAGGTAAGAGAAGCTAACCTTTCTAAGCTTTTATATTATGATTTACTATTATTAAATCACTATTCATGTCTTGAAATTCTGTGTGAATACTGTTGATGGGATATGTGCTTGTTATATATTTATTCATATTGATTTCTTGTGTTAATATCATATGTTGTTGTTTTGAATCTGTGAATGAGAAATTATTAATAACAAGTCGAGGAAAACTTTGGCTAAGGAAAGACCTGGTACTTAAGTTGTCCATTGTGACGCACCTCTCTTTCCTGGAAGTATACTCAATGAGTTTTTAACTAAATTTTTATCAGTACAGTTAAATTATTTTGTAATATAATAAATTTGTATGATATTTGTGATGTGTATAGTTTTTATGATGAATTATTGTGTGTATATCCTTATTCTCTTGCACTTATGTGGGAAGATAAGAAGATGTCTAACCGGCTTTGCCAGATTCAACTTCTTGGTTTCACATAACGTTTATATTAAAAATATTTTTTATGGTAACTTACCCTTACCTTTTGTGTTTGTGTCGGAAAATTATATTTTTGCGATGACGGTATAACGTATATGTTATATGGGAGCAGATGGAGAAATGTCGTCTAATCCAGTTCAAGTGAAGATAGAGACAGAAGAATAGTTGATAAGAGTCTGAGTTATCTTTATAGATGAGAAGTTGAAATCTGAGTTTAAAAGGTGTAATTAATATGAAATCCTTTATATTTCCTTATGGAAGATTGTGTAAATGTTACAGTTCTTATATTACTTATATATAAAAAAAAATAAAAAAAAAATTAAGTGTTAAATTATGGGGATGTTACAGGCTCTGTCTACTAGTCTTGGCTTTTATAAATCAAATTTACATTTTATTTTAATATTGTACATATCAAATAAAAAGAAAGAGTTTTTCTATTTTTACATAACATTTGAATACTATATTTAATTTTTAATGAAATATCAAAATAATTAAACAAATTATTACAAGATATAACATTATGAAATGTGAATCACCTATAACTTGTTCTTTAACAAATCAATTGATGTTGTTTTTCTTGTTTAAGCATTACACATTGATTGTCAAATCAATATATTATTTAATAATTCAATATTAATTTTCTTTATTCTTCAAAAGCTAAATATAAGCTTAAGGTTAAACATTTAATGTGTCCTAAAGTAACGGGAATAGATGTATTTATAAAAATTTAAAAACAATTAATATTCATCTTATTATTTAGGGAAAATGGTTTTTATAAAGTAAGATTGAAGAAAATTATGATTTCTTATTTTAAGTAAGTCTTAAGTCTAATTTGAAAATTTAATTATATCATAATTATTGTATTTATTTAACATTAACTATTTTTTTAAAATAATAGTTTTATCGGTTACATAGATCAAATTAACCAAATTATACCTTCTAGATCGTTCACTTCCCCAAATCATATTATTAACACAATTTTCCCATTTAACAATGAATTACTCTAGATATTTTATTCACATCTCATATTTAACTACTTTATCCGACATCACATCTATTAATCATATAAATTCATCAATCTTACACATATCAAATTATTTAACTTAAAATACAATCACATAAATTACTACATAAAGCATAAATATCACAATTTTAGGCTATTTCAACCAATCATTAATAAAATATCGTTAGCTTTCTTCATTTAAGGTAAACCCTCTAATTCAAATGTTGTTCATAAAGTTTTAGTTCAAAGTATGATATTCTAATTATACAAAAAAAAATCCTATAAGAGATAATAACATATCCTCATGATCATATAAACAAACATAGATTTTTTCGAGTCACATGCATGAATTAAAAATCACCTACAACTCAAAACAACTAAGAAAAAATAAAAAGTGAAATTAATATATTTTGAACTTTTATAGGTTAATGCGTAAACATCTCAACAAAAATTCTCATACTCATATGATGTTTGATATTTAAACCGAGAAAAATAAAGTCAAAAAATAAAAATAAAAATAATTTTTTTAAAAATGATAAATTTTATAAAATAAAACTCAAATAAAAGAAATTTTAGTTATGATCTAACATTTTATCATTTAAAAATCAATATTACTTTTTTATTATTTTCTTGGTCATATATTATTTTTTTCGTTTATAATTTTACTCTTGGTGTGATCTTTAATCCGTTTATATACATCATATTATGGTAAATAAATAAAACACAATAAAAATTACTGAGTAAATTTTTTATTATGCTTCTTTAATTTCCCGACAAAGTAATATATCTGAAATAAATGCATAGGAAAAGTAGAAAAACGAAAAGCATATGAATCCATAAACCAAACCTAACCCATCCAAACCCAGCCGAGCCGCGAATGAGCCGAGCCGGTTCAATGATTTAAGTTTGAGATTCCAAACGTGTGCACCGCACGCCCCTCTATTTATACCCCTCAACCTCTACCCACCGTTTTCTCTCTCACACACCACACTACTGTCTCTCACTTTCTCTCTCACCGCCATCAATCTCACTCGCACCACCGTCACCATGGCCGACTCTCGCCGCGTCCGCCGCCAGCCCAGCCGCCTGCAATCTCACGCTCCCTCATCGCTTCAGATAAACCGCTCCGTCCAGTGGAACGTGGCGATCCCGCTGCTCTCCCCGCTGGCCTCGTCGCCGCCACCGCCCCCTCCTCCGCCGCAGAAGGATGAGCCTCCGCAGCAGCAGCAGCAGCAGCGGCCCCCGGAGAAAATCGTCTTCAAAAAGTGGCAGCACCCCGCAGCGCCGTTCTGCTACGAACCACCCTCGGTTGTTACACCCTTCGTTAACGTGTACATAATTAAGAAAAAAAAATGATTACGTGATCTAACACGTTTCCATTTTCATTTTCAATTTTTTTTTTGTACACACGTATATAAACGCTAATAATATTAAGTAATAATAGTATGACCAAGTATTTTTTTTTCTTCTTTGGATTAAATTATGACTTTGTTTATTTTTAATTCCTAATAATCTACTCTGAGTCTTCCATCTCTCTGTTGTTATTATTTATTACAATTTTGACTATAGATTTTAGTTTTCATTCATTCTCAATTTGTGAATTTAGTTTTTTTTTATGTATTTTTTAAAAGCTATGAAATTGTGGATTGGTCTTCATTTTGTTTAGATATTTTATTGTGATTTTTTTTTACAAGAAATGCTAAAGAAATGGAAATGGAAATAAATAAAATAAAATCATAGGTTAGGAAAAATGAAATGAAAATTATAATTTAATGTTAAATAATAGAAGAAATGCAAGAGTGATGATGATGAAAAAGAAAATGATAGACTAATTGGTATTTTATATGTGCAGTGATTGAATTGTTGTGTTGATGAGATGGTTTGAACGTTGAAGATGACGAAGTTGAATGGTGTTTGGATAAATAGTTGTATATATTTGACATTTGTGGCTCTCATCTTGACACCTCTTCTCTTTTTATATATACATTCTTGCTTCTCTTCTTTTTCTTTTCCATTCTTACTCTATTCATCATTTTCTTTCTAAATATTTTTTTACATTGAAAAAATATCTACAAGAGAAAATATTATATAAATAATTTTTAACTTTGAATCTTATCCATCATAACTTTGATGTTAAAAGTTATCTTAAAAAAAAAATATTAGAAATTATGTTTTATCTTAATTCTTAAATAATGTTAGACTATTAAATACGATAATATTAAAAATAAAATAAAAAATATAGTCCAATCATCGTTTATTTTGAGTCTCATCAAACTTATTTCATGCAAAGAAATATGTTTACTTCAATTTTCTACTACTTAGCCTAAAAATGTGGCCAAATTATAGGACAATACTACCATCACCGTAGGGAATGGTGATTTAGGTGTGAAATTTTGGATTACTTTTCTTAAGTGTATATATATATATATATATATATATATATATATATATATATATATATATATATATATATATATATATATATAATTGTGTGAATATATGATGGTATGTTAAGTTTTTCAAGAGAAAACAAAGAGTTTATAAATAATTTCTTACTTTCATAGAATGTTAACATTTTGTTATATCAAGAATATAACATCTACCGATACATACTAAAAGATTAAGTTAATGATAATTTAAAAGTTATTTAATAAAAATTCTAAAATTTAATACTTCAAAAAAATATATATTTATTCTTACTGATATAACGGAAAAACTTGTTTAAAGATGTCTTTTACATTAAACAGATTTCTATCTTATTTTGAACATTTCCCTTATTAGAGTTAATGCCAAGCATAATTCAAATTCAATATATGTTATTTAGGTAAAAAATTTGTATATTATTTACTAATAATCTGCATACCATTTTATATTCAATTTATAATGTAGAGTGATTTTATCAGAATTTTTTTAGTAGTAACTTTATGCTGATGATAGGAAAGAGGCTTCTTCTGAAAAAAAAAAGTTGAGGTTCAAATCAATAAGATAGATTAGGATCTTATAAACGTAGTTCATGACTATTTATAAAATGAGTATTTCTTAAAAAATAATAATTATATTTATAGGTGTATGTTTTTATTGAAATAATACTTATTTTAAACATATCATAATAATATAGTTAATAATAATGATAAATATTGTAAAGAAATGAATGGAATTATATGAGTTGTTGATGTGAATGCAGAATGACAGAAACATATAAGTTAAGTCATTTTCTGACTACAAATTATTAGCAACAGAAAGAGGACCACTTTGCAAACGTAGAAACAGGTATTTATGAGGCATGTGAAGTTCAGAACAAAACTACTGATACAAAAAATGTCTATATTACATGTGAAGAGATGACACAAACAAATAAATTAATCATGCTCTGCCATTACTATCATCATCACAGTTATACTATTGCATGCATCTCTGTTATATATCTTCACATTCTTTTTCATCTTACTGTTTCTCACTTTCTTGTTCACTCAAATCAAATCATGATGTGCTCTAATTAAGTGTATTATGAAGAAAAAGGAAAGAAAAGAATACAAGATAATAAGATGATTATTTATGTAGGAAGTTGATGAAAGTGGGTGTGAAGTCAAAGACAAAAGATGTTTGAAGACAGAAGATTGTGGAGATTGATCCCATTTCAATGGCCAAACTTAGAGATTCCAAAAGAAATTAAAGAAGCAAAGGAAATATTCCATGGCTTTCTTTTCTTAGTATGTATTTCTGCATTTTCTTTTCCAAACTATATACTATAATTATGCACATACTAGTGGCTATGATTATTTTGGAATTATATATTTTATTATCATATATATATATATATATATATATATATATAATTATTTTGGAAGCTGATAAATAAAACCTCAAAGTTTAATCATACTACTACGATCACTTGTAAAGTTACTAAAACATTAATATATTTCGGTTGATCAACACATGAAATATATAAACTCTCCAAACTCAAAAAAGAAAAGAGACACAACCAACAGTAGAGAAAAACAAAAATTTAATTAGATCAAGATCAGTGTTGATTTATTCATTTCTATTCCTTGCTAATGTAATATAATTTTGGAAAAATAAACTATCATTCATGAATCTTAGAGAAATAATAATAAAATATTTATCAGTTGAGAGAAATAAAATTCAAAATAAATAAAAAATAAATTGTTTTAATTGTATTTATAAATATTTTTCAAACAATACTTTTTATTCTTAGTTCATTATAAAATAATGTCTCTTATCTTAACTAAATTGGTCTTAACCATTTTTATCATATAATAACATTATTTTGGATCCAATGACTTTTTTAAAATAGTTTAATAATGGCTATATATTGTTAATATAAAGCTTTTGTCTCATCAAAACTTAGCGTGTGTAATTAACTCTAATATAACATCATTTTACATCTAAAAAGTTAATATGCATTCCTTTCTCATAGAAGTTCGCAGAAAAAAACCTAATTCACATTTAACGTTTCCAAATTAATTTCCCTAAATTCTAAATCAAATCAACACTTAATCACGTTGTAACATTGTTCTGTAAGTAATATCAAAATGCTGTAATATATATTCGAATAAAAAAACATTTATTTCAAGGTGTAAGAATTATTAATTCAATTGATAAAATAGCTTATTTTGAGTTATATTTTATCAATTCAATTACTCATATTGATAAGATTAATTGTAAAATTATGCTGTAGTTAATTTTTGGTTGTTGTTTGGGAAAAGGTTACTTTCCACAGCACAGTGGTATTATTCAAAGTAAAAGGCGTATAAGTGAATGTGCACGTGTGGTGGAACAATTGACTTCAAACTTAGGAACATCACATATGATACCATAAATGTGTTGGACCTACTTGTCGATTGCTTCATGCAACTAAATTTCACTTTTATTTAAAACATAAATGAATTGTTCCCATTTTTATAATATAAATGAGTTGGATCCAGATAATTAACAAGTAAGAAGCATATAAGAAAATAAAAGAAAGAAAAGATTAATTGAAATGTGGAAAATTGCTAAAGAAAGAAAGTGGTCAAATATTGATGATAGGAAAGTTAAAAGAGCATATATTCTGCAATCTTTAAAAATTTTGTCACTTTTAGACTAAGTTTCAAAAGTTTTGATAATATTTTTTTTCCATGTGACATCTTTGGCATCTTACCTTAAACTTATTTTCCACATATTCAACACTAACGTCAAATTCTCGGTGGCTTATAGCTGCAAGCCAGGTTTTTAAAATAGACATTGGATATATATATATATATATATATATATATATATATATATAACAAACCACTAGGTTAATCACCCATATCGACTTAATATACTTTTGAGTTGATCATTCTTGGATCAATCACTTTTAAACCAATGACTCTTAGGTCGATTATCTTAACCGATCACCTTGTTCGATCATTCAAGTTGATTAACAGACCGATTAATGCATCTTTGGACCAATCACTCAGACTGTTTGACAGATTGATCAGTACACTATTAGATCACTCATATCGATAGATAGACCGACTAGTTGCAAAATAAAGATCATATTAACACTTAGCTGATGATAATCACAAATTAACCAACTAACATTAATTAGAATCACCATATGAGGTATTGCCTATTTTGGAGTTAGAACTCTATCCTGGTTTTCTCCATAAAAGGTGTCTAAGAGGGTGGAAGGAGAAATAAATTTAAATTACGTTTGATTTCGATTCCTGGGTGATGTGAGACTATTGGGTGTATCGGAACAAGTCCCTCAATCAAGGGCAAGGGGAGTTTTCGTTCCCACAGACACTACTAATGTTCCTGACCTCAAGCCTGTAAGCATAATTCAAGTTAATCACTTCATCTGAGGTATTGTCTGCTTTTGAGCCTAGAGTTTCATCACAGTTTTGTCCTTAAAAGAAGACTCAAATGGTGGAAGGAGAAATAAGTATTTAAATTGCATTTGATCTCAACTCCTGAGCGATGTTGGACTATTGGGTATATCGGAACAAGCTTCCCAATCGAGGGCAATGAAAGTTTTTGTCCCCATAGACAACATCAATGTTTCAACCTCAAGCTCGTTATCATTTGTTAAAGTTAATCATCACATTCAAAATATTATTCACTTTGGAGCTTTGTCACGGTTTTATCTTTAAAAAGCACCTCAAAGATGGAAAGAGAAAATAATATTTAAATTGGGTGTACCAGAACAAGAGTATTGATCCAAATTACAACAAATAACACTAAATTAGTCATTTTTCTTAATCGGGAAGTTTCCATAATGTATGTATTGCTACACAATTTGTCACCCTTGTAAAATACAAAATCTACCTATCTATATTTTCTAACCTCCCTTTGATAGTTAGATAGTGTAAATTCAAAATTTAAATAAATTACATGCTAAACTTTAAGTGTTCTAGAAAAACTTTCATGGATGACTACCAATTAAATGTCATGAGTCTTGAGCATCCAATATTCATGTTTTCATGATGGTTGTTGTTTTGTTTTTGTTTTTTATTTGCTTTGATTATCATTTCTCGATCAACATTAACTGTATTATTTCCTCTCTTCTTCAGTTAAATTTGTAATAATAGGTAAATAATCGGCTTTTATCTTTTTCAATCACCTAACAAGAAGTATAATAAGTAACATGTCCATTTTATAACATCCTTCATTGACACCATCCTATAAAACATTATGCGATATGATATTTTGTTTTTTACTTTTTTTTATAAGACTTAACTTTGATGGATTGTGTAAAATACATTTATACTAATTCTTAATACATAACTATTATTGGTGTTTTGAATAATATATTCTCACTTGTCCTCAATCATAGTAAATATTAATTTTGATTTTAGAAAATTGTTGATGAATCTTAGTTTTTGTATTTTTACATTTTTTTTAAAATATAAATTTTTCACACAAGTGAAAGGAGAAAGATAATTATTTCTAATTTGAGTTATTTTTTTTTCAAAATAAAATTGAAGTGATAATTAATCATCTTTTATACTTAGTAATTTCACTTAATCGACAACATTATTATCATCCAAGTAGCACTCATTTTTATTTCAGTGAAAATTTGTAGTTTGGGTAAAAAAAAATATCCAAACAATTACATATCTCTTTTGAGTTTATTTTCAATAAAATAAAAATATTTCTTCTATTTTGGTAATATATTTCTTTCAAATGAAAATGTTTAACTGGATTGATATATTATATTGAGAACGGGTGATATGATCGTATGTATATGTATATATAAATGTGATTAATAGAAAAAATACATATGGTTAACGATAAATCTTCCTTGGATCTAAAGTATCGCCCCTCCAAATTTGTTTACATATGTATAAATTAATATATATATATATATATATATATATATATATATATATATATATATATATATATATATATATATATATATATATATATATATATACCGGATTATAGTAGACAAAAATACTCTCATTTATCATGGATTCTAAGTGTTCAAGGATATTTAAATAATTTTCATTCTCAAAACTTAAAAAAAAAAAACCCCAAAATCCTTACTCACCTCCCTCATTCCTCTCAACCCTTTCTCTTTCATTTCTCTTACTCCAACATTTTCTCTGTCATATCCCTACAAAAAATAATCAAAAACTCTTGCCTAACCCCAATCCATCTCACTTATCCAATTTGTTTCTCTCTCGTCTCCATACTCTCCCTCAGCCACCTCTCAACCCTTTCTCTTTCATCTCTCTCACTCCAACATTTTCTCTGTCATCCCTACTGTTGCCCCAATTGAAAAAAAAAATCAAAAACCTTCTTATTATTATAAACTATTAATTTTAAAATTTAAAAATGAAATTTAATAATAATAAGAAGGGAAAATATATAATACATCCTCCAAATGAACAAACAGAGCAAGAACAACAAATTACGATGTCACGGGTTGTTGTGTGTGGCTGAGGAAGAGTATGGAGACGAGAGAGAAATAAATTGGATAAGTGAGGTGGATTAGGGTTAGGCAAGGGTTTTTTATTTTTTTTTCAATTGGGACAATAGTAGGGATGACAGAGAAAATGTTGGAGTGAGAGAGATGAAAGAGAAAGGGTTGAGATGAATGAAGGAGATGAGTAAGTATTTGGAGGTTTTTTTTTTTTTTTAGTTTTGAGAATGAAAATTATTTAAATATGACCTTAAAACTTAGAATCCATGATAAATGAAGGTATTTTTGTCTAATCCGATACACACATTGTTAAAACGTACCAACTGAAAAACAGGCGTACGCGTGTTAACAAACCATATATATATATATATATATATATATATATATATATGTGTGTGTGTTATGTAAGTCATAATTAAAATGATTTATTAGTTGTCTATGCAAATAGTAAGTTAGGAGATTCAACAACATTGCAGGTTATATTGGTAAATTGAGTCATACAGGTAAAGGTATCAAGTGGTATAACATTATTGGGTTCAGTCCAATACTACTTTTTTTTTTTTTTCTATTACTCGTCACACTTGTATTTTTAACTTACATACTTCCTTTATCCCTAAATACTGTTACTACTATTCATATCATCACTATTGAACCCTTTAAGAGGAAGAAGAAAGAGAGTTCAATAGTGGGTTGGGTAAAAAGCTTGTTTTGAATAATATTATATATTTTTTTGAAAATTTTATTCAGATAAACATTCCATATGTTTTGAAAAGTTTATTCTAAAAATCATGTTCTATAACTCATTTCAATAAACATTTCATATGATCCAGAAAACTTATTTGGAAATTTTCAGAAAACTTGTTCCAAAATATTTTCAGAATAGATAATCTATATTAAGAAAAAAATAATCATTCCTTCAATTATGAACGTGCGCTTATTGAGAGTACATAAAGAAAAGGACTAAATATCTTGTTTTAGTATATATATATATATATATATATATATATATATATATATATATATATATGTATGTATGTATATAATATTATAATAAATAAATTAGGTATGTAGTAATTATTATTTATCAAACGTATTTATTATACGGACTGATATATTACATTGCATCCCAAGTCATTTTCGAAACAACACATTTTCTCTATTCTTTAGCTTTTTTCTTTTTCTTAAATGATGTTCAACTTTCTCTCTCTTTTTTTTTCTTAATCTCGTCTTATTTAAACTTTTATCTTTGTTTAAAATTTGATATTTACTTTTATTATATTTTACATGTATTAGATTTGAAAATCTGATTTAAAAAAATATTAACTGAATTTTGAAAATTCAATAACTCACTGGATTTTAAAATTTAGTTTCGGAAATTTATTGGATCTAGAAATATAATGAAGCTTTTGTTTGGATTTCAAAATCCGATAAAGCTTTCTCTTGAATTTCAAAATTTGGTATTATTTTTTATTTTGTTTTTTGTTTTTTGTTAATTTGTTTTTTTTTATGAATTTTTTGATCTCCAATTATTATTATTATTGAACAAGTGAAGTATTTAATGATGATATCATGTTGAAGGTGGTTATAGTCTATGATGAAATATTAGTTTGATAGAATCGTAAATGAATTTAAGCTTCATGTCATATATATTTTTTTTTTTTATAGATGACATGTGTGAGAGAGGAAGATACATAAATAACTTTATAATAAAATTTGGTTATAGGAAAGATTTTAAAATTTGGTTACCGAATTTTAAAATTTGATTATGAAATTTAATAAATTTTGAAATATTAGGTTTTACATTTTGTAGACCTTTGAGATAAATAAATTTTTGTTTTCTATTATAAAATATTTAAATGAAAGTAAAAAATATTTTGTAGACCCCTAATATTTAAAATATTAAGAACTTGTACGAAAGTAAAAAAAAAAAAAATGAAAGTTACCTTGGAGGAGGAGAATGCAGAATGCTTCCCAAATGAAGTAGACGAGATGCACTGTGATGCAAGAAACTCAGGAAAGGAAAAAGGAGTGGGAAGATAATGTCAACAAAGGGTAATTAACAATTTACCTATTTAGCTAGTCAAAAGTCAAAGGTTAGTAAGGACATTTAGAAAACTTTGAAAGTACAGAAAGAAAACGTGGAGGTACAAAAGGAAAGCCCCATAAAATAGTGCAAATTACTTTGGGAATTTGATATAAAGGATTTTACCTTCTGCATCCCATTAAATTTCTTTCTACACTCCATTTCAGATTTTATGTTCCGAAACATTAAATCGCTTATGGAAATATTTGTTCGGAAGATACTCACTAGCTTTTATTTTGAAAATAAAAATAAAAATTCCAGAAGCTTTGATGGAGTGCTGGAAGAAGAGACTCCAAACTTAATCTCGATTTTCAATGATTATAGTTTTTCTATTTTCTGAATTTCTACAGAACAATTAAAAATCGGTATAAATTAACAATTAAATAATATAAAATCGACTAAATTAAAGTAATATTATTTTAAAAAAAATGAAAATTTTGATATATCTTGCACAGTTGAATCAACAAATTATGACACCATTATATATAAAATAAATAAATAAAACTTATGCAAAAAAAAAGAAAAAACGTGTGGAAGAGGACCCTTATCCTCGTGTCCATGCTACCCACAGTGTGTGTGCTTGTAATATAATTAAATATCTGTTCAATAATTGTTTGCTTTCTAAATTTAAAATCATAATTATTCAAATGAAAAAGAAAAAAAAAAACGTTACTTGCTATCTAACTTCTAACTGTGATTGTGTTTTGTTTTCCAAATCATAAATCTTTTTCATGGTAACAATCATAATCAACCTGAATAGACCAATGTCTGTCGAAATAATATCAATTTTAGTTTTTTTTCAGGGTTTTGAATTTAAGTATTGTGAAGAGAAGATAGTGACAGAAAGAGTATATATATTTTTTCTTCATAAAATTGAACGAAAAAAAATAATCATATATATATATATTGCAAAAATGAGTTTATTTAATCTCCTTTTGAGGAAAAAAGAAATGAAAAAGAGAAAATAAATATGATGGAAGACACTTTTAATAGGGAAACCTTCTTTAATATATATGCATGAAGATGAAGAAGAAAAGCACAATGATGAGAGAAAAAAGAAAGTAAGATGCAACAGATTTCGAAGTAGCTTTTGATAAGCTCTATAAGTAAAGTCACTTTCTTTTTCTTCACAAAACAAGATTTATCCAATCTTAAACAACAACATGTGGGACCCATTCATCTTCTTCATCTTTTAGGGTTTTTTTTTCACTATTATATATATAATGGACTTACATTATATATATTATCATGAAGTATTTATTTTAATTTCAAAATTACAAATATTTTGTGTGTTTTTCCTTTCATGATTACTATTTAGCTAAATCACTTTCTACCAACTATCTTAGTCATTTTTCTTTCTATACTCTTAGTTTTCGTTTTCTGTCATCAATTATTATAACCATGATGCCAGATACATGCATCGAAATTTAACCTAAAAGATTATCCTCACTTGTAGAGTAATACTTATTTTAATATAACTACCTTTTCTTCCTCTTTTATCAACTATTATATCCTTTAAATATTTTTAAAACATATAAGTCTTTTAACAAAAAAAAAATTATTGTAAACACATAACACCAACTATATTTCAGTTAAACTCATAAAAACCCGTTTTCCACGATAAATTTATAACTTTTTTCATGTTAATTTTTTTATCTTTACTTGATATAAAACTTACATTTAGGTTTGAACTTTTAATAAATATATTTATACTTTTATCTTATTTTCTATATTTTGTCCATCATGTTTTAGATCTAAGGTTGAGATTATAATCGAACACTCCTTTATAATTTTAGATAATGTTGTAATCACGATCTAAATGTCTAATAAGTAAGATTTACCTATAAATATAATTAGAGATTATGTTTAAAATGATTTAAGATTTATGATTGTCCAATCGTCTTATTCTTCTGATAGTCGACTTCTTACGAGTTTATAACAGATCGTATATTAATAATTTTTATAATATTGTGAGTACTGACTTGATAAATTTTCTCACATGAAAGATTAAACAAATCTCTTTTTTTTTTTTGTCTATTTAACCTAAGCTTTGTTTACGTTGTTGTATAAGAAATTTGAAGCTAGTTTATTATAAAGAGTATATTGGTTTTAAATTTACATGTAGCATAGAAGTCGTTATGAAAATGGATTGCACGAGAGGCCACATGATGAGAAGTTTTAGAAAAAAAGGTGAAAAGCAAGGATGATGCATGATTACTGAGGAAAAGAGTTTGTGTTAGGTTTATCTTTCTTTTTGTCACTATTTGGTTGCCCTTTTGCAGAGTGAATATACATCTCTCTCTCAACCCTTTCTTTTGGTTTTGTTCACCAAGTGAACTAATCTTTTTAAATTAATAATTAATATCCTAATTTAAAAAAAAATAAAAAATGACACCAAATCCCACTAAGGAAAACTTTTTGACAAATTTCCCTCGTAGGGTCTTTTCCCAAATTCATTATTCTGTTTGGTCAATTTTCATCGGAAACACTATTCTTAACAAATCAAAAACCACTCCAATGTCGTATATTTCAGGCGAGGGCATGAAATCAAGGAACAATAGAAATGCTAATTTATTATTACTTGAGTATTCTCAATTCATATCATGCATTTCATCCATGAAAAAGAAAGCAAGATGTTCCATTGCAAAAAGAAAAAGGAAAATTAAAAGGAAAAGTTGGGAAAAGAAACAAGTGGAAGATAAGAACAGAAAGAAAAAAAAAACAATTCACTCTCATAATTGTTTGTTTATTTTTTATATATATGTAAAATTTGTCAAATAAATTATGGTCACAATTTCATGATATTCAAAGTATCATGATTGATGTTGGTCTTACGAAAACTTATAATCTAAGTCGTTTCAAAGTCTGTCTAACAAAATGTTAGACTTGAATTTTTATTTTAAAAAAAGTCTGTTTGATTGAATAGGTTAGACTTAGAGTTATAAAAAACAAACACATTTTAATTAGATACATCATCAACATGCGTGTTTTTAAAAATATTAAAACTAACATACCTTTTATAATTTAAATTTAATGTTTTCTTAAATTAAAAAAATGGTATTATAAATAAATATCTAAAATAAAAGGTATATTTTTATCAAATATTTTTATTGGAGTTCCCTGGAGAATCCATCCCTCTTTGATGATGATGATGATGGTCTAAAATAGACATGCATTGTTTGGACCAAAAGTCACGTCAGATCCAACGTTAATGGTTTGTTTGTTTGGTTGGATTGGAAGGATAAAGAAAAGAACACTGTTATGCAAAGAAGTCAAATTTTCCATAGTTGGTGTCCTAACTTCTCCCTTTTTCACCCTAATTATTTCTTTTCCTCAAACTACTTTTCCAACTTCCTTCTCCCTTTCAATTCCTCATATTTTGGGAACCCTAATTAATTCTTATTATTCTACATTTTTTATTATTTAAAAGAATAGAATTTGAGAATCTATTAAAGAAATTCAAAATTAAAGTTTATCAATACCACCATGATGATTTATATTGTTAAGATTTGTGGTGAAAGTCTCACTTCGATCTCGACTAGAGATAAGACCAATTCATAATAAGTGAGGTTGAGATAGGCTTAAAGTTCATTTCTAACATGATATCAGAGCCTCTCGTTAGAAGTATTTTTTTTTGTAAGGTTGAGTTAGACTTAAAGTGTATTTCTAATAATTTGAAAGAGTTTTTAAACATGTTAATTCAATTCCATATATTAAATATAAATTCATTTTTAATTATTTATAATTTTAAATATTAGTTTATCTAGAAGAACTAAATATGAGCTTAAATGTTTAACTTTAGGTTGAATTTCGACTGTATATTTTCAGTATCTTATACAATAAATAAATACGGAGATACTATGGATTAAAGTAACTCATTTCCTACATTTTTTTTTATTTTTAAAATCTTATCATTTTTAATTATTTTATCTAATAAATTGAAATTCCAATTATGTCATGGTATTATAATTTTGCTTACAGATATACCTAAATGTATAATAAGTTTTATTTAAACATAAAACTATTCGTGCAATAAAATAAAATCTATTACAATTTAATATCTGTGAGAAAAAAAATCATACAATAAAACCCTTATCCATTTCATGCAACCTAAACTTTGATTCTAATCAAAGAGCCATAAAAGGCTAAACACATTGGATTTAACTTCGATTTGGATAATTATATAGTAACATTGTTAAACTTAACAATTGAATTGCATATAAACAAAGATCAATTTTAGTGAAATTAAAAGACTCCAGAAAGAAAATAATTTTACAGAAAAATAAATAAATGTTCTAGTAATGTACAATTTTTTTTTTACCTAATTTCCCTTGTACGATGAAAGACATTTGATTGTTTTGCACCTTGATATTGCATTCACTCTTCAAATTGGTATAAGATTAGAATATGACTAGTTCAATAATTTCAAATTTGGCACCATAGTCAAAGGGGTTATGATTGTGAGCCACAAATTAAAACCCTAATTCTAATGCAATTTTATCACCATTTCCTAGCAATGATGAGAACTTTAAGTAGATCCTAAAAATTTCTTAGTTTATGACTTTTATGAATGGTTTCATTCCTCACCATTTTTAACCAAAATCAACTTATCTCTTTCACACATTCACACCATTTTGGTTGGAAATTTCAATTAGGGTAAGCATCCCTCCCATTCAAACTAACCTCTTTCTGATTTTGCTGATATAAAATGAAGAAAAGAAAAGTATTAAATAAATAGAAAACATCACAAAAATTCAAAGAAAAGTTATAATCTTAAACAAAAAAACAATAGAAAATAAATATAAAAAAGACTCATTTTTTTAGAACAAATTTCGGTTTCTAATATTTTAAACTTTTACACCTAGAGACAAGATACCATTAGCAACTTTTTCTTCTGTTAAGCATTGAAAAATCAGAAAGTGTAATAGGAAATTTCGTGAAGCAACTTGGAAAATTAAATATAATTTGCCCAAATTTTAAAGAATGGTTTAAATAAGATTCACACATTAAAAAATGGAAGAGAGGAATTGAATGAATGGAGCAGCTACAATGCTTCCAAATTTAAAAACCCTTTAGTCCACATTCCACTTTCTAAAATTCTGATACCACTTTTCTAAGACCAGACACCAATCATCAAACAAACCAAACTCTCACACTTCAAAAACCAACACAATACAACACTTTTTTTCTCTCAAACAACCTCTCTCCTGTTATTGCTGCACTGTTCAATCAAGTACATCCATCATCTTCCCTCTCTTCACGCCTGCTATAGCACTCAATTTTGTGGTGCATGCTAGTAACTACTAGTGCTTTTAACTAACCTCTCTTCCCTTTGGAACAATTTTCAACCTTCTTCTTCCTCCTCTTCTCATCATGCCACACCTACCTTTCTTCTCTCTCCCAATGTTTTAACTTTCTTCAACACCCTCTGACTTCTCCACTACCTCTTCCATTTACATCATTTCCTTTCCCACCCTTTGTTATTTATCAACATACCCCTCAAACGATTCAACCAAAGTTTGTATCTTCGATAACCCTTTGGCCTTTTCTTCTTCTTCCCCGTAATGGGTCTCTCTCCAATTTCCCTCACCGAGTTTATCCGTTCTGGTGTCTGAGCTTGGGCTTTCGGTATTCGCTGTTCTATGTTCCCAAAGGTTTAGCCTTTGGGGGTGTGTGAGTTTGGGAGTTGCTTTTGGTGTTGGGACATCCCATTTCGAAGAAAGCGAGTGTGTAGCTGCAGCTATGGTTGCTGAAGCTTGGATTGTAAAGATGGGTAACCAGGTAAGTTCCAATCTCAAGCATGCCCTTCTTCTTGAAACTTTGACGAAGAGGAAGCAGAACCACAAGAGGTCAGAGACCAAAGAGACCATAGGTATTCTTTCTTTCGAGGTAGCGAATGTGATGTCCAAAACTGTGCACCTCCACCGGTCGCTGTCGGAGTCTGAGATCTCAAAGCTGAGGAATGAGATCTTGGGCTCAGAGGGTGTCAGGAATTTGGTGTCCTCTGATGAGGGTTATCTCCTTGAGCTGGCTCTGGCAGAGAAGCTTGAGGAGTTGAATAGGGTTGCTAGTGTAGTCTCTAGGATGGGGAAGAAGTGCTCCGAGCCTGCCCTGCAAGGGTTTGAGCATGTGTATGGGGACATCGTTGGTGGGGTTATAGATGTGAAGGAATTGGGGTTCTTGGTTAAGCACATGGAGGGAATGGTGAGGAAAATGGATAGATATGTTAGTGTCACTAGGAATTTGTACAGCGAGATGGAGGTGTTGAATGAGTTGGAGCAAGCAGTGAAGAAGTTTCAGCATAACCAGCACGAGGAGAGTAGGAGAGCTTTTGAGCAGAAGCTCATGTGGCAGAAGCAGGATGTGAGGCATCTTAAGGATGTTTCCCTTTGGAATCAGAACTTTGACAAGGTTGTCGAGTTGTTGGCTAGGACAGTTTGTACCATTTATGCTAGGATTTCTGTTATCTTTGGAGAATCCGCTTTGAGGAAGAATGCCCTTGGCCTCGGCCTCGGTGGAGGCTCGCCGGCATCACAAAATGAATCCGGTTTTGTGTCTGGAAATATCAATGTTCAGACAAATTCAGAGAGGTTGAAGCGCAGTCAGAGCAGAAGAAATCGAACTCATTCTGGTTCTGTTGGGAGAACTGCTGCAGCAGAGAGAAAGGGAACTACTAGTAGGCCTCAGATTGATTTGAGGAGAGGTGATTTAGCACCTCTTCGACCCGAAGATTTTGGTTTTCCATGTGGAACAAGTCCAGGGAGACTTTTCATGGAATGCCTCAGCTTGAGTAGCTCAGTTTCAAAATTTGATGATGCTGATGATGGCTATGTGGTGAACCGGGAGGACCAACATAGTAGCTGTAGGAGTGCTGTGATGGGGAGTAATAGCATGAAGAGGGACCAATTGTGCTATTCTGGTATTCTAAATCATGCTCAAAATGGTGTTCCTTTCACTGGAGATCTCAGACAAATCAAATCTGGTGTACAAAGTTGCTCTACATTAGGCCCCAAAAGTAGGTTACTTGTTTATGCTCCTCCATCAACACTTGGAGGCTGTGCTCTTGCATTGCACTATGCCAATGTCATAATCGTCATTGAGAAGCTGCTTCGTTACCCTCATTTAGTGGGCGAGGAAGCAAGGGATGATCTATATCAGATGCTACCTACAAGCTTAAGGGCATCCCTAAAGGCCAAACTGAAGTCATATGTTAAGAATTTGGCCATATATGATGCCCCTCTTGCCCATGACTGGAAGGAGAATCTTGATGGAATACTCAATTGGCTTGCTCCACTCGCTCATAACATGATCAGATGGCAAAGTGAGCGCAATTTTGAGCAACACCAAATTGTTAGCAGAACAAATGTTCTTCTGCTTCAGACATTATTCTTTGCTGATAGGGAAAGGACTGAGGAATCAATCTGCCAACTTCTTGTTGGGTTGAATTACATATGTCGGTACGAGCATCAGCAGAATGCACTGTTGGATTGCGCCAGCAGTTTTGATTTTGAAGATTGCGTGGAGTGGCAATTGCAATGTGGAGATTCTTTTATCAGTTGAGTACATTTTGGATTTTAAAATCTTCCATATGGTGGTGAGCATTTTCTTGATTCTAAATATCTTATGACGATATCATCTCAATACAAAGTGGAACTAGGAACTTGTTCTTTGAGGATTACTATATTGCTGAAGACTTGGAAAGCATAATTGTGTTTATATTACTGTTTGACTTCTGCAGTGGATAAGCAGTCATAGTTATAAAGGGTCATAGAAGTTCATTCCGAACTTGTATATATTTTTATGTACAGATTGCTTATTGCTTAGAGCATGCTTTGTTAGAAACGTTATCATGAATAGCACAGAAACTAGTACTGGTTTCTTAATCTTTAAGCCGGTGTTGATTTGTTGGTGCTTGTATTTCTATTCAAAGAGTGAGGGACTTTAGATTGCTTGAAATTTGCAGATAGTTCTTACAAAGGGAAATTTTGTACATCAAAGATGCTTGTTCCTGTTATAGACCCTTGAACTAAATCCAAATATTAGTTTGTAGAATCTGCTATGTTTGAACCCTCAAAGCTGTGTCTTTTATAGAAAAAGCTCTCTGAAAATAAAACATTAAATTGGCAACTACTTTTCACAATCATGAAAAGATACAAAAACAGTAATTCTCCGGAGATTCTATGAATTTCTTTTCAACAAGAAAGAAGAGAGTGGAAAGTCCAACCTTTTGAGATATCTAGTACATGTAAGAGAGAATCAGCTTCATTCTGCTGAAATCTCTTGATTTGTTTCCATTATGGAGGTTGAGAAGCATGTCCTACAACGGTGTATAGAGGCATAGATGAGATTACCATATTGATGAAAGCAGTGACTTGTGCTGTCACTGCACTGTTTGAAGCACTTTATAACTAAACTAACATAGGAAAATCACACTATGACAAGACTGCATTGACATTGCTGATCCACCTGTGTCATATTCATTTATAACAGCTCAAACTTTATTATCTTCTGCTTGATTTTGCTTCATACGATACCTCTCCATTAAATCCATGCATCGACTTTAGCACCAAGCTAATATTTTCATCTGCAAATCATACAACAAATCACTCCCATTTGTCAATGCCCTGCAAACAGTAAACATTGCGTAATATACTTTATAAAAAACACTATTTTTTTTAAGAGTTAAATATATATTTTTTTCATTTACTGGTGTATTATTATTATTATGTTAATGGGATCAGAAAGAGTGGCTAGCATGTCAGTTGAATTAATATAATTAATTAGTGAGTCCAGGCTGGGAAAGTAGATGGGTAGAAGATGGCATTGATTCAGTGACATTGGCAATAAAAAGAGGTTGCATAGAATGTGAGTGTGTAGTTGGATGACATTAATCTATAGTGGGGGTTGGGTTGGGTTGTTTTTATGGGGGTTCTTCTCTCCTTTCATCACTTGCCTTTTTCATTATGTCACAAAAAATCAAAGGGTCACACTTCTTAGATTCTTCTTTTTCATTAAGAAAATATGTTTTTTTAACAATTTTTTTGACGATAACTTTTTTACAACTGTTTATATAATAATTTGTAATTGATCTGTTTTAAATATATGAATTAATAAAATACTAACATATAATTTATTATAAAAAAGTTATTAAAATGAATTGTCTTTAACATGTGTTTTTGTCTGTGGTGTGCATGAAATCATATCCCATATAAATATCATCATGTTTTGAAAATTACTTTAATAGGCTAAGTATGTTTTTTATTTCAAAAGTATTTTTTTTTATTTTTTTCTTTTGCCCCTTCATAATTTTTTTCTCAAATTTTGTGTGTGTGTGGTTTTTTTTTTTTTTTTTTTTTGTATTTTTGTGTTTTCTTAGCTATATTAATTGGTATTTCAAATATTTTGGACTTTTCTTTGAGTCACTTGGGAATTTTTATCACATATTTTTATGTGATGACAAGTCAAGTTAGCAAAGCCAGTAATGGAATATAATTGTTTTCCGAGGAAGCTGGAAAAATATAATTACTTTTTACATTTATTAGTATATCGTTAAAATAAAAGATTAGTAAGGAACAATCCTCGTCCTGTTTATATGAAATTTAATTAGCTCTAAATTTAAATTATTAGAAATTTTATTTATATATAATACTTTTTATACTTTTTCATTTTTTTTTGTACCAAATGATTTTTTTTTCATTTTCCATTTTAAATTTTAAATAAAAATTCGGTTTCAATTAATGTATTTGTCATTTTGACATTTTAAAATTATGTTAATTATTATTATTCCAGTAAAAAATAATTTGGAAAATTCTACAACTTATTACTTTCTTTTTTTTTTTTTTGCAAATTTTGCGTCTAGCTTTTACATATGACACACTTTCCCTGTTTTTTAATATACACTTTGAAATTTTTTTTATCATATTGCTGTTAAATTATAAATAGCACAAATATTTTCTATCAGCTACAGTTTTTCTTTTGGCTTGACTTTTAAGAAAATAAAAAAAGTATTTTTAAAATTTTGAGTCATATTATTAAGTTTTAAATTTAAATTTTAGGTATAATTATTTAATATGTTAACAAATATAAATAACAATACATGTATGCATTTTAAAACTTAGTTTTACTTTTAATTTTTAAAAGATATAAATCTTCTTTACCAAACAAATTAATCCATATGTTAAATGAATCAGACGAAAAAAAAAGTGTCCAGTTTGATTTAAATAATGTTTTTGTAATCTAATTTGACCTATTTTATTAATTTTTGGAAAATCTTTCTATCATACAAAACTTATTTTTACTGTTATAGTTTTAAATTGCGAATGAATCTACCTATTTAAAATAACTGTAAATTAATATAATAAAATCTTTTAATACCAACTACCATTATATTCAATTACACAAAATCTTCCACATTTTGGAATTTGATTACACAATATGTAAAAAAATAAAAAAAATTGACAATAAAAAAATTAAGAAAAAAAATTCAATTAAACCTAAGATATATATAATCATGTTAATTGAAAAAGCCATGTCTAAAAAATTTTGTTTCCTCCTACATTATTTCTACTTCATCAATTTCAACCAAACCTTGAAGACAATTGAATAGGGGTGAATTGATTTTAGGGTTCTAAACATGGAGAAGTGATTAATAATAGGTTGTTGTGTGCTTGGGAAGCACTTATAACTTCTTCACCAATATAGTTTCTAGTCAATTTTGAATTAATGGCTTCTTTACAACAATGAGTACTTTTGTACTATTCAAACACTTACCATTGTTGATGTTACTTTTTTAACCCATTGTGGTAATGTTTCAAGGCAAACTTTGTGTGCAATAAATGTAATAATTGGAACCCTAAATTTAATTTCCAAACTTTGGTAAGAAACTTTAGAGAGTGATTTGATATGTGATAATCACAAATACTTTTTATTTTAATTAGATTTAACATTTTCAATGTGAATATTTAACTCACTTGTGTGTCCTACTTGAAGAAATTGCATGTGCACACTTTCTTATCAAACTTAGAATTTTTTTTCCAACTTCAAACTTAGATGTGACTCATTTTTCCTTTATCTCATGCACCCAATTACATCCAATTATATAAGGCTACTTGTGCTTAATCTTCCAATCCCATCAAGTAAATATACTTTTAAATTAGGTCTAAGTTAAAAATAATTTTTTCATACAATAATATTACAAATTTTTACAAATTACTTTATGCTTAAATTATTTTTAGCTTATTTGTTCAAATAAATCTCTAAGACAAGTTATCTACAAGAGAAAAAAAAAATAGAAATAAAGAAGTATTATTTTTATATAATTTGGAATACCTTACACATGATGTAAATGTTAAATTTTTTATGTTAGTTTTATTAGCAAATTTATTTTGATTTATGTATAAGATGATTTTAATTTATAAGAAAATTATTTTGTTTTTTTAATTTTCTATTCATATAAATATTTACAAAGAAATGTATTCAACCATACATTTTTATGAATAAGAATGTTAAGTAGGAGTACCCTTTGTAGGTCAAATAGTTTCTCTAGCAATTTTGCACAGAAAACTTACGTAAAGTGATTTTTAATTTTGTTTGATTAGGAAAAGTTACAAAACGTAGAAGAGAGAAAAAATAAATAAAAAATGAAGGCAGATTCATCATGAATTAATATATTAAAATATATAATAATATCAAAAATTTTCTCGGTGTATAATTTAAAAAAAAAATTATTTTTAAGTGTAATTATCTTCTATATAAAACACGTAATCCCTAACTTTCTTGCTATGAATCTATCAAACTTTTATTTTTAATATTTCACACACTAAACAATTAAAAATTACAAATTAAAATGGATTTTAAAGAATTTATTTTCCTTTTTTTAATTTTTCAATCAGAACTCCTTCAGTGTTTTATACGAAAAAAAAATATATAAAAGTTGCG
This sequence comes from Vigna mungo, assembly GCA_036885675.1. Classification (NCBI taxonomy): domain Eukaryota; kingdom Viridiplantae; phylum Streptophyta; class Magnoliopsida; order Fabales; family Fabaceae; genus Vigna; species Vigna mungo. The sequence goes on from CP144692.1 coordinate 1,001,048, forward strand.
TAGCAAATAAAATAAGCAATTAAAACTTAATTTTTTAACTTGTCCCCGTTAAGTTTTATAATTAATAAATAGTTAAAATACTAATTTAGTATTTTTTTTTCCAGTTTTGTCAATTTAGTCTTAATATATTTTTTAAATAATAATTTTATTTAATTTAATACTTTTTTAAACTTTTGTTGAAATAATTAAAAGACAATGAATACTATATATCATATGTCACTTAATTATTTTTTTAAAATTTTAATTATCTTTATTTTTTTTTAATTTTTTAATTTTAAAAAATGTCTACATGTCTTTTAACTTGTTATCAACTCATTGTTATTATTATATGATAATAATGTCAAACACTTTGATTTTACACTCATGCATAAAAATTAAATTCATTAGTAAACACATCAAAAGATACGACACCGTATTAATCTGTTATCATAAGTTATGAACCCCATCCAGTTACACACTGGTTTCTTTCTCGGATCTCGAAAAGAAGAAACTTTCTCACCATTTTCAGCACAGATTCTCGGCATCCAAACACGAACAAGATCTTGCACATAATCATCAAATTCCCGCGAGTCCTCAGACTTTTTGTGAGCAATGAGTTACAGAAGGTTCGTTTTCGAAAAGACACATTTTGATCTTTAATCTGTTCTTTCGATTTTAATTTATGCGTTTTAATTTTTAAATTGTAAAGCCTAATTCGCGGCCTTGACGATCTTGCATTCATGTCATGTGTTTGTGCTTTGTTCATTCGCTGATTGCATCCTTGTGCGGTTTGAGGATGGGGTAGTTCGCAGGTTTGAAGATTTTGGGGGCAATGGTGGATCTAGATGTTGAATAACTATTAAAAAGATATAGTAAAAACTTCAGTGAGAGTGCATGTCTGGTTTCGACTGGTTTTGGGGGGAAATTGTTTTTCTGTTTAATTTCTCAGTTCGCATTTTTAATGTCGGCTGTTTTTAAGGCAAAATAAAGTAATACAATTCCAGAAACACGCAGAGCTTTTGAAATTATGGTGTTTGTTTTTTAAATTAATCCCATCCAAGTTTGTCCAAGTAAATTTAGTAATGTGCTTGAGTCCACACTAAGAGGTAGAAGTTATCACGTCTGCTTGGAAAGATATGAAACATTTGCTAAATGGTCAATGCTTCTTCTACTGGTTCTGAAAAATAAGAGTGAGGATTTTAATAGGGTGACAAGATTTGGAAAATTGGAGGTTTTCGAGTTCAAACAAGATTGTAAGCTGTGGTGCAACAGGAAGGTCGTTTCTTTTGGGCCGAGGGTTTACATGCTGGAAACTACTTGTAGGGGAAAGGCCGCGCACACACTACACTCCACAATGCATCTACTGTTCCAAACAAGGGAAGTAGGAATGCCCTGGAAAGTGAAAACTACTTTACTTGTTTTTAGATTGAGTTAGATTAAATTGTGGTTTGTAGTCTTGTTTATGATTATGAACGAACTATGACCTTGAGACTATCTCTTTTACTTCACATCTTGGGCTGGTACTTACTCTAGGTTTTCTGTGCAGTATATCAAAAGGTTTTCAGGGAAAAAGACATGGGTTATTTTGATTTGTTAGGAAGTAGAGAGGGTGAAGTGAAGATATCTTTCAATTGCAATTTTCTTTTCTAATTTATTTTCACATGTTAATTTTATGTCTGAGTCCGTGTTCAAGAAGAGTATATTTTTTGCCTGAGTCCGTGTTCAAGTAGAGAGGGTGAAGATATAATTTTTGCCTTGGTTGTATGAGAATTTTATGTCTGAGTCCGTGTTCAAGAGTATGGGAGATTGAGTTGGCGGGCTTTTGCTAAAGTGACTTTGTTTGTTAAAATAACAGTTGTACTTTGGATTCATGGCCATTTTGCTCATATAATATTTTTAACTTTTTTTCTAACTCAAATGTGAGACTTGTTCTTCAACATTTCACACAAATTCAACTAGCTTGACCCAAGTGTGACTTGTCTTTAGTTTTCAGCCTGGGCTTGTTAAGTTTTGGGTCTCAAAGGCTACAACTTTTGCTTTCATTTATTATATTGGCTATGTGCTACTCTTTTTTGAGTTTTCAAGGCAGGGCTTGATTTTATTTTGACACTATTATTTTGTCCTAGCCTTTTAAAATACAGATTTTGGGGCTTTTACTTTCGTTTGTCACTCTATTTTTTGTATGGAAGGATTATTCCTTCTCTTATTGATTGCAATGATCGAGGAGAGTACATATGTAGGCAGAATAGAGAACCATAAAAGGAAACGAAAAATATGCAATTTCTAATATTAAACTAGGAACTCCTAAAATACAGAAACAGCAATAAAAAAAAACAGAATATTGTTATATAATCCCTTAAATTATGTGATGCAGCAGGATCACATAATATTGGAGTTTGAGATTTCCTTCTGACGAGTTCTATACGTTTTTCTTGTGTTATTTCAGATTTCATATTGTCAACATTTGTTTTAGTTGCACTCTGATGCATTTTTTTTTCTTTTATCATCTATATGAGGGAATTATTACCAAAAGAAGCCTGTAAAATCTATTATCTGAAGTTTAGTTAGGTGAGGAAAATTCATTGGTATAATTCTGTAAGCAAAAGGGTATAGAAAATTGTCTGTTTACACGACATATGCTATCATTTTCAATGTAAAGAGTGTTGGCAGTAGCTTAAGGCCTATCTTGAGATAAATACTCTGTTTGATTATTGTCAAATCGGTTCCCTCCATAGGACCTTGTCTCTGATAGGTTTTAGAACTGCATTTTCGCTTGCTGAATTTGCTTTTGCAAATCTGGAATCATCTTGATTCACACTGCATCTCATGAATATTTCTTCTTGTTTTATAGTTTTTCAGGAAGTGATTGATTTCATTTATGTTGTCTGCAATTATTCCTTGCCATTTTTTTTAAATTTTTTTAACATTAACATGATTGACTATTGAAATTAGATTGTTTCATGTCTGGAGTTCAAATCGTTGATAACCACACCAACTTTTGAGTTACTGTTATTCTATAAAATCTGATATGGGGTACTGCTAATGTTTATTTTCTTCTAGTAAGCTTTGGTGTTCTTAAGTTGATTTCTTTGTTGTTCTAAATTTTTGTGAAATATTATTACTCTCCTGTGTATTAACTCTCATAACTGTTTAATTTTCAAATACAGAGATAATCGTCCATCCAGATCATCACTGTTAGATGGTTTTGATAGTCTGGAGGAGGGTGGTCTAAGGGCTTCTTCCTCTTACTCACGTGATATTAATGAGCATGATAATGATAAAGCCATAGAGACTTTGCATGACAAAGTTTCCTTTTTGAAACGAGTAAGTTTTATCTATCCAAGTATTGTTTCTTTTTTGAAGTATTAAATAAATTATGGTCTTCGTGCCTGGCTATATGAAATGGAAAGATTCAGGGAAAAGCTCTGCCAGTGTTGAAAATATTTCTTGCCATGGCTCAATTTTTGTTGAAGTTTGGCTATAAATAATAGGGAACAACATTTTACTAAAAACTGATAGTAAAAGGCGTGAAGGTAGCAATTGCTGGTGAAATCTCATCCATTTAAACAAAAAATTTCTTGTCTTTTTCGTATTGGATTTCTTTTAAAGTATGAATGATTGGTCAGTTACTACTTTAATGTCTAAGAAATTATTTAGCCTATGGGTTTCGTTGGATAAGGTTCTAATTATTCATTTACTAATTTGCTTGGAGGAACCACTAAAATGAAATGATCTGTTGATTTATATTTTATTGGACTGTTAATATTTACTTGATCAACAGTTAACAGGTGATATACATGAGGAGGTTGAGAGTCATAACCAGTTGCTTGATCGGGTGGTATGTTAACAATATACTTCGTGTGTTTCTGTCAGAAACTCTCTTCCCTTATTCTAGTTGGCTTCCTTTGTAAATTAGGGTAACAAAATGGATGCGTCAAGGGGTATGATGATGGGAACCATGGATCGATTCAAGAAGGTAATGTTTTTCTGCATCAATGTGCCTCATTTTGTCTTGTTTTGATTTTACATGATTGGAAAATTATTTAGTGTGCAAAAACCGGATTTTGTAGGTTTTTGAGAAGAAATCAGCGAGGAAAACGTGCTCATATGTGGGTTATTTCACACTTGCCTTCATATTCATATACTATCTTATCAGGTAAAATGATTCAATGCTCTTTTTACTGTTTGCCCTGACATGACTGAAATGAATATTTATGAGAAAAATCTTAGATCCTGTCTTTAATGTTATACATGTTTATACTCTCGTTAGGTTATTCAACAAGGTAATCTTTAAGAAACATAATTAAACTATCAAGGGCCTTTTTTCTTGTGCTCGTCCTTTTTTTAATACATTTTTTACTATTGACTAAACTTTATTAGAAATTACAGTTTTTTTGAGTCTCCAGATTTTTTTTAAAGAGTTTCTATCCTGATTTTGTAAACAATTTTAGTCAATATGAGAATGTATATTGAAAAGAGTGTGTTAGATAGTGGATTGCTAGAAGTTCTCAAGACAAGTTGACACTGAAATGATAATCTGGGATTAAAAAATGATGATGCAAAGTTCAAAAATTTCTTTATATATACTTAAAATTTTCTCAGAATGAGAGGGTGCATTTGCACACTCCAAAGTCTCTTAACACTCTCTCGTAAGCACTCTCTTGTTGGATGAAATTCATGAGACCCACAAAATATGCCGGTCTCATTTACAAACTTGCAAGACACATGAAATTAACTAATAAGAGAGAGTGTATTGAAAGAAATAGTATTAGAGAGTTTATTAAACGAATCATGGGATATTGAACGAAGAAATTTAAAATATTTGAAATTTCCTATATTTTTTAAATATTGGTTGGATAAATCAATTCAAAATTCTTAAATTTGAAACTTAGTTTGGAAAGGATAATTTAATTTCTATTATGTCGAATATATATATATATATATATATATATATATATATATATATATATATATATTCTAAATTGAAATTTTAATATCAAAGGTTAGCTACTTTAAAATATTTAACGTGAGAGAAAAACATAGATGTTATAGATAAGATAGTTTGAAGTGTTTCAATTTTTGTTTATATAAAATTTGAAATTATCTAATTTAAGTACTCAGATTATTTATAAACACTTTAGATTCTCTAAAAAAAAGTGAATTACCCAGCAAAAATTCCTCATCTATACGCAACATAAATGTATTTGTCTGGATCATGTTCACTGGCACCCCCTGTAACACGAGATGTTTACTATTCACTGATGCAAGCTATGCATTTATAGGATCCTAGGATATTTTACGCTTGGGTAAGAACGTGTGCTAAAAGCTCGTAGATTTGGTCTTATGATGGATGTGTGGAAGAAAAATGATGGAATCATGTTGTCTTGTGATGCAAAATGTTGGAACCATACTATTCCATTTTGGTTGAGATAGTTTGAGACTCACCTGTGATCGCAAAAACTTGTTGCATACATGAAGCTTAAGGAAAGTCTATATTGTATACTTCCTCTGTTGACCTCGTTCTGTATCCATTTTTTCATAGTTGAAAATTATAGGTTTGAGATAATTTATTATGTAAATTCCTGGAATATGAGATGATTATATTCAATTGTAAGTAGAAAAAGTATATCATAAAACTTTTTTTTTTTCTTTGGAGGATTCACTTTCTATCCAAAACCATATAAATCTATACTTCAGGGGTTGGAAATGCTATCAATTACCATGAACTTTTAAATTATATATTAAGCTTTTCAATTTTATTTTGGTACTAAAAAGGATGGTCCTGTAATTCATCCTTGGTGAATATTTTTTAAGAGATCATGTGATGAGTATACCATTGCATAATGCGATTCTGTAATCAGATAGTGTTCTTCATTATCATCTTATTATAACTTTCTATGCATCAAACAAAGATTTTATCATTTTTTTATAAGGTTGATAGAGTCAAATTGACTATATAAGGTATATTACACGATGAATGGATGATAACATACAGTTTTACACTTTGAAGCACATCGAAATTAAATTTTGAACACTGACCTTGACATCAAACATTGGCACGGACATAAAGATTGTGAAAGAGATTATGAATAATCATAATCAATAACTTCATAAATACAAATGAATACTTGCATTTTTCTTATAAAATCTTTGATACTTTGATACCTAAAAGCATGGGGAGTACTCTCTTTGCTTGATGAAGAAGTATTTCAATTCAGGTGTGGACAGTAACTAGTGATAAGAAACATCAATAACAAAATGGTGAGAAAGTCAATAACATCTTTCATGCTTTGTTGATTCAATTTGAATGTTCATGTTTGTTTTTTCTACTACTTGCTTTTTTCATAATTTGTCTTTTTGGATTTTCCTTATGGCCTATATTGGTTCCATTTCCTTCTCTCCTAAAATAGTAGTACCTTTATCTAGGGATTATTTAATGATTCTTTTGTTTTTGTCTCTTAGATATTTTTCTCTTCAGTGAATGATCCTTCATTTTTCTTTTATGGAGGATGGAATTATATGAACCTAACTTCTTTTGACTAAAATTATTAACTAATAATACTATCTAAAATGTGTAACTTTTTATAGTGAGATTGTCATATACAATGTATAACATATTTAAAAAAATATCAGAAACCAAGAGGAGAATACAATACAGTTTCTGATAAAACCAAAAAAGAAATGCAATATAAAAAAACTATGAAATTTGTTCTCTGTTTATCTCTATTACTTGATTTATTTATTATGTCTTTTATTTTCAGCAAACGTTCCTATATGATTTCTGTTATTAAATTTTATTTCTTTTCTTCTATACCATTATGATATAGCACTCCAATCATATATGAAATACTCAAAGGGAAAGTCACTCAAATGTATAATCCAAATTTCAACAAAAACAACTTCTTAGAATTGATATAAATTGTTTTGGAAAGTAATTTTTAACAATAATGTGAAGAATGAAATTCAAATTACCTCATCATTAAATGTTTGTTTAAACAAAATTGAAAGTTGAGAGAATGATTAACTATCACAAGTTTACTTAAATGCATACTTATTAGACATTTAGAGCTTGATAAATTACAAAATGTACACTTCTTGTAAATTGAAAATGTACTTTGAAACACATTAGAGAAGAAGCCTACACTAAAAGCAGATTCACTCACAAATTTGATGAAAAAAACATCACTTATAACATCGATTGAAAATGTAGTAATGCATCAACGGGATTTATGAAAAAAAATGAATATGGAGTTAATTATGATGGGAGTTAAAAAATAGAATTTTTAAATAATATTAAAAATGGGAGGTACAAGAGGAGGATTTGTGGGGGAAATGTAAAAAAAGTGTTTAAAAGTAAATGTACATAAAAAGGAAGAAGGGTGCACTTAGTAAATAGGAACGTGTAAATATCTAAAGCTCTAAAACTAAACCCTAGAGTTGAATGGACCAGCTTGGCCCATCAGAATCCTAAGCTTAGCCCAGAATACTGCTAATAAACCAGCCTCAATCAAATCACATGCCTAACAAAAACCAAAATAAGATAAAATCATAAAACTAAAAAAAAAAATAAAAAAAAATCTAAGTTTAGTGTTTGTTTCTAAAGAATATTCTTGCCTTACTTACGTATCTTTTATTTATATTTAAGTATTTAGATTAATTAAAAATAAAGTTAAATTATAATATATAAATATAAATATTATTTTATAAGTTACGTTTGTAAGATTGTATAATATTTAAAATATATTATCTTAAAATTATACAAATTTTTTATGTGATGAATCTCTCTCATAATTTTTTTAACCTTCAACAAATAAAGTTGTAATTTGTAATAAGTTTGTTAACAAATATATTACTAACTCATCTAACAATATTAAAAGAAAATTAATATAAGATGCTTTTACATCACCTTTCTACTTCACTAGTTAAGTTGTGCCATAATTCATGCCCTAATTTCTTAGCTTCATTAACTCAAAATATTCAGAAGGTTTATTGCTGCTTCAATTAATTCATGAATACTTTATTTCATTAACAAAGTCTCAATTATTGAATTATATATAAGGATGTAATCATAAAAAAGAAGAAGCACAATTTCACATTTAAAAAGTCTAAAACAACTAAGTTTTGAAAAGAAAAATTAAACCTCCAAAGTTTTAAAATAGAGGGTGTAAATATTAGTTTGATGACTTAAATATGTTTTATTTTCGTAAATTATTATAACCAATTATGTTTCATAATTATAAATCATTTAATTCATGTAATGATGTAATTCTTTCAATACATGAAATGTTTCTTATGTGACAAATGAAAATGAACGTTTATAGTAAAATATATAACTTTTATATTTAATTTATTGAAAAGTATATTTTACAAAAATAAAATATTTTATAATTTATTTAAAACGAAAACACACTTTTTCATAATAATATATAAAGGTTTAATGTCTCAATAGGTGCCTATTTTCGCCCAAAATTTCAAATAGGTCCATTTCTTTTTCGACGTCTCAATTGAGTTCTTATTTTTGTAAAATTGAATCAAATAGGACCTTTCCGTTGTAACATCCCAATAAATATATAGAGTAAAACTATATTTTATTCTAGGAGTTATCAAGAATAATATTAAAGAACAGTGGAGAAAAGAAGATTAAACATAACTAACGAAAGATTGTATTAAAACAACTTGATCAACCAAAATATACAAGTTGGAAAAATTTACAAGGTTCACTAAGTTTAGGACGGACGGTTTTACAAAACAAAGTAACCGACCGTCTCATACAATATTTACAATAAGATCAAATAAAACTATGGACCGGACGGTCCAGCAAACTGCTCGGGCAGCACCTCCAAGGGTTGCTCTTCCAGTAACGCTTCCTCCAAAGTCTCCTCTTGAAATCCTTCTGCTCACATCCAAAAAAGGATGATCATTGCATTGAAGAAAACATGTCCGAACGGTCGGAATACCGAACGGTAAAATAAAGAAAACAAAAACACGTAGCAGGGTAAGCTTATGAAAAATTCAACAAATCATTTATTATATAAACACCATCATCCATATTACATAACACTTTCTCAAAATGAAATCATGATAGAAACATCAACAATCATCAAATTGTTCAAAAACTCAAGTCCGGACGTATGACCCTGTATGCTCGCCGCTCTCTGCACCCGGGTGGACCTAGCTGGGATACACTCAACAGACCGCCACCCGAGGTTAGTCCAATGGAACCACCTCGGTATAGAAATACCCTGAGGCTAGAGGACCTCCCGCCATTCCCACGCATGAATTACCCTCCTCTACTTGAGGTGATGTAATCACGGAATATCGGAATAGAGTCGGAACCTGAGCCTATAACCACGGTCATACTAAATCAATTTACTTCAAACATGAGACATTCCTCCTTGGAATTCTCTTACAATTCAATTCAATATATCCGACAACTTAATATCCATTTAAAGTAAGAAACTCAACAGAACGTAGGTAAAGAGTATTTTGACTGGTAAAACCGGACAGAAAGATCAGTGGTGGTTCAACCGGACGGAAGATCAGTGGTGGTTCATCAACAGACGTAACTAATAAAAACCGGTCGGAATAATAAATTTAGAGTGTACTCAACTAAAGAGAAATCCAACTTTAAAGAGAATCGAATAAAGAAATTTATTAAGGGAAATCAACTGACTAAAATGAAGAAAAACGGACGGTTTATGAAAGACAGATTCTCTCCGGAATAGTGAATATCATTACTAAATTGAACACTCTGTAAGAATCAAAACTCGGTAAAAGACCGGACGTTTTATCAATTGAATACTATAATTTGTAAACCGGACGTTCTGTGTAAGACAGAAAATCTGAAATGACTGACTTAATAATATATGTTTGGTGCAGAAATAAGAAATCAATTCAAGGTGTGACGGGAAACCGGACGGTCATAATGACCATTCGATTATAAAATTAGTTTGACTAAGTTCTTATACTCTCTTTGAAATTTAAATGTCAAGGAATTCATTTCAACACAATATTCAAACTTTCATTTTAACATATAGAAATCAAACATACCAAAATTCATACATTCAACCATATAACAAACAATTCTTGAATAATCATAAACTTCCCTTACCTTTAATTCCCGCTAAGACTTCACAGTGAACGGATAGCAACCAACTCTTCTAAGTTTCCAATTTCTAAAATGAAATACAAAAGTATAGGTTCAGAAGAAATGGTTTAAAGATACATGCAAGCTTTAACAGCACATGCATGTAGGAAAACTGGGAACCCTAAAGAGTCGGACACTTACCAGCTCCAAACGGTCTTCTGGTTAGTACAGATTGTACCTCTTGATACCAGCTATCAGATTTCTTGAAGAAAGCTAATGATCTGAGAACGATTGGAGGTTAGATTTTTAGAGAGAAGATTGGGAAGGTTTAGAGAGAAGGAGGAGAATTTTGAGGTTACAGAAAACGAAATTTGATGAAGAAGAAGAAGATTTGCATGCAGAGAAAGAGGTTTGCAGTGTTTTCTTCTTACCTTCATACCAGTGGTCGGCCAGCACTATGTTGCCACCTGGTTTCCACTACCATCCTCCCATTCATCCTATAGTCGCCACCTGGTTCCCACTCACAGGGATTTTCCCTGCTAAGCCGTCGCTGCACGGATTACAAGACAAGGGAATTAATTATTTGCAGAAACTTGTCTCCCACTCACTAAAGAGAAACCGGCCGGTCGCCACGTGGCCGAGCCTAAAATTGGATTTTTACGGGTTGTGACATCCGTCAAATTGAGATGACGTCGTTAAAAAATGAAATATACAGAGTATACTTCATTTTTTAATTTAAAAATTAAAAAAATACAATTCAGTCACATTTTCAATGTCACGTAATAAAAAACTACACAGTCAAGATATCCTTTTTAACGGCGTCATCTCAATTTGACGGAAATATCTTATTTAATTCAATTTTAAGAAAATAAGGACTTAATTGAGACGCCGAAAAAGAAAAGGATCTATTTAAGATTCTGAACGAAAATAAAGACCTTTGGATACATTAAACCTATATAAAACCATGTTGAAAATCTCTCATTACATGATATATATTGCAAACAATTAAATAGAGAAAAAAAATTACATTAATTAACAAATCTTGAAGAGGAAAAACCAGTTTAAGAATGTAAATCAGTGACCTATATATTTAGGACAGAATCAAAACAATGATTGTCTTTGTTAATTAATCACTCGCATTTACTTCTCTTTTTGAACCATCATACAAAGAAATTCTTTCACTTATTATATACTATTCCCAACTTTTGTGTTTTTTTTATTTTTATTTTTTTATTTATGATTTATTTATTTATTTTTTTGAGAAAGAGTAATCCACACTACACTCCATTCTTTTTACAATTACCATGTTGTGTTAAAACTTTTCAATCATTGTTAACAATTTATTAATTAACACAGACAGAGTCTGACCCACTAGCAGACTAATGTCACAACTGAGGAACCATAATTACTCATAAAAAAAAAACAAACTACATCGTTAAATCATGAACCATAGGATAAGTCTTTTCATTAATCAGATTTACTATAAAAGAAAAAAAATTTACCTATAAAATTTTATGTATGATTAAAATGTTTTCTTAATCAGATTTACTATTACATGAGATTATATTTAATGTATAAACTTTTTGAGTAAAATATGAATTCTAATGAAAAAATAAAATTAATACTATTTAGGGTAATATAACTTACCTATATTCAATAGAAAAAGAAAATTTGTCCTATTATATATGTCTATGTCTAGCATCAACCTCATATTCAACAGTTAATATTTGATGGTACTTTGCTATCAAAAAAAAAATATTTCTTATATTAGTTGAAAATTCGTTTTCAAAAATGGATTATAAACTTTGTTACCGTGACACATGTTAGCACCAACTTTACCTAGGAAGATTCAAATTCCCACGAGACAGACAACTTTTTCCAAGGCGAATATCACGGTCACCTAAAAATCCAATTACATTACTTTATCCATATTTATCTATATTCAAAGACCATATATAAGCATCTTTATATCTATAATTTTTTTTACCTAGTTCATGTACACAAAATAATGACAAAGAATATTTTTTTTCGACTTTAAATACTTTTTGCTAGATTGATTATAAAGTTCTCAAAATTTTAATATTTTGTGTCTATAAGATACTTGTAGATACTAGTAATATGATATTTATATCCAACTCATTTGTATATAGGTATTAAAATATTCGTGAGTACTAATTATTCATCGTGAATTTTATCTATGAATACTTACTGACACAAATATTTTTGTCATTTTTATCGTGATAGAAAGTTTAATAAATAAAAAATCTCATAGTATTCTAACTCATAACTCTGATATACTATGCCAAAAGATAGATTTTAAATCTACTTAAACCTTACAAAATCGGCTTGTACGATAAAATTTACACTCACTTATATGAATAAGATCCTATTACATTTTTATTTATTTAACTAAATTATTAACTATACATGAATGAGTTATCTATATAACAAAACTTAGGCATATTTATAACATAAAACTTAACTTCATATTTATAATCTTGTTATCTTGTTAATCTTATGTATCATCAAACTTCTTTTAATTTTATTCAATATTAAACTTATATTTCTATCACTTACATATATGAAATATTAATCGTATAGAAAATTGTTATTTCTCTCTAAATTTAGCTTTTTGCTAAATGTAATTTTAATTAGAATCAATAAAAACGCTGCATTTCATCTTAATGAATTTGAAACATTTTAGGGGTTTTTATAACTACTTGGTTTGACACTCGGGCATTGACGAGGGTGGGGAGTGATCGTCGGTGTAAGAGGCATGAACAAGGAGCGGCTCCTGGCAGGCTTCTAGTGGAAGGGGCACATGGACGAATCAAACATATATCGGAATGAGAGGGATCTAGAAACTGTATAGGTATAGGATTATACAGTTGAAGGATAACTTAAAGAAATTGATTTGACTACTCATATCAACAAATGCATTTGCTTTTAGGTAGCCTAACCCATAAGAACTCCATGGTTAAGCGTGCTTAGCTTGGAGTAATTTGGGATGGGTGACCTTTTGGAAAGTTTTCTCGGAAAGTGTGTGAGTGAGAATAAAGCACACTGGAAAGCCTTGTGTTGATGTATGGGGGCAGTCAACAGTCCCTGTAAGTTGCCGGGACGTTACACTTGGCATAACAATTCAAAGTTGTTTTAAACAAAATTTGTTAGACTTTCTTTTATTAGAGTAAAATTGAGTATAAATTGACGTTACACTTGGCATAACAATTCAAAGTTGTTTTAAACAAAATTTGTTAGACTTTCTTTTATTAGAGTAAAATTGAGTATAAATTGTCTACTAATAATGTGATAAGCACAACAATTTATATATATATATATATATATATATATATATATATATATATATATTTTTCAATAAATGAAGCAATTCATGGAGTTACTTGCATTGAAGTAAAATTAATTAATATATAAATTGTTTATTAATAATGTGACAAAAGTAGAGACACAAATTATGTTTTTTTTGTTGTTGTTAACAATAATATTATATATTTATAAAAAAAGTGAGTGGTGTATGATGTTTCAATCCAAATACATAATATGTACAACAATTATAAACAATTAAGTTAGAAATTGACTCTTGAAAACATGTTTTTGTCAATCTCTCACTCAAACAAAATTAGATCTTATAACACATCAAACTTTTCATAATACAAAACTCTAACCCTAACTTTGTGTAACATTCTGATTTTTTAATGTCTAGATTACAAGTAAAATTTAAAATTTTTAAAATCATAATACCATTAAGGAAATCCACTTATATCATATTGAATTTAATAAAATAAAAACAAAATAAAGTAAACACAATTACATTGTTTCTAACATTTATAACACAACTTTAAATAACACAAGCCATTTTCCCACTTGAGCATTTACAACATCTCCTACTCCCGTGTAACAAAAAGTTATACGATCATCGCAAAACACACACAACCATAAACACAACAAATATAGATAAGCTACTATAGCACAACCAATAACAATAAAATTTGTACATAGGAAGCTGACACAACTTAATAACAAATCAATCATTTATAGCGTTGTCCTACTAACATAATCATTTATACACCATGATCATCATCAACATCTTCATTAATTATATCATATACCATTAACGTCATCCTTATCCACATCATCTCTAAGCATATCGTCACTACGAATCATCATCACATGTACCTCCATTAAAACTAACTTCATCATGAATCGTTCATTATGAATAACACCATGAGCCTCCATAATATCATAACTCCACAGTGAAAAGAATCAGTCATACTCTTGTGCCCTACATCACAAACCTGTAGGTCCTATAGGTCTGCTCGAGTAGTCCCGCCATCTTGGCTAAAGAACATGTTTCCTGCCACACAAGAACAAGGGAAACACCATCACCCCCATACAAAAAATATTCAATACTCAAGCACCCATTTTCGTGCACAAGGCCAAAGGGAGTTGTTATCTCGTATCAGACGATCAATGATCTCAGGCTTTACTAGGTACAACAAGTAGACCTATTCTCCACTCTTATGCTCATCAACCACACACTCAAATACATCCCAATACTCACTCATTCCAACATTAATCAAAGTTCATCATATACCTAAATATAACAATCATTCTCATTCTCTATCCAACAATATTCATTAGGGCTGAGCAAAAATAACTGATTTGTAATGTATTATAGTTAACTGTACTATATTATACTTAAAAAAACTGATCCACTTTTACTAAAAGTTCAGTATACTATTTTATGGTTCAGTTTTTAAAAACTGAACTTATAACAGTTTCAGTTCAGTTAACTTGTGAGAATTGTATCTACTTTTTCCTCTTTTCTAGTTCCCGTTCAACTACTTCATCTTGCCAATAAAACATTATTTAATAATAAAATATTAATAAAAGAAACCGTTCACCTAAAAAGTTTAATAATTAATTTTTTAAGAAATTTTTTTTTATCACAAACTTTTATATATTTTTATCAATAAACATATATTACTTTTTAAATAATATTATTTTAAGTAATAAAAGTAAAATATTTTTTTAAAAATCTAATTTTATTAAATGATTAAGTAATATAAAAAAAATAATACTTTAAATATATTATATTCTTTAACATATTATTAAATATATAAAAATATGTTAAAAAAAATTTAATGATATTAAAATTGTGTAAGAGCACACACTAAAATAACTATTTATTTTAAAAATCAACTTGCTTTAAAATAAATATCAATTTTATTATTTTTAAATGATATTATTTTACAGACTAAAACTAATATATTTTTTAACGCTAAATTTTATTAAATGACTAGATAATAAAATATCATTAAAAAAATAGTAATATAGCAAAAATAATTAATATTATCGAAATATCAAATGACAAAAAAATTAACAAACGTTTATTCATCTTTTATTATATTATAATAATTAATAAATATTAGTTTAATTTTTACATAATAAAATATAAATAATAAATAATTGATTAATAAAACAATTTTATGAGACAACAAAATAAATATAAATAAAAAATTATTTTAAAATAAAATAAGTAGATAAAAAGATAAAATAAGTTATATACACATATAAAACAAAAAAATATAAATAAAAAATTAAAAAAATAAATATAAAAGTAAAATATTATTCATGACAAAATAAATATAAAATAAAAAAATAAAAAATAAAATAAATAAATAAATAAATAAATAATAAAATAATTTCCATACACATATAATAATAAAAAAAATATAAATAAAATAGAAAATAATAATATCAAATAATTAAAAAATTAATTTGTAAGACTCTTATGAATAAAATAAAATAAATATTAAAATAAATTTCAATTAAAAAGAACATGTATTGTTAGAGCCGTCAAAATGGGTCACAACCCGCGGATCAACCCAGCCCGTCACGGGTTTGGGTCGGGTTGGGTTTGAAAAATACAACCCATTTATATGCGGGTCAGATTTCAACCCGGCTCATTTAGACCCGGTTCATGTGGGTTGAACCCATGGTGAGCAGGGTTGACCCACCAACCCACCCATCTAATTTTATTTTTTTAATTTATTATTTTATTTTTGAAATCCTAAAAAATAAAATACTCTCTTCACTCACTGTGTATACCAAAAAAGTAACATCTGCTCTCACAAATTACTCTCACTATACTTGCTCTCATTTGACGGTGCTCTCATCCTCACTTCACTGAAATTCTTTAAGCAGCAAGTAAAACACCCTTCCTTTTTTATTCTCTTTTCTCCACATTTTTGTTTTCTCATTTCTCTTTTTTTTTTCCAAAAACCCTATAATGACAAAAATAGGAGTTTGCGAATTTTTTTTTTGTTCTGGGGGATTTGAAGACATGGAATGATTTTTTCATGTTCTGACATGCTTCTATCATATTTTGTTCATTTTATTTAAACAATTTGAGTATACATTATTTGAACAAGCTCTTTTTGATATCTTTGAATTTGGGAAATTATGTTACAGATTAAACTATTAATTTTTTGTTGATGTTGTTGATCACTAGTTATCTTTTTTTTTACTAATATTTTTTTATTGATTGTCGGAATTGTTCTGATATTAGGAAAATCTTTATTAGTGAATTTGGAGACAACAAGAACAAGGGTCCTTAACATAATTTTTTGGGAATGAAATTTGTTTAAATTTAGATTACTTGTATTTTTTTTATTTTAAAAAAAATGTAATTAAATGGGTTAGTGAGCCAATCCGTGGTGGGTCGGGCCGGGTTCAAGTTTTTCTGGCTCGCTAATAAATGAGCCGGGTTGGGTTGGCTCACTAAGTGACCAACCCGTGGTGGGCCGGGCCGGGTCGAGCCGAGTTACCCATTTTGACAGCTCTATGTATTGTTATGCTATTCAGTTTAAAAACTAGTACAATTCAGTTTAAAATTAGTACAATTCAATTTAAAATTAGTATAGTTAGTAGTTCAGTTCAGTTTATATTGTAGTTTAGTACAATTTAATTTACTGCAGTTCAGTGCAATTTAATAAAACAAAAGACAATTCAGTTTGTCTGAACTGTTTTACAGTTTAGTTTAGACAAATTAGTTTTAGTTCAGTACATATTTTTGTAGTACAATACAGTTCAGTTCTATTCGTCGACCCCTAATATTCATTCATCATTATCTAAGTAGTCATTCAAAATCCAATGGTCAAAATAAACTCCTCATAAGTTCAACTCCAACAATAAATTACAAATAAATA
Organism: Vigna mungo; assembly: GCA_036885675.1. Taxonomy (NCBI): domain Eukaryota; kingdom Viridiplantae; phylum Streptophyta; class Magnoliopsida; order Fabales; family Fabaceae; genus Vigna; species Vigna mungo. The sequence continues at coordinate 1,018,343 of CP144692.1, forward strand.
AATAAATATCATTTAATATCAAACCAAAATTAATAAATCATTTATTATTCTAATAAATAATCATAAAACCTCATTATTTCCCTTTTTTTTATCAAACCAAAATTAATAACTCATTTAATATTATAATTAATTATTTTAACCTCATTATTTTCTTCTTTAAACTCAATTAATATTTATTTTTAATTTCTGATTCTTGTTTTTATGAAATCGAGACGTTACAGTTTGCTCCCAATTTTATAGTTTACTCCTAAACTAGGTGAAATTTTCTCTAACCTTATTTAATTAGCTATTTAACCTATTAAGTTACTTCCATGAGTTCCATGAGAGATCCATCACCTTAGAGTTTGATGAACTTACTTATCATTATAATTTCTTTGAAGTTAATTTATATAAAAAAAAAATCCTTCATGTTTTTTACAGCCTCTCCTAAAATCTCACTTATAACTTAACATTAAGACATTTTGTATTTCTATTATTATCGTATAATTGAGGAAATAAATCATATAGCCAGCTAAATGACATAGCCAGTGAAAGGATTTAAAAATAGTTTTCATATTCACAAAATCATTATTATATACTAGATGACAAGTGCTATTTACTGAATTTATAGTGTTTCAGCTGTTCTATAAGTATACTCTATTTGTGTATTATTTTTTCTGCAAGCACTACTTTGTTTATTTCTATTGCAAGTCTAATGATTTACAAGAAACACTTTTTCTTGTAATGTATCATTTGTTTTTTCTATTAAAAGGTTTTTGTGTTATAATTTCTTTTTTAAAGTTCTTTTGTGTTTTTGCTTTTGGTATTTACAAAAATGTGGTACTATTCTTTTTCTTTAGTTACTCTACCAAAATAATACTATTTTATGGCAAAATATTTTTCAAAAAATAAAACCTTTTCAATAACTATATTAGCACGGAAATGTAACAAAATACAATAAAAATAAGTATTATAAAATATTTCTGACAAAAAGTTTTTATTAATAGTGAAAAGGATATATAATTACAATTTTTTAATTTCATAAAAAAAATATACATACAAGTTTAATTAAACAATAGTTTTCACTGTAAATTATGACAGAAAAATCTGTCACAAAATAAGAAAGCACTTAAGTTAGTAATTTTGAGTGACAATTGTTTCAAAATGAAAAATTATTTTATATAATTGAAACAACATACGTTTAAAGGGATCAGAGAATATTTCTCTTAAGCGAGAGCATAAACATTTTAAGTGAATTAAGAAACATCTTCACCTAAATGAGAAAAATCTCTATATATAAGTCTAAATATATCAGATTAAACTCTCATATAATTTAATTTTTATAAAATGTTTCTAATTCAATTTTACGTTTTTTGAATTTAAAGAGTGGTTTGAATATTTTATTATTAATTTGGTAATTTTATAAAAAAAAAAAGAAATTTTGCTATATTAGGTTGGGATTTGTTTTTTAATAAAAAAAAACAAATTTTTTTAGAGTTAAATATGTTTTTATCCTTAAATTATCATGCGATTTTAGTTTTAGTTTTTATTTTAAATTTTGATCTATTTTCATTTTTTTTTTAAAGTCTCTGATTTCGTTTCTAAGACCAACCTTGTTAGTTTGTTTATGACGTGATTAACCATGTGTTATGTGTTTAAGACACGTGTACTGTTAAGTAACAAATGTGTAAAATGAAATTGGTTTAATGAATGTGTATATTAAAGACTCACATTAAAATTGAAATTAGGGTTCAAGTAGCTTTGATCGAAATTGAAATTAGGTTCAAGTACCTTTGTTAATTTTAAATTGAAGTTGAAATTAGGATTAATTATTAAAATCAAAATTGAGAGGAGGTGAGGTGTGAGATTTGTATTTCAATCAACAAAAAGGAAGTGGAGTTCGTCTTCAAGAAGATTTAACATTCAAAGATTTACGAAGATTTAAGTTCATTTTTTTTTTTCATTTTTGTGGAAATAAAGGATGGGATTAGGGATCTACGATTTCAGCGTGTATGTAATTTACTTTCAAAATCATTATTATAGTGTGATGAAATATAAAAGTAAAAGATTGAGTGGTATGTAGAGGAGCATTGGTTCAAGAATGTTGCAAACATGTGGATCGTCTTCACAATTAACATAAAAATTTGTAACTATGGGAAAAATTGTTGCAGAAGGGAATTACTATGAACAACAAAGGAAGATTATTTTTGAGATGTAAAAATTGGACAATAAGTAAAACAATGAGTTATTTATAGTGATGAAATTTTATTAATGAGTTGTTATTTTTATTGCTAACAATTCACATTGTAATTACTTTGAATGAGTGAATGAAGAGTCTCAAATTAAAGTTACTTTACAAACAAAAAGTGAAGAAAATAAATTTTGTTTTGAAAAGGAAAAAGTTGTTCTAGACTGAATGAAGAAGAATGAGAAATCGAAGAGGAAATTACTGCAACATATAAAAGTTGGACAAATTATGCTACTTTTGCTTGTTCTGTCGTGGACATTAACAATTATGTTTTTTTGTTAAAGATTAATTGTAATTAGTATTGTAATACTGGCTTATACCATTAATGTTTTGAATTCTGTTCTGGTATTGTACCAGTGATGTTAGTAAAATGTTCATGTACTATACTTGTTAATCCTAGAACAATGTTATGTTATATGAATTTAAACGTGTTGTGCTCCTTTGTTGATGCTATATGAATTGTGCATAAAAGTGGTCCATAACAACATTGAATTAAATACAATTTTTTGAATAAGTGGTAAGTGATCATACAACCTTATTAAAAAAAATAAAGTAGAATGCATCATATAAGTGGTCCCTAAAAACATTCAATTTAATATAATATAGGGCGTCATACACACAATAGTGCAAAAAAGACTTTGGACGTCCGTTATTTTGGGCTTTTAACGTCTGATCTTTGTCCGACGTCTATACGGATGACGTTAATGAGACGTCAGACCCTTTAGATCAGACGTCTCTATAGACATCGGACATATATAGGTCAGACGTCTATATAGACGTAAGACGTATATAGGTCAGACGTCTATATAGACGTCTGATCCATACAGGTCATACGTCTCTAAGGTTGCTCCTGACTGATGGTGATTCGAGTTTACAACTTTATATTTTAGTTGAAGAGAATGTATTGTATATTTCTTTTGTTGGATGGTTTTAAAAATGTAGTGGAGGGAATTGGAGAGTGCAAAACGCAAGAAATCGCCGCCAAAGAATGCCGCCGAAGGGCACGAGAATAACTGCACCAAAACTCAATGAAAACGCATTTTAATCGGTTCAAATGAAAGATAATGCATCAAAGAGTGATGTAATCGGAGTAAAACTACTTTAAAATGGTGCAAAAGTGAGAAAACGAAACTGAATAACTTAACCTGTAGAGAGAAAACGCGACGAATATGATGAACAATGAGTGCGCGTAACGGCTGTCTCGCGATCACAGTGTTTTAATGTCGACATTTAGAAGTCGGTTCCCTATAACAGACATCTAAAGGGCTTTAGAAGTCGGTTCCCTCCAAAACAAACGTCTAAATAAAGTCAAAAAGTGACTTTTTAAATTTTTGGGTTTAGGGTTTAAATGTCGATTCCCCCAATAACAAACGTCTAAAGGGCTTTAGAAGTCAGAGTGGCGAGATCAGACGTCTAAATGGAGTCAAAAAGTGACTTTTTAAATTTTTGGGTTTAGGGTTTAGACGTCGGTTCCGCCAATAACAGACGTCTAAAGGGCTTTAGAAGTTGAAGTGGCGGGATCAGACATCTACATGGAGTCAAAAAGTGACTTTTTAAATTTTTGGGTTTAAGGTTTAGACGTTGGTACCCCCAATAACCGACGTGTAAAGTGCTTCAGAAGTCGGAGTGGTGTGATCAGGCATCTATATGAAGTCAAAAAGTGACTTTTTAAATTTCTGGGTTTAGGGCTTAGACGTCAGTTCCCCCAATAACAAACATCTAAAGGGCTTTAGAAGTCGTTTCCCCCTATAACAGACGTCTAAATAAAATAAAAAGTTATTTTTTATTAACATTTTCGTTTAGTTTTGGCATCTATTCGGGGGAGCCGACGTATATGAGGGCCTATAGACATCGGTTATGAGGGCCCCGACGTCTATAATATTATAAACGTCGGGACCCCTCTTAACTGACGTCTGTATTGGCAACTTATTTACGAAAGTGCCACCGGTCATTAATTTACGTCGGGCCCCGCTTAACCAACGTCTAAGGGTGACGTTAAAAGCCAATTTTGCACCAGTGACGTGGTACTCTATGAAAAAAAAAGTGGTCCACAATAGCTGTACCCACTATTAATTTGTTCTATAAGTGGGTGAAAAAAATGCTTTAGAATTCTAAATGAAAGTAATTATAAAAAACATAAGCTACATCAAAAGTCATATGGCTTATCCAAAAGTTGTGTTGCTACTTACTCGAGACCTTAAAACTTTTACAGTCAAGCTTCTTCTTGTTGTTGTTGTAGCTGGTTAGTTACTTGGTGTAACAGTGTTTTTTATGCTTTTAAGTGAATTTTGGTTTAACAGTTCTGCAAACTTTGTACATCCATTCCCAATTGCAGTTGTAGTCTTTCAATGAGATGAGATAATTGTATGAATAACAAAACTTAAAAATAATGTGAGTTATAGTTGTACCTTTCTGGTTTTCATCCTCTTTCTATAACTTTTAATATCATGTCTATATTTATTACAACTGCTACACTTTATAACAATATTTTTCTTTGACAATTTTGAATGACTGACATATTCATCAATTTCTCTTCTTTTTACCTTCTTAGGCCTACCGAGTGGTGCTTTATAAATGGGTGGAAGTAGTTTTGGACTATTACTTTTAGGCCACAGTTGCTGACCATTGATTGAGATAATTTAACGCCCATAACAACTTTCATATACATTTTTCTTGTAATATGAATAAACATAATCTTTAGGGTTCTCTAATTTATAATGAATTGCAGTCACAACATGTCTACAAGGTATACTCACTAAATTCTAAAAGTAACAACTGCAGGTTTGGTTAGTTAGATCCACAACAAATTTCTCCATTGTGAACCCGTGATAGTTACCTTAAACTTTGCATCCCCTGCCCATATAGGAATCCAATTCCCACTCTGATGAGGACGCATATCACTCTTTTGTCAACTTCCCTATCCAGTCTTTTTCTGGTTTAGGCATAACACTTCCAAGATATGTTTTAACTTTTTCTTTTAGTGTTGCAAACCTACTCATGATATATGACCTAATCCATTCCATCATTGTAATGATTGGTTTGTCTCTTGCTAGGAAAATTGTACTATTAATTGACTCACATAAATTATTGATCAAGACATCACATCTAGGATAACTACTAAATGTATGTTTACACTAAAATTTTGATGGAATTGCAAATAACCAATTATAAGCATCAACATTAATATTCTTCAACTTACTCATTTTTCTCCCACTCTTGATAAAACGTTGCCTTTGCAGCCCCATCATAAGTTCTTTAATCAATGTTCCTCCACTGAATTTTTTTTTTTTTTTTGTGATTGTTATATAAATGCCTCAAACAAAACCTGTGCTCCACCCTACTCAGTATCTCGACCAAAGTTTCCATTAGACTAAATTCACTTTTATTTTTTTTTTCTTGAATCACTTTCTAGATGTTTTGTGTACATTAATATTAGGTTGCTAGCATGTGACTCAATTGAGAATGTTTAAGATTGTGCATATCATGGTTAAAATGACCCTTATAAAGATTACCACTCAACTTTACGAAAGTTTTTGCTTTTGATGAATTTTTATGCTCAAATCTTCTACAATTTCTCCAAAATATATGAAAGTAGAGAGTAACATCTTAAAGTTGCTTGGTTGCATAAAAAAAAATTTAAAATTATTTGTAATGACCTTAATATGGTAATTTCTTTTCTTAGCCATGTATATATATGTGTAGGTTAAACAAAGCCATATACCATTTGAAACATGTTCCAAAAGCTTGGTATAAAAAACTCAGTACTACCCTGATTAAGCTTGGTTTCAAAACTACCATCTTTGATCCTTCTCTCTTCATTCAAAAAACATCCAATTACATCACTCTTATACTTATTTTACGTTGATGATATTCTTGTTACAGGTTCTTCCTCTTCTGCTATCACACATATCATCTCCGCACTTAAAAATATATTCTCTCAGAGATCTTGGAAAACTTAGCTTTTTTTTTCTAGATATCGAAGCACACTAGCAACACAATGACTCTCTTATGCTCACCCAAACAAAATATGCACAACATATGCCTCAAAAAGCTTATATATGCTCTTTGAAAAAGCTCTACAAACTCTCATGATTTCCTCTATAAAGCTCACCATTGATGATTCAACACAGCCTTTCAGGATCACACGTTGTATCGTCATATTGTTGTATCGTCATATTGTGTGATTATTTCAATTCAATGATAAACCTGCAAGTTTTCTTGCTCTAAAGCATCACAGTCATCATTTTCTTGTAGAAGAATAAATTGAAATTGAGCATAAAGAGTTTTAGTGCAGTGGCCACTATTACTACCACAACAACACATCTCATTGTGACGATGATATAGGCCAAAAGTCCAGGTTTGAGATCAGTGTTTGGTCGAATTTCTGGTCAGAGTTTGTGACCAAAGATCTGGTAGCAGCAGAAAACGAAAGTGTTCATATAAACATATTAAACAAATCATTTTTTAATTATATACAATTCCAAATTGACAATTTCCTTCTTTTAATACTACCGCATGCTAAAGTTATTTTTTTTATATAAGTTAGTCAAATGTTAACAGATTACGAGACTGTTTTCTGTAGCAATTATGAAAAAGTTAGAAATTAATCTTTATTAACAGATATTTATTTAAAGTTTGACTTATATTAACAAACGAACTCCATAATCATTTTTTGTTACACTTATATAAGAGATATAAATTAATCTTGATTAAAGATATTTATCTAAATACTTAATTTATTTGAGCGTCACGAATTCGATCGAGAATCAATTTTATGTTCATATTTTAATTATCTGTAAATCATACAAGTTGTTTTAACTATTTGATTATCTGTAAATCATATTTTGTTTTGACTATTTGAAAGAATCAATTTTGAATTGTCACGGATTTGGGTTCATATTTTTTCGTAACTTGACCAACAGATAAGGAAAGTTCCTACATTTTCCTAGATATATATACTTACCTCTTTATTATTTCGAAATTTAACCTAACAAATGTTATTACATGTATATTAAGTATATTTTGGATTGATTTGATGAGAATTTTTCTCCTAAAATGGAACGTTGATGTGTAAAAATATTGGGGCCCAAGACAAGGACGCTCTCCCCACCTGGCCACTTGCACAAGACCCCACAAAACCCTAATTTCCAAGACCCTCCAAAAGCAGAGCTAGTTGTTGCCATTGTGCCATTGCATATATGTGTAGTGCCACCCACAACAAGGAAGAAAAACTACATTAAATAAACAAACACTAATGCAAAGGGAAAACAAATTTGTAGCTCCCCAAACCACAACATGGCTCACCCCAAACAGAACAATTAATGTTTTTTCTTTTTCTTTTTTCACAACAAAGCAGTTTTTGTTGTGTTGTTCTTCTATAATATTAGTAGTATTTAAGCATATTTATATATAGTTATTTGCTTTTGTTTACTCTTTTTTTCTAAGATCTTTCATAATTATCATCGTGCTTGCTTGCTTCTGTAAAGGCTTTTTCATCTCTTACATGTTTTGTCCACTGAGATCACTTCCTTATACAAAATAGTCAAAATAAAAAAAAAAATTGAATGAAAACACGTTTGTAAAGTGGAAGACTTCCTGATCGTCTGATCTTCAACCAAACCATCTTCTGATGAAAACCCATTTCTGTTACTTAATTAAATAATCAATTGATTGATCAATCAATCAATTAATTAATGAATTAATGAATTAATTAATTAATTAATAACTAATCTGTTTCATTACACCCTTTACTTTGATTCCCTTGAGCTATTGAATCTAATTCCTCTCCTCTAACATCTAAGCACCATTTTCCTTTTCCCTTTTCTCTCTTTCTCTCTTTCTCTCTCTACCCTTTCATCCCATTCATATTTAGTTAGGTCATGGATACAAGAGATAGAAGAGACAGCCCTCTTTGTTAATTTCTCTTTAAGACCTAGCTGTGAAGGGTTTGACTTTTGTCGTCCCTTGAATTCAGAAAACGCAAAGCAAATCAATCTCCTGTTGCTAACATAACCCATAGCTGGCAAGTTGGCAAATTGCGTTGTAGCTTTAAATTTGCTTAACCTTGTTCTTGCTTTGTCATCAGAAAATATTCTAGGGTAAGAAAACAGTGTGTTTCTTCAGATCTTCTTATTCTTTTCTTGGTTTCTTGGAAGAAGACACTCTCAAGAACAGCAATTCTGGCTAATCCTTGGTGGACCGGTCATCAGGTGGGGTTGGGTGCAGGGGTAGACCCTGCGACCAATTCGCCATCTTCCACCTTAAACAAACGTCACATGGACCTTTCCATCAACGAGAGAAGCTTCGGCAGAGAAAGAGAAGATGAAGAGGAAGAAGATAGAGACAACGGCGATGAACCCAAAGAGGGTGCTGTCGAGGTTGGAACTCGCAGGCCCAGAGGGAGACCACCGGGCTCCAAGAACAAGCCCAAACCACCAATCTTTGTCACCAAGGACAGCCCAAACTCCCTCAGAAGCCATGTCATGGAGGTTGCCGGTGGCGCAGACGTCGCCGAAAGCGTCGCCCAGTTCGCTCGCCGCCGCCAGCGTGGGGTGTGTGTCCTCAGTGGGAGCGGTTCTGTTGCCAACGTCACTCTCCGGCAACCGGCAGCGCCGGGAGCGGTTGTGGCACTGCATGGAAGGTTTGAGATTTTATCCCTAAGCGGAGCGTTTCTGCCTGGCCCTGCTCCCCCAGGTGCCACCGGACTTACTGTGTATCTGGCCGGAGGACAGGGCCAGGTTGTAGGAGGAAGCGTTGTTGGTCCTCTTGTGGCAGCTGGACCAGTGATGATTATAGCTGCCACTTTTGCTAATGCTACATATGAGAGGTTGCCACTTGAAGAGGAGGATGAAGATGGTGGCGGTGGTGGCAGTGTCCAAGGAGGAAGTACTCTGGGAGGGTCTCCTCCTGGAATCGGTAGCAGTGGCGGTGGTGGTGGTGGTGGTGACGGTGTGAGTGGTGGAAGCCACTTGCCCGGTGGGATTCCCGATCCTTCTTCTTTGCCTTTGTATAACCTTCCACCAAACCTTCTATCCAATGGAGGAGGCCAAGTGGGGCATGAGGCTTTTGCTTGGGCACATGGCCATGGAAGACCACCTTTCTGAGCTCATAATCAAAGGCTTTAGATTGCAGTGAGGAGTTTCACAACTCTAATGCTGTGCTCACATGATGCTGGATCAAGATCTAATGATGTTGTGTTCTAGTTTGAGAGATTAGGAATTGAGGAAAAGATTTGCAAAGATTTAGAAAACTGGAGTAGTTGTGAAGAAGCGTGGGAGATGAAGAACGGAAGACTGTTTTACTTAGCTCAGTGTATATGTATACTGGAGTAAGAACTTTGATTTCTGTGTTTTTTCTTTCCTTTTGCTTTATGTGTTTGGAATAATGATGATGGCGTATTTTTAATGGATAAATTTCTGAATAGTTTAATCGAGTACATTTTAATTCATTATCTCTGTGTTATGTTTGATATTTTTGTTCTTGAGATATTATATTCATGTAAAAGATACATATATTTTACTTATATCATATTTTTTTTATGCCTCTGCATTATATTATTCATCTTTAAATATAAAAATGTGGTATAAAATAATAGTTCTCTTTCCTTATTTGGGTTCTTACTTAGATCATTATTATTTTACTACCCACGAGCTATTAAATACATGATGGGATCATTGATTAGACTTGCAGGATGTGAATAAGTTTGTGTTCGTGTTTGGTGTTTAAGGGGGAGAAAAATTGTGGTTTTCACACGCCATTGGATTTGATTGTTCTTGTTATCGTGTTCTTCCTTCGTTCTTTAACTGTTCTTTTCTACTGCTGAGAACAAAGTGAATCACTGTTTAACATGACATAATGGGTTAGACATATAGAAGATTCATGCATGACACACAACTTTACCTAACAATTTTGATTCTTAGTTATATTTAATTTTCAATCATACCATGCTCGTTCATAATTAGGATTGTTATGAATGAGAACTTTGCATATTTACTTTGCTTGTTAAATGCACATACCAACCATGGATATCTTTATGGTGAAAAGATAATTCTATACACCCAACTCTATATTGACTACCCGTGTAACTTTTTATTTATGGTAGTAAGAATAGGAAAAGTATTTAAACATTTTTTTTCTCTCGATTTTTTTAATAATGAAAAGATTTTAGAACAATGTAATATAAGATATTTTTAAATAATATATAGAAGATGGCTTGCCTTTTCTGTCTTGGCAATTATTGTTTGGGTAACATGATTCATATAATAGTTTTAACAACACTTTTATATATATTATTACTCTTTCTTTTTACACATGACATGCTTATATATTATTCTTCATTTCTTTCAAGATATTTAAAAGAATTAGTTGCATTAAAAAAATGTCCTTACTATCATTGCCAACATCCTTGGACACAGAATCTAAAAGATCTAAACCAAAAAAAAATGTGGGAGTCAAGCAATTTATCTGTTCTAGTTTAAAGCGCATATACTTTATTTTAATTCATGCACGCTTAGTAAAATTTATTCACAACTACTTTAATTGTTTTGTTGTTTCCTTCTCCACTCCATTTTAAGTAAGTTGAAATATAATATTTTTATAATAGATTATTGTATTTATTATTGTCAGAATGAACCCAGCGGAATGGTTAATGTGTATACAACAAAATAAGAGGGGATGAATTGGTTTAAAGTTAGAACACTCCTCTTGTTAACCCAAGAGGTGAAAAATACTTCTACTGTAACCCCCACAAAAGGATTAACATCTTCTTTGAATCTTCATAAAGGATGAACACCTCCAAATGCTTCACGAAGGATAACAAACTTTCAACTCAGCAACAACAACAACACTAAATCATACTTCCTGTGAAAGTTCTCGCTCTATACCAACACGCCAAGTTATCAAAGCCAACACACAAGGGTTCAGCAAACCCTAAAACACTTATCACCACACTCTGCACATAAGAATTTAGAATGAGAGTCCATTAAAGTGATCTCACTCAACTAATTGTCAATTAATTAAGGTGTGATAATTAATTATTCATTTATGGTAATTGATTATGCATTTAATGAAACTAATTAAAGTGTGATAATTAATTATTCATTTATGGTAATTGATTATGCATTTAATGAAACTAATTAAGCTGTGATAATTAATTATTCATTTATGGTAATTGATTATGTATTTAATGAATGCACAACGGTAAAAAACTTGTTTAAAAAAATTCTCATAACTTTTGCTGATAATCAATTATGGCACGTCATAATTGATCATTGATAATAGATTATTATAATTTGATAATCCATTATCTTGAGTATAAAATGAGATTTTTTTATTCAAAATATATTTTAACACAACCTAATGCAAACAATACATAGAATCAAATATAAATCACATTTTATACATCAATCTACTAAATTACAAAAGTTTTAATATAAAAACAAGTCTTCATGAACTGCAATAAGAACATTTGAGAATTGACTTTGAAATATCATCAAAACTTCTTCTCTAAGTTATGATAACAAGTATATTGTTTATTTTGAAGTTTAACATTTCTATTACGGTTTAAAAAATATATTTAAATTATCTTTAATCTAGACTTTCAAACTTAAAACTTCTATCATGATTTTATTTCTAAAAAACATCTAAGTGGATTAAGAAAAAAAAAATATTTATATTATTTATAACCTCAACTTCGAAACGATGTTGAACTATTAAAATACTAATACAAGTCTCCAATTGAAAATTAAAGAAAACAAAAATTTTAATGTCTCATTTTTGTTTCAATCGAAAATGTTAATTTCAATCCTAAGTCTATTAAGATAGCATTTGTATGAGGTGTTGATCACTTTGAAACTTAGAGTTTTTTTGGTTTTAAATAATACCTCAAAAGGTTGAAGAAAAAAAGTGTAATGTTTTTTATTTTTTATCTTGTCTTCAATCAAATGAATCCAAGTTTTATTTTTGTTTAGATGATAAAAATTTCCATAATTAAGCAAAATGACTAACATAGCTAAGGATGATTTCCAACTATATATAATATTTAACCAGTGTTGCCCTAAATTTTAACTATTATAACCACACACAGCTAATGTCAACAAGCTACACCATAAGCTTTAAGTTATACACAGATTGAGTAATGTTAGTGTGAGCCATGTATTTTAATTGATCATACCCATTATTGCTTTAGCTTAAAATCAATTTTTTATTTCAAACATTATCTAAAATGAACTTAATATGTATTTCAACAAAATTTTAAATAATTAATCAAACACATGAGCATAGTGATCAACATTTCAGGAAGAATATTCTTGCGTATACGCATTTGTTTCAGATTGTTGTACCTGCCTCTTAGACTTTATAGAACGATTATGCTAATTGTTTTGTTTTTAATGACTTCACTGTAATTGTTTAGATATAAAACGAGTTGGAAGTACACTTTATAATACCTACTATTAAAGTTTCTAACAAATAATAATAATAATAATTAGTAAATACACAAAATCAACGAGTAAGACCCACCATAATATCGAGCTTCAACAATCTAAAATGTATATTAATTTTAATAGCCTCAACTTTAATATTTTTTTCCACTTAATTTCACTTTCAATTCCTATAGTTTTTGTGAATATACACTTATAAATTGCATAAAATTTTAATTACGGATTTTGTCTTTCAGTCCTTCAAATTAAATAATTTTGATCCATCATTAATAAAATATTTAATTAATAACGGAGGATGTCATTAGAATAATATGCCTGATTAATAGTAACTTCTTTTTTATAATACTTTATAAATATCATTTTTCAAACTATTAAAGAATTTATTAATATTTGACCAATACTTAATTATGGGGAAGTATATTTTTTTTACACAGCTTTATCAGGAACATAATATACATAAACACTGCTCTAGCACATAAAAAAAATTCACAAAAATCATATGTAGACAAGCTAAATATAATTTTTCAATAATTACAAAATTCAGAAGTAGGAAATAGTATAAACATTTTTAGACTCTCAAACGAGTTAAATTCTTAGTTTAACTGTACTGATACAAGAATATATGATGTGTTTGGATAATAAAAAATATGAAACAGGATTTTTATTGATTAACAAAGTTGATTAATTTATAAAAAAATACTATATAAATTATATTTAATTAGTTCATTAAAAAAATCATATTTAATTCGTGAAAATTTTATTTTATTTTCCAATGTTTAAACCCAAATTGAAAAGAAAGAAGTTTGATTAATTTTCTTTTTCTTTACAGAAATTCGAAAACATTCGATTTGTCGCATGTGCACCTCCTCAGTATTGCAGAAACTAAGTGTTGAACTGTGTGTAATGGGGCCAATACATTAATAAATTAATTAATTGAACATCCTTTGCAATTTGTTCAAAGCAGAAGCTGCTTGGTACTGTTTGGAGCATGGCTCTTCCTTGTTTGCACATGATTTGATCAAATTGCAGAAACTTTTGTCATCATATAAAGTTGTCGACATTATTGAGTCCCCAGAAACTTCATGAAAAGTTCATTTGTGCAGAATAGAGGATTTTCATAGTAACATAATTGAAAAAATTACTTAGTCCAAGAACAGTATAATTAGCATATACATTAATTATATACTAATGGAAACATTGGTTCCTCCAAAAAACAAAAACAGACAGGGAGAGATATGAGATAAGTGTTTGGCTGTATGTGCCTTGTGCAAAGTTCCTAGTTCTAACATTAAAATATGCTTCCAATTATTTTCCTTCATCATTTTAATAATATTGTTGTGATTGCTGCTTTTGTCCTTCTTATCTGTTTGAGCACATTAAGGGTCATTACATACTATTAATAAAAAGGAGGAAACATATGTAGTTTTGGTGTCACATAGAAACCCTCAATACATTACATTGACCCTTGTTTTTATTTTCCACACATTGGGGTTTGTGATAAGAATGATGGAAAATTATCACATTTTAATTTTTTTACCTAATTCTACTTTTGATTTATCCTTTATAATCATGATTATGTAATTTTAGTTTGGAATCTTTTGATTAGTGTAAATATATAATTTTTACAAAGTTATAATTTTTTTAATTATATATATACAAGTCAATGGCTCATAAGCATGTTCAAATTTTATAGAAGGACTAAGTTTTACCATTATAATATTTCGATATTCAATTAACACATGAAAGATTAAAATCACATATTTATTATATTAGAAGAATCTAATTGTGAGGTTTGAGAGAGTAAAATTAAAGTATAAAAAAAACATTAAAATATAATTAACTCTTGATTTGGTTAAAAATTAAGTTCATATATAAAAGAATTCTTGTCATCGAAGATTAAAGCTTTAAAGACTTATTTTATTATAAGGGATGATAACCTAATTTGCTTTTAAATAGCAAAGTGCTATTCATGTCCATATAAAATAATTATTGTTAATTATGAGTATTATAAACTGAATTTTTGATTATGGTGTGAGATCTTATATCTTACTATAATGGTGTTTGAAAAGGTTTTTGAAGGCACATGCCAAATAAAATTATAATATTTAGAAGAGAAGAAGTATCGTTATAAGATGTGTTTGAAGGAAGGAAAGACCAAGTTTAAATGTTAAAGAATAGTGTTGTATTGATTCAAACAACTAAAATTGTTTCTTTATTATGCAACAAGGTTTTGAAAATTCCACTTTTCAGCATGTTTTACACATTGATTTTTTTTTTTTTAATATTTTCTCATTTACCTTGATAATTTGTAAACATCAGTGACTAATACGTAATTAAATTAGGAGAGAGTTGGAGTTATAGGAACTGGAAATTACATATTTGGTGAAGGGTGACATGTGATAGTTGAAATGTATCTTATTGTATATATATGAAGTAGAGTATCCAAAATTCATCATTTTCATATAATTATTTGCTGATAAAAGAATTAAAATAAATACAAATTGATATGTTGTTTCAATTTTATTGTTTAAGATATTTACAAATATGTCGTTTCTCAAATTATATCATGACCCCATTTTTTTAATTATATATAAACTTTTCTTTTATTTAAAAAAAAATTATATTATCACTTTTGTTTTCAACACGTGACCTTCCTCTAAATTTTAAAAAGATTGTTCCTGACAAATTCTAATAAGAAAGATCACTGTAATAGTAAAATAAAAGTAGTAGGTATAAATGTAATTAAAAAATAAAAAAGAGTCAAGAAGTATCATAGTAATTTTTTCTTTAATTTATTTTTAGGACTACTTTCACTAAAATTGTTTTGAAATAATAATCTTACTAATGCTTTCAACACAATTTCAGTACTGTAAATATACATAATTACAAACAAGAAAAATTGATTAAAATATAAACTTAAAGTAGCTAAAACTGATGAGATCACTAACTTTAGAGACAAATTTAGTAACAAGTTTTGAAACTTATTTAATGTTCATAAATCTATGATCAAGATTTGTACCTCTGAATCAATTTTTAGTTAATAAATTTATTATAGTGAACAAGTTCCATAAAGATTAGAGAACTAGTGACTGAAAACGATGTGGAAGTTAATTGAACTCATTTTACAAATTAATTAACTGTTTACATTAATAAACTCTTCTAGTTTAATTCAAGAGGTTAGTACTAAACATATTAAATCAAACAAGGTACACTGTGAATTAAATATTTTATTTTACAATTTATTTTATTAAAAAATGAATTTTTAAATTTATCTCAACTTTAAAAATTAGTTTATAAAATTCAAATGTAAAACTTTTAAAATAATAAATCCAACAAACAATAAATTTGGTTAAAATAGATGGTTCTAATATCATATTAAGAAAATAAAATTAATTCTATTTTATAAAATTAACTTGTAAAATAAATTTGAATCCACTTATTTATATATATATATATATATAAAGTTTTTAATTGAGCTAGTAATGATAATTTACTATATGAACAAGGTATATGCATGCACGTAAAGCTAGTCACATCCATGTTTAAAGTTAATTTAATATATACATATTTTAAGTGTACTTATATTAGAGAAAAATAAAAAGTTTTTAAGAAGGCTAAAATTGAATGGAATTGCATGATTAATTTTGAGTGCAAAAAGGTGATAGGATTAAAATATATAAAAGGTATGATTTTGTTTTGATGGATAGGATGATCATTAACAAAACGAATCAAAGAAAGAAAAAACGACAAAAGATTGAAGTGACATGGAAAATTAAATTATGATGAATTATTCAATTCACCCCATCCACAACTTTAACCTTTCAAGACAAAAGAAACTTGAAAAAGGATCTTGTCTTTTGTCCCAGAACAAACCTAGATTAGATATATAGCAAGACCTTACTGTGATGTATGTCAATACACAGACTTCTTTTTTTCATACACGACAACATAAATATCTATGAAAAAAACTGCTTTATACTATTTTTAGAATCATTTATATGTCATTGCACAGGTTTAAGAAATAAAATTATTAATTTCACATTTATCACGTTATCATACTTAAAGAATATTTGTTTATTTACTATAATACAGTGTACAGTATAATCACCCGAGCGATCGACTATTCGGCAAGAAATCTATCGATTCAGAACAGTCATTAACTGGTAATTAATTTGGACAACAATAATTATTAATGGACAGTTAATGAAAATAGTCGATATTGATTGATAATTAATACGAAAGATGTCATTTATTATCTGTGAGAAAAGATCGGTAAAAAAAATTCTAATTACTATTATTACGTAAAGTCACTAATTTGAGTATTGGAGTGTCTTTGACAAATAGTCTCCCTACAACTAGAATAAGAAGAATAAGTAGAACAATAGAATTTGAAGAATGAACTCGAATGTTTTGAGTTAGGACACCCAATCTTACCATAACATACAACTTTATTAATTCCATATATTTGTATAACAACATTTGTTATTACAACGAGGGATACTTAATTAAAATAAAATAAACTATATATCTTCTTTCATAATTTTAGTCTGAAAAACAGTTGTTGTTTCTGGATTTTGATTGATTTTACAAACATGATATACCTTATACTTATATATATTGTCAGCATTTGAAATAAAGTTGAACAATGTTTAATAAGTTATGTATTTAATATACATATTTTTCTTTATTATTAGAATTAAGTATGATATACTTTGTAAAAAGATATAAATATTATAAATGTTGCGCGACTTTGATTAGCATATATATTTTGACTAACACACATGTTTAATAAATTTGCATTTTTGGCTGCTTAATGACAGATATAATATAATAAAACCTCACCTGTATGACCTTTTTAAGATTGGTGTTTATATAATGTTTAGTTTATGAGTATTTTAATTATGTGATTTTAATATTTTATTTTTTTTAGTATGAATTTAAATTTTAAAATATTTTAATGATGCGATTTCAGCCATTAATGTTAGCTTTCAATTAAATATTTATTAGATTTTATCATTGTAACACATGTGTCATAGTCAAATACATATTTAACATGTCACTAAAGTACTCGTGTAATATTATAATGTGACATGCAAAAAAATTAGAAAATAAATCATCCTTCATTTAGTCAGCACTACTAAATTTGTTTAATATTTAATTAACAAATTATAAAAATATAAAATTATATAATTATTGTTTTTGAAATTCCACTTTTTTTAATAAAGAAAACACTTCTAAGTGCAAAGAATACTTAAACCTATATACAAACAAGAAATCAATCTTTATTTTGAAATATACGTAAGAGTTGAACCACTCGTAAAAAAAGGAAAAATTCTTCATGTTTTCAATTAAATCAAGATCACTACCTTAATTTTATAAAATTATCAGTGACAAAAGGACTATTTTTCTCAACTTTTTATTATGAAAATCATACCCACATATCGATGCAACAAAAAATCACCCATCAATCCCTTCACAATTGATATATCCTATTTGAAATTTAAAGAAAACAATATATATTTAAATTAATAAAAATTAACTTCAACTAAAACACAACAAATCAAATTCCCAACCTTGTCATATTACATAGTTTGGAGCACTTTCATAATATCTAAAACGTGAAATATTTTAAAATATTTATTCAAGAATATTTTTCACGAACGTAGAAATGGAAATAATCATATAATATTATGACTACGTTCTACCATCTGCCTCCATTGGTGGGTAACTCACCTACTTATATAGGCCTTTGAAAAAAAAACTAAAAAAAAAAAACAAAACGTAAGCATTTTTTATGAT
Source organism: Vigna mungo (assembly GCA_036885675.1). Taxonomy (NCBI): domain Eukaryota; kingdom Viridiplantae; phylum Streptophyta; class Magnoliopsida; order Fabales; family Fabaceae; genus Vigna; species Vigna mungo. Next base: position 1,036,808 of record CP144692.1, read on the forward strand.
TAAACCTGGAAAAAATGAAGAAAACGAGATTGGACCATCCAATATTCAACATTTTTAATTGAATAAAAAATTTAGAAAATACCACGCTGATTTTAGTATCTCCTCGAATTTTTTATAAGCCAAAAAGATACTCAATCATTCAAAATTTCCTAAAATTGTAACAAAAAACTAGACGAAACATGTGTTGTTAATTTATACGAACACTGGAAAAATAATTATTTTAAGCAAGTTTTTCTATTTAGAAATATCTCAAAAATATAGAGCAATCGATGGTCAATGATGACCTTTTCTCTTTATCATCACGTTAATGTAATTAATTAATAGAAAGATTATCAGATTTATGAAACTCATTATGTACTTATCCAGAAAGTTCATGTGATTAGCAGTACTAACTTTTCCTTTAACTATAGAAAACAAAGCATTGAACAAGTCAAACTTTTTTTTATCCTAGTCAAGACTTGTTGTATATATATATATATATTTCATTAAACTTCTTTTTATCTAAATTACTAATTAATTAATGAGTCTATTCTTTCATTTATTTATGAAACTTAAACTAAAAAATGAGTTAAACTTGAATAGTTGTTAGTTTAGAAAAAGTTTAGCAAGTTGGATTAATTGATGAAAAAGAAGTTGAAGTTTAGTGGTGAAAGCATCCTAGAGGCATAGCAATGGGAGGACCCATATTTCACATGGAATCACGTGTCTTAGTTCCTAATCCACAATTATTAAATTCCAAAATTTTTAGCAACTTGAATGCAACATTCCAAAGCAAAAGTTTGAAATTTGATGGACCCCATTATTTGTTAATCCAATAATTATTAGGTTTTGTACATATTATAATCACCCCATGAATGGGCATTATTAAACAAATATATATTCTCTTCATGTAATGCAATCGACTAATTATGTTTAAAGGAATCCACTAAGCTTGCATTAATGAAATTTGGACCGCCCATTAAACTTTTTTTATTTGCAAAAGTGAGACTCGGGATTAATTAATTAAATAAGTTGGTATGGTGGGGTACATTCAAACATCATCAAGAAAAATCACGGAAAATGTTGGCTTTTGTTTTCTAAATCTTGTTCCTTTTCTAATAATTCTTCTCATGGACTCCACATCATCTTTTACCCAAATCGGATCGAGTTTAACCTAATTTTTAAAGAGCAAATATGCAATTTATTCAAGTAGAAAAATGCTATTAACTTGAGTTTATATTTATTCTATTGTATTTTAAAAGGAGAATTACCAGGTAGCGGTCCGACAACAGATAGAATAAAAATGCTCAAAAGATAAGAAATATTGTTAGGATAAACTTTAACCATGACTTCGATACCATATTAAGTGGTGGACTTAAAACATATCTCAACCCCACAAAATCGGCTTGTGTGGTGAAATTTGCACTCCACTTATATATTATAATTTGGCCTTATCTTTAGTCGATGTGAGTCTTTCAACAACATATTTAAACAGTTAATTATTCAATAAGATGTTTGATAATGTTGATACATTTAATAATTTTATACAGTTTAAGAATCAAAACTAATATAATTTAAATATTTATTTATTTTTTAATTATTTGAAACATCTTTTAAAAATAAAAATGTGATAAATGTGAATTACAAATATCTCAATTTAATAAAATTATTTTAATGGAATTGAAATCGGAATAGGAATGTCTAGTTATACAATCTCATTCGTCTTCTTCTTCGTATTTATTTTATTTGTGGTTTTTCGAGAGGCTCTTCTTTTGACAACTTTGTTTGTGGTTGTGCATGTGCCATTAGAGTGTTTTCAAAGCTCCTTCCTTCTCTTTGTGTCTGGTTTTGCATCCTAGACTTTCTTTCTGTCCAATCACATTGTTGGGTCCCTTTGAAAATGATCAATGGTATGGGACTTAGGTAACTGCTTTTTATATTTTCAGATTGTTGTTAGAATTGAATATATGGTTAATTTTGACAATTTCAATCATAAATAATACAAGAATTTCTTGTATTATTGTTGATATTGAAATTTCGGAAAATTTTTTAAACATAAAGTAGATTTTTCATATATTTTTTAAATTTTAAAAAATATTTAAAATTACATGAACTGGATTTGTTTAGTCCACTAGAGTAAATATTTTAAACTGTTTAAAAATTATTATTTAGATACGTAATTTTTTTTATTAAATAAAATTATAGGGACTAAATTCAAAAAATTATATTATAGACTAAATTATAGTGAAATTATAAGAAATGAATTATAAGATCTAAAAGTAAGACATATATGATGTTGACTTGATATGTTTTACACATATTATAATTTGAAATTATTCAAATTAATAGATGTTTAAAAAATATGTATGTTTAATTGAGATGTGTCATATTTATTTTAGTAATTTTCTTTATATTTAATTTTAAATTTATATTTACATTGAGTATATTTTAGTTTTCATGCATGGTTAATTATCAAGCAATTGCAGTAAATTTTGAATTGTTTGCTTCGGACACTAATATTTTTTTTGTTCATAGTAGATTAGAGATTAAATATAACCTTAATTTGATAAAACTTCAATTTAAAACATTGTGTTGTTATTTAAGTGAATACGTGACTGTGGTGAAGTATAGGTAGAAATTTGTGATGATGATGATGACAAGACAAAAGTTGATGATCTTAGAATTCAATTTCTAACCATATTATAATGGTTGAAGTAGAAGTATTTGTAGGACATAGGTTTTGTTTTTGAAATGGATAATGTTATTGTTTCAATGTATATCTATCTGCCTACAAATACATAACGAAACTTCCATGTTAAATATTTGTTTTATTTTTCAGTAGTTTAAACATATTTTAGTAGTTAGGTTTTGTTTTGTTTGCCATAAGAGACACTTTAGATTAAAATAGATGGTTCGAATAATAGTTTTTTTTTTTTCCTTTGTTTTCGCCTTGCTAAAATTACTATGATTATATGGTTGCAAATATTAATTTTATTTACATGTTTTCATTTAGTACCAAAATAAGCATTGCACTGAAAGAAACTACTTTTTGCATGTGGGTTATGGTTTTAATGATGTTAATTTTTATCTTTTATAATATAAAAGTATCTTTTCGACAATCATTATAAAATAGTATTTCTTTTACATTGTACATATTTATATGGATTATAGAGTTATACAAGCAATGGTATGAAAAAACTATTTTTTCGATTTTTTTTATTATATCAAGAATATGATAAGATGAAATTCTAAATACTGTGAAAAAGTCACGAATTATATCCAATATTATTACTTGATATTAAATACTGGAAATAATATATGTGAAAATTTCAAATGTGGAGTTAGGAGATATATTAGATGAATATGAATCCGAGTAATGATATATAAGAAGAAAAATTTATAAACTAAATAGTTCAATATCTATAGTTTTCAAAACTTAAATACACCTTCATTGATACATATCCACTAAATAAAACATAGCAATTGAAAAGATGAAGCAATTTGAGTCAACAAAAAGATATGTTTTCTTCAAATTTTTTTCACTATTTTAATCTTATATATTTTGCCATGGTATTTTTATAAACATAGCTTAAAATTAAAAAAAAATATTGTAGAAAGAATTATATAAACCCGATCTAACTCGATTCGACCAATTATGGATTGATCACTTATTAAGTCAACTCAATCTGACTTAATAAATAAAAAACATTCGAATCCAGCCCGATTCATCACAAATTGGTGAATTAAATGGATTAGTTCACTAGCTCGCTTAATTATAAGTTTTTTTTTTTCAATTCCAAAAAAACATTATAATTCAAATTTAAATAAATTTTAATCTAAAATAATGTTAAATTCTAAAGGTAATTCAAAATAAAAGAAATACAATACAATCCAAAATCATCTTAAATTCCAAATATAATCCAAAAAGACAAAAAGAAAATTAGGTGAATTGATAATCCAACCCAATTCACTACGAGTTCAATTCGGATGAACAGAGTTCTTATTGAATCTGACTTAAAATTAATGTGTATCAAAATTTTCAATTTTTTTTCAAACCAACTCAGCCTAAACTCATGATGGACAGTATTAACTTACGGTTTTAACAACACTAACACCAATTAATCTCTTAAACCGTTTCATAAACCAAAAAAAAAAAGTCCCCAGAAATAGCCACCTTAACGACGTTGAAAATGTAGTGTTTTGGAACATTGTGTTGGAGTCTTCAACATTGAACATACCACTTGACTTAATCAATATTTCTTGCAAGTATTAATCTGCTTAATATTCTTTGTCTGATACATTTATTTATATATTTACATAACTACTACCATGTTTTAGCATAACGTATGAATAATAAATTAATATTGCAATTTGTGTACATATATGACATTAGAAACCCAGTTTGTGACTTGCCATTGTACGCAATTAATTTAAAACATAGACCAAGAACAGCTTTTGTCTTTTGCGTGATGTGATCATAGTACAGTTTATGAATTGATTATTGTATAAATACTTTGACTCTACAATTATTATAAGACTATAATTTTGTACTGCCCAATAGGCTTACTACGAATAGTATAATTATACTATTGATACTTAAGGAATTTGAAATTTCAGATCGATTTAGAAATGGTTGGTACAAGTTGATTCATACGTATTATTTTATTATAGGATTAAATGTATTTTTATTCTTTAACATTAACACCGAGTGAAAATTTGAATTAATTCTTTTCTGAAATTTTAGATTAATTTAGTCTTTTATCTTTAAAATTGTGTAAATTAGTTTTTTTAATCAAATTTTATTGAATTTATTTGAGATTTCAAACGTGTTTCTTAATCAACATTAAAAAAAAATGTATTAAATAATGTAAACAATTTAAATAGTATCATGAAATACTTTTAAAACGTCAAATAAATTTAAAAAATTTGATTAAAATAACTAAATTTACATATTTTTATAAAGTTAGAGAATTAAATTGAATTAAAATTTAAAAAAAAAACTAATTTCAATTTTTATTAAAAATTAAAAATCAAAAATATATTTAACCCTTTATTATATAACATGCTATTCAGTAACTCTTAGAAATTAGAATAATTTCTCATTACTAGGGAGAAATATGCTTTCTATATATAAAAGAAGAAGTTAAAATTTATTTTAAACTATTACATTAGAAGAAAATGTGATGCAGATTATTTATTATTATCTTAATATTCTTCTCAAACTATTGGGTAATTGCAGCAATAAGGGCCCTAATAGGACCTGGGCCATGATGAAAACCATGGGTCACCTAATCCATTTTGAGTATTTTATTCTGCACCTCTAAATCCTTCATCCTACATCTCCAAAATTACTAAAATATCCCTAATTAATAAAATATTTATTTATTAATTTTCTATTTGTGGACACTTTATGTATGAACCATTGAATAATTGGATTTTCATATCATCTCTTTCAAATGTTTAAATTATATTGTTTATTTAATTATTGTTAAATTAGTTTATATTATAATGTAATTATATAATTTTTAATTGTTATAAATTAATTCGTATGAATTTATTAAAATTAATAAAATTATTTTAGAATTAAAAAAAATTAACCTATGCGTATCGGATATCAAAATCCGATTATACACTTATCGGATGTAGATATCCGATTATTGGTATTCATATTTGTAGATTTTGTTTTCTTTTATTTTACTTATTTTATTATTTTATTAGTTTATAATTATATTTAAATTTATGTAACAAATTTTATGAATTTATAATTTAATCACATGATTTTTAATTATTAAAAAATAATTTTTATGAATTTTGTAGATTTAATATAAATATTTTTTAAAAATAAAATTGTAAAAATGTTTATCGGATATGAAAGTGCGATTGAGGAGTTATCGAATGTCAACATCCGATATACTAAATATTGGATATGAAGATCCGATAATATCCTATACGTTTATGATTTTGCATGGTGTATATAATGAGTTTGGATGGTGGTGTTTGCTTTGTGATATTATATAACTCTCCTGGAAGAATACAAATAGACTAGGGGTGTAAGTTATATTTAAGCCCTTTTGTTGGGAAGTGTTTTTAATGGAAGTAAATTGAGGAGGAAAAGAAGATGGTGTTTCACCAGTGAAGACAATCGTGGAAGAGCAACTCCAGGGTTGTCGCAAATGAGGAAGTAAAGTGATGTGAGTGTTGGTGATAATTGGATGTTAGAGGAGAAGAATATTAGAGTGGAAAATTAGTACAAAGGCCGAAGTTGTTTTCAGGTTGGGTTTGTTTTTGAAGTAATGGGTGGCGCTTTTCTCCTACTTAGGATGTTACAAAAAATTTGGAAAGGGAGAAAGGTTGCGAGTGCAATGCAACGGGTGTGGCTACAAAGCGACGGGTGTGACTGCAGTGTTGTGTGCTTACGAACCAATGCAAAGATAAAAAGAGATAAGAAGAGAGGAAGAGGAAAGCTGAAGAAGCAGTGCTCTGTGTGCTACAATGCAAAAAAAAAAGAAAAGAAGAAGAAAACAGAGGCAAGGAAGCAAGAGAATAGAATACAAATGATATCCAGAGAGAATATCAATGCTTAACTGACAACATTGCTATTGTAATTAAAAAATAATCTTTGACCATCCTTAATTTTTTTATTTTTAAATATTAAAAACATTTTAATTAAGGGTAATATGGACATTTTATAAAACTTTGGAGGTGCAAGATGAAGGACTTGAAGGTGGAGGATGAAACACTCATCCATTTTTGGTGTTTCACTCCGCACCTTCAACACTTCATCCTACACCTTCAACTTTTTCAAAACTTTCTTTTTAACTATAGTAAATATATTTTTTACTTTTTCTCTTTCTATTTAAAGTAATCCTACATTTCTTTAACTCTACACCCTTTTAAAAAAAATTTAAAAACTTTGTCTTTTATTTATATTTTAATAACTATTTAATTTAATATAAAAATCTAAATTATTTAATATTTTTTCATATTTTAATAATTATTAAAATATAATTTATATTATTATAATAATTATATTACAAAAATTAAAATTATAATAATTAAAATAAAAGTAATAAAAATAAAAATAATTATATAAAATATGATTTAATATATATAAATATATTAAATTATATTACATCAATAAAATAGAATTTTGAAATTTTTAGATTTCTTAATTCATTATTATTTTAATTTTAATTTTTTTAATATTAGTACTATAAATTATATTTTAATAGTTATTTAAATATAAAATATATTAAATAATATTAAAATTTTAAATTAAATTAAATAATTAATAAAGTATAAATAAAAAATAATTTTTAAAAACATTTGAATTGGAAATCCGATAACATAGTTATCGGATACCAGATGACTTTCTTTTTAAATTTTTATTTTTATTTAAAATCCAATAATAATTTAATTTTTTATATAATACTTATATTACAAAACTTAAAATTAAAATAATTAAAATAAAAGTAATAAAAATAAAAATAATTATATAAAAAATGATTTAATATATATATTAAATTATATTAAAATATTTTAATAAAATAGATTTCAAAATTTTTAGATTTTCTAATAATTATTATTTTTATTTTAACAAATTAAAATGTAAAATATATTAAATTTTTAAATTAAATTAAATAATCAATAAATTATAAATAAAAAACAAATTATTTGGAAATCCTATAACATAGTTATCGGATACCAAATGATGACTTTTTCTTAAATTTTATTTTCTATTTAAAATTTAATAATAGTTTAATTTAAATAAAATAAAATTATATTTTAATAATTATTAAAATATGAAAAAATATTAAATAATATTAGGTTTTTAAATTAAATTAAATAGTTATGGAATGATAAGTAAAAGATAAAGTTTTAAAAATTTTGTTAAAAGGATGCAGAGTTAAAAAAGTGTAGAATTACTTTAAATAGAAAGAAAAAGAAATAAAAACAATATTTATTAAGATTAAAATTAAATTTTTGAAAAAGTTGGAAGTAGAAACTGAAGTATCGGAGGTGCAAAGTGAAACACCCTCCATTTTTCTCATTACTTCATAAATCGTCTTGTCATCAAAATTAAGTAACTAAGTATTATCTCATATCGATTTGGTTCTTTAAAACTAATATATATAATTAAATAATATGATATGAAAATTCAATATTTTATTAAACTTTTATATAAAATATTTCATTTAAGATATTTTTTTTCTATATCCAGATTAATGATAGTTATAAAATGGTGAAGTTCAGGGTAATACTATATCCAGATTCCAACAAATAAATCAGAATAACACCTTTTTCCCTTTATATAAAATGATAGAAACAAATGTCTCAATACATCAATACATTGAATTAAAATGAGATTGTAAATATGGTTTGTTTCGTTTTTTATTCTTTTTATATTTTCATTTTTGTTATTTTGTGAGAAGAAAAAAAAACAATAAATCATGAAACAAACCAACCAAATAGACAAAGATTGAGCAACCAAAAGGTTGAGAGGTGATTTTTCTTTACCTTTTTCTTTCATTGTTTTGTCTCCAAGGAAAAAGCTCACTGCGGAAAATACTTATAAAATTGAAATTTGGGCCCTTAGTGTTTAAGGTTGTTGGGGAAAATAAAATAAATAAATGGGTCCACATGAAAATGATACAAGTGTTTTTTCATTTACGTGGTAAGGTTCATGCAAGCTTTCTATTTTACTTCAACAAAATTCTTGTCTATGTCACTTTATCTTTTTCTTCTACTATGTTTGTAGGTGAGTACTTATTCAATGTTTGGAATCACTTCATGCATCAATTTGAGACTCTCTTCTAAAAGGAAAACAATTTTTGAAACGATTTACATGGATAAAACCCTATCATTTAAATTTTAAAATCCAAGAAAAAAACATATTATATGTTAAGAAATCAAAGTAGAAATGGTAAGTTAATATTATTAAAAATTCAAATGTAATGCATATTTAACATAGACAAAAAAGTTAAATATCATAAAAAAAATAACTCAAACTTATTATTTTAAGATCTTTTCGATTTTATGTTTAAACAGATGTTAATATCAATTTTATGTTTAAACAGATGTTAATATCGAGTATGGTATTGTTGATAGTCTCGTATTATATTACTATATATAAAATTAATTTACAGTATAAATGAATTTAAATCTCATCAAACTAATTTCATGAGATTAAGGTAAATATAAAGTCTATTACTTAACATGTACTAATCTGATTCAAAGACTCGTTAATAACATCATTTAAACTAATTTTGTATACATTTAAACTTGAGATAAAGAAACTTGAGGTATAATAATAATCAACTATTTGAAAGAGATGAAACATGCTGGAAAAAGACAATAAAGAAAAGAGAATGTTAACAACTTTTTTTAACAACTTTTTGACAATAAACTATGTGTTACTATTTTATTGGTCTGTATATTTGAAACGGACCAATCATAAACTACCACATAAGCTATTGTAAAAAAGTTTTCAAAAAAATTGTTAAAAAAACATTTTCCAATCAAAAACCTACCAAGAATATGACTGAAAAAAATTTGTATAAAAATTTATTCTTTTATATGTTAAAGGGCTTTGCTTAATCCTCACATGAGAGTATTTCCCTGCAACAGGATTCTTCTGAGTTCAGCGGCAATTCCATGCAACAAAAGTGGTTTTCTTATGACTCCATTGATGCCAACTTGCATGCATTTTTCCCAGAAATCTTCTGTGCTTGCAGTCAAGGCGACAATCACCGGCCAGTTTCTGCTGCCGAACTTGCGAATCCTTGATGCAACTTCAAACCCATCAAGCTCAGGCATGTGAACATCCAAAACAATCACTTGAAAAGAGCATCCACCACCTCCAATCACACTCAGACATTCAAATCCTGAACATACACAAGTCACACAGCACCCTAGTTTCTGCAGCAACTTCTGAGTCACTGCTCTATTTACATCATCCTTCTCCACCAACAACACTTGCAGACCTCTGAAAAAAGAGTTCGAATTTGACGCCTCAGAACTTTCCCCAGTTTCACTCATCGACACAGCAACAACAGATCGCTGCTGTTGAAACCGTAGAGTAATGGCCATCACCTGAGGATCACCTTCACCGTTTGGTACAAACCATATGTTTCCTTGCATCAACTTCATTATACAGAAACAAACCACAAAGTCATTAGAGAGAACAATATTACAGAACATAGAATCTGTTAGGATTAAATATGTCATCGGTATGTGAACTTTAACACAAAATAGGAATTCGTTGGTTATGTTGGAAGTCCCACAGATAAGGCCAATTTATAATATATAGGTGAGGTTGTGAGGTACAAACCTCACCTAACCGGTTTTGTGGGATTGAATTAGGTTTAATGTCAGTAAACTCACCTGAATTATCCTCTTGCAAATGCTGAAGCTCAATCTTTGCTCAACCGAATCAGTAGCACGCATTGTACCAGGAAGGTACCCTGAAGGAACTGGATTGTCCATTTCAGAGTCACCAGTTTTGATCCCTATCTCAAATCTGATATTTACATCCCCATTTGAAGAGCTTGGTCTCCAATTTGTCCTCCCTTGACTTCCAGTTTCTGCATAAACTCGGAGCACAAGAACCCCTCCTCCTCGGTTACCATTTATTGCACTCCCAACCATATGCAGAAGCACTTGGAAGACCCTCTTTTCATCACCTATAACATTGTCTGGCAAAGACTTATCAGCATCAATAACAAAGCCAAGACCCCTATAAACACACATGAACCTGGCAAAGCAAGCTGCATCCTTCACCATATCATGCAGTCCAAAAGGCTTCATCTCCAAAGGGAATCTTCCATCATCCCTTGATGACCAGTCCATGGCATCATTCAGCAGGTTTGACATCACAGTGCTGGTTCTGAACATAGAATCCACAACGAGTTTCTGTTCACGCTTTAAATTCTCTTCCTGCATCACTGAAAGCAGCCCCAAGATTGAGTGCATAGGCCTTCCCATTCCATTACTCATGACTTTCTGAAATGCTGCTCTGGCCTGGTTGGCCTTCATAGCATTAATCTTTTCCACTTGCAATGCTCGATTTTGTTCTTCCAACTTCCCCCTCATCATATGAGACTCTTCAAGAATTGCAGCATGAGACAGAGCCACCGCCACCTGATCAGCAACCACTTTGATGATCTCCAGCTCTTGAGTGCTCCATGATTTAGCCTCCGTGACAGGGAGAATCAAAACCAATACGGCATAACATGTCTGCCTTAGCTCCGGCGTTCCCCCTTTGAAATTGCTAACCCGAAGCATTGGCATTCGGATTGCAGCAACTGGTCCTGCCACACCAGAATCTCCACTGCTGGCAGTGGCAAGCACTGAATCAGAATCAATCACGTTTACTTCATCACTCCCCTCGATTCTGGCAACATCAGGATCAGTTATGAGAATAGAACAGTTGGCATTCCTCCCATTCAATTCATGAGTAAGGTTCATCTCAGTTTTCTCATCATTTGGCATCCAAATTGCACAGTTTTGCAAACCAAGTGTCTTGGACAGTTCAACCAAGGTGGTGTACAGAATCTTGTGCCTATCCAAGGACTTTCGAATCTCTTGAGTAAGCATTCTTACATGCACCGAAGCTTCCTTCTGTTTCATTATGAAGCCAACCTCCCTGCCAAGATCCCAGGTCTTTTTCTTCAGCATGAACTCCCTAACCTTCACTTTCAACAGCAGAGGGATCAGAGTGAGGAGAGTTAGAGCAGTGGCACATGAAACCAAGGCAGTGAGAGTTTTGAACACAGTGATTGCCACCATTAGTTGAAAAGTGTGGGGACCATAAGTCCACCCATTCAGCAAATGTGTCATCCCACAAAGTACAATGAAAGCAATGAACTCAAAGAGGACCCATTTGAATGGGAGATTTGAGCAACTAACAAAGTAAAGCAGCTCAACAGGGATGGAGAAGTAGGCCACAGCAATCAGAAAATCACCAACCCTTTGGCACTCCAGAATGGTATCAATAGTCCAGAAGCTCCACTCATCATCACAGTTACATCTTTGAACATCTGCTCCACACACACACGTCACCACCACAAACCAAGTTAACAACACTCCAAATGACACTGACTTCAACATTATCCCTATGCGTAGCTTCTTCAATCCATTCAGTCAATAACAAACTCAAAACACATCAAAAATCCCTCAACAGCCTCCAACTCCCAATGTTGCTTCTTCAACTATCGTTTCCTCCTTCCTCAACACAGTTAAATAAAAATAATTACAATCTTCGTGAGATCCAAATCACAATAAACACTACAAGATCCAAAGGGGAAAAATAAATAAATAGAGAGAAAGAAAAAGGTCTAGGAAACTACAATTCTTTTTGTTTTCACCTTTTCTCAAAATCCACACACACCCCTTTGGGTGGAATGGCATTACTCAGTAAATAACACAGTACAAACGGTAAAGATGACATTTTCATCAACCAAATTATATGTATGTCCCCATACATATATTTATATCCACATATGGAATAAACAAATGCAGAAAATAAAACAAGTTAAATCATTAAAAAAATAAAACTACTCCAACAACGTTCACTGCTTAAAAATAAATAAAGAAAAGACCAAGTTATGAAAACCAATCTTTCCTTTTAAAAATAAAGTGTCTGCAAAACACAACCCAATAGTTACTTAAAATAAACAAAACTCAGATTTCAATCATACATATAATCCAATCCTGATTAGATCGTAATTAACAATTATCTTATCCCTACCCAGGAGACACCAAAACCTGAATAAAAACACAGAACACATTACCAAACAATACTCATTCGCTCTAATCACAGAGTGTTTGAAAATCCATATGAGCATAAACCTGAAGAGAGATAAAACGCTTCTCACATTCGACATATCGCAAATCACATCCAAGAGGTTAAAATAACCTTCTACCAATCAGTCCAACCTTACAGACACAAAAAAACGTGCCACACCCCATTTTTCTCTACGCATTGATTAAACAAGTGCAACCCTTTTGATAATTAGGAAGAAAGAACAGAAAGAAACCAGCTTTATAGCATGCAACAAATCCCACCACTGAAAAAAAAAACCTTGTTTACTGTGGTCAAATCCAACTACCTCGTGCCTTGTAATCCGGTGAGTGGGGTGTGTTGTGGTGTGTGACAAGCAAAGGGTAGCAGGACTTGGAAAAGAGCACAAGTTAAGAGACACCCAGATGGAGAAAAATAATGCAAGTGGCGTTCTTGTACTTGTTGTGGATGTTAAGGTACTGCTGCAACTGCTGCTATTACTACTGCTACTACAACCACAATAAAAACAAAAACAATAGCAGTAGTTGTTTTGTGTTGGAGTACACAAAGAAAATGGAGAGAGAAAGAAAGGGTATGTGATGATGATATGTATGAGACTTGTGAGAGAAGTGCAAGCAATGTGGTTTTGTTTGAAGGAATGAGAGGCAAACCACAAACCATAAAAGGAAAGAGAATAGCGCCGTTGTTTCGTGAGAGAAGAGAGAGAAAGAGGAGAGAGAGAGGGTCCACTATTCTTACATGAAGAGAACTTAGACGCTCTTTTGAACTGAGATGTCTTTGTCAGTCTCAAAAAGCTTTGAATGTTTTGTTTTCTGTTTCTCTTCTCTTTGGTGGATAAATAATATATATACAAAACAAGAAAATATTTTCCATACTGTATCTTGTCCCTTTCCTTATCGGATACTCACCATTTTCAAATATTCATTTCTTAACTAACTATTCATTTAATTAATTAATATATTTCAATAAGTAATTAATTTTTTAAAAATTACTTGTTTTCTAAAACTGTAGTCTCATAGTTAAAAGATTTATTTTTACTATATTATTAGAGTAAAATATCATACAATTTATTTTGATGACGTATTATGTAAAATGAATATTATCTGTTTTTGAAAAAAAAAACCTGGTGTTTTAGTTGTGTTTTTCCTATAATGCTCAAATTTGAAACGTTTAATTAATTGTTGAATTTTATTCAAAACAAAATGGTTTTCATCAGTTGTTCTTTATGTTTTGAAAAGAATAAAAAGTTAAGATAATGGTTATTTTTATTTAATTAAAAATTAAAATGAAACACTCAACACGTAATCCAACTTATGCGACTTTGTTTTTCTATTGAAGGATGACAGTAATATCTACTAATATATTTAAATACATATTTTATTTTATTTTATTTAACACAAACTATATTGAAAAAAAAATAGTGTTATTGAATTAATGTATGTGTCCCGATCTAGTTACTAGAGATAATGAATTGATATTTTCAATTTATTGGATGGTTTTTTTGTGTAATAAATATTTTAAAATTGTATAAAGTAGTATGTTATAGTATACGAAATGTAAACAAATTTTTATTTCATATAATTAAATTTGAAGTGAATAAATATTTTTAAATATTGAAATTATATTATAATTAATATTTGTGACAAATACATATTTTGAACATGTAAGATATATTTCTAAATTCATAATAACTAATTTGTTTATAATTTATAATAAAAAAGGTGAAAGTAATGCAATTGAAATCATGCATATATCTCTGAATCTATTTACCAAATATAACGAAGGTAGATTAGAAATAAAGGGGAGTATGTATCTTAGTATATGCAATATATATATATATATATATATATATATATATATATATATATATATATATATATATATATATATATATATATATATATATATATATATAAATATTTATTTTATATAGTTAAAACATGTAATAAGCATTTTAAACATATAATATATTCTAAATTTACGATAAATATTTTCTATATAATTTAATAAGATGGGTGAAAGTTAATGTAATTAAATATATATATATATATATATATATATATATATATATATATATATATATTATACTTATACGAATATTCAATCTTATTATCAGGCATGTAAATCTCATTTAGAAAGATTAAATTTTATAATTGATTAATATTTAAATTTCAATTAACAATAATTTTTAAATTACATAAAATGAAAGTAATAACAACCACTCAAACACATACACTCATAAATATAAAATATAATCAACCAATTATTTTTTTATGAAATATATGAAACACTAATTAACATACCAACAAATTGTTAAAGACATAAAAATATAAAAATTTAAGATTCAATAAAATAACTATAAGTTTCTCCCTCTTATTTTTACTTAAAAGAAATATTAAAGACAGTCTAAATTGGAGACAATACTTAATGATTATATTAAATCTAAAATCAGAAATCTTCTCAAATTTCAAAACATAAACACTTGAAGTATAAATTTCTCAAAAATAAATAATACAATTTATCAGAATACTTCATGTTCAATAAAAATACTATCAACATAAAAATCAATATAAATAATATAAATTTCTATAACATTTCATGTCTAACATTTTAAATGTAAATATTTTCCACAACATAAAATCAATATAAAAAACAAAAACAAAAAAATAAAGTAAATTGGAAGCATATCCTAATGCAAAATCCTACATATCTAAACATACATGTATCATCTTTAGCACGAATGATTAGAACATAAAGTTTGATATGAGGTCAATGATAATTTTTTGTTAATTAATTCATGTTTAAACCAATGGTTGCAAAGTATTTGGATGGTGGGCAAGAATGTGCTTTCACAGTAAGACAAAATTCCAACCTTTATAATTTAATTTGCACAATGCCTTCCTTTAAGTTTATTTTAAATTAAAAAATATCGCTGCCTTTATAATTCAATCATTATACACCCAAAAATAAAGATAAAAAAAAGACAATGTAAAATTTTAAAAATAAAATAATAAATTGAAATAAAAAGGAGGCAAAAGGTAGTTAAACATGATTAAAAAAATACAACAAATATTAACATCTTTAAAAATTATGTTCCTATTCCCTCTTTATTTTCAGTCTCATGTTCATTTTCTCACTAAAGCTTTTGCATTAATTTTGTGAAAGAAAGTTGTCTTTACTATGTGTATCGAACAAAGTAGCAACAAGCGTAAATTTTCCGTTTTGTTTCATTTTAAGAGGAAAGGGAGAATAAAAAAATAAAATTAAAATATATAAAGAGAAAGGAGAAATAGTGTTTTCTTTTTTAAATATATATATATATACTTAAATTATGTTTTGTAGTTTTTAAAAATAAATTTAAAGTTAAAATTCGTTTCTGATTTAAATTTTAATGTACTTTTCTAACATTCCAAAATATAGATCCTGTATAGAAGAGTTATCATAAATATGATATGTATAATAGTTATTCAACTAGATCATAAAGTTTCAACATTACAGTTATCCAAAATAATTATAGAAATTTAAACTTTATATACACAAAAGCTCCTATACCAAAACTATATACAATCTACTACTCTGATAAAACTACTCTACAACATCTCCGATATCCAACGCCTGTTCCAGGAAAACTTCATCTCCCTCTGTTTACACCCACAGGATAATCATTGCAAAAGAAAGAACAAAACACATACAAAGCACAATCACAAACAGAAGGATAAGCTAGAAGTAAAAACAATTAATGATACACTCATTTAATCAAACATTCATCTAAAGAGCATGCACACATATCATAACAACTAAACTTTATACTTGACAGACCATCCGGATTAGTATGAATATGTAGCTATGACAGTTCATGCACTGGTTGTGGTGGAATAGTTGGCCCACACCAAGTTACCACACCATGTTAGTTTGTTATCACTCACCTTAGGTCAAGGAAAAACCCTTAAGCTAGGATCTTCTGCTATTCTCACGACATGTCTCACCCTTCTTTACTTGAGTATAGGTGACCATTAGAATGAGGATGAACTCCAAGACTGAGCTTCCCATATTCATACTTGTAACTTTAACACACATCACTGAGATATTCCTCCTTGGAATTCTCTTCCACATCATATAGGATCATAAACCTTACTTTGATACTTACTTAACACTCTTTCAATATCATACATCAATTACAACCAAGTCAAATTCAGAAATTCACAAACAAGGAACAAAGAAGAAAGAAAAAGAAATAACTAGGCACAATTGCTCAGTGCACACCTTCGTTGAGCGAATCTAGATGTTTCTCACACAGCGACACCAACTCGCTATGCGAATAAACTTCCAGTGGTACCAGACCTTAACCACTCACGTAGCGCCCCAATTCTCTATGTGAAGGTCTAGACAGTGATCCAGACCCCCCCAAGAACTCGTAGAGACCCCCTCACTATTCGAATAAACTTGGCAATTACTCTAGAGACCCCTACCAGGCGCTAAGCGAAGTAATTCGTTGTGCGAATCATCAGACAGAGAGCAAAACCTCTCAAACCATTCACACAGCACACCTTCTCGCTGTGCGAATTGCTCAAGCAGAGAGCAAACCCCAAAAGCATTCGCATAACGCACCTAACCACTGTGCGAATGGCTCAG
This sequence comes from Vigna mungo, assembly GCA_036885675.1. Lineage (NCBI taxonomy): Eukaryota > Viridiplantae > Streptophyta > Magnoliopsida > Fabales > Fabaceae > Vigna > Vigna mungo. The sequence continues at coordinate 1,054,221 of CP144692.1, forward strand.
ACAAAGAGCACTCACCATGACCACTCGTTGTGCGAATCTGTTCGCTTAGCGAGTCTGCATAATATGCAGCACGAAATTTGCAGAATTATGCAAATCAAACCCCATTTACCAATTCCATCTTTTTTTTCCCCAACTTCTAATCATCCTAATTTGTGTTATACACCTAATTTGACTTGCCTAGACATCTCTAAACCTTTCTACCATCATTTTATAGTGATTATGGATCAATTCATACTTCAAAGCACTAAATTTCTCAACCTAATGACCCAAATCATGTTCTACTACTTTTTGCACAGTTTTGAGCAATTTAGGGACTCGAGCAAGTCCCATTTGACTTACCAAAACTGCTCCCACAAACCAATTGTACCTTTAATCTCTAATTCTCATTTTCACAACCCCACTTCCTCAAAATAACTTAAAACAAGTATAAACCACTTCAATTTTTCCAATTAAACACTCTCATAACAGATTTCTAACAGTCCACACAGCTAACCAAGATTAAACATCATTTAATTTCAGCTTAATATCACAATTCATCACATTCAATCATCATATTCAAGTGGCACACATGAAAACTCATTCAAAAACTTAAATTTACTATTAATCAATACAATAAGCTTAGAATTAACATACGTACTTACTAAATCACTAAATTAACAATAATAATCCATTCCTTACCTTTATGAAGTTGCCCAACTCTAGAAATACACCGACACTTGCTTGCACCGCAAGGAATTTCTATAGAAACCTATAATTTACTAATCAATCATATGAAGAGGCTCTTAAAACCTAAATTGAGCTAGGAATTGAAGGGAGAAACTACTAGACACATGCAAACAGAAACATTTGCATGATCGCAATCCACAAACAAACGTACAAAAGAAGAGGGAAAATGACTTACCGGTTCAAAACAGGAATTTGATCGGTATAAATTGTAGCCCTCGACGTCAAGATCGTCTAGACACCTTCTAATCGTTGAGTATTAAATGAGAGAAAGAGAATGAAACGGTGTTTTAGAGAGATGAAATGTATTTAGATAATGAACTAAACTTTAGAATTTTCTATTCATATTATAAGATTATTTAAAAATAAAATGTTTGACTTATTATTTTAATACACTTATCTACACTAATATTTTATTTTATAAGTTCTTACACTTTTATTCTAAAATTAAAAAATAAATACATATAATTATTTTAATATCACACTTAAACAGTATAAATAAATCGTAAACTTAAGTATTGTTTGATGAGACGAAAAAAATTTAACACAATTTAATTAAAATATTACATCTATTTAATTTTAAAATTTAAAGATTAAATTATATTAAACATAATTAAATTTTAATTTCATGTTCAAAAATATATTATAATAAGTTAGAGGGATTGTAGCACCGACAAAAAAATGGAAGGTGGGATTGGATGTATTGACGTAACAGTGAGGGCAGATTTGAATTGTGCCATCCACTGCTCACAAAGTAGAAAAGACACCATTCTATCACAATTTCTTCCATCCTAAAATTAAATATATAAAAAACTTAATAAGTTATATATATATATATATATATATATATATATATATATATATATATATATATATATATGAAAACTGTCAAAGATCCCACTTTAATCATAAATAAATATCAACGTTATAAAGTTTATCTTCCAAATTTAAGAAAAGAAAAATTCTACATTGGAAAAAAACTTTTTTTTTATATTTATATTTTTTGGAAGTTACCTTAAAGTTTTTTCCCCTCTTTTATTGATTTTGTGTTTGAGAAAAAAAATTAAGAAAAATATAGTCTCTGCGTTAATGAATTTGTCAAAAAGAAAATGAAATTCGAATTTTCGGTCATATAAAAAATATCTTTTTAATTATTAGTGTAAGAAAATTATTAAATAAAAATTAATTTGATAGATTAAAATAATTAATTATTATATTGACTAAGTTGGATATTATTTTATAAATAAAATTACTAATATTTAAAATAATTTTTATATTAATAAAAAATTATAATTAATTTGTTGAAAAGAGTTTAAATTAATCTCTAATATTATTTATCAAGTTTTTAGTTACTTATTATTATTAATTATAGTTTAGTTTTTAATTTAAAATTATAAACTAATTTAAACATTAATTCTTTAATAACTAAAATTAGAAATCAATTTAAACTCTAATAGTCACAAACTAATTATAAATTTTTATTTATAGTGAGACTATTTTAAATATCAATAATTTTTAATTTATAAAATGATATTTAAATTAATTAATATTGTTATTTAATAGTTTTCTTACGGTGATTATTTTTTTATTTAATAGTTTTTTTATAGTGACCCTCTTAAAGTTTTATTGTAGATTAATCCAATTCCACTTAAAGTAAGTAACATGAACTAAAAATATTCAAATTCCATCTTGAATTCAATAAATTACATGAATATAAAACTTATAAAAATTTTACACTTTAAATACAATACAATTTTTTTCATATAAAGTGTCTGAAGTTTAAAATAACAATAATAAGAGTAATTTATAAATTTATACTATAAAATTCTAAACTAAAATAATTTCTTGAACCTTTTTACGATTTATTTAAGAATTTAAATTTAATCAAATGTATTTCTTTTGATAATGAACATTTGTTATTATTATCACTTAAGGAACTAAAGATTAATAGAAGTAAATAAAATCTTAAAGTATTTAAAGAGTAGTTGTTTGGATTTTCAACTAATGTAACACTTTCATAACTAGAACACTAATAATAAATAAACCCAATGTGTCTTATATGATCTTACTAATCACAAAAAGCAAACTCCATTATAGAAAATTAGGGCATTTTAAGTTATTGATTAATGAGTCATTATAGTAGAAAAGTAAAGTAGAATGGTTTTTATCATAAGAAGTCAAATGTTAGGGTTAGAATAATAATTTAAAGTTGTTAATGGCGTAAATAAGAAACAGAAAGTTTATTTTGCCATTGCTTCTCCACGAAGGAGACATATGTGAAAGGAATTAAAAAAGAATAAAGGGATATTTTTTATTGGTTTTTGATTGAGTCAAAGCAAAAATTATGATACAATGTACTTGGAATAAATATATATATAATATCTATTACTCATTCGATTCATCTATTGGAATATACCTACTTGGCCACTTTCCTTTATAAAGTTACCAATCAATGTTTTCAGAAAATAAAAAATCTAGTTTTGATAAGTCTTAATATATTGTATTATTTAGTAAATTAAATAGAGTGAAATTATATTTTGATCCCTTATTTTTATCTTGTATTAAATCTTTTGCTTGATTATATATTCCTCACTTTAATCATCATCACTTAATTTATTTTATACATTTTATCGATCCATTAGAAATTATATTAACAATTGCTGAAAACTTCTATGATGAGTTATAATGACATATTTATAATTTAGACCACTTGTGATATTAAATTATGATTTCAATGTTATTATCAGCATGATATAATCATAAAAGGTTATATATTAGAAAAACCTAGGAGTCTACATACGGATATGGATTGAGGTTTGATTTAATTTGACATGTCAAAAGAAATAATCTAAATAAAAATAGTTGGTTCAGTTAAATGAAATAAATAAATGTATTATTTTCATTATTAAATTATTTTTGTTATCTACATTTGTGACATAATTAAATAATTTTATATTCACTATTTTTTAGAAAACTAACAAAGAAAAATATAACAAACTTTATAATCTACATATTGTTTATACTTATAACAATCTTTATAATACAACAAACTTCTCAGTATAGATAAAAGGAGAAACTAAATACGTATTATTTATTAACACTTTATATTGTGGGCTATGCATTTAATTTGAAGAAAAAATTCATTGAATAAATAAAACAAAATTTAAGTCAATAGTGTGTGTGTTTAGAATATTTTTAATTCACAATAATTGGCGTAACCATTTGTTTTAATTTTGTGTTTGTACTTTGATTTTGCAATAACTTATTTTACTTCCAAAGTAACTAAGTTACCTTAAGTGAAATATGTGTACATTTTCTCATAATAAAAATTACTATTAACGAAATTAATATATATATATATATATATATATATATATATATATATATATATATACTAAATATGTATTTTACAATGATTTGTAATTTTCGCATAGTATCATATAAAACACATTTGTTACTTTAATATACCAGGCTAAATTTTTTAAATTGATCTATATATAAAAAAAAGTAAGCTAATTAACAAGAACTAAAAATATTACCATATATATTTTCTCTATAAAATTAAAAAATATAATAACAAAAATAAATAAGAATAATAAAATATATTCAAATATAAAGAATAATAAAAAATCAAGTTTTAATTAATATTATAATATTTCATAAATCTATCTATAAAGATAAAATTAATCTAGATAAACTTTAATGAGTATTTTTGTTGTGAGTGATTTGTCAAACTAACTTTTTAATAAATTAAATAAATTAATAGTTAATATATTGGTTTTGTCAAACACATTCTAAAATATTGACTTTATCAGTATCTAGTGTCGAATATCTATTTTGAGTTTAAAATTGTTTGAAAAATATGGTGTGAAGTGAAGGATTGCTATTTGTGGCATAATGCACATGCTTGCATCCATATTCACATGCTGATGCAACACACCATGTGTCCCTATTAAAAGTGCTTGTGTTGCACCCCCCATCACTCTTATCTCTCTTCTTATTCTTTGTGTCTTTTTTTTTTAGAATAAAAACACGATGACATTCTTTTACATTTATTTTATACACAAAATATAAAAATAAAATAATTATAAAAATATAAACTTTTGTATTTTCTTAAAAAAATAGAAAATAAAGAAAGATAATATTAAATAAATGTAAAAAATTTAACTCTATCAAAGAATAATTTTTAAGGTTTAATACCTATTTTGGTTCCTACTTTATGCGTTTGGTTCAAAATGATCCTACTTTTTAAAAAAGTTCAGTAAGACCCCATAATTTGTTAAAAAATATTCAGTCCAGTCCTTTTCGCTCACATCGTTAAAAACTTGACGGTGCAAATGTCACCGTGGTGCAACCTTACTGAGGTGTCAAGTTTGATTTATACTGTGTAAATATTTAAAAAAATTTAAAATGACACATCAGCTTCATCTTCCACCTCCACTGTGAATTTAGGGTTCTTTCCCACGTGACATTAGAGGTCGTCGTCTCCTTCTTCCTCCCCCTCTCCCTCTCTTCCCCACAATAAAAAACAAGGGTTACACTGAATTTATGCACGAAAAACACAACAAATACACGTTAGCAGAGTATCTTGACTGAAAATGCATAGTTCGCTTGGGAACTTCGGAAAGTTATCACCACAAATTTTAAGAGCCTTAACATTGTTATTTTTGCAATTTTGAGTTCACCTATATATATTTGGGTTTATTAAAGTACATTCCATGAATGAGTCCACACATCAAAAGAAATTGCACTAATTACTGAGACATTAAAAGCACGATAAAAATGTTAAAAAATACACAAAACCTGATATAACCCAACGGATTCCTGTAATCTTTCCCATAAGTTGGTACAGTTTGTTTTCCAGAACCCAATCTTTTCCTGCTCACGATCATACATTACAAGAGTGTTTCGAACGACAATACCTATGTGAACAAAATTGACGAAAATTATCACTAAAAAATTGTTGAAACCTATACCACAGAAGCTAGCCTTATAATACAAAATTAGAGAAGGAAAAAGATTTCACATGAAGTATAAAAGCGTGAAATAGATAAAGTTTCAAAAACCAAATAAGTTACCTCCTAACAGAGTAGTAAGGTCTTTTCCATTTTGGAAAATCCCTAGACAATATGCTCCTCGCACTTTTGAATGCTTCATAAAGAATGGCCCCATGAAAAGTAGGGATTATGGAATCATTAACATTTTATAATAATTGCACCGCCTGTAAACACAGCTAAAGCTACTAATAGTCTTCTCCGTCCAATTGGGTGTTCGAATGTGCTCCGATTCGAAAGAAAACCATGGCCGTTGCAATGTTTCCCACAGTTGGTCCATGGTGGGGAGAGAGAAACTGAAACCCTAGAAATCGAATCAGCGACACATCTTCTTAGACGAGGTTTCGGTTCGAATAAAGCTTGTTCTCCATTTTCCAGCTAAGACAGAGTTTCTTGGATTTGGGGTTCCCAGAGTTTCTGTGCACAAAGAGATTAGGGCGTGTGAGAGCGAAAAATAAGAGGTTTTTGCTTTGATATTTGTATCCCTCTTCATCAGAGTCGGAGTGGGAGTGGAGGTGGGAGCCAGCGAAATTGGAGTGGGAGGGAGAGGTGTGCTTGGAAAGCTGGTGGAGGTGGCAGATGAAGCTGATGTGTCATTTTAAATTTTTTTAAATATTTACACAGTGTAAATCAAATTGATATTTCAGTAAGGTTGCGCCACGGTGGCATTTGCACCGTTAGGTTTTTAACGGTGTGAGCGAAAAGGACCGGACTGAACATTTTTTAACAAATTATGGAGTCTTACTGAACTTTTTTAAAAGGTAGGATCATTTTGAACCAAACCCATAAAAGTAGGGACCAAAATAGGTATTAAACCTTTTTTAAAAGGTATTATTCATGATTTAAAACAAAAGAATATTAAAAACAATATTCATTTTAGACGAGCCACTTCTTAACTACTATCGTCTTTGTATTTTTATAATTTTTTTCCACATATTTTATCAATCAATTCAATGTTACACAGTGAAAAATAAATGGTGTTTTTAACAAATTTGCATACTAAAAGCTGTTTTTGTGTCCTATTGCTTTTTATAAATTTTATATATATATATATATATATATATATATATAAAATGTCCCACAGGTTTTGAAGTGCGACATAATTTAATTTGGGCCTATCAGTTTTGTTGGGCTACTACAAATTTACAATACTTATCATCATCCACCTCCAAGTCTTTCATCCTGCACCTCTAAAGATTTGTAAAATGTCCATATTAACTTGTATTTAAAATTTTTTAATATTTTAAAAACTGAAAATTAAGATGTTCAAAGATTCCTTTTTATTTACAATAGCATAGTTAGTGTGCATTGATATTTTCGAATCTGATCTCCATTCTCTCTTCTTCTTCTCTTTTTCTCTTTGTATTATGTACCATATGGACCGGACGAACCATGCTAGACGTCCGGATGTGATCTCGACATATAGAGACCGAACGTGATGGACGGTCCCGTTAGTGCACGGCGACCTTCGCAATAAGAGTTTTCACGAATATCTACATTACTGCCATAAGTCGTCGGATTTGTTCCGTAAACCGACCGTCCGAAACGGACAGAGTGACACGTGAGTCACAATTAAGATGCAGGAAACATTAAAATTAGAATAAGGTAAAACACGATTAGTAAGGATGGGCCAGGGATTGGGCCGTAATTAAGATCTGGCTAATCACAGGCCCACGACAAACTATAAATATAGGTCAAAGGTGAAAAATATTTGGTTACATTGAATGCTCATTTATTCTTGCTAGTCACTTTCTCTTTCTATTTCTACCTTTTAACTGCTTGTTGACTTGAGCGTCGGAGTGCATTTAACAGGTATCCGGTCGGACTGGATAGAAAGAGACTCAACATTGAACTAAGGGACTCGGGAGAAGCAATGGAAGGAAAGCTTGGAGTGACCGAACATTAGTAGAAATTGTGAAGGAAGAGTCGGAGAGGAATCCAACCGGAACATGTTCTAACAGCTAAAAGAAGAGTTGTGCATGATATTCTTGCCTTTAAGAAATGAAAGGCCACTGTAACCTCGTCAATGAGAGGAACCCATCCTAATGCTAGAATTTTCTGAAATCTCATCTTCGAGCATGCCCATCCCTTGGCCACTAATTACTGAAGTGAGAATAAGGGTGAAACATACAACTTCTGCCAACAGAGGAAGGATGTTTGTTTGACCCAATCATGTATCAGCTTCTACAAGCAGTCACAAAACCTCCCTCTACAACCATTACCACACCATTATGTCCATCTTTAACCCTAACTACTTAGGAACTAGCCATAGCAAGGTAGGGAGAGCTTTTCCAACTTCCTACATAGTGGAACTCTATTCAAGAGCCAAGGAAGAAAGATTCATGGATATTGCTAAGTGCTCTTCCATAAATGAGCATAGAACTGAACTGTTGGAAGAAGAAGAGCACGAATTCCAAAGGCCCCTAAAAGACATTTGGGAAAATACATGCATCGCATTTTCCAAATGCCATATACAAATTTCTATGCATCCATGTCCAACTCCGATAAACAAATTTTGTCATATGCATCGGCTATCCACATTCGATACAGAATATATCGAATATCCATATATGAAACTCTCTTTTCGAATTTTCAATGTATACATCTTCATATCTATATTTTTTTTTCACAAATTTTATTAAATAAATTTAATAAAATCATACAAATTATATTTTAACATAATAAATTATATTAAACATTTATAAAAGTAATAAATATTCATACAAAATTACAAAAAATAGTTATAAACTAATACAAAAATTAAGGAAAAAATGTGCAGGTGAAACACCCACACACCATTGACATTGCTGCTGCTGTAAATAAAAAAAAGATCTTTGACCATCCTTAATTTTTCAGTTTTTTAAATATTAAAAGCTTTTAATCACAGGTCAATATGGGTATTTTGTAAAATTTGGAAGTACAGAATGAAGGATTTGGAGGTGCAGGATGAAACACCTTACTTTAGTTCATAGGTATGTGAAGGTATTGCTTTCTGCATTCCCACAATTATTAACCGTAATACCATAGTAATACAAACACATTCGAGGTAGGAGTTTTCAGGAAAATTTAACGTATTATATGCGTTTATTTTGGAAATTTTATTACAGAAAACCTTTTTCACAATATAATCTTTTTGTATGTGCCGGAAATCTGATAATTTTGAACTTGATTTTAAAATCTTGGTCTAAATTGGATATACTCCTACATGTTTTGAATTGTTTTTTTTACTATTTTAATATCAATTAATTAATTTTTATAAAATAATAAATATTTTTAGAAAGAAAAGATAATATTATTAATTATTAATATAAAAAAGGTATTCTTGTAAAGTTAATAAAATAAAATTCATAAAATTTTAAAAATATTTTTAAAAAATTACAAAAACAAAATAGTTAATCAAATTTAAAAATATTTTTAAAATTTCTCTTTACTCTCATTTTTTAAATTCTTATGAAATAGTTTTTCATATACTAATAAAAGTTATAATTCATCACTGAAATGAAAACATAAAAAAAATTAAACTAATAATAACTAAAATTTAACAAATATTTTTAATATATGTTGCATGACAATAAAAAATATTCATGAGAGTGTTAAATTATTATATTATATAATCGTAGAAATAAAATTAAGTCAAATTGTATCCTAAAAATAATGTACACTATTAAATGAAATTGAGCAAACGAAAATAAATATATAATTAAGAGTATAATATGATGAAAAATATCTTAAAAATCTAAGTTTCTTTTAATACTAAATTAGTTGAATTATTGAACGATAAAATATTTTAATAAAAATTAAAAATAAGAGAAAAAAATATTTTTTTTATATTACCTATTAAATGAAAAATTAATCATATTAAACACTTAAATGGACAATTAAACAATCTTATGTAAAAATAAATAAATAAAAACATTAAAACTGAATAAAAATATTCAAATATAGACATTAAAAATATTTAATTTCCATACATAATTTTAACATAAGTGTACAAATATTCTAATAATAAAAAAATATCTTGAAGATGTGAATTAATTTTATAGTAAGTCAAATAATTATAAAAAAATATGTAATTAAAAAATAGATAAAGATTATGAAACTAAAAACTAAAAATGGTTAGTTTAACATTTATTATTATTTTTATTCGAATCATATTTAACTTTGAGTGTCGAAGTATATTTTGTAAATATTATCGAACAGTCTAAACATATGAAAGAACCAAAGACTTTCGAAGTCCAATCAGGGCAAAGATCACCCAACTTGAAGAAACAATAAACTATTTAAATATTTAATAAGGAAAAAAATGTAATGTTAAAAGAATAATTAATTATAAAATGTAATGTTAAAAGAATAATTAATTATTTTAAACTTTAGAAGTGTCATTACGAGCAAAAGAATACTTTCTTTATTCTATTTATTGCTCCATCAGTTTCTAGAACGCTTAACATAATTAATGTTTTAGTAAATAATTTGCTTTACATAACACCTTAATTTAGTAGATAATATTATTAATTAAAATATTACATATTTGAAAAAAAAAGCATAAACAAAGATTATATACATATATATATATATATATATATATATATATATATATATATATATATTAATGAAAAATTCAAGTTAATACTTTACATTAATTCTTTTATGAATTAGAAAAAATTACACAATACAAAAATTATATACTTAAACAAAAATTATTTTATTTTAAGAAGATTACGAGTAATCATATTATTTCACACTCTTTTACCTGTACTATTTCCTATTCACACATAAAATGTGATCAGAACAAAAAGACAAATACATACAAATAAGGGTAAAGGTAGTTATATTTTCAAACAATAAAAAACACAACATTATAAAAACTCAAATTATTCAATAATTCACACACAATTTTATAGACTCCAAGCATAATCTATTCCAAACTGAATCCTGAAATATTTATGCATTGAGTTGAGTACTAATAAAATATTTAAAAATAAATTATAAAGTATTTTCATGTTTTCAATATCAAATATTTAAAAATATATTGTAATTATATATGTTTCATAATAATCAATACATTTATTAAATTATAAAAATTACCACTAAATGTTTCTTGCATAAATTTCCGTATACATTTATTATATTTCCGTATAAATTACCACTAGATTTGTTTTTATAAAGGGTAACAGTTCATAAAAAGAAATCCACCAATAATGCAATTAATACTATTAATGAGAAAACATTTTTTAAACAAATTATTTTTCAATAATCTCTAAAGGAATCTGCATAAATGGTTGACTGTATTAGCACCATTCTAAAAACAATCAACATTCTTATACAAATAAGAAAAGTATTCAAATATATAAGAAAACCGGCAAAAGAAAAAAATTAAAGTATTTTTTTATTATATGGTCAAACTTGATTACATGATATTAAACTATTACATTCATAGTTATTACACTTAATAATTATTTTTTTAAAATCTTTTAATTAATGAATTTGCATTAATTAAGCCTTACCCGTTATATTCAATTGAGAAGTATAAATAAATGCATCATCAAGCCAAAATTGGAAGAAACCTAGGCTTCTGGTTTTGAAAGAAAAAAAAAAAACAGACAGAAACAATGGTTAGCAATATGTCTCCCTTTGTGTCTGTGTTTGTGATCTTCTTGTTTGCTTCAACCTCGTATGCAATTTCAGGCAGTGAGGTGAAGAGCATCTGCAGCCAAACTCGAAATCCTTCATTTTGTTTGCGTCTTCTTATGTCAAACCCTAACCCTAATGCAAGCCTTGTTGATTTAACTCAGTACACCATTAACACTGCAAGAGCAAAGGTGACGAACACCATCAAATTGATCAATGATCTGATTGCTCATGGTAATTCCAATGCAAAAAGTCACTACAAATTATGTTTGGAGCATTTTGGTTCAGATGGAGCGCTTGGTGACATCGATTACACTCAAGAGATGCTTAAGAAAGGAGATTACCAAGGTGTGAATGTGGCTGCTTCTGCAGTATCAACTGATATTGAAGATTGCATTTCAGGAGATTCACCATCTGATCCTCCTTTCCATGATCCTTCTGATCTTCCAAAGAATGCTGCAGTTATTGAGTCTGTTCTTGATGTTATTCTTGTTCTTTCTAAACTTTTAAGGCACTGAATTGCTTCATACTTAATTCTTCAAATGATCATAAATAAGTATTGTTAAGATTACCATCATGATTGCTTTTTGTCGGAAATTCTGATTGCGTTGTGTTTTACTTTATTTAACAGGTTTTTTTTTTCACTCAGAATATTATTTGAACATGAACTTTTACTCATATAAGACGTAATTGAATACCATTTAAACAAAATATTTGTCTATTCTATAATTGTCAAAATGGATCACAATTCACTTATTGATTTGGCATATCATCCGATTGGATTGGGTTTTAAAAAATTGTATTTATTTTATGTAGGTCAGATTTCATCCAGGATGAACCCGTAGTCGGTCGGATGAGACCACCAATTCACCTATCTAATTTTATTTTATTAAAATTTAATTTTAATTTTATAAAAAAATATTTATTATTATTTTTTACTTGAAAAAATTATTTAAATTCTTTATTTTCAAAACTAATTAAACACGTGAGTGAAATTTGTTTAGATTTGAATTATAGAAAGTTTGTAATTTTTTTATTTCAAAAAATTTTAATCAAGTGACCTAGTGAGCCAACCCATTTACCTACCAGTCTGTGGTGAGTCGAGTCGAGTTTGAATTTTCCTGACTCGCTAATAAATTAACCGAATTGGATTGAATTACTAATTGATCAATCCTTGGTGGACCGGGCCGATGACCCATTTTTACATCAATTCATTGTTAGTCTCATAATGTTAATGGGATTCTCTTTACAATTCTCAACAATTGAAAGCAAATATTTATTAATAATTTTAAAACAAACAAACCTTATTTTTTTAAACAATTTTGTATGGGTTGAGTAAATTAAACTCGTAACTTAATATAAAAAAAATGGATTGGGTTGTATTGTTTTCATCAGATGAGTCATAAGATATAAATTTTGTTAAAATTTATAATTTGTAAATATTAGTTTTTAGAATTTATCGAATAATATTTTTGGAAAGGGACCATATTCTTAAAAAATAAACGTAAATAAAATAAATGAATAATATCTATGTTATTATTATTTAATAACTTTTGTCTATATTTAAGTAGTCTATATCATCCTCGTATAGAGGAAATCTTTTTTTTTTTTGGTAACTACGTAATTTTTATATTATTAGAAAATGTTATCATTTAATGAATAAAACATAATCTCTTTATTTAATAAAATAAGTAGTAATATACACTTTTGGTAATTGTTTTTATGCTATCTTTTAATTAGATAATTTAATCTTTTAGTAAATAAAAATAATTTCTTTATTTAGTAAAATTATATAAGAGGAATATAAGTATATTTGGTGTTATCTTTTAATCAAATAATGTTAATGATATGATTTTGAGGAATCTTTTTTTATTTTTTTAACTTTTATTTTAATTAAATATAGGAAATAATGATTTATATCATGAATATTAAATGTAATATTAGTGAGTATAAAATATTAATCATTGAAAATTGATATGGATTGTAGTGAATCTTGTCTTGTTTATCATATATATAAATTTGAGATAAAATGAAAATTCTTTTTGTGAGAACATTTTATGAGTTCTGAGTTATAAGAATTAATTTTGATGTTATTCGAGTAACATGTAACAATGAATCCCATTGGTTTTGAGTGTAGAGTGAATATCATCATCTAAACTAATAATTTTATCATTTTATTATAGATAGTTTTTTTTAGATGATTTTTTTTATTATAGATAGTTATTCTAATTTTAAAAAATAGTTAAATTTGTAAAAAAATGATTAAATTTTATAAAATATCACTCAAAGGGTGAATTCGATAATAAAAAATTGATTTAGAAACATTATGTAAAATAGGAAACAAAATATCAACACCAAAACGGATAGTGTCCTCTATGTAATAGTATAAATAATTATTTTGATTTAAAAAGATAAAGAGTAAAATTAGAAACAAAATGTGTACATCTAAAAAGATAATCTCTTTATATAATAGTATATATTTGATTTTAAAAAAAATACTTAAAAGGTAAAATTGGAAAAAATGTATACAGCAAAAATCTCTTTATGTAACAATATAGATTACTACTAGAATATTTCTTGTAAAAGTTTTTTCATATATTTTCTTTAAAAATAGTAGAAAACTAGATTTATATTTATAAAGGGTAACGAAATATACAAAAGAAAAACAATCTAGCGATAATGCAATTAATGCTATTAATGAGAAAACACGTTTTAAACATTAATTTCAATAATATCTAAATTAATATGCATTTATTGTATTACACCATTCCATAAACAACAACCATTAAACTTAAATTTTTTTAAATCTCTTCATTAATGAACTTGCATTAATTAAACCATTTTAGGAAAAGTGGTGGATTCAACTCGTGAACATAATACTTCAGTTAACATTTTTTAATAAAAAAAATTAAAAATTATCCATTATTTTTAACTCAGAAGTATAAAGTGTCTCATCAAACCAAAATTTGAAAAAACCACTAAGTCTTGAATTAAAAGAAATCATCAGACAAAACAATGGTTTTCAATTGGTCTTTCCCTGTGTTTGTGTTTTTTGTTATTCTTGTTTGTTTCAATCTCGTATACAATACTAGATAGCGAAGTGAAGAACATATGCAACCAAACTGAAAACCCTTCGTTTTAGCTCTTCTTATATGAAACCCTAACCTAATGTAGTTCTTGTTAACACTATTCAAAACACCATTGACATTGCAAGAGCAAACGTGACCAACACGATCAAATTGATCCTCTACAGTTGAAGTCGTAAAGTGCATTGTTGAGCATTGTACTAGTCAGTTTATAAAAATAAAGTTGTATCCCCGTTTTAGAGAGACTTTTTGGAAGATTTTGAGAGACATGCTTTTAGAGAGGAAGAAGAGACATGACTATCAACTTCATTTTAAAGTTTGTATCCATTATGAGGAGTTAAGCCTCTTTTGTGTTGAAGCTAAGATGTAATCCTTTATGCATGTTGTGATTTATTTATCAAAGTATGCTTTTATTATACGTTTGTGAATTAGTTTATGCATGTTGTTGGATGAACTGATCACTCATCTTATTTCATTGACTTGGGATTGAGTGAAAACTGGTTCCAAGTTGTGGTATAAATAAATCTCCTCCTGCTTTTAGATCCTAGGAATAGATCTAATGCTCTTGCAAGTTATAGAGTCTCTATCTTAATGCAAGTGATCCATTCAAGCAGTCGCTAAGGAATCATATTGAAGTTTGATTATCTTAGCCTTTAAGTGTTAGGAATGAACCTAAAGTTATATTTAAAGAGAACTCTCAAGATATGAATAACTGCATCTTTGTAAATAACAATTGAATTAGTATAAGAGAAGGACAAAATGGTGAAATCTAGCTTCAACACATTTTTGTTATATTGAAATCAACCTTTGCTTAAAACTGTTTTAATACTTTATTTCATTAAATCAATGTTTCTATACAACAAATTTTGTTTTCTTTACTTCTCAAACAATCCAAGTATTGTTTTATTTAAATTAAATTAGTTTAAGCTTTGTGTGATCTACCAAATCCCTATGAATACGACATTTGTTATACTACAAACTACCAGTATATTTGCTGAAAAATTGATTGCATTGGAGCATCAACAACGAGCACGTTTTGGAGATGGAGGTCGAGGTGTATCGAGCCTAACTTTCTCTTGTTCTTCTTCTTTTCAACATGGGGTCACTAGGTCATCTTTTTCAAATAAGGACTTCTCAGTCGTCTTTTATTCACTCGTACCTTTACTAACAACAATGATTGCCTTTTTCTTCTCTCTGTTATCTTTTTCAAGCCTTTTCTTCCTCACATATAAGAATATATCCTTTAATGCAGACTCTAATGCTACCATGATATATGCACACGCAACACAACATTATCAAATGTTAACATGATTTCGCAATTAAAGCATACATACCAAAAACGTCATCCCTGAGGATGAGGAGAAATAAGTACCCTAGTAATTTTCTAGAGTTGTCAAAATGGGTAACTCGGTCCGACCCGACCTGGCCCACCACAGATTGATCACTTAGTGAGTCAACCCAACCCGACTCATTTATTAGCGAGCCAGAAAAATTTGAACCCGGTCCGACCCACCACGGGTTGGTGGATAAACGGGTTGGCTCACTGGCTCACTTAGTTATAATTTTTTTAAATAAAAATAAATTACAAACTTTCTATAATTCAAATTTAAAAAAATTTAACTCCTAAATTTCACTCCCAACATGGGTGTTTAATAAATTTTGAAAATAAGGAACTTAAATAATTTTCTCAAGCAAAAACTAAATAAATAAATATCTTTTTATAAAATTAAAATTAAATTTTAAAAAAATAAAATTAGGCAGGTGGGTTGGTGGGCCAACCCGGCCCACCACGGGTTCAACCCGCATGAGCCGGGTTTAAATCTTACCCGCATAAAAAATACAATTTTTTCAAACCCAACCCGTCCCGAACCCGTAGTGGACCGGGTTGGCGTGCGGGTTGTGGCCCATTTTGACAGCTCTATAATTTTCTTTGAAAGAAGCTTCTTGGGTAATTGATCCAAATACAAAAGTACATGTAAATCCTCTGATGTCAAGCATTACCTCGACCAATCATGGTAACAAACATTGTTTCAAGTCCAATATAAGGGAAATTTGGGTTTACTATTGTCAAAATAGAAATACTTGAAACATGTTGGTCTTATCACTACTAAGAAAAAACTAGTTTTAAACTTATTGAAGGATTAGGTTTATTATTTTAATAAACATTCTCGACTTTGAGCTACTAATGAAAGCTAACTAACGAGATCTCCAAAGCGTGTATAATAATTTTGAAGAAACACTTGAGGAGTCAGTTTTAAGTGAAGTACTCAATATATCATACTAAAAGCTTTCAAAGAAGCCCAACTATTAGGATGCGGTTATGTAGGGGCAACATTTAGTACCCTCACTTAGTACTCCTATGGTAAACTCATCAGAAGGGAAATAAACATACAATTGGTTATTAAAGTTAGAAGAAGTCTTGAGGATAATTTCCATGACCTTGGCAGACAACATCCCTCGCACTCACTCGTTCTATACTTATGGTATCATCATCTACAATTTTCGTTATCATCTCTACACTTTTGGCTAAATCAGTTATAGATAGTGCCCACCTATATATAGATAAATAAGCTCTCACCCTGGAATCTACCCAATCATACCTTGAGTGTAGTAAGACTGAAACCTTCTCATCATTGTGTATAAGCATACCAACCTTACTTTTAGAGGACAATGAACTTTCCTCTAAGGTAACCTCATCACCCCTAAAATTACTCGACTTATCAACAAAGTTAAAAGAAGTGGAAGAAGAGGATGACATACTTGTGTAAAAGCTTTATCGACAAAGATGAATACTTAGGATATCGGAGTAGTGGGGACCCTCTGGTCCCCACCCCTTTATTTAGAGGCGTTACGACATAATAACATAAGGATACTTCAGGCCTAATCCACCGTTAGATCTCTTTGAATCTTGTGGATACAAATTTATGACTCTTCAATTCTAGAGCATAGTTAAAACATCACGTCTCTTGATTGCATATGTCAAAAGTCAACCTTACTCACACTTGAGGAATTAGTTGATTTAAAGCTCGTGTTTGCCATATCAATAGTTGTGATGATCACGTATCTTTTAGACTCTTGTTTCACTTCATTCATAGTATAACTCGGTTCCATACATGAACACTACATAATGTAATATCAACTCAAATTTTTCATGTGCACACTTTTCTAAACTCTAGACATAATCTACTCCAAACATAATTCTGAAATACTTATGCATTAAGAGTGTTAAGACAAGAATCGTCTAGAGAATAGATTATTTGAGCAACCCAAGTTTTGAAGTTTAACAAACAACATCAAATGAAATATTACTGAGTGGGAAAAGTTGTTTGAAACAAGTAGCCTCTAGTAAAGAACCATCTTATCACGTTTGAAAGAGCTTACGTAATGCTTTCTAGACCAAACTGTTTGAATATATTAGAAAAACATAAACAACGTCTAAGGATAAGTGTCTTTCATTGAAATATCTCAATAGGCTATATGAGCAAAATAAACTAGCTTCTTATGGAAATAGAAGTCTATCTCTTATATGACACTAAAATTAAAATAAATGTTTTCATTTCATACAATGTTATATCAAGCAAAACATTTTATAGAGAATATCATTTGATAAGTGACCACCAAACATTTTAGCCTTGAGAAAACATCTTATGTTTATACCATTTGATGGATACAGATTTGTCTTACCAAATGATGCATTTATTAGTGAAATGACAAATAATAAAATGTCTGGAATACGTTAACAACTTAACATTTATCAATGTTTAAAAATATTTAATGTGTGTATGAAAAAGTACTTCAATACTTATATATTTTGTCTCTTGATATTCGTGCATATCAATAAAGCAGAAAGATATTATCAGAATCACAACACCCAAGAAAAAGACGTCGTGAAAGAAGAAGAGCATTCTGAGAATGTTTCCTTGAAGCCACTTGCTTTGTGACATCGTATAAGCTTAAATTTTTCTAAAGCTATGAGAAAAAGCTTTAAACCTTACAAAGTATACTAAAGTCATACTTCACATCCAAAGACTATCAAGTCAACTTGTTAGTCTAACAGTCATATTTCAAGAGAATATATATATATATATATATATATATATATATATATATAGAGAGAGAGAGAGAGAGAGAAGAAAGCTTGAAGAGAAGTTGTGTTTGAAGTTGTTGATGAAAAAGCGCATAATAACATACACAGAGTAGCAACGAGAAAAGAGAGAAAAGCTCAAAGTGTTCTTATATCGTCTGACGCTCAATCAATATCTTTTGAGAGAAAAATCTTTGTAAAGAGAAAAACACTTTGAAGTGTTACAGATTGTATTGTATTTGAACACTTATGCTCTCATTGAGAGTTATTCATTTGTACCTTGTAAAAATTCTATTTGTGGATTTATTGTAAGTTCTGGAGAGAACTCAAATACTTGGTTGTTTAACTCATGTTGAGTTGAATGTTTAGACAGTTGTCTAGGGTTAGGTCTAGTCAGGATGACTAGGAAACAAAGAGTAGTATTATACTCGTTGTAACCAAGAGTAGTGAAAATACTCTATTATATCCTGGAGAGGCAAAACTCGTGTAATCTTGGAAAAGATTAGTAAAATCCCTTAAAAGTTATTAATGAAGAACTACACGTAGCTCAAGTTGATTGAACTAGTATAAAAATATGTGGTGTGTTGTTTTTCTATTAAATTGTTTTCCATTTGCTTATATTATTAAAAGCTAGCATCTAATCTTCTTAAAACTCTTGCATACTATTTTTGTAAACTCTTAAACGTTAATTTGCCAAAAGTTTTTTAAAGCACCATTCAACCCCCTAGTATTTTCCTTATAACTTCAAAGTTGAGTATCCATGTATGCACCTATCATGTAACCTCATAATGGATTATAGTGACAATCTCAACTCTAGTTGGCCTACAATTTAAATCTCTCATGATTATATTATTTTGGCTTGGCCAAAAATGAACTCCTCGCACCAAATCACACTGTATGACCTTTGTCAACTCTCGCTCTTACAGATTGTAACGAGGCAGGGTGGGGATAAGTTTCACTATCTCATACTTATCCCCAAAGAAAAGATTTATCCACATCCCATCAGATAACATGTCTACCTATATATGTGCATGCTTTCTTAATGTTGCAATATCAATTAAATGATTTTTATAAATAATAAAAAAGTACTCAAGGGAAACATAATATTTAAATATTTAATATCAAAACAAAATATTATTGTTTCTTCAATATCAAATATTTAAAAAATATATATAATTATATACATTTCAAATTATAGTACGAGATTAAATTTCATGAGAATCAATACATTTATAAAATTTGCAAACGTTAATGAAATAAAGTTGATAAAATTTAAAAATATTTTAAAAAATAATAAAAAATAGATTTTCAAATTATTTTTTTTAACCGTCTCTTTACTTCCATTCTTTAAATTCTAATGAAATCTATTTTTTATTTGTAAATAAAAATTATAATACACAACTTAAATTAATCTCACAAAGAATAAATATTAAACTAATAATAATTAAAATTTAACATAAGTCTTTTACCTTTTGAAATTTAATATATGTTGATTGATATATACAAAATTCATAACAATGAGATTAAATTATTACATTATGATAAACATAATTCTTTATATAATTATAAAGATAGAGTTACACTTAATTAGACAATAAAAATAATTATATAGAAAAAACATTTCTATATTGATAAAAATAAGCAACAAATAAAACTATTAAAACGAATTCAAATTGTGTCAGAAACAATGTAATACACTACTAAATGAAATTGTGCAAAGGAAAACAAACGTATAATTGAGTGTATGATAAGATGAAAAACATCTAAAAGATCTAAGAAAACTTTCTAGATATCAAACTAGTTGAATTATTGAGAGATAATAAAAATTGTTTTAGCAAAATAAAAATTAGAAAAAATAAAGAAGATAATTTCTTTTAATATTACATAGTAAATGAAGAATTTATGTTATTGAACACTTAAATTGAGAATTAAACATTATGATGTGAAAAATAATAAACAATAAATAGAAATATTAAAAAGAAGTAAAAATATTCAAATATATGAGACATAAAAAATATTTAATTAACATACATCATTTAAACATAATAATATAAAAGATTATGATAAGAGGAAAAATATCTTAGAGATATAAATGGATATCATGACAAGTCAACAAATTAGAAGAGAGAGAAAAAAAGATCGTGTAGCTGAAAAAATAAAAAATATATATAAAACTAAATACTAAAAAAATATATGTCAAATATCTATTGGTAAAAACGTGTCATTAATTAAGATGAACACAATATAATACATAAAAATATAACGTGATAATAGTAGTTCATATAATGGAGATTAAATGTAACATTAAGGCATATTAAATAGTTATTTAAAAGTTAATATAGAATGTATAAGGTCTTGTTTAATTTATCTTATAAAAAGAGACACTCACAACACAAATAACATATATGAATTTGAGATAAAATAATATTTATCTTTGTGAGACCATTTTGGAGTAAATATACTATCGTATTAGTTTTTTATCATGTTACTTATACTCTTGCAATATATCGATATATTGTATTTTAAACTTTAACTTTACACTAGAAACGCATAATAAAAATACAATTGTATTTAAAATATAAAAACCACAACCAATAAAAAACCTAACACGATCTATTTTTCTATAATAAGGCAAATTTTCACTTTGGAATGAACAGTAAAATTTATTTAGTTACAGTTCTATATTTTTTTCAAACGTTAATAAATAATTTGATCCAAAAATTACGAAACCTTGTCCCTTAGCTTCTGAAAACAGTATTCCCATGAAAATATAATCTGTCATCCAAAACTGGCATAACTTGATCATACTAGTGACATATTTAACGATAAAAATAACCATAAATAATTAGATTTAAACATGAATGACTTTGCAATCCAGTTCATATTTTAATGATCGTATGAACGATTCAGACGAATAAAAAAAAAAGCAGTCCATTGTAGAATATGTACAGAAAAAACTCAACTTTTAATATTACATTGACAACACGAATGAAAGAGTATCTATAATCCCAGAAGGCCCAAATCCCAACACTGTTAGAAGCTAGGACATGTATAAATTTATGAAAAACTGGAACCAAATTAATCGGAAACACTCTTTACAAAATGTTTTCCTATCTTGGGGATACAACCTCACTCCAATCTAAAGAGACCCAACAATTTCCTGAAATACATTATTACACTTGTGGATGACCACTAATTTTAATTCTTCTCTCCCTCTAAGGACCATTTGAAGGCCTGAATACAGTATAACCATTCACACCGCATGCCATGTTTGGGTAATCTTGATAGTATGAGTAACTATTCTCTGTGTTTCTCATGCCTAGATAAGATAGATCAGAACCAGCAACCTGCCATTGGTTTGGAGTCAGCCCATCTACCTTGCCATTTCCATATGATGACAGTGTACTTGCCGTCTGAGGAAGATAATCCGGCTGCATATCGAAATGCCGGCCGCCGGATGAGCTATACCCTTGTTGAAACCTGGCATCCTGGTAACTTCTTGATCTCTCAAACCTACAAGAACTGGTGGATGATCCCAAATCATCATTTGTACCCAAGTCTCCAGGAAAAGTGAACTGACGATTTAACAACTGTGGTCCATCATTGAGGGAGTGGAAGGCTGAACTTGCCTTGGCTGCCTTCCCGGTAACATGCTCCTCATCAAGAAGATCATTTATGATATCAAGGTGTGGGAACTCATCCACCAAACCGCCTTGGTTCTGACGCCTGGATGTGCAAGCAGGGAACTCACTCGATAAATTGCCCAACGATCTACTGTCTACTGGCTTGTACAAGTCTAGGTTTTGAACATCATTAAGTCGAGAAGGTGGTTCATAGTGTAAGTTTCTGCTGGCTTCCCTATGAGAACTATCAATCCAATTTGGTCCGTTCTGTAAAACATCTCGACTAATCACACTAAAGGGAACACCGGATTGGGAAGCATTTGAATCCAGTTTGTCAGAGCTCCGGGATAAAAATAGTGGAGATGAAACCAATTGTGGTTGTGAATAGCCAGGGGTTGAGTTTACTCCTGAACTAGAGCTGCAATGAGGGAGACTGGCAGCAGTTGAGACTGCAGGATTCCCCATCATGGCATTTCTGTAAGACTGGGGAACATAGCTATGAGTAGCAGGCGAGGGATCAGGACCCAACCTACCAGTTGCACTCACAGAGCGTGCAAGTAGTGGAGCAGTTTGAACCATGGAGACAACCGCTGCTGCGGGCCTGGGACCTCCGGGAACTAGTGGAGCACTAGAAGGCCTTGACATCATAGCCACTTGTGCCATGGACCTTTCGGCTAATCTTGGCGGTGAAGTTTTCTGGATCTCTGCCTTTGGACCAGTTGTTACTTGCGATACAGAAGCTAAAGATGAAGAGACCTCTTTATCAGTTGGTTGTGAGGCACCAAAAGATGTTTTCCTGACATGAACGGGATCTCCAATAACTTTAGTTTGGTTTTCTAACTCCGTTTGAACAGGTAAGTTTCGTGGAGGACTACTGGATGAGGATGGAACTGATGTTTTCTTCTCTTTTTGTAGGCTTTCATTGTTAACAGTTCTTTCTGTGATAACTCGGTCTTTGATGCTTTGTTTATTTTGTAGCGAAGGTGTAGCCTCTTCCTATTACATAGAAGAGCGAAATAAATAAAAATCAAATCAATCATCATTTTTACTACCATTCCAAATTTAATCTCTCACTTCAAGAAAATAAGTGCTCATATTGAAAAACAAAAACAAATCGCGTAGTAAATATAATATACATAAAGATTTCTCATGTATTTTATACATAAAAGCCAACTTTATAACTCCTGCAAACTCAATGCCTTATTTATGTACTTACGCTATAGGCAAACAAGTTTTTAGTAAAAGAACATCTCAATCTTGTTCTTGACGGTTTCCTAAGGATTACAAGTGCATAAACATCCCAATTTTGTTCTTGATGGTTTCCCTGAGGATTACAAGTCCATAATAGCTCTCATTAGTAGTCACTTTGATACCTATCTCCATTGGCAAAAATTGAAACATTTTCTTTAGCTCATGAATCACGTTTGGAGAATTTTCAAAAAAATATCTAGCTTCAATATTCATTGATTTTCCTCCCTTTGTTTCTACTTCAGCACCTCAAGCAAATAATGTATAAAACATTGTTTTTGATGATTCCTGAGCTGACCTTACTTAGACAAATGATTATAGAAACTATAATGGAGGCTATGGTGGTCATAATGGTGGTTGATGAAGTCATATCCTGAGTGTTAAAAACTAGGAGAAAAAGGGAGGAAGAGAAAAATCCATTTTAATATCTCGTTAACAATAGATGAAAATTTGAATTTACAATGAGTATAGACAGTTACAAAACAGTTATTAACAGCTGGCGCCAGTAACTTAACTGATTAGCATCAAGCCAAGAGTGCAGTTAAGAAATGCATCTGTTCAATAGAACCCAAGGTATGGGAAGCTTTGTTAGGGGCTAATTGATTTAACTTCTTAGAAAGAGAAAACCTGGGGGAGAGAGAGGTTTAGTTAAGGCGTGTGCCAACTGCTCAAGAGCTGGAACATGCAGAACCAAAAGTTGCTTAGCTGAGAGACCCTTTTGCTAACAAAAAATGCATCAATCTCCAGTTCTCATATCAAGAATAGGATTGTGAGCAAGTGAAACTGCGCTCTAGTTATCACAGAACACGATTGCAGTGGTAAAGGAAAAACTAGTTCAGTTAATAAAGTTTGAATCCATCAGATTTCAGTGGTAGCTTAAGCTACACTTCTGTATTTTACTTCAGTATAGGACCTGATAACCACTTGTTGTTCCCAAGACCCCTACACGATTAAGTTTGGAACAAAGAATATAGTTGTGCCCAAAGGCAATGATCTGGATATGAAGCCCTGTCAGCATCAGAAAGAGAACTGAAGTAGGGGTGATCGTGGATTAAATTTTTCAAAATCTAGTCAGATCCAATAAAATAGATTGTAACTAATTTAGATCCATTTTAATTATATCAAATTGATTTATATTTTTTCAATTCAAATTAAATCCACTTTGTCAATTAGATTAAATGTGATATGGGATCAATCCCACTCAGCTTGGCATAGTATCGACTCAATGTCTGAAAACACAGGCCCAACTTAATTTGATCCAACCCAAACCCATCGCACCTCGGCCGAACAAAGGGCCACGTCAACTTTGCTCAACTCAAGCCCAAACTCAACACAAGCTAATGTGGCATTGACCCAACTCAACTTGACATGGCCGCCATTGGATGTGAGCATGATGTGTCAACCCAACACATGTCCAACTTGACTTGACCCAATCTAGCCTAGTCTATCTTGGTCCCGCCTAGACTTAGAACCAACTAGGCTTGACCTTGGCCATAACCAACTGGTTTCAACCTTGGCCTAAACCAACTCAACTCAACCTTGGCCTGGGTTGACTCGGCTTGTCATGAGCTAGACTAACTTGGCTAGATATGGGTCCAAGCTAACTTGCTTAGGCTGAGATTAACTTGGTCTTTGTTGGGCAAGGCACAACGCAAACTAGGCTTTGACTATGATCGGACTAGGACTAACTTGGGCCTAACCAAAGTTGACTGAATGTGGGTCGGTCCCAACTTATATGAATGTTGACTTACCCCAAGTTGAATGAATGTGGACTCACCCCAACTAAGCTTGAGTTGGGCCTGTGCCTACTCGACTCAACCTAAGCTTATGTCGACTTGGTTTGACTCTCACTAAGGCCGACTCGTCCCAACCTTGCATGAGTCCAACCAAATGTTGTCTTACTTAGGTGTGGTCCGACCAAGAATTTCATAACTTAAAATGACTTAGACATACCTTGATTTTGGATTTTGAAAATCTAAAAAATTATCGAATTAAATGGATGGGACTTAACATCCAAACATATGGATTTGAATTGAGACATCTATTTAAATAGAGTAAAAGTAAAATGGATTAGGATACATATAGATTGGATTTCACAATTGTAATTTTTTGCTCAACCTTGAGAGTAAAGGTTGTTCTTGAAGCAAGTGGTTTAAGAAGACCAAATGCAATGATCCTTTTAGATATATTAGGTTTCTTTTGACTTCAACCAGGTGAGATTCAAGAGGATTTGTTTTTAATTGGCAAACCACACTAACTGCAAAACTTATTTTAGGTCTTGCAGTGGTGTATAATAGGGCTCTAACAATTTGCTCCTTTAACCAAACTGTAGTCTTACTTTGGCTAAAACTAATCATTGGCCTATGAAGCAACTGAATGTCAGCAATGCATTTTCAAATGGACTTCTTGCAGAGTGGATGTGTATGTGTCAACCACCAGGGTTTAAGGTTGCTAATAATTTTTTGGTTTGCAAACTAAACAAGCCTATTTGTAACTTCACTTTATCAAAATTCCACTTTACAACCAGTAAATATGATCATTATTCATTTATTCTAGAACTAGTTCCAAGATTTATGTTCAAGTTTTACCTAGATGATATTATTGGCAACAATGCTCCCTTTATTCAAACTCTGAATCAAGAAGCTGAATTCAGAAATTCCTCGCAAGAATCAGGTGATTTGAATTTTTTTCATGGGACTGAAGTTTGTTGTTAATCCGATGGTTCTATTTACTTTACGCAAGCCAAGCCTGTTTCCTCAACAATGGTAGGTGGTTGCAAGCTTACCACATGTACATTGTAGGCTCCCTTCCGTGTGCTACAATTTCATGCCCAAAAATTAACTTCATTATTAATAGTGTCAGTCATGTCTTCCTCCTCTCAAAGATCAATGGGATGCAGTAAGGAACAAATTGTGCCACTTGAAAGGCACCATTACATGGGTTTTCACCTTCTAACAGGGTTGTGCACACTGGTTGTCACAGATCCACATTTAGAGCCCATGTGTTTTCTACTACTTAGATTCTCTTAATGATCTAAAGAGCAAAAAGTTGTAGTCTTCTAAATCAATTTCCGATTTTGTAAGATTGAATTAGGTCTAAACTCACCTCCTAATATCAACTTTGGATCCAATCCATGTTAACAAAACGTCAAGTTTTCATAACCAACGTTATCCACTAGAATAATGGTTCATCCAGTTTATCCAAAACTAGATCTATAGCTAGTTAGATCACCTCTATCCGGTCATGCACTTGAGTTGGTGTTGTCACCAAACTTAGTTGTAACCAAAAAATATTATTGACTGGATGACCTGCTCGGGGTTGAAATCCAAAAGGTGGCATGTCATACTTTATAAACTAGTCCGAAACACCACAACACCCAAGGAAATTAATTGGCCCACACGCACATGCGTGAGTCACCATATAAGGAAGTAGCAACAGCTGCTTGTAAAAGTGAGTTTAGAGTTTGAAATTCGAGAACAAGTTATCACATATTGGGTTTTTTATCCTGAACCATAGGGGTAAGCTTAAAAGAATTTAACAACTACACAGCTACCCACATTTTGTATTATGTGACATTATAGTAGATTATAACATTAGTATTGAAAGTTTCACATAGACTAAAGATAAGGTCACTTTATAATATATAAATGGATTGAAGCCTCATCTTATAAATCAATTTTATAAGATTAAATTAGACTTAAAATCCACTTTTTAATATGGTATGGTATTAGAATCATGAGTTAGAACCTATCCAGAGTCATGAGTTAGAACCTATCCTAACAAAATTTGTTTGTTGGGTTTGTTGTTCCAATCTCAAACCAAACATCTTCAATTAGAAATGTTTTGTTACAGGCTAAGCACCTTGAATTGTCCCACGTTCCAAGTTCCATCTTTAGACTGGTGGGTTGATATTCTTACAAAACCTCTTGCTCTTCTAGGTTCTGTTTACTTCGGTCCAAACTGAACTTGGGAGACTGTTCTGCTATTCACCCAACATAAGCTTGTGGGGTTATTATTAGAAAGCATCACTTGCTTCATTTTTTTAGTGGATTCTGTTTGTCGGCCCACTGTTAGTACCTTCCACCTATAAGTAAGTGATGCCTACCTATTGTAACCATCCCTTTAACAATCAATAACGCAGTCACAATTCTAATACAAAAATTCTAAGTTTCTATTACAATACAAATTAATTTTATTTTCTAATGACCAATATAAATATCTTCTAAATCATTATCAATCAGAAAAAACTGCAGATTGAACACTATGGTAAAAAGAAACATGAACAAATTAAAGGCGATGTATACAATAACCGCAGTAAATTATGAAAGGATGAGCTTATGGTAATAATACCACCTTTCTGACAACATGTTGATCAAGCCACTTTAATCGATCCTGCAAAGAGAGAACAGCACCCTCAGGCTCAGATTCACCTAACTTACGACTTCCAGATTCATTAACATCAACAGTATCCGCAATAGAACCGGATGGCTGACAATCCATTTCGTTTGTCCAACTGCCAGCATTACATGATGCTTTTACTTGGTTCTTGCCTCTACAAATTAGTGCCAAATCAAATTAACACACCATACAAATCCCTAACGTTCATCTACTTGAAAGAAACACTACACTATATACTTACCTGCTAGGAAACTTTCTGACGTCGAAATTTGAAAAGGAGTTCCCCTTGTGGTTGTCATTCATCACCACTGATGGTAAGGAATCAGTAGAACATGTTGAAGAACTGTCATCCATTACTGAACTGCTTCTTTTCTCAGCCATTCCATTTTGTACAGATGACATACTACCTATACCATTGCTACTAGCCTCAGTTGGAGGATGAACTTCTGATGCATCAGTATCCCAATTTACAGGACTCGCATCTCTGTCTTCGGAATCAGGCTGAAGCACTTCACCGACCCTATCCACAGAATCAGACACATCAGAAACAACTTCCAGGGAATCAAGCTTTTCATGGAGAGTTTGTACTTCCTCCATGTTAGAATGCTTTTTCTCATCAACAGCATTGCTTTGCTGCTGGTCATGTAGTGCCACAGCCGGTCTCTCATCTCTAACTTTATCCTTTCCTTTTCGATTGTTCCGTTTCTGTTTAGCCTGCAGTGACAACAAAGGATTTTATCAGAAAAAGAAAATACAACTACTCTCACCAGCCACATGCATATTAACATTCATTTAATCTCACAAATAACCATGTCAAAGTAAAAGGAAGATCAAGAAACAACATCTAGGAGAATTAAAGTTTATAAATTTCTGGAAAATATTTTCAAATTAGATTTAAGGAGCCTAAAGAATGCTTTAGTTAGGCAAATGGAAGGCTGGAAAAGAAAATAAAGGGCCTTACATGTACATGAAACATAAATACAGGCAAACAATGTATTCATGATCTCATTATAAACAAACAGGCCAAAAGCTTGAGGTTTGAATACACAAATGTACTACCTATAGCAGCTATGTAAGATAAAAAATAGTCATGCTACCTGATATTTTGATGCATGTTCTGCAGAGAAACCAATAAAAAAGGTTTAATCATGCTACCTAATAAATAAGATAAAAAATAGTCATGCTACCTGATATTTTGATGCATGTTCTGCAGAGAAACTAATAAAAAAGGTTTAATCCTGAATTTGAAGCTCTAACACCTAAATATAAAAAATTGCATATCAAGACAACAACAGAATCAATAGCATTTGTGCAATCAGCTTGAGGACATGTAACATCCATTGATAATGCAGATTAGATGAGTGATACACAGACCTGTTTTTTCTTTGACTTCTTTTCCCTCTCATTTCCACGTTTTGCTTTCTGCTCACTTTCAGCTAGCCAGGCTGCCTCTTCTTCACGAATGAGCTCTTCTTGTCTCTTTAGAGCAATAGCTTCTTGGTAGGAAACCTCAATTTTATTGCTGCATCAATTAAGTAGATATCAGGATAATCTCATTCACTTGAATCCTACATATAATCAATGAATACAGAAAGAAAACTACATAAAATCCAGGTAAACAGTGAATAAATAGCAAGCACTGACTCACTTCTGCGTAGAAAATGATATTGCACTACATGGGCATGGATAAAGTTCCATGGATCACAAAGTTAACTACAAAGTGCCGGACTGAGACTACTGGTTATCCATCATTCCCTATTGTTTCACATGATACTATTATTAAGTCAAATTCTATCATGTCCCATGGTTGCATATGTATATATCACAGATTCTGAACCATGTATAGTAGAGAAGGAATAGTACAAAAATTTCTTCCAATTTAACCTCCAGAGTGTGATGCCATGCCCTGAAAGCAAGGTCTAAGTAGAAAAGTACAAAATTCATCATTGCTCATCCACTATTAAATAACATTTGATAGAACTTTTGCAAAAAAAATCTTCATGCTACCGTAGACTGCACATTTTGAAATTTGATACACAACCCCATCCAAAATTATGTATAAGCATTGAGCAATAGTCTTAAAAGAGAAGTTTGTGGATTGCCTAGGCAAGTTCATGGTATGGTGTCTAAAAGCAAACATGAGCCATCCCATCCCAACTTGCCTAGTTGACTCATCATTTTAGAACAGAAAATTCCCCGAAACTGTTGTCATATTAAACCCTCATCCCTCTAAAACATAACAACACAACAGTGAATTTTTTTTAAATCGCAAAGAAAGTACAACAATCAAACATAAAATATAACATGTTGGATAGAAATGCAAAGGACTGCTGTGAATTAAAAGAAATCCTATTCCTAAAACAACAAGAAATTCAGAAGAGAATCTATAAAGACAGGTTAACATAAGAAAACCAGAAGAACTCAGAAATAATAGATACTACCTGAATATATGGGCAAGGACAAATATTTCCAAAGTCCTTCGACCTAATTCAGTGAGACGCCTTTCATCACGCTCAATAGAATCTTTGTTAAAATCCTCGCCAGAGTTTCCATCCTGCCAAAAAATGGTGAACTAGGTTTCTCACCAATCAAAAGAATTTTGGAACTTTCAATATAATATATTTATATAACAATTCCCAGGTTAATCAAAAATCCCCCATTACTGGTGTAATATGTGTCCAAAACTCTAACTAGGCTAAAACTTGTTTTATTTTTAATTTTTTAATATTATTTTGAAATTTTTTATTGCAAAATATAGAACACTAGGCCATACCAATATGATATAAATCACAATGTCGTTTCTTAAGAAAATAGAAATACAACAACCCAAGATGTTTAGACCTAACTCACTCCTACAAAATTGACTTACAAGATAATGTTTGCACCAACTTATATACTATAATTGATGTGGGATTTGCAACACCACACTTATATTGAGAACTAAATATCTTGAGTGTTAGACTAGATATTTTTACATAGTTTGATAGCGGCCTGATAGTGAGCGTTGCAATAGGCTCAACAAATCTCACTAGGATATAGGTTAAGATCATTTTAAAAAGTAGACTTAGACCTAAGACACCCTTACAAAACCAACTTATAAGATGTGGTTTGCACCCACTTACATATAATAATTTGGTCTGGTCAATGTGAATCTCCAAGAACAAATGACAAATCATCTCTAGAAATTTAGTTTTCTTTGCTTTAGATGATCAAAGAATGAAAGAAGAAAGAAGTTTGATGACAAGGGAGAGCCCAAAGATGTTTCTTGGATACCATTCAAAATGAACATATATATTGGCTTTGCTAGCTAAAATAACACCAATAGCTTATGAATCAAGGAACTTGAATGGAATGCAATAATGGAGGAAGAGTAACGGATGAAATGAAAAATCACACATGGAAGTTGGTCACATTACCGCACAACAAAAGGCCAAATGCAATGAAATGGGTCAATAAAGTGACGGTAAAACTAACAGGAGCAGTTACTAAATACTAGACTAGGCTGATTTGCAAAAGGCTGGTTTGAATTATAATGGTGTTTGCACCGGTGGCAATAATTGAAACCACGAGACTAGTGATTGCCACAACCACTTTTGGAGGTGGGGCATTAAATGGGACACTAGAGGAGGAGGACTATGTGTCAAAGTCTTGGTCTTGATGTGACAAGGCGTGAAGAGAAGCTGTATAAGTAAGAAGGCTTCACATAAGGACTAAAAACAAGCCCTTCGTCGCTGGAATAAAAAAATCAATTGCTTTCTTTCGGAGTTGGGTTCAGCAAGTGTACAACAGAATTTGGAGTCTATGTGAGAGCTATTGTACGGGATTTAATGATAGCTTATATCTACGTAGATGACCTCTAGTTACTGACAACAATGCAGCAGAGATTGACAAGTTTAAAAGGAGAATAACATCAGAATTTGAGATGACAAATTTGGAATTGCTATCCTATTTTTTTTAGGATGAAATTAGTTTCTACAAGTGATAGAATTTTCATATATCAAAGGAAGTGAGCAACTTAAATATTGAAAAGATTCCATATGTTCATTGTAATTCTACCCAAACACTAGTTGATTGCAGTATAAAGTTAAAAGAAAGAAAGTGTCAAGTAGAAAATGCAACCTTGTATAACAAGAATGTTGGTTCATTGAGATTTTTGTACACCAATAGAGCTAACATAGCTTACGGAGTTGAGATGATTAGTATATTTATGGATCATCCAAGGCTTTCTCATTTCCTTTCAGCTAGAAGGATAGAGATATGTGAAGGACACTTCAGTTACAGGTTGTTGTTTTAATACACGATAAATATTCCTAACAAGGTATTACCTACTGTTCAGTTTGTTGTGATGATAAAAGTGACAAAAAGGTACAACGCAAGTATTTATGATGTGTGGAGCACCTATTTCAAGGTGTTTTAAGAAGAAATCAGTGGAGGAATTGTCTTTGCTAGAATAGTTTATATTATTTTTTGAGCAAAAGTTGTTGTGTTGTCTCTATTTGTAATCCCCAATCCTAGGGGCAAGCTATATTATGTTTTCCTCTCTGCTCTTTCCTTTAGCTTCTGCTGGAAGCCACTAATCCTTGTATATGAATAGAATCAGAAGAGATCCAAGTTACGATTCCTCAAGTTCTTTTTCTTATACACTCCTTCATATTGGTATCAAAGGAAATCAATCCCACTCTGCCTATATTGTTCTTTGAGAGTGAGAAAATGTCTTCTGCCATTGTCTGCTACCACCATCCCAAAACTGCATCTAATGCTTCTCTTCGACACCAAATCTGACCAGTCGCAAACACTAGAGGAACCCAATTTCTTTCACCCCATATTTTTTAAACCTTCTTTTAGTTTTTCATTTGTTGTCACTGTGTGGCAAGTGTTGTGGAACATCTATCCATCAGACCTGCCTACTTGTTTTTGGGTCCCCCAATTAATTCGAAAAAGATTAATGGTAAAAATTATTTATTTTTGTCTAAATCTGTTGAGCTTTGTTTCCTTGGCCAAGATTATCATGATCACTTGGAAAAAGACAGTAGTAGTGAAATATCATTAGAAAGTGTTGAACAGAAGAAGCTAAACTTCCAACTTTATGCTCTACTATGGCAATCTATGGGATCCAATATATTGGGGACCCTCAAAAACATTCAAGACATGAAAACTGTTTTGAAAGAAGGCTCAAAGCATCTTTGCAAATGATATTCAGAAAGTTTATGATCATGCTCATAAATTGGCATATCTTAACCCAACAGATCACGGCATAACATCTTTCATAGCTAAATGCCAATCTACTGTTAAGGAGTTAAATACGTTATTATAAGCTAACTTCCTGGAAGAGATTAAGAAGTTGGACAAGTTATATAATCAAAAACCACAAGTTTAATAACCCATTATATTACTCACCTTCGTTCGATTTTGAGGACCTTTTTCATCTTTTGGAGGCAAAGGTTCAATAGCTGCTCTTTCAAGTAGCAGTAGAACATCATCCACCAGTACAAACATATCTTTCTCGGCACGGACAATTGGCGCTGGCATTTCTTCAGCATCCAATAATTTTACCCTTCCTTTCTTGCACTTAGTCTGACCTTCAAGAGCCCTCAACCCACTATACAAGGAATCCATTACTAAAGTAGAAGTTACTTCTTTTTCTATAAAGAAGTGTTTCACAACTACTTTCAAAATTACATTTGTCTTTTCCCTTGACATGCGCCGCCTAGAAGTTTGATCAATTTCCCGCCAAAATGTACAGAAGCTGCAGATGATGCAAAGTACCATTTACATCTACCAATAAAATCATACAACACAAACTCAAGTGCTAATGATATAGATACAGTATACTACATATATGTAACAATTAAATATGTATGATGACAGATTAAATTTGTTATACGTTAATACTAAACAGGACAAACTTCATATTTCAATGCATAAAAACTACACAAAATGCCTACAATACATCATATACCATTATCACATCAACCAGATTAAACTAAGTATCCATCTCGTCATTTATTTTCTTCCCAATATGCCTACATTTTTTTACATTCAGGATTAAAGGAAAACTAAATTTAGTAAGAATTGATACTTCAAGCAACATTAACTTTTTATACGACATTTAGAAGCACGATAAAATTTACAGCATGTATAATTAAACCATTTAGAGTACACATACAAGTCAAAAGGGACATGTTATTGAAGATGAGCATGAAATACCTTGACCACCTAGCTTTATCCTCTATCAACTTCCCAAGCTTGCTTCTTCTTTCCTCCACAAAACGCCGGCAGATTTGTTCTACATTTGTCAAATATACCCTAACAAGTTCTCTCCTATACTGACAATCAAGGCACCGAAAAGGCCTGTCAGCTTTCTCCCTGCACATAAATAAAACTGGTTACAAACATCTGAAACAAAAGCACCAAGGCATATTGGATTATTTAAAAACTCAAAATAGCAGTACCAATCTTGCAGTAGCACAAGTTTCGAAGGGGTAAATTCCATAAGTAAAACCAAGTTTGCCATGTTAAAGGGGGAAACTAAAAGGTATTAGCACAATCTTTGCGTAACATAGGAAAAGAAAAACTGTTTTAATTGCACAAGGGGTGCTTGTGACATCCTTTTCAAGGCTTGCAAGAGCGATTGCAATCATCACATTGAGACGCTAATTCAGAGGAATCATCAGCAGAAGCAGATGTATCATTGATGGATTTACTTGGTACACGCAAAAAAGAGTGGAACAAGAAGAAGTCAAATTGGGTACAATAATTAAACCCAAAATCTAATCACGGACATGGGAATATTTATTAGCAAGTCCACGTAATATCAATACCATGAAGAACTTTCATCGTTACTCTATTTATTTCTTATGCAAGAGTAGAGGTAAGAGGCAATAATTCATTAAATTCATGAAAAAAAGCACGAATATTATCCAATATAATCATCCATAGAGTTTTGAAGTCGAGGAGCAACAACATTGAAAGGATCATGACAAACACCATAAAGACATTGAGTACCATTGATGTATAATAATTTGGCATGTTCTCAGGTTTCATAACATGTGTCGTAGGCACGAAAAAATTGTTTTAAAGGAGAGTGAAGGGTACCTTTGTTAACGATGCATGATTGAGCATCAATTTTCTTTCAACAGGGAACCTCGGCATAAGCAATAGTGGTCACCTTTTGAGTAAGATGATCAAGATACCCCTAACTCTCAAGCCAAAGTTTAATGTTTGACACCCAAGTCACATAATTAGTGTCATCTAACTTATCAATAGAAAAGTACACATTGACATAGTTATTATATATTGACGAGTTAGACACATTGGTGGTAGAAGAGGTGTCAGAAGAGATAGTAGCGAAAGAAGTTCTAAAAATCCAAGATTCTCCAATCAAGACACCCAGCTCAGTTCCTAAAAGAGGAGAAAGAGGCAAACTTGGCTGAATGCTGCCGGAGAGAAGTTGGGACGTGCCACGACACGCAGCGGAAAACAGGAGCAGATCTGTAACTTTGAGTGACGAGTGAGGAAGCGTGGGACCTCTAGTGAAGGCATCATTGATGGCGTTGTGGTCACTGGCCGAGACGATCAAAATTGTAAGGTCACCGGTCAAAACTAGACCTCCTATGACGTTGACAGCAGCAGACAATAGTGGCCACGGTGGTTGAAATGGCAAAGGTGACGAAAATTTTTTTTTCAAAAGAACCTTAGACTCTAGATATCATATTGAATATAGTGAAAAGTTGTATGGGATTATTCTCCCTTGTCTAAAAGATACACATAGGGTACTGTATTTAAAATAAAGGAAATATGGACTAAGCCAAAAATACAAATAAGGAATAATAACAAAGTAATTAAAGATAAAAGATAAAGATAAGATATATATCTAATATATCTAAGAAAGGTGTTGTGCAAGGTGGATTTAAATGAGAAACCAGCAATGGGATTTATTTATAACGAAATGGATATTGCTAAAGAGAAGATACAAAGTCTCCTTAATGGAGTTAGTAAAAGATTAAAATAACTAACCTTTCACTTTTTGATTTCCTAATTTATTTTTTAGAATTACAAACCTTTTTTGGAGATTTATTTATTTATTTTTATCTTACTTAGCTACACTCCCCTTCAAGAAATCAATAATCAAAGATGGAACAACCATTTGCATAGGCCAATGCATGTTGAACGCTACTATCTTAATCCTATGTTCCACTATAATACGGAATTTAAAGCCTATTCAAAGTGAAGCATGGAATGTATGCTTGTTTAGATAGATTGCTGGGAGACATTGATGAGATCAATAAGATTAATGCTCAGATTGAGAGCTTCAAGAGCAAATCTGGATTTTTGGTAGCCTAATAGCTCAATGTGCACTCAAAACCAAAACTCTAGCACAATGGTGGGAAACAATGGTGATCAACATCCAAAATTACAAATGTTTGCTATTAGAGTATTGAGTTTGACTTGTAGTTCATCCAGTTATGAGCGTAACTGGAGTGCTTTTGAGAAGGTAAGAATTTAAATTTATGAAATCGATTTACAAGTATTTACCTATACCACTTAGTAGGCAAGTATGATGTGTTGATTAGTTTTATAATTATTTAGATCCACAACAAGAAAAGAAAGTCATGGCTAATTCAAGACTAAACGAGCAGGATGTTAGAAAAAATAAACGACAATAATACTAATGGTCTAGCTTATGATGATGAATGGACTGTGGAGGAGAATGAAGCAAATTCAACTTTGGACGCTTCAGGATGACTCGGAGGTTCCACCAATTGTAGATAACAGTGAAGGAGATGGCATTAATGAAAATGAAGATCATGTGGAGGAGGATGACTCTCCTGCTTTTTATTATGAATGATCTCCTTGGATAATTTGTTTGTATTAATCATCTACGAATATAAGTCATTTTATGAGTAATTCTGTGAATTGTAATCATATTTTTAGTTGTGCTATGTATTGGATCTTACTGCTTAAGACGTATTAAGAATTATTTTTATTGTCCATATCATTTTAAATGCATGCACAGGCTATGAATATAATTTTCCACATATGCAGAACTATTATGATTCGAATTTCAATTTTTATCCCCCTTTCTATCCTCGAGTTTGACAAAAGGAAAAGGAAAAGGACATGTAAGATTCAAAACAAACATTCATGCAGTATAATATCAGCCACAAGGTCAAAAAATGTGGCTGCATGCAACAAATTCAGCAAAGAATTGTTGTTTGCTGCTGCACAATTCATCAACATATACTGCCAAAAAGAAAAAGTGGTTTTGCTTCATAAAGTCATATAACAGCATGAGCACACACCACAAGTCAGTGGCACAAACAGAGACCACCAGCTCCCAAACTGCTAAAGCCAGAAAGCAGATGGGCAAGGTGACAGCTACCACATTTTGCTGCTATGGCGGCTATTAACAACTGAGAAGTACATTACAGAACATTCATATATTCTTCCAAGTAACAAATGAAGTCAAAACTACGCATAAATCCATATTAACAATCGCTTAACAGTATAAAAAATGGTAGAGCGTATCAGTAAGATTAAAAAACAAAAAATAAAATACCTAATAACTTGAACTTGTGCTTTTATTATCAGATTGTCAGACGCGTCAACAAAGCCATCATACACTTTTGAGAGCTCCATAAACTTTTTCCATCCCCAATCATGCTCCTTCTTCCAAAATCGGTGTAATGTATCTAAAATACTCAAGTAAAAATAACTCAAACACTATTAAAGAAATTGTAAACTCCAATAATGAAGCCAACCATTTACCAACCGACCAGAATATTTTGATTTCTTTGGATCTTTATTGACCACAGCTATTGTAAATTGCGCAAAATGACTCCATCCTGCATTACCGTAAAAAAGAAAGGGAGAACCAAAGACAAGTCATGCACTATGGAACCAAGAGTAGCTAGTGAGACTAAGTATAATTAATGCATCTGAAAAATTCAGGAATCAAACCTGGAAGAAGTTTGTCATGATTAGCAACACAAAGAAACAGAGAGAGATGATTGCAGACATCACAACCTTGTGGATAAATTAAAATATACCTGCCACATACCACAGCATTATTAGAAAAAACTTCAACTAATATGTACTGCATATTTCAAGTCATAAGGACTGCCTCGGCAAACCATATGCACCCATTCTATGATCATGTTCTTTCTACTCCTGATATACTTCACAACTTTCAAAAATAAAAACATATTTTTCCTTGTTTGACAAATCAAACTCTTGTACAATCACATTTTTTTGTACATGTCTTAAAACTGCAGAATACTTGAAAGAAATGTAACCCCAAATCCAATATTTGTTTCCCCCTTAATAGTGAATTTTAGAGATAAATTCAAACAATAAATTTTTCAAGACTCACAAGTTCATAATAAACTTGACACTATGAGTGAATGAAGCCATAATGGTCAATTAGGCTGCAATAACCGTGTAAGCAAATGTTATTAACCAAAATAGAGTTAAATGAGGGATGGAGATAGAAACATCGTCTTGGACCACACCTTTTTCATGAAACAACGAGCTCAGAATAAACAAAGGCCTAAAGTTGCAAATCAAAATTATACAGACAAAAGAGATGGTTTAACACTAAAGCACACCAAAATCCAGGCAAGGCAGGTAAGTTTATCCCAAGTCACATACCACTTGTAGCTGCCAACCTCAAATGGACTACTGCGAAGTTCCCTTCTGGTAATCTGAGAAAACTTTTCAATCTTCCATGTATATCTTCCAAACAATTCTGAAGGTTTTGGCCCTGTTGAGATAAAACAAATTAGATTTTGAACAACTACCAGTGGAAATTTTGAATTTAAATTATTACAGGTTCACCTTCATCATCCTCATCAGTGTCCCAGTAAGGAGGTGAAGTTGACGGGCTACCATTCTCCACCTGCTCGGAAGATCGCCATTCAGCCACTGCTTCCCCAGATTGACCATGCTGCTCACTAAAAGTTCCCTCTGAAGACTTTCCCACTCCAGATTCCTCACTCGTTACGCCGGCCATTTCCTTATCAACTACTATTTCGCTAACACTACTCTTACAACACCTGCCATGCCAGATATGGAATCACACATACAAAGTGAAAATATGAGCCCCCGTAAGCCCCACATTACAGCACAAATAAACTATTGTAACATTAAGTACTCCATTTTTCACTACATCACAGGAAATTCTATAAAATATACAATTATAATGATTAATAAAAAATAAAACAAGTTATTATTTCCACACACAAAAAAAGAAAAAGATTAAGAAGTGCAATGCATTGTCACGGAAAATTGAAGATAATACAGAACGAGTTCAAACAGCAGTAGTTCACAAATTAAAACCCATCTAACCAATTACATAACAAAGGTTTGATTCCTTCCCCCATTTCTCAAAATCCAACATGCAATAATTATAGATAACCCCGAAAAAAAACCCTCCAATGTCATTAAAACCCAAAAACCCACTTCAGAAAAAAAAAATAACAAGAAATAAACCATGATAAAACCCTAATATAAAGATTTAACAATAATAAAAATAAACCCCATGTCCATCAAAAAAATTGGAACAAGAGGGGAATTCAAACTAGTAGGAAGTAAGTGTAGACAAATGGAGTTGATTGACCCAAATTGCATGAAACCCACAACAGAAAATTCGTGATAAAATCAACGCCGAAAAACACCGAGATCTTGGGTAAAGATTCCCGTGCAAAACATGTACAGAAATCGAAGAAATAACGAAGAGGAACACCGAAAAAACAGCCTAATAAAAAAAAATTAACAGGAAGTAAGGGAATCGAAAAACGACGGATCCTAATTAGGGCACACACCTGAAATCGAAGGAGCAGACAACAACAATAACTGAGATTTTAGAGAGAGAAAGGCGAAGAGAGAGAAAGAGCGTGAAAGAAAGAAGAGCAAGAACAACACAGACAAAGGCATAACCCAAAATCGAAAATTAGTATTTTTGTTGTCTTTATTTTGTTTTTATTATTATTATTATTATGTTCTTATTTTATTAATTTGTTTTTTATAATTATCTTATTCTTATTACTAGTTTTTTATTTTGTATTTTCTTATTACTATTGATTTATATATATAATGATATTTTTAATTATTTGTGTTTTAACAGGAATCTTTATATTCTAGAAATTTGGAAGGGGTAAAAGGTTGTGTTTAAGAAAGCTTTTACAACCTGTTTAATTATATCGTGCTTACTTTATTACAATTTATTCACCTTTTAAAAATTTTAAAACATAATAAAGAAATAAAATGATAATATATATAAACATTAAAATTAGAAAAAAGTTAAAATTAAATTTTTCATACTTTTTTTATACTTTTTTGTCTTAATTTTCTTTGCAAGGTAAACAAGAAACAAAGATTATGTATTGCTTAAAATATACTAATTTAATTTGATAAAATATTGTTAGGTAAAACAAACGGGAAAATTTTATTTATCTTGTAAATTTAAAAAAAAAATTCTAATTTTTGCCTTTTATTTATGTATATTTTTATCTTATTTATCTGTTGTTGATTAAATAAGCATAGTAACCATAAACATTGTACGAGTCTATACATTAGTTATACATTAAACAAATATATTCATAAACTAATTACACGTGTTTATAAATACACATTACACAAGTTTGTTTACTCACTTATTAGATGAGTATTACAATACATATTTCATGATTTTGAATAGGGGTGGACAAATCGAATTGAACTGTACTGTTAAAAACTGAACTGAACTGTAAAACAGTTCAGACAAATTGAACTGAACTGTTTTACTATTTTTTGTTTTATCAAACTTAACTGAACTATACTAAATTGTACTAAATTACAGTATGAACTGAACTGAACTATTAACCGAATTGTAAACTACACTAACTGAACTAAACTGCACTAACTAAACTGAACTATTAACTGAATTGTAAATTGCATTAACTGAACTATTAACTAACTTTTAAACTACACTAATTTTAACCAAACTACAATATAAACTGAAATGAACTACTAATTATACTAATTTTAATCTGATTTGTGCTAATTTTTAAACTAAATAGTATAACAATACATGTTCATTTTAATTGAAATTTATTTTAATATTTATTTTATTTTATTCATAAGTGTCAAATAAATTGATTTTTAATTATTTAATATTATTATTTTCTATTTTATTTATATTTCTTTTATTATTAAAAATTATTTTATTTTATTTTTTATTTATTTTATTTTATTAATAAAAAAT
This sequence comes from Vigna mungo, assembly GCA_036885675.1. NCBI lineage: Eukaryota > Viridiplantae > Streptophyta > Magnoliopsida > Fabales > Fabaceae > Vigna > Vigna mungo. The sequence goes on from CP144692.1 coordinate 1,095,308, forward strand.
ATAAAAAATAACATCATACACTAACACAAAATAAATAAATAAATATAACGTGTATATATAATATAAATATAAATATTATATATATATATATATATATATATATATATATATATGTATATTTATATTTATATTTATATTCATATTATATATTTATATATGTAACTTAAAAAATATAAAAATATAAATTACATTTTTTATTTTTATTGATAAAAAATATAAATTTTGTGATAAAAAAGTTGTCTTAAAATATTAATTATTTTTTTTTATGTGAATAGTTTTTTTATTAATATTTTATTATTAAATAAAGTTTTCTTGATAAGACGAAACAGTTGAACTGGAACTAGAGAAGATGTAAGAGTAGATACAGTTTTCATAGTTGACTGAATTGTAACTGTTATAAGTTCAGTTTTTAAAAACTGAACCATAAAATAGTATATTGAACTGTTAGTAAAAGTGGATCAGTTATTTTTAGTATAATATAGTACAGTTAACGGTAGTACAGTATGTTATTTTTGCCCAGCTCTAATTTTGAACATTGATTATATGAGTCTATCAATACATATTACATGAGTGTCCACATATTGATTGTATGAGTTTTCCAATACGTATTCGACAAATATATTAGTGCATTAATTAAAAGAGTCTAGCAATACACATTTGGCAAAATTTTTCTATACATTAACCGAGTATGTTCATAACACTGATTAGACGAGTCTAATTATATAAATTAAATGTGTTTGTTCACACACACACACACACACACACACACATATATATATATATATATATTAATACACAACTATGTTTATTCTCTAATTAGACGAGTCTATCTATATACTAATTAGACGAATAAAACAATATACATTAAACAAGTGTTCCATATATAAGCTTTATAGTTTTTGTTGAGAGGAAAGGATGACATGTCAGTTAAAAAGATAAAAGTTAGGTAGAAAATTTGCCGTTCTTTTTATCGACGGATTTAACGATGAATAAATTCGTTAGTTATAAAAATTTTAAATTATCGACAAATTTTATTAATGAAAAAAATTTCTTAGTAATGAAATATGACATTATTGATAAATTTTACTACTAATTTTGAGATAGGTAATTATAAATAGATTTTATCGATGAAAAAATTTGTGTGTAATTAAAATTTACATTATTGACAAATGAATTATATCGATAAAAATAAATTCATTAATTAACATAAAAAAAAACATATAAAAAATCAAGGAAATGACGCAAAAGAACAAAAGAACAGCGTAATAAAAATATTGTTCGAAAACAATCTCAAATAGGGCATAGTGGAGCAAATAATAATGAAATTTTTGAAAGAAAAGCAAGAACAACACAAGAAAGACATAACCCAAAATCAAAAATTAGTATTTTTTTCTTGTCTTTATTTTTTTTTGTTATTATTAGTATTGTTCTTATTATTATTAATTTGTTTTTTAGATTATCTTATTCTTATTACTGATTTGGTTTTTTACTTTGTATTTTCTTATTACTATTGATTTATATATGTAATGATTTTTAATTATTTATGTTTTAACGAGGAATCTTTGTATTCTAGAAATTTAAAAGTGGGTAAAAGGTTGTGTTTAAGAAAGTTTTTACAAAGTTTAAACAGCATTACACGTTTAATTATATTGTGTTTACTTTATTACAATGTATTCATCTTTTAAAAAAAATTAAACCCAATAAATAAATAAAATGATAATATATAAACATCAAAATAAAAAAAAAAGTTAAAATTAAATATTTTGTCATCTTTTTTATACTTTTTTGTCTTAATTTTCTTTCCCACCCTTAACAAGATACGGAGTAGAGTGTGATAATTGATAAGGAATAAATAAATATTATATTCGAATAATTTATGCTGTACTAATTCAATTTATTTTGATTTGATCACACATTTTTATGAAAACCAAACCAAAAATCTTGTCGATTTTGTATTTTTTTTAAATTTTTGTTTTTTCTTTTATATATATTTTTAACTTATCTATCTTGTCTATATATTGATTAAATAAGTTTGGTAACAATAAATAATATACGAGTCTATCTATATATTAATTAGACGAGTCTAACAATATACATTAAACAAGTTTATTCATACACTAATTATACAAGTCTATAAATACACATTACACGAGTTTGTTTACTCACTGATTAAATAGGTATTGCAATACACATTAGATGAGTTTGAACACACATTATTTATATAAGTCTAGCAATACATATTATATGGTGTCCACATATTCATTATGAGTCTACAAATACATATTAGACAAATATGTTAGTGCATTGATTAGAAGAGTCTAACAATACGCATTAGACAAATTTTTTTATACATTAGTTAAATGAGTATGTTCATACACTGATTAGATGAGTCTAACAATATAAATTAGACATGTTTGTTCATACACATATATTAATAGTTAAATGAGTATGCTCATACACTGATTAGACGAGTCTAAAATTATAAATTATACATATTTGTTCATACACATTAGGCGACTATGTCTATTATCTAATTAGACGAGTCTGCTATATACTAATTAGACTAATATAACAATGCACATTAGACGAGTATGTCTATATATTGATTAGATGATTCTTAACAAGACAAATTAAAAGAGTCAATCGGTACACTGATTAACGAGTTTAACAATACATTAGACGAGTTTGTTCGTACATTGATTTCTATTTTTATCGAGTCCATTCTTCATATTTTTGTATAATCTATCTTTTTTATTTTTTTAAAAGATTTTACTCTATATTTTTACATGTGTTTTATGCTTTGTATTTCGACCTCACATTTTCTCCAAGCCACCTCTCATTTTCCAATCCCTTTCTTCGCAAACTTTCTTCTTACTTCTTTTACGTTTCCAGACCCTTTTAAACTCACATTTGACTCACTCCAAATCCTATAGGCTCACATTTTGTTGACTTCAAAACATTCACTTAGTACATTTCCAAACACTAACTCAATAATAATAAAATTATTGTTCTTTTCAAGACCCACTCCTTGAGGTTTGCTCTCGCATTCTTAAATCGGAATTGGTAATCCCATTTGGTGTTATTTGTGGCTTCAAGGTAAGTTTAATTGATCAAACTCTAATTTAGGGTTATGATTTTATTTTAAATACTTTATAATCAAAAACAATTATTTTAACAAGATATTGTGTTTCTCCTAACAGACAATGACTCCATATTCTCCATTTTGTTGTAAGTTTTTTTTAAGAGATTTAGTCGAAACCTTTATTTGTTTTTGTTGTGATTTATGTGTTGGTTTCATTTGGTAGGTGGAAGGTCAGGGTGTTTTTCACTTGTCGTTATAAAAAATAAATTATATTAAATCATGGAATAAATTAAGAAAATATATATACGTTATCATTGAAGCTATCAAATTAATACTACTTTTCAAGGTAATTCCAGTATTATCAAGTTAGTAGTCAAGAAAGTAGACAAGGTTAAAGTAACCCTAAGTCGTCTCCCAATGAATACATAATTGATTTTCAATATTTGACTCTTATGAATGCTATGCAATGCTCAAGAATAAATGTGAGAAACTATGTTAATCAATGAATACATAATTGATTTTCAATATTTGACTCTTATGAATGTTATGCAATGCTCAAGAATAAATGTGAGAAACTATGCTAATAGAATTAATGTTTGAAGAATGTTTGACTTTAAGTGGAGAACAAGTAAAAAACTTAGAAATAATTATAATTAAATAGGCCAATTCAACTGTTTTTCTAAGATAGATTCATCATCGGTTATTCACAAATAATTGTTCAATTGATTATTGTTCGAGTTTCAAATTAATTAAAGTACATTCTCAATTAACTTAGGACGACCATACAATTAACCAAAGTAGGTTCTGAATCAAATGCAAGACTTTCTAGATTATTCACAATGAATTAAACCAAAGTACATTCTCAATTAAATCATGTTGTGTTTAATCATGTCTACTCTTAAATCTCCTAACCAAATTAAAAGCTAATTAATCAAAGTAAATTCTCAATTATAGTTAAAATTCTTATCACTAATCAAAGTACATTATCAATTAGTAGCAAGAACTCATTTAATCATATGAAAGTTCATAAATTCAATCAAATTAAATTCTCCTTCAAACCTATAAACCCTTGAACTCTATGATTAATATGCATGTAGATTCAAACACCTTATGATGCAAAAATTATTGTTTTTAATATGCTTGAGAGATGTAAGACATAAAAGAAGAATAACTCAAATCAATAATCAAAAGAAACAAATTCATTAATTCAACTTAATCTTAGAATTCATGATGAAATTACAGTGAAATAGCCTTAGAAGCTTAGCCTCCCATGAATGGAGTAAAATACATGGTAAAATAAAAGTGAAAGGAGTGGTGGTTGCTTGCTTCCAGTGGAGAGGTCTGAATGAATGAATCAGTTATGATTTTTGCCTCTCCCGGGTGTCTTTGTATAGGGCTTGATTGAACTTGGACTTTAAATATTTTGTTGACAAAATCTTTTATCTTATATCTTCCAAATAATTAAAAGTTTTAGATAATTATAAAAACATTTAGAAGATCTTTTATGTTGATATTCCTAATTTTAATTAATTATCTTTAAAATATCAACTTCTAAATTCCATTTACGTCCTTCTTAATTTTTCAAAATTGGAGAAAAGGTAAAAAAATTTCTCTATTTACACTTGAGCCATTTCCCTTTTTTTCAAAATTGCCATTCAAACTTTAATTCTAGTTGCTTCAACAAATATTAGACCATCTAAAATAATTTATGTAACTAAAAATCACTTTTTAAGCCTATTTAATTCTCAAACCCGATAAAGTTAATCATCACAAATCTTATTCAAATCAATCATTTAAGCACAACTATTCCACTAAAATTTTGAAATTAAATCTTAAATGTAAACATAAATATGTACTCATTACACAAATATTATAAATTGTAAATGTAGATTACCAATTATATAATATTTGAATTATGACAATTAACAACATCATATTATAATTCAAATAATGGTAGTTCAAACTACCACCATGTATACTAAATTTATTTTCTAATAAAAATATTATGATGGTTTTATCCACCCTAATTTATATCGAGAAAAAAATGTCATTTTATACAATGTAATAAATGACAATTGTTGTAGCAGTTTACTTGAAACAACCACGTTATATTTTGTGGCCGCATGAATTATAGCAGTTTTCGAAACTATTTCAAACACAAATAACGATGATTAAAACTATCTCAATTTACAAACATGATCATCACAATTTACATTATTTTTTAGGTTTAAATCTTTTTTGTCTCTAAGTTAAATTCTAATATTCAGTTTAGTTCTACTTTTAAAAATGTCAATCTTTAGTCCTTATAATATGAAAAATATATCAAATCAGTTCTCATGACAACACTTAATGAACAATAAATCACAAGTTTTCATACCTAGGTATCTAATATTTTGTGATTTGTTAACGGAAAGTGTTATGAACAACAAATCACTTAATGAAAAATTTATGATTTGTTAACTAATAGGACTCATTTGATACATTTTTCACATTGGACTAAAGATTGACATTTTTAAAAGCAGAGACTAAACTGAACATCAGAACTTAACTTAAGGAAAAAAAAGATTTAAACCTATTTTTTATGGTGACAAGAATGTTATTTTTTTTAAATGATTTTTTATGATTTGTTTTTACTTTGATTGGAGAAATTTTGAGCCAACGTTAATTAAAGTTATTTTGTACTAATGTCAGGTGAGAGTATTTTAGCGATAAAAGAAAGACCACAAATAAAAACACTAACCACTAACATAATAATAATTGTTATCAATCATTAATGAAGAAAAAAAAATCTTGTTTGATGTTAATAACGAAAAAGCTTTATCATAAAGAAAAATTGATATTACTGTCATAAGTAACTTAAATTCCATTGATAAATAAAAAATGACTAATGACCTACCGGCAACCAAAATCTCAGCGATAAATTTCTCATTCTCATCCTCAAATAAATTAGTTGATTATAAAAAATTTAAATTATCGATAAATTTTATCAACATTTTTTTTTTGCCAATAATTGAAATATGTCATTATCAATACATTTTACTGACAAATTTAAAAAAATGAATGATTATAGATATTAATGAAAAAAATCTATTAATAGTTAAAATTTACATTACTTACAAATGAATTTTATCAATAAAAATAATTTTATCAATAATTAAAATTTAAAAATATGTCAACCATTTAAATTTATCAACAAATTTAGTTTCGTTATTAAAATTTTGTCGATAATTCAACTGTTTTTTTAATGTTAATATTGATTAAAAATAACGTTAACAAATTTTAACCAACCAATAACATCAACCATGATCTATAAAAACCTCATTAATATTAATATTTATAATTATTAAGTATTATTTAATATTTAATTTTTTTATTTGGTGGTAATTAAAATATTTCATTCAAAAATGAAAACCAGACCAAAAAATTATGGAAGGATTTCAATACGTGCCTTCAAGTAAAAGCTCTTTTTAACAATTTTAGAAGAATTAACACTTTATATAATCTCAAATACAAAAAAAATATTTAAAAAGTTTTTAACTTCAGCTTCAAAATACAGTGCAAAGCTTTTATATAAAAACAATATAATCAATCACATTTAAATTTAATTATTATAGCGCTCGTGATTGAATCTAAAACAAAAAAAAAGTTACCAATAAATCTTTATATCAAAGGCAATGAAATGAATCTTACTTAAAAAAAAAACGCAAAACAACATTCATAATAATATCATGTTACATCATCAAAGTCTAACTATCAATACAAATCTTCAAAAATCTTTATCAACAAGAAATTAAAAATAAAAATTTAGAAAAGTTATATAAACAAACTTTTGCAAATTAATTTATTTAAAAACTAATTTTAATTTATAAAAAATCATTTTTTCATTTTTCTTTTCTAGCAATGCTCATTGATAAATTTGTTTAAACATAACAATAGTAGAAGTTATTTTATATTAGCTTCTCCACAATTTGATTTTTAACTTATGTAAAGTGATAGAAAAATTATTATGTTTTATTTGTTTTCTAAAAGTATGTATTGAGAAGATGATCATTCATACCTACATATCTAGAAAATAGAAAAGAATAAACATGCATAGGTAAAAATTGTTTAACATGATTCAGTGAAGTTTTACTTACATAAATCAAACTAATGCAGTATCAGTTTCATTAATAATGTAAAGTTTTGTTGGTTATAAGAAAAAGTTGATTATTAACTTGTAGAACAACATTTTGATTAGTGTTGTTTTTGAAATAAGGCCTTTTAGTTAACAATAAAGTTAGAAAAGAAAATAAATTTTCCTTTCAGCTAATTGATTAATTACAAACACAAATTCTGAGAGCAGTATGTGTAGGCCTACTTAATATATGCAACATCAAAAAACTAAGCTAAGAAACTGTCATTTTTTTCTTCTTCTCTCTTTATCTCCCAAAAAAACAATTAAAGAATATTTTGTTGTAATTGATATACAATTCAGCAAATATTCTGCATTAGTCTGTTGTATGTTTCAATGCCTAATGATGAAAACAAAGCATTGCTCTTCCAAATATGCAACCTTGCTCTCCTTCTTGTCACAGTGCAAGAATTGTAGAGCAAGAGATGCATCATTGCCAATGGTATCTCTGTGCTTAAATTCCAGCAAGAGAGATACATCAGTTTGGCTTCACCTTCTCTTTGCTAACTGGAATGTCCTCTTCAAGAAAATATTTGCAGATCTGTCATTTCTATGACACAACACCCTTAATATTGTGTTTGGATCTGACCTATTCCACCTTCCTGTGGTTGGTGGCATAGGCAATTTATGCCCAGTTCCCATCACTCCAATCCCACTTGTTTCACATGTGGCAATGCTGAAATCATCCATCAGCTGTTCGGTGTTTTGCCCCATCAATGCAATGACACCCTGCACAGCTGCAGCCTCTCTCTCCACCAAATTTTCTGCTATCAGTCCCTCTCCACAAGTGCAGAAAACCCGGTTCAAGCTCTCAAAGTCCTCTTGGATCATCACATTATCAGACCTGTTAAACACCCTTGAGCTTCCACCTGCAAGCAAAACCATGAGGAATGCATCAAAGGAGGCCTTCATCAATTCTCTCATTGCAAGTGCTTGAGCTCTATCTGTGACAAGTGTTGTCATCAATGTGATGTTTTGCTTGAGAATCCTCAGTGCTGGTTGAATGCGCGCATTGACAACATCACCCAGATAGAGGCCTCCATAGAAGGCTGAATTGGAGTCTAGGAATATGAGGCGGTATGCTGCAACTTCTGAGACATGTTGACATGCTGCTGGGATGGAGGAATTGGTTATTTCAAAATAGGGACCACTGCGTTTGCGATTTGGTGAAGGGATTACCCCAGGGGTTTGAGAGAGTGATTTCTCAATGGTGTTGATGTGAGAGAGGAGGTAGTGTAAGGTATTGAGACGAACATAGAGGCGTTGTGTGCCACGGCTAGTTGATGGCCTTGGATGATGACCTTCACTTATGTGATCTATCTCTGAATAATTGGCACCACAAGGGGTAGCTTTCTTCAACAACTTGATGAACTTTGAGTCTCTGTTGCATCTTGTCAAAGGGGGAAGTGAAGGAATATAACTCTGCTTTGTACCTGAGACAATAGATTTCTCACCATTTTGCATTGGTAAATCTCAATTCTTGCAACAATGTAATAGTGATTATTGATACAGATCTAAATATGCATTAAATTTATATTAAAGTTACTCCTGACGTTTGTGCTAGTGTTATCTAAAATCTTTTGCTTGGCTATGCCTACAAGTGATAAGTACTGCAGTCTTGCAAGAACTGTTTACTTCCATGTTCAAACATACAATCCTAGTTGCACCAAGTGAAATGGAAATCTCCGGTTTAATAGTTTTTATGTGTATTATTTATTCTCAAAAAGAGAGTGACTTTTATTGTTTATGCACCAGCATAGTACTCACCACATGCTGCAACAAACATCACGTAGTCCTGGAAGAGGCTTTCCAATCCATCTGCAAGTTCTTGAACTATATCTTCAGTTATTCCCATTGGAATTTTAAAGAATTGTTCTACAACTGTCTTGGCACAGTTAACCAGTTCTGCGACTGATGGTGCATATGGCTCTGATTTGGACTTTGGATTCCATGTCTGCAGCGAAAGGGAAAGGAAATTAGCAATTCATTCTCAGCTTTAATATAAATAACAAATCTTTTATCTAAACAAATATTCTTAATTGTGTCTTCCTTTTAATCTTTGATGGAAAGAAGAGCATTGACCCAAAACTTACTTCGGTTTCTTTTGCTCTTTGCAAACAGTCTCTTCCACTGCTCAATGATTCATTTATCCATTTTCTTAAGAGGTTCATTATGATTGAATCAACTTCATACGGAGCCATCTCTCTCATCACTGTTTTAGCATTATCCTCACCACATTCGTCAACCACCATTTGGAGCAAAACCTTTTCTACCTTTTCAGCCCTTTGCAACACCTCCACGGTCTCACGAGTCAGCGAGGTCACCTCACCTAAATATTGCCTCAGCACATGCCCATAGCAGCTGTGCAACATCATTGCTGCCACTGCTCCAGCTGCTGGGTGCCATTTCTGTAGCATTGGAGTAAAATTCACTCTTTCCTTTATTGCCAATTCCTCTGTCTCCTGAGCTAGATGAAGAAGAATTTCCCTGAAATCTCCCTTTATTTCCAATTCAATAGCCTTGGCATTCACTGCTTCAATTACCTGCATTCATAAAAAGAACTATATGTACAGACACACGCACTATAATAATATAACATACCAAGGTGTAATGAGAAGTTTAGAAACAAACCTTTTCAAATGCATGTTTTATGGTAGATCTAATGTAATAGTCAACCCTATCCCCAGATGAGTCCACTATGGTTATATCACCCTTCTTTCCCCCTTCACCGTCATCAAATATTGAGAGATCTTCTCCTAGAATCTGTGAGACTGACAACACTACAGGAAGAATGTTTTCAATTTGGCCAATATTTCCCCTCTGGAAATACTCATGATAATTAACCAGTCTCTTCTCAGCCCAACCCAGGATTGTACTCAGCACTGATGTCAATAACTTCACATAGAGTGAATCCTTTTCCCTCTTAGCATCAATGGCCACCTCAGACAACATGGCATTAGTGGCACAAAGAAGATCAGGTTCTATCTGCCCAGTTACCACATACTGTTGAAACAACACCCAAGTGAAGCACACATTATGAATAGGCCTAGTGATCCCCAAGATGGACCATGTCTTCTTTATCAGTTCAAGGAGCTCATCAACCTCATCAAGGACTAATGTGTCATCCCTATTGTCAAAAATGGCTTGAAGAAGAGAAGTGTACAAGTGAACGTTCAAAGGGTATCCATCAGCCCAGTGGCAAATATCAGTCGGAGTACCATTGGAGCTTCTCCATGCCAATGAAACTACTGAGTTGGAAAGGGTTCTCAGAGTGTCAGAGTTTTTGCCAGTGTCTATAGGTCTGGACTCACCACTGCGAATGATGTCCCTAAGGCGCATGGCAAAAGTGGTGGCTTTTTCTATAGGGATTGAAGGGTGTGTGAGAAGCCCGGCTTCAAGGATTCTGAGTTGCCTCTTTTGCCAAATGTGATACTCAATGGAATCACTAAATTCAGAGGGTTTTAAGTGCCTCAGAAGTTCTAAGGGGAGGATGATAGTTTCTGCTCTTCTTCCTGCCTGCAATGTTGCACCATTTTGAAAAAGTTAGAACAACAAGAGCTCTGTATGTTTATGGGTATAGTTAGTAATAATCTATCCAACAAAAAAGTTCAATGTATCAAAAGTTATATATATAATATTATTGTTTTCATATTCTATTCATTATCATAAGCTATGTCTTGATTCTGTTCCTTACTAGACCTCAGGTTTCTGAATGATAATTTTCAAGCAGATAAAACACATGAGGGAAACTATAAGTAACTTTTACTTATTCTGTTTGGTTTCAAATTATTGGTCAGTGTTATCAATTCAATGAAAAGAAAAGGAGTCACGCTAATTAAGTCCAAAATGTGCGAAATGGAAGCATCATAACCAACATAATCTTTTTCCTTTTTTCTTTGTTTTACTTTAGAAATTTCGGTTTCACAAATCTAGTTAATTATTTTATATGAACATTTCCATTCTGGATAATGTCTTCGGTTGGTACAAGCCCACACAAACACATATATATAGAGAGAGAGATAGATAGATATAAATATACATACAACCTCTTCCTCTTTTCTAACAAAATTGCATGTGTAATTAATACATGAAATGTAAAAGTACCCTCATGTTGAGATGTTTTAAACCATGTATATTGCATGGTTACACAATTATAGAAGAACCACATACATCATATAATAAGGCTGAATCAAAAGGTAATCATAGTAATGAGGTTGGATCAAAGTCATCACATAATTTCAACAGAAAACATAAAATCAGAACCAAAACAAAATTCAGAGCAAATAATAATGATTACTAAATTCAAAACAATTTCGAAGCAATATTAATGATTACTAGATTAGCAAGATGTTACGTGCACGCATGCAACCATGCATGTGCTTACTACATACTTGGCCAACAAGGGTCCTCGTGATGGTTTTCCTCAGTCGATTATCATTGTGCTCAGTCACTCTCATCTGCTGTCTCATGATCTCCGCAGAAGTCATGGGCCGCCGCGGCCTCGGTGGCGTGTTGTTATGAAAAGGGCTGCCTCCGGCTATCGGCGAGGATGGCCCGCCGCTACCACCAGACACCATTCTCCTTGAAGGTGACCTTTTCAACATCTTCAACCCTAGGGCCCGCTTAACCTTGCTTGTTGGCGACATCACCACATTGGGTGACTTCATCTCGTTCTCCTGGTTATTCAAGTAGAACGAGTGCACTTGCCGGCTCCCAAATCCCGGTGAGGATCGGCAGGCGGTGAAAAAGATTTCATAAGCACATTCCCTTATGTCATCCTGACTCAATCTTTCGAGTTTCTGGAAAGGCAAGATCAAATCATTGGTCTCGTCTTTACCGGCATATTCGAAAGCACGTTGGTCAGGATTACTATGGTGACATCGGTGACAACAGCTGTAACTGTAATCTTTCCTATGCTGTGCCGTAGAAAGCAAGGGGCCTGAATATGAATCCCGGCGGCTTTGCAGGCCCATAGGAGAAGATGGGTGATTGGTCACAGACCTAGCGGTGAATGGTGGCGGCGACCAAAATAATGATAAATGATCTAATGAAAATGGGCAGAGAGAAGGAAGCGGTTTTGTTTGTCTTAAATGAGGGGATAAGAAAGAGATATAGGAAGAATATTAAGGCTATGGTGTTGGTTTACGTTACCCAAATGACAGCAGTTTTCTGCATGGATGGTGCATGAGAGAGAGTGAAAGAGATGAGTGATTGCGGTTTGCCCACGTTGTCATCTGCGAAGAATAGGAGAAACAAACGAAAGGTGGTGTATTAACCAGAATAGAAGAAGACTCGTGCATTTTTGTCGGAAACATTTTGTTTTTGCACTACAATGCTTTGTTGCGACATGCAAGTGCTAAATTACAGGCTGGTTTTACCATTTTTTTCTTTCTCTGTTTCTGTCTGTACGTGTTGTCATGAGTCATCACCTTCTCGTATTTGTTTAGACAGAGGTTGTTAGTTAGTTGTTTGAGACTTTTGATTCATCATGTTATAAGTTGTCACTCGGGTCAACAATCTATATATATATATTTCTTTTGATTATACTTTTGACCCATGTAAGAAAAGAAGAAAAAAAGTTTGACACTTATTTCCTAAAATTACACCCACCATCAAGTGTTTTAATAATATAAATATATATTAGTATTTTAAATTAAAAATAATAATTAAAATATTGGTATTTTAAGTTGTGGTTTGGTTATTTTTTATTTCAATAGTGTCAAGATATCAACCTTCAAACAAAAGGTACCCCACTTATATACACCTTAAAATATTAACATTTTAACTTTTTAATTTAAAAGTACTATATATATATATATTATTTAATTTTATCTTTAAAGTAATTTTTTAAATTAAAATAATTATACTAACAATATTTAAATTACACTTTTTTTAGTTTAATCGTTTTTTGGATTTAACCATGTTTTAAATTAAAATGATTATTTATAATGAAAGAAATTATTTACAAAATAAATAAAAAGTATATATAATAAACTTGTAAAAATGATTTATATTTATTTTTATAATAATAATAATAATAATAATTTTGTTATATTTTACCAAACACTTGTACTACATATTTTCACTATTAAAATGAATTTTCATGAGTGTTTTATTTTTAAAGGGCATCAATCTATTATTTTAGTTCTCTTTTTCAATCATAGATACCAATAGAATTAATCTTCTTATAAATAACTATTTTGAATGCAAACTAAATATTGTAGCATAGATATGGACTGCAACAACATAAGTCTTAAGATAAATAAAATGTCTTAAAATGATAACATTATCAAAACCCTAATGACAACTTCTATATACATAAAAGAATCTAACATGCATTATTGGGAAACGTCCGATCTTTGGACATTAATTTTGATGTCGGATCCTTTCTAAACCGACATTTATTTATTTTTAATTAATTTATTTTTATAATATTATTACACTTGAAAATACAAAAATCATTCTAACATATCACAAAATTATATATATATATATATATATATATATATATATATATATATTATAAGTTTCAAGCAATGAAGATTGGACATTCAATGTCATTGTCGAGATCTATCAACTCATACACAAAATTACATCATAAGTCAAAATTAATCAGTACAAACAAAATTTAATCGGTGCAAAATACATTAATTGGTAGAAAATCAATCAAACATACCTTGAACTATCAATGACAAACACAATGAAAACAAAAACGAAAACGCGAAAGAAAAGTGAGATTCACGTTCTAAGTTTTTGAGATTTAAAAAGGCATTTGACATTGGCCTCCTTTCACCACCGACGTCTAATTGTTAAAAAAAATTATTTTGATGCTACTTTTGTAGTATTTTCGTAACTTATTGACGTCCAGAGAAGATGATCCGTCTAATAAGTATTAGATGTCGGTATCTATATGCACTAAGACATCGATAGAGCTAGTAACCAATGTCTATAAGACTTTTATTTACAAAACTACCATCGATCTTTTTTTCGGTTAGTTATTTTATTATGAAACGTTATACGTGTTACATTATATAAAGTTTTTGTACTAGTGTTCATGATAACTTATCTTCATTCATCTAAGTAGACACATGAACATATAAAACCACTTTTATTCATCTAATCACTCTAGTATGTAAATGTCGCACTTCAACTTATAAAACTAATCCATTGTCTTCCATATAAACACTAAAATATAACTTTCTCCAAAATCTTAGTTTCCTTAACCTGAACTACAATAATTCAGAGCGTTTTTAGCCAAGAAACATTGACTTCCAGATGGTGTTGATGGTGCAAATTGTAGTCTGGAAAACGCATTGCGCAAGTATGGTTTATCATATATACCATTAAACTTCAGCTTGAATATCATTCTTATACTTTTCATGTTAAAATTAATCTTTTCTATTATTATTATTATTATTATTATTATTATTATTATTAATGTCATTAATATTATTATTAATCTTATTAATATTAAAATCAGTGACCAAAATAATTGGTCGTAAAAATTTTAAAATTATAATACCAAATGAGTGTCTCTTATCAATTGTTAAATCGGTATTTTATATCTAAAGTGACCAACTTTTATAGCGACCGAAATTTTAGTTGTTAATTATGGGATAAATGAAAAATCGGCCACTAACCATTTTGCGATAATGATTGAAACTTTTACAAGCACAATTTTGATTACTAATTTCGTCGCAAATGATATTAGTAACCAATTTATCTTATTTAACAATCAAATTTTGTGGTTGAAAATTTGATTTTTTGTTGTTGTGAATTAATTATTTTGATTCTTACGAGTGACTAAATTATTTCGTTCATTATATTTTTTGAAATTTTAAAAAGTAAATTATAGGAAATATTGACTTTTGGAGTACAATGTTACAGAAAAAAACAATTTAAAATATTTTAGTTGAAGTTTAAAATATATGTTTGATTAATGTAGTTTGTTTTTTTTAGCAATTTTATTATATTTAGATTTGTATTCATGCATGTGAACATTAGTTCTCTTTTGATATTTAATATAAATAATAAAATTAATTATATTAAACTTTGATATCTTCAAGCAACAACTTCAAGCAACTCATCATCTTAACAACACAACACATCACTCACAACTTCTTCAATATAATATGAATATTAAATGAGCTTACCCAATATTATGAGACAAAAATTGTTCACGTGTTGCTCACTCTTTGAAATTTTCAAAATTTATTTCTTCAATAAATATCAATTATTAATTCGAAATAGACATAAATAATATAATGGCTACAAAATCATTATATCAATTTTAAAAACATTTATTAATTAAAATATCTTTCCATTTCATAAACGAAATATAACTATAATAATTCAATTTTTTTCAAATGTCAAATGGATATATCTGTACATTATATATATATATATATATATATATATATATATATATATATATATATATGTGTGTGTGTAAATTATTGTAATATAAAACACTGTTCACTAACCGAGGCAAACAACCACAAATAATTTGATAACAATTGAAGAATTTTAATACAATATATTACAAAAATAAAAAGTATAATACAATTTTACATATTACACTAAATAAAATAATTTCACACTTCAACAGAATACAATAAATAAGCCATTTAATTGTACATTTGTTTCTCAAAATGTAGCTAATGTGTGACTTTAACCTTTCAAGTGTTAATAATTGCAATTGGATTTCTTGGATATAGTTAATTGACATTTTAGTCCTCCAGATTCTAAGTGTAACAATTAAGTTGTAATTGTGTAATTGTGCAATTGGATTTCTTGGATATAGTTAATTGACATTTTGTTTCTCCAAATATGGAAATTATGAAGCTCTAACTCTAAACTCTTCTCACTGTGAATCATGCTGTCACAGAATTCCATTGTGACATTTTCTAATTTCAGGCTAGTTAGCACTTATCTTCCTCTCTTTCTCACATATTTAATGTGTGTATGGCAGTAAATTAATTGTTTTTGAGTTTTGACAGAAGTGGGGAAAAGTGTAATGATCATACTAGTGGCAAAAATATGAAGAAAGTAAGGTTTAATTTGAATTTAAAGATAGATCAGCTAAACCTCGTTGAATATCAAATTTTAGATAATGAGAGAGAAAAAAAGAGGCAACACCTATAGTGAAGCAGAAGGGTCTGCAGCTTTGACAATGACATATCCTTCTAATTATAGATGTTACAATTACATAGAAGACTGTGATAACGAGGAAGATATAACATATGAAGATCTAATGGTGATGCTGACAATGACGACAACATCAACAACAATGAATTTGATGATGGTGATGGTAGTGAAGAGAATAAAGAGTTTGAAGCATGTGATCAGAACACAAGACAAAAAGAGTTGATTATGCTGTATTCCTTGGTGGCAGAAGAGGAAATAAAGAATCAATTGCCACTAGCTCCCACTGAACCTTACTTGAAATCATACTTATGTGGACAAAACAGAATCAAGTGTCTGTCTACTGTAATGTGCCCTGTAGAGAACCAGACTCAGTGGAAAGCAATCAAAGCAAAAGTTACATCCGGTGATAAGCAAAAGAGGAAGGTCATTGTTCCACCAGAGCCAAAGAAAAGTATGCCCTTAGCCTCAGAGACAAGCTTCTATTTCTCACCTTTGACGTCAGATTCAGAAGCACATAACTCCAACTCTTAGCCTCTATTGCCAGAAATTGCAGTTAATTCTAATTTTTAGAACTGGCTAGTTTCTATGAATCCTATTGCTCTATGACTACAGTTCATTGTTACCTATGCAAGCATGAAAGAGAATGAAAGATCTAGAAAATATTAATTCATTGACTCGATTGGCGGAATTTTAGTTGGCAAGAAATCACACGGTTGACTACAATATAATATTGACACCCTGTATGTGGACATCAATTATAGAAGAGGAGCATGAAGTTTGATTCTTCTGTTTATTCCTTCAACAAGTTGGTAAGAGCCAGTTCGGATGACTGAGTAGTGTTCATATGTATAATTCTTATCCTGTGTTTTGCTGTCAATAGTTATGCATAATTGGAGTGAGGTTTGTCTATATTTGTATTCATGTTGGACCTAGAATAAAAGAAAGTAAAACTTTCTTTTACAAAGGATTAATTCATTTTTCAGTTTTACAAAAATTTAAAGACTTGTTCTTCTTCAAGATAACTTTCGATTGATAAAACTCAACTTCAATAAGAGTTATTGTCAAGTCAAACACATGTAAGATTAGATTCACATAAATAGAACTGAATATAAATGCTTATTCTAATCTCGACAGCAAAGGGAAAGCAGTACACAAGGACTGTTTCAGCATAATTATTTGAGAATGAATACCCAAATCATGAAAATTTATTCCATACATTGGGGAACAAAAAAACAAAAGGAAATATTTAATAAAGGTGCCTCCTCTTCAACTAGAAAACGGTGATTAAAGTTTAGTGCAGAGCTATCACCACTCACATTTCTATCATGTGTACTTGATCTACATCCGAGAACTCACCCCAAAGTCCATATATGAAATCATCTCAAAACCCAGTGAAGGTGAAATGGATACACTAGGTAGACATGAGAAGCTGCTTGTCTAGGTTTATTGGACTGTTGGTCCCACCTCAAAACACAGATCAAACCTGCTGAGTTGTCAAGTTTTGGTCAAAGTCAGGGCTGGCATGCCACAGTAATGCCCCCTGATCCAGCAGAGTTTGAGACAATTATCAAGATGGTTTCTACATTATTGTGCAGATGCAAGAATCTGAATCCTCATCTTCTGAATCACTGGCATCACTGCATACAGAATGGGAGACCAAATGGGAAAAAATTCTTGTATTATCTAAATAAATGATCCACATAAGACTGATTGTCACACTCAGTTACATTTTTTAACATTGTAGTTGTATTGCATATGCATTGAACTTTTATCCCATATAGACAGACAAAATGGAAACATCTTTACTTTTTTCTTGTTACTGTTTTCCTCCTTTGCCTTTCTTTAGGTGAAATTAAACTAAGGAGTTTAAAGAATTTTTTAGTACAGTTTAACACATCCTTAACTCCACCAGCATAGGAACAACTCCAACGCATCTGTATGAGTTCAGCAGATCAAGAAAACACAAAAAATGAGACAAGTACAGTTTTCTCTATAATGGAGAACAGTTGCTCACTTCAAGCAATATGGCTTCTATGATATATTTCTGTTCACATGTATCAATAAAAATCCTTAAAACTAATGATTCCATATTAATTTTTTCTACTTTTCCCCAAGGGTATAGGTCATAAGCTTTATCCTTGTAATTTATATTTTCTGTGGGTGTCACCATAAGTTTACCCTCGTCAACAGATGCTATCATGTTTGTAACCTATCCTATATAAATAGGAACATAAGTTTTTTCCCCCTAATAGTGTCTCCTTAGTCTCACTAACAAAATACAGTAACCAATAAATCCCCCCTCAGTACAGCATAGACTATTCTTAAGAATCCTTTTCAACTTCTTCATGAGTGAGAGAAAAATTAAATTCCACCTCACAACTCATAAACCTGTACTTTCCAGTCTGTGGCAAAATAAAACACCTTATGCACTCTTCCTCACCAAAACTAGCCTGCATGTTCACTACTTTTTCTTCCTCTTATTAGCCCTTCATTTCCCCTCCTATAACAAAAGGTTCGTAAATTAACCTAATTAGTGCCAACAACTTACATTGACAGTTTCCTTGTAGTACAATTAAAATGCTGATTGTCAAAGATTAAAAATTTAGCAAACTGGAGTTTAGGTCCTTGAAAGATTATGCATACATTGATTTATCCCTCCAAAGATCATCTATATCAGTTAACAACAATTTTTTGCACTCGTTAATGCTGGTGAGAATAAGGTTGAAAGGCCCCACATGTATTTCTTTAGGTAAGAACAAAAACATGTAGGGATCGAGAATGTGATTTTAAAAGACAGGCTATGGGATATCAAATTCCATGCAAATTCTAAAAGTTGTGGGTTTAATTAAAACTCAAACATCACTTAGCTAGTATTTTACAAGTCTGCACACAAAGTTGTAAGTCTAAGAAAATAAATATTTCATAGTTTAAACATTAATTTAATGTTCTTTAGTCTTTTTCACTTTGCTATAATTGCTATGAAGCAAAGGAGTATGTGGTACATTTTTTTAGTACAGTAATGGGATAAGAAACTTGTGAGTCAATAGGAGAGGGTAGCCCTTAAGAGAGGACAGAATATACTTCACTTGAATGAATAATAGTTAGTCAATGAGGGTGACACCAAGTGAAACAACTGAAGTGCCCTCCAAATTCCAATCCTATTGGGTACATGTCAAAGAAAACACCAGCTAAAAGCACCATCTACAGATTATCAGAAAGATACTCATAAAATAAACTGCCCTACAGTAAGTCCTAAGAAAACTCAGCAGTAGAAAGCAGGAGGATTTCAAATTTATTAGGTTAAATCAAACTAAGATCTGATGTCAAATGTAAGTCATGACTGAAATTAAGCTGAAATTGATTTTTCTTTTCTTAACAAAAAAAGCAGTAAAAATCAAGAGTCAAGAATAAAAATTATTTTCTATAAAACAAGGTAAAGCCATTAGTTAAGTTGAAATTGACTTATTCTTTTCACTTTTAGAGATAGAACAAGAAGATCTCAAGTTCCCAATTCATATCTTGGAAATTGTCAGCACTGAGAAAAGGTCCAAAAGTCCAACACCAAAATAGTGAAATGAGAAGGAAAAAGAGGACCAAAAATGTCTAAATTAGAGGAATGCACCGGTTCAAAGAACCTCTAACGAAATAACAAAACCAAGCAACCATTGATTATCACCACCACACAAATATTCTGAGTATTATAAATATAAAATATATCAGTTTCACATTTCAACCTCAACTTGCCCTTCTGACAGAGACTTCCAAGTTTAATTACCTTATGCTGGTCCAAATACTCCTAAAATAAAATATGGGTAATTTCATAGAAATTAATGAAGTGATAATCATCCTAAACACCTCCATAGATCAAATCAAGAGTAATGAACATGAAGATGACAGACACCAAAGTTTCCAGAGTTCATTAACTCATTCCAGAGGAGTTGCTTATTTTGAGTAAAAGATTTAACAACACAAACAAACCACTAAATAGATTTACAGACATGTAATTACCACCCTAAACAGCAAAGATTTAGCAAAAACTCACGAAATGCCCCAAATTTGGAAGAAAAAAAAAACATGTCAAAAACTTCTTTCCTCTTCGTACAGCAACACAAAGCTGGACCAGTCAATTAGTGTGCAATAAATGTTCCAGCTATAAACATTAGAACATCAAAATCTTAAAATTGGAAATAAAAAAGAAAACAAATCTAACACAACATAACAATTTTTGAATTCAAAACAGCCAACCTAAATTCGCTAAGATTTACCGAATTGATAAAAAAAAAAAGGTACCTAGGCTCATATTCCAACACCTCAGCAAGTTTATTCCCATTCCTATCATTCCATTGCACACTCCGGCGAGTCTTGTCAGAGTTTCTGGACATGCCGCCTCTCCGAGGAGGCAACAAAGAATTGGAGTCGCTGTCATCATCTCCGTTGACATGATCTTCAACCTTTTCACTCCGCAAAGAAGAAGCCACCACAGGTTTGTGTTTATCCATGATGCAACCATTAACATCCTTGGAATCCATATCCACCACCAATCACACACACAAACACAAACAAAAGCAAAATTTCAACCCAGAGAATATTTAGAACAATGTGAAGACTTGAAAGAGACCCATTTGACTGAAAAACATGTTCCAATATCGAAATCTGAAAAAGATCAAAACTTCGAATTGGAGGAACAAGTCTAAGTAAGGTCAACGCGTTCTCCAGGACGCTGATGCAGGGAGATCAATGGAAACAAACAATGAGAAGGGAAAAAATTGAAGTGAGAGTAAATTGTTAGAAGAGAATCTCAGTGTCATGAATAAAAATTTATTTTCTCGAGAAAATGAGGGGAAAAATTTCGGGTTGCAAAGTAAAGAGCATCGGATTTTTTATATATATTTATTTATAAAATGGGAGAAAAATCCCAACACGTAAGAACTTGTGAAAATAATAAAAATAAAGAAATTGCCAAATAATTATAATTCGTTCTTTCTAAAAAAAATTTCACAAACAAAACCTACTTTTCAAACCAAGCGCTTTATTGTCGAATAAAATTGTATTTGTTATTATATCTCTTTTTTACGTAGATATTTCTTTAAAAATACTCAGTAAATATTTTAAAATCTGCAGGTATTCATCGTAAAAGAAATATTTTATATATTTTTAAAATAAAATTATAAAATATATATAATATAAATTAAATTAAATATAAATTAAAATTTAATTTTAATTAAATTTAATCCTAATAAAATATAATTTTATTTTATTTTTAACTTGTACCCGATCCGTTTAGATGTAGGTATTAAAATAACCTGCTATCCATTTTTATTGTTCTTAATTAAAAAAGTGATCTCTATATTTTTTTGACATGTGAAGGAATTTTGACCTTTAAAAAAAGTATATAAAATTAATAATTTTAAATTTATTATTATTAAAATTTATAATATTTAAAAGAATTTTTACTTTAAATTTTATTAAAGTAACTGATTAAAAGAGTCTTTTTGACCTATTATTTGTGATGTAAAGGATTTCACTAAAAATTAAGTTGGCCACTAATTGGCATTTTTCTATGTTTTAAGATTAATCTTTTTACACTTTAATTGTTTCATGTAATACTTGTGTCACTAAATATAATGCTATTATTTATGTACTATGAAGAAACTTGTAATTAGATCAATGAATTCTGAAATTTGTTTTTCCTTTTTTAAAATGTTGTAAGGAAGTTATAATAGACGCGTTAGTTAAATTGATCTGAAATTATAGAAGTACCATTGCAAGTTGTTTGAGTAATGGTTAGGTTACAAAGTTTTTGGATTTATTAATCATAAGTTCATATTAAAGTTAGGAATTTAAATATGGGCGTAAGTTTTATATTATTAAAAATAAAAAACATTGATCGTCATATGAAAAAAAAATGTTTTAAAGTTTTTAGATTTAAAGTAATCTGAATTTATTATGTAAAAATAGTAATTTTTTCCAAAAACACCGCATCAACTATATCAAAATCGTTAGTTCATTTTGATAACTAGACATATTAGTTTGATTGAAGATTTAATCAAATTAATTAAAAAAAATTAAATCAATCTGGTCTTTTTTTAAAAAAAAAAATTAAGTTTTAATTTCTGTTAATTTTGTTCAATTTAATTATTTTTCTAACAACATTTTAATAGTTAACAAAAGTGAATTTATGTGTTATTTCTAATTTTTCAAATTTTTTCTTAATTTTAAAAATGTGATTTATGTACAAGTCAGCATAGTAACATATGACATTAGCAATATCACATGAGTATTAGTGTCACGTGTCTTGACAACACCACGTATTGATGTTTTATATTCAATTTAGTCATAATTTTTTTGTTAATTTTATTCAATTTAGTCAAAATCTTTTTTAAAATTGAACAATTTTATTTTTAACCAAATTAGACTAAATTTAATTTTTATATAAATATTATATTGAAAACTTTATTAAATACTTTTTAAATTATTTTTAAACCAATTCTAACTATATTATCAGTATATAATTATTAGATTTATGTTTAATTTTTCTATACATAAAAAATAGGGTTGGAGATGATTTAAAAATAAAAAAGATTTTAGAAATATATAGTATATTATATTATATTTGTAAGAATTGAAATTTATCTTAAAAAGTAAATTTATATAAATATTAAATTTGATCTCAGTAAGAGGACAAAATTATTAAATTTTGAAAAGAAAATTATGACAAAAATTAATAAAATTAAGAAAAATTAAAACTAAATTAAATATAAGACAATAACACTTTAGACGCATGCCACACTACTGCTTCCAATAACATGAAGCTGACTTGATATTTAAACCACTTTATTTAAAATTAAAGAAATTAAAAATAAAAAATTACAAAATATCAAGTAGCATATATCACACACTTCTATTAATTATTTAAACACGACTAGAAAAAAGACAAAATAAAATAAAATTAACGAAAATTAAAATTTTATTAAAAAAAGCTAAGACCAAATTAAAAATATTATATATATATATATATATATATATATATATATATATATATTACTTTTAAACCAATTGAACCAATTACTGTACGTTCTTATATATAATATTATCTATTAAAATATTTACTTTACATCTATTATTATATATTTTTTTGAACAAAAATAATCTCCACTCTCTTTTTTATTGAATAATTTTTCACGTAATTAGTTTAAAAGTGTCTTTATCAGCCATCTCGAACAATTTTTTTTTTTATGTTTATTTTTATATTTAATTTTCTTAATTTTTTTATTTCGATTTAAAATAACTTTGTTATAGTTCAAATTATTTATTTTAATCCAAAGTATAATATAACCATACATTATTAACTTGAAGCGAATTCCATTTTATAGTAATTGATCAATTTTAAAATATGTATTTATTATCATTTATAATTACATACAAATAAGTATTTATGGCGTGCAATGTTGAAACTAAAGAACTAATTATTATAAAACTTTATAATGTTATCATAGCTGGCAAATTGTATACAGCTAATATGTGAAATATTTCGCATTATTAATATACTTCAATTAATTTTTAAAATAATTATTAAATGAGATGGTGATGGAAATAGACCAATATGTTTCAGACACAGAACTAAAATTTTAAACTTTATGTTTTGTAAATTACTCTGTTTCTTTAAAGTAAAAACAAAGAAAAAAGATAATTGAATAATGTATAAGCTAATTTTTTTTTATAAATAAATATTAATTTATTTAAAAATTATTTTCTACACACAATTTTCTATTAGCTTCTTCAAAATCATTATTCGTGTTATTTGTTTATTTAAATACTATTTTGTGTTGCTAAAAGACTAAATTAAATTATTCCGGTGGTTGAATATTTTTTTTAATTCTTTTTCATTTTTTGAAATTATTCATATAATTTAAGATCACTCAATTTGTATGATTTATCCAGGTATTGAAGATTGAAGAATTGACCATTGTATAGTCAAGGAAAAGTCAACCACCCCAAGTACCCAACACATCCTAATATTTCTAAACTTTTCAGGTGTAAAAGAAGTAAATAAATGTAAAAATTAACTATTTTTACAACTTAGGAATTATATCATATATAAGGCTATAAATTGAAATATAATACTTTTTTTTTTTCATTTATAAGAACTAACTTCAAAAGTAATTTTCAAAAATGTCTAATAAAAAAATTCTTAAAGTTGAAAAAATTAACATTCATTATATTTTGTGTTGGAAGTCTCACATCCACCAAGGCCAAATAATAATATATAAGTAAGATGCAAACTCACCTTATAAGTCGATTTTGTGGAGTTGAGTTAGGTTAAAAATCCACTTCTTAATATGCTATGAGACTTATGATTAGAACCTATCCTAACAAGTTTTAAGTGGACATTTCTGTTTCCACCCGTTCTCTCTCTCTCTCTATATATATATACACACACAAACCTCACATTACAAGTCGGTTGAATTAGACTTAAAAACTCACTTTCTAATATTTTGTAAGGAAAAGATTTTTCAAAAAGAGCTAGATATAATATAATTTTTTATACATGTGGAAAGAAATGAAAAAAAATGAAAAGTGTTGAAACATAAAGAAAAATATACAAAATTAAAATGAAAAAAAAGGTGAAAAAGACAATTATGCTAGTTTTTTTTTTTTCAGAAAAATAATGATTTTTAGTTTGATATGAAAAGAAAGTATGAAAAAGAAAATGTTTGTTAAAAATGATGTAATGTTGCGTAGTCATTTTCAAGTAACCTAATCCTCTGAACATAGACTCAAACATCCCTGTATTGCATTAAAACACAAAAATGTCTAAGAGTTGCTTTTGGTCACATTTTCTTTTAAAAAAGATAACACCCTCTAGAAGAAGCTACAATAATCATCATTGGAATTTCATTACCTTATATATTAAATCATAATATTGGTCGAATTTTCACATTCAAACAAATAGTTGGATTTATTAAATATAACTATTAGTAATATTATGTGTAGATTTATTTTGTCCTATTTTAAATTATTTAAATTTTTATATTTTATTTTAAAATTTATAAAATTATAATTCTTTTTGTTTGTTATTTAGTATTAAGAAGGAAAAATATGTGTTTTTTTATATAGAATTATTAATAATTTTATATTTTTGTGATTTTTTAATGAAAATATTATTTAATAAATTATTCATGAAGTTATCTTTATTTCCACCCTAGAAAATGTTATCATTGTCTTCATTTTTAATGGTTCTTAGAAAGCTTTTCTATTGAATTTATTATTTTACTCGTTAACAAAGTTATTATTAATGTCTAATTTCATATACAAAGTATGTATTTAAGTTAAAAGAATGTGTTTAAAAGTTTCTTATAAACTAGAAATAAAATCAATTTATAATATATAAATGAAAAATAAAAATAAAAATAAAAATTATATGATTTTTTTTTATAAAAATTTATTTAATAAATATAAGGAAAAATAAAAGCAAAGATGAAATACAAATTTTATATAGGTTGAATATTGAATACGTGTATGAGAGAATCGATGGTATATTAAAAACCAAATCTAACATTTATAAGAACATAAATTCTGACAAAACTAAATTGAAAATGTATTGTAACTACTAAAGAATACGTGTGTGTGTGTATATATATATATATATATATATATATATATATATATATATATATATATATATATATATATATATATATATATATATATATATATATAAAATCATAAAAGATGAGTTTATGAATTAATTTGTTGATGAATCATAAAAGATAAAGATTGGAAAATGTGGGAAGGAGTGAAAGAGAAGGGAAAGTTACAGAAAGAAAGGATCAAAAAATGAAGCAACCAATGTTGAGTGAAAGAGAGTGTGTGGCTATATCTGTGGATTTGCTTCAAAGTTTACCAAACATGATTGCAACAATGAACTTGCATTTTACTCAAACCTCTCTCAAATTTTATATCACTTCAACACAAGCCAATAATTCACACAATTTCAGAAAACAAGAGAAGAGAGTTGTATGAGAATGGCATGCATAGATAGAGCATCTCCAGCACTCAAACAAATACTGCTAAAACTTTACTGGTAAGAAGACCTTATGCTGTTCAAATTTTCCTAGTATATGTGTCTGTTTTTGTTCTTTCCTTTTCTTTGGTTAGTTTTTTATGAGGGGAAGTTACAAAAGATAAAAAGTATGAGTTAAATTCATCACTAAGTGGTAATCCCCATTAAGAAAACAGTACTTTAAGTGCTTGTCAATGACATGGCAGTGCTGAGAAGGCCTTGGAGATTGATCATCACTTGTATGAATTTGGGTCAGTGGAGTACCATATTCAGGTAAAACTCTTATCTTGTCTCAGCTTGCACAATGTAATCATACACTTTTTGTTGCACAATAAGCCAACAATAATCCAGTTCCTTGAGCAGAATCAACAAATAGCAATTTCCTTTATTTCAAACAATAATGTTTCAAGTAAACCAGTGATGCAGTCAAATCTTTAGAGTTTGCTTGCGTGCAAATCTTTAGATTTGTTAAGGATTTTAGATTGAAGTTTAAACAAAATTTATAGGTAACATTGATTATTTGTGTTATGTTTGCAGTCTCAAGCCTCTGACCCACAACTAGCCTACTTGTCAATATCAATGCCACCTCTTTGCCATGGTGTCCTGCCAAAGGAACTTTCTTCTAAGACCATTGAAATGGTTAAGGGTCTGTGTCCTAATGTTGTGGAGATTATAGAGCCTGCCAAAGAAGGATACCAGCTTACTCTGAAGCTTAACCTTAATCAGATTCCAAGAAACAAAGGTTTGTTTCCCTTAACTACCAACTTTGAACATGGTTGCCACATTCAACTTATAACAACAACAGTGATTACAAACATTTTATTCGCTATCAGTGTGAGCACTGACAATAATGGTATTACATGGTAGAAAAGTAGAAGAATTAATGGCTATCTATTTCTCCTTCAATTCAAGAATAAAGTCGTGAATTTGAATGTTAATGTTCCTCACAAATTTTCAGGAAAGACTAAAGAGGGGTGAAAGGAAACATCAGAATATTATACCAACATATGCTTATGCAAACTAAATACACAATTTGTGATATTATGAACACTCAAGCAAAATATATTTTTTAAATTCGAAAAAAGAATTATAGTAGTCCAAGGAAATCTAATGAAAAATAAGTATAAAGATGTTATCAACATTTAAATTGCTCAGAAAATCAAATATCTGCATAGAAAAGAAACACAAATAAACATTTTGTAGGCAGCTTTTCAGTAAATGGACTCGGATAATATAACTTCACATTTCAACCTGTGTGATGATGCCAAATTCTTGTTCCAGACTATGATAAGATCATTAGGGAAATATCATCAGTACATTCAGTAATTCTGAGTTCACAGCTCAAAGAAATATTGTGGAACGTGAATTCTGATGATGCACTTCAGGGGATGTACAAACCCATCAAACTAGTCTACCATCCAAGAGAACCTTTTTTTCTCATAAGACAGGTAATTCTTCCTTAACTTAATTTTTTAACCTGTCATGTCAAATGCAACAAAGAAAAACAAGAAAACAAAGTGTAAAAAGACCTTCCAAATAAAATGAACAAGATTACTATAATATTATATAAAATAATATTACATAAAAAATGTGAGGTGTTTCATGGACACCGTATCACGTACTTGGGAAATTAAGAACCTGAATCAAAGGATTGTCAGAACCATGGTTACAATAAACTAGGTGAGGTATGTCAACAAGTCAAGAAGTTGAGAATAATCTAAAATATTACACTACTAGCTTATTTTCACCAATGTACCATTCAAATATCAACAATATAATAATACATGAAACCTCTCTTCCTCCATAATTTTTGTCAGCTAATAACAAATACCTTCCAATTAGTTATTTTCCAGAAGAAACAGAAATTCAACAACCAAGTAGCCCAAGACAACTAATTACCAACTTCATGGTCTGAAAAGATATTAGTATGCTAAAGCTTTTCCAAATTCATCACCTGATACTTGCTACATGCAGCCACAAAGAATCATAGCAGTATTCCCAATTCGTTTCAAGGAAAAGTCAGATGTGACTATTGCCACAACTTTCTTTCAGGTTTGTAGCTGATAAAGCGAAACCAAGTAATTTATTTTCATCAACTCAATGTGCTCCGATCACATTTATATACTATTCAATCACAGGAGCTTGTGGATGTAGGAAGTTCAGATAAATGGGCCAAGGTGCCACCCTGCAACTGGTCAGCCATTCCTCCACCAGAGTTAAGAGGAGAAGCTTTTGAGGATTTGAGTACCAATGGAGGGTTTTTCACTTTTGGTATAATTTCATCATCCAGTAATTATGACATGAGCTACTTTCTTACAAACCACAAACTGATAACACAGTTTTGAAAATTACTCTAAATTCAAGCAAGACATCAAAAAAGAATTGTTGAGGAAGTTGAATCCAAGGCATCTGACACTGACAACCTTTTTTCATGTTAAATAGATATCTCTTCTCGCCATGTTGAAGGCAATAGGCTAGACAAAACTGTCTGGAGTCTATTAAATTTTAGTACCTATGTTAGATATCATGTAAAGGTAACATCAATATTATTATTTCTTCTTAAAGTCTACTTAGTAAATCCCTTGATATTCCAAGTTTTGAAGGTGTTGTGTACTGCAGAGCACCAAAGGTTTTATACAAAGAAGGATGAGGAAGCGTTTGGAAAGCTTAGTTGAGGTACAGAAGCACTTAATTTGAAGCATTAAGTTCATTGTCCGAACAAAGATATTCGAGCATTAAGACTCAAGGCATATAACGAGACCTGAATGGGACCCATTGTATGCTTAAAGTACCTACCTAAAGGCATTTCTTATTCCAGGAACTATATTATTTGCATAAAGAAATGCACGTTCACCATAAATAACTAAATCTTGTTACATAATTTTGATAGTTTTGTCTTTCATGCAGGTACTGCACCAAACAAACTCGGAAGAAAATGAACAAACCAAAGAACATCAAGGTCTACCTTCTGCTAACACATTTCAATATTGACAATATAATTCACAAATTAAGGAGACAAACTAAACTATAAACTTGTTTTAGAATTAAAATATTGTTTAATTGCTATACTGGCGATTTTTTGTTTATGCCAGACAACATACTAGTGTTATAACATGCACATATTCAATTCATAGATATGAATGACAACAATATAAAGTAAAAAAATAAATTAAGAAAGTTGAATGACAGCACTCCAGCATCCCAATTATTCATTCACAATTGGTTTTCAATGTGCAGTATATAGGTACACAAAGAAACTAGTGAGATCAACAAAATATGTCATCCTGAAACAAAGATGGGGAACCATTGGAAGAAAAATAAAGAGGATCGGTTTCCGACTTAAAATTAATGGATTTACACGGTTTCGTCAACGATGGTTGAGGTTCCCAAAATTTTCAACAGGATATACGAAAATATAGAGTAGAATTCAGTGCAACTATCATTTTATGTAATATATGGAGTTCATCAAGATGGCCCAAGAAAATGGATACTTCACTGCCTATTGTATCATGCCTAACTATAAAATTTATATGGATTTCAACAACTTTATTGAAAACGAAAAGGAGCATATTCATTGATCTAGACATCTACCAAATTTGTAATGTTGCAAGTGTAATGTCTCTGTATAGCAATCACGATGAAGTTTTATACCGAAATGTTTTACACAATATGAGTATAATCCCTTCAAGAGGGTTCCATTTCATCTAATGTTTGCTTCATTTGAGTATTCAAATAGATAAGTGTAAGATTGAAAAGTGAATTGCAACAACAAGCCTGTTATCTGAATTTAATTACTTCACAGTGTTGTTAAGTAACTGTTATTATCTGATGTAATATAATCATTAATTATAACTACAATAACACAAGAAAACAGCTCATTGACATAAGTTTTCACCTAGACTCGTTGACAATCAGCTCTCATGTGGTCAAAAAAATGTTTCTAAACAATTGAATACGATTATCATTGCACGTTTAAAACAAACCTGCCTTCACATAATCAACTAATAGGTACAATCACGTATCAAACTACTGATGCTCAAACTATTAATACAGTTCCAAATTGCATATTTTTAGTTTTGCATGTGGAATTCAGGTTACAACAGGCAGGCTTTAAATGTGTTCTCTTCAACAGAAGAGAAAACCAATACAAATAAATAAGACCTTAACTTTAATCCAAATATCATTACTTTCATAGACTGTAACTGTAATTTGTAAACATTTATAGTTTAAAATACCATGATAAGAAAGGTTGTTACAAAGTCAGCTCAACACAAAAAACAAAATCAAAGGTAGGCAATCAACCTACCTACCTGGCAGGTGAAAAACCAATGATTCACAATGCAAACTTCCCTTTTTGTTATTCTACCAAAGCCATTAACATTTCACTCCATCTCCAGATCCGGAAGAGCCAACGTCCGAAAGCTCGATGATTCACTCTCAGACAGCAAAGGTCCCTTTGCCTCCCCACTTTTCAAACTCCTGTTACTTGCCACCACCCCAAATGCCCCAAAAGCCAAAACCACCACCCCAATAGCATGCACAGTGAACAGAAAATTCATCAAAGTCACACCCCTCAAACTATCCTCATCAAGATCACAATGCACATCAACAAGCTGCTTTTGGGACTCTAAAAAATTGATCTTTTTACACCCCTTCAGCCCAAACAAATCAGTGTACAGAGAAAACCCCACCTGCAACAACCAAGTGCCCTTAAACACCAACCCACAAGACAACAAAAATTCGGCAAAAAAAGCCGAAGGCTTAACCGCTAAGTAAATACAAGCACCAGCACACACCAGTGTCAACCCTCCCAGATATCCATACACAGAACCCGCAAGACCTGATACCCCTTTTTCCATCACAGAATACTCCAGCAAGAAAACAATCCCACCGGACAAAAAAACAAAACCTTCATCGACCAACGACGTTCCTCCCACGCGTTCACGGACTATGATCAAAATGGTCAAGAGCCAGAAGGCGAAAACGGCCAGGGATTGTTGGAAGAAGGAGAATTTGTAAACGGGGTGACCAGAAAACGAGAAGAAGAGGAAAAACTCGGTGAAAGAGAAGACGGGGAGGGCGATGAGGACAGCGTAGAGATCAAGGGTCTTCCACTTTGGGTCAGAGAAGTACCAAAGGTTGGAGCGGAAGTGAGAGGGGTTGTGAAGGTAAAGGGAAGTTGAAGAGACTAAACGGCGAATGCCAACAGGGAAGAAGATGATGAAACCGGACAGATGGGTCGCCAACGATGCCATCTGCAGTTTAGTTATGTCTGTTAAGGTTGTCGTTTCCTTCCCTTTTGCTTTTCACTGAATCAAAAACACAGAAAATTATTGCAAATTGACATTAAAGAAATCGAGATTTGGTACTTCTGTGAGACTCTTTCCAATCCAAATTACAAAAGCTTGTTCTACTTACATTTCATTCTCCTTTTTTTTTTCAATTCATTTAATTGAATATAATATAATAGAATATATATTATTGTTTATCTATCTTTATAAATTTTACCTTTCGATTAATCGATCGTTCTGAAGTTTGATTATCGATCACTCATATATGTAATTTATCTTATTGATTTATCCCCAACAATTGAAACAAGTTTTATAGTCTTTAAATTTAAACTCTTTAATTGATTTAAAAGACTAAGCAAACATGTTATACAGATAATTTACTATATTTTGCATCTCAATTGAATATAACCTAGATCAACTTTTGTCTATTAAAAATGTAATTTGTTTTAGAACTCTTTTAGATTTCTATTTTATACAATTCGCAAATGCCTAATTTAGAAATTGTAAAAAAGTCAAAATATGCATATTTTTCTTATATTTTATATTATGTTTCATGTAATCACTCTAAAATAATTTTATATTATCAATTAAGAATTAATTTAATATAATCTTTTTAATATACTAAATTATTTTAATTTTTAAATATTTGATATTAAAGACATCAATTAAATATCATATTACCATATTGTTTTATATTATGGTAATTCGTAATCATCTATTTTCTTTTCATAACCGACACTTAAACTAAAAATATTTGACATAAATAAATTGTTGTAATTTTAGACGGCTAAGACTAAAAGAAAGAAAACGTGTAAAAGAATTGAATCCTCGTGGCATGTCCACGTGGCCTCAAAATTATTGAGGTTGAAAATTATTCCATTTTTCATTGCTGCAGTTTTGCCACCTAACTAGGTTGGTATGCCATCACGGCCAAAACTATTTTTCTCTCATTTATTCTCTATTTGGTCAATAAAAAATAAATCCAAATAATTTTTAATATAATTTTAATTATTTTATTTTATAATTTCTTTGGCAAATAATACTTACTCGTTATTTATTTTATCTAAATCCACATAAAATTATGTCCACGATTTTCTTTTATATTTGTGAATATATACAAATACCTTTAAAAATATTTTTTAATCAGTAAAAAGTATTTAAATAAATTATTTAAAATGTTCAAATAAATACGACAAGCATGTTTTTAAAATACACGTGTTTACCATTAATATCACATATTTAATAAAAACTCTGTAAATCTCCCACAGAATAGAATAAGAGTGAGGTTAAATTATTACAATATAAAAGTAACATTCTTCTTATAAAATGATTTTTTGAAATTATATTCATTAAATTCTTTGAAACCATTTATAAATATTTAATCATCATAATTTGATATGTTTATTTAAAATAAAAATATACATTCGATATCTTAATAAAAAATAGCATTAAACTATAATATATAAATTAAGTAGAGTGTAAGAAAATGCATATTTAATATTATTATATACTTTACCACGTATATCTACTATAATTCGGCCGACATTATTGTAATCAGACTCTGCTTGCTTGTTGGAATTTATGAACAAAATGTGATTTTGTTAGGTTTAGTCAATTTTTTGAAGTTCTAGATTCTCTATACTTTGTTATGAATAACAGGTTTAGATATTAGTCGTTTGGTTTTATTCACATAAAAATTATAAATTATAAATTGTAATTGATTAAAATAATTATTTTAGTATTGAAAACTCAATCTAAGTTTGTTGTTGATTATAGGATTATTAAAAAAAATACAACACTAATAAAATATTATCAACACACATAAAGGATTAACATAATTTTTAACTCAAAAATTTAAGATAATTTATTTATGAACTTTTATTTTATATGTTGTTTAACTTTTTTTTATTATTTTTTTAATACGAGACTTAGATTTATTTTGATTTTTAATGATCATTGCTTCAAAATGGATTTGTTCATATTGACATTTCTCTTTTGAACTTTTACATTTTACATATAGTTGTTCACATGTGTGATCATCAATCAGAAAAATTTTCAATGCAAGTACTTCTTCTTCTTAAAAAATCAATTTGATGAAAACAAAAATATCAAAGTTTAGACAAAAAAATTATATCTATACATTTTTCTATATCTAAAAACTTAACACGATCAAAATTTGAAATAGAAACAAAAACTAAAATCATATTATAATCTAAAAAACAAAAACATAATTAATCATCTTTTATATTAATTAAAAATGAGGGAGTTGAATATTATATAAGAAAAACGGACTCTTAAATTTATTATTATGATAGGTTTTAAGATGTAAATGTTCTTAATATGTGAAATTAGCTCTAATCACGTATTATTGATAATCTTGTCTAAAAATTTCTTTTCATAAAAAAAATATATTAATATTTTGATAAATTTTTTTAATAATTTTTTGACAACAAAACACGTATTATCAATTTATTAATTTATTTAAATTTATGTTTAAAAAAAATATTTGAATAAGACTACTTATAAACTGTCACTTATCTATTATCAAAAATTTGTAAAAAAAATGTTATTAAAAGAATTAAAAAAAAATGACGTAGCTAGGGTTAGAGGATGCCCTAGAAAATACGTGTAATCCAGTAGAATTTGAGATTTAGATCTTCTCCAAGTAGCTAGGTAGCATGAAGTTGAGTCATATTTGAGTTGTGGAATTTCATAATTAAGCAGAAAAAACTAAAAACGAAAGCCACCAATATGTGTGTGGCTTGAAATGGTTGTATGTTGTGAATCACACTAGAGTCCAATTTCAAACCACTGGTTCTCCAATTTACACACAAATATCCCTTCCTTCACAAGCACAATATAAGCCATTAGAGCCATCTATCTCAAGCTCCAACAAGAGGCTAAAATCAAAGCACAAGAACCTCTACCTTCATTATATTCACACAACAAAATCACAGAGACCATAACCAAAAAATGGCTACTTCACTTTCTTCAACTGGGTGTGTTGGTTCTTCCTTCTATGGAAGTTGGGGCACTTCAATTGTTGGTGAAGACTACACCTTGTTGGCCAAGTCAGTGCCATCACAGGTTCGCGTGGGAAGGGGAAAGCCAGTGAGATTGCAGCCAATGATGAAGAATGTCAATGAAGGGAAGGGTATCTTTGCACCTCTTGTTGTGGTCACTCGAAACATTGTTGGCAAGAAGCGTTTCAACCAGCTTAGAGGCAAAGCAATTGCTCTACACTCCCAGGTGAAATTCGCTGTTCTTGTCAAGAATTGCTGTTTGTTGTGATCACCCTTTTGCTTAATTTGATGATTCTGTTTGTGGGGTGGGGGAAATTTTTGAACTTGGGACCATGATTCATGTTGGGTCATCGGTTGGCTTGGTATGTTGTTTGTGTGGTATGTCTTTGTTTCCAAGCATTTGATTGAAGGATTTAAAACCTGTTGAAAAAGAAGTATATGTAGAATATGCAAAAGGGTGATCTGTTTGAAACAAAAAACTTAGATGCAGTATACTGTTATTTTGTTGTTTTCAATCTAAATTCAGAGTTTTATTCTGATAATAAAATGTTATCTCTTTTTATCTGAATAAAACTTCAAATCTGATTGGAAAACAGTATCAGAACCTACTGAACTACATCTCAATTTTGTTGGTTTACATGTAGAAAGGTTGAAAATAAAAGATTGGAGAAGAGATGAATCTGGATCCATCACTCACACAAACACACACCTTAACTGTCCTTTTTGTGTTTGTTAAAACACCTGTTAGAAGAAAGGAATGAATTCATGGGAAATGAAATGGCTGAACTTTTTATCTTGTATTCTAGTCCATACATCTTCAATGACCAATTACTAAACAAAACAGTAAGGGTAACATTGATGCAAGCATGAAATATGATCTTTCTTTCTTGTGCTGAAGTTTTACACTTTGAAATGTTAGGTAATCACGGAATTTTGCAAATCAATAGGAGCAGATGGAAAACAGAGACAAGGGTTGATCAGGTTGGCCAAGAAGAATGGAGAATGGCTTGGGTTTCTTGCATGATAGATTAGCAAAATGTTCCTCATATTTTGTAATTACCATGTGAGAAAGTATCAAGTTTGAACTTGGTGGTTTTCAATTGACAGAAGAATGTAAACTAGGAACAAATCTCTCTCTAGTTGTGACTTTTCATTCTCAAGTATTGTTCTCTTATTTTGTCCTCTAGATACATGAAATATATTATAAAACCAGAGGTGATCTACATATCAACGTTGATACAATGAACAAAGCAATGCTACTATACAGCATATTTTTAGCAACTTTTCTGCTGCTTGTTTCTGTCAACTATTTGAGTAAAAAGTATATTCAATTTCAACTTTGATTAATTTAAATGTATTAAGAAATTTAAATCTAATTTAATTTTACAAAATCAGATTATAAAATAAGTTGTACATCTATTTATATGCTTAGATGCTGCTGGATATGTTGCAAGATCAGATTCTACCGCAGCTTTCTTTCCAACTGTTATATACTTTGATTATGAACAAATGTGTTGCTTCTTAAACCAGATTCAGATGTTAATAATGAATCGGTTCTATTTTGATGTATAGTTTTCTTTATGTCTGAAAACACAACCATGTTTTGACACTGGCTTATAAGAGTAATGTAACAACTAAGAATTTTTTGTTTATAAAAATGGTTATTTATAAAAATTAAAGTGTATCGTTTATATATATAAAAAAAAAAAAAATTATTTTGATTATTTCATATATATCGAATCAATTAATCTTCTTTTGTTTACAACTTATTTGAATGAAGTATAATATATAAAATCACTTAGGACTATTAAGTGTAGTTTTAGGTAAGCATTCATTTTATAGCAGTCGTCTTCACTTTATTTTCTTGAATTGAGGATACTTAAAGAAATTCTAACACTATAATTTAAAACTATTAAAAGTATTAAACTATACACTTAAAAATGATTTAACAAATATATCTGTAGTTTTAAACAATGTTATTAACCACATACAATTAGCGTTTAATCCTTACGGTTCAACACATGCATTTTTAGTTTCTATAAAATTTTAATTATAAATTTGACCTTTCAGTTTGCTTTTTAAGTTACTCAATTTTGAATCAATATTAATATACCATTTAATTATTTACAAGAAATGTCAGACGTATATAAGTGATAATAATGTGTCATTAACTTAATCGATATATTAATAAATTTGACAATTAATATTAATATATGTTAATATTAACATTATGTTAAATATTGAATTTAAGCGTTCATTATACTACAAGGATAAAAAAATTGAATTTAAGCTTTCAATCTTATTATTCTTCCTCTTCTGTTTAAATACTGATAGAAAATTTGCAGAAAACTAAGATAGCAATATCAAACATTTTCAAAATCCTGATACATTTTTTTGTCTTAAATATATTCTTTTTAAATCAATTTCCGATTTTTTTTATATATTTTTAACTTTAAAAAAAATATAACTGAACATATTAAATAATAAGAACAATTTAAACACCAACTCAAAACATGAATAAAAAACATTAACACAATTGTATTAAAATAAATATATTTATTTATTAATAAAACTTAATAATCAAATTGTATCAAAAATTTCCATCAAAACAAATTTTAATTTCATGTTAAAATTTAAAAACTAAAAATATATATCTCTTTAAACCATCATCAGAGTAATTTAGCGATAAAATTACACTAAAAAATTATGTAAATTAAGCTACAACTTTGGAATACAAATTTTGTTTTCTAAAATTATAGTTAATGAAAATAAAAACATACCTAATTTCCCCCTGTTGTGTTTATACAGTTAGCTCCCTTACTATGTCTCACCATCACATGTTTCGTATATTTGAACTTGTTGACGCATGAGTTCATCTTATTTTAGCTCAGGATTACACATTGAACAGAACAATAAAGGTTTCCTTCTCCATTATAATTGTACATGCAACAAATCAAACTCATCCTAAACTGGACTCCACATATTTCAAGATTTAAAGCTTTAATAACGTGAAATACAAAAACTACAATTAACTCTGCAGAAAAATTTGACAGGCCATTTAAAAAATGAGGAAGAGTACAATAGTATCAACACCCCATCGTGGGGTGAACGAACAAAAGTAAAGCCAAGCCCTCCACAAAAGAAGTAGCATGGTCTAGTACATATGACACATGATGAAGGTATCAGTACTACAAGCCTTCCAGCACAAGTGCAAGAAGATGCTCCAACACTGTTTATACGGTGTATCGACCCTTTGTTGCTCCTTTGGTTCTAGAGTCATCCTGTAATAACTAGAGATGTAAGAATCATAGTTGTTTATGAATCATATTCACCAATCAAAATTTATGAGCACAGGTTTTACATGAAAGTTGTATGTTATCTTGTCGTTAACATCAATGATTTCCTTCCACTTCCTTCCAATGCTCATCTGCAAAATTAAAGTCAACGACAAAAATGGCTCATTTCAAATGCCATGCAGAGTATTATTGGATGAGTCAAAAAAAATATACATGACTTTTTAG
Source organism: Vigna mungo (assembly GCA_036885675.1). Taxonomy (NCBI): domain Eukaryota; kingdom Viridiplantae; phylum Streptophyta; class Magnoliopsida; order Fabales; family Fabaceae; genus Vigna; species Vigna mungo. The sequence continues at coordinate 1,133,606 of CP144692.1, forward strand.
CAAGGAATTTGCAGACTGATACATTTTGCTTAGAATAGCAAATTTCAATTCTGGATCTTAGACTGATACATTTACACATTCCAGACTTTGCCATTCAGTATAAATTGTAGATCCCAGTTGAAGTAGAAAGATAAGCAAGAATTTACAGTCGATCATTTCCAGCAATATTTCGCTCATATAAAGCACACCATCTATTAGCATCTGCCATTTTCACTCCTCCAACTCACCTATTTCCATTTTAGTAGCTAACCTTCCTAAAAATTATAGATCACTGACCATGGATCTCGTTAATTCCTCTATAACCATAAAGTCAAATTTAGGTTTATTTTTTTGTAGAGTATTTTATATAATGTCACCTATTTCCATTTTAGTAGCTAACCTTCCTAAAAATTATAGATCACTGACCATGGATCTTGTTAATTCCTCTAAAACCATAAAGTCAAATTTAGGTTTATTTTTTTGTAGAGTATTTTATATAATAACACAACATTATATAAAACATTCAACAAAAAATGGGTATTTTGATTGTTAGAATAATTACATTTATGTATCATCATTAAGCCTAAGTAGGGTGTAATGTGCTAGACAATTTATTAGTTGTAACCTATAGTCATACCTAGTTCTACACCTAGATGTCTAGTGCAGTCCCTTAATCTTCAATGAACTCTTAGTATCAGCTTTTCATTATAAAAAGAAGATTGTGAGAAGAATCTCTTAAGCCCTCTAGAAATATATTTATTTGTTTTAATCTGAAGTTTGGTAAAACACAAAAAAGATACAATTACGTAAATAACTTGATGAGGTTAGTTAGATATAGTTAGTTTCTGACTCGGGCAGATTGCTTGTAGTCCAAATATATGAATACAAAAGACAAAGGTTTGTAAAGAGTGGGTCAAGAAAAGCTCCAGACATACAATCCTGAATGGAGGAGGGCTGGAGGCCTTGGAGAGGGTGGTGAAGATCCGGAGTCAGTTGCAAGAAGGACTAGAGACACGATCAGAAGCAAGATTCAGTCAGTCAGATTCATGCATCGATATGTCTGCAATAGGTGGGGACACTTTGATGTCTGCAATGCCTAGAAAAGGTTCAATAACAGAAGACACTAACGGGAGGCTAACACGAAGGTAGATGATGGAGGGAATTCCAAGGCAAATATGCAAGCACGCAACCTGAGCAAGTCAAAGGGATCAACTGGACGAAGCTTGAAATACCCATCTTTAAATGGAGGATGTTTTAGGATGCATAGTGAAATTTGAGTGCTATTTTCGATTTAGTGGAACAGGAAAAGACAGGCAATGATGGTGACTCTCAAAGGGTGAATCTCTGTTAACCCTGCAACAAGCAGACAGTGGGTGAATTAATCACCCAATTTGAAAGACTAGCAAGAGTGATGAAAGAGCTTGATGAGCAGAATATTATGGGAATATTTTCCAATGGGTCAAGAGAAGAAATTATAGCATGCATCTTGGAGAAGAAAAACATGGCAGTGGCCAAAAGTAACTGCACTATAGAGGGAAGTGACAAACAGCTAAAAGAGATGAAAATGGAAATTCAACTTCCCAAACCTCACGGTTATAAGTTAAAAAGGTGGCAGCATTACATTTAACAAAACACAAGAAAGAAACCAGATTGACTCGTGCTAAAGTGCGAGAAAAGGTCAAAAAATGGAGTGTTATTGATGTGACAAGAAATATGGTCCTAGCCTTGTTTGTACTTTTTCAGAATACATGATTAAATGTTTTGATATTGGGATGGTGAAGGGGAAGAAAATCAGTAGACAAAAGGTATGGCAATAGAGGATTGGTTAAAAACCGGGTTACTGCAGGATACAGTTGTTGGGTTGACAGCATGAAAGTCTCTAAAGTTCTGGAACAGGTTGAAGGGATGCATCATGGTAGTATTGATCAATAGCAGGGAAATTTACAATTTCATCCCTGCTGAATTGGAGACAAGGTTCAAGTTACAGTTGACAGAAAAATACCAAAGCGCATGAAATGTAGAGTTGTGCTTATCTATCATCTATGCCTTGCAAAAGAACTAAGATGAAAAAAATTCTCGTGGAGAAGAAAAGGAAAGGAAAAAATACTTTAGTTTCTTCTTTAATAAGCAAACAATACACTGGAGTGTAGTAGCAAAACATCAGTAATGAAAGTGTGGTGCATAATTTAAAATTTGATGCATTCCAATGAATGCAATGAAAGCATTCTAGATAGGAGCAATTTGAGTTATAACTTGAACCAAGACCAGAAATTAGAGAATCCAATCATAACTTCTATTGATGTATCAAGGCCTTAATCATCCTGACTTACGATAGGAATAATAAGCAGACAAGATAACAGAACATAAATATAAGTTGCAATGGCAACTTGCAAGTACCATTTAGAAGAAAATAACAAACCTGGGCAGCCTCATTTGCCGCTGTCTTTGTCCACAGTGAAAGTTTGTCTTGCCATTGGCGCACACTAGCAACCACACCGCATATGTCCTCAGCATCCTCAAATTGCTCCCCAATCAACGCCATCAGCTATTCAGAAGAACGATCACAATTTAACACCAGATCTCCCCACATTTCACAAACCCAAAAACAAAAGCAATTGGCGATAAAATAAAATAAAAAATTACAGTTTCAAGCCACATCTTCTCAAGGTTATCCTTCCGGCCGATGTTGCTGGTGACAGTCCACTTTCCTCCATTGGCACACTCAGGATCTTCCCACTTAGGTTCAATACCAGCCTTGAACAAGTGAAAATCCGCGTTGTTTTGCAACTCCTTGGGCTTAAATATCTGATCATACAAACTACACCAACATTTTTCACATCAAAGGCATTTCTCCCAATAGTTTACCACCAAACCCAAAATCAACAACATTCACCTCATTCTCCAAAATAATAATAAGTTTTTATCCTTCTAAATTTTCTTTAATTTTCATCCTCCAAAATTTTAAATCAGTATATAGATAACAGTAAAGATCAAATGCAGTGATTTCCAAGTTTAGAGGGAGGAAAAAACGAAGAAAATATTCTTAACTGACTAAAATCAAAATTGTACTCATTTGGGAGAACTACAAACATAACTAAACTTAATAACAATGAAAAACATAAAAGCCATAAACCCTCATGTTAGCAACAAAAAATCAGACCCTTTACGGGTTTCTCTCCTAAGATCCGTAAAAACAATTTTTTTTAATTAATCAATCAAGCCCCAGATAATAATCCATAAAACTTAACATTCCAGATTGCGTGTTCAGATTCCATTCTTCTAAAATAAAATGAAAAAATAAGATTCCATGAAAAAGGAAAAAATTAAAAAAATTAAAATTGGGGGAAAGCAAAACGGAGAAGGAAGAGAAAAATATATACCACCAGAACTCTTCTACAGTGTCGAAAGTGTAGACCTTACGCAGAGAGGTTCCCCAAGCAGCGCCCTGTTTAGGTTTGGACTGATTGTCGCACCAAAACGTCCATTTTCGCTCCAGCTTGTGCTTCAGCCCTGCCTCCGGCGCCGGCGCCGCCGCAACCACTTCTTCGCTTGTTGCCATTTTTCTCTCTCTTTGTCTCTTAGCAACGCTAAGAGGAGTGAGGTTAGGCTTTTAGGGCTTTGTGTTTGTTTGCACCGACCCAAACCCAAAATCCAAATATATTTGTATTTGGTTGTTATTAAAGAATTATATAGATAAGTATAAAATTGATAAGAGAATAAAATATTATATGTTAAAAATTAAATTATTGTGGTTTATTATTAAATGGGAGTTTTGGAGTTATAAACATAAATGATAAAACTCAAACATCTCAAAAATCACTTTGTATGACTGAACAGAGATTAACTATAATATAAAAAAGTTAACAATTAACTATAATAATCTATACTTATATATAGAGATTTCTTTTTTAGTGTTCATATTTATTTGCTAAATGTACTGTTTAAATGTATTTTTTAAAATTAAAATGATTATCTTAATTAAAAGTTACACTTTTTTTTTTCATTTTCGTGTATGGTTCATGAGAAAACATTTTTCCTTTTAAATATATTTTATACATTGAGGTTAATTTTTCATTTTTCTAGTATTATTCATGAATGTTCTTTAATGTGAAATTTATTATTTTTGGTTAAGATTATATGTTTAATTAATTTTAGATTTACTATTTTATGTTTTAAGATTACAATATATTTCAATACTTAATCGTGATTTAAAAATGTTTGTTAAGAGTATTCAGCATTCTTAATTTATAAAATTAAAACTATATTTTTTACATCACCTTCAGACATGTTTAATGGGGACGATATCTTAATTTAAATAGACACATCAAATAAGGTAATTGAAATTAATTTTATTTAATACCTCCATTTTTTTGTATCTAAGTACACAAAGAATAATATTTTTTTCTCCAAATAAGTAACAATTGTAACTCAGGAATTTTTTTTAATATTGATTGAGAATAATACTAAATATGTCAATTTTTAAAACAATTTTAATAAAAAAAATTATTTTCAATAGTTACATCATTTTTCAATCTATATACATAAATAAAAATGGAGGGAGTAAATCAAAATTAAAAATCTGTCAGTGAAATGAGAGATTGATTTGTATTATTTAATTTAAATTAAAATGCAAAAGAAATAGGATGATGATATTTAGACAACATTTTTTTTATAACATTTGAATATTGATTACGTGTCAATCTGTGATTGGTCAAAAATTACTCTACAATAATGTTTATGATTATTATTATTGATGGTGGAATAATTTTTAACCAATTACAGATTGACACGTAATCAATATTTAAATGTTGTAAAAAAATGTTATCTAAATATCATTATAAAAAAATATATCTTGATCATTGTTTGGAATAAAGTTGTAAATGAAGAAGAAATAATACAATTACACATTAGGCAACATAGTACATTGGATTTGGGAGTTTAAATGCTCTTTTAGGGTTTGGAATCCCTTGGATGCTACTGTATTGGTCCCCCAGAATGCCCCAAATGCGATAACCATCATTTACTAGTTTCTTTCTCACATCAGATTTATACTTCTCCACTGATACCAATTCATTTGCAGGATCTCTGCACAGAAACAAAAATGAAAGAAAAAGAGAAACATTTAGCCAAAAATGGAGGACTATTGAGAGAAAAGTAGAGGTAATGGTACTCACCTAAAGATAATTTTAGTCCAACCATAGTAACCAACTTTTACAAGGTTGTCGATTGTGGCTGATCTGAGATGTTCCTTCCTTGAGGTAACCAAAAGGATTTGCACACCCCTGGATTTAAGTTCATCGTAAAGCTTCAATGAGTGATCAAGAGCAGGTGCTTTACCACTTTTCATCCATTCCTCCAGAGATGTCACGTTCAGTTTCCTTCCCCTATTGTGAAAGAAATCCATATCATTCACAGAAATCATAGTCACTGTTAGAAAATGAATTTTATAGACATCTGGTGTGTGATAATAATAGAAATGGATGGTATGAAAGTGGCTCGACCAGTGGAATAGAAATATCTAAGAACAAAAATATATTTAGAATAAACTTTAATGATGACTCTGATACTATGTTAGAAAGTGGGTTTAAAACAGACTTGAAAGATGAAATTTGCATCTCATTTATATATTATAATTTGGTCTTATATCTAGTCTACGTAAGATTTCCAACAATCACCAACATAAGATAAAAATTATCAGAAGTCTCACGTCAGACTAGAAATAAAATCAATGTATCAAAATATCAAAAAAAGAATTTTAAACTTAAGTTTAACATACGATCATCTAAACATAAACATATACAATGAATAGCCAAATATCATGAAGAGTGAAATTTGGAATTACCCATATAGATTATCCTTGTAGTAAGGAACTGTTGAGAGCAGGGTATCATCGATGTCAAAAATCCAAGCATCGAATCCATCTTTCTTCAGATTACAGCTTGTGCTGAGATAAACCAGACACTCTTCAGTTGCTCTCTGTGAATCCACTTTGTACTGTATTGAAGTGACATATTTTCCAATGTACTCAATGCACTCTTCAGGCACAACTTGGAACTCCCTAATGTTGTGCAGTTCCACATTCATCCTCCAACTCTCACAATAATTCTTCAAGCTGATCTTCAATCCATCATGTGTCTGCAGTTTCAGTATGTTCCAATCAGCAGCACCTGCTAGAGGAACCAAAAGACATGTCAAAACCAGACACCAGCACACTGTTTTCTCCATTTTCTCTTGCATGCAAGGAGAATTTAGCAGATGACAGAACAACTCTAACTAGCCATTCCCTTTTAAAGTATGCAGATTTCAATGTTCTGAGAATGTGACCAAGTCATCACATGGGTCTGAATCAATAAAAAATTAGCTGCATCATGCACATGGTGCTGTAGCTGGCAAGAGTGCCAGAACTGAAGAAAATGTCAATTATGAGGAAGGAAATTCTGTCTATTTCATTTCAAAGTCAGATACTTTATTGTAAAAGACAAAATTATAGTTCATGCTTTCACATTTTCACATGACAAAATAGGTTTTATATGTTGAATACAAACACCAGAAGAATAAGCCTCTCACATGAACAATTATGCTATCATTTCTTATCAGTACATATATATTAAACATCTCTAGTTATCTCTGAAAAATAAGTTTATATAATTAATTTATTAGTATAAAACTATTTTTTATATGTTTTCACATAGATACACGTTTTCTATATTAACTAGATGTTTCTGCACATATGTTTTTCCAACAATGATAACAATATTTTTAATTTATATTTATTTATATATTATAAATTATTTCATTTTAAATATAAGACTAAATATTAATAAATAGTTTAATAATAACCCAATAATAAATAAAACACTATATTCCAAAAGCACAAATCTCGCAGGCCTGACTTTCCACGGATATTATAGAAAATAATATATACAGATAAAGGAAAGACAAATGGATATATTTTCCTCTCAATTTTTATATATTATTTCCTATCTATTGAATAACAAAATGTAAAATGTTAAAACTTCATATTATCCTACCTAATTCTTTTAACACTTTGGATGAATTATACAAATGTTGGATATAGTTTTCCAAATTTAATTTGTTATATTTGAAAAAAAATAAACTATTTTGATTTCTCAAAGGTAGTTAGAGACTAGACTTAGATTTTTTTAATTAATTATCAAGAAACTATAGCAAAATTTATCTTAAAATTTCACGAGCTAAAAAGGTAATTAAAATTATAATTTATTAATACGTATAATAAATTATGAAGTGATATAAGTCCACAAAATATCTCTAACTTGATAGAATTATTTTTTCTAATAATTCTTAATTATAATTCTGATAATTGAGGATAATAATTAAAGTGATCGTTTACAACATCTTATTATATACTAAAAGAATGTAAGAGGTTGTTACAATCCCACTAAGTAATTCATAGACAAATTTGCTCTCTTGATAGAAAAAAAATGTCAAAGGATTCATATTTTATAACGTTTTATTTAAATTTATTTTTTATTTCAAATTAATTTATTTATTCATATTTTAATTAAAGCAATAAAATGATTATTATTTATAACCCAACCATATCCTATAAAGCATAAAACACTGATTTTTTTATGAAATTATTCGTACCATGTAAAATTGTTCTAATAAAAATAATTAAAATATTATATCTTCAAATGCAAAATAAACTTGTCTTAAAAGTAATTTTCTGCAATTTAAATTTAAGGGTACAAATTATTAGGTTAGTTGTTAGCTACTACTGCTTTTTGATGTTATTTAATAATAAAAGTGATCATAATAAGATTTTTTTTTCTTTTACAAAATTATAATAAGATACTAAGTTGCTAGGTTTATTATAAAACTATAATAATAAATTTAAGTAGGGTATAATACATATGGAAATTGCTTTTATCATGCTGGCACGTTTATGTTATAATAATATAACTAAATAATTTTTAAATAAATCTAAGTTTATCATGTTTAATCAATTCTCCATCTATAAAGTAATCAAAGCTTTTCAACTTTACAAAACAATTAATGACACTTTGTTAATTTGTTAATTTTCTAATAACATGTTTAATGTGAAAATTAATTGGATAATGTTATTCTTTTGTAATGATACATGAGTGAGGATGAAATTGTTTCACTTTTTTTTTTTTCATTTTGATAATTTCTTAATATTACCCCAAAAATAAAACCCTAATTCTGCAAAAGTGTATTTCTTGTTGTCTCAGATCAACAAAAGGTCAAAGCCAGGTTTGAATTCGTCCATTTTCCCTCTTCCATTCTGATTTTTTCAACCACTTTACCGTATACCAACTCTGCAATCTCAAAGTTTCCCTCTATTGCTTTCTGCCAATCTGGTTTTCTGAAAAAATGCAGCGACAATAATTAAAAAAAAAGAAAAGGAAGTAGCGAGTATGGAACTGTTTTTGCTTTTGCGGTTTTCTATTGTGTTTTACTTGTTTCGTGTAATCCAATGCGTAAAATGAATTTTGCTACAATGTTGTTCTGTTAACACTGTAGATCTTCTGACATCCATTTTATCTTGGCATTGTAGAGTTGGTGGTGGGTCATTATAATTTAAGAAAACAAAGGTGAAAAATTTTCCCTTTTTTTGTTACACTTTGGGTTAAATTTTTCAAATTCTAAACGTTGTTTGAAGTGAATTTGGTTGGGGTGACATGAATGTTGGTTTTCAGGAGAGTTTGTCAGCATTTTTTCCCTATGGCACTTCGTTATAGACTTAACTACGGTACTGTGTTATGTTTCAGGACGAGTTACCTCTGCTGGAAACAAGTTCAAAATGTCACTGGGTTTGCCAGTGGCAGCTGTGGTGAGCTGTGCTGACAACACTGTTGTAGGCTAAGAATCTTTACATCATATCGATGAAAGAAATGAAGGATTGCCTCGACAGAACGCAACGTGAACCCAAAACAGACAGAAACTTGCAAGTAAAACCAGTGAACCACAAAACTGTTACTCAGGTATTTCTGTTTAAATCAATGCCTAGAAACACACAAATCCAGTGCCGTTTTTTGGTTTTTTCTAGTGTCCAACCGAGCTGCTTGAGCTTATTCTGAACTTGCGATTTTACGCGAGTTTGCTCGCGTTCACACGAGCCTACTCAAAAAAGATAATGCGTGAGAGTTCGCTAGGTTCAAGGGCACGACTAATGCACTTTTAGGGGTTTTAAAACTTGTTCTTTTCTTACTGAAATGGAAGGATTCAAATGTTGCTGGTTGAGCATCACATATCTTTTTAATATTATTCACGAGGATATGTTAGCTTGATGTATAACTAACTAGCTAGATCGATGCATGCTATCGAATATTTCGAATTGGATCTCTCATGGGATCTTACTTTTCGCCAGTACATTGTTTCATTCTTTCCAAATTTTTTCTGCTTTATGATGAATGATGTTCTGTTCTGTTGATATTTATTATTGAAAGGTAACTTAGCGCAGTTTGGTTTTATAAAAAAAATACTGGTGATGTAGTGTGAAGATCTTAATTTTGAGGTTTTTCTGCACTTCTTAAGGCCAGTTATCCTTATACTCTACCATACCCTTACCGGTCCCTTTTGTTTATCATCTCTGTCAAGGTTTGGGGTTTTTTATTTTTCTTATATTTTTCGATTTTTATTATGAAATTTCTGTTCATTTGGGAAATGGAATGTCCGAAGATATACAATTTATAAGTGAAGGTTTTGATAATACTTATTATTAGTTTTGTGGACTTCATCTCTCTTTCTTTCTCTCTCTCATCTTTTTAAGGTTTTAATTATCTGATAGATAGTTTCTATCTCCAGACTTTAGTCAGGTATTCTCCTCAAAAATATTATGCTTGATACAGTTACAAGTCTGGAAAATTAATGTGCCCATCGTTACAGATGTGATAGCCTTCTCGTGCTTACATCTGCTCCATTGGGGCTCTACACATTTGTGGCTGAATTTTACGTATTTCTCTGTTACACTATATATTATATATTATACAAAGACAAAAAGAAATTGTTTTTTAGGGTATTTTTAGTTTTTGTTTTCTTTACGAACTAAAATCTTTTTAAAATTTTTGAAATCCTATATCCTCAGTTTATATGTTGACATATTTCCCTATATAAGTCATACTTTACTCATTTCATTTGCATTATTGTCTCCAGACATTAGTAAGGTATCCTGCTCAACAAACTATGGTTGATACAGTTACAGGTTTATGAAATTAAACCGAGTCCATCATTACAGATGTGATGACCTTTCTGTCATGCTCACATCTGCTCCATTGGGGCTTTACAGGTATGGGATCCATATACCTCCTCACTTTTATTGTTATCCAATAATAATTTGATTGCATGTTATGATTCTTCTAATCTACAATTTCTATATAGCAGAATGTTTTAGCTAGCTTTGATGGGGTTTCCAAAATTTATAAAAATTCAAAATGTGAGAGAAATAGTACTAATTCAATTATTTTCTTTGTTAAATTGTACTTTTTTTTTTTAATAATTGTTAGTGCAGCTATAATTTCAGTTTAAAAACAAAATGAAAAATAGGTAGGCCCTCTAAGATCTCATTCTACGATTGGCAGTCATGTCAGCAAGCTCCAATGGTGGAAACCTATAAGAACAACTTATTTCCAAGAACCCCTGTTAGAGCTGCCATTGGCCTAATATGGGAGAGAGATGAACTTCTGGACTATCAATTTTCTTAGAGGCATGTTTCTGGAGTATTATTTTCAATCCTGGGCTTATGACATTTTTATCAATAATATTCTCCTAATACAGTTATCCATTTCCAAGAACCCCTGTTAGATTGGCCTAATATGGTAGAGAGATGAGCATCTGGACTATCAATTTTCTTAGAGGCATGGCTCTGGTGTATTATTTTCAATCCTGGGCTTAAGACATTTTTATCAATAATATTCTCTTGATACAGTTATCCATTTCATGCTTCTGCTTTTTGGGCATTTTTGAGCCTTGAATTGCATACCAGATTTTTGTACGAGTTATTTTCATATTTGACCCACTTTCTGTTTGTTCTGGAATAATGGTCAGAAGGGAGACAGTGATGTTGTTTTCATCTTTTAGTTCAGAAAATGGACATTAGTAAGAGCCTCAGTCCTGGCAAGGTAATTCAGTGTCGGTTACAATCGTGGCCTTGTGATACAAATGCTGATGATGCAGCCATGGTGAGGCTCTTCTCTTCTGTCTCTTGCCTGTGTAAAGATGAATCTGAGTCTTTTTTTCTGAAACCTTGCTATTAGGGTTACACTTATGAGTCATTAGTTTAAGTATGAGGCTCCACTCTTTGAGAGAAGGTTGTCTTGATAGCTGTTACCCTCTTGAAGTTGCTGAGTTAGCCAATGATCATTATAATTGAGTTTACCAAACAGCTCTCCACATACATACACGCACACAACCATATATATCTTTCTGCTTCTACTGCGATTCAGCTACTTCTTCTTCTTCTTCTTGCTATTACGAGGCAATGATGATGTTTTCTGCAATTAGACCAGATATGAGTGAAGAGCTGTGTCCTGGCTAGGTGACTTGGTATCTGTGTGAAATTTACCTTCTGGTTCTTGCACAGATGCTATTGACGCAGCCTGTGCACAAGCCTTTCCCTTTGCTGTCTGAAAAAAGGCGAATCTGAGCCTCCTTTATTCATAATAATTTTAACTTTCTGACAATTATAAATTTGTATTTTCCTTCTGAATGCTTTAATATGGCAGGTGACAGGAACACATTCATTGTTCACCAATATAGCCGATGCTTTTTATTGCACTTAAACTAGTGCTTTCCTCTGGCTTCCAATGTTTCTGCATTTGTATGTGACTTGGGGAGTGACATACTGGAATTGTCCTTTTAGAGCAATTGATACTAATTTTATTTTTGAGGTTTCTCTGCCCCTCTTAAGATCAGTTATCATTATACTATACCATACCCTTACCGAGCCCTTACTATAATGTCAGTTTACAATTTAGCAGCCATGTTAGCAAGCTCCAATGGTGGAAACCCATAAGAACTACTTATTTCTTAGATCGGAGAGGGATGAGGTTTTGGAAAATCAATTTTCTGTAGAGTTATGGCTCTGGTTTGTTATTTGCAAGCCTGGGCTCAGGACATTTTCCTCCATAAAACTCTCTTGATACGGTTATCCATTTCATGCTTCTGATTTTTGGATCTTGAATTGCGTATCAGATTTTTGTTCTAGTTATTTTCATGTGGATTTGCATCCTCTGATATAGAACCGGTGGAAGATTATGTTTTATCCTATTTCCTTTATTTTGATGTTATTTTTCACTCTATATAAAACAAATAGTCACACTTCTCACTCTATTTTATTTTTATTTTTCACACTTTCTTTCATTTTTCTCCATTTCGTATATTCATTATTGGATTTATGTTTCACTCTGCACACATACAATCATGTAAAAAATTGAAAAAAAAAATAATTTATACATAACTTGAAATGGAGGGAGTAAATTAAAATTAAAATTCTGTTAGTGGAATGAGAGATTGATTTGTATAATTAGAATGTGTAAGAAATTAACCATATTTAGGGGAATTTGAAGCATAATTAACTGACTTTTGAAGTAAGATTTCACAATAGATTTATACTGTAAATTAATTTTACTTCTGGACCATCTACATGTCCAATTGCATGTAACAAGTTACTCTTTAATAAAAGTTGAAAATGAGAAAGAAACAATACAATTACACATTAGGCAACATAGTAGATTGGATTTGGGAGTTTAAATGCCCTTTCCGGGCTTGGAATTCCTTCAATGCTACTGTATTGGTCCCCCAGAATGCCCCAAATGCGATAACCATCATTTATTATTTTCTTTCTCACATCAGATTTATACTTTTTCACTGATACCAATTCATTTGCAGGATCTCTGCACAGAAACAAAAATGAAAGGAAAAGAGAAACATTTAGCCAAAAATCGAGGACTATTGAAAGAAATGTAGAGGTAATGGTACTCACCTAAAGATAATTTTAGTCCAACCATAGTAACCAACTTTTACAAGGTTGTCAATTGTGGCTGATCTGAGATGCTCCTTCCTTGAAGTAACCAAAAGGATTTGCACACCCCTGGATTTAAGTTCATTGTAAAGCTTCAACGAGTGATCAAGAGCAGGTGCATTACCCTTTTTCATCCATTCCTCTAGAGATGTCACACTCAGTTTCCTTCCCCTATTGTCAAAGAATTCGTCATTATTCACAATGATCATGAACAAGCAAAGGAGATCGAAGTAGCAATAGAATCTGAACAATTTGTTTGTATTCACCATAGATGATCTGAGATCAAGTTTAAAGACCAATTCACTTTATTTTAAACAATTCCTGACATGTTAACTCAAAATGAAAAGTTGATTCTGATTTAAAATGGTTGGTTGAAACACTTTGTTGTAATTTTACATTGATCACTAACATTTACTATTACTTGTTAGAATAAGAAGGTCAAATATAGAACGTATCACTTTAAAATAAGTTTTAAGCAATATCTATTAACATCTTCAAGTACATTCACAGTAATAGATGCAGCAATATATTTCTCCAAAAGTACGTTTAAACATCCAAAAACATTTCTTAAAGTTTAATGTATTACTTTTTCTCATTTATACTCCGACATTTAAGTTATACTTGGATTTCTGAGAATATTATGACAGAGAAAATAGACTTAGAAAGAAATTTGTAATTACCCATAGAGATTATCCTCGTAGTAAGGAAGAGTGGAAAGCAAGGTATCATCGATGTCAAAGATCCAAGCATCGAATCCATCTTTCTTCAGATTACAGCTTGTGCTGAGATAAACCAGACACTCTTCAGTTACCCTCTGTGAGTCCACTTTGTACTGTGTGGAAGTGACATATTTTCCAATGTACTCAGTGCATTCTTCAGGCACAACTTGGAACTCCCTAATGTTGTGCAGTTCCACATTCATCCTCCAACTCTCACAATAATTCTTCAAGTTCATCTCCAATCCATCACCTGCTAGAGGAACCAAAAGGCATGTCAAAACCAAACACCACCTAAGTGCTTTCCCCATTTTCTCTTCCCTGGAAAAAAGTGCATGCAATGAGAATTTAGCAGATGATAGAACAACTCCAATCACTCCCTTTTAAAGTGCTTATTTTATGTATGCAGATTTCAAAGGTTTGAAAATGTTACCAAGTCAAATGAATGTGATTGGCACAAGAATTGAGCTGCATCAAGTCACATGCTACTATGGCTGGCAAAAATACCAAAACTAAAGAAAGTGTCCACTATGATATGATGAAGGAAATGTCTATGTATTTCATTTCAAAGTCAGAAACTTTACTGCAAAGAGAAAAATATAGTTTGCATGCTTTCACATGACAAATTGGTTTATCTTTTGGACAAAAAGACTTGAATAACAAGCCTCTGACATGAACAATTAATGGTATCACTTTTTATTAATATATATAAATTAAACATCTCTAATTATTTGAATATATAAATACATACACACACACACACACACACATATATATATATATATATATATATATATATATATATATATATATATATATATATATATATATATATATATTCAAAAATAAAATAAAAAAACTATTTTGTTTAATTTAAGAAACTATCTTAACATTAAAATTTATTTCAAACTATTTCAAAATTTATCTTAAAATTACAGGAATTGAAAACGTAATTAAACTTAAAATTTATTAATACGTATAATCAATCATAGTGTCCACAAAATCTTTCTAACTCGATAGAAAATATTTTCTGATAATTATTATAAATTGATAAATATAATTGGAATTTGGGGAATTTAAAATATAATGTTTTACTCATTTTGAAATTATAATTCATAATTCAGAATAATTGAATATGTTCGTTTGCGACGTCTTATCATGTATTAAGTGATTGTTACAATGCCACTTTTTTAACTAATTCATAATAGAGATTTTTTTCAACTTAAAACTTGGTACACTTAGGTAGGTTTATTAACAAGCTATAATAGTAAATTAAGTAGGATACTTGCTCACACCATTATGATATACAATCACAAAAAAAAAAATTAAAGAATTATTAAATAAATCCAAGTTTATCATATTTAATCAATTTCAATCCTCATATATGATCAAAGTTTTTCAACTTCGCTAAACAAATGACACTTGCTCATTTTCTAACAGCATACGTAATCACGTAATCAAAGTTTTTCAACTTCACTAAACAATTAATGACACTTGTTTATTTTCTAATAGCATTCTTAATGTGAAAATTAATTGTATAGTTATTTTTTTATAAATGAAAATCTTAGTAAAGTTTATTCTGTATTGGAAATTCAGTGAGATTAATCTCAAAATATTTTAGAATTGTCACAAAAAAATATTATATTGAAAAAATATTTAAAAATTTGGCATGAAAACATGTAAGTAAAGATACTCCAATTGATAAGAGTGACAAATTTATTCTAAATCAATTTTCAAAAAGAAATTTAAAAATTCAAAAAATATATAAAATTTCTTCTACATCAACGTTAGGAAGTATGTTATTATAATGTATATACGTCAAGATATAATATACACAGTTGGATGTTAAACAATTAAGAAATAGATGATTGAAATGCACCTAAAAGGATTATAAGATATTTAAAGAAAACAACGAATTATATATCCACGTATAAAGAGGTCAAATCAATATGAAATCATTAGAAATTTTAGCTTGAATTTTGCTATATGTAAGGGTGATTTGAGATCCACTTCACACTATATCTAATTTTTCATGGCTGCATAATTTACAATATATAGTGAGACATCTAGTCATGAGATTTGGTTGAGAAACTGATTGAAGAGGACCTGAGGAGATGATGATAGAAGTTGCACGAGCATGATTTAGACTTCTCGAGGCTTCCTTGATAAACAAAGACGTAGCAGAATGATGTGTAATTTGGAGGAGAAACCAAACTCGAGACCTAATCGGAGGAAAACTTGAGATCGAAGCGAAATTAGAGAAGAACTCAAGAAACATGGGTTTGAACGGTAGAAAACCCTAGAAACACGAATGAACCCTATAACGGTGAAGAAACCCTAAAACAAACCAATTAATCAGTTCAAAATGAAGATTAAATAGTAGGAATGAGGAATAATCAGAGGAAATGGTTACAGTCAGCTAAAATGTTAGAAAATGATGTGAAAAGGGTAAATCCCTAGCGGACGATGAAGATGAATCAGTGAAAGTGTAAGAAATACGAAGAAGATGTGGAATATGTGATGAAATGGAGAGAATGATACTTATGAAGTAGAAAGCGAGCTTTGAGAATGAAGGAGATCTCGAGGAAAACCTGAGAAGTGGAGAATGATGATGAATCCTGCGGCCACTAAAATGAAAGTGAGGTGTGAAAGACATCACGCGTGGCTGAATGAAGAGGTGGAAGAATAGAACGATGATGTGTGCACGGTGGCAGATGATGCGCGCCTGAAGTGGAATGGAGGAATAGTGATGTTGTGTGGACGAGAGAGAAACATCGTGGAATTTGGAGAGTGGAAGTGAAAGAGTGTGCTTGGAAGGTGGCTAGAGGGAGTCTTTGGATTCTCTAGCCTGTGACTTTCAAGAGAGAATAGTTTTTAATTCAGAAAGCTCAATTCTCATTAATCTCAAAAGTGAAAATTACAAGAGAGGAGCTGAGTATTTATAGTAACACATACTTCTTGCAAGCTAAGACACATATATAATAAAATGTAAAAATACAAAAAGAGGACTACGTCAGGCAGGATTGTATCATACCCTCCCTCTTAAAAAAAGATTTGTCCTCAAATCTGGCAATCGCCTTATGAAGAAGCTTCACACTGTCTTGGGAGCATGGTCATCTTGAAGTGGCCTTATTCTTTTAGATCCACTTTTCTTCCTCTTGGATCAAACACGAATCTACAATACACATCAAATATATCTTCAGTTAATATTGATCAAAAGAAGAAATTTTCTACAAAAACAAGAGAATAAGAACTTCTAATATTTTGATTTGTAATCTTTGAAAATTTTAGAAGTCCAAATTCAATTTTGTCTTGAGTTACTTGTTTTCTTAAAGATAACAATAACTCAAGATTTGAATTGCCATATTTTAAAAAGGTTTGCATTGAATATGAAATAACAATTGATTTGAAAGAAAAATTAATATTTGAAAAATAAACAATGACTGGAAAAGAAGTAAAGAATTGAAAACCTTCCCTTTTAGGTTTCATGGTTTTTGAAAGAATAGGATTTGTCATCAGTAACAATTTCTCCTTTTCTTTCTTCTCTCTTTCTTGCCTTTCTCTCTTCTTTTCTTCTTCTCTTCTTTCTCTTTCTTTTCTCTCTTCTTTTCTTTTCTCTTCTTCTCTCCCCTCTTCTTCGTTTCTTCTCCTTTCTTCTCTTCTTCTCTCTTCTTTTCTCTATTCTTCTTTTCTTTTGTCTTCTCTCTTCTCTTCTTTCTTCTTCCTATTTTCTCTCTTATTTTTCCCTTATCTCTTTTTCTTCTCTCTTCTCTTCTTCTCTCCTTTCTTCCTTTTCTTTTCTCTCAATCTCTCTTTCTCTTTTCTTATCTTTGATCTCTTTAAGTCTTGTCCCAAATTCTAGTTCTCTACCAAGAAAATCATGATCATTTAAATTTTCAAGAAATATTTTTCCATCTTTAATGCAATCTCTGATTAGTTCTAGGTTTCTTTCAATGCTTAAAGGCAGAAACTTTCTTCTCATGCAAGCTTTTAAATTATGTCAATCATGAATGAGAGACTTTCTACCTTTCCTAACATAACATTGTCTTTCATCCCACCACTCACTTGCATGCTCTTCTAACTTAGAGACGTATAGGTTAACGACATAAGATTCACTATCTCTATAAAACCAAGCATTTATTTTATCAATTTCCTCTTCCCAAGATAGGTATGTTAATGCACCTATATCTTTACCAAAGAATGGAAGATTCCTAACTTGATTAAACATTTCATCAATATTATCTAACCTAGAAGACATGTATGAACTATAACAAGACATCTTTGTTTTTAAAAGTTTTCTTAATTTAAAGGATTAAAAGCTTTCACTTTAGACAAGTTCCAGGTAAGAGAGGTGAACCACAAGGATTGCTTAGATACCAAGTCTTACCTTGCCAGAAATGTCTTAAGCTACTAACTAATTATCCCTTAAAATAAAATCACCTTTAGAAAAAAAAGTACATGACTAAAAAACAAACACAATAAAAAATAATTAAAAGACTAGCGGACTCTAATGACCTCTAAATGTGAAACACAAATCACACAATCAATATTAAAGTCTACTCCTATGGTGAGACTTGTAGCTTTGGCTAACAAGACACACTCACCTGTCTAGCTATGCTAAATTCAAAGAAAGCAATCAAGAAAAGTTGCCAAGAGTTGAAAGAGCACCAAGGACTCTTCCAAATACTTGGACTTTTTAAAAAGGCCTTTTACAAAACAAAGCTAAAGCTAACAGTGAGCTAACACAAGCCCATTATAAATCAGATTACAAAAAGAAATTCAAAGAAACAAAATTATGCTACTGCTCTATGCTATTACGGCCCACTCCTACATTCTGGACAACTTAGTCTTGGTTCAATGATAACAATTGATTTTACGTGTTTTTGTGTATATATTTTGTGAACAAATCAACTCCTTCATAGCTTTTACCTGTTTTATCCTCAAGTTTAGTGTGTTTTCTAGTTTTCTTATGTTTTTATTTAGTATATGCTTGTTTTTACCTCTAATATCTTTATTTGAGTGTTTGAAATAAATGAATAAGAAACAATTATAATGGAGGAAAACAAGCAAGAACTCAAGAGAACATGTTTTAGGACAATAAAAGATCAATTTGAAGCAAATACCCATGTTGGACGCCTTTGGAGCAAGTAGATTTGCAGAAAAAGAGAAAAAGATGCAGTGTAGAAAAATTAGGCTCGGACCCCCTAGGAAGGGGTTGGGCGCCCCAGAAGGGGGTTGAGCGTCCTTTGCCTCGCTAACTTTGTGCAAACCTCGCACCTGGGCGCCCCAAAAGAGGGGGGTTGAGCGCGGACGATGCTGATGTGTCAAAATGGGTTATTTAAACATGGGTCTCGCGATCTTTTGAGTATTCTTCTCCTCCCACACTTCATTCTTCACCTGGAGAGATTGGGAGAGGCCCTTGGAGGCTGTTTGGGGTGTTGGGAAGCTCTCTCACTCCTCTTTGGGTCTTCAAGCTTCATCAATGGTGACTTTGCCCCTTTTGGGTTGAGGAAGAAGATGGGTCACAAATTGGAGATGGAATTGCGAAGGGGAGGAGCAAATGGAGCATGGAGCAGCTGCCAAGAACCTTGGGAAAGGCTTTGCATCTTCTCTTTGGTTCCAATTTCTTCCCTATATCTTCAATTTTGTAGAACCCTAAGTTCTTCACCATGGAGGATTTTTCCTATTTGTTGACATTAGTTGTAAAACATGGAATTCTTATGTATTTTGTGATGTTAATGATATATGCTTTTCCAATTCATGTTAGTATTCAATTTCTATGCTTAATGCTTCGTCCATGCATGAATTGTGGTTCTTGATGTATTGAGAAATATGTTTTGAACCTAGAATTGAAATTGAATACCTATCAAATGAAATTGAGATATTTATGGATGCATGAGAATGAAATGGATGAATTCTAGTCTTGATAAATTGTAAATACACTGTGTTAATTTCTTGCACACCAACTGTTTAATAAAATACCAAAAAGAGTTTCTCGTGTTGTTTTGTGCACTTTGATGTCTAATTGAGTTATAAAATAAAGAATTGTCATGTGTTGCACAAGTTCCTTGGGAGAGAACGATGTTTATCACTTGCTACGCTGCAACCGATGCACTTGTTGTTGGTTTTGCAATCAACATTCAACTATGGTGCTTCTGGAATCAATGCTTTTGAATCTCCTAGCCAGTCCAATCCTACAATAACATATCACAATTGGAATCAATGCACCTTATCTACACACAAATAACAAGAGGAATTTACACAGTATAAAAGATTCCTCCCTTTCTCTCGGATTGGTGCAACAAAAAGATCCTAGTTGCTCTCAATTTATGGTTTCAACTTATACTCCATAAACAATTCCAACTAAGTCAGCGGATCAAATAATTCCAATCCAACAATCGCAAGCCATACTAAACAATTTAAGCAAACAGAAACAATTTACACTAGTAAAAAAATAACGTATAACATCGAATGTTTTTTGCCTTTCACGTCGAATTTAATGACAACGTCATATCAGGAGATGTTAATTGACGTCGAATTTAAAAAATTGGATGTTAATTTAACGTCGAATTTAAAAAATTTGATGTTAATATAACATTGATTTTTGTCAATATATGACGTTAAAATAACGTCGAATTTTGTTAATATACGACGTTAATAATTTTTTTTAAAATAATTGTGATCCTTTTTTATAGCTCTACGAGACCTGAAAAGCAAAAAAAAGAAACAATTTTCAGTTTTTGGTATTTTATAAAGCATGAACAATGAACGATAATATAGGATAAATCAAAGAACAATAACAAACAACAAACAAGTTCAATCAAACATTAAACAATAACATCAAACAATAACAACAAAAAAGTTCAACCAAACAACAACATCATCAAACAAGTTCAACAAAAAAAAATAACAAACAAGTTATCAACAAATAAGTTATTCAAAACAAAAATGAAAACTAACATGGGTTCATCAGAATAAAGTGTTGCCACCAGTGAGAGAGAAAGCAGAATGCACCTAAGAAAGACAAGAAAACGAAAATAATCAGTGAAAGCAAACGAAAAGCATACCTATAGTAGTTAACATGCATTTGTATCAAATGAAAGAAAGATTACATGTGATGGTTGTCAAACTTCGCATGAAAAAGTTTGAGCAGAGAAAAGGGTCTTGCGCGCTAAGATAAAGTGAATGAATTTTCAATCTCCCGCTCAATTTTTTTTTTTTAATTCACTAACCTTTTAACGTCTAACGCTGGGGCATTCGACGTTTTATATTATTTTACGTCGAATTACAATTCTAAATGACGTTTAGTAATTGCATTTGTTTACAAAAATGCCACTGATCATTTTTAACGTTGACTATTTAGTGGTTTGACGTTAAACGCTGTTTTTGCACTAGTGTTAGGATAAAAGAAACTCCATTCAGTTTCAGATGGCTTCTTCTAACTTGCTCCAAGCTCTATACTGAGATTCTGCTACTGCTTAAAATTTTAACTCCAGATATTTATCAGCTATTGAAGTTCTGAAATGCACTCATAGTCCAATCTACTCAATTTTCATAAGATTCAAGACGCAACCTGTTGCAACTATTTAAAAGAATCCCAAACAGGTTAGTTCAGAACTTTGTCACTCGGTTAAAATTTTTTAAAGAAATAGAAAGGTCGCCTAAGTTACATTGTAGCACCAAATCAACCTTTTTATATCCCATATGCGATAAAAGTTTAATCAAGTCAAAACACAAGGACATCAAGTTCTCAATTGTCAAGGAAAGGGTACAAAATGGACAATTTTTCATAAAACATATAGGAATATACTCCATGATAACAAATCCTTTTATGGAGGGTCTTCCATCAAAGGTCTTTCTTGGACACACTATTCAAATAGGTATTTTACAATTTCAGGAAATTTTAATTAAGCGTGAGCTAGTCATTTATGTGATTTATGTTTTATATTTACTATTATGCGTACATACTTTTGTATTTGGATAATTTCTTTTGATCAAATATAAAAATTGTTATTCAATCATTACACTTTGTATAACAATGTTGTTGATTGATCAAACTAAGATAAAGTAGGATAAGTTGAAAATCGACATGCACATACGACCTTTGTGTGATTTTTCATGCTACACATTTAGTGATGAGTAAGTGTATTTTGGTTGTATCAATATCATATCATTGATGGGTTTATTTATTATTGATATGACGAAAACTTATATTGATATAATTAATAGACGCGATAATTAATTTTAACTAACCAAGGAATATAATGGCTAGATAATGACCCTAATTGGTTATATCCAAGGAACATGATAAAATAAAATTTAACACATTGTAAGAATATACATTTAAATTAGGGTCATTATCTAGTTAGTCAAAATAATAAAATTTCAGATTTATAACTAAGAACACAATTGTTATGAAAGACTATTCTGTAGATACCTTAAACTTGTTAGAAAGTGAGTCCAAATCCCACATTGAATAAAATTAAGAAAGTAAAACACTATATAAAAAAATAACAAAAGAAGTTCATAAGATCCTATACATTTGAAACATACTCGCGATTAATCTCATTGTCAATATCCTTTCACAGTGACAAATTTAAGTATGTTTCCGCATTATTTTTCACAATGAATTATATTATAGGTTAATTAAATATTAATATATGATTGTATTATGTATTTTTGTTTTCTATAAATAAAAACATGTGGTTAGCCATCACTATTTTTTTTTTTTAACTTTTCTTATGGCATGAAAGTGTGAAATATGAGTTTTATATATATATATATATATATATATATATATATATATATAATTTATTTATAATTATTATAATTAATTGTTCACGCTTTATATTTCATATTCTGTAATTCTTTTAGGTTGTTTGAGTTATATAATTTTATATAACTTGAATGATATTTATGTTTATGACTCCGATACTCCCATTTAATAATAAAATATAATATAATTTTTAATATATAATTTCGTATTCCCTTATCAATTTTATACTCATTTATATAATTTCTAAAAAGCAACCGAACACAATATATTATATATTAAGATTTTGGCTTAGGTCGGCGCAAACACAATGAAAGAAAGCCCTAAAAGCATAACCTCACTCTTCCTATGGTTGCTGATAGAGAGAAATGGAAGCAAGCGAAGAAGTGGTTGCGGCGGCGCCGGCGCCGGCGCCTGAGGCAGGGCTGAAGCAGAAGCAGAAGCTGGAGCGGAAATGGTCGTTTTGGTCTACACTTTCGACATTGTAGAAAGTTCTGGTTGTATGTATTTTCTCTTCCTTCTCCATTTTGCTTTCCCCCAATTTTCATTTTATTTTATTTTTTTTTCATGGAATTTTATTTTAGTTAGGGTAAAATTATATTTCAAGGTATTTCGGTCTTTTTGCCTTTTAGTAATTGTAAAAAAAAAAGTAAAATAATTATTATTCTAATCATTATTAAAATACAAATTACTATTAATTTATACTATAATTTACACAGAATAATTACAAAAAAAAATTATTTTACTATGAGTAATTTTATTTATCATGGATAGTTATTTTAAAAGATAATTAGAAAACAAAACTGAAAGAATTTGTGTTCGATAAAAAGTAATTAAAAAGAAAATCTCTTTGTTAACGTTATAAATATATATTGTTAAAAAAGATAAATGTTTTTCCGGTTTTTAAAATGTTGGAAAATCTTCAAAGAATATTACATTGCTTTGCTTTTTTTACATTTTTTTTAACTTTTTAAAATTCAAATTGAATTATTCTGAGTTGCCCGTTGTGACCTAAACTGACTCTCTGTCAAAACCCTAACTCAATCTCGCTCCTTATAAATATCATTCCAAAAGAAAACCCTAATTATGCAAAAGTGCCACTTCTTGTTATCCCGGCACAACAAAATGTCAAAGCCAGGTTTGATTTTTTTCATGTTTCCGCTTCAACTCTCATTCTTTCCGTTACTATATAGTGCACGATTTCTGCAATCTCCATCTCTCTCTCTCTGTCTCTTTTTTTCTGCCAACCTGGTTCACTGGATATGCAGCGGATAATCATTTTCAAAAAGAAGAGAAAAAGAGAGAGACTATTTTAGATTTTGGTTATTCTATTTTGTGGTTTGCTTTTCTCATGCAATCCAATGCGTATTCAGTGAACCTATTCAGTGAAAATCCAACGTTAATTTTGCAATAATGAGGTTTTCTTAACACTGTAGATCTTCAGACATCAACCTATTTTATTTTGGCATTGTGGAGTTGGTGGGTCATAATAATTTAACAAAACAATGAGGAAGAATCTTACCTTTTTCGGTTTCCCTTCGGGTTGAATTTTTCATATTCTAAACATCAATTGAAGAGAATTTGGTTGGGGTGACATGCATGTTTGCTTTCATGACATTTTATTCAGTTAAGTTTTGCCAGCATTTTCTTTTTTTTTATGGTCACTTCGTTATAGAAAAATTACGGTACCTTGTGTTTTGTTTTAGGACGAGTTGGTTCTGCTGGAAACAAGTTCAGAATGTCACTGAGTCTGCCAGGGGTAGCTGTGGTGAGCTGTGCAGATGGTAGGCTAAGAATCTTTACATCATATTGGTGAAAGAAAACAGGCTTTGCCTCAGCAGAAGGCAACAACAACACCCATAGCAGACAGGAACTTATAATAGAGAACCAGTAAACGACGGAATTGTTACCCAGGTATGTTGTGTTTTAATCGATACCTAGAAACGAACAAATCCGGTGCCATTTTTTTTATTTTTCCCTGGTTCCAAACTTGTGATTTTACGCGAGTTGAGCGTCTTTGCTCGAGTTTACATGAACGTACTAAAAAAAATCACGTGTGAGAGTTAAATAGGTTCGAGGGCTTGACTAATGCATTTTTAGTGGCTTTAGAACTTGTTCTTTAAATGGGAGGATTCAAATCTTGCTGGTTGAGCAGCACATATCCTTTTATTCATGAGGATATGTTAGCTTGGGATATTTGACCAGCTAGATCGATGCATGCTATCGAATATATCGAGTTGGATCTCTCATGGGATCTTACTTTTCGCCATTCGGTACATTGTTTCATTCTTTCCATTTTTTTTTTCTGTTTTATGATGACTAATGTTCTGTTCTGTTGATATTTATTATTCAAAGGTAACTTAGCGCAGTTTGGTTTTATAAAAAAAATACTGGTAATGTACTGTGAAGATTTTAATTTTGAGGTTTTTCTACACCTCTTAAGGCCAGTTATCCTTATACTCTACCATACCCTTACCGAGCCCTTTTGTCTATCATCTCTGTCAAGGTTTGGGGTTTTTTAATTTTTCTTCTATTTTTCGATTTTTATTATGAAATTTCTGTTCATTTGGGAAATGGAATGTCCGAAGAGATACAATTTATAAGTGAAGGGTTTGATAATACTTATTATTGGTTTTGTGGACTTAATCTCTCTCATCTTTTTAAGGTTTTAATTATCTGATAGATAGTTTCTATCTCCAGACTTTAGTCATGTATTCTCCTCAAAAATATTATGATTGATACAGTTACAAGTCTGGAAAATTAATGTGCCCATCGTTACAGATGTGATAGTCTTCTCGTGCTTACATCTGCTCCATTGGGGCTCTACACATTTGTGGCTGAATTTGACGTAGTTCTCTGTTACACTATATATTATATATTATACAAAGACAAAAGAAATTGTTTTTGCAGGGTAATTTTAGTTTTTGTTTTCTTTACGAACTAAAATCTTTTTAAAATTTTTGAAATCCTATATCCTCAGTTTATATGTTGACATATTTCCCTACATAAGTCATACTTTACTCATTCGCATCCTGCTCAACAAACTATGGTTGATACAGTTACAGGTCTGGGAAATTACACCGAGTCCATCATTACAGATGCGATGACCTTTTTGTCATGCTTACATCTGCTCCATTGGGGCTCTACAGGTATATGATCCGTATACCTCCTCACTTTTATTGTTATAAAATAATAATTTGATTGCATGTTATGATTCTTTTAATCTACAATTTCTATATAGCAGAATGTTTTAGCTTGCTTTGATGGGGTTTTCAAAATTTATAAAAATTCAAAATGTGAGGAAAATAATACTAATTCAATTCTTGTCTTTGTTAAATTGTATTTTTTTTTTTTGAATAATTTTAGTGCAGCTATAATTTCAGTTTAATAACAAAATGGCCCTCTAATTACTCATTCTACAATTGACAGTCATGTCAGCAAGCTCCAATGGTGGAAACCTATAAGAACAACTTCTTTCCGAGAACCCCTGCTGTAACCGCCATTGGCTTAATATGGGAGAGAGATGAGCTTCTGGACTATCAATTTTCTTAGAGGCATGGCTCTGGTGTATTATTTTCAATCCTGGGCTTATGACATTTTTATCAACAATATTCTCTTAATACAGTTATCCATTTCATGCTTCTGCTTTTTGGGCATTTTTGAGCCTTGAATTGCATACCAGATTTTTGTACCAGTTATTTTCATATTTGACCCTCTTTCTGTTTGTTCTGGAATAATGGTCAGAAGGGAGGCAGTGATGTTGTTTTCATCTTTAAGTTCAGAAAATGGACATTAGTAAGAGCCTTAGTAATGGCAAGGTATTTCAGTGATGTTGTCAAAGTATCATTATCCTTTATACAAATGCTGATGATGCAGCCATGGTGAGGCTCTTCTCTTCTGTCTCTTGCCTGTGTAAAGATGAATCTGAGTCTTTTTTCTGAAACCCTGCTATTAGGGTTGTACTCATGAGTCATTAGTTTAAGTATGAGGCTCCACTCTTTGAGAGAAGGTTGTCTTGATAGCTGTTGCCCTCTTGAAGTTGCTGTGTTAGCCAATGATCATTATAATTGAGTTTACCAAACAGCTCTCCACATACATACACGCACACAAACATGCTTCTTTTGGGAAACAACAGCAACTACTTCTTCTTCTTCTTCTTCTTCTTGCTATTACGAGGCAATGATGTTTTCTGCAATTAAATCAGATATGAGTAAAGAGCTGTGTCCTGGCTAGGTGACTTGGTGTCTGTGTGAAATTTACCTTCTGGTTCTTGCACAGATGCTATTGACGCAGCCTGTGCACAAGCCATTCCCTTTGCTGTCTGAAAAAAGGCGAATCTGAGCCTCCTTTATTCATAATAATTTTAACTTCCTGAGAATTATAAATTTGTATTTTCCTTCTGAATGCTTTAATATGGCAGGTGACAGGAACACATTCATTGTTCACCAATATGACGGATGCTTTTTATTGCTAGTGCTTTCCTCTGGCTTCCAATGTTTCTGCATTTGTATGTGACTTGGGGAGTGTGGCTGAAAAGTGTCCTTTTTGAGCATTTGATACTTCCACCCTCTTGTTGCTAGATTTTTTTTTTTGGGTGAAGAATCAGTATGCGTCATGGCAGTTACCGGAAGTAATCTTTATTGGTTTACTCATCGAGATGAGGTTCAAATAATTAAACAACTGATTCTTCACTTTTTTTCATTTTCATTTCCCTCCTGTAGTTGGTCTATAGTGATGCACATGGTTAGTCCAAATATATTTAAATTAACTTGCGGTTTGGTCAAATAGGATTCATGAGGAACGTATTTGTTCCATTAATATGCATCTGATTCAAGTTGATTCTTTAAATGAGAGGTAACAAGACATTTCTTTAAATGTCTTATTTTGCATAATTTGTATTTGACTTTTAATCACTGATTTTACAATGACTTGTTCCCTTGCCTGCAGGACTTGCTTGCTAATTTTTTGGTTTTAAACTCTTCTGCAATCTTGAAAAGGATGTGTTGTTTTAGAACCTGAGGCTGATTTTTGTCCTAGAACTGCAAGGTCGCCAATCATTATTCAATTGTTCAATTTTTGAATCACTTTTAGGTAGGGGGAACGTTTGCTGTTCCTGAAACTTTTTTAATGAAAGTAGTGGCGATGCAGCCTAAAAAGGATTATGATGACATACATTCTGATGTGTGTTTTTATCAATTTTGCAGAAATACTGTACATGCAATTTTTTAGAAGGCATCAACTATACAGACAATTTATTGTACAAATGAAAATAATAAAAATATGAAATCAAATTTATGAATCTTCTGAACAAAAACCTGATTATAAATTTTGATGTAATAAAAATCTGTAAGTATTGTTAAAGGTGCTTTGAATTTTAAAACATACCTTTAATGAGCTCCAGAATTTTTACAGAACAAAAAAACCTTATTGAAGGAAACTATGCTCCTGATGAGCAACACTATTCTTGTTGTAGATGAAAATGTAAGCAATTAATTCAATTTATTTACTCTTTTGAGTTGCATGAGTGATGTTGCCGTTGCCTCATAGTGTGAAGCCAACGCAGACAGACACCTGTATTCCACTTCCAACACATTGTACTGTTATGTATATTTTTTTGAAATTATGGTTTAAAATATAAATTTAAATAGAATTTGGTAATTTTATAATAAAATGTTACTACAAATTTTGTTTTACAAAATATTTTTTAAAAAATTTAAGTAAGTTGAATCACAAAATATAGTTTATAAAAGTGTTTTTTCTAAAAAAAAAATTAAATAACCTAAAATGTTTTTCTTTTATATTTCTTTTCTGTATATGCTAGCTGCGAATATTAAGTTTTTTTTTCTTTTTTCATAAACTTGTTTTCATATTTTTATTATTTTCATCTATATAATAAATTATCACTGAAAAGAAAATAATAGTTATGTAAATCATATTTATTGACAAATGCATGTACTAAAAAATATGCAAGAATTGTTAAAAGAACAAAAATCATGGATATAGCTAAGAATCTCATGTTTCATTGCCTCTCAAAACACAATGACATATGGGATCATTGGATTGATGTTGACATCTACTCAAAGTATCTCATCTTAATTTTCTTTAATCCATCTAATGATTTTTGGATGGCATGGTGTACATTATAAAAAATATATTATTAGTTTCACACCGATAAATTTTTACACACATTTTATATTCACTATTTTATCTTCCAATTTCTTCTTTTTATATACATAAAAATTAACTTTTTCAATAATCAAAATACTTCTAAAAATAGGTTATGAAATGGTATAGTATAAAACAAAACATTAACAAAACATTTTTTTAATGATTGACCCTATAACACTCAATAATTCTATATTACATAAAGTTAAAATTTAAAACAGTTTAAATATTTTTTTCTTCTTTTACTTTCCAAGTCTACTTTAAATACCTATTTGATTATTCTTTTTATTCTTTTTTTCCTTTTTTATTTTTTATTATTTTGTTAACATGGTTATCGGAATCATTCTTGCTATCTCCTTTTCCCATTTGGTCAACTTAAGTTAGGTGACAATGGCAGAGTTAATCACATGCTAGAGAGATCCTAATCATAGTAATCTCATTGATGTAATGTGGGTCAACTTGATCAGACACTTTTCAGAAAATTGGAACTACCATATTTGACTAACAGAAATTGAACATCTCTAATGTATTTCAATTGCTATCTTCAAACAATTATTCATCAGGTTAAGGACTAATGACAATATCCTCTTATCAGCAAATATAACAAATCCAATCAATACTAGGATTTGCCAAATTTTCTCCATCAAAAAGCTTTTATTCCACCCCCTTCAGCAAAAAGAACAGGGGAAAAAATATGGTTACAAGAATTGAGTAAAAAGGACAAAGAGAAACTACTTAACTATGACAAACAACAATCATAAACAAGGGAATGAAAACCTGATTCATGTGTTCACCTAAATGTTCTCATCAACTGCCTGATATATGCACACCTAGTTAGAGGATGATCATTCTGCTAAATAACCTTAACTTTGTTTTTTCTGTTGTCACAATTCCCATGCATCATTTAGGATGAAGAGTAGGACTCTGCCTGTGAATAATAGCCACTGCTACTGAGAAAGATTGTAGTGCAGACAAGGGTGATTGAAAATGAATGAAATATAATCCATTATGAATATTAACCATCCTCAAGGAGGGGCTGGAATTGCTTGAATCCTGAAATCAGAGGGTAATATGTTCATCTCATTGCATAGAAAAATAACTGTCATTTGTTAACCAAACACAGACATTACATAGAAGATTACAGATGCATGCTGTCAACTTTTATACAAAATTACTTAAATCTCATGAGGAAAACAATAGCAGCAGAACTTTATGTGTCAAAGACAGATCATGGAATTATAACATCGTAGTTTTGGTGACCTTTAGTCAAATTGGGCAATGAACATGATCATTTGATACTGTTAAAAAGTAAACTTTAAACCTGATTCAATTTTATAAAACTGAATTGTAAAATGAAGTTTATATCTATTTATATATAAACTTACCTTATCTCTAGTTGACACGGGATCTTCAACACATACAATATACTCTCTACCAATTTTTGTGGAGAAACAAAAATACATATAATGCAAAACCAAATTCAAAAGAAAACTAACCACAAAAATATAGGATATCAACATACCTGAGTAACTAATTCAATAGACTTGCGTTCTCCTTGCATATCATGAGACAGAAGGTTCTCATTGGTAGATCTTCTCTGAAGTACTGTTAGGGGACATCCCTCATCCCAGCCACCACAGTCACAGCACCCACCAGATTTCCATCTATCAATGAGACTTGAGGGACCACTATGTCTGGTTCTAGGTCCTCCATGGAGGCCTGCTGGAATGATGATGCTTGTGCTAGTTAAGGAAGCCCCACAATTTCGATTACAACTTTCAGAAGGCAATGTAGTTTGATTCACACCAGATTTGTTGAGAAATTTCATACCCCAGCCTCCTACTTTGTCCACACTTTTAGAAGGAAGATGGTCTTTCACCACAATGGCAGCCAGCTCAAAATTTGGTGGAACATTAGATGCTAATAAAATGTTCTCATCTGGACCACATGATTTTTGATCCAATGCACAACTTTCTCTCACGGTTTTTGATCTACTGAACCTTGAGAGTGTTCTGTGTATAGGTGATGGACTAGTTCTTAACACTCGTGGTGCTTTCTTAGCCATGCCCATGTTCTTTATATGAGAATGGCTTGAAGTGAACATTTCTCTGTCACAAATTTTACCATCACCAAATAATATAAACCTTGTCTCCATCACTCTAAGATTTTCAGGGCAGAGGATGAGACAGGTTGATACATTCATCTTACCAACAAGTTGCAAATTTCCCTCAGGAAACTCGCGGCCCTTCTGGCTTTCCTTGTTCAAGTGAAACAGGTACACATAGTCCAATTCCTCATCATGTGTTGTGTCTACCTTGCTCAATTTGGCTACATAGACCTCATTCTGATCATCTGCAGAAAAAACAAAATAAGGAACACCTTGCTTCCAAGTGCACTGAAGCATTCCTTGAGACACGTTAGAAGCAGCAGAAGATATCATCCAATCAAAACAAGCAGAGTTATTCTTGGAAGTGCTTCTTTTATTAACTGAAATGGAACCATACTCAATGTTTTGCACCATTGGTGTTTCCATTATCTTTCTATTAGAAGAGATACTAAAGTTACTTGGAGAATCCACAAAATCATAGCATATCATATTTTTAGAATCAGTCAAGTTCATGTTGTTCAATTTTTCATTTTTTTCTGAAGCACTAAACTGCTGAAGTAAAGGACTATTCAGTATATTGATCATACTCTTAGTCCCCATTACAGTGCCTAAAGTCCAATTCTCTGCAGCATCAGTACTATCAACTAAACTCTCAGTCATGGAAGCTACAGGATGTGCTAAGACTAACTTATCGGAACCACCACTTTCTGCTGAAGTCCACAAGTTTTTGGTTTCTAAGGATGTGCTCACCGGTTTGTTGTGCTGAGAAGAAGCTTTCAATGCACTATTGTGCACAGATTCCAGACAGCGACGAAGATACATCTCATCTGCACTTGCCAGAAACTTTGGAATCTTGTAGTGTCCATGAACAAGTAGAAAGAATAAATGCTTTGGGAAAACACTATTTTGTGATTGGATAGTGTTTTCAGACACGGCTTGCTGAGAAATTCTTCTTTTAGCCAACTTTTTTGACTCAGATGCTTCATATAATGAATCTCTTTTACCTTGACACCTTTTTTGAACCCAACTCAGTGTATTTTCCATCTTCTTCCTCTATCACACCACAATATCCTAGTGGCTGAAAAACCCTTTTTTAACCCTAATCTTCCTTCAACTAGAAACTAAGCATTACGAGAATAGCATCCTGAAAAAGAGGGAAAAGAACTGAATAAAAAGGTAGCATAACAAAAGAAAAAGCGTGCAAAACAAAAAATTCAAAAGATACAACTGTTTTTGCACAAATTATGGCAGCATGGCACACGACTTTCTTACATTTAAAACAAAATATAAAAGAAAAAGAAACAATGGAATATACTCAGTTCATATAAATGCACAAGGTCAAGACAAAGTCAAAGAATTTCCAGAGTAAATTACACAATGATGAATTTGTAAGGGTACCAAACCAGAAAATGTGCTTCAATGAGTTCATTTAAATGACAGTATCTGTTGTTATACTAAAGACAACACCAATAATCTGGCATTTCACCATCTCAAAACCAGAAAAGGAACATTCTAAAACAGAAGTAAACTGGACAATCAAACAACATAAAGATGAAAAATAAATAAATTAGAACTGTGTATATCAAAGACCAACTTTATATACCATACAAGAAGAACCAACCTCAATCAAAAGCACAGAAAGCAGAAACAAACTGAGAAGAAGTACCTGATTTTCAGACAGCAAAACTAAAAAATGGAATGAGGAGTGCTAATGAACCCACTTGAGAGGATGGAGAGGAGAAGATTGTGAGTGGTGGGAAAGTGGGAAACAAAAGATCAAAACACAAATAACAGATGTGATGATTATAATATAATTTATAGATTTTATGCAATAGTTTTGTAATCTTTCAAACTATGTATATATAAAAAAATGTAACTGTATAGGAAGAGGACATTAGACAGAATTGTAGGTAGAGTTAAGGAACAAAGAGAAAGAAAAAACTAACTAAACTAAGTAAAACACCGAGTTAAGGTAATGGCATAACATAATGGAGGTACCAACATAGGTTTGGTAAGCCACGTTTGTTGGTTGAAAAATTGTACACTCTTGAGTCTTGATCTGAGGAGGAAATAGAGGGAGAGAGTGCATACAACACTCCTCAAAATCAGGGTTCTTTCGTGGGACCACTTTCTTTGTAACCATTCCCACATAGGATAAAGAAAGTCAGGTACTTTACATGGTTACATTCTGAAAAAACTATTTTGTACTGTCTGATATACTTGTAATGTAAATAAAATACAAATGCTATAGAAAAAATGTTTGATTAGTAAAAGTCCAACAGGTATCTTATTGAGTAAGGATGTTTCTTTCTTTTCTTATTGCTTAATGATTATGATAACAACATTGTTTAAAGTTTGCAGTTAAATACCAAGAAAACTTCAATTCCACTCTGTTTCTAATTAACTAAGAAATCATTAATTAACTTATATACATAGTTTTTTATCAGACCATTTTAAGAATGTACATACATTGGATGAAATTTGAAAGATAATTAGAAAATAAGAGCATGTTGTGAGAATTGAGTGCATGAATAGATGAGCTGGTGTGCATGATGGGTACATGAGTCCACTAGAAGCCAAAGCAGGTGCCACTTGCAGACTTTCAGGCTTTAAATTGATAATTGTTTTCCCTGTAATTTAATGCATGGACATGATGAGATTGAAGTTGTTGTTTTCATGGCATGTGAAGGAGAGAGAAAGAGGGATTAGGGTTAGGTTAAGTTGTCCATTGTTCAGATTCTGAGGAACATATATACCTTTGGGGAACCTATTGACCCAACTTTTGACCACACCAAAGTCTGCATAATTCTGTTATTCTTATTCTTCTTTCCTTCCATTCCTCACTTCATAAATTTCAATCACAAATACATAATCAAATTCTTCTATAATTAAATTCACTTGAAGTAATTATGCTAATAAAAAAATATATATTAACTTTTTAGGTTTATTTGATCAACTAACATAAATGAAATCAATTGCTTCTCTATTTAAGGATTCTGTTGAAATTTCATTTTTTTTAATATGAATTGAGTAAGAATATATACAAAAACATGGATAAAAAAAAAATTAAAGGGGAGCACAATTGCAATTTAGCCAAAATAATTTTATATTTTACAGATAAGTTTTTAAATTTAATTATAATTTTGGTCCACTTAATTTCGTGAGTCATTTTGGTCTTCATAGTTTTTGTCTATAAATGTGTAATAAAAAAATAAACCATTAAAATTATAAAACTAAAAAATTATTCGTACTCGAATTTAGAAATACCAAATTTACGACTACAATTTTTTTTCTGTAAGTTTATTTTAACTTTTAGAAACATTGAGAAAGCAAAGCAACTTTTTTTTTCTTTCTCTTTACCTAAGAGGAGCGCTTTAAATTATTTAAGAATTATTTAAAAAAATATTGAAACATGAGAAAAATATATATATATTGAAAGTGTAAATTATTTTCCACCATCATTCAATTACAAATCATCTATGTATTTTAAACAGTCCATCAAATATTAATTTTGTTAGTTTGAATTATTACAACCCTAGTTGTTATGAAAAAACTGATTTCCAACTTGTTGATAATATAAATATTTTTATATTCAATATATATTCATTTAATAATTAAATTATCAGATATTGATTAAAATATTAAAAATTTTACAAATAACGAGAAAAAATAAAGTTAATTAAATAATTAAGAGATTTTCCTTCAATAGATACTTACAATTAATTTATCACCATAAGAAAAACATATGAAGAAGATAAGATAATTTTTTTTCTCAAGAAATTAAAACTTAACCTTTAAGATGATTTATATACATGATTTTACTTTTACAAACACATTAATATTTCGATTTCAGGTTATTAATATGACATTATCAATCATCATATCATATACGAGATATTTTGTTTAGTTTGAAATTCAATATTTTATCACTTTGTCCTTAAAGATATATTATCAATCAATTTCACAAAAGTGCATACAATTTTTTAATCCAATTGAAGTTTTAACATATTCAAAATTACAGTATAAAAGAAATTCATTTAGCACATTAAAATATTAAAAATAAACATATAAAAAAAGTTAAAAGGAATAAATTCGAAAACTAAGAATTAAAAAAACGACTAAAATTATATTTGAACAATTTTAATTGTCATTTAATAAAATGAATAAACTTAATTTACTTATATAAGTATTAAGCAGAGGAGGGGTGCAAAAAGTACATTCCAATTAAATTCATAGTTCCCACTAACAGAGACAATCATTTAATGTTTTTTTCCTAGACAACACAGAGAATAGATTAGGGATTACGATAAGGGTAAAAATTTTAAAGTGTTGCATGTGAATGAAACTTCTCTATCTATAACTTCAAATGACTTTAGCTCTATTTCATCATTATTAGGCCAATGGGGTCAAATGAAGAACATGAAATGGAATAATAGAAGCTCAGAAAATGAAAGGTCTAAGTATTCATCCGTACATGTAAATTATTCGAAGAAAGATTGTATGGGATCAAAATTATACAAATTCTATTTTATACAACTCAAACTATAAAAATAATTATGTATAGTATGATTGTTCAATCCAGTAACAAGACGATTAATTAAGTCTAGAATTCCATAAGAGTCGACTGATCGAGTTAAAACTGAAGTTAATATTAAAGATAATTATGTTAAATCTAAACTAGTTTATTACCATTTTGTCGTAATTAAGATAATATTAATTAAAAGTTCATATCAAATTTTATAAATACATGTTTGTAATATTTAGGGAATTGATTATGTTGATTTTAATATAAGAGTGTTTTATAAAAATTAGAAAAAAAAAAGATGAAAAAAATTATGAATTCAATTTTTTTTTATTAATATTTAGGAGTTATAAAATATACTTGAAAATTTTGAAAGAAAACTTAAGAAAATGTGTGAATTTAATTAAATCTCATTAACCTTTTTTAATGAGTTGTTTTATCTCAATTTTCAATAAATTTTAAAGTTTAAAATTTATTAATTACGTTTTTTTTAAGGATAAAAAATTCAATTTAAATAAGATCATAAATAAAACATACAATGAATACATCAAAATTACATTTACAAAATTGTGAATTTTCTCATAATTTTTTTTCTAGATAAATATGCAATTTTTTTCATACAGTTAAATCAAATTACAAACCGCCTAAAGTCACACAATTATTTAAGCTCCATTTATTCACACTAAAACTTTTTAAGTTGAGGTGAGAACCCTTAAATTGACTTAATTGTCTTTTAATTTATTTTTATATTATTTAATGTAGAACTTTGATGAATTTATTTACTTAATGATCAATCATTATTTATAGCATTCAAGTTCGCATGCATTATTTAATGTAAAGTTTTGATGAATACTCGTTTAATCACTTACCAACATTTATAACATTAAAGATAACTAACATTGCATTCAATTATGCAACATATGATATCAATATCTTGTTAAGCTACATTATTATTGTTGTCAAAAAATAGGTTGTAATCTAGTAACTAACTCGGTCCTTCACAAATTTAGGTCGGGTTGAGTTTGAAAAAAATATAATTTTTTATATGGGTTAGTTTTTAATCTGGTTCACTTAGAACCCAATTCACTTAGAACCTGGCTCATCACGGTTCGGGTTAGTTCACCAACCCACATAATTTAATTTAATTATTTATTATTTTGTATTTCAATATTATTAGTTAGCATTTTTTTGTTATATTGTACATGGGATAAAGAAGAATATGTTTCAAGAGAGAAAAATATTATGGACAAGTGATACAAAAATTATCAATGTTAAAAACTTATTTGTTCGCCTTTTGTGCTTGTTTTTGGATTACGCTTGGATTGTATGATACTTTTTTTTTATTGTCTTTGAAGTTTAATATCATTTTAGGGTGAAATTTATTTAGATTTGAATTAAAAAAATTATATATATATATATATATATATATTTTTTTTTTTTTAAGAAAAACTTTTAATTAAGTGAGTCAGTGAGTCAATCCATTTAACCTACTAACTCGTGGTGGATCGAGCCGGATTCAAATTTTTTCAACTCGCTGATGAATGAGTCGGGTTGAGTAGACTTACCAAGTGACCAACCCGTGATGAGTCAGGTCGAGTCGAGTCAGGTTATCCGTTTTGACAACTCATAATCAATATTTTTTTCTTCTATCTCAAAAGCTTGTCATCCTTTATTTTTTGTTCCAACGCATGGTATCCTAAAGAAATTAACTACAATAACTTAATTATACTGATTTCATTTAAGCATTTTCTAAAGAATTATTTGGCAGAGAACTTGGATATCAAGAACAACAAATAATTGAAAATAAAATGAATTAGTTGAAGAATATTTTGAGATGTTAGTTAATTAAGATGAATATAATTAAAGTATATATATATATGGATAGATATATGAGTTAACTTTATAGTACTTAAAATTAACTTTAGAAAAAAATATTTTATTGATTAAAATCACGAAAAAAAAAACAGATGCCACACCTATCTAGTGAATTTATTAGAAAATGTTCTAGTTATAGATTTGTCAAGTGATATGGTTAAGATCAATATTTTTTATTTTAAGTATTGTTTGTTTTAAAGTCTATGTTTTGTTACTTTAATGATGTTATTCGATTGATTTGGAATCGGAACATTGATTTTAATCGTGTGATCGATAACGAGGTTTTATGACGATGAACAATTCTCTTAGACTTCGACTAATAGGCTTATGTTTTTACTATTTTCAACAGTCCTACGTCACTTAAGAATTGAAACCTAAGACAAATATTCATTCTCCTTCAATCCTTCAAGGCATCTTTTAAGGAAAAAAAATGATGGAGTACAAATTCCAAAGCGGACAATATCTCGAATGAGGGGTGATTAATCCTAACGATGTCACTTAATGGACTTGGAATAGAAACATTCTATCTCTTAAACCTTCAATTGATGATGAACCGTCATTCCCCTTAAACCTCTACTGGTGGGCTTATATTCCTACTACGCTTATTAGTCTTACATCAATTAGGAGATGAGGCTGGGTAGTTTAAATACCAATTTTTCTTCCACCCTCTAAGACACCTTTTAAGGACAAAAATGTGATGGAGGACAGGTTCCAAAGTGGACAATATCTCGGATGAGAGGTGATTGACCCTGATGATGTGGACTTGGAATAGGAACATTAATGCTCACCATGACCTCAACTGATAGACTTATGTTCTTACCACGTTCCACAGTCTTACATCGCTTAGAAGTCGAAACCTAAGATGGTTTAAATACTTCTCCTTCCACCCTTCAAGATACCTTTTAAGGACAAAAATACGATGAAATACAGTCCAAAGCAAACAATATCTTGGATAAGGGTGATTGACCCTAATGATATGGATTTGGAATAAGAACATTGATCTCATCATGAGGCTTTGGAACATGTGTTCCATCACGGTTTTGACCTTAAAAGAAGTCTTAAAGAATGGAAGAAGTAACTAGTATTTAAACGATCTTAAATATCAACTCTTAAATGATGAAGAGTATTGAACATTATAAAAACATACAAGTATATTATTGAAGATTTCTTTTATTATCACTATTTATTCCCTAAATAATAAATAACTCAATATGTATATATTTTTAACATTCAATAATTAACCATCTCAATTGTTTTTAATAATATTACGCAAAGGTTTTTATAAATTTTATTTAAAGTTAAATATAACTCTATTTGACAAAATTTAGTGATCGAAAAAATAGTCGACATTGCTTATATTAGTAAAAAGTTTAGTATGAAAAATATTGTTAAACAAAATTAGGTTTCAAATAATTAAAATAAATAGAAAAATTAAATTCAGTTAGGCATTCACTAAACAACTTTAATGTAAAATTTAATTATTATGCAAATACTTAAATTTTTTCCGTACTATAAAACTCAATAAAATAAATAAGTAATTAAATTTTGTATCCATTACATATGCTCTAAGATGAGGATTCTTGGCATAGTTGAGAAAGTTACAAAGTTTTACGCAACCATTGAGTAAAAGTTTTGGATTTGACATAAATTCACCGTTCAAAACTATTTCAACTCACCACACCATTGATGTGGATTCCACTTATTGGAATATATATATATATATATATATATATATATATATATATATATATATATATATATATATATATATATATATAATGTAACATGAATTATCAATTTTTATAATTTTTTTCCTAAATTTATCTGAGAAAATTTCAAAAAAATCGTATATCCATATATATAATCTTTTTTAAGAAAAGTAATATATATAATATTCATTTATTAAAAAAAAAAGGTGAATGACTTGAACTCTGTGGAATCTTAATTTCTCCATTTTAAAACGGGCATAAACAAAAAGTAAATAAACAATCAATTTCAAACTGATTATTTAATAGTTATTAATGTCACTAATCTCAATCTCATGATTGATTCGTCTTTAAACAATTAATTTAATACTAAGAGAATAAATACCTTTTTTTAAAAGAAGAAAATAGGTTCCTTCGATATATATTCCATCTAAAACTCTTTTTTCTAACATGCATCTTATCATTTTTTAATTTTTCATAAGCTAGTTTTAATTAGTAAAATATTGTATGAACTATTGAAAAAAATAATCATAAGATCAAATCCTTCATGCTATTATATTCCGAGGATGGAAGTAAAAAATCATTTATGATTTATGTTTTACAATTAAACTATTTACAAGAGAAAAGAAGAAGAAGATAACTATACTTTTTAAAGTGTTGTAAAAGTTTGGATGAGAATTTTGACAAATAATATTCTTAAAGTTTCTTAAAGTGTTGTAAAAATGATTTTTTTTTTTTATTAAAACTAACTTTATCTTTCAATTTAGTCTGTAACATTTAACAACATTTGCTTCATTGATTATATATATCAATTTAAGTCCTCCTTATAAAATAATAATAATGAGAGTGTGGAAAAATTACTTAAGATGA
Organism: Vigna mungo; assembly: GCA_036885675.1. Taxonomy (NCBI): domain Eukaryota; kingdom Viridiplantae; phylum Streptophyta; class Magnoliopsida; order Fabales; family Fabaceae; genus Vigna; species Vigna mungo. Next base: position 1,173,343 of record CP144692.1, read on the forward strand.
AGTTCCTAAGTTAAAACATGATAAAAGAAGGTACATGAATGTGTTACATGACATGATTACATGAGTGTTGGGGAGGGGAAACTTGGATTTTCTTGGTTGATTAATACAACTTGCTGTTCTGTTACAACTTGATGAAAAAGACAATATCTGCAAAACTGTGTACAGTTTCTAATCTCTGTCTGTATGTTCCTAAGTCACTTCATTTATTGGTATATTTATTTGGACCCAATTATTCAGTTTCCTCAAACCATCAAATGATGGAAAAGAGTCCTGCCAAAATTAATCTACAGAAGCTAAATATAGATAAGCTTTCACTATTCAAACTATATCAGTTAATTCAAATCAATGACTGAATGGAATAGTTGCATTTGAAAGAGTTCACCCCACTGATATGTGCAAAGATATCTGAGGAATCAACCAAATCATCATCTTCTTTCACAATTATCTGCAAGTACAGAATGAAAGGAATATGGCATCAAGGAACTATGCCATCAAATAATTGAAAAGGTAAAGTCATAGGGAATTTCTTCTATTCTTCAAACTGTTTGGAAAAAGTCCTCTATGAACACTTGCAGGAAAGAAAATTGAAAACAAATTTATGCATAAACTAAACTTCTGTTATGAATAAGTTAATTGGTAAAAGTTATTTTTTGTTAACTTTTCTAGATACATATATACTTTTTAATTCTTGCATAATTAATATTAGTGTATGAAAAAATTTGATTTTGTTTTCCTTATGGACAAGTTTACCTCTTCATCATCTTCTTCATGGTTGCTACTTCCTTGTCTATGGCTATCTCCAAAGTCATCATTCTTTGCAAACCTTCCTCTGACCCGTGGCCTGCTATCTGCCAAAGTTTTGCGGCAAGCATACTGCATTTTTGAAAAAAGAAAACTGCATCATTAGTTGAATTTTGACTTGATGCAATAATTGGAATTCATGTAACATAATATAAGATTTCAAATCTGTTTGTTAGTGTTGTTATTGAGATAGAGTACCTTGATTTTCTTGCTGAAGTTTCTTTCATTTCTCTTCTTCATGTATCTATGAATCTTTTCCTTCCTCTGCTCAACAGAAAGTTTTCCAACCTTCAAGGTAGAGTCCTCCAAGTGTGAAATTTCTGGTCCCAAAGTGCTAGAGCCCCCAGCAGATACCAGTTTCTGACTCTCATTACCAAGTGCCTGAGAGGAATTATAATCAAAGATCAATTTTTTTTTTCTTGTTCAACACAAAAGATGTTGGCTCACTCACTATTAAAAAAGCTGCACATTAACTTTAAAGAGACTGTAGAAAGAGATGTAACACAGGCACCCTTGAAGTGGGTCTTTCTATCCAATGATGCTGCTACTTATTATCCTTTTTCTGTTTTTCTTTTTGCTGAAAGTGCTTAGGTTATTCCTTCTTGCTAGGTCAAATTTATAGTGTGTTTTTAATGCATGACTTTATAAGGGGACTCAAAGCTTATGCTACCTACTATTTGATGGTCATGGAGCACCTATGAGTTTATAGTTCAGAGATTTGTGGACCATGAGCTTCCCTAAAAGTCCATCTCTGACATGGCCTTTTCTATTTTGAAAAAAAACCTTCACTGCTGCAAGGTATAGTAACCTTTGCAGCATTAACAAATTTCTCTGACCATTGTACTTCCTGTTTCTTTTTTCTGAACACATTGAACTCAGTAACTGAAAATTTTTGTTTAGTTTATTGACCTTTGACAGGAAGAATTAATAATATATGCACGGAGTATAAAGAATTTTTCTATTATCATAGAATCAGACATTATTCCAATTTAATGATTTTTAAAATAACTATCTAAAAAGCATATCAGCAGTGATTTCTGATTGATTGATAATGTAAAAACTTGTATACTAGGCACATGTCTATTAAACTATAATTAGCTTTCAAGTTTCAAATACCTGAAGTTCTGGGGGGTTAAACACCCTCTGAATTGAATCTGTACAATATATTCCACCATTTTCTCCCTGGTAGTCCAATTCTTGTGCCTGCAGTTCAGACCCAAGTAGAATGTTCCCACCAAACAATCCAGAACTGTCAGCAGATAACGCAGTGGTAAGGGAACCAGGAGGAGGCATGTAGGCTGCTATGCCAGGACTGAGATAAGAGCAAGAGGGAGATGAAGGATTGAGAGGCACATAAGAAGGGATGGAAGAGATGCAATCATCATCAAAAACTGAGGCTAATGGAGCCCCAATAAGGGGTGCAACCACAGGATCAGTAGGGTACTGAGAGAGGCCCTTCAAAACTGAACCTGAAGCTGATAGATGCAGCTGTTGCTGAGCTGAAGAGAAATCAAAATGATCCTGCTGAGTTGTGATTGGGAGAAGTGGTGGAACAACAAAAGAAGGAGAGGGTGAGAAGTTTATGGAGGCTGATATGTCATTGTCAGGATCATCTGGAGAGTCAAAGAAGAGAGACAGGTTATTGCTGTTTGTTGTGTTGTTGTTGTTGTTGAGGTTGTTGTTGTTATTGTTGTTGGTAGTGGTGCTGGCTGTGGTAGTACTAGATGAGGTGGTGACTATGTTGCTATTGATATTGATATTGATCTTGTTGTCTACTGCATCTAAAGGTGGAGATATGGTTGTGGCATATGAGGACTTGTCTTCATGGCAACAATTTGAGCTGGAGGTAACCTCAGAATTTTGCAGTGTGTCTTGGAAAAAATCAGGGTCACAAAGTTCGAAATATCGAGCACTGATTGGGCTTGAAATCTCATCCTGCAGTGAGTGATGGCATATAAGCATTGTGAACAACATGTTTACCAAAAAACAAACTACCAAACACAGTCTGAGAATAGTCCTAACAGAGCCTCTTCTCTTCTTTATAAAACAAACTAGAAACGTGATTCTCTATAGTATTTTATTTTTTCATTATGATGGGGTTGAAATCTGAATCCAATTCCTCTTTTTGTTGATAGACATGAGTCTGATCTGATCACTTAGAACAGAAAAGAAATTCAAAGGCTAATATTCTCTGATGAATTGAAAATCATTCAAAAGTGAAAGACATGCCAAATGATATAATAGTATCTGCCAGAGAACCCCCTTCTTATTTATGAAGAAGAGAAGGAAATAATTGAATGTGCAAAGGCCCCAACAGGGAATTCTACATATGACTCTGGTTTGTTGCATAGTCTAGTCAGTTTTGTCCATATTTGGTAATAGACTGAAGAGAAATTTTCCAAAAGGGTTGGCATTGTTGGGCTATTTATTGGTGAAAGTGATGTGCATCTATGCCTTCATGTGACAGGTAGGAGCCAAGGTAGCCAATGTTAGCATGAAATACAAGTTATGTGAAAACAAAGAAGGAACCTCCTGCTATGTTATTTTTGTTCATTTAGTGGAATTTTGTTCTTCAATGGGAATTGAAAGCCACTTGAAGGGAACCCCATAATGCTATATATGCTATCCATGTGATTTTTTCTCACTAACACCCTTCTCTCTATCTAACTCAATAAAGAATATCAAAATTAGCAAAGCTTACACAACAAGCCCCCAAAGAGATATATATATTCCACACCAACCGAAAGCTATTTGTCTAAGTGACTATCACGGAAATGTAACATCTTTTTACAACTTCGCCCCTTCGAAAGTGACATTTAACATTTTGGTGGTAGGGTCATTGGATGATAATAATATCAAAAAGACCACACACTCACTAATTCTTCAGTCAATAGAATTACGTTATTCTCTCCAACTATATAAATAGAGGAAAGAAAACCTTCCATCTCACAAATTCTGAACATGGCTTCTGGTTTTCCCATCATAGCTAATACCATTATGCAGCTTCCACTCAGCCCCAGGAATATCACCAAATAAGGGAAGCATTCTGCATATTTCTCAGAGCCTAATTATGATCAAATTAATTAACATGCCAAACTGACACTAACAAACCGTAATCTTCCATCATTCATTCATTCATGATTCATGCATCCAAACTATTAATTATATAATTAATTAATTCCTAGAGAAGTTAGTTTCACATGGCCACAACATGTAAGAAAGAGCACCCCAGATGAATTTTTAAACACCTTACAACGTTTTGATTTCACATCTCCAAACATTATAGGTTTCAAACATTAATCTTTGCATCAAACTTAGACCTTATTTTGTTTTATTTTTCTGGGGTCTATCTTTCTCTGTCTCTTCCCTCCAAAGGTGTGAACTTTGACAGAAAAAAACAAGCCATTTTGTAAAGAAACTTGTGTTTGTTATTCACACACAATCACAAAAAACCACAGGAAAACAATTTAGCAACACATGCATTAAAACCAAATATAAGAAGCTTGAGGTGATTACAATGGGGAGTTGTTGCTCATCTGGTGTTGGGGGTTGGATAACATCCTGCAACATGGTGGTGATGAATCCTGTTTTGCACAGAAAAAGGAAATCTATGTACACACACTTAGAAAGAAGTGAAATTTGGTGTGGTCACAAAGAGGTGTTGAAACAAGTCTTGTTGGTGACTAAAACCAATGCATATATGCTTAGAAAATGAAGCCTCAAGGGATATTTTTTTTATAAAAAAATGTAAATTTATTAAGGAGAAGACAACAAGAAGAAGAGAAAAAAAGAAAAAAAAAAAAAGTAGTAGAGAGAGAAGTTGTGTTGTGTTTGCTGAGATGATGGGGTGTATGAGGGTTGTCAAAAACAGAGAATGTTTGTTACGTGCATATATAGAGGAACGAGGTTGTTCGTAGAGCCGTCAAAGCCTGGCACTCGCGGGCGTCAACGCGAGACTAACGTTTGGCCATTAATTCACTACTTTGGTGGGTGTAGTTGAACTCAATTTTTGGAACATATATTATAAATGGATTGTATGACCCGAATGACATGGTTAACTATATGAACATTAATTTTCTATTCTTTCTACACTTAAATCTTTATCCTATGTTGAACTATGTTAATGTTAGCATGTCTTAAAAACAATTGCAAACCTTTGTTTCGGTTTTTTTGGGGTCATTTCATACACAAATAGGAATTTTACGGATTTGAATTTTTAATATGGGTTTGATTTAGCTGCTTAAAAACCAGACATGTTTAATATAATTTTAATTGATGACTAGAGAGTTTAAAAAAATTACATAAAATTATATGCTAATTTCTTTAAATTACTTTTTACCTTTTGACTTTGAATTTCTACTAATGGAAGATGTTTCATGGATTGACTTTTTATTAAGGCATTATTTGATGATGTTTATAATTGGAGATCTATAGTTGAAAAGGTCGTAGTTAGATTTGTGATAACTCATTATTATATCGCAATGCTTAGGTATATATGTTTAATCTTTAAACTTTTTTATATTTTAAAAACTTAATCAGTTCTTCATAGTTTAAATATGGTTCTTCAATTTGATTTTATGTTAGTTTAGAATTACTTTGTTAATAATTTTAACCGTCCAAAATATTACTTATTAGATTGGATATGTTTTTGCACCTTTTATTAGCTCAATAATTACTTTTAACCATTATTAAAATTTAAAAAATATATGTATTTTTTTTCCAACACCACTTGTAGTTTGTTGGAAATAATATTTTATATAATAACTTTCATAAAGGGTAGCAATTAAATGTTTGCAATTTAGTTTAGGAGTTAAACGTAATTTTTTTAATAGTTTAGGTATGAAAAAAATATATTTAATCCTTTAAAAAAATTGTATTATTAAAATGCAACTTCTTTCACTCTGCTTCAAGAATTTTTAAACTTAATTGCTGGTTACTTTTTTTTTAATCTACGTTCCTTAAGCAATATAGTAAAAAGAAAATCAAATAATTTTTTTTGCCATATAAAAATTGACAAATTTTACAAAATTTAGTTTATTTATATTAATATTGTCAAATAAATTATCTTTATCTTATTTTTATTTTTTATTTTTTATTTTTAGTTAGTTTATTTTTATTTCTATTTTATACTTAATTTATATTCCTTTTATTATAAATAAAGTATTATATATGTATATTCAACACAAATAAGATTAATTATACACATAGTTTTCACTACATTCAACAGGGTATTATTACATTTGTCACTACACCCACTGCAACGTCGTCTATCATTAGAGCCCGCCGTCTATCGCTACCATTGTTAGAATTTCAATTTCGATCGATGACCACATGATTTTTTATCATCTCGGTCTGACGAGCATCGCGTCGTTAAAGGCTGCCTTAATAATTATGTCTTTTAACACCTGTGTATGAGTACCTTAGTTCTACTTTATTAATTTCTGTTATCTATAGTGTCTTTTTCATTGTCGTCTGCTGTCGGTTTGAAAAATTCTCTCTTAGACATAAAACCTTTCTCAGAAAGCCTAAACACTACAATTATTCCTTTTTTTACATTTGAGACATTAATCGACAAAAAATGGAAGCAAGCTATGAATTTGAAAATAAAGACACTAAAAAATAATAACATTTGAAAGTTAGTCACTCTACAACTAAAAAAAAATGTTAGATGCAAGTGAGTTTGACAAGTAAAATACAAGGTTGATGGAATCATTGAGAGATACACGACTAGGTTAGGACAAAATGATTCATTCAATCATATTGAGTAAATTACCAATGGATATTTATCGGAAATTTTTCAAAAAATAATTACTAACAAAATTTTAAAAATTTAAATTATCGATAAATTAAACAAAATTAATTATCGACGAAATTTACCATAAAATTGTCAAAAATAAAACAAGAACTTTGACGATCATTTTATCGATAATAATATTCGTCGACAATAAATTATGAATTATCAACATATTTTATTGATAAATTTTACCAACGAATTTATTACCATTGAATATTTTCGTCAATAGTTAAAATCCTAAAATTCGTTAGTAAATTTTATCGATAAATTTTGTTTTAGAAAAAAATGTATTGGTGAAATTTGTAATAAATAATATTTTATTTATTAATTTTCTTGTTGTGTTTTATTGAAAATGTGTTCATCGTCACCTACATTAAGAGTAATGATGGTGACACTTCCTTAGTCGTTGTAGGTATCAAGTAGTCCGACAATTTTATTATCCAATATGATTTTAATCGAAACATTAAAAAAATTGATATTTTACATTAAACGCATTATTGTTTTATATTAATAAAGAACTTCACTAAAAATGATAAAAATACCAATGTTTACAGCTATCTACGGATAAATTACGCAGTGGATAGTTGATATATGTAGATATCAATTATATATTTTAAAATCAATTTTTAAATTGATATCATACTACCTTCATTATTCCTAAAAAAGTTAAAATTAAAATTTAATTTATATTTTATTAAGTTAAATTTAATTAAAGTTAAAATTTAATTTATAATTTATTTTTTTATATTATATTTTATATGTTTTTTTCAATTTTATTTTAAAATTTTATAATATATCTTTTTAAATATTTACAAGCATGAATATCCGCAAATTTTTTAAAATTATATTCAACATATAACGAATAAATATTTTGTTACGGATACAATAGTGAATCAACATTATCTATATCCCACTCGATATATTACTATCTCTAAATTTCTCATTTATTTCTTAATACGTATATTATACTACTAGTTCGTAAAAAGATTAAACAATAAAAACTCAATTAAAAAATATAAAATTTTTAAGTATTTAATACATAATTATTTTAATAAAAACTCAATTAAAATATTTAAATTTTTAAAGAATTATTAATGGGAGATAACCATGTCAGAATTATGTTAAAATATTAACTCTGATGCTTTAAAAAGATTAAACAATTTTGTCAATCAGTAAGAACTCTAGATATATGTACACTCTCTTTTTTTCCTATAAAACATTACTCAGTTAGAAAAAAAAAACGGAAAAACTAATACAATATTAATCACATTATTAGAAACAAAATAGAGATGTCCTTCACTTTCGAAAGGCCAGAAATCTTTAAAAACAATTGTGTGACTAAAATCAAAATTCACTTGCGTGGCAAAAAAAGAAATTTCAAAATATATAGTTTTCTTTACGTAGATATAAAGCATTACACGATATTCGTTGGATTTATTCCCATGAACATGTTAAAAAGTATTTTTCATTTATGATTTCCATAAAATATTGACAATTTCAAATTATTGAATTTTTCTTCTTGGGAACATTTATAGCTTTCCGGATATACATTGCACAGACCTTACCTTCTACTGCACATGACAGTGATTTTAGTTACAGACAAAAAGTATCACAAAAAAATATATACTATTTATATCTATCTAAATGTTTTTGCTGAAAAAAAAATATCAAGAAATTGCTAAAACTATATTATTTTTGCGCATTCAACACAAAACAATTGGTGAGTCGATTGATCGGTAAATAAGATTAACAATGAGAATAATTATGTTAATTCTAAGTGAGGTAATTAGTGTATAAATTATAATTGGATTAGTACTAATCAAAAGTTCATTCCAAAAGTTTATAAAAACAAATTCAATATTCAGATAATTGATTACTTTTTACTATATATTTATTATCAAAATATTCAAACAAACATTGATTTTAGCATTAGAGTGCTTTTTATAGATAATATCCGACTTGATCAAACGGTGGAAAGAGAATTAAAGACTAAAACTTTGACCTGAGTTCAAAATTTGGAGATAATTAACATAAAAAGACATAACTTCGACTTCATAAAGAGAAACAAAAGCTATTAAAAATGTTCTATTGTTTTGATTCATTTGCTTATAATGATATATTTTGTATCGAAGATTAAACTTTTCTTGTTTTCATGTTTACGTGTTATAGTTTAATTAATAAATAAAGTGTGTGCATATACAACAAAAATGCTGACAAATCTGCATGTAAACTTAGTATAAGTGTCCAACTACACGGAGAAAATAAGAGAGAAATAGAATAAAGTGTCCAAACCTACCCTTTTAAGTTAAATACCAGATCTATCGAAAGATTGAGTAACTTGTAAAGAGTATTCTCTCCATTGCCTATCTACATTTTACTTATTGTTTACTTAATTAGGAGACAATTTTTTAAATAAATAAATTCTTATTTGGAAGTATTGGTGGAACTCATTCTTATGTTAATAAAACGAAAACACCATACCACTTATATATATTCTTTTGGTTCTCAAATTCATTCTATTTTTAAATCAAGATTAAATGTGTTTTTTTTTATCTCTAAACTATTATAAAAAAAAGTGCCTTTCGTTTTTAGATTAAATTATTCATTTCATAAAATTCACATATAGGTATATTGTGAAACTTTTTTTGTTACATAGGAAACACTTCTTGTTGGGATACAAACAAAGTCCCACATCGAGTAAAAGAAGGATTGGTCATGTCATCGGTTTATATACACATAGATACCTCCAATGGTAAGAGACTTTTTTGAGTGGTACCAAAAGCAAATCCGTGAAGACTTTGTTCAAAGCGGACAATAGAAAAATTAAATTAAGAAGTTGGTGTGTATAATTATAAATAAATTTAAATAAGCATGAGTGATATTGTTTCTGATTTTTTTTTGCTAAATTTTTTTAATATTCAAGCTATGAAGAGTAGTATGATTTTATCTATGGATATATTGTAAGTTTCGTTTACTAATTGGTCTAAGGTGAATATTAATACTACAATTAGTGTTTATCATGGTTTAGCTACATGTGTTAATATTTAAAAAAAAACAGATAAAATACATGGGTAGTTTTTAAGTTTTTTTTAGGAGCGTAAACTTCTATAATTATGTTAAATTTATTAGAGTAATTTATATTTTAAAGCACGCTAATGTTCTATTTCAGTTTGTCATGACTTTTTAGATATGAGTGGTTTCTTGAAGTTTCAGAGGAAGATGGTATGGTTCTTACATGTTAGCTAGTTTGACTTTTATGAGTAAATAGTAGTGTAGTTGATATAATATTTAGTCAAAATGTATTTATTTCAAATTTTTCATAATAAGTATAATTGACCTATGTTTAGTGAAGTGTAATATTTTATAATAGGATTAGTGTGATCCTCATGTGTTTGTATTATTTTATTTATTTATTTATTTTAATAAAATTTTATGACAAATGATTAATGAATTTTGAAGTGTCAATTCCATGAAATGTTAAAGTTTTTAGTTACGACTATCGTGAGTTTATTATTTAGATGTTCATAAATTATGAACGCAAAAAATGCTTTATAATTTAATTTATGAATGAAATACAAACTTTTATAATAGTTTGGAGAAAACCTTTAAATTATTAAATTATTATTTTATTTGATATATTATTTTAAATTCAATAATTATAATTTTTTTGCTATGATTTCACATTTAAAGGATACAAATTATTCTTTTAATAATATATATATATATATATATTTATTTATGAAAATAGTTAATAAATATTTAAGCATATATGGATGCATTATAAATATATTTATTATAAAATAATAATAAAAATAAATAAGAATGTAAATTTAATACTTGTCGAACATAAATGAAAATGAGAATAAATTTTTATTTTGGAACCAAAATAAGTATAAGTGAAACTTACTCATATTCTTTTCTTTTATGATTAGATAAAATATTTTTGGAGGTTGCACTATAAACCAATGGAGCTAGGCTATTAGGGAAGTTGATAAAGAATTACATGAAATGAATATATTTAAATAAGTTATTAGAATTAAATATTTAATTTCAAAGCATGTTTTTTAATAATAGCGTAATTTATATAGTAACATATACGAAGACTGTTAAATATTTCACGATAAACATTTTCAAAATAATGTCATTTGAAATAAACATGTTTAGAAGTTAATAAGCTTTTATAACATGTTTTAAAAGCAAAAGTGTATACATCGACTCGTAAATTTTCGTACATTACAATACATGAAAGTTAATAATTAAGATGGACTTTCTTATTTAAATATTACAAAAACCATCTTGAGAAAACAAACAAAAAGCAAAAGTCAATGATTGATACAGCTAAAGAAAAAGAAAAAAAGTCGAGATCGATACACTTAAAAAGTCATAATTATATATGTTCAGAAAAAGGTCAAACTTGTTGTTTTCGTATTGTATAATTGATTTATAAACTAGTTAACTAGAAAAATAGTATAAACAAAATACTAGATCAAATAAATAATTAAGTAAATGTGATGCATTTTGAATTAACTATAAATTTTGATTTTTAAAAATATTTAGGGTTAGATAAACTTTTAGAAAGAAAAAAAACACTATAATATTTTATAATAATAAAAAGTTTATATTATAAATATATTTTACATTAACATAAATTTATTTTATAAAAGTTACCATCTTTTTATATTTTCTTTTTAAACTTTTCTTCTACCTTTTATCTAGATTTCTAATCTCAACCTTTTCATCTTTTTAAAGATCAAAAACTCTAGAATAATTTACGGTGAGGAGCTTTATGCATTCATCAAATAAAATAGTCAATCAGAATCAATTCTCTTTTCTCTCATTTGAAGTATGTTAATTCTTTGGGTTGTATACATGGCTATCCATGTTTGTTGAATTTTATATTCTATGATCTTGATGATATGCTTAGATATCTAATTGAGATCTTTATTATGAAGTTAGGTTTAGATAGAGCTTAGAGAACATCATTAAGGGAAAGGGTTGTTTAATCAAGATAAGAAAAACTAATCTTAATTCTTGGACTTTTGCTTAAGAGTGATTGGTTAATACATTGTGTTTTTTTATTTTAAATTAGTATGTGACACTTAATTGATTTGGTTTATATGATGATGATGGGTTGAATAGAAAATCATGTTGTAAGTTGAGTTTGATATCTGAGTTGTAATTTGGAAATGAATATGTTGAATTAGTGTTTTAGTCTATAATAAGTCATTTTGATTGAATTTTTGTATTGCATTTGCTAAATTGGTTGAATGGTACTAGCTAAGCATGTTTTGATTCCAATTATATGTATTTTAAGGGTTGAATAAGGTAAAATTGCTTAGAGAGGTCATTGAACCAATAATACGCAAGGAAATGAATTTTGATATATAATGTAACATTGGGCACTCCTGGAGTAATATTGGATGTCGATCAAACAATGAATTCACTGACTTGTTGGAGTTAGGCACCACTTCTGGACCGTCAAGCGCTCTCAAATCAATGAGTCTATGTGGTTTTGGACGTTGCACGCCACCTTATTTTTCTGTTCTAAGTCATATAAGAAAAAATTGGGATAAGTTGAGATTTTTACTTTGTTAATTGTTGGATCAAGCAGAAATTTTGAGAGTTGATCCTAGACATAAGTTCTTCACTTTGATCAAAAGGATCTTTGATTTGTGGTTTGTAGTTAGAAAATTCAATAACTCACAATTACTCTATTTTTATGTTTCTTTTTTGTGAAGAAAATTACTATTTTGATGTGTTGATTGATTGTTAGGTACTTATTGTAGTATTGGTTTGATCTTGAAAATAAAAGAATTGTGAATGACAAATGCATCTAAATGAAAAGTAAAGTATAATGTGGTGAAATAGTTTTATAAACATATATATTGTGTATAGTGTACGAGGTTTATTTATACAGATTATGATTTAAATATTGAAATACTAATAATACATATGAGTATGAAAATATTGTAGATATGTAATATGAATATGAAAATTTTATTGGAAAAATTATTTTAATTATATGAATATGTAATGTTGTTATGAGTAATTAATTTATGTAACATTTTCATCAAACTCCATTAACAGTGAAATAATAACAACAAATATATTTGCTTAAGAAAAAAATAATATACTCGCAAACATATAAAAAATTACAGCATCAAATAAAAAAAATGAACATTTATGATAAATTTATTGTTTTTTACACATCTTAAAAAATCTAATCACAAATTAACATTGATGATAAATGATCGATTTTTTTACAATAATTATCTTACAAAGTATATCTATGATCATTCATTATGTTTTATATAAATCCCATCCATAATTCAGAAAAGATTCTCTCTATCCCATTATGCTAAAACACATCCTTTATCTTCTCCAGATAAAAATTCTTTGAAAGCAGTTAACAAGAATTAAAATGTAAATCAAGAAAATCTAGAATTTGTTGAACTTATTCTGCTTGCTTGATATCTTGGGTGAAAATCACAGCTTGATTTAAAAGCTGTATCTGATGCACACCATAAAATATCACATAAAGAGATGCTATACCAAAACCTGAGTTATTTATTTATTTTGTAGAAAAGTGTATCAATTAATCTACATACTGATTAGACTGTATCAAATGTGGAATAACTTTTTTTCCATCATTGAAAAGATTTTAATTGGAAGAAAAAGAATTAATGGAACTAAAGACCGAATTTATCTAATCCAAATATATCCCTATCTTGATTTTTTTTTTAAGATAAACCAAATGATACTTTTTAAAGAGAAATCACAAGAAATTTATATATATGTATCCCTATCTTGATTGCTCACGTAGTAGATAAACTTCAAAGGCTTTAAATATTGGTTAATTAGTTTTGATAAAAAAAAATAATTAACTATTTAAACTTGAAAAAGAAAAGTATTTATTAAAAAAACAAAATTAAAATTTAGAGTATCATGGAGGCTTCACCAATAAAAATGTCCCGAAGTGCAAAAGAATGATTAAGATTCCATTTTCAAAGGTTGTCCTTCTGAAATTGTTTCATGGGTGTTGCAACCCTGAAAGGAATAAACGACATCTTGTTTGACTCAAATGTAGTAAAAGTTGCTCAACACTAGTAGGTAATAAGAATCATCACAAAAATCTCTTTATTGTATCTAAACTAATTAATTAACACGTACATGTATATATAAATAAGTGAAATTCGACTAAATGATAATTTCAAAATTTTTTAAATTTACATTTTAAAGAAGTAAATAGTTTTTTAATTGTATATTTAAAGAAGATATCATTACTGAATTGAACCAAAAATAAAAAATAAACTTATCTGAAATATAGAAACAAAATATATGTAAAAAAAACATAAATTAGAGTTATAATATTTTTGTAATTAAAAATTGTTAGAAGTTTTTTTATTGATTAAAAATAAGACGAATTTATAAACGTAAAACATAATTATAGAAAAAAAAATAACAGAAGAAATTGAGTGGTTCGACAACGGATGAAATAAAAATGTTCAATAAACAAAAATATCGTTAAGATATGTTTTAATCATGATTTTGTAAGGTGAAATTTGCACATCATTTATATTATAATTTGGTCTTATTTTTAGTCGATGTAAAACTTTAAACAAGAGTAATTTAGAGTAAGTTTATGGTAAAGAAATGAAAGATGGCTTTGAACATATGCTACTCTTCGAGGATTGGTTGGTGGAGAAGAAGGAGAAGTACAGCATGTGTAATACCTTTGGTCCTTTGAAACACATGGAATCTTACATAAATCATTCGGAATCAAAGGCAAAACTAAACAAGAGAGAGAGAAAAACATGAACAGAATTCCCAGAATCGAAATCAAAATTTAGAATTTCCACTGAGCAAGGGAAGCCCTTGAGCTTTTTGCCAAAAGGGGCAATTTGGAAGCTCTCTAGAAGGGAATTTACGTGGAGAAACATCAACTATAAGAATGCAACTTTCTTTGGTTAGACAGATGCAGCATGCAATGTTTAAGACAGTGGCACGTGTCTAAAAAACATCGATGCAAAGACACCTATGTTTATGCCTATGAGATAGCCTTAATCTGGTTTTCACATGCATGCTTCTTCATTGGTTCTCTTCTTTCATTTACCAACAACCCTAAAATATAAGGTTCATAACAAAACCTTTTTCTTTAATTCATCAGCTTTGCTTTCTAACCAAATATCTTAAGTGATTCTCTTTTTCTTTCTTTCAGATAATTCATCCATACTCTCATTCTTACACATGTTACCTTTTTCCTTTCTTTCTCTACTTTTATAATAGAATAATGATATTTTGACAATTTTTTTTAATAATATTTTAACATCGTGTTATTATATGATTGATTCACGTCAGTGTTTATGATTATTATTGTTGATTCTAAAATAATTTTGGATCAATCACAAAATGACACATAAATAATGTTAAAATGTTGTCAAAGTATCATTATCCTTTATAATAATACTATTATGTACAAACTTTTCTTTTTCCTAAATTTTTAAATAAATAACTAATATGTTTTAAATATATCTCCGTAAAATTTGTAAAGTATTTCCACATGCCATATTCATTCATGCAAGAAAATTCTCAACAGTTACACGCGTAATATCGTTCGTTTTAAATATTTAAATAATTTTAAAAAAGAGACTAATTTATTGTCAATAATAGTAATTTATTAAATCCGTTACTTTAAAATTATGAGATTATATGTTTTAAGTTTTTGGTTTCCATATAGTATTTAAATTGTAACATTGTTGAAATTAATATATGCTTATATTTTCCTAGAACAAAGAACATGAAATTTCAATTGTAAATAGGAGCATTAACTACAAAATCATTTAAATTCCTTGAATTTAGAAGCTGAAATTAATATTATATATGTATTCAATTGTAGTTGGAAATTATATATACACATACGACAAGTGTAGTAATAATTAAAAAAAAATTATTACATGTTGTGTTTCATCAATTTAGTCCCATCTATATATCAAACATATTCTACATGTTGGCATCTTTAAGATTGAACAACAAGGATTTTTGTTTTGGTACCTCCATGGCATGATCTTGTGTAGATCGAATTTTGGAATAAAATTAAGATATGGATAGAGTAATTGGGTTTGAAATGTTTTGATTTGCAATGTGCTAACTATATAAGTACAACTTTTTATGCTTAAAAGATAATAATCTTCTATCATTAAGCGTTAAAGCATTAATTGTCATATATAAATGTTGAATTTCAAAGGCAAATTATCTATGTTTTAACTTTAAATTGTTCCAATCAATCTTAAACTTTCACTTTAATACCTTAAATTTTATAGCTTTGAAAAGAACTGGTGTAGCATAGAATATGACAGGCATGTTGGCACCAGTAATATTATATAGGAATATTTTCTGACACATGCATAATATATACGGTGATATACCTTCTGCACAGGCACATGGGAAACAAGAAATCATATCAAAGAAATTTTTCTAAAACATGCAAGTAATAATCTACACACTTTCGACAAGAATAAAGCACGAAGATGCAATCAATAATGATAAAGATAAAACTAACATCTAGAGTTTGATAGAATTAATTATCGAAGAATGTTTTTCTTTTTTTATGAAAATAATCCATCATTTATATAAAAAAAAATAGAAATTTTAAATCTTTAAACATTTTCAAGTCGAAACACCATAGATAGAAAATTACTAATTCATCAGATTTTTTCGACAGATGATTCTTCCATGGAGTCAATAGACTAATTGATTATTTGGGTAGTATTCAAACATTACTTAAACAAAACAGTGAAAAGAAAGATATATCAAGTTTACATGAATTTGTGCTTTTTATCCGTATAATTTCAATTCTACCTTTATCTAACATCGTGGTACGAACTATATATCTCAAGTATATTATTATTCATCTTAAGGAAACATTTATTTTATGGAAAATGATATTTTAACACCAATTTTTGACATCATTTTGATATTGCATACGTGTCAAAATATGGACAATTTCAAATTAAAAAAAGCTTATGCAAGAACATATTTGGAAGAGAAAAATTAAAGTTTTTTTTTAGTTTGAAATCGTCCAACCACATTTTATCACATGTGCAATGTAAAAAAATTAGTGTTGAAATATCATTTTCCTTATTTTATATGAAAAAATTATATGACAATCACACCATCAAGTTTATTAATATTAATGACTTTAATATCACTTTTACATCTTATGAAGGAACTTATACTAAGAATACTAATGAGTCATAAATAAACCTAAATAAAAAATTAAGATATTTTTAACTTGAAATCTTAAAATAATAAGGGTAAAGTTATTTTTTCTTATATATTCCTCAATTTATTTAATTTTATTCAATATAAAACTCAAATTCACTTAAATTCTTCATTGAAATAAATGAGACTAACCACAATCACCTCATAATTGACTTAAACTCTTAATTGAAATCAATAGAATCACCTCATATGCAATAACATGATTTCTTCATTTTTTAACACTACTAAAAATCTTGAAATTATCGATGAAAATATATCCATCGGTAAATTTACATTACCAATAGATTTTATCGTTGTTTTTTTCAGACCAAACACCGACAAAAAAATTTGTCGATAAATCCATCGATAATGCATATTTCACTTATTAATAATAAAATTCATCAGTAAAATTCGTCGATAATGCATATTTAACTTTCCAACAAAAAATATGTGAGTAAATAAAATATGTATTACCACGAAAAATCCGTTAGTAAAAAAAGCAAGAATTTTCTCACCCATTGTTTCACTTACTGACGAGTATTTCCATCCAAAAAATTCGTCCGTAATGAATATTTCACTTATTGACAGCAAAATATGTCGTTAAAATCTGTCAATAATGCATATTTCACTTATTGACGAAAATCGGTAAAATATGTTAGTAATGCATATTTTAGTTACGATAAAAAATTCATCGATAAATGAAATATACATTACCAACGGAAAATTCGTCGGTAAAATGAGCGAAAATTTTCCTACCCATTTTTTCTCTTTGTTCGTATGAAAGATTGTTTATTTGTCTTCTCTCTCTAACATGTCTTCCTTATTTGCCCGAAGGAGCATAATTTTCTCCTACTTCCCCATCTCACCATCACAACTACAAGTTAGGTCGCCTCCATCTTCATTCAATCAGGCTATCATCTTCGTCTCCACCGACGACATCGCGTTTTAGGTTTTTCACTCTATCTTTTTCTTCTCTAGCACGTGTAAGGAAGGATCAATGCCTCTATTCTTCCTCTTTCATAGAACTATGTAACCAAGCACTGCTACCACCGCACAACGTTGTCGTTGTCCATCTAAGTCCAATCAAAGTCAATGTTTTTAACCGTCCTAACGATTAGAGACACACCCTACACTGTTTGACATGAGTGTTAATTTTTTTATTCATTCTTTCGTCTGGATGGATAAAAAAAGAAAGCAGAAAAAGGAGAGTAGAGAGAAGATAAACCAGATCGCGATATTTATTGACAAATTTATTGATGGATTTTTCCATTTGTAATTACCGAAGTTTCTTACACTGATAATTACTGACGAATTCTTCCATCGGTAATTACTGACAGATTTCACCGATAGATTTTTTTTCAGTAATTACCAATGGATTTTATCGTCGGTAATTACCGATAGATAAATAAAAATTCGATAAAATTTATCGACAATAATGTTACCGACAAATTTTTGACCGTTATCAAGTCATCGGTAATTTTAATTTACATACAAATTTTATACATTACCGACGAATTTTGACTGTCGGTAATATCAACTTTTCTTGTACTAATTAATATATTGTCTTCTTTATATCATTTCATAATTACTGATTTTGGTGAACTTTCGTATTACAAGTATTCTATTTTTTTTACTACTTTAACAATTCAACTTATAAATTATAATCTTTCTAAAGAAAAATATACCATTTTTACATACTTATCATTTTATATATTTATATTTATATATATGTATTTTGAAAATAAAAATTATAATTGGTCTGACTTTAAGTTTGTTGAGATAAAAATTATTATATATGGTTAACAATTACATTCAATGAATTATCCACTTTGGAGCTCAAAGCTTCGTTAATCTTTGAAACTATTTTTCTATTTATCCTAGTTGAAGTAGAACATCATTTTTGTCTTTACAAGACAATTTTAATGTTTTCACCTCAAATTAATTGAGATATTTGATGACCTTTTTATAATAGTTTGACTTTTAATTATTATTTAAGAGATAATCGTATTATACTTGAAATTTAATAAAATTGAAATATAACCTTAAAGATATATTTATACATATTTGTATACATTACAATTTTTATACATCATATTTTACACACTAGATTTTTACACCAAATATTTTACATAATATATCTTTCTAATATTAGGAGAGGAGAAAGAATGTTATTTATTTACTATTCTTTCTTTAATTACTTATTAAACTTCAAACATATAGTGAAAATAGGTTAGTGGATGGATTCATATGTATGGTGAAAGGCATGTAGAAAGTGACCACATTGATTGTTGGAAGTCTCACATCAACTAGAGATAAGACAAATTCATAGTATATAAGTGGGTGCAAATCTCATCTTACAAGATGATTTTGTGGGGTTGAGTTAGGCTTAAAGTCCACTTCTAACATGGTATCAGAGCCATCGTTAAAAAGCCTATTCTAGCGATATTTGTTGTTTGTAGGACATATTGTTTCATCTGCTATCGGACCGCTATCAGACCACCCATTAATGTCTAGTTCCACGCTCGAGATGTATATACCTCAGCATGAGGGGTGAGTGTCCCACATCAACTAGAAATAAGACAAATTCGTAGTTAAGTTTAAAGTTCACTTCTAACATTAATCTTTCTAAAATGATTGGTTTGTCATGGAATTGAAACAAAGGTCAGGATAGAGCAACTTGTCCCTTGAAACCTTAATGAGTTATTAATAACATTAATTTGCCAAGTTGATTTGGGAACAATAGGTATAATATATGAAAAGAGATTTGATATATTTCGAGTAGCCATATGTAAGATGAAATCTTTGTTTTTCATGTATAAACAATACAATAGAGAAGTGACGCAAATATAATGTAAAATTGTAATATATCAAAATAGATAAGAACTCTCATCTGTTAATGGTTAGTTTAGATAAATAAGTTTTACTGCGAGCTATATAATAACTCCAAAATATCTCATCTCGAGTAAAACTTACTTATTTAAATGTCCAAAGTTATACCTCCCACTACAATAATCAAATTTTTATTTTATTATTAATTTTATCATTCCACAATAGTTACTATTATTATAATTACGTAAATAAAATAATAAATATTTAAAACTAATTAATATAATATAATAAATAAATAACAAGGATTAATGTGTTACAGAAAATAAATATAATTAAATAAACAGTATTGGTACATAAATGAAGGTGATATACACAAATAAACAAAACGAGTGTGACGTAAATATAATTAACTAAATAAAACCAATGCATAACTAAAGATAAATATAATTAAATAAATAAGATAAGTGTGTAATTAGATATGGATATAATTAGATAAATAAGATCATTGGTGTACTCAAGATAAATAAAAAAAATAAATATTGTATGACTAAAAGTAAATTTCAATAAATAAAAAAATATAATTATAACTGGAGATAAATATAAATTAATTAAGATAAATGTGTAGATAAAAATAAATAAATAAATAAATAAACAGAGATACTCATTTAATACAAATATATAAATAATATATAAATAGATAATAAATAAAAAATATATATGATAAATATTTCCTTCTCTTCCCAAAAAAAATTATAAGATGTAAGTAATAAACATTTTCTTTCTCTTTCTGTATCCTCTGTTTTTTTTCTTTTTTTCCCCTCCTATTTCTTCCTTGGTATCTCTTTCTTCTTTCTTCTTCTATCTCTCCTCCTTCCTTTCTTATTCTACCTTAAAATTTTCTTTCACCCATAATACCCCACCCTTCAGCCTTATCTCTTTTGTATGTCAAGATCTTCTTATATTTTTAATAATATTTATATCGTAATTATTAATTTATACATGCTATATATAATTCTAATTTTTTTATTATATAATAAACAGTTATAATATATATATATATATATATATATATATATATAATTATAATTATAAATATTTATCTACTATAATAACTAAATAGTCATCTATTGTTAATATATTTATATTGTTCTATTATTAAATTTAATTATTAGTATTATTATTATTTTAATAATAGTATTATTTTCGATTATTATAATTATTTTAATACAACTTTTCTTATAATTAAATTGTTTGGTTATATATATATATATATATATATATATATATATATATATATATATATAAAATTTATTATAGTATTGCATATATTTATCTTTTTTTAAACAATAAAAATATTCATATTTTTATAAATAATATAACCTCTAATATATTGCATATGAAAAGTATTGTATTTGTAAAACTTTTAATGTTACGAGATAATCTTGTTATGGTCAATAATTATTGCATTTGATGTGTCGTTGACTTTGGAGTGTGAAACTTTGTTACGATTTTGTTCTTAAATGGTATCCTAAGGATTGAAGGAAAAAAGTGTATTTAAATTTTTTTTCGTCTCAACTCTCAAGTGATGTGAGACTATATAGTGTACCAAAATAGAATTTCTAATCAAGGGGGATTGAGGTTCGAATTCCCTTAGAGAATGGGAGTTTGAATTTATAACATCGTTTTCATTCTTGAAAATTATGCTAATATTTTGACTTTAAATTCATTGAGATAACATCATTATGGTCAGTCACCACATCCAAGGTATTATTCGCTTTAAAACTCAAAGTTCTAACATTATTTTGTCCTTAAAAGACATCTTAGAGGATTGAAGGAGGAATGCATAATTAATTTGTCCTTAACTTTGACTCATAAACAATGTGGAATTATTGGTCATCTTAAAACAATTATATTATTTTGGATGCCTATGCTCCATTGAGACCAAGTAATGTAACTTTTATCATGATGGTGAATTGTCTTGTGTAATTAAATGACATGCAAATTGACGTAAAAATGATGCTCATTGAAGTCATTCGAATAATGGTTTTTAATTGAAGAAGACGAGTTTTATGTTCCCAAAATTTTCCAAAGATCCAATAAATAATAGGTTTTGGCTTATACAAATGGAATGAATTCATATGGTAACTTTAGTGATAAACATAGTTCATGATCCATGTTGGGAGTGACTTACAACTTACCTATGTGGTTGTGCACAAATCACATGTATGAGATGTTATTGTTTATCATTTTAAGTAAAAAACAATCAGAAAACAACATTGATGTTTATTTAAGTCCATTGGTTGAATATTTGAAGATGTTTTATAAGAGAAATGTGTTGTCGGGTTTGATGTGTACATGTGTGACACTTTAAGTTGTGTGTCATGTTATTTTGTACAATCAATAACTTTCTAATATATAATAGGTTTAATAGCCAACTTTGTCCCTAGTTTGGCAGGCAAATCTCAATTTAGTCCCTCTTTAAAAAAGTGTTTGAAATTGGTACTTACTTTTGAATTTTTAAGTCAAAATAGTCCCTTCTGTTAAGTATAACCAAACGGAGTTAATGGGTTAATGATGTGACACTACTTATTGATTATGTGTGAAAATATACTTTGATGTGTGCTTATGTGGCAACCCAATTCATCACCATCAACGCGCAACCAGCTGCTCGAGAAACCCTAGCACCGCTAGTCGCAAGCCGTCACTGTGAAACATCTTCACAGGAGCACCACCTCGTCACACACAACCTCCATGGCTATCACCATCAAGTTTGCACTACCCATATCACGAAACAAAACCGCGAGAACTCCTCTCCACGCCTCACTTCAGGTCGCCATCATCATCATGCCACTACCACGGTTTCACATCTCGACCACCATTGCGCAACCATCTTCATCTTCTCCAGCAGAACCTTCAATTTTGCTCCCAAATCCCCAAACTAGAAACATAAATAGCAGAAAAAATCCCTAAATTAGCGAACCCTAATCGCATAAGCACGACCGAAACTCAGGAGTGTGATTCTGTTCATTCTCCTCGCGAGACCACCTACAAATCTAACATTCCAGAACAACAACACCTTTATTTATGAAATCCATTTGCTTCTGCGTCGCACTTGCAAAGAGGAAAACTCAGGAAAAAAAAACTAGAAACAGAGGAAACACCAATGACAGCAAAACACCCAAAAACGCAGATTTGCGAACTCTCGCGAACCAGATGCACGAGCCTCACACCATCAGGAACCCTAAATCACATCTTCTTCCTTCTTCGTGAAATCAGCAGCCAGGAGGAAGAACCCAATCGCGATGAACCCTTGCACGAAATCGCATCAGTCTTCGTCTTCAACCCCAAATCGCGAAATCACCCAGGCTATCAACAGAGCCATCTTTGCACCTTCGTCGAAACCCCTCTCCTCTCATGACGGTGTAGGCAGGAGCAGGCTAGGGGAATTGCAAACCCTAATTTTTTGGGTGGGGGAAGGGGCTGCCATGTGGCAGTTCCCCATTTTTCCCCAATAAAAAAATCCTCTTAAAAAAAACTTTGTAATTAAATAATACCATGACCCACACACACAACTAAGTTATGACACGTTGTTGCCAGATCATCACCTTGTTAACTCCGTTTGGTTCTATTTAACGGAAGTGACTAACTTGACTCAAAAATTTAAAAGTAAGGACTCATTTCAAACACTTTTGTAACAAAAGACTAAATTGAGATTTTGACAACCAAACTAGGGACAAAGTTGGCTATTAAACCTATATAATAATTTGATACATCACCAAGGGTCACGAAGCGAGTCTTCTACATGATAAAAAGATAATATATGGATGTTTACATCATATTTGCTTTGAGAAGAAAACTGTTTACATATATTGATTCTTACACTTTGTCATTCACACTCTTAGAAATAAAGTCCTTAAGATGGAAAAGTATGTAATATAAATATTTCAAAATCAAGGAAGAGATGTATACTTAGCACCTTACTTACATAAATACGTATAAATTTTATAAATTAATAAATTTTAATTTTTATACTAATATTATTTTATTTGTAGAGTTAGTAACAACTGATAGTAATTTTTCCTCAATTATCTCTTGTTATCTCATGTTCATTTCACAATAAAATTAATAATTTGACAATTAGAATTATACTAGACACATAATTTTTTTGTTAATTTTTTTCTCATGTTATTTTATTTCATAATTAATACAATTTCAATGTATGTAACTACTTAGAGTTATAAAAACTTATTTAAAGTTGTAGGGAGTGTGGCTATAAATAAGCTATAATACATCACACCAAATGTAAATCTTTCATCTTTCTACTATTAAATATGAATTATTATATATGATTGTGTGTATTGTTTGATGAGACACATGCATACAATTATATCTACTAACATTAATGATTTTTGGGAGAAAGTAATGTACAATTAATAAAATATGTTAAATATTTAAATATTAATTTCATCTTAAATATTTGATTATGTAGATAGTAGTGATTTATTTCCATTAAAGAAATAACTACTATAAAAGGTTTCATTTTCTTTAAAGTATTTATTGTAAATGATCATGTTAAAACTAGTTAACAATTTTGTATGAAGTTTAACATTTTAAACTTTAATAAAACTTAAAATGGTTTATGTACTAAATTGTTAAGATTTTATTTTAAAAAACGATGTTTGGGTTATTATGAAGGGTATGTTATACAAGTAGAAAAATAAATTTTGCAGAAAAATACATTTTCTATGACTATTATTTTTATATGACGTGTTTAACTTCAACCATAATAAAAAGTTACGCAATTTACTATGGTTGAAACACCCTATCTATTACAAATTTTCTTGTTATATGATGGATAAAATTTTAACTGTCAAAGGAAATAGGCGTGAACATAAAAATATAACATATTTTAATTTTTTTTTCATTTTGACAAATCTTTTAAAATTGAGATAAAAAGTAAATTTTTCATATCATTTATACTATAAAAAAATTTGATTTAATCTTCATCCATTGCATCAATATTCTTGAAATATTGTACATGTGTATGCAGTTGTGTGAAAAGTAAATTCTATAAATTATATAACATTTATGCCACAAGGTACAAATTTTGTCTAGCTTTCAAACTTTTCCTCCATATTTTCTTTTTGGACCTCCATAATGTTTAAATTGTTCATGGATAAAAAACATTTTGAATTACATGACTAAGTGTATTTTTTATCTATAAAACTCGTTCTTTTAGCATCCTATATTTTCTTTTTGCACATAATTGAGAAAATTTTTTATATTTTTAAGTCAAAAACATTTTTAATTACATAATTCAAAACAATTACATAATTCAAAAACAAATTCCACGTTATTTAATTAATAATTCATAAATGTAGTTCAGATTTCATAATCTGAAAACGTATTATAGATTATGCAATCAAAAACATATTTCCAAATTTAGAAATGGATTCTAAAGTGTTTGATCTAAAATTCTAGAATACATTATCTAGAAAATACATTTTGCATTGTGTAAAATCTTAAAATGTAATTCACGTGGAATTGAAGCTTTCTAATTATAGTTTTCATAGATGCATTTTGAATCACAACAGTAGTTTTCAGATGACAAATAAAAATAATTTCTTATAGACACTAAAAACACTTTTTCTTTAAACCTTCCATCAAAATTTAAAGGGTGTTGCTCCGTGCACCTTCCCAAGTGGATCTGTACCTCCCAACTATTTTAATTTATTTAAAAAATATTCTACGTCTCCTCACTATTTTTTTTTTATTCCAAAAATATCATACACCTCCCTATTACCTTTAACAATTTTTTTTTCTACATTAATAGAGCATTTACATGGCTCATTAATGGAGGATTTACATGATTCAAATTTCAACTTGTGATATATTTTCTTAAATAAGTTTGATTCATTTTTACTGTTGAATATATTTTTTTCTTTTCAAATTACTTAATAAATGGTAAAATTTTGTTCTAAATTTCTAGAAAAATGTTTATATATATGTGTGTTTTTTTACATATAATATCTATAATTTTTAATATTATATTATGTTTTAACTCACCGACATGTTTAACTCAAATAACATGAATAAAATATTTAATTTATTAGATAAATAATATAAAAATATTATTAAATACTTAAAATATAAAAAAAGTTATTTGTTAAAGATTTAGAATTTATTTAGTTCTTTCGTCATTATAAAGTTAGTATATAATAATAATAATAATAATATATCATTATTTATTATTAATATTATTATGTTTATTATTTTGTATTTGCATCTAACTTTTAATTTTATAAAATGGAAATGGTAGAAGTACTAATATTGAAGTTTTATTTGAATTTTATGTTAAAAGTTATAGATATTATATGTAAAAAAAACACATATATATAAACATTTTTCTTAAAATTTAGAATAAAATTTTACCATCTATTAAGTAATTTGAAAAGAAAAAATATATTCAACTCCATTAATAAGCCATGTAAATGCTCCATTAATGTAGAGAGAAAAAGAGAAAGATGTAAATGGAGAGGTGTAGGGTATTTTTGGAATAAAAAAAAATAGTAAAAATATGTAGAATATTTTTGAAATAATTTAAAATAGT
Source organism: Vigna mungo (assembly GCA_036885675.1). NCBI lineage: Eukaryota > Viridiplantae > Streptophyta > Magnoliopsida > Fabales > Fabaceae > Vigna > Vigna mungo. The sequence continues at coordinate 1,199,637 of CP144692.1, forward strand.
GGATTGTTGAAGGTCCAAATGGGGGAGGTGGAGAGAGCAACACCCAAATTTTAAAACCACTGGATCCGTACCCGAATAGTATAAATGGCCCGGGTATCTGGGCCGGGCCGGGTAGATATCATATCCACTTGTAATAAAAGATACACGAAACAACAGCCTCTCTCTCTCTGAATCATTTGCGGTGGTTCGTTTGGGTCACTTCCGTTTCCCTCTCTCTCTCTCATACACAAACACACTCTCACAGCTCCAAAAAAACCCAAAACCCTAACTCTCTGTCTCGCGTTTTCTTTCTCTCTCGCCCCCAACCATGAATTGCTCCAGTAACTTCCTCTTCTCTTCTAATTCCGATTCCACACTCACACGCTCTCTCTCATTCTATTATTTATTTTTTGTTTTGGTGATATTGGTTCCGTTTTGCTGATCTGACCCTACCTCGTCTTTTTTTTCTATGTTTGCAGTCTCCGGCGAAGTTCCGGAAGAGCCCGTCGTGTCTAGGAACTCTGGTCTTCTCTTCGAGAAGCGTTTGATTGAGCGACACATTTCGGTAACCCTTCTTTAGCTTCCATGTGTATATCTGTATTCTTTATAAGCTTCTTTCTCTCTCTCTCTTTATATATATATGCGTTTTCTTTTTTTGTTCTTTAGTTTACTGAATAATGATAAAAAGAAAACTGATTGAAGAGTAGCGAAAAAGTGTTTTAATTGAGCATTGAGAAATGAGGAAGAAATTACACTTTTTATAAGTTAGTGAAGCAAATTTGAACTAGTTTCTTGGCTCTGTGACTGGATTTAGATTCAGCCTTGTTTTAGTTTTTAACTTCTAATCCTTTAGACTCTCTTTTGATTACAAGATTTTTTTTTGAAGAAAAATACCCCTCCTGCTCAAAAAAAAAAAATATCCCTCCTGTCAGAAAGGGAGTTTGTGTTGGTCATTTGGCTAGGAGATATGATAGGATTGTGAAAGAATACAATTTAAAGTATTGTTTTGTAGTAGTTTTTTCATATGACTTCTGATTTGGAAGATTTTGAAGCATTGCATCTTTTGTTGATTGTTTGTTTTGTTTTTTGTGTTTGTGTTTGTGTTTGTCTAATTGATAAAGAAGGGAAGTCAGCTGATTTTTAAATAAGATACTTGATTATAGTGGTTGTGGCGTCTGCTTTTGCTATGTGATGGGTGTTGTGGTGGTGCTTAATTTGATAATATGTTGGATTTATTTTCTCTAAGCTGGTATTTAGGTTATATTATTCATTATGAGATTTCATGCTATAAAATTTGTTAATAAAATACTGTGTAGGATTATGGCAAGTGTCCAATTACTGGTGAACCACTTACTATGGATGACATTGTACCAATCAAGACAGGGAAGGTATGGTGGTATTCTTCTAATATTGAGTGTGGATTTTGTACTAAGACTAAGCCCTCTACGTTACTGTTGTGCTTTACTTTTCAAGAGTTCACTTGCAGTGTACTGATCAAATCAGGATCATTTGTGCAGATAGTGAAGCCCAGACCTGTCCAGGCAGCTAGCATCCCTGGCATGCTTGGAATGTTCCAAAATGTATGGAATTTAGGCTATGAAGTATTCTTTATGATTTTTGGTACATTTTACTTGAAACAGTCTGCTGCATTTTTTCTCAGACAAATTATTTATTTGCTCTGAATTATTGGATTGTTACTTAAGTGATGGTTTCTGTATAAATGTTTAGGCATGCTTAGACATGTATAGTCTTGTTTCTGTTTGAAGAAAGCAATTATATAGGCATCCACAAAGGATGATTTGGTTTGCCTAATTTGTAGGAATGGGATGGGTTGATGCTATCTAATTTTGCATTGGAGCAACAATTGCACACGGCTAGGCAAGAGCTAAGTCATGCTCTCTACCAGGTAAGAGCAACAAAGTTATTAATATAAAAATTGTCCTTTGTAGTTCTACTTTGCATTTCTCAGCCTTGTGTTATACTATCTCCAAAGTTTTCATGTTTCTTGGTTCTTTTAGATTCTCAATTTTCTTTTACAGGATTATATTATTAGCTTTACTATATTTTCCAGTACCTCAGTTGCCATTATTTATATTTGTTTTAATCTGTAGCATGATGCTGCATGCCGAGTGATTGCTAGACTTAAAAAGGAACGAGATGAAGCTAGGTCCTTACTTGCGCAAGCAGAAAGGCAGTACCCTGTTTCTGCACTAAATGCTCCAACTGCAAATGCCCCTGTTCTGAGCAATGGAAAAAGAGGTTGACATTATGATATCTTTTTCTTTCTTCTATATATTGCAATTCTGCAGACTACATTTTAGGCCGAGTTTGATTAAACTCTCAAAGCAACTGCTTACATCATTGATGTTATAGATGAAAGTGTTCAAACCCTTACATTTGTCACTTTATTAGGGACATTTTTAGCGGCAATCATTTCTCTTTTTGTTGTTTTGATTGTTTATCTGAATCATCTTTTTCGCCTTTAGCTGCTGAGGATGAGGATCTGGCTCCTGGTGCAAAGAAAATTCATCCTGGAATATCTTCTAGCGTGATTTCTGAGCTAACTGATTGCAATGCTGCTCTCTCCCAGCAGAGAAAGAAGAGACAGGTATTCTTGGTGATAATACAAGTATATTGACGTTTTCACATGTTTCAGTTGCTGTTACTACCTTCCTTTTTCTCCAGACTGGGTTCATTTCTGCTGTTTAACCTTTTTTACTTGTTGGATTTTATTTAACTTGTAGCATTCCATTTTGATTGCTTTTATTTGCATCCTAAAATTGTAATATACGTGTGTGTATATGAATTTGTGGCATATTTCAATTATTTCTTTAGTGTTTTTAATATGTAGATAATGTTTGCATTTGTTTCATTGGGTTTGGTTTGTTTCAGATTCCTGCCACTTTGGCTCCTATTGAAGCTCTAGAGTCATATACCCAGATATCTAGTCATCCCTTTCACAAAACAAACAAACAAGGCATTATATCCCTTGATATCCTTTATTCTAAGGTATGGTTTTTTAAACTTTATAGAATAGAAACATACAAGAAGGCTCTTTGATTTTTTTTCCCTTGAAAACTAATGGGAGGTAATCCAGGATCACCCTATTCTCTGTTGACAGGACTTAATTGCAACTGGAGGTATTGATACAAATGCTGTTATTTTTGACCGACCTTCAGGACAGATATTATCTACACTAAGTGGTCACTCCAAAAAGGTTTTATTTCAGTTTGAATTGCTGGAGTTATCTTTTCTTTAATTTTTTTGCTGATTGTGGGTGCATTTGGTAGGTGACCAGTGTAAAGTTTGTAGCTCAGGGTGAATCAATCTTAACTGGTTCAGCAGATAAGGTAAAGGGCGATCCTCTACTATTAATTTCTTGGAAGTTGGAAGCGTTTTATTTGGGGTCTTTTTTTATGAATATTTTCAAATAATAGTGTAAGCACTTGCATATAAGTTGTTTTTTTTTTTTCATCAAAAGGGTAATAGGGTTACACTGTTTTTATATAAGCTTGTCTGTTCTCATAAGTTATTCTGGCTAGATTGTTGAAATAATAAGGTGAAAAAAAAAAGTCAAATGGACATATCATATGCTGTCAAAACACTTAGTCTAGTCGACTTGTCATAAGAAAAGTCCAAATAAGCTGTTCCAAATGGGCCTTGATAACCCTCTCTGCCCAAGTGCTGACATCGTATAACATCACAAGAATGTTCCATCCATGCATTGTTAATTGTTCTTCTCATAATGAATATTCTTTTTACTTGGCCAACAGATAATGGTAAATGTGAAATCCAAAGCACTTAGAAATTTAAAGTGTGTAGTATGTTGCTAAGACTAATTCTTGAAGGGTAACGTTTTACCAGTTTGATCGGATCGGAAGTTTCACACTAGGTTTCTCGTAATAGAGCGTTTAGTCAGTAATGTGATTATTTCAACTTAGTGTTATCAAATTACAAATGCTACTTAGTTAAGTGAAGCTTTTTCTAATCCGTTAGCTGTTTCTACTTTGCATTTTCCAGTGCCCAATGTTTTTATTTTATATTGCAGACAGTTCGTCTGTGGCAAGGGTCAGATGATGGTAACTATAACTGCAGGCACATCTTAAAGGATCATACAGCTGAGGTAAATAGAATTAATGTCACCATATTATATCAGAATCAGTTATAATTCGTGTATAAAATCATTCCTATTTTGCTTTTGTAGTATTTATGTAGAAATAATACCCTCCTATCTTTTGTATATCTAAATTTTGATTTTTTTATTTATTTATGAAATTGGAGCAGGCCTACGATTTTCTTACTCATGATGTATTTTAGGTTAACAATATGATCAAGTGTTTGGGGCATGGTGTTTACTTGATTCTGAGTGGCTCAATTTTTATTGTAAAAGCTTGTGGATTGACATTATTAGGTGTTTGTAAATAATTTATTCCCAATTCCTCTTCAATGTTATACTTATTTCACATTTTTTGGTGACTAGTTTGCTGACATGGTATTAAATATTACCCATGGACTGATGCCATGGTCTTTGCTGTGTGATAGTTGTTTTGATAGATTTGGTGGAGTCTAAGGTTACTTATAGGATTGGACTATTTTTTTACACGAATCAATAACTTTCCATGCTTGATAATATGGCTTAATATGAACTTTTTGCTGAACGGGAAATAAGTTAGTGTAAAATGTTTGAAAGATTGTAGAAATTCTTCAAAACCACAACTCCACAATCGGAACTAAGTTAGAATGTCCTCAAATAATCACCTTCTCCAAATGTTTCTTCCTGATCTCTAAACCTTCTACAATCTTTCTGCTTAGAAACATAATAGAGGTCACACCTTATTTAGTTTCTTACCCTGTGTTGCTCTGTAATTCACAGTTGCTGCAAGTCTCTGCAATTTATTATGTGTATACTTCCTACTTTGGTTGGATTTGGATTTTGGAAATTTCACCATAGATAACTTCCCTTGTCCAGTTTGATTTGACCACATGAACAGTCATAGGATAGTCATTGGATATTTGGATGTGAGTGGTGAGTGTTCCATTAATTTCAGCGGAAGCCATTTCCCATTATTTGTGCTTCATCTATATCACAAATAATCACAGCAGAATATTTATTTTCAGCTAATTTATTCTTGTATCATCAATACTAAAAAACAAGCATAGGATAGGATACCGACATTCCTGCAGCTCTAATATTAAAGTTACTATTCCCCTGCTGATCTTTTGTTTAAGAATCAGTTGTACCCTACTAACAGCATCCTTACTGACCCTGGTAAGATGTTTGTTTATTAATTTCCATCCTCTCAAGTAATGGAGTTGGAATCTGAATTATCTTCAGAGTCATCTGTCAAATCCATCCACTTTTGTATTTTATACAAGTAAAATTGAACTCTTCGTCAGCTCTAAAATCACAGTTTCAGTTGCTCACGTGAGCAGCTATTCCATTGTGTATTTGGATATGTAGGAAAATCTTGTAATGTTATTATTGTTGTATCTAAAATATCTCATTCTCACCCTTATTCTTTGCCTAAACTATGATTTGAACGTGGTATCAAAACCTCCGGGACTGACCTAATGGTCTTGAGTATCCTCGCTACCCCCTTTTCTCTAATAAAACATTTTTGTATCCACCTTGAAAATAGTTTCTCCGTTTTGTGTGAAGTTCATGGAACTCAATTTCCACCAAATTTATGCATTTTTGTCTGCTTCAGCTTTTTTTTTTTCACTAATGGGCCTTTTTTTTTCTTTTTCTAAAGGTTTGCCAGTTTGTCCTGTTTTTTTCATTGATTGGCTCTCTTCTACCCTATCCTTTTGTTGATAGGCTCCTTTTGTCTCTGATCTACCCAGATGTAGTATAGCTTGTTGCCGTCCAAAATTTAGTTTGGTCATTGGATTTGTTTTCATGTCTGGAAAATCTAAAGAATTTAGTACTACTACATATAAGGTCTAATGTTCATCGCTTGTATGATGCCCTTCACATCATATTGTATTTTATACCCCATAAAATATTACTCACAATCTCTATTCTTTCTGTTCCTATATACCCTGCATATTTCCCATAATTGCAATATTGTAATATCCTAACAACCATTAAGCTATTTGAAACTCTTGACTGCTGCTAGGTTTTGATATTCTTTATCATTACATTTCGGTGTTCCTACTGCTTTAATGTAATTCTTATAATGGCCAGCCAAATAGTTGTCTGTATAACTGCAGTTCTACTTTTCAGTTGACTTACCATTTTGTAATCTGATATTGTCCACTCAGCATTATAAATTTTGCTTGTATATTGCATGCCTTTTAAGATTGCTGTTTTTAAATAAGGCTTCTCCCATTTCCTGTCAATTTTGCCTGTCCTGTTTATGTTCTGCATGTGATGCAAGCATGATTTGCTTTTTCAATTTTTCAGGTGCAAGCTGTCACTGTCCATGCTACCAATAATTATTTTGTGACTGCTTCACTTGATGGCTCTTGGTGCTTTTATGAACTTTCTTCAGGGACATGTTTGACTCAGGTTTGGTCTCTTCTTTTTTATGTAATACGGTCCATAACGGGAAGAATTATGCATGCACATGAATCTTCTTTTAGTAGGGCACTTTTTTCTTGTCAGAATGTGAAAGTTAATTTAGTGCTTATAAGAGGGTTCTGGAGAATGTAAATATTTTTTAGTTTCTTTAAAACTCATCCTTTTTAAGTATTAGATTTTCACCTTTTATTCAGTCTGGCTGTATATAAGTTCTGATTTAGATTATTGTAATATGGTGTCGTGTAGGTTTTCGACTCTTCAGGTTCTTCTGAAGGCTACACATCAGCAGCATTCCATCCTGATGGTCTCATCCTTGGAACTGGCACCACAGAATCTCTTGTTAAGATCTGGGATGTAAAAAGCCAGGTAAACAATTTTTCTTTTACTTTGTTTGAATTTAAATTTTAGTATTTACTGTTATCTGTTGATACCTTCTTTCATTGGTTGTAGGCAAATGTTGCTAGGTTCGATGGACATGCTGGTCCAGTAACTGCCATTTCTTTTTCTGAGAACGGATACTTCCTTGCGGTATGTGAGAAATTGCTAACTGTAAAAATATGATATGATTGTCTGTACAGTACTCTTATTCTACTTTTAAATTCGGCAGACTGCTGCTCATGATGGTGTTAAGCTTTGGGATCTACGGAAATTGAAGAACTTTAGGAATTTTGCTCCATATGATTCGGAAACACCAACAAACTCTGGTATTCATCTTCAGTTGTCGATGGCCTTACATAACCTACTTATGTACTGGTAAAGTTATACCTATTTCAAAATGCCTTCATGTAATTCTGTACTTTGCAGTGGAGTTCGACCACAGTGGATCCTACCTTGCAATTGCTGGTTCGGATATAAGGTGAAGAAAAATGTCTAGTACTCGGTTTGGTGACTTTCTGAACGTTACAGAAAAAATATCCTCAACTGAAGTCTGTTATTTTGTCAGTACCTTCTTTCATTAGATTTAACCTGAAATTGATTTCCAGTTCCTGTTAATTTATGTAGGATTTACCAAGTTGCAAATGTGAAATCTGAATGGAACTGTATTAAAACTTTCCCTGATTTATCCGGAACAGGTTTTGTATCTTTTCCCCCATTGTTTATAATTCCTTCATGGTTTGAGAGTTTGGTATTTCTTCAGTTACTAAGACGGCAATCGAATTTTTCTTCCCAGGTAAGGCCACGTGTGTAAAATTTGGTGCAGACTCCAAATACATAGCTGTTGGATCAATGGACCGGAATCTTCGAATATTTGGCTTGCCTGGCGAAGATGCTCCCAGTGAGTCATAAAATGCGTCAGTTGTACAGGCCAAAATGTTGTTTTGGAGTGACTGTTGCTGCCATTTGGTGCTTCGTCAGAATCATGAAGGTAGTGGTTTCTTTGATTATTTGGTCTTGGTTCTCACACACAATGGTGTATGAGGGATGGAGCAAATGTACTTTCAGGCTTTCTGCAGCAACATTATTATGCCTTTGATCATGGCTGCTAACCTAAGTGACAGAAGCTGCAATATTTGCCTTGTCTTCAAAACCTCGAAGCTTATGTTGTCCGTAGATAATTTTGTAACGTAATCTGTTAAATTAGTGAGATAACTGATTTGTCGGCCATTTCATCGGAAATTTATATGGTTGTAACTATTCTTATTCGGGGTGCTTTTCTTGATTTATTAGACATTATTAAAAAAAAAAAAGGCAATAGACATCAACTTCTAGTAGACTAGTTATGAAAAATAATGTTGAGCAAAACTCTTTTTTTCATTTAAGTAATGTCAAAGATTAAAAGACCATCCATTAGACTAATGGGATGCATGAAACGTATATTGTTTGCTGCCTGAAATTCATTATAGCCTATTTAATTATTACTTACGATGGATGAGATAGATGTTAGTCGTGAACCATTTCTTTTTGCCTACTTATTCATCGAAGATTTGTAGTAATAATAATTTGGTACTGTGCTTTTTCAAATCTTATCTACGATAGCTATCCTAGATGATTTCTGGTGGCATTGAAATTCATTCACCTCCTCTTTTCATCATTTTCTTCATTACATCAAGTTGTCAGAATCTAGAAACCATGAAAATTTCTTACATTTGCCGCAATCAGAGGTCGTTCACTTTGTGATTGCACAAACAATGTGCTCGAGAGGGAGAATGAAGGATGAAAGGTTCTAATAGTTTCAAATGTCACTCAGACCATAAAATAAATTAAAAGCCTGTTTTAAATATTTTAGTTATGGAACTCAGCTAAGGAAGTTTTAACTAAATTAAAAATAATATAAGAATTATTCCATTTCAGCAATTGCAAGATAAATTAATCTTGGAACACAATAATTTGAAGAACATAACTAGTTCAAAGCTTTCTACTCAAGCTTAAATACTTATCCTTATAATTTATACATAACTTCATATTTGTTTTCTGTATTAAATAATATGATTACTTGTGTTTTGTAATACTGTCACAAGAATATACCAAAATTAATTTTTATTATTAGGTGTAATTATACTGAAATGTTCTATATTAAGAACAAGCATATTACTTTTTTTGGTTGTTTAACTTCAATCCACACAGAGAGGATTTATTTTGACATTTGTATGCATCCAACCACCAAACAATGATCTTGTGATTGCAATTTGTTCTTTAATATCTCACTGATTAAGGTAAGGAGAAGTATATCTGAAACCCCACAACTGCACATAAAAGAAATTGTGTAAAAATAGCAAATCATGGTTATGGTAATAGAAAAATATAATAATAAAGAAAATAAGACATAAACATGTATTTTGACATGTCAGTTTAACTTATGTTTAACATTTTTTTTAAATAAGATAATAAACATAGAACAATGACACATCATTAGATAATTAAAAGCCAAAATTTCAAAGAAAACAATGAGGGTAAGGTTTTGTTTAACATTTTCTCTCTCTTTCTAATGGTAATTCTTTTAGTTAAAAATTTAATTGTTCTGACCTTTTTTTTCTTCTTTTTTGTTTTGGTGGGATAAATCAGTTCAATTTTTTTTAAAATATTATTTATTAATATAGATAAACTAGTTTAGTTTCTTCTATATTTAAAAATTAAAAACATTCAGTTTAAAATACTAATGTTAACATTTTTCTATTTCAATATTGATGATAAATGGGATTAAAAAGGATAAGATGAAATATAATGAAAAAAAAAATTACCTTGTGATTCTTTTTGTGCCATGTTTACTAAGAAATTTGTTAGATGAAATTATGATATTAACTTCAACTGGAGCATTTAAAGTGATCACAAAATACCCATATTTTTTTCCTACATTTGGCTCCAAATAAAGAAATTTTAAGGAATTCTAAAGAACTCATAATTCTATATATTTTAATTTAGACTAAATTATTATATAATAACATTTATTATTACAATGGACAAAAATTTTATTCTTTATGTTTTATTATTATGATAAACAATTTAGACATTTTTTAAACAACTTAGGAGTTTCATGGTACCTATCTAATAGAAGACTTATTCCAAACCATCAAAATATAATTCACAAGCATCTTTAATGGAAAATTCTCAATTTAAAATAATCAAATTATTTCAATAAATTTATAATTTTTTATTTTTTTAAAGTTCCTCATCTATATAACATATTTTACCATAAAACATTTTAAATTCTGTTAAAAAAATATATTATAAGATCTTTCTTTGTTTAATGACATATCTGTATAGAATAATTGCATTAAGATTAAAACATATATATTAAATCCAATGGTAATCATAGTACTAAAGACAAATATATTACCTCAACGTTCTTCAGTTCAAACATAAGTAATAATACCTGTTCACACCTACAAACATCATATCAAATTAAAATCAATTAAAACTCTCAGTATTATATTTTTTATTTACTTTCCAAATACAAAAAACATAATAATATTTAATTGATTAAAACTGTTTTTTTGTTATATATAACCTTACCAGTTGGTAGAAAAAGCCTTGGTTGACCATATACAGTTGTAAATACAAAAGTTTGATTTGTCCCCTGTAACCACAGAAACAGAACAAACAAAATGATATTTTTTGAAGATGTCAAAGGATGTTAGGATTAACTGAAGAAAAAGAAAGGATAACGATCCTTTAACAACATTTCTTTTACAACATTTTAATATTATTTACGTGTGATTATATGATTGATTCATAATATTCATAAACGTTTTGACAATCTACCAGCCCACCAAACACAGCACCTTCTCTGTCTCCAACAATCTAAATGTTTTGACAAATACAATAACAGAACAATACATTAATAATCTGCTGTGAGTGACAGAAACATGTATTTAGGTCGTAAAAGGTTGACATACCAGCAAAGCAGGACCAGAAAGTTTAGCACTGTTGCGAAGAAGTGTCCTAAGTGATATGCCATGTTTCATGGAACTGCTATTCATTCAAACAAGAATTTTAATTTTGAATGAAAGATTAATAAACCAAAAAAGAGAAAATTACCTGTAAAGTAGGATCCTTTGACAGCCTTTTGTTATATTAGGGAGGCAAGAGTCAAAAAATTGATTCAACTGAGGAGAAATGAAAGTAGAATGCTTTTCATACAATTCTTCAGAAACTTGAGAACTGCTACTTCTCTTTCTTGAGGCCTCATCTTCATCACCATCCTTTTTACAATATAAAAAAATTATGTGTTTTGTAATATTTTCTTTCATGTTATAACATGTAAAATACTAAATAATCTTATTTTTTTTAATTAAATTAATAAAAATAATAAATTCTCTTTGAAGAAATGCAGATTAATAAAAGTAGGAGGAAGAAACAGAACCTGAGTATGATTGGTGGAAGACTTATGAGATTGTCGAAATAAAGAAGAAAAATAGTGTTTGCATTTCTCTGTGAAAGAATTGATTTTTGGTAGAGACCGAAATGAAAGGAAATCAAAGCAAGAAATGGTGTGAGTTTCATCAACGTTTTGTCCCATTGCATCAAAATTCAAAAATAAACACCAATCATATATCATTCATCTTTTATATACTCTCAATAAAAGTTAATTTCGGATTAGATTATCATCATAATCATTATCATATCTCTAATTAACCACTTTTCAATCTACTTATCATAACTTTGTTACAAATATTAATGAAATTATTAATTGCTAACTATTACTGCTTTTAATTTAAAATTAATTATAAACAAAAAAAATTGACTTTATTTTGACTAATAATCCAGTAATACATTTTTCCATTTATTTCACACACACTATAAAAATACAATAGTTATAAAGAAATAAATTTTTGTAATTTAAAAAATAATAATAAATAAATATAAAAAACTTATGTGTTAAAATACATTTTTCTTTTATTTTTGAAAGACTAACTTAAATTTTATAACTCATATCACCATTATGATGAGATGAATATATTATTTCATACTTATCCATTTTCATTGTGAACTTAATAAATGTATTATACACATATAAAATGATCTATTTATCTTCTCTATATCTTATATATTTTTTCAAAAGAGATGGAAACGTAAATTTTCTCATAATAGTTGGATTTAATCAAATTTAATTAACTTTAATTCTATTAGAAAAAATAATAATTTTCCTTTTCAGTACTACAATTAAAAAAAATGGATTGGTTTCATATAATAGGTTTATTTCCGTTTCATAAAGTTTCGGTTTTCGCATGTTTTCGTTTTTTACATAACAATTTTTTACAAATTTTGCTTTTTGTTACAAATTTTAATTATTTTACGAATTTCGTTTTTTCTACAATTTTTCAAATTTAAATGACTAATCAAAGAATTTATTAGAAAAAAAATCATTAAAATTCATAGACGAATTAAAACGTGATGTATTTAGAACGTTCGAATTTTGGTAAATGTATTAACAACAAAAACCATAAAAAATATTTGTACTAAAAACAACAAAAATAAGCATACATTGTTTAACAATCGAAATGATGTTAAATATATAATTAATTTCCATCACCATTTCATTTTCAATATCAAATTTATTACATAAATAGAAATAATTTATTACATAAAGACAATTGTTAAAGCTTTTGTATGAAAAAAAAAATAGCATGTTCATTAAATAGATTATTGTATTATTAATTTCAATATTTATTAATATTTAGTAAATGAGTATTTGGTATTGTTAATTTCAATGTTCATTAAATGAATATTTTAGTATTATTTGTTCCAAGGTTTATTAAATATAATATATTTATTAGATTTAATATATATATATAATGTATAACATAAAAAAAATGTAGTTTTAAAGTTTAATAAAATCATACAATTACATGTACATGTGTATATTTATATTATATAATCAAATGAATATAAAAAACAGAATTAACATAAAACTTTACTACAAGAAAAAAATCAAAATAGTAACTAGTTTTTTAAAAAGTAATTAATCATTATATTAATTAAGTTAAATACTATTTTCTAAATTATAAATTATTGATTTTGAAAATAATCTCTATTATGAAAAAAAAAATAATTAATAGTTATGAATTGAAATTGAAATTATTTTCTAACATTAACTATCATTTTAACTAATTATTATTATTATTGATTTTAAATTATTTTTTATTTTTAAATTAGAGACTATGTCCCTGGTAAGAGAATTAACAACACTTATTACAATTACAAATATAATGACTTTCTAAGTAAGAAAATCCAATTGCAAAAATAAAAACATATAACTTCATAAACTTAAAAAGTAAAATAATTAAAATTAAAATTTATATTCTTTAAATATAACTATATCTTTTCTATTCATGAAAAAAAAAACATGTACTTACAAAATATAATTTATTTAGAATATGTTTAGTCCTTGAAAATTAGTTCACATCCTAAACTTTGATATATTTTAGTTTTCATATTTTAAAAAAGAATTAATATAATCTTTTTAACTTAATGACATGTATTTTATTGGGTTTCTTTAGAATGTGTCAAAATGGTATAAAAAACTCAAACATCATCTTAAAATAGATTTGATTTGTGAAAAAATTTTAACACTTATGGATTAAAAGATTATATTAATTTTTTTCTACATTTATTTTCTAAATAAGGTAATGTTAAGCATTATTATGAATTTTTACATCTTTACACCTCAAAATTTATTATCCATTTGTCATTAGATGAAAATTTATTAAAAATAAAAAATAAAATAAATAAATATAAAACATGGATACACACTAAATTCATAATAAAAATTATATTTTTTTAAACATATACAAAATATATGTTTTATAAAAAAAATACAATTAAATACATATAGATAAAACATTAAATCACTTATATTATTATTTGTAACATCCCAATAATATATAACAAAAACTATATTTTATTCTAGGAGTTATCATGAACAATATTAAAGAACAGTGGAAAAGAACGAGCAAAAGAAGACAACGAAAGATGCCATATAACATAGAAATTTAAAAGTTCAAAAGTATACAAGTCTGAAACCGAATGATAAAAACTAGAACGAACGGTTTTACAAAATAAAGAAACCGAACGTCATCTGTTAATAAGCAAAAGATAAAAATCTAGACTAAGGACCGGACGGTCCAGCATAGCTCTCCGGTAGCACTTCCAGGGGTTGCTCAACTTGCAAGGCTTCTTCCAACGTTTCGTCTTGAGTTCCCTCTGCTCACACCCAAAAAGGACGATCATTGCAGTGAAGAGAATAACCGTACGATCGGATACCGAACGGCAACATAGACAAGACAAAGGTACACAAGGGTAAGCTTATAAAACTTCAATGAAATCATTTAACATCAATATCACAATCATAAATTATAAGTCAAATCTTTTCACTTAAAATCCGAACGATAACTTCATCAAAATTAATTACTCTAAACCGTGTTTGAACGGTATGACCATATATGCTCGCCGCTCTCTGCACCCGGGTGGACCTGGCTGGGATACACTCAACAGACCGCCACCCGAGGTTAGTCCAGTGGAACCACCTCGGTATAGAAATACCCTGAGGCTAAAGGACCTCCTGCCATTCCCACGCATGAGTTACCCTCCTCTACTTGAGAAGGCGTAATCACGGAATATCAGGATAGAGTCAGAACCTGAGCCTTTTGCCACGGTCATACTATACGGACCAAAAATCAATCATGAGACATTCCTCCTTGGAATTCTTTTATACAAACAACAAACCGAACGAACTAACGCCGAGAACGAACTTGTTTATCAAAGACTACTTTAGTGATTGACCCAAAGGTCGAATACTGAGGAAAACCGAGTACCATTCAAAACTAAGTAAAACTTGCAAATGATTTTATGAAGAAGACCGAACGCACAACAATCAAATGAAATTTTAATGAGATCGAGTACTATACAATTCAGATCGAACGTTTTTGAGACCGAATGTCAATAAATAAAAGAGTTCTCTTCAATAAAGTGAGTGTCAGTACAAGACTTAACACTCCATGAGGAATCAAGTATCAGTGTAAGACCGAACACTTTTCAGATAGATAATATTATTATAAAACGGACGTTTTAAGAATTCAAGTACGAGTATAAGACTTAATATTTATCAAATAAGAAATCCCTCTTACAAGTCGAACGCTCAGTGGAAGACCGTACGTTCCGAATAACAAAGGTAATTAATTATGAAAACGAGTACTCAGTTTATGACCGAGTACTTTCAATAAACATTATCAATATAAAAACGGACGTTCAGAGTGAATGAACACTACTATAATAAACATAGTTAACATGAAACTAGGTAATCAGTCTAGGACCGAATACGTTAAAGCCGAACACTCAGTATAAGACCAAGCGTTCTGTAATGGATGGATTATTACGACCGAATAAGCAAGGCATTTATACAATAGTAGAAGAACGATCGTTTTAAGGGAAACCGAACGGTCCTAATGACCCTTCGATTGCAGAATCAATTTTTCTAAGTTTTCATGCATTCCTCTAAGTTTCTAATCAAGATCAGCAATTTAACACATCATACACATTTCATCATACAATATAAACCATCAAACATACATTAAATCATGTTTTCAACCATACAAGAAAAATCATAATGAAATTTCATAAGCTTCCCTTACCTCTATTCCAGCTAAGCTTCTAAAGTTCTATGCTATGGTTGTCCAAACGTCCCAAAGTGCTCCGCTTGGGAAACCGGTCGGTGCAAGTGAAAGAGCTTGGCACCAGGAGTGTTAAATCTGAAAGGAGTAAGGTGATCGGAGGGGAGGAAGTGGTCGGAATCTTAGAGAGAAGTTTGAAGGTTTAGAGAGAAGGAGGAGAAAACTGGGTTTATGAAAGGTTAATTTCTGAGGAAGAAGAAGATTGCATGCAGAAAAGGTGGCAAGGGTTTGGAAATTCTACCTTAAATATGGCCTCCAAACCGGACGGTCGTCCATTTGCCATCTGCCACATGGCTTCCACTAAAACGTCTGGTCCACTCCCAGCGTGCCACTTGGATTCCACTCCCTGCACTCCCACATCTCCTCTGCTACCGCACGGTTCACGATGGATGGGGAATTTAATGCAGCTGACAGCTTTGTCTCCCACTAAAAAAGGAAAATAAATGGGGTGTGACATTATTTATAAATAAAAGTTAAACTAATCAATTTATCAATACAATAATTTTTTACTTAAAAATATGATAAATTTTAAAGTTCATATTATGTCATTTCCCTCCAATTATAATCTTTTAAACAATATGATAATTAAAAATCATAATACGAACTGGTAGGTTTTGTTCGCTTTATAAGATGGATTTGGAAAAAAGTGAGTAGAAAGATTTGAGGAGATTTGAAAGTGAATTAATTGTTGTTTTTTAAGTGGATTTGGAAATAAAATTTGTAAATATTAGTATAAGATTTGACCAATGTGTCAAATAAAAAAAAATTGTTTAATTAGTAGAAATTGAAAATTACCAAAATATCCTTAGTTATAAAAATAATATAAAATGATAATTATTAATGTTATATTTAATTGTAAAAATGTTTATGAAAAGAAATAAAATTAAAATTATTTATTTATTTATTCTTTATATAATTACTGAACCTCTTTATCTATAATGTAAAACTTAAAGTCACTAAAATTGTAAATACATTACATCCACAATTTGTTAAAGATTTCATGGTTAAATATAAAAGCGAGTTTATTTAGTATATAAATAAATATAAAGCTCAATTTTTAAAAAATGATTTTATTGATTTTACTATATTCCGTTTATGTATTACTTTTATTATATTCAAAATTCAAATCTATTACTCTGAGTAAAATTATTGGAAGCCATAATCGGTGATGTGTACACTGAATTTGAAACCTAAAATTGGAAAAACATAAGATCTTCAAACCATTCATGAAAATTTTAACTTTTCAATGTTGAATTTAGCAAGGAATTGAAAAAAAAAATGCAATTTGAACGAGAGAACACACCCAACTTATTCAACGAAAACAAAGTAGAGTTTATATGACATATAATAGGTAAATATATATATTATATTGAAAAATGTATATAAAAACCATTTTTTTAAAAATAGGTTTTGTAAAACATTTTTAAAAAGCCAAAAAAATGTAATGAATATTTAATTTATTTGTTTGATCACAAAACATGAATGTGAATTTATTACTATAATATTATATATTTAATATATATATATATATATATTATTTAAAAATAATTATATTTATAAAGAAAAATTGTCGGTCTACTAAAAGATTTAGAAAATGATATTTTAGAAGTGGTAGTGATTTAAAAATTTTGAGACTTAATTATTTTAATATTAAATTATTTTTATATAAATAGTTTCATTTTAAACGAGTTTCATTATTTAAAACCGGCAGTCTCTATATAAATTACTTTTCTAGAGTTCTTTGACTTCTTTCTAACGATTTTCATCCCCTGTTCATCTATTTGAATATTAGAGATTGTTTTAGTGATCCTCACAACAAGATCTTTAAGTATAACCAATCAATTTCTACAAAAGAGCAAGTTGATTAATTTATACTCATTTTCTTGGTTAGTTTTATTCTCCTTTGCATACGTATCATTTGTGGTTGCATGTATCATTTGAGTCTTTTATAATAAATACTCTTTGTTGATTAGTGTTTCTAAATGTGTTCATAGGTGCAGATAGGAATTCCTATAGGTTGGAGTTGTTTTAGGCTTTCTAAAGCAGTTTGGTTTTCTGTTAAGTTAGGGAAGTTAATATTTGCTTTAATGTGTGTTAAGATGAATGATTTTGTTTTGTTAGGTTGTGAGAATGATGTTTGGTTGAATATGTTATAAATTGAGATGATTGTTAAGTGATGTTTGTATCTTGATGAGTTGAGGTTTTCTTATTGACGAATATTATCGTGTATGCTTATGATATGATAATTGTTTGGAATTTGATACTGTTAATTGGAGTTTAATTGGATAGAACAAAATTTATGTAGAACTAAAAGTGGTAAAAATTGAGTGTTGTTGGATTTGTTCTTGGTCTAATTTGGGGTTTTGATAGATGGATTTCTAAATGTGTGACTTTGGAGAGATAACTAATATTTGGGTCTATCTTTAAGCCATTTAAAACTTGTCTAGAACCTTAGTTAAAAAAAATTGATGTTGAATTGGGAAGTAACAAATAGGTAAAGTCTATACAAGTTAAAAAACATATATCCAAATTGGTTGAGTCTATAAATCATATATACTGTTTGATTTGATTTGAAACTGAATTATATTGTATGAAGTTTTATAATTGTATGAATGAATTTTCTTTTATAATATTAGTTTACCTTTGCATTGTTGTTTATTTGTGCTTGTTTTTCTCTTTTGCATTGATCACCTTAAATGATGTGAGCTTCGAGGAAATGTCCTTCCAGTTGATCCCAACACGGGTGAGGATGAAGCAACAATAAAATTAGGTTTTAGTTCTCCAAGTGTAGGGTTCAACTTTAGAAATCTTAAGTTTCTTGTCAGTTATTGTAACATTTATTTTAGCAGTTTTAGACTAGTAAAATGAGATTTACCATATACATATTTTATATTCTTATTTTATTTGTAATTATATTTTAAAATTAAAAAATATATATATAATAATATTTAAAGAAGATATAAATTTCATATTCTTGTTTTTTTTTAATTTTTTAAATTAAAACAAAATAAAAATAAAAATGAATACTAAAAGATACTATCATATAATCATCCACTATTTTTTATTTAATTATACAAAGATTTGAAGAGATTATTTTCAACTTGTATTTATAAATTAAATTTTACATTTAGTATTTATAAACTAAATGCTACATTTAATACTCTCGTTGACCTAACATACTCCAATATTGAATGTTGTATTTAATATTTTAATTAATATTATATTTTTAATCTCTCTATGTATATTATATTATGTCAACATATTCAATAAAATTACAAAATTCTATATTCAATTATTAGGTTACATATGTTTATTGTATTCATTTTTAATGAGTTTACCACCGACTAAGTTGTTCAAACGGATAATTTATATGACATATCTATTATAAGATGCTAAAAACAAAAATTCGTTTAATTTTAAAGCATTTTTCATCCAAATTGCCACAGTAATATAACCACAAAGAAGTTCATTAAATGCAAATACCCGTTTGGAGTTCTTTTTTCTTAAATGGATTAATTTTATTCTTAATTTAATCCTGATTTTACCTCAAAATTAACCTATGAATCACTCCATCTCAGAAG
Source organism: Vigna mungo (assembly GCA_036885675.1). Taxonomy (NCBI): domain Eukaryota; kingdom Viridiplantae; phylum Streptophyta; class Magnoliopsida; order Fabales; family Fabaceae; genus Vigna; species Vigna mungo. The sequence goes on from CP144692.1 coordinate 1,218,827, forward strand.
CATAAAAAATAATTAATTCAGGTTAACGGTCACACCTTCTCGATGTAATGAATTCAATTTTTAAATCCAATTCATGTCATTGAAATTCACAAGTCTTTTGTGAAAGTTCATTAAAAAATCATTAAAAAACCAATGGAAAATTAAGAAGATACAAAAAGAATCCAATCCTACATACGTAGGATTGGAAAATTAAAAATCTAACCCTACATATTATGTTTTTTTTTTCAACTCTCTAATAAGTTCTTAAGAATAATATTCCTAGAAAGTAATCATATATTAGAATATAAATGAAATATGTGTGATAATAACATTCCTAGAAGTAATGATATATTAGAATATAAATGAAATATGTGTGATTAAAGATGTTTAACCTTATATAAGATTTTAAGGAGTGATTAAAGAAAGTCAATTTAGAATAAACTAAAACTTAAGCTTGAAATACTATTGCAATTTTGATTTTTAAAATCCCATCATATATTTCAAATTTGAAGCAAATGAAAGATATAAGGTAAAATATCTTTTTTGTCCTAGTTTTGGTTGGTAACATTCGAAATGGTCCCCATTTATTTTTTCTATTCACTTTAGTCCTACAAAACGTCATTTGTGTTCAATTTAGTCTTTTTCTGTTCAATGTAGTCCTAAAGAACGTAATTTGTGTTCAATTTAGTCTTTGTTTGTGGTTCACGGAGTTTGTAAAAAGGACTAAATTGAACACAAATTACGTAAAAAGGACTAAATTGAACACAAATTACGTTCTTTAATACTACATTGAACAGAAAAGTAAAATGGGTACCATTTCGAATATTCCCAAACAAAACTAGGACCAAAAAAGGTATTATACCAAGATATAAAGATGCCATAACAATTTTATAAATTTTGTGAACTAATAAGTTCTGATTCTTCTGCAATCAAGGTTTATAACTGTGTGAAATAATTTAAATTGTCATTATTTTTTTAATTATTTTACCATGGTACAAAGTTATAGGCTTCTGTGTCTACAAAATCGAAACCATATATATGTTCTACTTTGGTTGTTACAAAATCGAGACCGAAAGATTGAATAAAATTTCAAAATTGTTAATTAGCTTGGAGGTTTAAGTTTTAATTTTTAGTGGAATTGAGGCCTATTATGGTTTATGCTTCAAATTTTCTAATAATAGAGGTCAATGGTTAATTTTTGCATTTATCGACGGATTTTAAATTTTTTTTTACCAATAGAAAAATATGTCGGTAAAATTGTCAATAATGTTTGTCACTTATCGACAAAAAAAATCATCAGTAAATGGAACGGAAATTTTCTTGCCCATTTTTCTCCTCTGTCCAAGAGAGATTGATTATATACTTTTCTCTCTTTCACATTTATACATGTTCTTTGCGCGAGGCAGCTTAATATTTTCCTTCTTCTCCATCTCAGCTCCACCACAACAGCTACAAGGTGCTAGGACAGAAACAGACGACATGATCCATGTTTAGAGACAGTGTAAGCAAGGAAAAGCAAGAATAGAGGAGACAACAAGAGGAAGACGTGGAAACCAAAAGTGGTTGTGTGCATGGTGGTGTAGATAAAGAACACAAAGTGTTTGTTGTCTAGCCTTGCTTCCATGCTAGACCCTTTTTCTCCTTCAACGAGCATACCATTTCAGTTTCTCTCATTTCATTTCGCAGCCTACATTCTTTTGCATTTTTATGGATTGGTAAAATTAAAAGAAAGAAGAATAAGGAGAGCGGAAGAAAAACATGAACCAAATCGTGATATTTACTGACGGATTTATTTCTTCAGTAATTATCGATAAATTTTTCTTTAAGTAATTACCGACGAATATTTTCGTCGATAATTATTGACGGATCAAAAAATCTATCGATAAAATTTACCGACAACGTTTTATTAACAAATTTTTGGTTGTCGATAATTTTAATTTATCAACAAATTTTGTGCATTACTGACAAATTTTTGTTGTGTGTAATTTTTTATTTTGTATGAATATACTTTAATTCTACATTAGTAAAAAATAAGATAAATCTTTGTTAATTTATTCAATTTTTAAAATAATTAAGTTATAAACCTACATTTTGAAAGTTCATAACAATGTGTAAATTGAAGTTAAAATCTATCCATGACCCAAGTCCATTTACGACAACTTATTCGGGCTGAATATAATTTTTATAAACGCAATTTTGGAGCCTTGAGTAATGAATAAAAGAAAAGAGAATAGTTTAAACACACTATATAAAACCAAAAATTGAACTAAATTGCATTAATAAATCCAAGTTAAATCTAAGATGTTTGCTGTGCTGTTGATTTTTTTTTCAAATATACGTTTGAAGCAAACGTAAAAGTTATATTATATTTTATCAGAACATGAAATAAAATTCAAACCAATTTTCTACCTTTGATTTGGATCAAAATCTTATAGTTTATGATTTCTAAACTGTAAATTTGTTTCTTTAATTATGGACTTTATCTTTTGAATCAAATCATAAGAAAAAATTTGTTACTGAAAAAATAGTAAGATTTAAGATCAAATGGGAAATGTAAACTGAATAAATGAATTTTTACTACTCTAAGTTTGTAATGATATATTAGATTTGTGAATCAAATTTATCAAGAACAAATTATGGTTTTCCCGATTCTTATAAAAATTTTGATACAATTTCTTAAAACTACAAAAACTATGATACGATAACCTAATTTAGTAATTTAGATTTATATCGAGAAAATGATATGTTGAAGACTAAATATACGAGATTGATAAGTAAATGTTTATGTAAAATGAGACATGTAATGGACAAGTGTAAAAAAAAAAAAAAAAAAAACACTTGAAGAAACGTGTCATATGTTCCAATAAAAGTTATTCATATTTGTCTTTTCAAAGAAAATAATATAGTATCACATTCATGATGTCGTAATAGGTGATAATTTTTATTTAATGAAGTCATCTCTTAACTCGAAAATTATGTTTAATAAATAAATGCATTTATCCAGTCAACAATCTTAAATATTCCACAAAATGTCAGTCTCTTCAATCAATACGAGTCATAAATAAATAGAGTAAACCTAATACGATACAATTATTACACAAAAAATAAAAGAGTAAGTTCTTGCAATTATCTTTTATTTCATTTTCTTATTTCTAATTCATTCCCTAAATCAATATTGTATTCATAATATTTCAACTTACTATTATTATTTATAAAAAAATCTAATCTCTCTTATTAATTTGAATTTGAATGTTATAAAGTTTTTTATAGATAAATTTTTTCTCATTTTTCAACTCTAAAAAACATACGTTAAAATTTTCTAATTCACTCATATTTTTGTCACTTGTACGAAAAGTCACATTCTAGATTTTATTAAAAACAAATATTAATAACTCAATAAATTATTATTAACAATTAATCCTCAACTGATAAAAGTGACGTGAGAAGAAGAAAAAATAAAGTAATTGCCTTAACTCAACCACTCCATTTTCATTATATAAAAAGGCATAAGGTCAATCCTTTAACACACATCACATTGTTACATCTTTCTCTTTTTCATCCTCATATTTTCTTTCCTTCCAACTTCAATTTCCTTTTGCTCTTTCTGGGATTTTAAGGTATATAAATACTCAACTTAGTTTATGTATTTTTATGTGTATTAATTCCATTATCTAACAATTCAAGTGAAAAAACTAACATACTTTAGCAACATATTCAGAGCCATGAGTGACAGAAATGAAAATGTTGCAGAACTTGGGTTGAATTTGAACCTATCTCCACCAAGGGTTGCTGACAATAGACCTCAGTCTCCAACTCAATCAGCAGCAGTGTTACCAGGATCACCATCAAACTCATGTCTGTCCACTGAGCTTAACCAAGATGACAGTAATAACAACAACAATGTTGAAAACCCTAACAACCCAGAAGTTGTTTCCCTTATACTAGTGGGATGCCCTAATTGTCTCATGTATCTGATGATCAATGAGGATAAAAACCATTGCCCCAGATGCAAGAACACCACTTTGATTCATTTTCCTGATGACAAAAACCCTGTCATAAGAAATGGATAAAGTGTTAGACATCATTCTTGCATGTTATTTTTAAAGTTCTTTCTTTCAAGTTATCTTTTTTTTAAGGATAATGATACTTTGACAATATTTCAATATCATCTACGTGTCATTCTGTGATTGGTCTAAAATTACTTCATAATCAGTAATAATAATTATAAACATCACCATAGACCAATAATGACACGTAAATGATATTAAAATATTTTAAAAAAAAAATATTGTCTATCATTATCCTTCCTTTAAACCCTTTCTGTAAGAAGTGCTACTTACTCAACTTTGGACCAAAAAAATCACTAAAAAGTTTAGAGTAAATGGCGTTGCTTGTCAGAGAGGTTATATTTAATAAATGATTATCATCCTAGGTTGACCGTCTTAAATATTTAGAGTCAGTAGTTTTTTCTGTCATTAATAAATAATGTAAGTTTGATTATACAAAATAATATGCAAGATGCTTTAATTATCTATCTTTGAATTTCTTATTTGATTCACGTATGAGTAAGACCGTTTTAATTATTTTTGTTCTATTACCCATTGAAATAATTTTAAGTTATAAACATTTATTATTTAACTATTTTTTTTATCATTTTCTTTGTCTTTAACTTAATCTCTAATTAATAATAACAAGTCATAAAACAACATTCACGATTAAATATAAGTAGATAAAGAAAAGTTTAAAAAAATTGAATATTTTCAAAATATGTCTCAATATTTTATTTATTGTTTTTTTTTAAATAAAGGGCATTTTAAGTCTTATACGGGGAAAGAATCAATATTTGAATTAACTTAATCTAGTAGCTTATAGGATATAAAAAATATAATAGTCATAGTAAATATTACACCATATTAAACGTGTTGGGGTTTATTCTATCTAAGAAATAATTGTTTCTATATTTGAAGATATATATTAAGTAGAGATAAAATCAATTTTGTGCTTATAAGTTGATGTAAATTTCACTTTACAAACCGATTATGTAAGATTGAGTTAGAGTTAAAGTCCACTTCTTAATTTATAAATTAAATATTATCCTAGCCAAATTTATTGTTTATTAAATCTATTGTTTCACCTGTCATTGGACCACTAATTAATATTTAATTTCACACTCAAAATGTATATGTTTCCGCTTAAAAAAGGTGTATTGGAAGTTCCAAGTTGATTAAAGATAAACAAGTATATAAATCGGTATAAGTCTCACTATATACACTGATTTTGTAAGATTGATTAAATTTAAAATTCATTTCTTAATTTTTTTTATATATTAAACATATTAAATATTATATCAATTGACAAGTTCTTATTCAATCAATACAAATAATACAAACCTAATTAGTAATAGTGAAAAAAAAAAGGTCTTTTTCATTTTATATATTATATAAAAAAAATGGTGATTTGACAAATAAGCGAGGCCATTTTTATTTTAGCATTTAATTTTGACCAATGAAGAAAAAATTATTTTACATTGTCAAGTAATTAGAAATTGATTTGCTCTTATGTCTAGTTAAACCTCATATTCTTATGAATAGCCCTAGTTAATACTAACATATGTTAAAACAATTTTTACAACTAATTATTAATTCACAAAAGTGGAAAATAAAAAAGGAAAAATAAATATAAGTTCCATTGTTATATCATCTTACAGCCTTAAATTTTCACAAAAAAAGCAAAAGTAGCTAATTTAGTATTAAAATTATTGCCCCAAAATTGTTAATTTGATTTATATCCTATAGTAATATTTTATTTACTTTGCTTTTATTTTTCACAGATTTATATTTGAGATTAATTGTAACTATGTGAACCTCAAATTTGTTCACACGAAACATTAATTTCTCCAAAATTAACTACGGATACATTTATTAAATTTGAGTTGAATTCATTTTAATAAAATTAAATATAATCAAGTTAATCTTGATGGTGACTTGTACATCTCATATTATTATCCTTGTAATGAAAATGTTCTCACAGATAATTTAAAATTTATTTAAATAAACTTATTAATAAAATTTATAAAAAAATATATTTTACACGAGTTTTTTATTATCTATATTTTTGTACAATATTCATGAATTAAAACATGAAATTTTCTTTACCTCAAAGTGGTTTTTAAATTTGTGAGCTTTTATAATCGAAAATTTTCAATGGTAATCTATATAAAGATCATCTAATATGAATCGTATATTATATCATAAGTCAAGACTTAAATTTTATAAGATCTCTCTTTAAAAATATGATGTCATAATATAAAGAGTAAATGAAAAAAATCATCTTAAAAATTACAACAAAAGTTTAAAAGTGATATAGCACATTCAAATCCAAAAATATAGAAGGATAATAATGAATTGAGTGAAGCATTTAATAATGATAAATTTTGCTATAAATGGTGACACATTTGCTATTAATTTTCTCTTGTTTTATTCATAATACTCTCTTTGGATTTTAGTGATTGGTCAACAAAATCCCACAAATCCTTCAACTATCTTCTTTCTTTCAATGTCTGTTTATGTGCTCAATCGTTTTGGCTTCTATAATCAAATAATGTGTTTGATACACAATTTAATTTTTGGAGAATTGTTTTATAAAAAACTTGACATATTTTTATAATAAAACATATTGTTTAAATATAATATTTAAAAGAAATTAAAATTTTATTAAAAATTTTGAATTATTTAAAATGAAATAATTTTATAAGTTATCCAAAAGCTAAAATTTTGAAACTTTTCGTACTTTTAAATTTATATATGTTTTTTATACTTTTCATTAGTTTTATTTTGACTAGAATGTTGAGATTTGCTAGAAATTTTTGTCAAGATGAGAAAATCTTTTAAATCACTTAGATTGGAAAACAACAAAAATATTTCAATCAATAATATTATATAAATAAGAATTAAATATATTTTTATCTTAAATAAAAATTGAAATTAGTTTTTTTTTTTAATTTTGATTCAATTTAGTCTCTATTTTTAAAAATATATATATTTAGTCTTTTTAATAAAATTTTATTAAATTTATTTAACATTCTAAACATGTTTTAGTATAACATTTGAGTTGTTTATATTATATGACATATTTCTGTTTCAATATTAAATGAAAACACATTTAAAATCTGAAATAAAATTCAATTAAAAAATTAAATCCATACATTTTTTTTAAATTAAAAGACTATATTGAACTAAAATTTTAAATATAAACTAATTCCAATTTTTATTTGATGAAGTTAAGAAAAAAAAACATATTTAATCATATAAATAATTATGATCAATGTAAATAGTTATAGTATTATTAATTACAAAACAATCTAAATTAATATCAATCAATTTATTATAAATATAAAAAACTCTTAATAAACTTTATATAAAAATGTAATAAATTTAAATTGAATTGTCTAAATAAAATAATTAAAAATAATATTGAATACTATATACAAATATAAAAAAACTATGAAATTTTCTATTACAACAAGGCACATTTGTAGCAATATAAAAAAAAAATGAAGAAAAGGAGCGAAGGGTCACCCAAGATTATAATTTATATATAAAACTACTCATATTTTGATATCTTCTAAAAAGTTTATTGAGATTTCTTGTTCTTCCTTAACATCAATAATACCAAAACAAAAAAGGAACATGAATGCATTAATCAGATCATAAACACCATAAAAGCTCACTAAATGCTTCCTTAATTTCATGAATACATGTCCATCTTTTTCCAACATTCAAACACTATATCGCTTCAACTGTCAGAATATGTGACAGCATAATTTAGGGATGGAATATTAAACTAACTGAATATTATTATCTTTTTGTTTTCTACTATTAATATTGATATAAATAACAATTAAGATATTAATTGTTATTTATATATATTTATTTGTATTTAAAACTTTCAGTATGATTTAAAATAAAATATTTAAAATTGAGACTATATCACAACACACAATCACATATAACATTCAATTCAATTGTCTCTTTACGCGGTCTTTCTAATGTTCATAATTTTCTTTTTTGCATATCCACGTGTTCACGTAAAATATATAATTGTAGACAAATAAAAAATCAAACAAAAAATTAAGATAAAATAATGTAATTATAACAATTCATAATAATCAAAATATAAAATATTATAATAAAATTCATTTATATCACGATAATTCTCAAATATATTAAATCAAAAATCAAATGTCTATAAACATACTTCATAATAATCCGTAATACTTTGACATTTGATTATAACACAAGAAGAGAAGTATAATGAATAAATTAAGAGATTATGCAAATACAAAGTAAATTTTTCAAATCTTAAACAAACTCTACTCATTTAATTCAGACCTCTGTCCTCATCACTATGATAGGCAAGGGTAGACCTTCATTGGGACAGAGGGGTCTTGGTTCTCCAATTTTTTTATATTTATATAAATTAATTTATAATTTAAACATTTTTTTTTAATTTTAATATAGTTAATATATTTAGCATTTCCAAAAAAAATAATCTATATAAAGATTTTGACATTCCTTAAACATTTTTCAAAGATATATTATAGATGATAGGGTCAAAATAGTGTTCATTCATACCAATTTTGTTATAGAAACCTTTATGGAGGCGCTCAAATAGTTCTAACTACAGAAAGAAAATTCGAATTAATAATTTGAACATATTCTTGTAACAGTAAATAATCAAATTGAACTATCTATAATTCCATCCAAACCTGTTAAAAGTCACGTATAATATGATCAAAAGTTAACTTAAGAAGAATAACAAAAAAAAATTACTTTATTCATAAATCTAATAAAATATATATGTTGCTTTCAACGTCAGGTATCTAAAGAAATTTTTAAAAAATGTATAGAAAAATAAAAAATTTTATAAAATAAAATTCGTTTTAATGAAATTCTATTTATAATTTGATATTTTAATAATAAATAAAATATTTTATAATTCTCCTATTTCTAAATCTTCACTGTTATCCTCTGTTTTTTATCAGAGTCAATTTTTCCTCCATTAATTCTAATTCCGAGTCAAAAGCATACACAAATTTAATCCTACTTTTTAAATTCTTAACCGTGGTTTTGAGAACCTAAGTTGATTGCAGTAGCTATAGAAACACACCATTAGACATGTCTGCTGTAAATTTTCTATCACTATTTTTTTTTACCATCTTTTCATCTTTTACACTGATATAATGAGAAATAATCCCATTTTGTGAAAGAAAATGTGAATGCACGCACATTGTAGCCTCATGAATAAAAGCGCACCCCTGAAAGAAAAAACACCAAACCAATTTAAGAGTATGCCAATCTTAAAATAGGCATTTGTTTGATCTCAGGAAATCAGTGACTTCGATTTTTTTTTTCAAAGGTGTAAAAACTAACATATACATAGTGTTGAATAACACATTCAAATTACAATTAACAGAATAAATTAACAAAAAATAATTGTGTTATAACATTAGCATTAGCTGCAGTGAAGAACCATCTAATCATTTCTCCCTATCGCAAGCATGAATCCATATTTTAACACATTTGACCTATCATCATAGGAAATGATACAAATGTATCATCAATCACTTTCTTAAAAGTGAGTTTTAGATTCTAGCTGCCAAAATATTCAAAATGTTTCAAAAAGATTAACAAACAAGAGTTGAACAACTACTTTCTTCAAAAACTCTATGTCTCTCCACAATTTGCTATCTGTACATACTGCAGAATGAAGAGAAAAAGTCCACCCTAGTCCCGCCGCTGCCTTGTGCAACCCTAGAAGAATGAAAAAAAAAAAAAAAAAAACAACAGTTAATATAACTCATCCATAAACAATTGAAAAAATTTATAAGGGGATCAATATGCAAGCACAGTTCTATAAACAATGTAACTTTTTTCATACGATGGAAAATCCGAAATGTAGCAACTGACAAATATGACTTATCAAGTAATTAAAGATGACAATTATCTGACAAGTATCATCGTATATGATTCCAATAAGAAGTTGGGAAATTTCAGGAAAACTAAATCTCAGTCAAATAGACTTTCCTGATCAAGAGTGACAGTAAAAGAAGTTACCCATTTGATACAGGCCACGTAAGAATAACACGATAACTTTCATTTTGCTATTAGAAAAAATATAACTATCATATTCAACAATAATTTTATACAGTTCCAAATAACCCACCAACAAAACCAATATAAACTAAGGTTGGATTAATTAATTTATTGTATTTATCCTTTGCGAACTTCATGCACAGCAGCCATCTTCTCACAACACAATAGACCTCTTCCTAGTAAGTGCATAATGACAGCGATCCTCTTTTCAACCTCTAATTCTAGACCTTCTCACCCTCAGCCGATGATAACCATTACTTTCTAAATGCTTATTCGGTATATTCGTCAATGACACATTATACATTATATGTTTTTTCTTTACATTTTTTTATTTGCCTGTGCCCAAATAAAAATATGTTACACTTATATCAATTCGACTAACCAAATATCATCCTTTTTGAATCAATAATATACTCAATATTATTTGTTTATTATCTACATTAAACCATCTCTTGTTGTCACAAACATCAGTGTTCCAGCTTTTCAACAAAGTGTCAATCTAATTTCACGATCACCTTCCTTCTTATTTAGGTTCTATCCACTGTCAAAAAGTGAGAGAGGTATATCCCTTTTTTACAGCATTTGTTACGTTTTTCTCTTTTTTTGTTTGTGTTACGTTCAGACTTAAGAGATCTTTCTTCAATTTTAATTTCGGAAATGTCATATTAATTTATGCATAATAATGCTTATCCTGTCATGCACTATGTCACTCTAGTGGAACATTGGGTGTGTAAAAAAAATTGTAGTTGTGGAGAGATAACCAACAGCTATCAAGCATTGATAACAATTGTGGAAAATAATTTGAAGAGAGTGACAAACAAAATACAAGACATAAGCATTAAAGCAAGCAAAGTAATACAATGAGTTATAGTATGGCTTGCATATTACCTTCTTAGCAGTTAGTAATCACATCTAAATTCCATTGCGAGCCTTCTAGAAGGCAATATAAAACATGTAGCTCCCTGAGAATGAATCTAAAGGGCATCATCATCTTAGCAGTATGAACAATAAAGAACAATTACGAGTTCTGAAAACCAAACTCTCCCCATCCGCTACTGCTTCTTATATACTTATCTATAATGCCGAATTCCTGATTCTGAGCAACCCGTCTGGCATAGTTCTCAGTTGAGATTGGGCCTTTCTTCAACTTACGGTAATAAACAAGATGCCAAGGCCATAACCGAGCACAACCAAAGAAGGCTTCGACTGTTAAATTGTTTTCATCATCTTTTGGGAGTTCCAAGCCATAATTATTAAGAACCATGTGCATCTCCTCCATAGATACAATGGTTGAAATATCAGAATGGAGATTGACATTAGTTTCAGGAGCAGGATTCAATACATGTTTTCCGGTATGACTAAGACCCTCTGTCCCTTTTACTATAAATGGAGATACATTCTCAACAGGTGGTTCATTTAGATCTGTAACTCTGTCAGATGGTTTTAAGAAGACATTATTTTCATGATTATCCTCCTGTACAAATTGGTTCTTTTCCACATCATTCACAACTGTGTCATAAACTGCTGCAGCTTTTCCATTTACATCAACACCTGTGTCCTTGGATTTTGAATTCTCCAATTCCATTTTATTGCCACCAATTTTCTGCCCCTGTGCAGGTAAGTGATCCACAGTTTCAACAGCTGTAGCATTAATGGGTGAGCTTTTTGAATTTGACCGTGTTTTAATTGGAGATGATGAAGGCGAACTGAGTGATACGGATAAAGACCTTAATTTTGATGATGAAGAATGTGATCTAGAAGACACTGGTCTTGATCTAGAAGGGGAACTAGACTTTTGCAATGACTTGGAAGATTGAGAATTTGAAAGAGAGCGAGATGCAGAGTAATCAGATGAAAAAGAGGACGAGACTGACCTCTTGCGTATCTTTGCTTTAGACCTTTTAGGCAACTCCATTTCATTTCTGCTTCTCTTTTTTTCGCCGTATTCCTTTCTCTGATGCCTATATGTTTCTCGGCTTACAGATAACCTCCTCCCACCTCTCTGGTGTCTCATTGGCAAAGCATCCCCAGTAGACTGCAGCCTCATCCGGAAAGCATATCCAAATTTATTCACATCTTCGTGGCTCTTGTCTATTCTACTATTTTGCCGAACACCCAACCTATTGTATCTCCACTGTGAAGAATGTTCTTTCGGACAATTTCGCATTTTATGACCTGGATCACCACATCTAAAACAAGTCTGATGGAATTTTGAGCCATTTGGACGATTTGAGGTACCCTCAACAATATGTGCTCTGGTCACATTCTCTGGGGAATTTAATTCAGGAGAACCACCAGAGTAACCAACATGATAATCTTCATTCTCATACTTCCTATCATGGCCCTGATAAGGCTCATAACGATCAAACTCTATCGCATTTCCATTCCCGTTGTCAACCAGGTCGTGAACTGGCTCACCCCATCTATCATTTTCCTCCGTTTTGGGAATAACTCCACCCCCTTCATCAGGAAAGTCTCCCTCATAATCCTTTTCGTCCTCAACATAATCTTTAAAATCATCATGACGATATCCCCTCTCCTCATCAGGTGTAACCACAGAATTTGCCCTTCCCATCTTTTGATTCGACCATCCCCTGAAACCCGTTTTCCTTCTAAACTCATTCGCATTTCTTCTGCCACCCCTAGAAATTCTAGAAAAATGTGTGCTAGGCTGTTTGTTGGACCACGTTACTGTCAACAACTCTCCACATATACTTCTACCTTTCAGTGCTCTCAGAGCCTTTTCCGCATTAGGAGGGAAATCAAATACTACAAAGCCATATCCATCTCTTTTCAACTGAACGTTACATTGTCCAAATTGACGGAATACACGTTCAAGTTCATCTCTTCGAGAATTCTCTGACAGATTACCAATATAAAGTGACATCTGCAACTTTACAAATTAAAACACCACATTAACACAGTAAATAGCATGATCTTGAAATGGAACAGGAATTTCATAAAACACGTACAACGCACCACTAACGAGTATAAACAAACCCTAATCAAAAGACACGGAGATGATTCAAGGTTCAGTACCACGACGAAAAGCCTGAAAGGGTGTGACAGAACAGTGACGAAGGGAACCTTCTAGAAGCACCAGAGTGTCGTTGGGTCTATGCTTCGTTCTTCTTTGAAACTTCCTGCGTGGGATCTAAAAGGTGTTGAGAATGATAGTGATTTTGAATAGTGAGAATGTTGGCATAACCTAGAAACTCAGAACACAAGCCTATGAAAACAACCCTTTTGTTTTCCATGATTTTATTATTAATGAACAACGAACTATGATAGAGTTTTAAGAAAATAATTTTTTGTTTTTCTTTTTAAATTTAAGAGTTTTGTAATAAAATATATTGATTGTATATGTTATTTCTCTCTGAAATTTTTTATTTTAAATAAAACTAAAAATAATAAATGTTGAGTACCGATCAGTGTATTGCACCATGCTATTGTTTTAAAATAAAAATTTTAATTATATTATCATATAGAACTAAAAACGAAGTAAATAATAAATAAAACATTTTTAAGACTAAGTTCCAGAAACTAAATAGACAGGTAATTGAGAAAAATCTTCCAAAAAATAAAATAAAATAGAGGAAGCAAAAAAATTATGAAATATGTGTCAGACATTATTTGTATTGGAATCTAGAAAACAAGTCTTTAAATAGCTTCTTTAGAATTGGCTTATTTTATTATTTCTTCTAAAATTTAATTTTTGTTCATCTTTTAAGAAATTTTATAAAAATATATGTTGGATTCAGTTTCTAATTTCTAAAAAAAGAAACACAAATAAGTCAAATTAAAGTCAGTGTAGGTCTGGCTTACACAAAAATGAGATGGCAATCTATATACAATTTAAATTAAATAAAAAATAGAAAAAGAAAAAAGAAATATAAATTGGTTTTTCAGAAAATAGATTAGTATTGGTGTTTATTTTTATCTAGTTCTCTCTCATTTGAATGTACTATTAGTCCTTATATTAAGGGATTCTTTTAACCAATAACAAATGTAAAATTAGTTTATATTGCTAATAATTCATTTTTGTTAACTTATATATCGTTTTATCATCTTTAAAACTACTCCTGCTTAATATAATAGAAAATGTAGATAACTAATTGTTATAATCACAGGGGAAAAAATTGGGTAATAATAAGATATCTATTGATCCTCAATTTTTAAATACTAATGTTTATATGGTATCATCAAATAGAGATCAATATATGAATGACATTGTTTTTAGGATGATAATACATTGATATCCTCACGTGTGGAGCTTATGTTCATTTGACACATCCCACGTCATTTTTTTAAAAAAGAAAATTACATACTGATTGAGGGTAAAAGTAAAAAAATGTCAATTTGGATTTCGGTCTTCTTTCAGTTTTCAAACTAAAATCCCATTTAGGTTTTCTTTTAAAAAACATTATCCATCGTTCTTCGTTGGCATCGTTGCTTTCCATTTATGTGTTTAAGGTGGTTCAATAGTTGGTTGTGAAGGTTTTTGATGGGTGTGAAGGTTTAGCATCATTGTATCACTCCCAATCGGTGGTTGTGTAGGTTTCCGGTGGTTGTGAAGTTGACGGTTATGGAAGTTTCTGGTTGACGTTTCGATTTTTCTCGTGTCTGTCGTGTGTGGCTTTGAGGTATGAGTTTTGAATTTTTTTTTTCTCTAGTAGCTTCTATAGTTTTTCTCACTATGTGTAGACAGTTTGTATGTGGTATTTTAGCATTCCAGATTATTTACGGGGGGTTCTGGGAGAAAGAGTCACCAGGCTCTTGTTTTTAGGTTGACAAAAGCTGGAGTGGCTTTGCTGGTGATGTCTTCTATGTTAGGGCTTTATTTGTGGTGCGACTAGAAGCACAGGAGGAAAAAGCTTAAGCCTTTTCAGTTTGATTTTGACCTTGAGGAACAAGGGTCTAGGTGTAGATTGAGGCTTAATACGGGGTCCATTTGGTTCAAAATTAGGGAGCTTGAGAAAGTCACTGATAATTTTTCATTTCAGAACTTGATTGGTCGTGGTGGGTTTGGGTTGCTTTATAAGGGAACCTTGCTTGATGGGATTGTGGTGGCGATTAAAAGGTTTTTGGAATCTGATTTCCAAGGAGACATGGAGTTTTGTAATGAGGTGGAGATTGTTAGCAACCTGAAACATCGCAATCTGGTGCCTCAGAGAGGCTATTGTGTGGCTGAGGAGAGTGATAATTATGATGAAAGGGGAAGCCAAAGGTATGTTGTGTATGATTACATGCGAAATGGGAACCTAGAGGAAGATTTGTTTATGTCATCGGACTCTCCGAATGCAAAGAGATCATTGACATGGCCTGAGAGGAAAAGCATAATTATGGTAATAAGGTGCTTCCAATGATTGTCGCTTTCTTTTGGGAATCTTCATTCTTTCAATGGTCATTGTCTACAAAAATTGCATCTGTAAGATTAGTTCAAACATATGTACTTTATTACAATGAAATAAAAATTAATAATTAACGTACCGCAAAAAATGGATTAAAACAACACAGACTAATAATTCCTTATTTCTGTAATTGATTATACACAATCATCCCAGTGGCAAACAACATAACTTACACCAAAAGTTCATCAAAGTCTTAAAATTTTGCAATATAATATCTATAACCTTTATACATCTTCAAACATAATTAACCAAGTTCATTATCAATATATAAATGTCACTATACGAACATTTTTATTTAATATCCATAACACTCATTCAACTATAGATTTATTATTACCAAAATGGCAAACAACTTAACAAAGTTAAAACAATATTACACTTACTCTCGCATCATATAAACACACCTAACAACAACTTATAATAATTAACAAACTCAAACAGATTCACTATTATATTATTAAGTGATTTCATATCATTTACAACTTTAAACACCCATCTTACATTAGACCAAATTTGCATTATAACAGCTTTATTATCCAACCATTTTTCACATATTTAAAATTACCTAATAAGTAATTTATGTGAGCTACAAATCACTCAAGCCGTGTTTTTAAAATCTGAATAATGGATAATAGCAAATATACCTCTTTACCCTTATCTCATGCTACTTAAACCCCATATGACTTCAACAATTATTGTCAATCCTACACATATAAATGAATGACACAACCTACACAATTCCAGCATATACATATCGAATACATTCAGACCTATGTAACAACCCATATCATATTAAGATTGACCATATATAGTAACTTGTACATAAGGCTTTTACCTCACCACTACATGGTATTAAAAATAGACATTGTCTCAAGGATATTCTAATAACCAACTCATACAAACAATTGTACAAATTTTTTGAGTCTTACAACTTACCATGTTATCAATTTTTCCATAAGGTTGAAAGCATTGCAAGTCTGCTCTGGTCAAGATATTGCTTGACACCTCCACAAGCGCTCTATATACAAAACAAATTCATCATAATTTTCATTTCTAACACATTTATAAATCATTTAATTTACATATATAACCATTGTTCTGCGAATAACTTACTTATCACCATAGTTACAAAGCGCTGAAGTGCACATGTTGTAAACACTTGCAAAATCAATGTTGAGATATATACTGAAAAGATTCAATTTTTTTTGTACTTACTCATTATTCTTTACTATTGTTATCTTCATTTTATCTTAAATATAATGATATCAATACCTATATTGATCGTACAATATTACAATTATAAATATAATCATTATTTTCATCGTGATTATTAATATTATATTTCACCATTACTATTTTTACTACTTATATTATTATTATAATTTTGGTTTGATGTTTCGCTAGGTCCTTATTTTTGTCTAGAATCTCAAATAGGTCTCTTACTTGTTCGGTGTCTCAATTGAGTCCTTATTTTGTGAAAATTGTAATAATTAGACCCTTGCCGTTAAATTATACCCAACAGCGTTAGTCTATGATTGACGTGGCATAGTGGACTATGTTTTAACTGAGGTGGACTGTATTACTTGATGCATGTGATGCTGACATGGATATTTTATTTTCTTTTTAAAAAATGAATGAATGAAATATTGGAAATGAATTAGGGGTTTAAATTGTTCGAATTAGGGATTGAAATTGGGAAAACTTCGTTATGAAATTGTAGGGGTTCATGGAAATTGGGAATCAATTGCATAGATTGGAGATTCAATTTGAAAAATTAGGGTTCATTCACAACTAACATTGATACAATCGCGAAGTATGCATCACGATTTTTGCAGGCTGAGTTGACATCCTTGCTGGTTAAAAAGATGTTTCTAGTTACTTGAGATTGTTCACAATGGTGCTTTTACCTTCCGCTCGGCTTCTTGTGATGTTGGTTCAGACAAGATCATCATTTTCTTTTCTTCTTCAGAGGTGTCGTTGCCATCCCCAGTCACTGTGACCCATGGTCTCACCCACCAGCATCTTCATTGATGCCACCACCATCAACCACCACCGAGAACCTAGAATCGCGATAAACATAACCCAAAATGCGAATCAAAAACCCAAATCTCAATTCGAAAACCTACCCCCAAAAGCAAGATCAAATTACAAGCACAGAGAAACCCAAATTAAAACCCCAGCCCAAATCACATAATCAAAAATCTGCAGAGAAGATTTAAGAAACCTAAATCAAAACCCTTGTCGTGACGTCGTCGGAAAATCAATCTCACTGCTAAAACACTCAATGCGAAATGAGAAGGGAGGACTCATCATCGTCACGTCATCCAGTGCAACGCCGTTGCCGTCGGAGCTCGCCTCCCTCCCGCGAAATCTAACCCCAAAGAAGAAAGGAGAAATTTCTCCCTGTGTCGCGAGCTGAACCAGAAGGAATATGAAGAAGAAAGTCCTCCCATAAGTGAGAAACTTGTAGTAGACCAACCAAAAGAGAAATAGTCCCTCAAAGGTGGGTCCATTTACGAAAAAGAAACTCAAAGAAGAAAATAATAATTTTTCTGAATAGGGTACTGTAAAAGTGATTAAAAACATAGATCACCATGCCACGTCAATTAGAAACATGCATCACAATGCCACATCAACCTTCCATTAACGCCGCTAGGTCTAATTTAATGGTAAGGATCTAATTGTTGCAATTTTCACAAAATAAAGACCCAATTAAGACACCAAATAAGTAGGGGACCTATTTGAGATTAACGAAAATAAGAACGTACAAAATAATTAAACCTATAATTTTCGATATCACCCATGTAATTATCATCCTATCACCATTGTCATTTCTATCAATATTATTATCATCACTACTAACAATATCAAAATCCATTTATATACAAGAGATTATATTAAGATTATTAAACAAGTTGGATGATTTTGTATTAAACTAATTTCGAAATATATAAAAAAAATAATAAAAAGAATCTCACATAAAAATTAATTCACCAAATTTGGTAAACTAGAATAATTATTGGCCAAGTGAAACAAACAATGAGACGATATACATTAGTAGTTGTAATTAATTTCTATACATCTTAAATGTTTGAAAATAGAAGCGTGCATGATATTATTGTTTTTAAAAATTATGGTAAGCAAAGTAAGACGATCTTTTTAATGTTTATAATTTTTTAAAATTAATTATTTATCAATTTAATTTAAAAATACGACAAGACATTGAATACTTGTATTAAATAAAATGACAAGATGCAATAATACAACAATTTTGTATTAAATAGAAAATTTATAAACAGGGAGCCAGTGGGCCGAAACAGAACGGGCCCTTCTGGTCCACAGATAAACAATCAGGGACCAACAGTCATTATTCATTGCGAAAATCTTACATCGTTCTTTCTTTCTACAAAATCCCTCATTTCCTTCTTTATTCCCATTTCCCACCCTTTCATCATTCATCATCGCCTCCACCACGCACCCACCCAGATTCTCCTTCCTCTCCGCGTTCCTCTTCCGTCTCCAAATTTCGATTCTTTCGATCAGATCTGTAACCCCCATCTCGCCAAAACCCTCTGCCACCCATCCATGACGCTTGGCTCGGGAGGATCCAGTGTCGTGGGTCAGTCCCTCACTGCTCTTTCTCGACCTTATCTATGCCCTTTTTCTTTTTCATCTTCCTTTTTTCAAAAATTTTCTTCTTGGTCATCGGATTTTTCCCCCCTACCTCGTCTTACCGTTGACCTAGGACGTTCCTTGTTCGCTTTTTTATATTCTCAATTCTTACTTATTTGTTTGTTTTCGGGGTTTTCTGTTTCTGTTTTGTTGGAGGAATTTTGGATCGTTGGCTGCGCTTTCCTGCCTGGGAATTTTTGGTCGAATGTTTTGCTTTCCTAGTTCTATAAAGGGTAGATTTTGGTGTCTTTTATTTTTGTGATCATGTCAAATAAAATGTTTTTTTTTCTTTTATTTCATGTCGTCAATCATGGGCATAAGTTTTTTTGCATTAGTATGCATGTTTTGAAATGTGTATGTTTTGTTGGTAATGTTGTTCGCTGGCCCTTGCTAGAAGTATTTCTACTTTGGCGCAAGCGTGGAAAAATAATTCAGAATGTGTGGTTGAACCTTGTAGGAAGGTTTTAAAAGCGACTGTGATTTGAGCTGTAATGTCGAGGCATTACGTCAGCAATTGCTGCTGCATTTGTCCATAATTTCAATGCTGTGTAATGCATGCCTTTTGAATTTAAGTAGTGGGATTGATAGTGATGACCTAAGTTGATTGTATACGTTTTCTGTCAATAGCATGCATATATTTGTGAAACTGAACTTGTATTTGTGCCAAAAGCATTCTTACTCAGCATTTGGTATCTGATCTCTTCCATTGGAAAATGCATGGATGGTGATGTTGGATAGTAGTGTGATAAGGATTTTGTTTTTGTTGTTGATGTGTTTGTTGTATCGTTATGGATGATGTCGGGTAATTTAGTCAAATGCTGTTAGGAGTTCCACATTAGGTTAGGGTCTTCCACCTAATGGAGTAGTGTTTTGGATTGGGGTTCTCCCCTTTTGCTTAAGTCCTTACAATTGGTATTTTCATTGAGAGTTGGTCTAGGGAAATAACTACTTCTGTGCTGGATTAAGGTGTCAAACCAAACACTGGTTGATGAGTGAATAACGCTCAGAGTAAAGGGTCACCACTGGGAGTGAAAGTACCTTTGGAGGTAAGGCCTTAAATGTAGACTCACATTGAGTAGGATGAATTACTTGGTGAGGTATTTGAGCCATCGGCCTCTCCCAACCAATGAACTAGTCTTTTGGGTGTAAACCTTCCT
Organism: Vigna mungo; assembly: GCA_036885675.1. Classification (NCBI taxonomy): domain Eukaryota; kingdom Viridiplantae; phylum Streptophyta; class Magnoliopsida; order Fabales; family Fabaceae; genus Vigna; species Vigna mungo. Next base: position 1,239,200 of record CP144692.1, read on the forward strand.
GTTGTGCATAAGTCCTAACAAATGCCTTGTGAAGATATACTGTTCTATTTTTTGTACCAGTCAAATATTTCAATGAAAAGTGCTGTTACGTGGTGGTCCCATGGCATATCTTTTGCCAACCACCATAGGCAATTTGTGAAGGGAGGCATGTAATGAATGCTGTTGCCATTAGCAGCAATTGTGACACTATGGTCGCAATGGCTTTTTTATATGGCAGAGTTTTGTCCTTCTGAAACTTTCTACCATCTGCCATTGTCAACACTGTTAATGAATGAATTGTGGTTCAAGTGTGGTACCATTTTCTTGGTTTAAGGATTTTATCAATTTGTGTAGATATTGTTGTCAAAAGAATGGATCCTACAATGACTAGTTACATTGTGTTGCTCAAATAGAAAATGTTTATGTTTTCTTAAATATTTGTACAATTATTTGCAGTTCCAAGGAACTTCAGATTGCTGGAGGAGCTTGAACGAGGAGAAAAAGGTATTGGAGATGGCACAGTTAGCTATGGAATGGATGATGGTGATGACATTTACATGCGCTCTTGGACTGGCACCATTATTGGCCCCCATAATGTAAATATTTCTGTCACTTCTGTAGTTTAATCTTCATGCTTGTGTATCTGATCATAGTATGTATGCCAGCATGGTTTCTGTCCAAATTTAAGATTTTGGTTAGATTCTTGTCAGTATTTGTACATGATCATTGTGTATTATTCTATATAATATATATATTCTTTTCATTGTGTTCTTCTCATTTGCCTTTTCTCTGTCAGACTGTACATGAAGGAAGAATCTATCAACTGAAGCTGTTTTGTGATAAAGACTACCCCGAAAAGCCCCCAAGTGTTCGGTTTCATTCACGGATCAACATGACTTGTGTTAATCATGAAAATGGAGTGGTATCATTTATAATCTTTCATATGTATTCACTGTATAAATATTTTGTGCAGTGCTTGCTGGGATAAATATTTCATTCTTCCTTTATTTGAAAGCATGGATCTCATATTTGTTGACCCTGATAATCTTTCTTAATAGACTGGTACATGAAACAGGTTGAACCAAAGAAGTTTGGTCTTCTTGCAAATTGGCAAAGAGAGTACACCATGGAGGACATACTGACCCAGCTGAAGAAGGAAATGGCAGCTCCTCATAACCGGAAGCTTGTCCAGCCCCCAGAAGGTACCTACTTTTAGCATTGAAGAGCAGCATTGAAGACGGTATAGATGTCAGCTTGTATTGCATATTCTGTATGCAATATATAGTGTGTAATGAATGCTTTGTGGATCCTTCCTTCTGAATTCAAGAACATATAATAGGGGAATGCCCCAAAAGATATTTCCATATCCATGGCTTCAGAGTTGTTTTGTTGTCTTTCTCAACTGTTCTGAAGGGGGACTGTTTGATTAAAATATTATGTGTGTCAAATATTTCTAAAGCAACTCTTTAAGTAGTATTTTCCCTTTAATCACAAAGGTGCTTTCAAATTTACTCTTGCTTCTTCTTATTTCTCACTGCCTCTGTAAGTAAGGTTGAGCCAAATGGAAAATTGGCAATGGCAATGTGGATCTGCTTGCTGTCTGTTCTGTATATAATTTTCACCAAAATCAGTCTGATATGAAACAAAACTAACCAATTTACTAGGCACTGTTAGTCATTCAATATTTGGAACACTTGATAAAATATACTGCTATTTAATTATAACTTCACATATGGATAAATACTTTTGTCTTTTTATATCTCAGTAATTTTTAGTTGGCTGAGAGAGTAAATTTATACTTTGCATATTAAAATTGAACTTATTTTCAAATAAAAGAAAAATTGTAGAACTTGGATATTGTTGTTACTGAGAAATCAAAGCCTGTCTGGGATGTAAATGTATTGGTGTTTGAGATTTGCATTGACTAATATAACCTGGCACAGTGATTTTAATTTGTTAAGTTGATTTTTCTCTGATATAATTATTAGAAAAAAATGATGTAGTAAGTTTAATTTGCTCATAATGATTTGTGTGATATTATCTACTTGGAAAGATATTTATTAAAATATCTTATTTTATTCATACTTATTTAATTTTAATGAATTACTTAGTTACGTGGCATATTTTAGCAGCTCATAGATTTGTTTTAGTTTGAAAAAAGTTGTCAGTTTTTTAATTCAAGGTTTTTTATTATAAACAAATAAATGCACAGAATAAAATTAAGATATTGCTAAGCCAAGCTTGTTTTTCTTTTGTTAACTATAAAATGTGTATAATATGAAAAAGTTAAATTATAAATTTAATATACGTTTCTTATTATTTTTCTTTGTGAAATGAAGCATAGGGATCTTTTTTTTTTTTTTGTTTTGTTTTACTTCTATTTGTGATGTTTAATACATGATGGGAGCGTGTATTTTTTATTTATTTAAAAGCAATATAAAAAAAAAATTAGTGTGGAAGAATATAAACATAAAGATAAATGTTTTTCTAAGGTGATCGAATTTTTTTAAGATGAAACGAATCCTAAGACCAAATATTATGATAGAATAAAGTATTTATAATTCCAACGGATCCTATTACAAAATACGATAATAGTATATCTACGTTTCAAGTATAATAAATTACTAAAATAGATAAATAATTATCCACAATTTAAAATTTTTTAAAATAGTTTGGTCATTTTTAAAATTAAATAAATATAATTCTCTTAAATTAATTGTTTTAAATGTTTACCGAAAGGATTATATTTATTTATGTTTAAATTTTTGAGATTAATATATGTTAAAGTTTGAAAAATCGATAAATTTTAATTTTATATTATTTAAGGATTAAGGACATATTTAATTTAATAAATATTTAAATTTGAATTATATTTTAAAATATATAAAATAAGAATTCGCAATTAGAAAATTATCAATAAAAATGATACTAATTTACATTAGTTCCAATATCATTATATATTAATTACAAAATTTCACATTTTTTGTAAAACTCGAATGTGTGTAAGCTAAATGACGGAATAAGAAAATCACTAAGTTAAAAAGAATGAAAAAATTGAAAATTTTTAAATAATTAATGGGAAAAAATAAATAAAAAGTGAATTGAAAAAACCTAAATTTATTATATATATAAAGGACTCCACACACACCTAATAACTATAGAATGGATATAATATATTCTATAAGTGTTCTTCATTGAAAAAAAAGTTAGGTCGAAGAGCTTTTGCTTAGCTGTAGTGGAGGGAGAAGAGTTAAGTTATAAAAGGGGAGTTTACTATTAAGGTAGGGGTGCATATAGGAATTTTATTTTCCCTTTTTATTTAAGCCCAACGTGTTTTCTTCTTGTTTTTCTTACCACTTCCCACCCTAAAACCCTTCCTTCTAAACCCTGTTTCTTCGTCTCTGCAAAGAAACGTTTCGACATGGCACCGCATTCTAAGAGAACGAAGAACACGAAGGTGTCAGGAGACAAACCGAAAATAGATAGCGCCTCAAAGAAAAAATTCAAACGGAAGGACAGGAAGCAAAACGACGCCGTCGCCGCAACTAAGTCGGAAACACTACCTTTGCAGCTAGAAGACGAGGTTCCCGATTTCCCTCGAGGTTGCTCCCAGTCACTCTCCGTATTCCAAAGTTTTCTACTGAGTTTTATATTTTCTTGTTTGAATTTGGTTTGGATTGAATGTGTTTCATGTAGGTGGAGAAGTTTTTTTTAATCCAAGGAGTGATTATGATAAGTTTGGTGGCGAGAATCACACGAGAAAGACGAAGAAGAATAAGGGAAGAAAGCCTTTGAGTGAGAGTAATGAGGCTGTAGATGATTGGGGCTCGCTTTCTGGTGGGGGTATCACCGGAAAGTTGCCAAAGCGCGTGCATAAAGTTACTCTCAAGGTACCATGCAGTGTTTGGTAGGATGGAAAAGGCAAATTGTTTATCCAACGAAGATAACTTTTAGAAACGAGTTTGTTTTGCAAGTTGTGCTGTGCTTGTTGTTTTTGCATATTGTTTATTTTTGTAATTGCATGTAAAGAATAGCTATGGTGACCTGCCATGTATGGGCTTAATATGTACAATTACATTAAATTTGCAGAACTTTTAGCTTTTTTAGTTGGTAATTGAAAGTTGAATTTGAATGTTTTGGTTCATTCAATTAACTGTTATTTTTTTTTTTCAAGATTTTCCAATCGGGATTACCAAACTAGTGGTATAACATGCATTTAGTCTCTGATTATTACATTTTATTATTTGCTTATCAAGATCATACCGGTTAGATTCCTTTTTTATTTTTTGTGCGTGCTGTGCTTTAAAATTTTGTTCTCGCATGTATGGCAGAATATAACTCCTGGAATGAAGCTTTGGGGAGTTGTTGCTGAAGTAAATGAGAAGGATCTTGTAGTTAGCTTACCAGGCGGTTTACGTGGTTTGGTACACGCATCAGATGCAGTGGATCCTATTTTTGATGACAAGATTGAGGTGTGCAATAAGCTTTTTGTCAAATTCTGATTGTTCTTGCTCTTCTTCTCACACATATCTTCACTCCTCATCGTAAGTTTTCTAATTATATTTTAATTTTGTTGTTCTTTCTTGCTTGCATCAGGTTGGGGAAATTTTCCTTTCTGGTGTTTTTTATGTTGGGCAACTGGTTTCTTGTGTTGTACTGAGATTGGATGACGAAAACAAAGAAAAAGGAAGAAGGAAAATTTGGCTTTCTTTGCGTCTTTCATTGGTGCACAAGAACTACAACTTGGATGTTGTTCAGGAAGGCATGGTATGTCACTATTTTATCATGAAATTATGTGTAGCTTTTTTATGCGATTCATCTAGACTAGAATTTAGTTTCCTCCTTTGATTTTTAAGATATTGTCAATTATGACATACATGGGTCCTATTTACCAAATCTTCATTTGGAATGGTAATTTCAACAACATTTTATGCAGTCCTATGCCGACCTTAACCTGAGATTATTGTGATATATTGGAGTCACTATGTTTTCTAGTATACTATAATTAAATAGGCTTGTTTATTTCTTTATCTGCTACTCTGGATGGTAGCACATGGACTTTTATGTGGTTTAATTCACCTTGCATTTGTCTACTTATTCTAGATGATTTATATTTTGTAGATTGGATATTTGTAGCTTATTGTGTTACATTCCTTACGGTATTACTTGTTGCTTCTGACAAAGCAACTTTCCATAAAAAATATATTGGAATTGAACTCAATGGAATTTCTTATAAATTAGATTGCTAACTTGATCAATGTTTCTATTTGAAAACAGTTATTTTAAATAATTTATACCGAGGATTTGCTACATTTAATAAATAATAAATTAGAAGTATACTATGTTAGACCATTTTCTGTTGATTTAAATCTGATTCTTGCATTATAACAAGGTAAAAGAAAATTAGTTCTTATTTTTTACCTTTTATTACTTTATTTTGGTCCACCGTGATGTGATGATTGCAATGCCTTTCATATTATATAGCCCGTTGTGGTTTGAGAGTAATAGGGATTAGGAATATGATAGATGGAACTTTTGAATTTTTTTGCACACTATGTAAATCAGGTCCTTGCTGCATATGTGAAAAGCATTGAAGATCATGGTTACATTCTTCATTTTGGTGTGTCTTCTTTCATGGGATTCCTACCAAAAGATAGCTCTACTGGTAAAATAAAATCAACTGCTGTGGGTTTTATTTGTATTCTTGTTTGGCATGATTCGAGTTCAATTTGTGCTTTTCTTTCCTCATGCAGAAGGCTGGGGCGGTGAAGTAAAAATTGGAAAACTTCTGCAGGGTTTGGTTAGGAGCATTGATAAAGTTCGTAAAGTTGTTTACCTGAGTTCTGATCCTGATACATTGTCCAAAAGTGTGGTATGCTTTCTGTGTTCATTCTATTGTCATTTTGGTACCTATTTTTAATGGTTCTCACTTTCCTATCTTAATGGTTACTTTCTTTATGCATTTTATTCAGACAAAAGATCTCAGAGGTTTATCAATTGATCTTCTAGTTCCAGGAATGATGATAAATGCCCGTGTGAAGTCAATCCTTGAGAATGGTGTTATGTTATCATTTCTCACATACTTCACTGGAACTGTAAGTGTATCCTATAATTGATGTATTTGCAATCCTTCAATGATACTGTTAATTGATCCTCTTGACACCCGCATTGCCCTCACAATATTAATATTAAGAATCTTTTCATGCAGGTTGATCTGTTTCATTTGCAAAATATTTATCCTGGAACAAACTGGAAGGAGAAATACATTCAATCTCAGAAGGTACTTTTTAATTTTTATTTTTACATGCAACATATACGAGTTGCCCCCCTCCATTTTTTTTATCTTGTAGCATTCATGTAGTTTCCTATCACAGAGGAATACTTTTGTTGAAGCTCCTTTTCTATATTTACTTAGTTATTTAGTGCAAGGTTTTTCATGCATGTATACCCATGTGTTATTTGATCTAATTTTCAAATGGAAAAAAGCATTTTGATGCCTTGTTTGGCTTTAGGCTAATAGGTAGCATTGGCATATTATAGTACAAACAATCCATTAGAAACTGCTACAGATGAAAACTCTTTAGCCTTGCTTTCTACTCTTCTTCAACTGTTCTTAACTGTATACGACTTTAAAGTTCAAGTGTATTTTTTGTAACTTTAAATAGTACAAGTGGATATATGTGCATTTCACAAGTTGTGTTAAGGCTTTTATTTTTTCTATCAAAATAATTTCTTGTTTTGTTTCTACTCAACTCCCTTGTTCTTTGATATAATTGGATTTCGGATTACACTTATAACTTCATAACGCATTGTCATGTTCATTTGTTTTCTCTTGGCTTCATACTCATTTGCCTTGATGGATGTTATTGGGTTCGATATATGGTTGATGTGTTTTTCAGTTGTCTTTTGTTCTGCCAATCATATTACTACTTTCAAAGTTACTTTTATATTTCTAAGTGCGTTGTATGTAATTTAGGTTGTTTCTCGAATATTATTCATTGATCCATCAAGTAGATCTGTTGGTTTGACGCTGAATCCACATCTTGTTCAGAACAGAGCCCCTCCTTCTGTAAGTTTTTTAGCTTCTATATTGTTGATGGGATACTTCATTCCATGGAATGAATTCTTTAACTGTTTTTTCTTTTCTTTCCAACTACTTTTTGCTCTTCAATGGTGTTAAATGATATATTTCTTTTTTTGTTGCTTCCACAATTAATATACTGATTGGAACATGTTTTGATTAACTTGAATATACACACGTCTGGAAAAAGTTCTAAAATTTTAATATTATTTGTAGGAATCTTAGGCAATAAATGGAAATGCATTTGAAAGAATCCTAAAATCATATCTATAATAAGAGGGAAGATGACTTCAACAGGTCTCTACTATAATAATGTTATTTCCTATTAATAACTGAATTGGTTGCATCATTGTATATGCATGTGTTGCATAGCCGTGAATTCTCTCTACACTTCCTGTTTTGTCTGGCGAAGTCAGAAGGAATGCTGGGAAATTTACATGGAAAAACCATCCATTTTAAAAATGGTTGAATCTTACTGATGTAGTGATTTTAATAATCTTATAAATTGGGGAATTCCGCCAGATTATAAGTGGTTTTCATTTGTATTCTTATAGTGCCTACATTGTAATAGAAGTAGGATTGTTGCTGATATAAATTACTTTGCCAGTGTTGTTTCTGGGGTTGAAGTCGATGTGAAGCTTTATTTATTTATTTATTTTTTTGTGTAAGGTGCTTCACTATTTTAGATTTATGTTATTAGAAAAAAAAACTTATTTCTGCATAGTAATATCTCTCCTTTTTCTCTCTTTCCTGGTGTTTGATGTTGGTAATCATTGTTCCATTTTGTAGACTAATGAACTACTGTATTGTGCAGCATGTTAAAATTGGAGATATATATGACAACTCAAAGGTTGTAAGGGTGGATAAAGGATCTGGACTATTGCTTGAAGCTCCATCAATTCCGGAGCCAACTCCTGTTTTTGTCAATGTAAGTACTGTCTGCATAAGTTTTAATGATGTAGAATTTTACAGAATGAAATATGAATGTTAGACTACATTAGAATAACAATAAGCCTTACCTGACCAAGGAAAAATGTAAAATGATTTCTGAAATTATTGTTGACAGATATCAGATATTGCGGAAGGGGAGATCCAAAAACTCGAGAAGAAGTTCAAGGAAGGAAATCATGTTCGAGTTCGAATTCTTGGGTTAAGATATTTGGAAGGAATTGCAACAGGAGTTTTGAAGGTTGTCATCGTACAACATTTAATTTCCAGAAGATGTTAAGCATTTGTAATTGAATGGTACCTTTTATGTTGGTATTCCACTTTTTAATCATCTTAATGTTTTTGTGTCATGCAGGCTAGTGCTTTGGAAGAGGAAGTGTTTACTCATTCTGATGTCAAGCCAGGCATGGTGGTGAAGGCTAAGATACTTTCAGTTGATAGCTTTGGTGCTATAGTGCAAATTCCAGGTGGTGTGAAGGCTCTTTGTCCGCTTCGACATATGTCTGAATTGGAAATTTCAAAGCCCGGAAAAAAATTTAAGGTTGTATTCTTGCTGTGCATGCTTTTACTTAATTTTTTAGTATTGTCATCTTTTGTTTCTGTTGACAATATAATGTAGATTTGTTTTGTGGCATCTGTGTGGTGGGACAGATTTGACATTATGTGGCTGAAGTTTTTGCTTGAATTATGTTACAGGTGGGAGCTGAATTGGTTTTCCGTGTGCTCGGTTGCAAGTCGAAGAGAGTGACAGTTACACACAAGAAAACCCTTGTATGTTTCTACATGTGAACTCTTCTCCTGTTTATTCAATCTAAATGGCAGTATAATAATTCTTTTATAATGATGATGCATGTCCATAAACTTTAGCTTCTCTTTTTCCTATTATAACAGTCTTTAGATCATAAAGTTTGTGGAGCAGTATTTGTTTGTTTATAACAGCCTTTATGTCTTCAAACACTCTACTCCACCCACTTCTTCAAACCCAAAGGGGGTGGGGTAGGGGTTTGAAGAAGTGACACAAAAAGCTTCCTTTTTCTGTTCACATCTATCAATATGCTTGTTTGTTGATGCACTCTTCTCAATGGAGAAGAGATTTTTGAGCATTTATTAATATCTTCCCACTCCAACCAAAATGACTGGTTCTCCATTCAGTTTTGAATAAAATATATGATATTTTTACAGGTGAAATCGAAACATGGGATTATTAGCTCATATGCTGATGCAACTGATGGTTTGATAACCCATGGATGGATAACAAAAATTGAAGTTCATGGATGCTTTGTACGGTTTTACAATGGGGTGCATGGATATGCTCCTAGGCAAGTCTCAAATTTGTCTGTATACTTGTATCATAATCACAGTCAGTTATACTTTGTTGTTGCTTAAATCTCGTGACCTTTGTTTTTGAAATTCCGTGTTCATTATTTCACCTTCTAGTCTTTGACTAATTTCTTCATTCTTAAAAGTAGTAATAATAATAATAATAATAATACCTATCTGTTTGTAGTTTCCTAAACATACATTAACTTTGTGAGACTCACTCATCTTGAACAGTATATCCAATGCCATCTAGCCTCCATTCTTTTCACTTCATTGAACTTTGGATTTTGAATAATAAACTCCCTACCCGTTCTTTAATTTTATTCATTGTTTGATGTCTCCTATTTGAAACAGTATTGGTGAATTCTCAATTTTGTTTGTTTAGTTGACTTTTACTTCTGTTTACATGTATAATTTTCTTAAAACGTAAGAAGTTTTATTGTTAATTATAAATAATGGTCGTAAGTTTAGAACTTGTGCACACAGTACCCAATAATATTACCTCGATGGGTATTCCTTTGACTCTGTTGGAGCTTCCCGAAACATGTACTTGCCAAGTCATTGTTTTTTTTGTTTCTGTCAGTTGCCTTTAACGACTTTGATCTTATGAACTGATCATGACTTTCATATTCTCTTGTGAATGGAAGGGTTATCTGCGACTTTGGTCCTGTCTTATTTGTCCCAATTTTAAATTTGAATTAGTTTCTAATTTCAGGCCTTATTTTTGGTTGTGTATTGCTTTCCTATGATTATGTTTTGGCTTCTTGGAAACTAGTGACTATATTTTTTAATAAATTCCCATCGTCATGTGGGTATTGGTGTTTTTCTCTCAAAAAGACCTAATTATGTAATATATTCATTGTTCTGATTTGATGTAAGAGCAGATTTGAACTTGGATTAGAGCCAGGTGCTGATCCAGGTACTGTGTACAATGTTGGACAAGTTGTCAAATGCCGGGTAGTAAGTTCCATTCCTGCTTCACAGAGGATCAACCTTAGTTTCATAATAAAACCCACAAGGTTTGCATTTTTCCACTTTATGCTTGTTGAGTTCCTGCTTACGGAAATGTCTACTAAATTTTTGAATGTGTAATTGATCATCAGACTGCTTTTTTTGGGGGATCATATACTTCCAAATATAAAAAAATAGTAGTTTGACTTCTTTTATGTTTTATGAGAAGCATCTGCTGACTTACTTTAGTGAAGTTTTTAAAAGGTATAGGCAGGCACATTCTGGGACGACATTTGCTAATCCAATGTGAATAATGACAGGGTGTCGGAAGATGATGTGGTTACCTTGGGCAGACTTGTTTCAGGAGTTGTTGACAGAATTACATCCACTAATATAGTTGTTTATGTCAATGCAAGTGGTTTCTCAAGGGGTACAATATCCACAGAGCACTTGGCAGATCATCATGGTAAAAACTCCCTTGTTAGGTAAAGGCTTTTGCATTTTCTGCTTACTCTTAATATAATTGCTAATTGTAGCTTTTTTTTCTGCAGGGCAAGCTATTCTGATGAACAAACTATTGAAACCCGGATATAATTTTGATCAACTGCTGGTTCTAGGTACACTTAAGATATTGAGGGCATTCTATGTAGTATCCCATGTCACGACAAAATTGATGCCTGTACAGAACTATCAAGCAGGAATTGTTGATTCTGCCTTTTAGTTTACTACTATAATTAAACTATGTTGTTTTTGTTTATAATTGTACTTTGCCTAAAGTATCAGAGAAATAGGAGGTCAATTTTACATCGTGACATCAAAATGATTCATCATTTTATTGCCTTTGGGTCGTGTGGAACAGAAACTCAACATGATTTTTAATGTTTTTCCTTAGATATGAATCGAATGTACTCTTATTGTTCTGTATTTTGCATTTCCGTGTCATTTATCTAGTTGAAAACTTTCATTATAAACCTATGATTAGTAATTTCATGTTTCATTTTAATCAATGTAGATGTTAAGGGAAACAATTTGATTCTGTCTGCGAAAAGCTCTCTTATTAAACATGCTCAGCAGATTCCTTCAGATATCAATCAGATTCAGCCTAACTCTGTTGTGAATGTAAGTGATGATGTGTATTGAATAATGATTATCTTTTGTTGTATAGCTTTAATAAATCTGCTTTTGTTATGCTTAGTATGTTATAGCTTTTGTTCTTACACACACATCAGTGGAGTGTAGGAACACTGTTTCTGAATCTGTAATGTTCAACTTGGTAGCAGAGCGGTGAATTTATGTGGATTAAACATCTTCTTCAAGATGAAGTTATATTGTGATAAACAGACAATCGTTTCTAACCTAGTTTTTAATGAAAGAACTAAACATATATTGAGAATGATTGTCACTTTATTTGAAAGAAGTTGTTATTGGTACAGATTAGTACTGAATTTATCAATTCCAGTAATCAACTTGCAAATACTTTGACTGAATCATTAGAGGACCTCAAGTTCAGTTTATATGTTCCGTGCTTGGTACATACAGTTTATTTGCTCCAACTTGAGGGAAAGTCTTTGGTAATGATTATATTATATAGCTTTTAGAAAGCTGTTTTATTATGCCTTGTCTATGACTGGCAGTAGCCCTTGTTTATGATCAGTTGTATTCTCAACCTCGTTAAACATATATGAATTGCTTCTAGCACTTTTTTCAAAGTCACGTTTTTTAATGTTACATTTTTTAGTTTCTTTCATGTCATTGACTTAAATTGTGTGTGGTGCAGGGCTATATATGTAACTTAATTGAGTCTGGCTGCTTTGTTCGTTTCCTTGGTCATTTAACTGGCTTTGCTCCAAGAAATAAGGTATCTCAGACCTATCCTTTCTTTCACTTTTACACACCTCACTATATCTTTGGCACATGATAATTGGGACCTCATTCTATTGGTTTTGTATAGGCTGCAGATGACCAGAAAGCCAATATTTTGGAAGCCTATTACATTGGGCAATCAGTTCGCAGCAACATATCCAATGTTAGTTTATTGAAAGTTGTAAATTTGATTTTTAAGAAAGCTTAGTGGTGTCTAAAACAGTGTAATTTTTTTAAACATCAGGTTAGTAGTGAAACTGGTAGAGTAACGCTATGTCTAAAGCAGACAGCATGTTCTTCAACTGATGCATCATTTATTCAGGACTATTTTCTCATGGATGAAAAGGTATGAACAATTGTCATTAAACCCTAAACCCATAAATTCCTTAATTGGGTGCACTTAAACCTTATAAATTCCTTCTCACCCCAACATTTTTGTAAGTTGGGTTGGGTCATGGGATTCAGTTGGTTTCTTATAGCGCATCCAATTAGAATTGGGTTCAGAACCAAGTTCATGGGTTTCAAAACCAATGAATACAGCTCAACTACATATAGTTGCGTTTCTACTATACAAAAAACATTTTTATTCTGTTTTATGAGTACTGTTCTTAAACGTTATATATCATCCATGATATTACAATTAAATTGTGTTTGCCTTCTTACTTAGAGACTTCATTACCAAGTTGTTAAACAAATTTATGGCGTTTATTTTATGATTGCTGTTTAGATTATGCAATATGTTGACAATTACTATTTATGTGTGTTAGGTACTGTTGCTAGATTGTAATTATTTACTTTTACTATTATTTTTAATTACTCAATCCAACCAACCCTGTAGTGGTTGGGTTGGGTTGCTAAATATAAAAGGTAATATCCAACCCAATTATGTTTAATTGGGTTGACTTGAAAATTGAACTTCCCTACGACAATATATGTATGTCCCTACATGTTAGATTTAATTCTACATGTTAGATTATTTATCTTATGCTGTTTTCAGTGCTCAGTAAACATGTTAGGCCTTGTTGACTTACTTTTGGTCTGGGTTGTTCTTTTGAATTTTTTTTTTTTTAGTTCAGTAGATTTCTGTTGTACCCCCGTATGTTTTTGTATATTTAGCTGGTTATTTTATTTTGATTAGAAAATAATATAGTGGTGTTCACTTTGTTATGCAACTATATCAGGGATGAAGTTTTAGAGCACTTTTACAATTTTACTTTCTTCTCGTGGCAATTTTTTAGTTGGTATATATAGCCAGCCCTTATAATAAAACCATAGCTGCAAATTTTGATTTGCACCTCCTCTTTTGATTAAATTTTGGAAAATACAAAATAGTAAAAATTTAACAGAAATGAGTTGACATTATTATTGATTCATGGATAGGTAAGTGGTCTGTACCACTTTGACTGGTCTGAAAATCACCCTTGAGTTTTAGCAAATTCTTGATGAATTCATGAAAAAGGTTCAGGCTATGAATTGTTTTTGGACTTGTCATAGCAAACAGTGTAATGCTATATATTTCTTACCATATTCATTTCTTTTCACGTCCTCTCCCTTTTCAATTGCTTCTAATCCTGTGCGGTTCTTTGAATTAGATTGCCAAGTTGCAGAATTTGGGCTATGGTGCATCTGATTTGAAGTGGCTTGAAGGATTTAACATTGGTGTGGTTGTAAAAGGGAGAGTTAAGGATGTTACGGATGTTGGAGTTGTTCTAAGCTTTGAAAAGCATAGTGACGTTTTTGGTTTTATTACCAATTATCAGTGTATGTTTTCGCCTTTCAACTTATTTAGTTTCTAACTAATATGTTTTGGTGATTCTTACTCAATTGCAAGTTCCACTTTTCACTGTATGATTACTTAGTGGCTGGAACTATTTTGGAGAGTGGCTCCGAAGTGGAAGCATTGGTTGTTGATGTTGCTAAGGCAGAACGGCTTGTTGATTTAACTCTAAAACCAGAGTTCTTTAGTAGTTCTAAAGAAAGTTCCATAAGTCGTACTAACAAGAAGGTAAGCATCCCCTCACCCATTTCCTGTCTTCACGCACATATTCACATTTTTGTTCCACAACGCAGAGAAAGACCTGAGTGAATTTTTTGTTACAAGTTATACACTGTCATGCTACGGAACCATTTTTATATACTTCCTATTTGAAAAATGAAAATATCTAGTTACACTATTTCTTCTCTCCAATATGCATTCCCTTTTTAAATGAAAGGAGAAATAGTTTTGTCTTGAGAAGGTTCCATAATCAGCATTCAATTTTGTCTTGAGAAGGGCAACGATTTTCATGATACGTTTTGCCAATATTATTTCTTTACTTTTACGAAATCAATGAAATAACTCAATTCCAGAAACGTAGAAGGGAGGCATCCAAGGAGTTGGTATTGCATCAGACTGTGAAGGCAGTTGTGGAAATTGTGAAAGAGAATTACATGGCAAGTATTGGTGTTATTATTCTTCACCATTGGCTATTTTCTGATAAAACTTGTTCATGCATATTAATGTATTTTACTGAATTAATTCTCTGCAAAGCAGGTTGTATCAATTCCAGAAAATGATCATGTGATAGGATATGCATCTATATCGGACTATAACACACAAAGGTTTCCTCATAAACAATACCAAAATGGGCAGAGGTGAGCACAGAATTTACTGATTAAAAATATCAATTCAGCTTTCCACTTTTTATGGTAAAGTCGGTACCAATGTCCTTAGAGCCATACACTGGGTTATGAATATTATGAGCCAGGCCAGTGCCACCTCTGTGATTCCTAGACTTAAATTGCTCTTTCAGTATGTTGTAGAGTTTTAGCCCTTCCTAAACAAGTTTCTGGTTGCGTGTTCTTTTTCTTTGAGATACAAGGAAAGGCTCCTTTAAGCTCTGTTTGTTTGTCTTAGAATTTTGGTTTTAGACCTATTTCAACTCTACAAAGCTGAGCTGTCTTGTAAAGTGAGAAATGTCTAAGCTTTATAACCTTCGTTTTAGCCATATTCCTAGTCAATGTGGTACTAAACCGCCATCTTCAAGGTTGTAATCAAAGGCATACTCCAATGAGGTTACAAGTAAGCCTTGTTAGGATGACTGCTATGAAGGTGACTTATCTAACAGCTTGTTTTGCATATAAGTTTTCATCTTGTATGCTTTGCAAGGATTGATTTAGACCTTTTCTTTTTCTGCATAAAATCTGGACATGGGTAAATCTTGTCCTTACTCTTGTATTCTTGGATTCCTGTGTTGAGCAATTACTACTAATACTTAATTTCTACTCCTTAATCATGTCTGATTCTATTTGTATTTGATTCTGTCCAAATATTTATGTGTAATAGATGTCTCATGAACTCGTGTCATAAATATACCTGTACACTTTTTTACTTATTTGTAGTTCAATTTAAACGTGAGAGTTATTTTCCTAGTTTACCCATAACACATGGCATTACATGTTTTACTTGGGCAGTGTTATTGCAACTGTTATGGCACTTCAGAGCCCTGAAACATTGGGAAGGTTGCTTTTACTTCTAAGTGAGGTCAATGAGACCACCAGTTCTAAAAGATCTAAGAAGTCTAGCTATAAAGTGGGAACTCTGGTTGAGGCAGAGGTATGTGGGTTTATCAGTTTGTTTTTAAAATTTAGGTATTTTTTTGAAGGTTTTCTCTGCATTCTACACGGAAGCTTATGCATGGACTGTCATAGGCTTCAATATTATGTTTTGTTTTGCTGATTTTTGAATGTGATTAACATTAGCTATTATTTCTTTTGTTACAAGTAAAAGTGTACCATGCTGGAGCTTGCTAACATTTTCCAACTCTTGTAGACTGAATATTTTCTACTATTTCTCCTTTACTCTTTTATTATATCTGAATACTACTGCTACTTTTTGTTTTTCTGACAATCATGAATTTTCTTTTTTATGACATTGTTTTCTAGATTACTGATATAAAAATGCTTGAACTGAAAGTGAAGTTTGGATTTGGTCTACATGGCAGGATTCACATAACAGAGGTAACCATTTTTGCGTTTCTGGTGTAGATTTAAATTCAGCATTTTTAGTTGTATATATTGATACAGCTTCTAGCACTATCTGGGGCTTTCAGTTCATCAGATGTAAGCGCTCGTAGTTTTACTTTTTTTGTAGCTGTAAATTGTGACCGTGTTTAGATAGCAGTAACCTTAATATTGCAATGGTGAGGCTTGTCCTATTGGTGGTGTGCTATTTCAGTTTTACTATTTTTCTCAATTGTTCAGTACCTGTGGCAGGTAGATAATGGTAATGATTTGAAAAATCCGTTCTCTAGCTACAAAATCGGTCAGACAGTGACTGCAAGGATTGTTGCAAAACCTAATGAAACAGATGGCAACAGGAGGGGCTCACAGTGGGAGCTTTCTGTCAGACCTGAAATGGTTACAGGTTAGTGTACCGCTCGCTAACAAAGATGTGAACGATAGAAATCCTGGGCAATTTGTGAAACATGTGCAGGAGAACCAGTTACCTTTAAAACCTATAATTTGTTTCATAAACTGTAGTCATGTTTGGACTGACCTCAGTGGAGCATGGGACTAGATCCCACCGTTACATTATTATTGAGAAATAATTTATTTTTACTTATTATCCTTATTTTATAACCTTATATGCTCTTGCCATTATATATTGATATTGTTATTGGTCACATTTTTATTGGAAGCAAGGACATATATATTTTCATCCCCACCCATAATTGAACTGTGTTTTGGTTTCCATTTATACTTTTAATTCTATGTTGTCGGTATCTACTTGTTAAATTTATTTTAACTGTTTGCCCTTTCATTGTTAAAATTATTGTAATCTTTCTGCTATTTATTCTCAACTTCAATTCAGGTTCCAGTGACATAGATGATGTATCTGGAAATCTTGATTTTATAATTGGGCAATGTGTGGCTGGTTATGTGAGCAAAGTAGAAAGTGAATGGGTCTGGTTAACAATATCGCGAAATGTGGGGGCTCAGATATATATTCTTGATAGTGCTACTGAACCCAGTGAGCTAGAGGATTTCCAGAATAGATACCTTGTTGGGCAACATGTTTCTGGTCACGTTCTATGTTTCAACACAGAGAAGAAGCTACTGCGGTTGGTTTTACACCCCTTCTCAACTCTTCCTTGTAGAACAAATGAAGAGCCACAAATTAATATTATGGACAAGGATTTAACAGCATATGTTCATGAAGGAGATATTTTGGCTGGAAGGGTTAGTAAAATATTTCCAGGTGTTGGTGGATTGCTTGTCCAAATTAGTCCTCGTACATATGGAAAAGTACATTTTACCGAAATTGCAGACACGTGGGTGGATGATCCACTGTCTGGATATCATGAAGGGCAGTTTGTCAAATGTGTAGTTCTTGAAATTACTCACACTGTAAAGGGTACCACTCATTTTGACTTGTCATTGCGATCTTCCAATGTGAAGCTTTCCCAGGATTCTGCAGATCTTGAGAGCGTTGTGTAAGTAATACTACTAATACTTTGTGATGATTTTTTATTAGTCTTAGACCAGACCGATTATTTATATCGATCTAATATATGCAGTTGCCATTAACTTGAAGCTCACTGCTTAATTAAGTGGGGCTGAGTTATTTTACGCAGCCTTACCCTTGCTTATGCGAAGAGGTTTTTTCCCAATTTAAGTACTCAGGCAACCTATCACGACGACACATTTTTACTGTTATGTCAGGGCTTGAATCCATTACTCAGATGTAGTATTCAAAAATGGATTTTTTTTTGTGACTTATTTGAGTTGAAACATATAATTAGTTCATTTTCTAAGGATTACATTGATTGCCCTTTTTTTGGTGCGTATTCCATTAATTAATAAATTCCTAAATCTTTCTAGATATGGACACATGTCAATTTTTATTGCCAATTTTTTTTTTTTTCTGCAATAGATTTGGTTTGTTTGGGTTTATGTGCATTTGTTTACTCCTGTTCAAAGCACAGGTTGGTACCCAAGTAATTTCAAAACGTTATATAATTATTATAGTAATAATAATATAGTTGAATCTGTTAGACCTGATATTTCATCCCGTTATATTATCAATTGCTGATTTTTCAGGGATGCCAATGGCAAATGTATAGAGAAGATTGAGGATCTACACCTTGATATGATAGTAAAGGTATAGTGCTTTTTCTTTTGTCTCTTTCTTATCATAATTCTTATGTATGTAGGTTTCATGTTAGCTTATTTAACGTTGAGTTTTTGCTTACCATCTCATTTGCTGGAGATTAGTTGCCAATAGGTCAGCATTCATCATTTACGAGGCAGGTTATGGTTTTGGAATCATTTGAAGTGATATCAATTTGTGCATTGTTTTTACTTAAGGGGGGTTAATGGGTTATAGGTACCTTTTAGAGATAAATGCCGCAACCTTGCTATTCTTTTAACTTTTTCCTCAAGCATTTTGCTCTTAAATTTTAGTTTTCTTTGTATTTTATTAGTAGGACTTCTGTGCACCTTTTTTTGTTTCCTACCATTCCTCTCCTATATAATTCTCTTTAGAAAAATAAAGGTAAATACATTTCTCTACTTCATTTGTAAAGGTAAATTCTTATTCTTTGTTTGCAGCATTGTATAGATAGGAATGAGTAAAGATTGTTTGTTTTAGGGCTGTCTAAGGAGAAATAATTTTGAAATTAGTGAACCCCACCGTATTATATCTCACATATTTCCATTCATCTCTCTTAATTTCTTTGTATTTTTTAAGTTTGTAGACTCACTATACTACATAGATTTTATTTTATTTTTGTATTTTTCTTCAGGAGGACTTCTGAGAACATTTCTTTTGTTTTCTACGATTCCTCTTTTGTAATTCTCTTCAGAATAATGAATGAAACATTGTTATTTACTCCCTTCATTTGTAATGGAAAAATCTTATGCTTTGTTTGGTTTATGAAATGCAAATCAGTTGAGATTGTTTGTTTTAGGGTTTATGGTTTTGCTCTCAAACTAGGCATGGATAAATTGGTGGAATATAATTTTTGTTATGTATATTTTCCTCAATATATTGTTTTCTTTTTGATTTATTTGTCTTGTTTTGGTTAGGGTTATATTAAGAATGTCACACCAAAGGGTTGCTTCATTATGCTCTCACGAAAGATTGATGCCAAAATTCTTCTATCCAATTTATCACATGAATATGTTAAAGAACCCGAGAAAGAATTTCCAGTGGGAAAACTTGTATCTGGCAGGTAAGTACTCAATCTATAGTCTGTTCACTGCTTAAAATGATAGATTTCTGAGGGAATGTACTGAGAACGAAAATTGCAGGGTTATATCTGTGGAGCCTCTTTCAAAACGTGTTGAAGTTACACTGAGGACATCCACAGTTACCAATACTTCCAAATCCGAGATTGTTGATTTTAGTAAATTTCATGTCGGAGATATTATATCTGGCAGGATTAAGCGGGTTGAGTCATTTGGTTTGTTCATAGCAATTGACAACACAAACACGGTATTTCTACAACCTCGGCTGCCATTTCTAGTCCATGCTTTTAGTATTTTATAAGTGTATGCATAGTTTAGTGTTATTCATATTAATCTGATGTTATTATTCTTTTATTAACTTCGATGTCTCAAATGTGTACAGCTTTATCAAGAAAGTTGTATTCTTCGTTGTGATTGTATTTAAAATTATGATTATGCATAGTTCTGTGAGCTCACTTGATTATGATTCTTCAATTACCTAGGTTGGATTATGCCATGTATCAGAAATTTCTGATAACCAGATTGAGAATGTCGAAGCAAACTATAAAGCTGGAGCGAGAGTAAATGCAAGAATATTAAAGGTAATTTAAATATATAAAGATTTAGATATGCTACTGGTTTCTATGTTCTTTCCAGGAGTTTATATGCCTGTTGGTTATAATGTAAACTGCAACTTCTACCTGTTAACTGATTGTTTGCAATTTTCTGTGTATATTTTACAATCGGAAATACTTTGCACGAGACCTGTTGTATCTGTAATATGTTTGTTCTTTCCACTCATAAAATATATTGACGATTCAGAAAGTTGCACCATAATAAGGGTAGACCTAACAGACAACCTAATATCCACATGGGAAAAAATTGGAATCCAATGAAAATATGGACGGGTTGCTTGAATATATGATTTATAATGAATGAAAATAGTTGTAATTTGGTGAGGCATAAACAGAGTTGATAAATAACTTATTAAAACTCTAATTTATATCTTATTTATCTTTAAATTGAGTGAAGGATTGAATTCTTATTTGTCCTATGTCAACTTAGCTCTCTTGTTTAATCAGTGTGTATTAAAGTACTAAATTACTGATTACTTGCTTTTCCGTAATTATCATCAGGTGGATGAGGAAAGGCATAGAATTTCTTTGGGAATGAAAAATTCATATATGACGGATGGAACTTTACTTCAAATAGCATCCAAGGAAGGATCGGATGAACTTATTGAAGCAGATGGAATGAAGTCTATAACTTCTATGCATAGTTCGCTTGAAACCTCAAATATAGGTTCTGACGATGAAATGAATCAATTCCCAATTCTTTCACGATCTCAAGATAGGGGAGACATTCCACCACTTGACGTTTCTCTCGATGACTTTGATCAAGTTGATGTAAATAATGCTAATAGTCACAGTAAAGAGCATGGAAATGAAGAAGTCATTATACACGAAAAAAATAAAAGGCGTGAAAAGAGGAAAGCAAAGGAAGAAAGGTTGATACAATGCTTAGTTAGTTGGCATTTGCTTTTTATAGAATGCTATCTCATTTGTTTTTTCTTATTTGGTTTTTAATTTCTAACATGGGGGAAGTATATTGTACAGGGAGAAGCAAATAAGGGCAGCCGAGGAGAGATTACTGGAGGAGGATGTACCTAGAACAGCCGATGAGTTTGAAAAGCTGATTAGAAGCTCTCCCAATAGCAGTTTTATCTGGATAAATTACATGGATTTTATGATTTCTATGGCTGATGTGGAGAAAGCCCGCTCAATTGCTGAAAGGTATGTCTGAAGAACTATGATTTTTTGTTTAGATTTTTAAATGATTATGAAATTCAAACTTAAACATTATTGAAGTTCATTTGGATTTTTCTAATCCTGGGCTTCTTTGGGGTGTCGTAAACACAGTCCTATGCTAATGCAGATCAATGGCAAAAGTGGGTTTTAACAGTTCTCTTTTTGTTTATTCTTGCTTACTTTTAGGTCAATTTTGGCTATTAGACATTGAACCTTCTTCTATCGAAGGAAGAGTGTTTTTATATACACAAGTGATCTTATAAGCTAGCCTATTTTCACACATAATCACTAAAGCATCACACCGTTTTCACTGTGTTCTTGTTTTAATATTCATGTGGAATTGGTGATTTTGTTTACTATTTCATATGCAAAACTTTGAATGTAGTAAACAAGTGAAAAGAACATGTTTTTGTAATTGTTTTGTAAATAAATTATGAAAACTCAAATTTTCAAACCGAACAGTTATATCAGCAACTGTTTTAACAATTACGTAAATATTTAACTTTGAGGATGCTGCATAGAAAAGAAAAAGACTAATAAATTTTGTTATTTACTTACTGAAGTGTAAACATTCAGCACTTAAATAAATAGCTTCTTTTAAATATGAGATGGGTTAAATGATGATTTCCATATGATGTCATTTGAAATAAAGCGACTTGAGACTAGATGCATCGATTGCGTACTAGTATTTTTATGCATCATAAAAGAGGGGAAATATCGTGATTCATGTAGTGTGTTGTTTCCCGTGATGGTTTTGTTTAAAGTTTTTGTTTGCATACAGTGTATATCTCCCCTTCATCCTGGCAGAATACATCCATGTGAATATCATACTACCATAATCATCTAATTTCACATTGTTTTTTACTCGCATAATCCATAATTTTGAAGAGCTCTGATGACCATAAATGTCCGAGAAGAGAACGAGAAGCTTAACATTTGGAAGGCCTACTTTAATTTGGAAAATAAGTATGGCAACCCTAGAGAGGTGAGGAGAAGGTGCAATTTCAGTTTTTGCTTGTTCACCGATGTTATGTGGAATCCTTAATGAGTGTTTCTGTATAGGAGGCCGTTATGAAAGTATTCCACAGAGCTCTACAATACAATGATCCCAAAAAGGTCTATCTAGCACTCTTGGGAATGTACGAGAGGACCGAACAGCATAATTTGGCCGATGAACTTCTCAATAAAATGGCAAAGAAGTTCAAGCATTCTTGCAAAGTATTGTAACTTTTAAGTATAAAATACTACTCTTTTGGTCTAGATAAAAAAAATGTATGTGGAACTTATTCTTTGTTGGATTATAGGTTTGGTTGAGGCGTGTACAAAGTCTTTTGAAGCAAAACCAGGATGGAATCCAACCTCTCATCGATCGAGCTTCGTTATGCCTTCCCAAACATAAGCATATTAAATTTTTCTCTCAGACAGCGATTCTTGAATTCAAAGTTGGCGTTCCAGATCGAGGGCGATCTTTGTTTGAAAAAATTCTTCGCGAATACCCAAAGAGAACAGACCTATGGAGTGTTTATCTCGATCAAGTATATTATTCTCTATCTCATTTTCTATTTGTATCAATATTTTATTGATCCTAACATCCCTGTGTATATTATTTTGACAGGAAATTCAGCATAAAGACGAAGATATAATTCGTGCGCTGTTTGAAAGGGCTGTTAGTCTGAGTCTCCCACCTAAAAAGATGAAGGTGTGCGAACATATTTATATTACTAATTTTGCTGATGTTGGTTCGTTTTTGTCCTCTCGGACTCATGTGGGACATTGTTGTTTTGATTGACAGTTCTTGTTCAAAAAGTATCTTGATTATGAGAAATCCCAAGGTGATGATGAACGTATTGAATCTGTGAAGAGGAAAGCAATGGAATATGTTGAGAGCACTATGTCTTGATGTAAAGTCATGATCCTAAGACAGAGTTTGAGTTTGTTGAGGCGTAGGTACAAGTTTTCCTAAATTGAATGGTTCTAACAGTGTATTCCTAAAAGAGTAAATACATAGGTCCTGTCTCTGTATTCTCTTTTCATTTAGCGCTGAGGTTAGGACAGTTTTTGCTGTAACAAATTTTGCGAATGTAACCATTAATTTATCATTAAAATGATCAACTCTAGTATTATTTTCTTGATCAATAATTT